>OX387966.1:19016607-20266607 GCA_947578425.1 Eugnorisma glareosa | reverse complement strand
TAGACTACGTGAAGGATGATATGGCTAGAAAGGAGGTGACTGCTGAGATGACGAGTAATAGAGAAGTATGGAAGAAGAAGACATGCTGCGCCGACCCCAAATAAGTTGAGATAAGGGCAGGAGAATGATGAATGATGTACGTCCTAAATATGCCTTAGAAAGGCTTTGGTATGTACAAGCCAAAGCTCATCGAGCGTGTTAGGCATAAGTACGTCGAGTTTCCGAATCTTGACATTAGATATGAAGTTGTTTTTTTGTGAAGGGCAATCTAGGGAAAAACTAATCCGATTATAAAAACATAACATAACGTCACGCCTGTTATCGCCGAAGAGTTAGACAGAGGTGTACCAAATGGTACACCTACAATACATATCGCCAGTTATGTTTATGTCGCTTGTAATTAGTCCCCATCACCATCAACCGAGCATAAATTCCGACTCCGTTGTTGCTACTGAGAAATTCCTGATAGAAAAACCCAATAAGAATTTGCCCGACCTCGGAGTCGAACCCAGGACCTCATGCTCAGCAGTCACGATTGCGACTAGACCGATGACGCAGTCCGACTATAAAATATCACTACACAGTATAAACCAAAGTCTGTCTGTCCCTATGACCCTATGTATACTTAGATCTTTAAAACTACGCAACGGATTTTGATGCGGTGTTTTCAATAGATAGAGTGATTCAAGAGGAAGGTTTATTTGTGTAACATTGCACCCGTGCGAAGCCGGGGCGGGTCGCTAGAATAATTTATAAAAAGTGGCATTATTTTCGAGTGTTATTAGATACTGCATAAAATGTCAGAAAAATTACAGTTTCCACGTTAATATCCATCTTGCTATTGAAATTGCAGGAAACAGTTAACATGTATATCATAATTTTAAGTCATATACATTATGTTATGTAAGGACTAAATATAAAACATAAGCGCCATTATTTCAACTTCACTGGCCACTGAAGTTGTTAAAGTACGTTACCTCACTGTTTTCACGAACTAGCAAACCCACTCCAGCACACGTAAATAAGCTTAATTATCGAAGAAAGTTATCAGGAATGCTAGCAATGTGCAGCCAAGGTAATATATAAACTACTCGCTACCAAACTTTGTGGAATCCGATGTTCTACTAACAGCTTCAAATTTCTAGCACCTAAAAGCTTTGTTATGACTTTCAAGAACTTGTACAACAAGCTCATGAGTTTAGTTCCTGGTATGGCTACATAAGAAAAATACATTGGTATAAAGGGTGTTACAAGACCCTTAACGAAGCCGCGAGGTACTTGTTCTCCCCGTCATTGCAATCATTTTTTTTGTTCTAGACCATACCTGGGAACCTTCTAGTTACGGAGATATTGGGGGTCAAGGTTCCAACCTTTTAACACTTTTTTTTAAGTACATGTTTTTAATGAAGGATTTTTACTTGAAACACCTCCACGATCCCTGTACTATTCAATCCACCCATCAGCACAATGTTTTGACTCCGTTACAGTGAGTCCTACCGTAAAACTTGATTTTTCACCCAAAAAAGAAAGTCGTTTACCAGCAATAATTTTTGCGTAAAGTTACTTAGTTTGATCTACAGAATGTTTGGTTGGAGGCTGTATATAATGTACGTCTTTAGCACGTCTTTTCCAGCTTTGCCCCAATTCATCATCATCTCCCCACCCTTGTCCTATTCTACTCGGGGTCGGCGCAACATGTTTTCTTCTTCCACTCTCCCCTGTCAGACGACACGGCTTCATTTACTCCTTTCTCTTTCATATTATTCCTCACACAATCCATCCATCTTTTCTTTGGCCTTCCTCGCCCTCTTTATCCTTTAACATTCATTTCTATCACTATTTTAGTCACATGTGTTTCATCCCTCCTCATTACAGTTCATACCAAGACAACGGACTTCCTTTCAATTTTTCTGTAACAGGCGCCACTTTCAAACTTTTTCGAATATACTCATTCCTTACTTTATCCATTCTTGTCACTAAGGGGACTAAGCGTACCTAATGCCAGTATAAACAATATCCTTTGTCCTAACTCAGGAAACCTGGTCCACATGTGTTCCATACACCTAAATTAACTCAGCCGATAAGACATGAAAAGTAATAGGCAGACAGGCAGACACAGAGACTTTCGTATTTATAATAAATTAAGTAGGTACTATGAATAGCATAAGATGGACTGCCGTCTTATTTTACAAATACCAATATTTCTTAAACATAGATAGGTTAGGTACAGATGTTGTAATTATAAATCGATGCTATGTCTAGCCGTCATCGGCGTACAAATATTATTTTAATACAAACATGCTAATTATAATAATTTATCAAACAGTATAAAATTAATAAAATTAAAATAATATCTAATATTCATTTTTATATGATTCTAATTCAAATTGTCAACATACTGTCCAATAAAATATAAAAATAATAAATTCTAGTATGTAAACAAAAAAAAAAAAAACATTCGACAACATTAAAAAATCATTTCCCGCAAAAAAAATGTAGCTTCGCAGGGAAGAGCTGTGAGTCTATAGTCTGTTTTTTTTTTAACAAACAAGTTCCGCAAATTGTGACTGCGTTTCTATTGGTCCATGTAATGAACACTTAATTCCTTAACAATAGAACAAAAGCGTTGGCCCCACCCCAACCAATGACCCATCATCTCCATCATGATATTGACAGAGTGCTGTCAGTATCGGAAATGTGCGAGACACATACTCAGTACTCGTTTGTTAAAAAAACAGACAATAGTTAAATAAACCACTCATTCAGAGAAACAAAAGACATAAATTTACACTATATTTTGCCTGCGGCTGCGCCCGCGTTTAGATCTGAAAGGTAGCAACAGACGGACGAAGGTGCTGTCGTATTTAAAAGTAGGTATTAATTATCCCCATTGTGTTTCCCAGGACACACAGCTCACAGCGAAACAATTATTGTAAAAGCGGGTAGGTGTTTGCCTTTATTCTGTTAATTAGTTTAAGAGGATATCATGCATGTAAAATACTCGTTCAGTGATCAATTACTGTGATGTAAATACTTGTATGGCTTGTTTGTGACAATAGATGGCGCTTGAAACAAAATACATTCATCTGTTTTTAATCGGCTTCACTAGAACGGTTGGTTATTTATTCGTTTTTTTTTGTACCACTGCCATTTCGTCGTTAGTCGAGTGGTTTGTAAGAACTATAGCTGAGCACTGGTCGAGGCTAACATTCGTAGATCTTCGACAGTCGTTACTGGTAGTCAGTAGCCAGATAGTCCGACAGTCAGTCTTCCCAAGTATGTCGTATTATCCAGTTGCTCAGTAGGGTTGTAAAGGTCTGACAGGCAGTCGCTCCATGTAAAATACTGGTCTTTAACTACAACCGGTAACGTACAGAATGACATCGTACCTAGTTTAACAAAGAAAATACCTACCTACAGCAAAGCTATTTTGTTATATGTATTATATTGTATTTTAAACCAGCACACAATGTATTAAATCTACCATACAGCTACTTACAGCATATTATCCAACCTCGCTCCAAACTATTTCTATTCGTCTCCAAAACATATAATCTAGGAGCCGAAGACGGGTACCGGCTGCCCTCACCTCGGGCCGAGTTATCCTCGGTCCGGCGGACTCGAAAGAGGACCGTTGCTATGGCAACAGACTTTGATATCAAACCATGTGAGAGAAAGACCACTATCGAATTAGATGTAAAAGTGTATTGAATTCAGTCGGGCAGTGGGTTTGTCATCCAGTATTTACGCTACGCTAGACTAGGTTGTGCTCTCATCTTTTTTCATTTTGTTTTAAAGCAAAGTAGGTAATTGTTCAGAGGTTTCGAGCGATTTATTTCTGGTATATTCATAATAGTATAATAACTAATCTCAATCCTAAAAGTAACTTCTTCAATAGCCCCTTTTTCTTTAACAGGAAATCATTTGATAAAAACAGGCAATTACGACGGTAACTTTGAAAATACTATTTGAAAAATGTCGGTTTTTTACTCAAGTAAAAAATATTTATGATAGACAAAGTTTCGACAATTTTATACAAACTATGAGTAAAAGTACAAAAGAATATCATCAGACACTTCATACCTATCAAACTGATCTGATAAGTCTTCAATAACATTCGTCATAACTATTTTATATAATATAACTTCTTTATATTTTTGCTACTACACGTGCAGAGGTTGAGTCAAGTCAGCAGTTTGTCAACGGATATAATATTCGCACGTGTCGATAGGTTTTACTCGACTGCAAAAAAGGGTTACGAGTGAGTCTGTTTTGTCACAGAAAGGCTTTATTCAGGGTTCGCGTGGATTGACTTATTCAGATATAAGACTGTTTTGGTTTGGTTACGGTAAAAGGTCAGATTACGATTTATAGCTAAATTGTAGCTTAGCTTGGTGTGTGATGTTACTGTATTTTGGTATTAAGGAATTGTATTAGTTGTGCTGTGACTTAAAATTGATGTTTTTCTTATTTTATGTCTGTATTACCTGAAGATTTTGAACGTGAAACATTGTTGTATTTGTATTGCTTTCTTAGAATTTTGACGGTGTCTTTTGCATTTTGAAAGATTAATGCAATGTTAGTATAAGTCCTGTAAGCTTGGTCGATGTCCTTCAAAGCACAATGATATTTTTTTACAATCGCACAATTGTTTCTTTTACTTTCGTTTAGAACGTCTGTCATTTTGTTTTGATTTACCTACGCCCCACTATTAACTTAGTATTTTAAAGACATCTTAGATACCTTAGTTTTTCTATAAACAGACCTACTATCTTAAGACTTGATTGTCTAAAGATACTATTTCTGCGTAAACAACAAATCAAGCTCACGGCAAGATCGTCTAAAAATAGACTCGTCTCAGGAAAGACGCTAATTGAATAAAGTCTGAAATAAAGGACACAAAACAAACGCCTTAAGGTAACTAAAAAACTTTCTGTTACTGAAAATTTCCGACAATCGTCACCTAACTAAGTATTTACTTAACTGATTACCTCGCCAAGACTCGCCAAGTCGCGCCAAATTGCGCCAAGTCGCGCCAAGTTTCTCCCATACACATTTAAAGGTGTTTTCGACCAAGTTTTTTTTTTACAAAAGTTCTCTTTTTTTCTACTTCCGCGGTGCCTAAGGAAAAGTTTTTCAGTTGATCTGATTGGGACTACACTTGGGAATTTTCGGTCGTCATTTCTTCACACCGTCATCTTTTAAGAAAAACTTGGTTACGAATAAGTATTTTTGTTTTTTTTTTGCCTTCTTTTGATTTGTTTCTTTGTCGTCGTTCGTCGTACGAGACAGGTGCCTTTGAATATGAGTACTTTTGTAATCTTTTGTTAAAGAATCTCAAGATGTCGCCGAATAAATAAAATGCCGTAACAGAACACAAAAACAATTAAATTACAATTTAACTTGGTAGCCTCGATAATTTTTGTCCTCTTTTTGACACTTGCATTATTGTTTTATATTTTCAACTTGCAATTTTACAAAAGAACAACAACATAGGTTCTGAAAAAACGACATTTCCACAGCTTTTCAGCGTTGTACACATTTGCCTTGTATACGTTACTTTGACAATATGACAACACTGACACCCAGAGTACTGACCTACGCTGTGGTTGACTACGGTGCCGCGAAGCATGACGTTTCCTGTCATGGCATTCAATGTAAACCTCAAGTCTTTGCATCTAACACTACTTTTACTGCGAAATGAACGGTACGAGCTTCCTCTTCTATACTTATTCTATAGAGGTCAAATTTGTTTGTAAGTTAGTTTTAGTTAGTTATGTAGGGGGTAATCTCTTGATCTACTGAACCGATTTTGAAAATTCTTTCACTAACAGGAAGCTACATTATCCCCGAGTGCCATAGGCTATATTCACAACATGCCTGTGGAATAATTGCCGACCAAAATGCGAGCGAAGCCGCGGGCAACAGCTAGTTGTTTATAGATAAGATGCACTTGCCAAAGTTACCACTGCAGTTAAAGTTGTCAAAGTCAGAGTTATTTGACAGATTGCTAAAGTTGATTGCTAAAATCACCATTGCCATTAGCCATTTGAGTCTTTCACAAAATTTTATCCAAATCGGCATTTAGTAAGCGGTTGAAGACACTACCACTGAGCAAAAGATCCTGGGTTTGATTTCTAGGTCAGGTAAAGTTTAATTGGGTTGTTGTAGCAGCCTAGATTCTAGATTTGTGCACTAAGGTTATGGCATTAGGGACTTTACAATTGATGAAATATGGGTGTACTATAGGGAACACTTCTCTTTAAACCTTCGGGAGTTACAGGCGCGATAGCAAAATCGTCTTTCACTGTTCCACACACTACTACTAAAATATATAACTGCCCCAAACATAGTTCGGTCCTCCTGTCCGTTCCCTCTCATCATTATTCAAAAGACCGCGAGCGCTTACGGTAGCAAAAATCTCTGGCAGCAAGCCGCAGACGTTCGTACATCTCATCAAGGATATATGGCGGCTCGCACTCTCATTTGCTGACACACAGAAGCTGCGAGACGGATGAGCGTCGAGTTGGATTTATGGATTTATTAAGTTTTTCTTTGCAGTTCGTTTTTATGATTCGATAACGGTTAAGTTCGGTTTTACGGAGCAAGATATCTTTCCGATGGAATTTCACGTTGGCAAAAAAATAAGACTTTCCATACAAACTTTATACATATTAAAAATTTCTTCCTCAGTGCTCAAGGTCATTGAAAAACTAATTCTTGTGCAGTATTTGATGCTTCACCCAACGGCTAAGGCACCTTGATATTTATGAATGAATATGAGTAGATTAAGGACCTCGCGCACTATGCGGCTACGACCAGGAGTTGTCGCATGACCAGCCGCTCATCATTAGCATGTCTTCTTCTTCCATACTTCTCTATTACTCGTCATCTCATCAGACACCTCCTTCCTTGCCAAATCATCCTTCACACAGTCCATCCATCGTTTCTTTGGTCATGACCGGCCGTTATCTTGAACAAAATTGGTCGGATACCCGGATTTGCGACCTAACTTCCTGGTCAAAGCTTCTGCGGTCGCGGCCGTGTACTGCTCGAAGTCCCTTAATGTCGTATCTTGGTCGTGGTATCTCAATAAAGAATTGACTAAGTGGATTTACGGTCAAGAATAAAAGATTTTATCGTATTTTAGGCTTTTTGGATCCATAAAGGATACATTCATTTAACTCTATGGATCCATAGGCGTGTTATAAAAAAAAAATGAATTTGAATTTAGACCCTTCTTTCTTATTCTTTACGTGTCGACTTGATTGAAATTTCATCAGCCACCTGAAAAGCTATGTCGGTGATTATGCATGGTGTGCAGGAAGCCCCCTTTTTTTTCGGATGGGAAATTATCAAATAACCCCTCCCCTCTGGGTGGAGCGGAAGGGAGTGTCAGACTTCTACTGATTAAAACCCATCCCTGTTCCTTCTTTTTCCTTTTGTGTTCCAGGGCCGCGGTATCTCTTTCGAACAGTCCCGCAGCCCTGGCAGGCAGGCTGGAAACCCCCTATACGCTGATTTACAAAAATCCCCCCTTTTAATAAATCATCAGTGGATATTTACGACCCATAAAGACATACTTTATGCTTTTCAAAATGAAACAGCTTAAAATTATCATAATTTCTCTTACCTTTAAACCCATTTCAGTGTTCCTTTCCGTTTGCCATCCTACTTACCCGTAAGTCACGGCTCCTCACTTTCTCATTAAAAGCCGTGTATTAGAACTGGTAATGTCTTGATTATCATATTAAGTGGCGCCCTCTACAGATAATTAACATGGATTCTTGGACAGGTAGCGTTTTCTTACTTGATTATACTTTGCTTAAGTAGAATTTTGTCTTTGTGTAAGTAGTTGGGTGTGTCGTGATGTTTTCTGAGTTAATTAGGTATTTATTTATTCCTTCTGATCATGACATAAACCCAAATTAGTTGATGACTATGTAATTCTTAGGCATGTACAAAGTGTATGAGTTGTGTACTGAAACATTATTGTTCACTAGCTTATGCCTGCGGCTTCGCCCGCGTGGAGTTCGGTAACTGTTCCACGGGATGGTACTACCAGGATAAAAACTATAAACTATCTGTATGCCAAACATACATCCTCACAAATTTTCGCATTTATAATGTTTATAGGATGTACATGATCATTTTGTGTTGCCTGTTTCCAACTATATTAGGCTCAGCTACTAATCTTTAACCGGATGCAGCTCAAAATCAGTATTTTATATCGAGCGAATTCCGATCTGAATCAGATCCAATCTGGTCGATCTTAACAATCGAGTAACTGGCTAAAATGATAACCCTGGGTAAGAGTGGTTGTCAGATCTTCGGGAAAAATTATTTTAACACAGAAAAATTGGTCATCTCGTAGTTGCCACGGCTTATTTGAATTAATTATTTTTAGTTTTTGAATTGTCTTTTTTGTTTTTACTGTGGACACTTTTAACGTGCTCATCTTGCTACATCGTTCTCACATAGTGTACCATCTCAACATGAATGATGTAACCAAGGTTTTGTAACAATATGCTGATTTAAAAGAGTGTCCATGGAGTTTCTTGCCCGTTCTTCTCCATAGAGATCTACGTTATGGAATGGGCAACTACAGTACTTTCACAGTTTTTATGCCTTGTGACTGGGACTGTAGCTACATTTAATTGTTATCTTTGTTTCGACAATTCATAAGTGCCTGTAACTGGCCTACTTGAAATAAATGCTTTGATTATGATTTTGATTTTGAATTTAAAAATATTGTAAAGAACGCTAGTGAGGTTGATGCATACAATTTCCTTACGCTGCTAAAAGTATATTCTAAAAAACCCTCCAAGTGCGAGTCGCACATGAAGGGTGCCGTACCATGATAGTAAGGGAACCCCTTTTTAATTTATTTTTATAATTTTTAGTCATAGCGGCAACAGAAATACACATTCTGTGAAAATTTCAGCTGTCTACCTATTACGGATCATGAGATACAGCCGCTGACAGACAGACGGATGGACAGACGGACAGCGGAGGCTTTGTAAGGTGCCGTTGATAACCCTTCGGGTACGGAACCCTAAAAATAACGCAGATAAAAACGAATCACCAAAAAAACTTACATCTCACATCCCCCCTTCCCCCTTTAACTCAAAACCTCTCATGGATATCTCACATGGTTTCCTCCCTCCCCCTTAAAGTCACAGATTTATACTTAACTAAACAGACATTACTCTTCGTTAGAACTCACTCTTTATGATTTTCTTTATTGACGTTGCTGTTAGGAAGGCCACACACTTGTTCGGTTACATTCGATTCGGCAATCATTTTTGAACAAGAAAACCAACCCGAAGTAACTGACACATATTTGGCTCGTGCCGCACGCCAGGTTGGCCCTCGGAGTCTCGTTCGGCATCTAACAACACTGAATCATGAATTTGAACCAAAAATTCTAAAACATATGGCCGGCATCCACCAACTCGCTCTAAGCAAGAGTGGTAGATGATAGCCTACTTTCATCAGAGAGGAGACCTGTGTTCCAGCAGTTGAAAAAATATAGATTGATCCTGATGCTTCACTGAACTAAGGCTGTAATTGGTACAATTTGGCCTAAGCCGAGCGGCTTCGTACATAATATTCGATTGTGCCGACCGGCTGTGCGGAGTCATGCCGTACCGAACACATGTGTAGCAACCCTTAGGTATAAAAGGAAATGCACTTCGCATTTTTTGTAGCATGACATAAATAGCATTTATTTTGTAAAGGAGGTCGGACTTAATTCTGATGTGTGTTTTGTTTTCGGAGTGCATCAGCGTAAGTGCCTGTTTTAAGTTGATTGGGTTATAACTTCTGATGTATGCAAATTGGTATTGTGTAAGATACTGCGTTTTTGAGGAAAAGAGAGTGGAATTAAGAAGTATGTTGATACAGGCCTATGTTATGGAACGAAGTAGTCTGAAAAAAACTAAACATAACATCACGCCTCGAAGAGTTGGGTAGAAGTGTATCTAATAGTAAACCCACATTTCGCCTGATATGTTTAAGTCCCATGTAATATGGGGCGAGCTTATTGCCATCAACTGGGCACAGATCCAGACTCCGTGGCTGCCACTGAGAGAAATTCCTGAGGAAAAACCCAATAACACTTTGCTCGTCCCGGGAATAGAAACCAGGACCTCTTGCTCAGCAGTCGCGCTTGCGACCACTAGACCAACGACGCAGTCTAAATTCAAATAAATTGTATTGTCAAACTATGTTAAATATTGCTAATATAGGCTTTTTGAAATTAAAAAATGATGATACCTAGACTAGCTCACACCCACGCTTGCAATCAGCTTATATAGAGGTCGGAAATTATTCTTTGGGAATGTTCAGCCGGAAAAAAGTTCCACCTTCAAACCCAGCGTATGGCGTACCTGTGTGCCAAATAGAAATCCGTCCATCCATAAAGGCGTTAAAAGGTAACATACGGACAGACTGGCCGAGTCACTTTCTCTTTTACAAGAAATCTACTGCAGACTGTATTTTATCAAAAATTAATTCTTCATTTGGTTTGTCATATGTCATTACTTCCCAGAATTTGATTCTTAATGGCGACACAATCGAATAGTGTAATAATACAGTGGGTGTGTGTTTTTTTTTTCAAAACCAAAACGGTTCGATTCCTGGCCAGGCATATTGATTTTTCAAAAATCCAATGATGCAGTTTTAGTTTTCATCAAAATCGGGCTCGAGACTCCTTTGAGCATTTTTCGTTATTCCTCATAGTTTCGGATTTGGCCATCCACCCACACTTGGAAAATTCATCCTCTATATGCCCGATGGGTTTATTAAAAAATTACAACTTTCCTTTAAAACTATATGGGGCGAGTTTCCAAAAACCCTGTCCTTTGTAACAAAGATGAACACCGTAGTTATAAAAAAAACTTTTTCTAGTATATCTAGTTCATTCATGCTCATCATCATTTCAGCCCGGAATCACCCACTGTTATGTAGGCCTCCCCTTTCCCCCTGCCACTCTTCACTGTTCTGTGCATTCCTTATCCATCCGTTTCCCGCAATCTTGACGATATCGTCAACCCAACGCGCTCTTGGACGGCCCTGGTTTTTTAACCTATAGTTAAATTCATCACGTGATCACTTTATCATTCTCAATGTTCAAGTGTACTGCAAAAATTAGACTACTGTACCCCCAAATCAAGATTAATCTCAATCAATCAACTCACTCTTTTGTAGTCCACTGCTCTAATCAAGCTCCAAGCCTCTCAAGCCACAGTACTCAGTCTTCCGCATTCTGCACCAAGTGAAGCCGTGGGGTGTCACACGCTTCGATTGCCGATACGTGGTCTCCACTCTAAGATTTATCTCTCCATTCAATAAATCCAATCATACTTTAACCTATCAAATATATCAGATAAAAACTACGTTACCAACAAAATGGTCGTTCCCCCAACACAAATCCAAGACTAACTGGCGGATATGACGCCATAACTTTAAAAAAATCGCCTGGAACCATTTACATCGGGCATCAATTTAGCGATTTCCGTACCTTATGCATCCCTCCGGCGACGAGGGAGGAATACGTGAAATATGTATGACAAGCTCGATGGTATAAGGTATAAGCGGTAGCGGGTAGAGCCACAACTGAACAACACCAGTCAACCTGTACCTTTCGTAATGTTGGATGAGCTGCAAGAACTTCCTGAGGCCCTTGAAAAGTGCGATTTCTAAAAAGACGTTCAAACGTTCAAACGTTCAAACATATAAGCTTTTCGGTTGCACACATAAATGTACAATTCCATTTTTATTTACTTTTCTATCAACGTTATTAGAATAGTTTGTTGATAGACTAACATTTTCTAATGAGCAACAGCAATCTGAACTGTTATAATATGCTCTACGCTATAATCTATATTCTTTTTGTGACATACATCATTTTAAAACATTACTATTTTTATTGACATTTTAATACACTTTTGACATTGATTGTAATTGTGAAATCTTAATTTGTTTGTTATATTTATTATATTGCTGTTTAACATATTATAACAGGGGAATTGCAAATGTTTTACTTTTTAATTAATGTATTTGGTTACTATGTATAATTATAATAATATGTATTTCTATTGTAAATTTTATAATTTATTGTAAAATTTCGAAACAATGCAAAGAATTTTAATGAACTAATGAAATGAAAAAAAAAACACAAATTCACCTACATAATATAGAATTTTGCTTTTGACTCAAAATTTCAAAAGTTTGAGATGGTCTTCCAAGAACTGAACTAGACTCGATTCGTAAAGACTGGCCATTCACTGACTGTTTTACATTTACTTTCAATAGGTAGATTGACCTTGGATCTCATTAAACGAACTTCAAATCTCTCATAACTTAGACCACAACATCCGAAACACCTACATTTTGCTATACACGAAAAATATGTTGTCGAAAATTGTTTACCGCGTCACATCGGCCGTCGGGTTCGTCGCGTCGCTCGCATGTGTCGTAAACTCCTTGCTTTATTACTTTCTTGTTTTTGCACTGATTTGTGTGTCAAGTTGCTTCGCGCCCGTTTAATGGGTTAAAATGATGGCATGGTAAAATGAGGGTGTAATAAGCTGGGAAGAGTGTAATAAAGTATGTACGAGTTGTGCTTGGGGAGACGTGTGATGGATTATGAGTTCCGAAGAAGTTGCATTGTATGGTGATGTATGTTGGAATGTATGTCATGGCGTTACATAAGCCTTTGGTCCATTGTTTTAAGCTGTGACAAAGAACGATGAAATGATGATGAATGTAAATTCTAAATCTCAAAACTCACGCCTCTACCCATGGGGGTAGGCAGAAACCACAGAACGCCACCTGCTATGTTCCTTACATACTCCTTCATACATCAGGTCATACACGCACGCCGGTTTAGTAGATAAATTAGTACCTAAACGCAATTTGCTGCTCCTAAGACACAAGAGAATGCCTGCCGGGGCTGCGGGACTGTTCGAAAGAGATACCGTGGCCCCGAAACACAAAGGACGATGAAGGAACATGGATGGGTTTTAGTCAGTAAAAGTCTGACACTCCCTCCTGCTCAGCCCAGAGCGGGAGGGGTTATTTGATGATTTCCCATCCGAAAAAAAATAAAAAAAAGACCCAAGAGAAGGATGCTTATCCTCTAGACATAAGACTAGTCTCCTTTAAACAATCGATATAATTATTATATATTTTGAAATAATGGCCTGTTATTATTACATCACTCTTATTAGGTACCTACTTGTATTTCTTGGCCTAATATCCAAAAAGCCAACACAGATTGATTCTGTATAGAATATATCATTCATGAAATAACATAGTCAACTTATACTGTCACTTAAATCTTCCGTGATTGTTCATTATTTTGAGCTCCCGATAAAAACAGTAAAAAACAATCCCGGTATTAAAACAGTGCTTGAAAAACAGAGTACACAAAATACCCAACTGAATGTCTTATAAACCAATAAAACACTAAAATTCGTAGTTCGAACGCGAGTTTATCATCCGCATACAGGAGGTATACAGGTAAACATCACCTCGCCACAGACTATCACAGAACGGTCCAATACGCGCAATACAACCGTAGTGCTTCATGCAGATGCATGCACCGACCAGCACCGAATGATGCACTGTGGTTTGAAGCATCTATCTATAGTTATGTGACGTCACTGTTTTGTGAAGGACAATGAACTCAGAGTAAATAGAACGTGCAATGTTTGAAATTCCTGCAATATTTGATATGGAGTTCGTGCTTCGCTGATATCAATATTATTTATATTTCCGATAACGAGTCCTATTGTATATTGCGGTTGAATGCTCCTAGAAACGGCTGTAGACCTATAAATTGATTAAAGAACAAGTTTGTGTATAAGTCATAAAAATTATTGACGGATTACGAACCAATACGAACCGGCCCAACGGGTAATTCTTAAATTATTAGACAGGTACATCGATGTTTTTATGAGAGCAAAAGTTGATACTCTCTAGTGCATTCTCGGACATACGGACGAATTGCGGACATAGCTCCGGACATCGGGTTCTGACCGATAATCTGAGGTATCAGTCAGTGTTCAGTGTCCGCAGGTGCAAAGCTTCTAAGTATTCTGCTGCCCCGCTTTAATCATCGTGCGTTTGTGTTAGTTTGGTCAGTTTCGCCAACAATGTGAACAGATATTATGAAGCCGTCAACCAAGCATTATGTACATCAAACTAAGTAACTCTACGCAAAAAATATTGCTGGGAAACGACTATTTGTTTTGGGGTGAAACATCACGTTTCATGGTAGGACTCAATGTAACGCACTTAAAACATTGTGCTGATGGATGCATTGAATATTACGGGGGTAGCGGAGGTATTGAAAATAAAGTCATACTCATAACATTAAAAACTTGTATTTAAAAAACTATGTAAAAATGTTGGAACTTTGACCCCAAACCTAATATCTGCGTAATTACAAGGTTCCCAGGTATGATCTAGATTTCTAGAACAAAAAAATGATCGCAATGACGGAGAGACCAAGTGCCTTTCGGCTTGGTTAAGTACTTTTACACCCATTAAAATTATGTCTAATCGATCACGCACAATCGTATTAAGATTGATCTAAATATGATGATATGATGGGTCACTGGCGTAAAGTTTCACCAAACAATCAAAGAAACATTGCACCTATCACTGCATCACTGTGTGAAGCTTGATCTCTGCCACATATTCCATAGATAACAAGCGTGCTATGACACAGAGTGGTGTTTGCCTCCGAACTCGTGCAGCGAGGCTCGTTGCGCGGCTCACGGCGCGTATTGACAATCGCGTTTGTTGGACTACCCCGTATTTGTTACAAACACGAATGAAACATGATTAAGGACAGCTCATCTAAGTCACTTTCAAGAGCTGTCAATGAGCAGTTTGAATATGCTGATCGCGTTCACTTGTATTGGTGAATTTTGCACTTGATTCTACTCTGTTTTAACGCTCATTAAACCTATGAATTTTCACCCTGTCCGTGCACAATTTTGCTGTACCGTGTGAGCTATAAACTGTGATCTCTGCCACATACCCTATATAACAAGCGTGCAATGACACAGAGGTGGTATTTGCCTCCGGATTCGTGCAGTGAGACGTGTCGCACGGCTCACGGCGCGTATTGACAATCACATTTGTTGAACTCCGTATTTGATTCAATTCTGTTTTGATAGAGCATATATTTAACATGATTTTTTACGCATTTAAAAATGTAAATTCTCGCCTGTAATTCTCTAAGAGTTAGGCCGAGGTGTAGCTACAGTACCTACACCAACATTGCAGTAAAATTCAATGCTGCAACAATTTTTATTATTCTGAAAACTATTTTTTATGAAAATAGCCATAGCTCTCCTTATTATATTGATGTACTACCATGCTCACTAACGGTCTACCATTTTCAACCTTATTACTCAGGGCATAAGGGCGAAAAGTCCACCGTCAGTGAACTTACCAAAACCAGTGGCTTTATTTGGCACCTTGGATAGTTTACAAATACCATAACATAACATAACGCCTGTTTCGAAGGGTTAAGGCAGTGTATCATATAGTACACCTACACATCGTTAGCAATTTTTAAGTCTCATATAATAAAGGCGAGTGGGCGAGCCTATTGCCATAAAACGAGCATAAATCCATATTCCGGGCTGCCACGAAAAAAATCCTCAAATTACATTACGATTACCATCGACGATACGACGATTACCAAGTTGAATGAAATAAATTTTGTGTATCTATAGTTCTGAACCATTGCAACTCGGATGCACTCAATTTTCCACTTAATTTTCTTTTTATAAAGTAGCTTACGATTCTCTATCTCTTCAACTAATCTACATAGAAAGAAAAAAACAAACTTCAGTTAGAAAATAGAAATTACACAAAATCCTTCACAGTTTCAACTGAAACTCATATATATTTTAATGTAGAAATAAAAACAAAACTTTTTAATATCCCCACGTCGCGTCGCTACATCATACGTTTTATAAATATTAACTCCGGCCAAAAGCTGTTTACATGTACCTACGAACTTTTTATTTATGCTTTTGACGGATAAATTATAACATACAATGACTTTGTTCTTTCATAGAAAGTTGTTCGCTCTCGCGGCGTGTATTTTCAAAGTTGATTATGACCGTTACCTAGGTACTGGTTTTTAATTATGCTTTCGAGGCTATGCGCTGTTTAAGGGTTAAACCTCATTTAGCAGCAGGGAATCGCATCCTATATTTATCCTTTACTTTATTAATTGACTGATGATAACTTATGATACGATTTCTAATGCAATTTCATAACGTATTAATTTTAAATAATTATATGTTTAAATTGGGATTTCATGCCTTTGTGAGTAAATAAATAAAATTTAATAAAAATTATTGTCGCTCAGAACCGTTATTTGTTAAAGCGAGAATCAGAGCGGTATTGGACGCGTCAGCTTCAACGACGCGTCCGGCAGCACGCTGTGCTCTGTGGTTCTGACCGACAGAAAAAGATAGGAGCATAGGGAAGTGCAATTCCGTGCTGAAAGATGAGGTTAAACCCTAAATGCTACTTCAAGGGGCGTCGTTCATTGGTAAGTCGAGGCGAGCGACGTCGCAGCACGGCGGAGTATAGGTCTCTAAGTGGAGTCGAGGCGGAGGCGACTATGTTTCCTTCACATTCTGCGCCCGCACTTTGACGCCGCGCCGCCCGCGCGCACCCTCGACTTTAGTTCGTGTGAGCGACGCGCCTAACATTTTTTTTTAATGTTAAAGGTCGTAACGTATTTTATTGTGCCGTGGTAAGCTAAAGTTTGTCTACGGATTCACATAATATGTACAGAAGCAATTTAGTTTAATTTACTTTGATTTCTATAACTAATTCAACATTATATTT
This sequence comes from Eugnorisma glareosa, assembly GCA_947578425.1. Taxonomy (NCBI): domain Eukaryota; kingdom Metazoa; phylum Arthropoda; class Insecta; order Lepidoptera; family Noctuidae; genus Eugnorisma; species Eugnorisma glareosa. The sequence continues at coordinate 20,249,717 of OX387966.1, read as the reverse complement.
TTTTAACTAGCCTAAGCCGGCTTCGCCCTTGGTAATTGTCCCACGGGATCGTACCTACTACTGGGGTTAAAAGTGTCCTGTGTGTTAATCTAGGTAACTATCTGTGTGTGTGCCAGAGTTTTTACGTGAAAGAGTAAGAAAGTTCGTGAGGATGGACGGATGTATGGATGGATGCCGTAAATCCACCCATCCCCAATAAACTTTCGCATTTACAATAGCAGTAAGATAAGATTCCAGTTTCAACGTTCCAAGTCTGTGAAATGACAGTCACTTCATCTTTCGTCAAGCAAATTGGTATAATTTGATCGATTAAAGATTGGCTTTAACATTTGCTGTATTGTAGGTGTTTGTTGTTTGCTAACTTATGCAACGGTTTATACAAAATCCTCAGTTATACTCATCAACAACAAACAACCAAGTCACAGAAGGAGCTGAAACTATATATTTACTAGCTGTTGCCCCCCGGCTTCGTTCGCGTTTTGGTCGAAAATTATCCCAGGGGTATGAAAAACAGATAGTATCCGATTCTCAGACCTATTGAATATGCATATAAAATTTCATAAAAATCGGTTAAGCCGTTTCGGAGGACTATGGTAACTAACATTGTGACACGAGAATTTTATATATGTTACCGGCCAAACACGATTTCAGACCAAACTAGGGATCATCACAAAAGGACAATCATAGAGCACCCTGACTAAATGGGTTAGGTTAGATTAGATTGGTGACCAACCACGCGCGATCAGAGCGAGCGTATATAGCGAGCGGTGCTGCGGCAGGGCCTGCAAGCGCTACATCGAAGTTGGGCGCAGTTTAATTGCTTTGCTTGGGTTAGTGTATCCTGATAAGATAGACCAGTAAACCGGTTTGGCCTAGGATAAACTAGTTTGGCCTGAAATCGGGTTTGCCCGGGAACATACATAAAATTAACAATCTACATGATCCTATTAATACATGAATAAAAATTATCTCTCCCGATAAATTAAAGCCACATTAACACAAATTTTAAGCATCACATTTCAGTGTAAAAACCATTAATGAGCTGGAAATGGAGATGATTATCCAGTTTCGCGAATAAATTGTATAATTAGACTTAAGTAACTTATTTATAGTTACAGCACTGATGACAATATTTGTGTCACTTGTTTAATTTATTATTTTACAATATTTTCTTACTTTTGTATAGATTCTTTTTTACCGATTGTTTGTGAATGTGTGAACATTATAGGCTTTGTAGATTCCCAGATGCTCGTTAACTTTTGTTAACTTTTCATCTTATTTTAATTTCTTTTGTGTAGTAAGCAACGACCCATTGTCGGGCCTATGCTGTTCCCCCATACTTAAGGACTAATGCTGTAACATGATAATATTGTAACACCAAATGATTCGAAAAGAGTAACCATGGAGTTTCTTGCCGGTTCTTCTCCATAGGAAACGACCAACCCGAACCGTGCACCTTTTTGTCGACGTTTTATAAGTGCCCATCTAGGCCTATGTGAAATAAAAATATTTTGATTTGATTTGATTTATTTAGTACGGTGTCATTTATTTCGTACTGCTTTTCAATTAAAAATTATTCTTATTCTAGGGATTTTCATGTCAAGTACAAATAGTATGGTTATATTTTTGTTAAAGACCCATTCATGAAGCAATTATTTGCGGCCTTTCAATTTCAATAAAATATTACATGAATCTTTAGGCGCTCGTATGACGCTGACAGACAGCTGTTTGTAAACGTTTATATTAATGTTTTTGTAAACAAGATGGCAGTTCTGTATTTGGCTATGCGAAAAAGATCCTTGTGCGGCTATATCTTAAACAGCATGTTTCACCATACCGAACAATATCATCACAATTCCTCTACGTGTCGAGTTTGACTATTGAAACTCTAAAATCAAGTCACAAACACGTTCGCAACAACAGAACGTCAGTTCGCAGCGCGGTTTGCACAGAGCGTCTAAATCCAACATGGCCGCGACACACAATCACAGCTGATCGCAGCACGGAGCGAAAACAAAGGCGCGTGTAATCACATTTAAACTGAACCGTTTCGGACTTGATTATAACTGCTTTCAATGAGGATTTTGAAATGTAGGTCTATCTGTTTAACTGTGTAAAGTTAGATTAATGTAATGTTTTGTGTAGTTGATTTAATTTATCGAATGAATGATGACACTTCAAATATACTATACAGAGTGATTCTTTTAAGTTGGACAACGGGGGAAATCCGAATCCATATGAAATACCGGAAAACTTTAGCACTTGTTTCATGAAATGAATATTGGTATACCTATTTTTTGTTTTTTTACTGAAGAATGAGTTGTTCATAAAAACCGACCAACTGCAAGGATTCCGTATCAGGCCCTCTTTAATTTTTAATTTATTTTTATTATTTGTTGTTATAGCTGCGACAGAAATACACATTCTCAATTCTCAAATTCAAATTCCTACTGTCTACCTATTACGGATCATGAGATATAGCCCGCTGACAGACAAACGGACAGCGGAGGTTTAGAAATAGGTTTGGTTGGTTACCCTTCGGGTACGGAACACTAGAAATGCGTGAAAGTGACCAAAGTTTTTTATCATATCGTTCGACTCTGATTAGTGTAAGGATCACTTTATTGTATGGGAAAAACATATCGGGTCAGAGGAAGTGAAATAAACTTATCTATTCTCTTCTATTCCTTCAAAGTCAAAAGTACTTTTCTCCAATTAACAATTTTGACTGTAACGTCTACACTAATTGCACCGAGTACAAATTCCTTAATGCCCAGTAAATTGGGTCGATATTTTACCCTATTTACTACCAAAGGGTATAAACACTTGCCCCACAAACTCTTATACAGTCATAGCGATCTATACTGACCCCAAAAATCGAAACAGGGCCGAGTCAAGCAGTTAGGAGGGACCGTAAAACCGGCGCCAAAAACCTTAAACTTTGACGTCGAGGCTAACAAATTATAACAAAAAGTGTTTGCCTACAAATTAAAGTAATCAGCTAACCGACTGTGCGGAGGAGGTATTTTGTTGTGTGGTTAAACCGTTTTTAGTGTATTGTTTTGTTTTTGAAGTTAAAATGTTTTGATTTATGGGTGTGTAGGTAAGCTGGGTTTAATGTTCAGGTCCGTCCAAAGTTATGCTTAGTTTTTGCATTTATAATATTTGCTTAGGAAGCATGTTCTGTCATCGATCCTGTACTGATATCTCTCCCATCGTATCAAATTGCCTTCCAATTGGGCTTTTAGATTATGTAAACAGCGCCTGAGTTTGCGTACACAGTTTTTCAATCAGTCAATCATGTATTTTGTACTATACTAGCTGTTGCCCGCGGCTTCGCTCGCGTTTTGGTCGGAAATTATCCCACGGGCACGTTGTAAATATACCCTATGGTACTCGGGCATAATGAAGCTTCCTATTAGTGAAAGAATTTTCAAAATCCCTCTACATCACCCTCTACATTCAAACATACGAACTTACAAACAAATGTTACCTCTTTATAATACCTATTAGTATAGATTATCTCCAGTGGTTAGTCTCCGCTAAGATTATTGAAAAATACACAAATAATACGTAGAAAGCACAGCCATATTTAGTTTTTAATGTGACTGTATTCTTTGTGACAGCCATGTCGAGGTGAAACAAAACACAGCGCATTAAAACCAAGAAAAATCACGAGGCAACGTAACGCGAATCGACATAGCGGGAATGATTCGGTATATTATACATTTAAGAAACGGTCAGGAGGGGTCGCTGACCGTTTTCGGTCATGTCGGCCATTATTATTTGTGTAATTTAAAAGTCTGCTCTAGAAAATTATTCAGCATATAAATAATGAGCTGACCCATACATTTGGGTCGAGTAGGTACATACATATTGTAATATTGTACAGAATAAGTGATTATCTTTTTGCGGTTACGATGATGGGGGTTACAGAAAGCGGTTCAGTTTGAAAGTCTGTACTGCACCCTTGAATATTACCACACTTTTTAGTGTTCCGTACCACAACCAGCAAAACGGAACCCTTATAGGATCACTTTCTTGTCTGTCTGTCTGTCTGTCAAGACCCTTTTTTTAGGAATGCGTGGCGGTATCAAACTGAAATCAATACCAAATACTCAGGTCTACAACCCCTTGCAATGAAAAAATTAAACTTGTAATTCAACGCGATCAAAAGATATGACTGTTTATGTCGCATATTATGCGATTTCACAAGGGAATCAAAACCTAGGTACATCCATTTGACCTAGAATCATGAAATTTGGCAAAAAGCAAGGCCTTACAGCACAAATAAAGTAAAAATTCCAAAAAATAAAAAAGTTGAAAAGTAAAGGGTGTCCCCATACATATATGTAGTGTATGTGTACCGTGGGATCTCAAATAAAACGGGTGAAGCAAACTTTACTTCATATTTAATCTTTTGAAAAATATTCTTACAACAGAACCAACGTAACGTCTTCACTGTCGTCCATCTTTTTTCTATACCCGTCATTAACACATACATACATAGTTGACGTTAATGAAGTTTTTTTGTAGATAATGGTACCGAACCCTTCGTGCGCCACTCCGACTCGCACTTGACGGGTATTTTGTTAGATACAGGCTGATTTCGATCGTCAATATCTATGCGTAAAAGCATATAAGCATATCCTTCGGTACATGTTTTAATGTTTCCTTTTCTCTTGTTCACAGGCAACTGCTAGCGCCTAACCTTAAACAAACACAATACTTAGCAAATGGTGCCGAGAGCGACATCAGAACTGTAAGTACCTTTAGTTATACCTAATTTTAAATACACAGTAATACACAAGTGATAACGTGGCAAACGTCCCTACGTACGTGCTACGGGTGGTTCGGGGTTGAGGCCATTGCCCAGCAGTGGGACATCATGGCTACTAAACAAAAGATGATGACAAAATGTCAGTTGATGGCAATAGGTTTGCCCTCTATGGGACTATGAGTGTACTAGTCACGCCTCTGCCTAACGCTTCGATGATAACAGCCACGTGACGTTATATTAGATTAGAACAATAATGTGTGATGTCACAAAAGTGAGTTAAACGATAAATCTCAAATCATATTATTTGTAACAGGAGATTTACTTAATGTTTTATAACTTAATCTCTATAGTGATTAATATGGCGACGACCCGAATGGCGCAGCGGTAGTGAGGCTGCCTTAAGTTCTTAGGGTCCCGGGTTCGAATCCCGGTAGGAGCAAATGTTTGTGTGATGAGCATGGACATTTGTTTCCGAGTCATGGATGTTTATATGTATGATAAGTATGTATTTACAAACAAAAAAAAGTATCTATGTATTAATATCAACTATCTGGTGTCCACGACACAAGCCACGTTGCTTAGTGTGGTACCTAGATGGCGCTGTGTGTAATGTCCAGCGATATTTATTTATATTTATATTAAAGCCTAAACAGTAACATGGACGTTGCAAAAGGAGCATGTAACCATCGTAGTTGGAGGCATTCAATAATTTCTGCCTACTCCCACGGTAAAACAATAAAACCGACTAAATATTTGCCGACTTAATTTGCCATCGGAGGAAAAATCTTTATGAGGCCTAGCACAAGATCGTGGAGATTGGCACAAGAAATGAGCGAGCTATACCCAGGAGTAGGTGAATTCACGTGGTGGTGGCTCATGTGGATGATGACGATGACGAAGTATTTACCGAAACCAAGCCAAAAAAACCTGTAGAACTTCACCAAACATTTTGTGTCCACTTCCATTTTTTTTATGAAACTGCTATTCGATATTGACGCAAAGTTATTTTTAACAACAAATATTTGACTGAATTTCAATTCTAGTTCAGTTCAAAACGTTGGCTGTGTTAACATAGATAGAAATGGAGCATGCAAAATTATTTGAACTACCGTTTATATTTATGCTGAAATTGTGAATTAATACCCGATGCCATTTATATTTGTTCAGAATTATAAATAAAAGTCCAAACACAGCTGACCTCAGGGCTAATTTACATTTCAATCAGGCAAGCGCAATGGCTGAGCATGAGGTCCTTGGTTCGATTCCCAGGTCGGGGAAAGTGTTACTGGGTTTTTCCATCAGGAATTTCTCAGTAGCAGCCACGGAGTCTGGATTCGTGCCTGGTTGATGGCAATAGGCTCACTCCCTGTTACATGGGGCTTAAAAGAAAACTGACCAAATGTGGGTGTAGGTATTAGGTACATCTCTCTAACCCTTCGGGGTTTATATGTGTGATGACATGATGTTATGTAAGTACTACTTAAAATGAACTGATATAGAAAAATTCGTATGTCTTAAATTAAAAAATCGAAGATATTCGACATCCACTAACACGTACTGGGCCCCTTCGTAGAATACGGCCAAGTTCCTTTCACAAAGAGGAATTTTGGGTCCCAGGAATGTGAACGTTATAGGCTGAATATACCGTATGGATAACGTAGTCTAAGCTCGAATGACGATAAGGCTGATTTTCATTTGCATTAGTAAAGTAGACAGCGAGTTTAAGATCCTTTAGGTAGGTTGGTACCAAAGGCACGGAGGAAACTCGCGATGGAATGGATGAGCACCCATCCCCAGACCAACCCTGGCAAGTGCTGCTTAACCTGCTTGACCTGTGCGGATGTTTTTGTTTAGCATCAAAATGTCATGTAATCAAATAAGGCTGTGACACATTTCAAGTAAACAAGAATAGCATTTACAAAATAGATACTTAACTAGAAATGATTTGGAGAATATTGACATTCTGCAGGTATGGCAAAGCCAGTCTAGACACGAACGTTAAACGTAACAAAAAAATCTAGACAAACCTACAGTTATTTCGCAAGCAGTTAAAAATCTATTTCAAGAGCCAGCCTACCTATTTCAAAGCCAAAACTAGAAACAAAGTTTGGTGAACAAAAAGAGTACAAAAATAAAAAATGCCTAGATTTCAATGCTGGGGTGTCGACACCGTGAATGCTGCCAATCTCTCTTCAAACTGTGACACTGAAACACGTCTATTTTTGACAGAACCAGCACACACGAGATTTTTTTAGCACTGCTGTTGTTAATAAAATGACGAAAAAAAAATATATCCGATGACAGTAAAATTTATTTAGGCAATGCGTTTTATTTTTATTTTTACCAATTAATTAATAGCAATGAAACCTCATTGTTATGAACTAAATGTTTAAAAAAGGTACACCAAACACGCACACAAATTACCGTTTTAATATCTTTAGAAGTTCCTAAACTACGGATTCTTGTAGGTAATAGGAGTATATTTTCTCCGCGGTTTTGCTAAACTGGTAGTCAGAAATTATCTTAAGGAAACGTAATACCGGTATAAAAAGTTTCCTACATCCTAAACCAGGTCATGATCTACCTGTGTTGAGATCGTAAGCCATCAAATACAGACAGAATAACTTTGGTATTTATAATATTAATGCCAATGGATGTATTTTTACAGTCTTCTAAGTTGCAGTTACATAATATTCATAGTATTAACCTTCCCATATTATATTCTAGCTTGAATATTACACTTCCGGATTTCTTACAATGTCCCAAACACAGATATAGATATACATACCTATTACCAGATAACACAAAAGCGTATATTCCTACAAGCATTAAGCATTTTATGCTTTCTTTTTTTCGGATGGGAAATCGTCAAATGACCCCCCACTCTAGGCGGAGCGGAAGGGAGTATCAGACTTGTACTGACTAAAACCCATCCATGTTCCTTCTTTTGCCCTTTCAGGGCCGCGGTATCTCTTTCGAACAGTCCTGCAACCCTGGCAAGCTAAGGTCCTTTCGGACCCCTTCCCGTTTGCTGATATCTCTTTGAGGCGCGCGTGGAACACGAACGAGCCGTCGACACGGCCTGTCATCATGAGACGGACGGACTGCAAGCTAGCCCATTACACACCGTCCACAGGCCCGCGTCTACGGTGGCCGGGAGCCACCATGTGACCCGCGACGCCCAGGGCGTCTCCCGCGGTGGCTGGGACATGAGGCTCTCTCCCTCTCACGTCCCGCCAACTCCTTCGCTAGCGTGACTGCTTCGCAGAATGTGGTGTCGGCGTCCCATTCCCTCTTGCTCCAGCATTTTATGCTTAACGTGGCTACCGCAGTAGCAAGCTAAAAAACAACAACGTTACAACTCAAGAACATAACTCTAGACATTTATAGAACAAAAACGTAGTCTAATTTGTATAGTATCTTCGTTGTATAGTAACTAAATAGTGCTCATGACGTCATAGTAGGTAGGTAGTAAAAAATGGCGCGGCAGGTTTTCATACGGTTCGTGATACTTGCGTTATCTAGGTATATCTATGTAAATCTGTAGCTCCAACTTGTCACATCACTACCGGACACCGTGATCCGCCACGGCGCCATCTCGCGGATTTATATCAAAACTTTTTAAACAGCCCGGCGATTCGCAGACAGTTTCAACTTAGAGATTAAGTGAGCAACGAATGAATTGTTTCCCCTAGTAAACTTGCAAGAAAACTGCACTTTAGATAAAATAGTGCAGTTTTCTGTAATTGCGAACTTACTACGTTGCAACCGAGAGGATACAAAGTTGTAAGTGGGCGCTCAATCAAACGATGCTTCTAAGAACGTACCGTATGTTTGCTTCGTGGGATTTGTTGCATAAAGCAGGGCCGGTTCAGTTCACTTGGAAGTGGGAGACAAGTATTGCAGCTGAAGCGAATTGATGAATCTATTTGTACGGTCGCTTGAATTGAGGTAAATAATTTATCTTTACTTTGACGTGATGCATTTCTCTGAAAGAATTGTAGTCGATTTTTAAATTGTCTTCATATTTTGATCAATAAAAAAAGTGTTTACTAAACAAAACGCTTAAAACTAAACTTTGCAATGGCATGAATGTGCTGGCATTGAGGCATATGAATATCTGTGGAATAAAGTCATTTAGTACGTCAATATGATCCATACTAACAATTTTAGTTTTGTAGTTGGCGGTATGATACCCCCTTTATTTTTTTTTTACCGATGGGAAATCATCAAATAACCCCTCCCGCTCTGGGCTGAGCAGGAGGGAGTGTCAGACTTTTACTGACTAAAACCCATCCATGTTCCTTCCTTTGCCCTTTGTGTTCCAGGGCCGCGGTATCTCTTTCGAACAGTCCCGCAACCCTGGCAGGCGTCGGTCCTTACGGACCCCTCCCTGTTTGCTGACTCTCCTTGAGGCGCGCGTGGAACACGAACGCGCCGTCGACACGGCCTGTCGTCATAAGACGGACGGACGGCGAGCTAGCCCATAGCTCACCGTCCACAGGCCCGCGCCTACGGTGGCCGGGGGCCACCACGTGGCCCCCGACGCCCGGTGCGTCTCCCGCGGCGGCTGGGACGTGAGGTTCTCTCCCTCTCACGTTCCGCCACCTCCTTCGCTAGCATGACTGCTTCGCAGAAGGAGGTGACGGCGTCCCATTCCGTCAGGTATGATACCCCCGTGCCTCGAAAAGAACATTGGCCATGCGCCTTATCTTTACCCGGTCCTGTTGAATTGCCGTCACAGAAAGTGCACTGTGCCTGCGCACACACTATAATATCTCCCGCGGCGATGGCAAATCTCCACTGAGATTGGCCGCCGTGCCATAAAACGGTCAGGACTATTACTAATGTTATCAATACAAAAGTAACTCGGTGTATCTGTTTATGATAACGGCAACTGGCGTAAGAAAAAAGCTAGGACATAGGATAGTTTTTATACCAGTAGTATAATTCCGTGGTATAGTCTTCAACCTCCACGCCGCCGCCGCTAAAAGCGAGTGAAAAATTTATTGGGTTATAGCTACGACCTTCCACCGTCATCAGTCGACCTCCACAAGGCCATACCCTCTTTATAACCCACACCTCGATACTTTAGGTACTTACACACAAAAGACGAAAACTCAAATACATTTCAACGCAAGCAAACCATACAAAACAAGAAGACAGAAATAAAATAAACATGTAAGCGAAAATTATACTATTTATTTTACAGCGATATAAAAACAGCGTCTCGCACGAAAGATAGGAATATATCGGAGGGAATTCAACAAGATTTGTGCCACAGAAATGCTTGGCTGAATATTTCGCTCTTTCTACAAACAAAATGTACGAGAGAAAAGCATCGAGAACTACGGTGAACGATAACCAAATCGTCGGAATTTGTCCTACACTTGCTTTTCGCTCGCGACTTTGTCTGTATAAAAAGGGAGCTTTTTGGTAATCTTTTTGCTCGACTTGTCGTATTTAGTGAAGAGAAAATTTAAGGTATCATGAAAAACTGTTATGTTTTTGAATACTTATATATATATGTATATAAAACTGGCAAAATTGCAACTTTTCGATAGGTACTATACTATATCATCTTGACGTAAGTACGTTAATATCACTTTGAACCTGTAATATAGCAGTGATAGCTTAGTGGTGTGATCGTCGGACTGCCAAGTCATAGGTCTCGAGTTCGAACCCAAGGCACGCACCACTCATTTTTCGGATTCATGTGCGTAATGTATAATTATCACTTGCTTCGGTGAATTGAAACATCGTGAGGAAACCAAACCAGAGATATTGACGGCATGTAGAGACAAGTCAGAGGCCCTTGGGTGGCATAAAAAAAACTCTGACACCAGCCCGCGTAGCATGGCAATACTATCTCTATTCTACCAAGAATCGACAAGGCTCTTTCTATACAAATTGACATGTCTTGCCATCATTTCTAACATCGCCATGCTTACGACGATAGAAATATTTCCACAATCTGTCATTTTTTTCGATTCTTCGTGGACAAAACCCGTTTCTACGGTGGTCATGCTACGCGGGCAGGCTAGGCACTAACCACACGATAAAGAAAGATAGGTAACCTTTAACATTTATCTTGTTTACCAATCGGCAGCAAAACACTTATTTACCACCGTTATAACACATTTGCTCTTTCCCAAAGGCTGTCATAATAAACAAAACTTCGCACTGAAGACCTGAACCTAAACAAACTATTTAAATAATCTTGTTTACCGACAATCTATCACTTTCTTGTTAAGAGTCCGTGACCTTTTTCTGGAAACAGATCTAATCCTTCAGTCGCTTGTACTAACACGTACAAAAAGAGAGTATCGAGTGTTTTCTACGCCTAGGACTAACCTCATAAATAATAGAAAATATCAACACACAACACAACACATAAAACATAAATAAACACACACCTTTTTGGAAAGGAAGACCGCCTTAGTATAATTCTTTTGCGTCGTCCATTTTCATATATCTGCTGACATTGAAAATAATAATTCATAACCTTAAAAATCTAATAAAAACCCTCACAGCTATATTTCCTCTCAAAACCGGATTAAAAAAACAAAACGATCGCAATAACCAAAGTGTAATACACTTCAAAACTCCTCGGTCGATCCGACAGTAGTATTCTGCTATAATATCAAACGCAAAGCCGCCTACAGAGGTGGACCAAGCTGACAAATCCTTGCATCCTATTCAGAGGTCCCGGAAAAATATTACAAAATGTTCCTCCCTTCTTTATACAACTTTCTTACTGTGGGATCAAGCCCCACCCCCGACGGAAATGCGTGAAATTAGAATTTCGCGATATATTTGCAAAGGCGGGAATATTTTTGGAATGAAATCTTCGTTTTTTTTCCGATGTAGAAAGGTCTAATGTTGGAATATTGGTTCTGTTAAGGGCTGTTATTTAAAGATATTTGTATACCGCTTTCTGTTGAATACCTACTGAGTTACTGTTGCTACCTTCAAGGTTAAAGAAGGTATCTTTCTCCTCTATTTTTTTTACTAAAATTAGTTCTCTAAATAAACATCATTTATCAAATCACAATATACATCACGCCTGTAATTCCCGAAGAGTTAGGCAGTGGTGTACCTAAATGTACACGCACAATTTCGTCAGTTATGTTTACCTAAGTCCCACATAATAGGGCACGAATCCAGACTCGATGGCTTCTGTGAAATTCCTAATGGAAAAAACCCAATAACACACCCGACCTGGACATCGAACCCAGGACCTCATGCTCAGCAGTCGCGATAGCGACCACTAGACCAACGGCGCAGTCAAATCTTAACTTAATGTCGTAAAGTTTTGACAAAGGGTGTTAATTTCTGTAACTAGATTTATAAAAACTGTATACATGACCGAAGCAGCAACAGTTGAACATTATTATAAATTCAAATCAAGTTTTCTTCAATAACAATAAAAGTAAACTACCACGCAAAAAGCTTCTTAAAATTCAAATCTAGACGGACTTAATTTCAACACAAAATGCCGAAAAATTATATTACCCAAGTGAGTTTTCCTAAACAGAATTTTCAACAAAATAAATGTTGCTTACAATGTCGAGGCCCATCAAATCGTAACGGATTTTCAACTGAAGTAGCACTAGTGGGACTCAAGGCCTTAGTCGAGGCCACAGTCTAAGGCCCCCATTCACGTCCTCAAGAGATGCGACTTTCGTCAAGGGACACGCTCGCTCGTCATTCGTTTGCTTAGCTTGAGTACCGTGGCTTGTTTCCTTCGTTGTCGCAAGACGCGTGAAGGTCGTGGCCACGCGATTAGGAAACGCGTTGCGACAGCAAAATAATAAGACAGGCATTGTTATTGTTGGTCAATTGAATTTTATTTCCTTAATGGTTACATTATTAATATGTTTTCGGTTAGGCTGTCAGGAGACGACTTATGAAATGAGGTTGAGTTGCCAAATTGTTACGATGGAACCGCAAAAAATAGGATTGCTAAAGGAATAAAACAGAGCCACAAAATACTATTGCTGTCTTGGCGATATCACTTGGTTTGACAAAGATCTTCTACTTAATACAAATCTTAAATATAAAGTTAGGTGGCGCTGTTTAGGCAAAAACTGTAGAACGCGACACGCATTGTTATAATACTTACATAAACAAATATAGCTTTACTGAGTTATATTAATTAAAATTATTAATACAACCCTCTAAGTTAATTTAATCCCATTGAATTACTTTTTCATAAAATAGTCATTCAGTGGGATTTATGTTGCTTCGTCCACATTCAGACACATCTGGTCGTTTCCTGTCGCACACTTCTTGCTGAGAATTGTAATAAACGTAACATAAGATCACGGCTATAATCCCCGACGGGTAAGGCAGAGGTTTACCTAAAAGTACGCCCACATTTCGTCAGTTATGGTTAAGTCCCATGTTATAGGGGGCGAGCCTATTGCCATCAACCGGGCGCAAATCCAGGCTCCGTGGGTACAACTGAGAAATTTCTGATGTAAAAACCCAATAACACTTTGCCCGTCCTGGGAATCGAACCCAAGACCTCATGCTCAGCAGTCGCGCTTGCGGTCACTCAACCAACGAGGCAATGAGAATTGTAATATTTACTAACAAAATGATCCCATGACACAGTTCAAAGAGGGTTAAATATAGGATAAAAGAATGTAGTTTAAAGTAAAGTATGCTATTCATCATCATCATCTTCATCAGCATACAGCAGTCCACTGCTAGACATAGACCTTCTCTATTGTACGCCATTCAGCTCAATTCTCATCCAGCTGCTACCAGAGACCCTGGAAAGATAGTCGCTCCACCTGGCCTGCGGGTCCCACTTTACGCTTGGAAACGGCCTGTAATTCGCATATAAAACGACGATAACGGAACACTAAATCAAGTTACAAGTTCCAGGTAATGCATCATAAATTCTAAATTCATTGAACACAATGTAACCAGCGCCGCCATTGAGTCGGTAAGGTATATAACTCAGACTAGAAGTTGCACCGCGACTGCAAAATGACATAAAGGCATTAGTGACTCGTAAATCCAAATTCCGATGTATGTAATAGTGAGTGAGCTTAATATACTAACTTTGTAATAGTGTAGAACAAAGGAGTGTATGTATGGGGCATATATGGGTCTTATATCTATTGTACTTATGTCTATTGTAATTGCATTTATGTGATGGACTACTTTGTTAGTCTAGTGATCGCAAACGCTACAATACTACTGAGCCTCGATCATGAGGTCCTGGGTTCGATACCCAGGTTGGCAAAGGTTTTTTCATGAGGAATTTCTCAGTAGCAGCCACGGGGTCTGGATTTGTGTTCGGTTGATGGCAATAGGCTCGCCGCTATTACATGGGAATTGAACATAACTGTCGAAATGTGGTTTGTAATATTAGGTACACCTCTGATGTTATGTTATTTATGTAATTGTAAACCGTTCACCATATGAAGACCATCAGGGCTCTCAGACTTGTGATCGTCTATAGGCTGAACATACGATGGTGATGACGAAAACCCGGTGATGTTAAGCTTTCATATCCATACATAAACATGTATAATTTACTATTGACCTATACCACGTTTTCCCTAGTAATTACATTACAGTTCGGCTTTAAAACTAAAATGGCAACCGTTCACTATATAATAATATCGTTCAAAACTTCACACAGCTGATATTTATTTCCTTTTGTTGAAATAAAATAAGCCACGGAAGATGCAATATTATGTGTCCTCGACGTCTATTTTTATTCCCATTTACCTTGGACTATTCTGAGCGATTCCCGCGAATAGAAGGTCAGTTTCCTTAGTCAGTTGTCCTCGACAATATGGCCTTAGAAGTTTGCGTCATTGCCAGCTAGACTATGCTTGAACAACTTACTAGTAAATAACTAAAGGGTAGGATGTGACACTGAGCAACTCGAATGCATTCGATATGTACCGAATAAGTCACATGAGTCTATACGTGACACATGAGAATGAAAAACTGTCATTATAATATATTATGTTGATGTTTGCGCACATAATTAAAATGTAAATACATTTTAATTATGTGCCCGATTAGATACAAAATTTCCATCTCAAGCCAATGTATTTCTTGGTAAAAGAACTGATTCACAAAATCCAGATTGTCTAGATTTGTTTAAAATAACAGGACCTAGATTGATATAATTCTGAAGATGACCTCAAGACAAATCGTTTGGGTTTTTTGTAACTCCATGAAAACGCTTACTTGACACGGCAACGGGCGGCAATGCTACTACACATTAGTACCTTTATGAATTCACATAACAGCTTGAGGAATTCATGACTAAATAATAACAGCTAAACTTGCCAAGGTCAGTCCGTGGATGGGTGACCATCCTTTACATACCGAGTTTCCTCCGTGCTTCAGAAATCACTTAAAGCCGTAGGTCCTGGCTGTCATCTGTAGACCTTTGATAGTCATTACAGGTAGTCAGTTGCCTGAACGTCTTACAACCAGTGCTACCAAGGGGTATCGTATTACCCAGTACTAACTGTGGAGGTCAGATAGGACCACGCTACACACCACCGCCACGCTACGCTATGTAAAATACTGGTATTCAGCTGCATCTAACGAATCCTGATGCTATAATCTACTATTTTAACTTCAAAACCAACACAAGCTAGATCTAGTATATCTTCAAAAATTTATCGGTTTCTTGCAAGTTAGTAACTGATCGCCTCTGACTCGCCGGCTGTAAGACCAGCGCTCTACCGTCGACTATTCAAGTTAAGTGCCAAGTTATATCCAAGTTGTAACAAGGTCTTTGTTTAACGATTCTAACTTGAAACAGTGACTGTTTAATTTCAATTGCTCCTCGCCTTTTAGAAGCTTAAGTGCCGATGTGAAAATTTTTAATTATCATGTTCCCGTTCGCTTGTTTGCGAGCAATATTACTGTTTGTGCTGTTAGTTTGTAGTTTTATTGTTTTTGTAGGAATGGGAGTGTTTCATTGTATTTATTTTAGTGTAGGTATTGAAAGTAAATGAATTTATAGGGTGATGGAATGGTTTTCTATTTAGACCAGAAGAAATATTCATGATTTTGTTTAAAATCCTTCTAAAAGGCTGATGCTATCGCTTTTAGCGATAACACCGCCCGTTGTGTCACCGTGAAATGTTTTATTTTGTGAATGTTAATTGTATGGTCCACATAAGAAAGAATATTTTATTCTATTCTAAAATGGAAGTGTATCTATAACATATCTTTTGTAGCCTTTTTAGAATTTCTACTTAGTTTCCCGAAACTGACTGTGTATAAGTTCCATAAACTGTGGGTACCTTCACTTTCAATATCCTGAAAATATAAATATTTTAACTGGAAACCTAACTCATTTGTGGTGGGTGTCGGGGACCACTGACCTATCTATGTGCAAATTAAAACCAACATACGTAGGTTTATTTGCGAATTGGTAAATTACTTCTATTTCAATCTGGCATTTACAGAGTATTTATTACCACACGATTAGGAGATTCTCAAGTTTTAAATGGTTCTGGGACAACAGTATATTTAAATTTTTGCCTAAAATTGTGACTGGTTAAAAACTATTAGTAGCTACCTAACTAGTTACAACATTCTTTTACGTGTAAAGCCCTCGTCTCATGGCGACATGGAGAGAGCGACTGTCGCAACCCCGTGCAGGGCACGCCACAATAGTGGCGATAAGTCCCCTCTTTGAGGAGTGGCTAGAGAGGCGCCACGGCGCCCTCACCTTCCGCCTGACGCAGGTCCTCACCGGACACGGTTGTTTCGGGAGGTTCCTGCACCGAATCGGGCGGGAGGAAACGCCCGGGTGCTACCATTGTGAGGATCGACCGGAGGACACGGTGGAGATCTGCCCCGCGTGGGCGGAGCACCGCCGTGTCCTCGGAGCGGCGATCGGCGGCGGCGATCTCTCGCGTCCGGCCTTGGTTCAATCCATGTCCAGAGCGAGACGGAATAGGACGCCGTCACCTCCTTCGGCGAAGCAGTCATGCTAGCGAAGGAGGTGGCGGAACGTGAGAGGGAGAGAACTTCACGTCCCAGCCGCCGCGGGAGACGCACCGCGCGGCCACCGTAGGCGCGGGCCTGTGGACGGTGAGCTATGGGCTAGCTCGCCGTCCGTCCGTCTTATGACGACAGGCCACGTCGACGGCGCGTTCGTGTTCCACGCGCGCCTCAGAGAGATGTCAGCAAACAGGAAGGGATCCGAAAGGACCGATGCCTGCCAGGGTTGCGGGACTGTTCGAAAGAGATACCGGGACCCTGGAACACAAAGGGTGAAAGAAGGAACATGGATGGGTTTAAGTCAGTAAAAGTCTGACACTCCCTCCTGCTCAGCCCAGAGCGGGAGGAGTTATTTGATGATTTCCAATCCGAAAAAAAAATTTTTTTTGGAGCAGCATCACTTCATAACCCCCAACATCTAACTTTACATTATCAAGGCGTGATCATCATCATCATCTGCCTGCCATGTCGAGGTCGGCTTTTAGTCTAACCGGATGCAGCAAAATACCAGTATTTTACGTGGAGCGACTGCCTATCCGACCTCCACAACCCAGTCAGTACTGGGTTATACGATACCCCGTGGTAACTTGGTAGACTTGTTGTCATACTTTCGGGCCAATGACTACCTCTAACGACTGTCAAAGATCTACAAGTGTCAGCCTGGACCAACGCCTGGACCAGCCTTAACGTGCTTTCCGAGGCTTTTTTTTTTTTTTTTTTGTGATGGCATCTCGCAGTTCAGCCTCTGAGGCTGGCTACTGTTTAACCGGACTATTCCCTGTGGATGCCTTAAAAATGAATCTAAGGCCTCCAGCCAGGGGCTTAAAAGTATACTTAAAAACTAAGCGACCACTCGCTAAGGGCACCCCCTGTGGGGTACGGGCCTCGGCTTAGGGCGTCGCTGGGGGGGGCAGCAAAGGGACAGGCTGGAGAAACTCGTTATGTAATGGGTGGTCACCCATCCACAGGCCAACACAGGCAAGATTGGCTTAATTAGAAGATCGACCCCAAGGCGTGGTCAATTGGTAAGACTAAATTCTCGGACGTCGATCGGCACTCCACAGAAAACGACCATTCGAAAATATTATCGAAAAACAATTGTTGCCCGTCCAATCTCAATCCGCAGTTAGTCTTAAATTTCCTGAAAACTCAATTAAAAGCGATTCTTCAATATTTTAATTGTTTTAGTGATGAATGGACCAAGTTGGAGTATCTATACAGGTAGATGTCTGCCTTAGAAAGGAAACTAAGTTTAATTGATAAGATGGATTGCTGTAGCTGTTTTGCTTCTTTAGATAAAATTAAATTTAATGAAGAGTTTTATGTTGAGGTATCCATCTGCTGAATTTGAAAGTTGAGAGTTTGGAAGTTATTAATGGTGGGTAAATTAATTAGATTTGTAAATACCATACAATAAATTACTGGTCTATTTTTCTGATAACAAGTAAAAACCGGCCCAGTGCGAGTCGTACTCACACGCACACAGGGTTCCGTAGCACCAAACAATATAATAAAAATATTTTGAAGGCTCATTCATATGTTGTATTGTTTTACATTCAACAGTAAAACTAAATTTGTTTTTCACAGTATGTTAATTATAAACAAAGTTACTGCTGCAGTTTGATGAAAATGTCCCATATCTCAAAAATATTCATCAAATTGTATTCAAACCAATTTTGGTTGAAAGTTTTTTTTACGTTCTACAATCCTACATTTTTTCAGAATTTTCCTCCTATTACTTTAGAAATTAGAGGGGGGGGGGCACATTTTACCGCTTTGGAAGAGGTCTTTCAAACGATTGACTTTGACAAAAAATGGTTTAAGAACCTCAATGTAATTTTTAAATACGTATATATAGACACCCCACACGTCTAGGATTGATGAAAAAAATATTTTTAGTTTCAGTCCAATGTATGGGGGGGTAAAGCGGTTTACAGAATACATCTACCTACTAAGTTTCAACTGTGCAGTCCTAATAGTTTCGGAATAAAGTGACTGTAACATACACGGACAGACAGACAGACATGGCGAATCTATAAGGTTTCCGTTTTTTGCTGGATGTGAAATAATATAGTTGAATCGTTCTACCGTTATATAAACATTAACATTGCATGGGCACTCACTATTTAATAATTATAACGAATCGGGAAAGAGTATTTTGCATTTATATTTAATTTTAAAAGCCTTTCCGGACATGGCCCTACATGGTTACACTCACATAACATTTTAAAAATCAAATGCTGGTCCCATCTAGTTTTAAAATATTGACTAAAAAATTGACGTGTAAAAGTGTGTGAGAAGATCTACTTACAAAAATAAAAATCATTTCATCATATAATAGAAAGCATACAATCAGAACTCACAATCTTTGACCTCACGATACACCCCCAAACAAGAAATCAAAAACAAAAGCGCAACGCTAATGTCACATCGCTTAAAAAAACAGAACGCAATCCGGTGTCGCAATTAAACGTAGGCAACGCTATCGCATCGACTTAGTACGGACTTTAATTAAACCCGGGACAAGCCGGGATCCCGGGCCCCGGGCTCCGGGTCCCGGGTAAATAGCCCGCCGTGAGGACAAATCGATTGCATAACACGAGGATGGCGGATGAACCGAGATGCTCGCTTAGCAGTTTTTCAAAAGGTGGATGATAATGTTCCAGATTAATCAGCACTTTCGCAAAGATAATCTTGAACTTCTGAGTTTGAGCGCGAATGGGATTCGATTTTATTTTGTTTTGTTCTTAGAGGAATTAATGGGATCGGTTCGCTGTTATTTTCAATCAAGATAGTTGAAATGGTCGGTAAAAGAATTACCTTTTTCGGGAACAGTCGCATAAAACTTCAGCCGCGCGTTTCTCTAGTCTGTTATAATGCAGAAGATAATAAATGAGAATTCACCTCCTTTAATCCAACACACATATGAAAAAAAATACTTCTCCATACAACAAAAATACCCTGACACGCTTTCAATACAATCTTTCAATCCCCCAACCCAGCAATGAAATCATTCGCAATAACGTATCATATCACCCTCTCTAATCTCCCACGTGAAGACATCACTCTACCTTCAATCGCGCTCAGCTCAACGAATCACGAAGATCTTTGTACACACTGAATATACCTACGAATCATAAAGAGAAAGTGCGAAAAAAAATCGTAAGAAAAGAATATGGCGTTTTTTAAGAGCTCCGTAGCCGAATGGAAAAAAACGGAACCCTTATAGATTCGCCAAGTCTGTCTTTCTGTCTGACTGTCCGTGTATGTCACAGCCATTTTACTCCGAAACTATTAGGACTACATAGTTGAAAATGTGTAAAATGTGCCCCCCCCTCTAATTTCTAAAGTAAGAAGCGGAAAGTTCTGAAAAAAAAAATAGGATTATAGAACGTACTATTTAATGTTTATTTTTAGAGATATGGGACTTTTTCATCAAACTGCAGCAACAACTTTGTTTATCAATAACATACTATGAAAAACAAATTTAGTTTTGTTGTTGAATGTAAAACAATACAACATATGAAAGAGCCTTCAAAAAAAATGTATTGTATTGTTTGGTGCTACAGAACCATAAGTGCGTGTGAATACGACTCGCACTTGGCCGGATTTTTTCAATTTGGGTCATTATCACGTTATGATTAAATTATTAAAACCGTAACAAATATGTTGTTTGAGTGTCAAGCTCCAGTTGTGATGCTGGTGGTCTCGACTAAATAAAACTGCCTTTCGATGAGAAGACTATAATTTCGACTGGGATTACAAAATAAAAAATGGCCGGTGTATGCGCACGGTAAGTGACGGCGAGCGAGTGTCCGTGCAGTATGGTCAAGGGCCCGGCGTTAGGTGGGGCATTGATGTGACGTAGAACCGTATGACGCGATCCTACATGCCGGCGCGATGTGATGATCCGGAACATGTTTACATAAATTAACTGAAAACTAAAAGTTAATTTCCAATATTATTTTAACTCCTACCTTTTTACTTCTTAAGTAATATACTTAATAATCATTATCATAAAATAATAATATCTCATCTTGACTGTCCAGGGTTTGATTCCCAGGTCGGGCAATGTGTTAATGGGTTTTTCTCAAGAATTTCCCAGTAGCAGCCACGGAGTTTGGATTAGTGCCCGGTTGATGGCAATAGTCTCGCTCGACTAAAACATATCTGCCCTTTGAAGATTACCGGCGTGATGCGTTACTTCATCAACATCAATCTGATGCTGGCCTGCAAACTGTCAAAAACATTTTAAAAAAAGCACGGGCTACCTCAGCGCATCTACCTTAAAAACTCTCTATTCACAGTTGCTATCGATCGGGCGAACATCTCAGAGTACTAACCCTACGTCTGCCGAGGGAAACGGCTCAGAAACTCGTACTTTTCTATGCAAACGTTCGGTAGATAAGGTCGTCGTAAAACTGTATCGCTAGCTAGGCGAGCTCCATCGGGTGGAAGTTATTGTATGGCTGTGGTGGAGTCTTTGGTGCTGTTAATGGGGTTTTGTATGGGATAAGATGGTTTTTAATGTTTTTTTAGTGTTATGAAAGGTTTTTTATTTTATTGATTTGATTGTCATTTAAGTAATTTATAAAGATAAAGTACCTAGTTGATGCCCGCGGCTTCGAACGCGTTTAAGTCGGTCGGAAATTATTCCACGGGTACGTTGTAAATATAGCCTATAGCACTCGGGGATAATGTAGCTTCCTATTAGTGAAAGAATTTTCAAAATCGGTTCATTGGATCCAGAGATTACCTCCTACATACAAACTTACAAATAAATTTTACCTCTTTATAATATTAGTATAGATTATTAATTATTATTGAGTATAGATGATTTAGTTTTATTTCTTCACAACAACAATCCATTAACATTATATTTAAACATTTATTAACAATAGGTGACCAAAAGCCTCGCACTTCACCTATTATAGAAATAAAAAAAAAACGCTTTTGCCCTGTTCAGCGGAAAAAAACTAAAGTGAATACCGACAAACAAAAAGCCATATATTAATATCCCAATTTAAAAAATAATAACCATAGTGAATTAATATTCTAATATCAAAAGCGATAACATACAACCAAACCAAAAAAAACAATTGCTCAAAAATTGTTTGACTCTAAATTGAAAAATAAAATGCGTAGGTTCATGGTCCGCATAAATTGAAATTGAAGCAATGATGGCAGCGATACTATTTCCCTTAATTTCTATAATGGTGGAATGCCAGTTTGGAACGATACTTAACTTTATGTATGTTTTGTTTTTTCCGTTATTGTGGCCTCAAATTCAGTGAAGTATCTTTTATTTATTTATTTATGAATAAAGGTCTACCAACAGCTTCTGTGTACATCATATCCTAAATAAAGGTTCCACAGTCTTGGCCTTACACAGTCGCCAATTACTGGTCAACCAGCATTCACACTTTGCTTTTGGCGCTAACAAAGTTGTTTTTGACTGTTTGCAAACATTCGTGTTCATTGTGTTGTAAAATGTATTGATAAAACAAGATGGCGGTCCAAAACCAGTCCAAAACCGTCAGTTTTAGATTCTGATGTGTCGTTTATAGATGACTAGCTGTTGCCCGAGGCTTCGCTCGCGTTTTGGTCGGAAATTATCCCACGGGTACGTTGTAAATATAGCCGATGGCACTCGGAATAATGTAGATTCCTATTAATGCAAGAATGTTCAAAATCGGTTCAGTAGATCCAGAGATTACCCCCTACAACTTTACAAAGTTTACCTCTTTATAATATTAGTATAGCTAAAATATACTTAACTTGCTATTTAACTAAAGCTTATGTAAAAAATTCTACCAATACAGATAAAGTTAAGACGTAGTGTTGTTTGATGGGGCGATAGGTAGTCGTTCCATGCAAAAATCTGGTTTCCAGCTGCATCTGGTTAGAGTGGAAGCCGACCACAACATAGTTGGGAAAACGTGAAGCAGATAATGTAGATGTAGTGTTGTTTGATTTCGATAGACAAATGCTTAGGAGTTGATGATTATCGTTGAAGAAAATTGTATTTAAGTAGATGCTAGAGGTGATGCATAAAAAGCTCTGAAATAGTAAGTATTTAAACATATTCCGATGCAAATGTCAATTTCCTTCTCATCATCATTTCAGCCGAAAGACGTCCACTGCTTGACATGGGCCTCCTCTAAGTGTCATCTAACCACCTAGTGAGAAGCCTTCCAACCCAGTCCGAAGTCAGAAGTCCAGTCAAAAGTCTTCCGGTTCGCGGTCGCCACTCCAGAACTTTTCAGCCCCATTGGCCATCTGTTCTGCGAGCAATGTGCCCTGCCTACTGCCACTTAAGGTGGAAGCGCAAGGGTAGCCCGCGAAATTCTAATTTTCTTGTGTTTTTTGCAATTTGCAGGTCAGTATCAGGTTGTACGTTGATGAAAAATAAGTCGCGCCAGTAACACATATGTAGCTACAGAATTATAAATAATCATTAAAATTATCAATACAACCCTCTAAGTCCATTTAATCCCATTGAATGACTTTTTCATGAAATAGTTACAGAATAGTATTAAACGAACTTATTGGGTTGTATTGATGATGTTAATGATTATAATTCTGTAGCTACATACGTGTTACTAGCGCGACTTATTTTTCATCAACGTACAAACTGACACTGACCTGCAAATTGCAAAAACTTAAGAAAATTTTAATTTCGCGGGCTACTCTGACGCAACCACCTTAAGTTTGGCAATTCTTTGGGCTACGTAACCTTTGCCCTCTTGCGGATGTCCTCCAGTCTGATTTAAACATTTTACAAAAAGTTCCTTCTAGTAAGCGCTAACACTGCAGAATATTAGGGCTAAGAATTTAAAAACGTACACATACAGTAAGAAATACTTATGCAAGAGGCAGCTATGGCATCAGCACTTCATACTGCACCGTGTACGTTTTTAAATCCTTTTCTTTCTACATCGACTACGAAGACTTACTAAGCATAGCTATAACATTTTATGTTACCCCTTTCCAATGTCTAGACACACAAAAAGTTGTTCAAGGTTAAGTAACTGGATAAAGTTATTCGTTTTTATTGTTTTGGGTTCCGAATCTCATGTACCTACGAATATTTTTATAACGAAATCGGTTCGGTACCTACTTTATTCAAAGGTTCTGTATAAGCCCAAAAATACGGACCATTTATTTTAAAATCACAACATAACAAAAGCCACAGAAACCATAAATAACATCCATAAAAATATTTTCAATAAAAGGAAACTATGGAAATCGTAAAACTTAAATTGCTTTCCGAGATTAGGGTTCAATAAATTATCTTGACAGACCACCACTAAAGTCGCCACTTTTTACAATACGGAACCCGGAATGCGTTAAACGGCTATATAATTTATGGCCACGTAAAGAGACGTAACTGATAAATCACAAGGTTTGCCCGTGGGAATTGAAATGCCATAGTAAAATGGGTACGCATGAGGTATAGGTGTTGATAAGAAAAGTATTGTTGACCAGAGTTTTTCTCAAAAGAAGTAACCTTGAGAGATTCTCATACTATATAATCGGATTATGCCGTAGAATAAAATTAGAGACAGTTTTTATTTCAAGAGCGACACAATCCAAAGAATACCTTGTTGTTCTAGTAGTCGCAAGCGCAACTGCTGAGCATGAGGTCCTGAGTTCGATTCTCGGGTCAAGCAAAGTGTTATTGAGTTATTCCATTAGAAATTTCTCAATAGCATCCACGGAGGCTGGATTTGTACACAGGCTCTCCCCCTGTCACATGGGACTAAAACATAACTATTAGGTACACCTCTGCCTAAGCATTCGGGCATTACAGTCTTGAAATTATGGTATATTTAGAACTAGATAATATCACGTGCAAATGTGCTATCATTAAAACAGACTGCCACACGTATTCAAACGCAGATTTCTGTCCACCTACCAGAGTTATGTTATTTACACCCCTAATGACATCCCTCGACGATGTGTATGAAAACAACATAAAGCGACAAACTCGACACATTACTGCAAGATACCTAGACAGCATTACGAGTGAAATACTCAGCTCAACAAAATACTCGAGACTCATCATTTAGTTTTCATGAGTGGCGACAAAGATGATGCGTCGACCGGACTGATGTAACTAGTATCTAATACGTGCTTGTTCGGAATTATTATATAAATTGTATTTCTTTGAGACTTTTATACACACAGAACGTAATACTGGAACAAGGACAGGTAATACAATATAGATGTACTAATGAACGAACTTTTCGAGAAAAACACGCGTTGCGTTACTTGTTTTAGGTTATACCTTACTAACCTAACTACTAACAATTTATGGACTGATATAGATCTGAAATAAAGATATTTATTTTGTATTTTTATACACTGTCTAAGAAACACCTAAACGCTGTGTTGATTTTTCTTTTTAGCAGATATTGGCTCTTGAAACCTGTTTATAGCAATTGATACTTTGGAGTCATATATCAGCCCACGATGACTCACTGAATATTTTTTTCTTTTTTCAATTGACGCAAACCTACTTACCGCTTAGTGCTTATTCTGACTGCATAAGAAGCAGAATCAGCCAAGCCAAGAGAAGTCAGAGGCCATGGGTGGCATAAAAACTCTGACACCAGCCCCCGTAACATGAACACCGTAGAAACGGGTTTTGTCGACGAAGAGTCGAATTGAACTGTCATTTTATGACAGATTGTGGAAAGATTTCTATCGTCGCAAGCATGGCGATGTTAGAAATGTATAAAATAAATGACAAGACATGTCAAGTTGTATAGAAAGAACTTTGTCGAGTCTTGGTAGAATAGAGATAGTATTGCCATGCTAGGGGGGGGGGCTGGTTAGGCACTAACCACACGATAAAGAAGAAGAAGCAGAATCGAAGCATAATCGTATAATGATCCGACAACTGGGACCCAGACGCCTCTCTCAAACTCAAACTCAAAGCATTTATTTCAATTAGACCATTACAGGCACTTTGAAAGTCAAACAAAAAAAAAGCTAAGCTACAGTCACAGTCACAAGGCATAATAACTTGAGAAAGTACTGTAGTTGCACATTCCAAAGCGTAGATCTCTATGGAGAAGAATGCGCAAGAAACTCCATGGACACTCTTTTTAATCAAAATATTGTTACAAAATCTTGGTTACATAATTCACGTTGAGATTATACATATATGTGAGAACGATGTAGAAAGACGTGCACATTAAGAGCGTCCAGAGTAAAAGATTAAAATAATCAACACTTTCAAAATAAAGTAATTAATATAAACCGTGGCAGCTAAGAGATGACCAGTCCCAACTGACAGCGCCCGTTCATGAGCATGACGCATGGCTCAGCGCCATTCAACTCAACCATATTGAAGGGAACCAAATGACCCGACACACGCGCCACCATCAGCGAGAAATCTGAGTGAGCATGACATTCTCTCAGCCACCAGGCTACATTCAAGTCAATGAAAGATAAATAAATGTAAATGGTTGCTTTACAGTACATAGTACTCACACATGTGCTATGCAATTATATAATACTAAGAGATGGAATCTATACAAAGCAAGGATATTATTACAATCTTCTGCAGCGTCCACAATAACTTAACCTGGTAATCAATTAGTTTGCTCATATGGTTGTGGAGCAGGACCAGCATTGAGCCAAGCATTTTTATCATCAATATAGTCCCCCCACTTATAATATGCTTGCCCACATAGTGTGCGTTTTATACAAAATTTAAATTTCGTCTCATTCAGTTGTAGAATGTGGGGAGGTATTTTATTGTAGCATTTTAAACAGTACCCCATGAAAGATGAGTCTACTTTAGCTAGCCTGAAACCTGGCTGAACTAGTTGGTCCCTATTTCTAGTATTATAGTGGTGTCTGTCACCTCTCTTACTAAATAAATGCAGATTTTTCCTAACGTACATGATGTTTTCATAGATGTATTGACAAGGTACTGTCATGATGTTAATTTCTTTAAACAGTTCTCTTAGGGAATCGCGCTTACGTAGATCATATATGGCTCTGAGGGCTCTTTTCTGCAGAATAAATATAGACTCAATGTCTGCAGCCCGTCCCCATAGTAAAATACCGTATGACATAATACTATGAAAATAACTAAAATAGACTAGCCTCGCGGTATCTACATCAGTAAACTGACGGATTTTTCTAACAGCATATGCTGCTGAACTCAGCCATCCTGCAAGAGATGTTAAATGAGGACCCCATTGTAGCCTTATGTCGAGCGTGATTCCCAAGAAAACAGTTTTATCGACAAATTCTAGTTTCTCTTGATTCAATACATCTCTCTGTGATGGTAATGGACCTGTCTGAGTCAATAACTTAAAAAAAAAAAGTAGACTATGATAGCCTTCCTACCTTTAGTAAGAATACAAAACACAATATCGATACCGTGTTCACACCTCTACAACAATACGAATTGACACCTTTGCAAGACAACACACGACACAAAGGCACGTCGACCGCAACGTCGTATATGCATTATAATTCAGATACGTGATCCCACAGTGTGCAGATACATCTTTATGCAGCGTACGTGTAATATTCTCGTGCACTATTGTGTTCAGTTAATGTACTGCATTTCAGTAAACAAGAACAGATAGTTATGTTGACGTTGACTGGTTTTAAAGTATTATTTTGTTATTATACTAGCAAGGATAGCGATGGATGGTGCTTTAGGTGATCAAATTATTTGGTTCTCCTAATAATTCGTCTGAATGTTGAAAAAAACATCAAATTCCAAACACATAAAATATAAATCACATACACGTAGCTTCTCAACATTTTAAAGTTTATTCGAAACACACTTTTCGTTGTTGAAGTTATTATATCACGTAAGTCAGTTTTTGGCCGTGCAGGTGGATATTTTGATGGCATTTGCTAGAGAATCGGGAGACGCGTTGTTTCAGCTAATCAGAAAAAAAAAAGCACAAATTAAAAAATGTTTTTTTTTTTCAACCATTTTTTAATTAAAGAAAAACTTAAGTAAAATATTTAAAAGTTTAAAGTAGATTTTTAGTTTTTTTTTTAGTTTTGGGGGTAAAGTGCCTATTTTTACCCGACCACGGCGAAGCGAAAAGAAAGGGTTATGATTTTAGCAGTTTACGTAAGTTCCTCCGCAGCGTCTAAACTATTCATCCATTTTTATGAATAAGGTGTCAATTGATTCGTTATTAGCAGTAACACAAGCTACATTTTAACCAATTCAACAAATTGAGGAGTCGATGTTTCCTTGCAAACCCTGATTGTTATTAGAGCGTGATTTTTCTTTAGTCGGGTTTTTTAGTTAGTTAGTATTTCAAATTCTTGTTTACTTACGTGGTGTTAGACTTCAGCGACGTTTTGGCTGGTCGTTGTATACTGTTTAAAGACTTTCGCAATGATAAAAACATAGCGCATGGGTTATATATGTAAACATAAAATAATTATGTATCACCAGATAGTACAGTACTGAAGAAGCATTATGTGGCTTTCATTAGACACCTACTAGGTTCAATCTTTACAACAACCAAATTCCATTTCGTTCTGTACCAACTCAATCTTTTTCAATCAAATTCTATATAATCCTAACTACCATCTGTTCGACCAAATATGTACATTCCTAAAGTCAGCGTGCGAATTGACAGCAAAGACTAGAATAAATTGCAAGGAGAGGACCAGTTGAGGGGGGGGGGGGCACAAAGATGGGGGGAGGTAAGGTGAGGAAATTCAAATTGGATTGAAGGAAGTTTAGATTAGATTGAATTTTCCCTACACCTTGTTTAATTTAGTATACGTACGATACCCTCTGTTTCGAGAGATTTCTTTTTCGTATTTATTTTTTATTTTTTGTAATTGTCAGTCCAATTGATGATGAAGGTAATTTCGGAGGATATTGTTGGAGTTTTATTTTTTATTTTATGTAATCGTGTATAATATTTTGATGTCATAACGGAAAATATAAATAAAAGGAAGAGGAAAATATTCAGTCATGAACTAAATGAATATTGAAATGATAACATTATTGCTTGATTTGATTTTAAAAGCTTGAAACAGACAACTATGAACATAAACTAACAAGAATCAATCATACAAGTTGTCAGTCCACGTCGGTTCAACTACATTGCAGCAGAGTCAGGAGAGTATACAATTTCAAATTTCAAAAGCAGTTTGCAGTGAAATAACGATACTAACTTTAAACTATGTAGACCTATTTCAGGTTTCAAAATAAAATGTTCATAACACCATAAATCGAAATAAATAAAGAAGGAGAAAATCACTTTTAAAAATGGGTCAATAAACACATTTTAAGTGTTCGTGACTGTACATTGCGTTTGCAAGTTTTTAAAGTTTTCCAAAAAATTCACAAATACTCGATAACACGAAATGACATCTTCAGCGATTTGTTTCAATTAAAACCAATCTCTTAAAACAGCATACATCTTTACCACCTCTATGAAAGATTAAACATGCACTCCCCACAAAATACATCCCCCTCCTCCTAAGACGGACAGCAAGGGGAAATGGGAGGGGGTGATAATTACACCACAGTACTTCCAAGATGAAAAATGGAAGCGGTCCCGTCGCAAAATGTTTTCGCAACTAGTAACAAATTCATAGCGTGAAATTCTTCCTGATAAGTTGATGGAGGAGGTGGTTTGAGTATGACCTTCTTTTAGTTAAAACTGTGCTTTGAAAGTTGCCAACTTTGCTTAAGGTGGAAGCACCAGGTTAGCCAAATTCAAATTTTCTATCGTTTTTTGCAATTTGCAGGTCAATGTCAGGTTGTATGTTGATGAAAAATGAATCGCGCAAGTAACATGTGTGCAGTTACCGAATTATACTCATTAAAATCATCAATATAACCCTCTAAGTTCATTTAACCCCATTCAATAACTATTTCATGAAAAAGTCATTCAATGGGGTCACCTTTTGCATACTGCAAAACCATTGGTAGCGAGACTGATAGGTTGATAACACCATTTACTTACTAACTGTTCCGGACCATCACATCGCGCCAGCGAGTGTGCGCGTCATACGATTCTACGTCATCTTAACACCCCACCTAATGCTAGGCCCTCGACCATACCGAGGGACACTGGCTCGCCGTCACTTACCATGCGCATACATCGGCCATTTTATTTGTAAAATCCATCCAGTTAATATTAGTCTGCTGCCGATATAAATATCGAAAAGCAGCAGACGTTTCGCG
The DNA here is from genome assembly GCA_947578425.1 of Eugnorisma glareosa. Taxonomy (NCBI): domain Eukaryota; kingdom Metazoa; phylum Arthropoda; class Insecta; order Lepidoptera; family Noctuidae; genus Eugnorisma; species Eugnorisma glareosa. The sequence continues at coordinate 20,219,736 of OX387966.1, read as the reverse complement.
AATAGGACATTCGTTTTCACGGTGACATTTTGCGAATGGAACATTCTGCGTCAGATCCGTTTCATTTAGTCGAGAGCACCAGCATCACAACCGGAGCTTACCACTTGTTTAATGAAGGTGTTTAAAGTAAAAATCTTACATTCAAAAAACATATTTAAAAAAGAACTTGTGAAAAAGTTGGAACTTTAACCCCCATTAACTCTGTAATTAGAAGGTATGGTCTAGAACAAAAAAATGATCGCAATGACGAGAAGAATAAGTGCCTTTCGGTTTCATTAAGGACCTTGTTATATAGAACTATACATAGACTAAATATCATCAAATCACTTACTGCTTACGACACGCACGGAAAAAAGGGTTGTCAAAAACAACACAACTCAACTTCACCCAATATCCAGGCACGAACCTCCCGTACAATGACTGGCCACTTTAGCAATTGCTCCAAAGAAATATTTTTTACATCTACCCGCGATATTGTGTTAAAAGAAAAACAAGGACTCGGAGTACTTCTAAATGATTGATGATGCGTTGAAGGAGCTGCGAGAGGGAATTTTGATATAACTAGCCCTCCCAAGTGAGGAGAGTCTTATTACAGTAAGATATGATGTTTTTTAAAGGTATTACTTTGATGTAGAGGTAGATTTAGTGATGTGTTTTTTGGTTCTTTGAGATCTGGGTTTTGAAGAGGAGTTTTAAGTTCTATTTAACGTGTAAACGAAAGTTTTATCTGCCTACGAAACTGTTTTATAGACCATTCGGGTACTATAATTAAATTCAAGATATTTCTACAGATATATACCGACGGGTAACCGACGGGTAACCGACGGGTTAGGCAGAAATGTACCGATACAACACCCATTTCGTTGGTAATTTTTTAAATATTTTTTACGTAATATTTTGTTAGATAGTTTGAATAGTTCCTCGTTAGTGGGATCGCAGATCTAGCTCCCATGTAATGAAAAATTTAAATTTATTATTCAAATATTTTATCTCGTAGATATTTATGTGCCAACGCCAAAATCTTAAATATTCATAGGCAATATCTGAACATATACATAATAACAGTGACCTTTGGGTTCAAATCTCAAATTAAATTCCAGGTGAATTCGCAAGAAAGATCTTATTTTAATGCTGTGTTTATACGGTCTCTTACATTGGTCTTTCCATTTTCAGGCAAACTGAAATCATTTATTTTAAAAAAATATGCTTACTGTGTTAAAATGATTTAAAATATTAACTTAATTAATCACAGATATCAGATTAATAAAACGTACACAACACAACAACGTCACTCGAAGTGTACCATTCACATTGAATGAATGAAAACCTTTCCGATTTCTTGTGAGCGTGCGGTCCGGTCTTTCATTCGTTCCATTCGCCGCTGAACGAAAAAAAGAACGCGGTCTAATTGCGAGTGAGGCTTTAACGTGATGGCCATGAAATTAGCGGGGTGGGGAATGCTCTAGCGTTTTTAGGATAGGTACTGCAATTATCACACCGATACTTCTGACCGAGTAATTGAAAAATATATGAAAGAACATTTCCATTATTTTATTATTTCTACTGCATTGCAATTAGGATCAGACAAGTGTAGAGGGATGATGATTCCAATTCCATAAAACGTGACAAATTGTCTCAGCATTTTCTTGTTGAACTAATTGCAGTTACTAACTACGATACATACAGACACAGTTTTTATGCTCAATGAAAATAACAAAGTTTAAAATCGAAAAATCTTATCTGATCATGTTATGCCATTAGCATGTAAAATATTACGAAAAGCACTTAACCGATTGCGCAGCCGAGTAGCTGTAAACACAATTTGGCAAAATGGAGAATTAAAGATCCTTTCGACGCACAGTGTAAATGCGATGCTGCCGACCAGACGATGACCCACTTGCTGGAATGTCCGAAGTGTCCATACCCTTACGCTTTAGAGGAACTAAAACTGCCATAGACGCCGCGATTAACGTGGCCACATACTGGGCCCAAGAACCAGCATCGACATGAAAGAAGAATAATAATTAGAATTCGGTAGTCAAAGCCATCCAGAAAAAACCTCTCCAAACACTGTTAAGCTTTCGCGGTTTACAACTAAGCTTATACTATCACTTACGGGATTTCTTCCGCGGAGAATGGCTTCAAATTGTCCAGTACGTGGAATCCAGTTTTGAGAATGCTCAAAAGTAGCAGCCGGCATCGTAATAAGGTCTCCAAAAAACCTTGTGATACTGTGAGTGTGTTTTGCCGTGACTTAGTGATGAGTTCTAGTAGTGCGCGTAGCAAAAGACAAAGATAGAGAGTAGACAGATTTTTCTGCTCTTAAAAAATTATTTTCCATCTCGCATTCTCCAGTCAACCGCGATCATGGCGCTTGCAACAGCGTCGAAATATCGGGAGCTCAAAATAATAGACAATCACGGAAGTAACAGTATAAGTTTAAAACCTCCGCAGTACCTTACGTCAAAATTATTGCCTGTCGCCTGTTTCCACAGCTAAATATTGTTAGCAGTCGCCTATTTCCCGGCCCACACACTTACGTCGCATCTTTTTCCCTCCTGTTAAGGGACGATACTCGTGAATGACAAATTAGGAGATCTCCCAGCGCACGAAATTGCTCCACAAGAATATTTTATTGAATTCCTACACTTTTTATATTGCGACCATATTCGATGCTATATTTAGAACGCCTTTTATGGAAATCCCGCCTTTTGTGTACTGATTTGCGATTATACTCGGGATAATACACGGGTTTTGGAAATATGGTTTCGACGTAAATATATTGCTAATCAGTAAAAGCGCCAGTCAATCTTCATGAAAATAGATTTTGCCAACATTGCAAAAAAAAAATAGAGGATAGGTAATTACGTTCCATTTTGCTAATGAAATCTTATACGTAGACCAATAAGGTTGATTATCATGCATATCCCTTCACGACCTTTCGAAGTATAGCTGATATAAACGGGCAGATAAAAGAATGCCTATGATTAAAAATGGCTGGATTTTGTCATAGTCATTTCAAAAATGCTGGCACAGTCGACATGCTACATATTTGTTTGCAGATTTCTGTAAACCTGTAAATGTTATGAGCTGGCAGGACGTAAATTTGTATATCATAATCTTACGACTGCCTCTTTGGTCTAGTGGTCGGAAGCGCGACTGCTAAGCACGACGTCCTGGGTCCGATTCCCAGGTCGGGTAAAGTGTTTTTGGGTTTTGTCAGGAATTTCTCAGTAGCAGCTGTGGAGGCTAGATCTGTGCCTGGTTGATGGCAATAGGCTCGCTCCCTATTACATGGGACTTAAAAATAACTAGCGAAATGTGTACAGGTACACCCCTGCCTAACCCCTCAGGGATTACAGGAGTGAAGTTATGTTATAAAATAATAAAAATAAAATAAGTTTATTGCGTATAAATTTGGGTTACACAGCATGTCAAGGAGTCTCCATTTAGGCATAGAAAATGCCTGTAGTTGAAGGCTCCGCTCTTCCCATACATTTTTAAAATACAAAATAAATAGGCAATTAACAAAAAGAGAAAAAAAAAAAAAAACAAACTAAATTATACAAAGTACGATAAATTGTATAAGCATGTGTGCGCCCGTGTGTGTGTGTGTGTGTGTGAGTGAGTGTGCGAAAGAGAGATTTTGAGCTTACATAATGTGTCTACCTAAGCAAATAACATTACTATATTATTTATTATTAAGTCACACGTTGCAAAAGTAACTCTGTGTCATCATAATTTAAATTGTGTAACCATATTGCTAGCTTTTTTTTGCTGTGTATGTTACGTTTATAATCTTACGATTGCCGACATGGTGGCCTACCATGACGTCTTATAGCAGGAGTAATACCAGTATGGGAAAGAGAGTGCGCTAGACGACCTGTATAGCTCTGTCTCTTTCCCATACTTGAATTACTCCTGCCTTAAGACGTCATAGTAAACCTCCATGGCCCTGTACATGAATCACATGATAGTTTTGATACAATATTTCAATCTCTTTTTTTCCCCAGGAAATCGAACACTGCTACTACCACGGCACTGTTAAGGACTACCCGGGGGCTTCAGCGGCGTTCCACACGTGCAACGGGGTGTCAGGGGTCATCCACATCGGCAACGAGACCTTTGTCATTCACCCCTTCTACGGGGGTGATCTGTCGGTCAGTGCGGCTTGCTTTTTTACCAAATTATGATTGGTTTTGTGTGTTTTTCCGGTTTTTTAAGGGAAACACAGTAAAGTGGCTCCAGGCAAAAGATTAAAAATATATTGGCTTCCTACAGTTTCATTTGTTGGTTTCCAACAGAAAACAAAATCTACTTATTTAGTAGGTTTTATAATATATTAAAAATATGAGAAATGTTTGTTGAATACGCGTCACATGTTTTTTCTGCAACGTAACAATTTTGCTCAGTCACCATTTGTATGGAGCCACTAAATTATTATATAACTGTTAAGGATGATCGCATCGCATCGGATTTTACAATCTTTTAACGATATTAAATCGTGTACACAGTATTTAAAGTCTATATTACCAAGCCGAGCATAGCAGCTTGACGGGCGTCTTCCGCGACATGCAATCGTAGCCGAAGGTATGCTGCGACGCGCGAGCGGCTTCGTTCGCCTGTTGCCGTATCCGATTGGATCCATTCGGCTGTCAACACGGTAGGAATGAAACTATTTGAGCAGGCGCCGAAACGGATACGTTCGCAAGCGACGGTACGGAGCCGATCGTATGCGTCGACATCCTTCCGGACGTGATCGGCTGTCGCCGCATCCGTTCGTATCGTTTCCGATCAAATGCGATGCGAGCCGTTTGGTGTAATCATCCTGTAAACTAAAATATGGACTTAAACGTAGGTTTTTACGTTAAAATGAAGAGTTTGATAGACACGTCATATTTTTACTGCCAACAAATAAGATACTTATTTTTAGCGTTATAGCGAGTATTTTAACAGAGTATATTGAAATAAAACTTTTATTACTTACTTTGTAAATTAAGATATTAAACCGTTTCTTAGAAAATATAAATATAGGCCGTGGTGGAGCAAAATGAAACTTAGTGGACTGTATACATGTATATTAAGTTATGAGAATAAAATTACAACGGTCGGTTGAAATAGGATTAATAAGAAAAATTACTAAGTAAACGCGTAAACGCGTAAGCGCAGCCATGCGTGGAGGCGTGCAACAGCTGACTGGTGTGGTGCCGCAGTGCTGCCAGATCAAAAACTCTAATCAGCGCTAACAGCGGTGCACTAAGCGCTAGATTCGAATATATTCACGAGCCATTAAAGCGCTAAATTCGAACTTTTAACTGAAGCGCTTTTTAGACGATCAGTGTGATTAAATAATCTCCCATACTAAACATGGGCTGTTACCATGAACTCTTAAAACAATGGTAGATTATGTAATCACATTGATCATGGAAAAAGCGTCATACGCACGACAAAAATAAAATAAAATACGAAGTGATTGTAGTGAAAAACAGCTGGCATAGAGCACAAAATTGAACATAGACAATAATTTTATTCTCCACGGAACAAATAGAGCTGCCATATTAAAAATTAAGAAAGCGCTAAATTATCCGTTAGGCGCTAAAATGATCAAGTGCCCGCTGAACATAGCAAAAAAGCGCTAGATCTAGCGCCGAAAGCGCTAGAATGGCAGCACACTGGTGCGGGGGCCCGCGCTCGGCCGTCAGCCGGCTATCTCCCCGCTGTCCCCGCACCCCTCGTTCACTGCTGCTGGCGCGCGGCGATGTTGAGAGCGGTCATAACACGTACTTACACATGGGCAACAGTAATAAACCAATCAGTAGCATTATAACATTCATTTTGATATAATTTGACGCTATGTTTTAAGACATTTTGTCTTAAAATAAACTCAAAATAGATGAAGCTATTTAGGTACTTTTATTTTGTACCTAAAAACAACTTGTCGTAGATTTAACGTTTACTTTCTTAGTTATTCAGGGAGAGATATTAGGTACATAATTACAATTAATGCGTTTTATAAAAATTAAATGATTCCCAAAATTAATTCGTCGAGGTTAATGAGCACATTTATTTTCTCAGTTATTCTGAAAGATAAAAACTCTCATAACTGTTATGATTTTGACATAATTTTATTAAAATGAATAATTTCAATGTCATATATTTTTTTAATTTTATTAAAATGGTTTTATTTTTTTAGATTTCCCGAAATAAAGTCATCGTAGCCTTTACGTTGGGCGCTACATTTTCTTTATCATTTAAACTTTTATACGCCACAGTTTCATTCAGTAAAATTGATACTCCGACGAATTATTAATTAATCCTACCTCAACCAAACTGATTACGGTTTTAATCATCTCTGCCAATGTTCTTGTTACTTTACCAAATTACTTATTATAAATGCAGTTTTGTTTTAACCCAAATCGTAATTAAGTTTGAAAACGTAAAATATTTTATGGGAAAACACGTTAAAAACTTGTTGAGATCAGAGAGTTTTTTTATGGGGATCTGAATACAAAATGGGTAAAGTTTATTTAAAATGTATTGGAACGTCTTTAATGTATTTTATCCATGGCCTACTCTAACATTACGGACCGTGATTTTAGTGTTTCTTTTTTTCATGTTCTCGCTTAAAATGAGCCCTGTTCCGGCTGATGGCAATAGGCTCACCCCCTTTTACACGGGACTTAAACCTAACTGGCGAAATGTGTATGTACTTGTTAGATACACATCTGCCTAACACTTCCGGGATTACAAGGCGTGATGTTTTTATACATGAAACTTTACGGTGTCTATCCCTTCTATCCGTTGATGTACAACCTTATTCGTTATCGGTATGGTCGGGTACAACAAACTCAAGATAAGGAGGGACCTAGCTATAACCACATATGTATTCAAACTGTTACGTGGTAAGACCTATAATTCCGGTGTTTTAAAGGAGATATGTCTAAATGTGCCTGAAACTTTTGTATCGCGGCGCCGGAAGCCACGGTTACTAGCACTGCCTCACGCACGAACCAACTTGCTCAGCAAAGCGCCACTGACGCGCGTTTGCACGCACTAAATGACACTGCTGACAGGGTCGATTTATTTTCTTGCTCTCTGAATGAATTCACAAACACGATATTGTATGTGTTATGTTACTTAAAATAGTTTAATTTAGGACCACGCTAACGCATTAGGAATTCTCTGTAATGTTAGTAGTGTTTGTGATAAATAAATAACTAAATAAATAAACATATGAGCCCTGTTTTATACGAAAATATCGAAAGCTCTTCTTCGTATGAGAAATTAATAATTTCTCATTAATTTTATACCCAGAACTGTTTATCCTGCCATTTTTCTGAATCATGAAATCATTTTGAAAATCCCTAAACGAAAATGTCATGAACTCATTACCGAAAGGCACTTGTTCTCCCCATCATTGCGATCATTTTTTCGTTCTAGACCATACCTGGGAACCTAGTTACGGAGATTTTGGGGGTATTTTAACGTAAGATTTTTACTGTAAACACCTTCACGACCCCCGTTCTATTCAATACATCCATCAGCACAATGTTTTGAGTGCGTTACATTGAGTCCTACCGTAAAACATGATATTTCACCCCAAAACAAGTCGTTTCCCAGCAATAATTTTTGCGTAAAGTTACTTAGTTTGATGTACAGAATGCTTGGTTGACGGCTTCGTGAAGGGTTTTGTTACACCCTGTATAATACTAAACCCTTTGAACCAGTTTTAATATTATAAAGTTTCAATTCAACATTTAACAAGAAATTAAATATTATTTACTTTTATTTCCAGTTGCTACTATTAAGTCATTACACCCCATTTACTGCTATGATTAAAATCGAGCTTTAACCTGGCCTAGCGTTAACTTGGCCTGGCCTCAAGTCGGCCTCGAATAAGCATAATTACGGCCTCACTTAGACGAGGCAAAATTAAAAAATACTTTTTATTTGTAATCTTCTTCAGTAATAGTCCACTTGAACTGTAATGGATTAGCTTTTTATTTAGCGGGCATTTTAATTGAAAAGTTCAAAGTTGGCAGCGAGTTGAGCTAGATTTTTCAATATGGCTGCCTCCTTGGTCTTTTTGTCGCAAACGTAGCTAAGTCCAAAGCGTTAGTTCCTAGGTTTGATTTTCCAGTCACGCAAAGAGTAATTAAGTTTTTTCTTTAGTAATTTCAGAGTATAAGTTTGAAAACTAAAGAACAGTGGCGAACAAATTGCTGATTAAATTATTAAGCGTTTACGTATGTCACTGTCATAGCTAACGACGAAATAATTTACAAAGTTTTATCAAATCAAGCTTAAGGCCTATGAAAGTCTGGAAAAAAAGTCATCATAATTGAGAGGTTTATTGACTAGATTATTGATGATAATAATTCGTCATACGGTGAAAGGAGGTAACTAACATTTTTATCAAAAATGAGTTAAAATTGATTCGGATTCAGCAAGAAACTCTCTATCTTTCGGTCTAGCTAATAAAGCTCCAATTCGCTCGTAGCCACAGATAAATTATGATATAAAAAAATCACGTAAAGACTATCGACAGTGCTTTAAAATTTCACTTCAGACAAAATTGTCATTTATTCAAAATATACCTTAATGTAGTTACGGCCATTCACCGTTTGACGGCAGACTATTACAATCATGGCTTAGTTTTTTTCTTTCTGGCTTGAATTCATGACTTTTGGCTCAGCTATACTTTTAATGTTGCCATGGAATATAAATCTTAGACAAGTTGCATAAAATGCTTGGAGTTACGTATTGCATTAATTTATACTTAGTAAATACATTTCTGCATCAGAATACAAATGTTATAATAAAAAATATTGTTTGTGCTAAGAATATAGCGGTTATAATTTTTTAATTCATAAAAATGACACCGTATCAAAATCCACAACGACCTGAACGATACTGAACTGACAACTGAAATTTTACAAAATCTTTTTTAATTTATTTAGTAATGAGAATTCTGCTCTAAGGCTGCATTTCAGAAACAATGACTTTGGCTTTTATTTTAGGAGGTTTTAGAGATAGCATTGCTTTGTTGGAAGGATGTGGCCAAAAACCATTCATACCAGAATCATTGTTAAAAGGCGAGCACCAGTTAACTACAGCTGAACCAAATATCTCAGCACCCGCAGGTTTTCTTGTTGACACTGTGATTACAGAAGATGAGGAATAAATATTTAAAAAAATACGTTTCTTTTTTCTATACCTGACCTACCCTTACCATGGTAATTAATCATATTAGTAACTAACTGCTTCTGATAGTTGACTAAGATTATTAAATAAATAAGTACCTACTTACGTCTCATGTGGTCATGTGGGCTATGTGCCAGACCTGTCGGTTGGACTTAATATTCTGAATACGCATTGCGTAGTTTATTTTGTATAAATGCATAATTTCTATAATTCTTTTTCGATTAGTCTGTTGTTGACAAAAATAAACATAACCTATAAAACTTCAAACTGGAATATCTTTAGTTCCTGACTTCCTATATAAGTATAACTGAAGACAAAATTGTTCAGGAATTCAAACTCAATATTTTAACATATTTTCCATAGGCAGACGCCAAAAAAAATGTCAACAAAAATTTGTTTGAGAGTTCGCCACTGTTCTTTATGCTTGGTTGATGGCGTTTAGCTCAACCTCAACAGGGTAGCTGAGATGGAACTCACTCAATATTGATGAACTGTCAGTGCATTTGACGCTTCTTACAAACTCTTTGGGAACATGTGTTCATTTTATAAATGTAGGTATTATTACGGGGCTAGGCACAAAAACATACACACAATAAGATGAATCGATGCAATTCATTTGAAAAACAAAATAAATAAATTACTTTTTTTTTAAACAAGCGTTTCTTGTTAATAAAAAGAACTTAAAAGTTTGTCGTTTTATACCGCGGTTTTTACGGCCACCTTCCCGCTCCATCATCAGACCCTGGATACCATCTAGAGACAAAGTACTCGTCAAGACGAATCAAACGAGCCCAAACTCGATGGGATTGTGTCGTTTTATTACGGATTTCCCATGGCCACCAGAAGGTGGCCGTCCGAAGGGATCTGATAATGGAGCTAGAAAGCTCCATCATCAGATCAGCTCTATGTCATTATAATATTGCATTGTCACGCGATAAACATATGCGTGCAAAATTTCAGCTTAATCGGAAATCGGGAAGTGTGTCAAAGGACAATGCTCATGTTGGATGTTTGTAATCCCGTACCATGCTGCATCAAAATCAAACTTTGTTTTTATAGTCTACACTTATCATTATTAACTTCTACAAAAGTTATTTTTGTAAAGAAAACCCGAGTTGCGGAATAATTTTATAAATCTAAATAACCTCAAAACCAGGCAACTAGAAAATGAACAATTGATACATCGGTTTTGCCGGGTGACTGACGGCGTCATTTGGTTGACCCCACGACTCGACATATTTGCACAATGAAATACAAAGAACAACACAATATACAATCATTAATTAATCTCAACTCTAAAAACACAGACGGACGTAAACATCAGATTAAATGTCAGAAATATACCTGCCGGGATTCAGGGATGAGGTCGATGAATCAAAATCTTTAGTAAGAAAATTGATTTTGTGTCAATTAAAAATAACTAATCGATTTGGAGTACTGGTTTTGCTTAAATTTTACTGTTCTTCAACAAAACAAAAAGCCAAAAAGCCACATATAATTCGTAAAATGCTTTTGAAGTAAACGTAACAGTTATTTATTATATTAAAAAAAACGATTGAAATGACTGGGTAGTCGGTTCATCAAAATAGTTCATTCTACATCTCTATTACCGATTGTGTGAACGACATGTAACAGGAGTAAAACAATATTTATACTTCTGTACTTTAAATTAAATTCCCTATTCAACAATCAAATCCACGACGCGTAATGTCGTAAAAAAATATGAAAATAATTACAATAAAATTTTGATCTTGACGCATGAGACTTTTTGGTACCACTTTTGGTCATTGTCCTTAAACTTGCAAGATTCGATTACAGAGAGTCAACGAGACAGGTGAAACTAAATAAAAGCTTTTAAAATAGCCCCTTCTGAATCATAACCCAAACTAATTTATAAAAATTAAGCTGAAAATCAGTTGGAACTTCAAAATTACATAACACAGTTCCCACACCATGCCCACCCTTCAGTACTTCCTAGTGTTTTTGCGTAAAAATGTAGCAGAACAAACTCCCCATCAATAGCAGCACCCACACTGATCCATATAAAGCGACACACATTCTAAATAACCGATCTAGACCCAACAATATACCGGTTTACATCAATCAGACAGAATTGCGTAGAATCCACTCTGTCCTGAGTTTGTGCCTCAGTGGGTGATCAATCTTATCTCTCAAGTATTTTGTTGAGCCTTAAAAAGAAACTTCATCTTGAGGGTTCTTTTGAGCTGTATATGGCATTGGTTAGAAGGTTGGCAGTTGGGAGTTGGAACAAATGTTGGCTTTGGTGGTAACGGCCTGATTTAAATTGATTTAATTATGTAGTTTTAATAATTGTAATTACATTTACCGACTAATAACCTAAGATTTTGTTATTTATTTATTCACATTAAATCGATCAGTCATCATCACATAAGCGTTAGCGTTTTGCTAGTTTTGTTCCAAAAGTAGGATACGAGCCCTTTTAGATTACTATGAAACCCCTCTTTTACATAATATTAACAGTAGCTTTTGCCTGCGGATTCGCTCGCGTTAATATAGAATTTAACAATCGATTTAGGCACTACTCAGCTTGTAATAATACTATAATTCTTTCATGATTCGAAAGACACATGGCGCCATCTATTATCATAAGAACGTTGTTATTGTTTTCCTCGGGAACAGTCCTTATTTTCGGGATGAAAGGTGCCTTATGTCTGTTTCTGTATACCTGACAACGTATATGCAAAATTTCAGGATGATCGGGTCAGTGGTTTAGGCATGAAAAGGTAACAAACAAACTCACTTTCGCATTTATAATATTATTATAGTATATAATATAGTAAGGAAGCAAGGTTATGGAAGGATTATTATAAACGAAATAAATCAGCGATGTACACTTTTATCGTATTACAGTAAAACCCGGTCTCAATGTTTTTGGGCAACGTCTAGAACTAGATGTTCTGAAACCGATATAATACGAGTATATTAATACTCCGACCTGTCAACAACTTCCCAAACAAAATAGGTTGGCAAAATATTCAGCAACATACAAGTACGTATGAGTAAGTAAAAACGCGTCAAAAAGAGCTATTTATGTTATTCACGGCCATTTTCTTTAACGACTCGAATTCTTTTCATGTGCCTACTTTCGATAAAAAAATGGTTTACATTTGTAAGCTTCCAAGATTGGTTGGTGTAAGTTATGAGAGGAAGCGAGAGCGGGGAACTGAGCGTGTATGTGGATTACAGCAATTACAAATAAGAGATAGAAAAAGATAACATTAATCAACAAATTAATGTTGAAAAGAGTTTTCGTTTTTATGAAAACAATCAAAATTACATTGACTTTTAACATACATGTAAATTACAATATAAAACCCACGTTTTCAAAGATTTTATCTGAAACTTTTTATCAATTGAACGGCACGGTTGATGCAGTGGTTGAGCGATAGGCTGCTGCACTTCGCGTCGCGGTTTCGATTCCCATATGAAGTAAATATTTGTATTACCTACGGGTTGTTCTGGATCTGGCCATTTGTGTATGTGAATTTGTTGGTAAACGAACCCACGATACAGAAGAAATGACAAATGTGAGGAAAAGTTTTTTAAATTTAAAAAATGGTAACGGAACCAGCCCGCTTCTCGCTCAGTTTATAACTTGACCCAAAGTGAAATTTATTAAGGGCGCGCACAAATTTGTCGTTGACAAGTATAACACATTCACGCTCCACGGAACCCTGATTGCAGGGTAACACATAAACACCTACAGGGCACAGAGGTACAAGGAAACAGGGGCATACGAATAGAAATTGGCAAAACGTTGCTTCAAAGAAACCACAATTTATGTCAGAAACTGCGAGGGAAATGGGCCTTTAAATATGCTGGATCAACACTTGCTTACCTTCTCTTCTTGCTTACGTTCTTACATCTGACACTGATGTCCTAATCAGTCATTAGCCTTTACTTATGCTTTAAGCGCATTATTCGCAGATTTTTATGAATCTAAACTAAATAATAACAGCCGCTCGGGTCGTCAAGTTAAGCTGCGCTTGCCTAGGTTGGTCCGTGGATGGGTGACCATACATTAATTACATAACGAGTTACCTGCGCGCCACGGAAAGCACGTTAAGCCGTTGGTATCGGCTGTCATTTATAGATCTTTGACAGTAGTAACAGATAGTCCGAAAAACGTCGCACGAAAGTCTGACAACCAGTCTTACCAAGGAGTATCGTGTTACCCAGTACTAACTGAGTTCTGGAGGTCAGATAGGCAGTCGCTCCATGTAAAAAACAGGTATTCAGCTGCATTCGGTAAAACTGGAGCCGACCCAAAAAAAGTTGGGAAAAGGTTAGGCACATACTACTGCCTATATCTTCGACTGCCTCGTTGGTCTAGTGGTCGCAAGTGCGACTGCTGAGCGTAAGGTCCTGGAGTCGATTCCCAGGTCAGGCAAAGTCTTATTGGGTATTTCCATCCTGAATTTCTCAGTAGCAGCCACGGAGTTTGGATTTATGCCCGGTTAATGGCAATATACCCGTCTTCTATTACATGGGACGTAAACGTAACTGGCGAAATGTGGGTGTACTATTAGGTATACCTCTGCTTAACACTTCTGGGAGTACAGGTGCGATGTTATGTGTGTTATATGAATCTCTATTCTATACCATCGAGCCTTCAGTTTTAATGAAACTCTTCTCCCATGGTGGGTTTATTATACAGTGCACACAAAATATTATGAAATCAACGTCACCATCTGTTGAAAGCAGTTCACTGTTAGTCATTTGTTTCTACAGTTGCATTGTTCCTTGGACAATAAAAATCTCACATTTACCTACATACGCATTTATGAATCGATCGTTTCCTATAGAGAAGAACCGACATGAAGCTCCATCGTTACTCTTTTAAAAGTCTGTAAGAAACATTTGGGCATCCATCGCTACAACGCTAACTTAATACTGGGTACTACTAACAACCTTGCAGAGTAATATTAATAGCTGATAAAAATTCTCATCACGTAAGCACAAATTCATCTGATAAAATATGACAGTAATATTGTAGTACATAGGTAGAGGCAATTAAGTATAATTGATACTTAATTGCGCTAGCGACCTGCTGCGTCGTACATAATTTTATTATAATTAAATGACTGTGGTGTTATTAAATTGTATTATAATTATTACAGAGGTAGCTTAAGCGTGATTATTAATACTGATAAGCTATGATTAAGTTTACTTTGAGGTGACGATGTTGCTTTAGAAATTGATTGGTGTCGAAAAAAATTCTTACTATTTTTAACATGTGAGAAACGGTCTGCCATGCAACCGAGGTGCGGTGCGTTTTGCGCGGCACGCGAACTTAAACGACATCATCCGACGAGCTCTTGGCACCGTCGGCGTTCCAGCAGTTTTAGAACCATGGCTCATTTTAGAATCATGGTATTTGTTTCCTTGGAAGGTGGTTAGGCCAACGTAATATGCGTCGATACTCTTGCGCCATCACATCTTCCAAGCTCATCGTGTTGTGCAGGCGCTGCCGCTGCGGCCGCATAGAACCCCAAGCAGCGTAAATATAGAAACCATTGTGGAAACTATATTTTCGAGCAGTTTGGGGTTGAAACTCTGGGGCCGTGGGGTCCGTGTGCTCATAGCCTGTTTAAGGATATTTCGAAACGCCTAGTTGACGCTTCCCGTGACCCAAGGGCTGATTTTTACGTTGGGCCATACAACGTGGCATTGCCGCCAGTCTCTTAGGCACATTACCAGCTGACAGCGTTGAGGAGGAGTTTTTTGATACCATTTTATAGTTTGTTGTTAGTTTATTGATTTTAGTTTATTTAATAGTTATTAAGTAATAATGTATAATATAGTTAGAGTGGTTTTTAACATTTAAGAAAAATTGCTGATGCCTCTTTGGTCACAATTTTGAAAGCGTCACTGCGAAGTGCATTCTGATTTTCATTCATGAGCCAGCTAAAGTGTTAATGGGTTTTTTACAAGGAATTTATCAGTAGGATTTTTATGAACGTGTACTAAGCAAAAGGATTATACAACGATCGTAGCTGGTTTTTATATTCTACCTGCCCACTTGGGAAAAGGCGTTAGGTTATGTAAGTATCAGTAGCAGCCCATAATGGTCGGACGAACTTTAGGCTCACCCAATTGGCGAATCGTTGTGGTCAAGTGTGACATCAACTTTATAGGCCTCACAACATAAAGACGTAACCGTCACACCACTAACTTCAAACGCAACGTTCAGTTCAATACTATAAATAAATAATCCATCCACTCACACAAACAAAGCGTTTGATACACACATTGACAGCTATAGCTATAAGGCCGGGCACAGACAATAGCGCCCTTATCTCCCATGACCCGCTAAACAAAAGCGCCTGAGGAGCAAGATTAATAGATCGCCGTTATTGTACCCGAGCCTTATGATCACCTGCCTGAAGCTTTGATGTTGAGCCTGAATTTTGTATCAGTTTAAGATTATTTCTGGGGTGGATTTTGGATGGGAAATGTGTTTAGGAGAGGCCGTGTTGTCGTTTCCATACAATGGCTTTTGTATTTTATGAAGTCTGCGTCAACAAACAATATAATTGCAACAATATTTAACTGGGTAGCAGTTACAAAATTGCCCGAAAATTGTCTCTAACAAATTGTGTAACAAAAACTCGTCTTAACCCTTTCAAATCACATTACATGCTATCTAGCGCCGTTCACTCGCCTCCACACATAAAAATAAAATAATAAATAATTAAAATACAGTGTTTTTAGTGTCAATTTCTTATAAAACATCTTAGAGGCAATTAACAAGCTTCGCCCTTACTCACCATAGTTTTTATTGGTATTTATTTAACACATCTTAGCCAATAAAGATTTAGTTACAATTTTTCGTCTAAATCCCACATTTTTTACCTCCTCCACTAAACTTACGGGCCCAAGAAGAAGATCCACTGATTTATACCATCGTTTGAGAAGCAACGTTTACTCTCTGTCACTTTAGCCCGTAATAAGTACACATCAAATAAGTAGGTACTAAGTTTGCCTGTCTGTCGCGCCGTCCCGCCATCCCACCATCCCGCAGTCCCGCTTGTCACGCGGGACGTGCAAGGGACGTGATAATCCGGACCCTTATCGTACCGGCGCCATAAATTTGGCACGTTTTGGGACGCTGGTGGATTGTGACACTTTGCTATTTTTTTAATAAGAGCTGTGATGTCTGAAGGTTGTGTCTAGGGTTACTTTGTCTTTAGTGGTGTGGCATGACTGAGTCGGATAGCGAATTTTACTATTGACCGAGATACTTATGTTCTGGGCTTATTAGAGCACTTGTAGTTTGACATTGACAGGAGTATTGCTGAAGCAAAAGCAGAAACGTGCGTTATTGCTGTTTCTATTTTGCTCTCCATCATCTAACGTTATTTGTTTCTACCGCAAGCATTTTTACCCAAATCGAATATTAGGATAATAGTCAATTAACTATCATAATTATTATTTTCCTATTAATATTAATACTCACCAACAGTTTGTAATCAAATGTAATTGTCACTACGTAAGATACTGCCCTCATTTTCCCTGTCTGTTTGGTTCTAAGAAACCCGTTGCGATGTTTACGGTATATGTTACAGCAATAACAGTGTAGTTTGCGAGGATATGACGTAATAATGTAAACTAAAGGGAAAAACTTCAAAACAGCAGTGCATACACAAACAAATAAACTTTTTTTTATGGTTAAGAGTACGCATGACTGTTCTTATGATTTATTTTATCATGCTTGTAATACATGGAGGGAAAAGCTGATGTATTTCAACTAGTCTCTATAACAGCCATTCTATTAAAAATACGGCCAGTACGTATGTCATTGGTAGTCACGCTGTGTGTAACTGTCACGCTTCCAGTATACATGTCAGTATCACTCCGATTGTTGCTAATATGACGGCGGAAACCACACCTTTGAGGTGCCAATTGACGTGATCAACACATGTCACGTCACAATATTTATCACGCTGCCCGTAAATTATTATTACCAATCATAGTCATATCTACGTAGGAAATGCTACCTTTTACGAACGCTTGCCGATGCCAATTAAACCCCTGTAAAATCAAATATTTGACGAGTACAGCAATAATTTTAGAGTGGCACATGACGTCATCAGCACTTGACCCGTCTCCCGTCACGACGTTTGTCACGCCGGCTGTAATCCGCGATGTAATTGCCGTCACGCTCTCGCCCACTCGCTGTAATATTCTAACAAATTGTTGGGATCAACCGTTTATTATTTATGACACACTGTCAACCCTGCTAGAGGGATTTTAGATGACTATTTTGATTTAAGAATTTTTGAGGTAGTATTTGGTAGAATAAATTTCTAGTAGTTCTTAGAAGAAATACAAGCCCCAATAAGTATGTTGCACAAACCCCAGCCTTATCTATTCCAACATTGTATATTATTATTGAGGATACATTACCGTGCCAACACGGTACACCTAAGTCAATTCGCAGGTACTTTAGAGAAAGTGTCACTTACGGTGTTCAAAGCGCATGACACGGCCAACGTAGTATTATTTCCTACGTAATTATTTTCTCTACATAATATCACCATAGAAACCTCGCTCTTCAAATTCCTGTGATATTAATTTGCAGTAATTTAAATTGAAATTGGTATTTCATAAGCTTTACACAGTAATTGGTCAAATAAGTCTTTGAAAGTTACATCTTTCCGGAATCAATCTTGCAGTACTTGGCGCCACTTCTCCCAGATGATTACTATCTGCTAAAACATCAATTTTACAGATAACACAGCATTTAATAAAGATTGATAAACGCGTGCTAGTGGAGTCATGTGTCTCTTTAATATTCCCATTAAGCCAGAGCCATGAAAACATAATCTTTGGGCGCCATTACTTCAGAGTCACCCACAGGCTCGTTATTGCCTATTTATTTAGCAGTTTAAAACTCGTAAATTACAGTAAAGCCGCCACGCGAATTACAGTTAATTACAATGTGCCCAATTGTAATTTAGTCTGTGTAGGGATTTTTTTTGTTGTAATTTTTTCTTTATTATTGTTTTAGATTTGGCTGATGAGAAAATGATAGAGATTTGCATTTTTGTTTTTTGTGGGACTGGTGCTCCACTTTTAGTGGAGAGGGTTATTCTTAGACAGAATAATTGTCATTTCGCCATGTACGAGTATGTGTCACAAATTGGATAAAAAAATAGGCTTAGTTTATTTTTACATTTTTGGAAACCAACTATAATCAGCTACATCTTCAAAACATCTTCATCTTCTTTGTCTTTGCGCATTTCCAACATCTTATCTGAAAACAGTGAAAAAAGGTTCACTTAAAATAAAAATTAGAACGATAATCACGCTCTCCGTAAAAGCAAGGGTCTCTTCACATTACCGTTGACCTCCGAAGCGTACGTGCCAGCATAATTGTCGAGATTACTCCTCATTAGGACTGAGCACAAAATATTTAAGTGTCAGCCCCTCTTGTGAAAGGTATTTATCTTCATGTACGAGACAAGTTGTACTTGTCACTATGCAGGGTGGAATTCAGTGGTAAATAGTCTTAGCGCGTCTTATTATACGACTTAAAAGATATATTTTGACACAGCATCATGCTGAGTGGTAACCTGCTTGTCGCAGTCACGACGTGTAAGCTGTTAACTTTTTTGTTTCTGTCCTTTTGTATTTATAAAATTTATTATGCTTTGCATGATTATTGTAAATTTATTTTTTGTATGCACGTCATGTCCTGCGACAAATGAATATTTTTTCTTTCTTTTCTATTTTAGTATGTTTTTTGTCAAATCGATTTTTGTTAGGTTAGTTAAAAGTGAGTTGTGCCCGACCACGTCGCCGCGTCATTTGGAAGACCCAAATGACGCAGGATCCATCAGGATTTTTTAAAACGATAATTACGAAAAAAAAAAAAACATTGTTCAAATTGTAATTAAAGCTGTATACGAGTTTTATAACAACATAGGTACTCAATCATCAGTGTAATAAAAGAGTTTCCAAACGTCGCTAACACATCTGCCTACCCAACAGTTCATTAGGAAAAACGATTTACACGTACGAACGATTTACTGAATATATTCGAATATTTGTTACAGTCGGTTCGCGGGCGCCCTGTGATTAGCTTAGCGTACAGAAAAGTAATTACTGTGAACTGAAAACTGGCTCCATTGATGTATTTTTCGGCAAAATGTTTCGCAGTTAAATGTTTTTTACCATTTATTGGTGAAAGGAAATCGGAAATATAATTTTTCGTATTTAATCTAAAACGACAACTGCGATTATGGAACGTAATTGGAATATGTTTTCTCGTAAAAGTGGGCAATTTATAAAACGTAAATTGAAATTCTATTGTAGTTTGCTGATTAGGTAGCTTACCAGCATAGCTTAACAAATGTTACAAGAGTATAATCAAGACTGATAACTTACATAAAATAACAAAAATATTTTGTCCAAAATAAAATTATAACTAAAATATTTAGCGTGTTTGACAATAATTTACAGGCAGCGTGACAACCGTGCGTAACGTGTCAAGTGCTGATCACGTCAAACAGCACTCTAAAATTATGGCTGCTATCGTCATTTTAGTACCCATCGGAATGATTCGGAATGTACTACCGACAGCGTGACATTTACACGCAGCTTGACAAACGTGTTGACGTAACACTCCGTTATTAAATTATGATGATGGTCGCGAAATATGTGATTGTGATTGCCGTTTGACAGCCGTATGAAAATAGGTATGTGATGATATTTATAATCTTACGATTTTTTTTTAAATGTGCTTTGAGAATAGCGAAACATTTGTACACACAAGAATTTAAAAAGTCTTGCAATAAAGAGATTTTTTTCTTCAGCATAAAGGGTGTAACAAGACCCTTAACGAAGCCGAGAGGTACTTGTTCTCGCCGTTATTGCGATCATTTTTTTGTTCTAGACCATACCTGGGAACCTTCTAGTTACGGAGATATTGGGGGTCAAAGTTACAACTTTTTCTTAAGTTGTTTTTTATAAATACATATTTTTAACGTAAGATTTTTACTGTAAACACCTCCATGACCCCCGTACTATTCAATCCATCTATCAGAACAATGTTTTGATGGTGTTACATTGAGTCCTACCGTAAAATGTGATTTTCCACCCCAAAATAAAATTGTTTCCCAGCAATATTTTTTGCGTAAAGTTTCTTATTTTGATGTACATAATACTTGGTTGACGGCTTCGTTAATGGTCTTGTTACACCCTGTATATTGTCCCACTACTGGGCAAAGGCCTCCCCATAGCCTTCCACTCTTCTCTCCGTGCGTTTTTCTCCGAGCAATCTTTCACACCCTCCTCTAAGTCGTCACGCCAGAGTTTTATATAGGTCTCCCTCCCGTCGCCGTCATCTGGTATAAAAGACATGTCACAGAAAAAATGTGATCCCATGGCTCAGTGAGGCAAATAGCAAAACTATATAATAAATTGTTATTGCCAAGGTTGACGCGGTACAGTTGTACTGACAGCTACCAGTTGGCTCTTTGCTAGTAGATTACGACTATGTTCACGTCGTCCTGTCTATGTTTAAATGTATGCTTTGAAAGAAATGAAAACCGCCAAATAACTGTCGTTATTCAGAGCAAATTACGGGTCATTAACGCTTCAGACCTATAACCTACGCTAGTTACCCAGCAGTTAACATAACTACCTAGGTACCACATCCAACACTACCCTCAATGATTAACATTATTCCTTAGCAACAGAATAGAACCGTTGGAACATTAATCACTGCGAAGAAACTGACGCTTTCAGTGACTAGCATTTTACCAACTTTTAGATGAGTCCTCGGCTCTCAAGCTTACTATTTGAGTACTTCGTGACTCGACGGATTGGCCCCCAAGTGTCTGTACTTGTGATTTTGTAGGCAGTTTCGCTAAAAATGTTCAGCTAAAATTACATTTTGAGGTTTTATTTGAAGAAAAGCGTGCCTGGATTTTGACCTTGGTCTTTCTGGTTCTAAGGATTGTGTAGCTAAAACACGTTTTGTAAAGAGATTTAATTAGACGTGGTATTTAAGGCATTATGTCTCGTTAAACAAGGATAACAGAAATGGGCAAGTGTAGTAACAAGGTTATGGATTGAGTCTGATCACTAATCCAGAATCCTTAAGGAGGATGCCGTGATTAAAGCAACAACACAACACAGCAATGGCTTCACCAGTTTATTGTGATATTTGCCTTTCCAGGAACGTTCCATCGCCGTGTTTTAGTCAACTTCCTCCAACTCTTTTTGATACTTCTTTCCACGAAAGCGGTATCATTTTATTTTTTGTCGTCCAACAATATTATACTATGTTTTGCTTTGTAGGATTATATTGGTACTGTAGGCGATGAAAATCACTTTTCAACCGTCTAATTGTCTAAAAGAGAAAGTTTCTCTGTCTATCTGTTACTTTTTCACACTTTAACGACAGAGATTTGGATGTTTGACACACGCAAACACCTTGATCTGTTTTAGAAAATGGGAAACGTTATTGTCTCAGTACTACGTTCTCGCAATATAGTTGTCGATCTCGACGCGGACGAAGATACAAGAACGCAAGAACTACGTAAAAACCAAAACCATAAATACTCTCCTCCTTGAACTCAGCACTCCCAAGTAGTTTCCCCGTTAGAATAATAACCGAACTATTTTAAACTCGGAATTAACTTAGCTCATACTTACGCCACATACTTAGGAGCGCATTCAGATGTTCTAGGTAAAGTTAGGGCGCCTAGCCAAGTTCCAGTAAGTTGTACGAACACCCACCATATTAGGCGTTAACTCGATAATGTTAGAGCTTTTGTCAGGGTTAGCAGTTTAAGTCCTAAAGTGGTTTTGAAGAGAATAAACAACGATATTTACTAATACTGGTAGAAATGGCTAAAACTACTGGTACCTATACAATTTGTTCTAAGATATGATTTCCACATAAAATTCACATACCACGCCTGTAGCCTTCATACATTTCACCAGCTATTTGGAAATCCCACGCAATATAGGATAACATGGGATTCCCTATTCCAATAACCCCTCATATGCGTTTTTCAAAACGTATTCCCCAAACAGCATCAAATGATAGTATCATCATAAAAGTATTAATGAGAATCTTCTCATAATGTAGAATAATATAGTCAAAATATTTGCACTGTATAATTTGTATATTATAAATGTATTGTTAGGAACATGCAAAACAATTAAGTTAAACTATACAAGCCACTTAGTAAACTTGTAAATAGCTTCGGGCAATCCAAAACATCTACCGACTCATAAACTATATCGCTTAGCTCTCTCTATTTACCTTTCACAAACACGAAACTATCAATCGGAATTCCTCGAAACATAATCAAAATCCTCGAGAATCCACTCACAAAAGGAAACCAATTGACAATACGGAAATACAGAGGAAAACTAATTTCACAAATAATATTCTGGGTCCGTCGTCCTGTCCTATGATCCTCTTACAGTAATCTCCTTGAGAACATTCCAATTGTGTACGGAACCATATCGTATTAGTACTTTACTCTATACGGATTTAGGGAACCCCGCTCCTCTTAATGACTGCCATTTTTTAAGTCCTTCGCAGATCCCAATTGAGTTTTTGAAAAAACAATTCTATTGTTTTTGGGGTAGAGTCTGTTTTACTTTTTTGTAGCTTTTGTTTGGAATGGAATTGGAAAAGGCAAGTGTGTTCGGTGTAACAATTGTTCCTCTTTGATTTGGGTGGAAGAGCACAGATAGATATCAAACGCTTCGAGTCTGTTGTTGTTTTCAACTAAGTTAGGCGACATTTTAGTTGTGTAACTCCTCGGTAACAATGTTTCTTTTTTTTCCGGTAGACACTTAACCTTTTATTCTCTTTTGTCGTGGCACTCCTACTTCGCGTTTACAGTGATTAAATGATTGCAATTACGACCTCGGATTCGATTAGGTACTCCTCAAACTTGAATCGTTTAATGCCAAAATCAGTCTAGTCGATACAGAGCGTGTCATGTCCGTCTCAGCTAGCAAAAAGGGGTGCATTTGACAGCTCACACGTGTACATAAACTGTCAACTATACACCCCCTTGCTAAAGCCCCCAGCAGGTAAACATTGTTCTAAAAACCCTCAAGCATAAAATTAAGCGACAATCACTCCAAAGAAAATTATAACCCAAAACTGCTACAGAATCGCACGGTGACGGTAACCCTAAAACTGCTCGCGTAATAACGGCGTGACGTATTGTATAACACGTGTTCTTGTCACGCTGGAGCCACATTTGTCACGCTGGCGATAATCTGCCCCGCACAGCTCTGTTTTGCCCAACACATGTATCAGAAAATTATGTGGTCACGCTATCTATAATTTCGTCGCCTTTCTCTATTAGCTTTTGTGCTTGAAATGAGATTTTTATCACGCTGTCTCTCTGTATGTAAATTTGTAGTGTTTTTCGATAAAAAAATGTCCGAAACACTGTTTTTTTTGTGTTGTCTATTTTTCCAACGTGTTTGTTTATTGGTGGACGTTCATAATGAATATTTATTTTTTGTGGCAAAAATTCAACATTCTATATTCCCTTAGGCAATTGGGGTCATACATATTGTAATGTCACATGAATGGTAGAGCGACTCCCAAAACCGCATGTTGACATAATTTATGTGCCTACGGAAACAAAATAATCTACGGATCCAGTGAATATATAAAAAGAAATGTTATGTTGAACTAAGTGATATCTCAACAGTACCTTTATACGATTTGCTAATCAAAATCAGGCATGCGCACTGCTGGACATCCTGAAAGCCTAATCAGTCATTGACCTGTAAATTAACAATAGTTGTTATAAGACTATGAAGGATCGCCGTTCTCTGAGCTACATTAAGGAAACTCATACCTATTTAGTATAAATATAGAGTAACTATTTGTGTAATCAACATTTCTTTCCAGTAGGAGACTGTCAGCTATCCCGGCCTTACTATACTTTTTTTCAATTCTAAATATGAACCGGCTGCGGACACCGGACTCTGGCAGATACTTCAGTAATTTATCTATCAGCAATTTATCGTTACGGTTTCACAGAACCTTTAGTATTCATTTACCAGGCCACCCAAATAGAACCTCTAGACTTCAGCTCTGCACAACTTTCGGGTATAATTATACAAGCGTGACTCGAATGTACTTACGAAAAAGCGTGAATGTGCGAATCACGCTGTACAGAGTTCCCCTTATTCTCGTGATTAATATCCACGAAGCAACTCTGTCTTTGAGTGTACCGTATTTTTCAAGTCAAAGCATTTATGGTCGTGGAGTGCTCGTACCGCGCGAGTGTACTTTTGTGTACCGATGTGAGTGTGTAGGTAGGTTGTTACGGTTGTGCTTATTGTACCTACTTGTGTGGAGAAAAGTTGTGTCACAAAATTAGTAAGTGTAGGTACTACTGATAACACCTATAACGTAATTTCTCTTTTAAACAGTACGATACAGCATGAAGAAGTTGCAAAAAAAACTGATAATTTAGTGGCCTATTGGTTATCCAAATCCCGGATGTATGAAAACGTAGATTGGTTTCTAGTTACGCTTAAAATCAATTTCTTTCTGATTCACGAACGAATCGAATACATTGTAGTTCCAAATAATTCAACTTAAATCATTATCAAATAAACAAACAACAACAACAACAACAAGGACACAACAACAACAACACAAGGATATTTTGGCTATTGAATGACATTGACAAGAGGGCGCTTTTGGTAAAGATTTGGACAGATGTTTGAATATTATATTGGTCTCGGCTGTCATTTGAAGATCTTTGACAGTCGTTACAGGTATTCAGTGGCCCGAAAATCTGACAACCAGTCTTACCAAGGGGTACTGTATTGCCCAATACTAACTGGGTTGTGGAGTTCAGATAAGCAGTCCCTCTATGTAAAATATTGGTATTCAGCTGCATCCACTTAGACTGGAAGCCGACCCCAACATGTTGGGCAAAGGCTAGGCAGATAATGATTGTACTGAAAAAGCAAGATGGCAGCGGTAGTTCCGACTACCAAAGATAAGTATAACACTTCTGATGTAATTCCATCAATGACACGTCACAGAGAATAATCCAAGATGGCCGACCTCTTGACGTAACGTCCGGAGCACAGCTTAATGATGCGCTGAACCAGACAGAGATAGCTCCGGTTGTAATGCAAACATTGATATTTGGTTCACTGTGTTCATTAGCTTGGTCCATTGCTTGTAGCCTTGCAGGTCTGTTGGCATTAAGTTTTTAAGGATTTCACTCATACATCATCTTCCTGTCCGTGTCGCATATTATTTAAGGTCAGCGCAACACTTTTTTGTCTTCCATTCTCCCCTGTAAATCGTCACGCTATCAACTCCTCTTTTTTCTTTCATAACATTCCTCACACAACCCATCCATCTTGTTTTTGGTCTTCCTCATACATACTGTGCGAGGAACAATACCTCCACACATTTGGGGGCAGCCTAAGAACACTTTTCAAAGGGGCTGCAACGATCAGAACGCTCGCCTAGAGAAAGGAAGCTCTTACCTCCAAGTTACTTGCGTCCTGTCCTCTTGTTCTATAGAATTTAGATCACAACACAAACAAATGAAAAAATTAGTTTCTTAATTTTTGAGTGTACGTAGCGTTTATGTCGGAGATGAGAGTTGTACTGATATTTTGTTTTTTTTTGTTCTTTTGACAGGCCGCATGAATGTTTTTTTACATTTGTTTGGTGGTTCAAATTTCAATTCTGGAAGCGGTCGTCAGATCGTTGCAGTCGAAAAGCAAGAAAGGAGGTTGTGATGAAACACATACGTTGTACTTAATATGAAAAGTTTATTTAAATTAGTCTCATAATGAGTACTTTGAAATCATTTGATACACTGAGTTCATCAGCCCAGTCTATTGGAAGTATTGATTCTTACAAATATATTATGTTGCTTATTGAGTATATTCTATGTATATTTGTTATACACATATTTGTTCTAAATGTCGAATGTTGTTGTATTTGTTTGTGTGTGTGTGTGTTGTGTGTGTTTGTGTAAAGTCGTCACAGTTACGGATTAAATTGTCCTACTGTAACTTACTCCGGGGTTAGAGAGTATAATTATGGTATAATAACCCAGGCCAAGTTCCGTATGCATGTCAATGTTCCTAAGGTGTGAAAAGGTAACAGACAGATAGAAAAACACACTTGCTTGTTTTATAATTATTCTCGGATTATTAAAACTACCTGCTAGAACATGTTGATGTACACTCGGAAACATAAGTTTTTGCTTTTAAATTAATTGAGTTAGTTTTCACTTAAATATCTACACAATTTCATACAAAAAATCATAACCTCCATATTGCTTCAAAAACAACCAATATACACGGACCCAAAGTGTACCATTCCACGAGTCACCAATGACGACACACAGACATGAATTCCAATTCTCAACAAAGAAATAGAACCTTCACTGATTTCAAGCACCGTCGATTGGTCTCGATAGAGGCACCCCATTCATTACCTAGCGTAGAGGGTTGCTACGGCGTAGCTCGGCGCTACGAAAGTGCTACGCCGAGCTACGAATATAGATGATACCATCGCATAGATTGATTCTATCAGGATAGATGTAAAATTTATTGAACGTTTTCGTTTCTAAGGAAATATTTTTGAATATTTTTGCTTAGATTGGTTTCTTTTGTTTCGGGTATTGAATAAAAGAAAGGGATTGGGGTAGCATTGCGTGAAAGGTGGCCTTGGAGATGTGTGAAGCTATGGTTGTGTTTGAAATTCATAAATATTGTTATTGTCATTTGTTAGGTATCTACATGAATTAGGACTTAATGAAGTAACAGAGAAGTGGCAACATAGTCTCATGACTTTGGTCAAAAAACAGTAGCCCACTATATTTTTTATTTGATCTATTAAGTTTTAAAACACTAGTTTGTTTGTTCTTAAAGTAATCGGGTAGTATACACTGGCTCCATCTAGTTAAAATATAGCTTATATTGTGTCCCACTGCTGGGCATAGCCTTCCCCTTTCTCCCTCCAAACCTCTGTTTTGGGTCACGCTTGCCCCTCAAAAATGATCAGATCGTCATACCACTTGCATTTTACAATAACAAATTTATAGATTCAAATCATTTCAGTATTGATCGATTTCAATTTATACCTTTTTTTTATTTATTTTTTTAGTAAGTAACCGTTCGACGTTGTCCTTCATAACAGCAAGAGCAATTCAAAAAAAAAAAAAAAAAACTAGAATCGATCAAATTCTAAACCGTGCTCCTTAAATCGAGTAACAGCGATTCCATCGAGCTGGATCTAGTTGTTTGCTAAGGAAACTGCATTACCCGGCTTCGCCCGCATCCCAATGTCATTAGGGTACTCTTGTACAGTCACTAGGATCAATATGTATGCTCAGCACAATTCATAGGTGATTCTCTCGTGAAATAACATTTGCATTATTGTCATAAATATAATTTGATAACAGTATTGGTTGGAATATACCGTGAACGTACAACAATTAATACAATAATTTAGGAGAAATATGTTTTGAATTTTGCTCAATGCATTAAATCGTATGTAAAAATTCGTTTTTCTTTGCAAAATCTTGGTATTAGAACGTGTTCTTACAAAAATCTTTCTTAATATCCAATAATCCAGTTCTTTTGTAAAATTCGTAAGATTTTAGCAAAACAATACAATTATTCTGCACGTATTGATGCTCTTGACTGTTCTACTATTCTGTCATTGGCCATTATTGTATCAAGCAAGCAAGGTTCACGAATATCAGAGACATACTATAAACATTGATTGCCAAGGACTGCTCGTTGAAAATTGTTGACAGATCGGATGGAGGATCGGCGCTGTTCGTGTTGATACACATTTGTGAAAATTATTGAATAAGTTGTATTGAAAAACGAGATGATAGAGTTAGAACCGATTTCGAGCGCGCGCTAAAAGTACACAACACGTTCTGTGTCACAACTAAATGACACACACATTGTTTAGTATATCCGAGTATGAAAATAGAATAAAAAGTTTTTTGTTCAGACCGGAGCCCACAGGGTTAGGATCCGAAGGGTTATTAATATACGAGTATGTATGGGATATTTCCATATAAAATACTAGCTGTTACTGTTGACTTCACACGCGTGGAAATTATGATGTATACGTGTGAGAAAAAAAGCGTATGTTCTATTTCAGACTATAATCTATCTCGGTGTTAAATTTTATCCAGATCCGTACAGGCGTTCTGGCTTGATTGAGTAACAAACATCCCTCTAACCAAACTTTGGCATTTATAATAGTAGTAAAATCATGGATTGGACCTTGAAACGCAGGCAGTGGAATTTCGTTGTTTGCTGATCCATGGATCCGACAGTAATTACTCAATTAAAAAAGAAGTGAGAATTTTATGTAATTCATAACAATTATAGATCATTTTGACTAAGAATAAAACATTATTTTGACACTCTTTTGTTTAACTGTTTTATTTTTTTGTTGTCATGTCACGTTCAGTTGTCAGTCAGTGTGCTTTAATAAAAACCATAGGATAATCGGCCAACTCTTTCTTGGTAGTGCTCAATAGCAATTAACCGTCCACACTATCTGTGCCACATTTTTTATTAAAGCTGATCATATATTATTTTGCGGTTGTGTAAAACTCTGCGGTAAATATGTGTGGGGTCATAATTTTGACGGTACTGATTATTTCAGGTACCAATTACTAAAACGTGGCTCATGATAATACAATATATTATATCGTGGTCAAAATGAAATTTAATGCCTATTTGAATTATTTCAAAAGCACGTATTCAAACCACATTTGGGACGAATCCGAACAGATATAACAAAATTGAAAACTAAAAAAAGTGATTTAAAAATACATTTTCATAATCCAATCCCATAAGTAAGTAAGGAGGTATGGAGTAACCATGGAGTTTCTTGCCGGTTCTTCTCCATAGGAAACGACCAACCCGAACCGTGCACCTTTTTGTCGACGTTTTATAAGTGCCCATCTAGGCCTATGTGAAATAAAAATATTTTGATTTGATTTGATTTGAATCTTTTTGATAGCGGCTAACTTTTAACTCAATATTTTTACGACATTACCATAAACTGGGCGCCTTACAATAACAGACGGTAATAAAAATCTTTTAACTAAATCACTCTGAAAATAAAACTGTGTTTATTCCAATGATACGACAACACAACCCGTTCAGCCTCCCGAGATCTTTATCTATCAATTATCTAGATTCAACGATAGCACCTAACGCCCAACTATCTAGGACTCCCACCCCTCCCGCAGCTAAACTAAAACAGTCGTCAGAGGGGGTGGAATAAAGAATTTTGAAAGACCAGGATACGCTGGTGATACCGCATCTCGCAGATTCTCGCATCCTTTCTTGAGCAGTGAGTAGAGTTTCTTTGTGTAGATGGTCTATTGTATTCGGCCTTTGTTTCTAGGCTGTGATTTGTGGATTCTGATAAGCCTCTCACTGACAGTGTGTTCGCAATTGTCAGTTGAAATTGATTTAATTATGAT
The DNA here is from genome assembly GCA_947578425.1 of Eugnorisma glareosa. Classification (NCBI taxonomy): domain Eukaryota; kingdom Metazoa; phylum Arthropoda; class Insecta; order Lepidoptera; family Noctuidae; genus Eugnorisma; species Eugnorisma glareosa. Next base: position 20,189,986 of record OX387966.1, on the reverse strand, counting down.
GATTTAAGTTCTAGGCTTCCTTTGGCACTCTTTGGGTTCGCTTCAGTTTTTGAGAGGGTTTATGAGGAGTGCCAGTTAATGAAGCGGCAACTGTTTGAGTGGGACCGCTGGGATTTATGATCGAGAGTTAATTTACCTAAGTTGTGCAAATGATTTTCTAGTAGCAATAACAAGGGTGCCGTGCCCAAAGGGTATCAGTGGGACACTTATACCATCTATTGGACGATTAGTACGATTAGTTGACCATATTACCTGGGAACCTTCTAGTTACGGAGATATTGGGAGTCAAAGTTCCTACATTTTCACAAGTTTTTTTTAAATACGTGTTTCTAATGTATTAAGATTTTTATTATTCTTTAAACACCTCCACGACCCCCGTACTATTCAATCTATCCATCAGCACAATGTTTTGAATCCCTTACGTTGAGTCCTATTTGAAAATGTGATTTATCACCCCAAAAAAAAAGTCGTTTCCCAGCAATAATTTTTGCGTAAAGTTACTTAGTTTGATATACATAATGCTTGGTTCACGGCTTCGTGAAGGGTCTTGTTACACCCTGTATACGTTTTCAATTAAAAACTATTAAATAAACTTAATTTTATGTATATCTTTATGTACCTAAGTATTACAACTATTTACTGTTCGCTAAAATTTCGATTGATCACAATAAAGCCGTCGAAAGCCATCGAGAATTCGGGTTCGAATTACCATTACATTATTAACGTGAATCTACTCCTTAGCTATTTATTAAATTTAGCTTAATTGGGTTGGTTAACAGGAATACTCGATAGGTAAATAGAAGCTTTAATATGGATCAGAATCCTTTTGCAAATGAAGACTGTCGATCCAAAACCATGCTAAAATTACAAGTTTGATACGGAATTTATTATATTAAATGACTAAATCAGAACTCACCGTGTTTAATAATATTATCACAAAATCAGTTTTTTTAGAGCAAATTATTATTTAATCGAGAAACATAGTAATGGCCAACGGGTCCAGTTGACCAATTCAAAAATGCATTAGGTCGACTGGAGCCGCGGGTCCCGCCTATGTGGGATCAGTTTACTAAAGAGCCTATTATGCAAAATATTTAGTTTTAATGCCGCGAAAAAAGGTCCAGACCTGGATGCAGGATGCAGCATCGTTTTCCCGCCCGCAAAATCTGAAAAGCAATAATAATGCGCATGCCATGCCCCCAAACCTATTCTGGACTCTGGTTTCGCCTCTCCACGGGGCATCCTCGGGAGAGATCGGCTCGTCACCACTCGGGCGCGAATAGAGAAACTAGTGACAAGCGATAACTATCATAGAAAAGTAAAAAATGTATTAGAGGCACTTTGGAAAAACTTATGTAGTTGTAAAATTATGACACGATTCAAATCGATTACAGCTTGTCTAGACCCCAGACCCTCTGGCTACAGACAATATTCGTTTATAGGAGACCTCAATTAGTAATAAGATACTGAAAACGGTTTATAGGTTACAAAAAACGGTCATCGAAGAATAAAAAAATACTACTTAGTAATAAAAGAAAAGCCTGTATATTTTTAATGATACAACTACTACAGCCCAATTAACTGTAAATAACCTCTAGCTTTACAAGTTGTACCTATTGTTACATTCGGCCATTTTGTTCTCCAATAGCACTTGGGGGTCTAGCACCAACTCCTAAAACAGTTTCAGTGTGAGAAAGAGATGGAACGAGACGCCCTGTATAGCTCTATCCCTTTCCCACACTAAAGGATGGAAAATAAAAAATGTTTTTTTTTTTTTCAATTAAGTAAGGCTTAACAAACATGATTTAGAGATCACCTTTTCAGCAAGGAGATGCTTGGAAAAATAAAAATAAATACAAAAAGGAGCGCACCTGTGCGAGTGTTTTTTTGAGTATTTATGTGTGAGTGAGAGTGTGTATTAGTGTGCATTGTGTATATGAGTTAATTTTAGGTTTTAGTTTAAGTTTAGTATGATTAAAATAATACTGATAAAAGAGGTGATGGTAGTAGGCCCCTGAGCGTGCACGACGAAGCTCTTGATACAAATAACTTAGGTACACAATACAATCTCATAAATATTAAGGATCAGTAGAGTACTTCTTCACTATGACCTTTGACCTGACTTTGTTTGATTTATCTGTCTGATTACTTTTTATTTATAGCCTTTGAGAGGGCTCAAAGAATCAATCAATTTGGGGGATAGAGGAACGTTTTTGCGAACAGTCCGTAAATGGTTGTAACCATTCTAAAGACTTTAAATCAAGATTTATGTACGTCTGAAGAGGCCGATAAACACTTGATTCTATTTGTTCCTCGAAAAATGCATATTTGATTGCGTGACCAATAGGATGCCTGGTGATCGGATAATGAGATGACCAAGATGTATCGAACTTAAAAGAGACTATGACCTTGACCCTGAGTTTGTTTCGGCTGTTTCTGTTTCAGAGTAGTCAGGTACGAAAAACCGAACTCATCTAGAAAAAAAACTAATAATAAAAAAAAGTATAAACCTATTTACTAAATAAACACCATGTATCATTTATCAGTGCCACCATGTTTGCGCTACATCAGTGTGTCAGTATAACAACGCTCTAAGAAATCTGGTCAGCTTCCAAAATACGACATCATTATGGTGGCATGATTAAAGTCAACCACGTGGCAAAATAACACGAGCTCCCTATTTTTAGCCACCTTCGCCCAGATACGTCCATTAAGGACCGGGGCTCCTTCTCCGATAAATTGGAAATGTAATGCGATTCCCAGAAATAATTCAATTTTTTCCCCAAAGTCACCGTTGGCTGATGTAATGAGCGATCTGGCTGGCATCTTCAGGAAAAAACGAGGATTATCAACGGCCCACTGAAGACGTAATTGTTTCAAACGGATAATCTTTCCCACGAATTGAAATTCGTATTTTTCCTGCCCATTTTGTATGGGAAATGGTGGTGGTGTTTACGACTGTTTTGCTTTGGGATCAGAAGTCGCCAGGGAATATAATAAAACGTGTATAGGCCTATCATCCACGATGCTACTCGAAAGTACATGTTATTATTAGGTCTGTGATTGGTTGCGAACGTGTATAGAGATTTTTTTTTCAATAGCCCATGTCCCACTGCCGAGCAAATGCCTCCCACATATATCCTTCCAGGTATTCTTCTCGTGCACCACCTCTAACCAGCCTTCGTGATGCGCGTCTAGATCATCCCGCCACCTCGTAACACCTATAAGTCATTAAAATAGTATTTTAATGACGGTGCTGTGACATTCTGGCTATTCCTGACTCTCATTACTGATTTGAGAATGACCTAAATTGTCTAGTATCAAGGTTGACAATGGGTATTTGGAGGTTAATTATGACTCTTCATACGAATTTTGATTGACATAATTTTTATTCTTATACAATTGTGAAAAAAAGAGATGAGCAGGTACATTATAATGGATGCCAACGCCATTTCCCTGTAATAAAAGTAATTGTATTGCACAAAGTATTACTTTTTCAAATATTTATATTTCCTCTAGGGATGTTGGTTACTAACAAAATTATATCGCGTAAATACATAAGTGCACCTGTGACTTTAATATACACACGATCGCTATTCCGTGCATTACAGTTGCCTCCCATGGTCCCGCAGCAATTTTTGCAAATTCACTCAGTTGACTTTTCATTTTCGAAGTTGCCATTTTTCGTGATATTTTTTTTTCGCAGAGCGCGAGTATTCCGAAGGGGCTTCGCTTAACGAACGACGTGATGGCCTGATGGGTTTTTTATTTCGCACTCGCCGCACGAATTAATTTTGACAATATTGTTTGTTGGCTCTCGGATTTTCGCGGTTTTGCTGCGAAATTTTACAGAGTTCATGACTTGAGTAATTATTATATCGCTGTTTTATTAAAGAATGTACGATATGGTTTGGTTATATTTTCAATGTACGCAGGAGTTCCTTAACTAAGTTCTGATAAAATACATAGTTGGCAATCCGGTTGACTTAATATCCATCTTCCAGTAAACAAGTTCAATGACTGCTCACAAAAACAAAATCCATAACCAAGGTTATTATTACCTTGACGATGAAGACGTACCTGCACAACTCACTACATAGGTACCTTCCAATCTTCAGAAACGAACCAAAATCTAATTAAACACAAATCGCTTTGATCAAAAGGACCAATTACAATCTATATCGGATCTCGGCATAATCCTGAAGCCAGACATCCAGTTCAGCTTGGATACCTCTGGAACTGCTATCCGAAGCATTAAACAAATTGATTTGGAACCAAAAAATGGCGGACCGTAAGCCAGCACTTTGTGTAATGAAATGGTGACAGAGGTACTCGCAATGGATACTATTATATTTTTATGGGTTTAAAGTGAAGCTTTATTTTTGTAAAGGAATATCTTGATTTGGAAAATGTCAAGAAGCATATTATACCGTTTTTTTTTTTTACAAAATCCAGATAAGAAATAATTTTGCTTAGGTTTATGAAAACATTAAAATTGGTTCTGATTGCTTTTGAGGTTCACACACAAGTTTAAAATATAATGTTTGACAGCAGATTTGGTTTCTGTAATAATTTATGGTTAACTTTTTCAATATTCAAGGAATTTTGGAACAAAATTAACGTCTGACCGCTTTCCTCACAAACATGTGAGAAAGTCCTGTTGAAAATTCATATTCAGATTCGGTAATATGTCTCAAATGTTCAACAGTCACTATATCATGTACTACGAGATTAGATTAATAAATTTAAATTTAGTCACTATGAGATTAGATTGTAGATTCATCGTTCTTAAAAATAAGGAAATTGTTCACTTAACGTTGAATATATCCCTTTAATCAGGCTTCTATAACCTGGGAGTGAATTAGTTTCACCAAGATCCATACTGTATTCTTTCATCTTCGTCATCCAACTACCAACGCACCCTATTTACATAGTAGGGTAACCGCACCAAATGTTTGCCGTGACGTTAATCCAATCCAGTGAATCGCGACGCTATTTAATTCGAGTGGGAAATTAGATTGGGATCCATGCGGCATGTTTGATTTGAATTACTTGCGCGAGACGCGAACGACACGGCTCCAATTTGTGGTGTCGGCACGGATTGGTGTTATGTTTTGTTTGCGAGTGTGTTTTTATGTCATTGAACGGCCTGTGTGTGAGCGAGAGTGTTTTTAGCTAGTGTTTTAATGTGACTGCATTATCTGTCATCAATCCACCAATTGAAACAATACTTTTAATTAATACTTAATCAAAAATAGTGACATTTTTGACAAAGGGTTGTCTAACAATGTTTTCGTTATGTGAGGTCATGTCAAGTGTGTAATATATGAGCTTGAATTTACGAATTCTCTGTTGCCAGTCTAAATAAAAAATCAAAACTTCCCAAAATACCCGTGGAAATTAATTTCCAAGCCCATAGATATTCCATTAATACAAACCAAAACGTAATCCACTTCCCGGCAATTTATTTACAACACGCTAGCAACGCGTTCACAATTAATTTGATTTCAAATTAAAGCTAAAAACAATCTTGTCGCCGAGGTAAAAATGTTTACGGCTCGTTACCCACTCACGTCCACGCGGACAACTTTTGGGCACTCCACCCTACGCTAAACGGGCGCTAATCACGAGTTTGTGGGGTGAGCGCACCAACTTTCGGACAGTGTTAAGACGTGATCGCGTGCCAGGTGGTGAATTAACATTTTGATTTAAATAATTTTACAGTTCGTTTTGTTTGATTTAGAATTTTGATTTTCTAATTAGGGGTGAGCATAGGCCGAGAATTGTTCGAGTTTTCCGTTTGAATTCGAAAGTCTGGTATTAATGGACTTAGTAACTTGAATTAGGTTCTGTATTGCGTGACAACCGCCATTTTACATACCAGCGTTCTAAGTTTTTGATGGTTTGGACTGAAATCTAGATCTAGATGAATTGTTTCAGGGTTTATCACCCCTCATTCTCGCAATACTAAAATCCATTCCTCCCTACCTAAAATTCCATTCCTACTTCCTCTAAAAGCCACATAAATAACATCCCAGATCCATAGTTTGAATGAACAGAAAAAAACGATACCATACCGATACTCCAGTGATAAAAGCTGAGACACGGCAACATTAGGCCTCGATAGGGCGCTGTACTACTGGGGCCCCATTAAAGCCCACCGTACTGCTGTACTGCTGATCATTGGGACCCACTTTATCCCATTTGAGCAATAAGTTAGGGATAACGCGTAATTGCTCAATGGTATTCGGTTATTTTCCAATTTTCAGGCAGTTAAGGGTTTTTAAGGGGTGCTACAAGGGTTATATGGTGTTACGATGAGTAGAGATATAGGTCGTAAAATTTGCACGAGATTGCATATAATCACTTTTATAGCATAATATACAGACTTATTAATTAAAATAACCTAAAGTAAATAACCTAGCAACAAACTTAAAAAATGGCGTCAAAAAACTCCTCCTCAACGCTGTCAACTGGTAATGTACCCAAGAGACTGGCGGCGTTGCCACGTTGTATGGCAACGCTAAGCCTTTGGCCAAGGTAAAAGCCAGCCCTTGGGTCACGGGAAGTGTCAACTAAACGTTTAGAAATATCCTTGAAAAGGCTGTGAGCGCTCGGACCCCACGGTCCTAGAGTTTCAACCCCAAACGGCTCGAAAATATAGTTACCAATGAGGTTACTATATTTACGCCGCTTGAGGTTCTCTGCAGCCGCAGCGGCAGCCCCAGCACAGCACGATGAGCTAGGAAGATGGGATGGCGCAACAGTATCGACACATGTTGCGTCCCACACTAAAGGCCTACCCATCTTCCATGGAAACAAAGACATCCCGTCCGGTCTCTTGCCATCGTCGCGTGCCAAGCCATTGGGTTCTAATATAGCTGGAACGCCGACGGTGACAAGAGCTCGTCGGATGATGTCATTTAAATTCGCGTGCCGTGCAAAACGGCCCGCACTTCGGCTGCATGACAGGCCGTGATGTCCGAGGCTGTTGACAACTTGACCACAGTGACAGCGATGAGGAGAACATAATGCGGCACCTAGGCGTAGAGAAGCAGCGAGGCGGAAAGTAGTGTCGTCGAGCAACGTACCTGTGTTCGACGACGGTAGTGCGTGAAGCCAAAGACCCGACTCCCACTCACCCACAGCTAGCAGACGAGCGCGCTCAGCAGTAGTAGCAGACGTGTTCAGTAAATTGTTCTGAACTACTCTGCAGAGCGGCTCGTCCCACCTTCTCTGGGAAAATGGATGGTCGGGTTCTTCAGAATTTGGGCAAGCGAGTTTCCAGGCATTGATAGCCTCGGAGAAGCACGGCACATCAAAATCAATCAGTGTGGAAGCCAGGATATTCCTCATTAATTTCTCAGTGCCGTGGACCGAGGATATAAAAGCCGGTAAACTAATACTAGAAATTTTGCGGACGCCGAGTCCTCCCATACGAATGGGAAGAGTAGCTTGTGTCCAAGCTCGATCGTCCAAGGCCACATTTAAAATGGATGATAAAGTATTTCTGATAATTTGATCCATTTGGTCCAAAAGATGAGTGTGCTTCCATAAAGGGGAAGCACGTAGAAAATAAGTTAATTTTGGGCCGAAACAGCAATAACGGATTATGGTGATGGCCGAATGCATATTAATTTGGAGTAATCTTTCCGAAATGTCATTGAAATTTTGAATTTTTTCCTCGATAAAATCGGGAAAGGAAATCTCGAAGATTGGAGACCCAAGGAGACGAAGAGAACTTTTTTCAATAATTTTGATGTTAGGGGCTATTGCGTTAAATTTAGGAAAAGTCAGTTGTCTGTTGGTATAGTCCGTTAAATAAAGTTCGCATTTTGCAAGGTTAAGGTCAAGGCCAATGGAATGAAGTTTATTTTTTAAGTAAATTAAATCATTTAAAACAGTATCTACGTCGCCCCCCAAGGTTCCATCATCAAGATACCAAACGTTAAATTTAGAATTTAGTTGTTGAACAATTGTGTGAATAGCTAAACTAAATATCACTGGCCCGAGCGGGTCACCTTGTTGACAGCCAACAGCAGATTCCAGAAGGTTGTCCCGATACAGTAATTTAGACGGATGTCTGTAACACTGCCAAAGAAAACTATAAATTTGAGGTAATTCTTTTTTAATTTCTGTTAACAAGGTGTCCCTATTAACTGAATTAAAGGCATTCTTTATATCAACCTTCAGGATGACCTCACCTTTGCCAGAATTTAGGTAGGTCGACAAAGCGTGTACGGCAGCCTCACAGGCCCCTTTGGAGCCGTAACCTAGCTGCAGGGGCTTAAATTTTTCCGAAACAGCCTCACCATAAAATTTACAGCAAATCTTGGCTGCCACACGACGGTAAGTAGTACCCACGGCAATGGGACGAATGCCGCTATCCCTCTTACGCAGGGCACATAAATTGGCCCCGTACAAGACGTCGATGACGGCCTCGTTCACCTTGCCGGAGAGCATAAGGTTAATCAGAGCTGTAAGCTCCTTCAAGAGCATCTCACCGGCCTCCCCGGCGCCTGAACAGATTAGGTCCTTTAAGTGCTGGGGACTTAGGCCGTCGAGGCCGCCTGCGGAGCCGCTCCGAAAGGAGCAAACAGCTGTGACCACCTCTCGACCTGTAATGGTGAGGGAGTGAATGTCTGAATCAGGAGGCTCGGGAAAAGAAAAGCCATCCGTGGGGGCGGGATGTTTGGTCTCCAGAGCTGCGAGTGTTTCTGGAGAACACGGTGCCACCACATCGCTACTGAAGAGAATCCTGGCTGCACCGCTAATGTCACCTTCCCCTAACTTTGATTCAACCAGATGGGATATACCTCCTCGAGAGGTGTATCCCTGGGACGTTAAATTTAAATAAAAATTTTGAGCCGAAATATTACAATTATCTTTAATTTGAGCTGTTAAAGTCTTTTTTGTGGCCAAATTCTTTTGAACATGAAGTATTCGGTAAGGGAAGGTAAGCAACTGTTCCCAAGCACTTAGCGAGTTCTCTCGGACGGCAAGGCGCACACAACCTGCTAGGTTTTGTGCAACTAGCGGCCTAGCACCGCGGGGAACTCGCTTTAAAACAGGAACTGAGTTTTTTAATTTGGAAAGGGTTTGCCAGATTGGGTCGAAAGTTGATGTAGCCGAAGTTGAAGGTGGAAGATTTGAAACAGGGTCTGAGGCATTTGGAGGTTTATGTACCTTACCAATATGCACATTCAGACCCCGCTTACCTTTAAAAAAACGTGCCTGGGTACAAAGCGGGCATCTCTCCAGGGTGTTCAGCGAAGTTGGAGGTTGACTACTACTATTCCCCACCACAACGCTGCTGCTACTACTCATTAAACTAATTCTTAAAAAATTAAACCTAACAAAAATAACTTTATTAAACTAAAATAAAAATAAAAGAAAAAAAAAGCTGAATAGACAAAAAGTTAAATGGTGACACGCTGTCAGGAGCGGCGGCACACACGCACTGCGGGCCTGGGACACCGCACACCCGATGAACGCATGTCGGGGCAGCCCTCGTCACCGTGGCCAGGTGAATTGGAGCCTGGTGTCGCCTCGGCTCTGCGTCGAACTCAGATCCGGATTTAAATTGGCCTTCGACACTATAGAACTGAAGTTCGGGTCATCCAATATAAAGGCCAAACACAGGCACTATCATATAATCACAGGGCACAAAGCTATAGAAAGCACGTCAACTTTAAAATTTTCACAATTTTCTGATACTATTGATATAAATAGTTTAAAAAAAACTTCAGGAGATTAGGCATTCATTTCAGTAGGTATAACAGGCTTTAGAGTGAAAAAATAAAATTATAGATTTTAAATAAATATTTCTCGACTGTCCCAGGTGACAGGTGTCATTTGTCATTTCACTCCTCTTTTATAGCCTGTAGTTTTCTTAGCAAGAGTTAAAAAAAAAAGGTTTATGGATTCCTAAATAATCCCCGTTTTGATTTTCTCAAAATATAAGAGGAAATGAAGCGGCGCTTAGCTTATACAAACGTATTCCCTTGTTTTCTTGTTTGAAAATTAATCTAGAACAAATATTTCTACAATCCTACATTTTTTCAGATTTTTTCTCCTCTTACTTTAGAAATTAAAGGTGGAGGACATACACACATTCTACCACTTTGGAAGAGTCTAGCTTTCAAACGATTGACTTTGAGAAAAATGGTTTTAGGAACCTCAATGTAATTTTTAATGACCTATCTATAGACATCCCGCACGTATAGTTGACCCTTAACTTTGTACAAAAAACGTAAAGCGGTTGACAGAATACAGCTACCTACCAAGTTTCAACTGTGTAGTCCTAATAGTTTCGGAAAAAAGTGGCTGTGACATACACGGACAGACCGACAGACATAACGAATCTATAAGAGTTCCGTTTTTTGCCTTTCGCATTTAGGGGATCAATAAACTAGTTCGCAAATAGGAAACAGTCAAATTGCAAAGAATACCTACTAAACTAAAAATTAGGTCAACATCGTAGCAAAAAAAAACACTAAATAACACAAAAGATAGTTATTTTAAATAATATAGTTAATAAGGTAGTTACAAACACTTTGAAGTCAAAGCACTTTCTTTTTAGTATAATGTTAAACCAATGAAGATTGGCAGTTAAGTTTTACGCGAAATGCCGTCATCGGCAGTCTAAGTAAGCCACTTAGCCTGATTCCCAGTTTTAAGCTTCCGTTTGACGTTAACTTAGACTTCTTAACTGCAGATTATTTAAGAACTTGTCGTTAAATGTAGATTTGGATATTGAATAGGATGCTGTAGAAAATGTTTTGGAATTGAGATTTTGTTCTCTAGTTCTCAAGTTTAAGTAGATCAAGAAATAAACTTTATGTACTATCATAAGAAATGGAAGACACGTGAGCCAATTATAGTGTGCTACCAAATATCAGACTATCTATATATATTGCGGGAGACGCACCGGGCGTCGGGGGTCACGTGGTGGCCCCCGGCCACAGTAGGCGCGGGCCTGTGGACGGTGAGCTATGGGCTAGCTTGCCGTCCGTCCGTCTTATGACGACAGGCCGTGTCGACGGCGCGTTCGTGTTCCACGCGCGCCTCAAAGAGAGTCAGCAAACAGGAAGGGGTCCGTAAGGACCGATTCCTGCCAGGGTTGCGGGACTGTTCGAAAGATCGAAAGAGATACCGCGGCCCTGGAACACAAAGGGCAAAGGAAGGAACATGGATGGGTTTTAGTCAGTAAAAGTCTGACACTCCCTCCTGCTCAGCCCAGAGCCGGAGGGGTTATTTGATGATTTCCCACCCGAAAAAAAAAAAAAGACTATCTGTATAAAATTTTCTCACTCAATAAAGTCAATATACACGTTTCGGTTCTTGGGAAAAAACTCAAAAATCTCTCGATCAAAAAAAAACTAAATAAAAAATCTAAATCTAAATACTAAATCAAAAAAAAAGAAACATCCCTTGAAATAAACACCTAGAGATTTCTTTCAAAATATAGCATTGAATGAGTACTTCCAGAGATCTCTTGCAATAAAAAGAAACATTTTTACCTCTTCATAATACGAGCAAACGCGACTGCTGAACATAAAGTCCTGGGTTCGATTCCCGGGTCGGGCAAAGTTTTATTTGGTTTTTCCATCAGAAATTTATCACCAGCAGCCTCGGAATCTGGATTTGTTTCCAGTTTACGGCTTTTGCCATACTCATCACATGCTCGCCCCCTAATACATGGGACTTAAACATACCTGGCGAAATGTGGGTGTTCTATTAGGTACACCTCTGCCAAACCCCTCAGGGATAACAGGCCTGATGTTTTATTACAATATTAAAAGCCCTGTACCCAATGGGTTTTCCATTCCATTGGCAAAAGTGATGAGCTACCTGACAAACTTTCATCCCTTGTACAGTCGCCATCAGAGACATCGTAGCGGGCGAGGTACTCAAATATGTCGGAGCTGCATTACTTTTCAATAAATTCGTTACACTTGATATGGTCAATAACATCAGAACATGCAATTTGTCATAAAATATATAGAGCAGCGACTTTTCATCATATTCGAAACACGTTGTCAAAATCATTTTGGCAGGTAAATAGTCAATATAGTAACGAATTTAAACTGAGTCTATACAGACCTAGGGTATATTTTCCATAAATGTTCCGATCTTTATGATCATCCTGACTGCGTAGATACCTTTGAAGTTCTGTGCTTTCTGATATTTTTACCTCGATATGTGTTCCGAATTTATTGAAAAGAAATGCTGCTCCGAAATATTTGAGTACCTCGCCCGCTACGATATATCTGATGGTGACTGTACAACTAAGGGATGAATTTAAAAAAATCTTCCCTTACAATCCTCATTGCAGGAAGAACTCGGGTGCAAAATTTTATGCTTCTAGACCCAGTGATTCAGACTGTGCGTTGTCTATGAATGGAAGAGCTAGCGGCTAAACAATAACAATCGCTCGAGTCGATCGTTAGATTAAGCCTTTTAACCCATTACACACCAAATTTCCTCTATGCCTCGGAAAGCACGTTAATCCACTGGTTTCGGCTGTCATTTGTAGATCTTTGACAGCCGTTACAGGTAGTCAGTAGCCCGAAAGTCTGACGAACAGTCTTACCAAGGTGTATCGAATTATCCAGTACTAACTGGGTTGTGGAGGTCAGATAGGCAGTCGCTCCATGTAAAATACTGGTATTCAGCTGCATCCAGTTAGACTGGAAGCCGACCCCAACCTGTTGGGCAAAGGCTAGGATAGATGATGTTATCTGTGACTGAATTCAGTGTTTTTTATTTAGTTTTAGATTTGAGTGACCAAACCCAATGACGGCTTACAAAATAAAGCCAGTGGCACACTCTCCCAAGTGTCCACGTCCAGTATGGCGACAGACAATAACAAATGGCCGCCTCGTGTGGTTCGATTGAAAAAGTTTAGGGGGAAAGTGTTGGGATGCGATACTTAATGATTGAAGTTGATATCGATGACCCACATATGGAACGGAGAAATAGGGTTTTTGTCTGTCTGTATAGTTCGGTGGCAAGTTCGGTTGCGGAGTAATTAATATTGTATTGGGGAATGTTTTGGGAAGGATAGAAAACTACATGGCTGGAGACGTCTGTAGTAAACCTTTTCAGGATTCCGTACACAAGGGGTAAATACGGAACCCTATTACTGAGAATCCACAGTCCGTCTGTCCGTCTCTTTGTCTGTCTGTCTGTCACCAGGCTGTTGAAATTTTCACAGATGATGTATTTCTGTTGCCGCTATAACAACAAATACTGAAAACAGAATTTAAAAAAATAAAACTACTACGTTTTTTTTTTATATAATGGTACGGAACCCTTCGTGCACGAGTCCGACTCGCTCTTGACCGGTTTTTTCCATCATGGAACGTTTTACGGTACTAGTGGCAACGAACCATAAATATTGTCAATTTTATGTGCACCACATTCATTTGATACCGTGAATTTAGCCATGTACGAGTTTAACCTTTGTGAATCTTCAAATATCATACTTTCCGAACTATTCTAAACGCTTGAAAGGCATGCAATGATTTGACGATTTTATCTAGCGGCCTTCATATAATGCGTTTGTCTCGCCTGGGGGGTGTTATTGGGTGTTCCGTCAGAAATTTAGAAAATTTGTACTTTTTAGGACTGCCACGTTCACGTAATCTGGAGTTGTGCCCAGTTGATGGCAATTGGCTCGCCCATGTAATAGGTTACATGGGAAATAACTGGTGAAATGTGGGTGTAGGTACTATTAGGTGCACGTCTGCCTAACCCGTCGTGCGATAACAGGCGTGATGTTATGTCATGTGTTAATTTTTATAGCAATTTTGTGTTAAGTGCTAAACGTTAACGTGATCCAGCGGTCATAATCAATTATCATTTTTGGCTCAAAAACTTTAAATGCTAATCAATTCCATTTACACTGGGTTGTAAATGGAATTCATTCCAAACAATACCCGAATCCACCGCAAAACTAGGACTGAAAGTCCAGATAAACTGCATCCAACCCTCAACATAGCTTTATTCCAAGTACAAGTATTGTTAACAACTGGTGAGCGGTAAAAACTAATTTGCATTAACTCTGCCCGCTCCCTCTTGCCCGGTGGCCCCCTTTGCCCGCTACCCCTTGTCCGCTCCAACCAGTCAGTGTGCGAATTGTAATGTATTATAGAAGCTAACGTAATTGGTGTTGTACATTTTCATAGTTGAGGAGTTCGGAGGAGCTCGTGGCAAAATATTAACAGACGCTCGGGTCGATCTTTAGGTTAAGCCGTGCTTGCCTAGGTTGGTCTGCGAAAGGGTGACCGCCCACTACATACCCAGTTTCCTCCGTGCCTCCGAAAGCACGTTAAGCCGTTGGTCCCACCTGTCATCTGTAGATCTTTGACAGTCGTTACAGGTAGTCAGAGGCCCAAAAAGTCTGACAACCAGTCTTACCAAGGGGTATCGTATTACCCAGTACTAACTGGGTTGTGGAGGTCAGATAGGCAGTCGCACAATGTAAAAAACTGGTATTCAGCTGCATCCGGTTAGACTGGAAGCCGACCTCAATTTAGTTGGGAAAAGGCTTGGCAGATGATGTACAGTTTCGTAGTTAGAATTGAGACTTGTTAATCATCTGTTTCGTTTAGTTAAAGTTTCTGATGATCAAATTACCCTTTTTTTTTTTTTTTTTACCGATGGGAAATCATCAAATAACCCCTCCCGCTCTGGGCTGAGCAGGAGGGAGTGTCAGACTTTTACTGACTAAAACCCATCCATGTTCCTTCCTTTGCCCTTTGTGTTCCAGGGCCGCGGTATCTCTTTCGAACAGTCCCGCAACATCAAATTACCCCTGTGTCGTTTGGGGGAATTTAGTAATGCTCGGAATGGACACGAGTGAATGAAGTGTCACATACACTGAAATCAATGACTTTCCTCAACTTTGCCCACACAAGTCTACAGTTTATTCAATTGAAACTTATTATCATGATCATATAACGTTCTCACTGCTGAGCCTTCTCTCTATGTCGATCAAGTGCTGGAGGGTGGATGACATGATTTTTTGGTTCAAGAACCTGGTTTCCTCACGATAGTTTCTTTCATGGTGTTGGGAGTGGTAGAGATGAAATAAGTTTCACAAGGGAAGCGTTTGCTTAGATTCAATCCCGTGACCTACGTATATAAGATATCTCATATTTACTTATATTTAGCCTCTCTTTTCCCGCTAGGGAAATGCGTTCGTTTTTCATGCAATGTTTAAAATATTGAGTCGACCTGATGAAACCGAGACCAGGGTGCACCCTTAAAAGCTTAAATAACAATCATTACCAAATCAACCAATCAATCAATCAAATCATTTATTTGATATGAATGTAGGTTACATTGAAATACAGGTGGAATAGAAAAGAGTGAGCCATGTACATGCTGCCTGAAAATAGACACGCAAATTTAAAAAATTAAATTAAAAAATTGTTATGAGTCTATCTAAAAATAGTTACAAATTAAGATGTCATAGTTAGAATAATTGCAATTATACATACATTAATTAATATTGAATAAAATTAAAAATGAATGTATATTAGGTACATAATTATGTTCAAAATAATATTAATTATATTTACAATATACATTGCTGATTAAAAAGTTTTGTCCATTAAAAAATGATTAATCGAATAATAATATTTTTCTATTAAGAAGGCCACTAATTTCTTTTTAAAGTTTTTAATTGTATCATTTTTCATTACATCTGGCAATTTATTGTATATGGTAGGTCCCATACAAATAACACTTTTCCTCAATAATGCTGTGTTACAGGACTCGATTTGTAATAAATTTTTGTTTTGATTTCTGACAGGTCGTTTTCTAGTTTCTGTCATCCTGGGGAATACATTTTAATTGGTCTTTACAAACATGGTCATTTCCAGAATACACAATGACGGAAATGTAAGCACTTTTAGGGGCTTAAACTTTGGTTCACAACTATCTGTAGTCTTCAAACCACACATCGCTCTAATGCAACGTTTTTGCGCCTTTAATATGTACTCCCTTGAGCTGCAATTGCCCCAGAAAATAATACCAAATCATAGAACTGTTGCAACCAGACCATGATAAGCTACTAATGTAGTTTGAATGTCAACTTCATCACAAACTAAATCAGATATACGGAATCCGGCTGTAAAAGAATCTTTCACCAATCAGTTTCCGACTTAAAAAGTCTCATTTAAAACCAGAATCGGTTCACAAACAGACTACCCTCACCTAGATTCGAAACTACGGTAACCCCATTACATGAGGGGGCAATAAACCCAACAGAATCTGAGACAAACAGCCCAAAACTTTGAGTTTAGTCTTAAAAAGAGTAAAGTTTCGCAGTAAAATTTTATCCAAGTTCCTTCCAGGGCGAAGCAATTTGTGAGGCTCTCGTAAATACACCATTGCTCGTAAATAATGTTTAATTTTGACATATTTTTCTTCGTGGTTAGTTGAGGCTTTTCGTGTACTGTAAAATTGCTTGAAGAAATATTGTACTTTGCGTGTGTCCGTATCCTGAATAATTTTTGTTTTTTAAATGCCATTTTCTGCAAGTGACATAAATGGTATAGTTGAATTTTAACATTATTGACATAACAAAACATTACGTCTATTATCCCCGCAGGGTTACGCAGAGGTGTACATTAAGTCCCACGTAACAGAGAGCGAGCCTATCGCCATCAACTGGGCACAAATCCAGACTCCATGGCTGCTATTCAGAAATTCCTGATAGAAACCCCATTAACAACTCACGCTCAGAAGTCGCGATTCCGAACACAACAATTGCCACAAAAATGAAAACTTAATATGTGCAAGCGACATTTAACATAACCTAGTAGTAAAATAAATACGAAGGTGACTAAATACATATCTGTAGATGTAACCCACATTGGTCACATCGCACGTCATGTATCATCATAACTATGTTTATGTTCGGTCTTCTGGGGTAGATAATCGTACTACTTTTTATCGTCAGAAAAAAGGGGCCACTGCTTACCCGACAGGTAATAGATAAGCAACACATCTTTCTCAAACTATAGTCAAGTCACAATTATAACACCCATAGAAAGTACCTGATATCCTATGAAAAAAAATCGGCCAAGTGCGACTCAGACTCGCGCACGAAGGGTTCTGTACCGTACGTAAAAAAAAAACTTAATTAGCGTCAACTATGTATGTATGGGGACACCCTTTAATTTTCAACTTTTTTTAATTTTTGGAATATTTCCCTTATTTCTGCTGTAAGGCCTTACTTTTCGCCAAATTTCATGATTCTAGGTCAAAGGGAAGTACCCTATAGGTTTAGATTCCCTCGTGAAATCGCATGATATGCGACTTATAAAGTCATATCTTTTGATCGCGTTGACTTACAAGTTTGATTTTTTCATTGCTCCAACCAGCCAGCAGCACGCAGCAGAATTGAGTATGTAGTATTAATATCTTGATACCGCCACGCATTCCTGAGAAGACGGGTCTTGACAGAAAGACAGACGGACAACAAAGTGGTCTTAAAAGGGTTTCGTTTTGCCGATTGAAGAACGAAACCCTAAAAAAACAGTTCCAGTATAGAACTTTAATCGAATATCAGGAACTTCAATCCAATTTCAACTTTATCGCGTTCCCTTTTAATTCATAATCGCACACAAAAGTACAAAAGTACACCATCTACAATACATAGAGAGCATTACATAATGTCCATAAATAAAGAAGTCTAAGTAATTAAAAGCGGCCGGTAGACTCGCTATCAGTTCGGCCGATCACATATTTTTTGTCCCAGCCTAGATAACGCAAAACGTCCTTTATTCCTGTGTTTATTTCTACAATCGGTCTGGGTAATCTTTTCGTGAATTATTGTCTTTTTTCTTTGCTTTAGTATCTAAATTGTTTCGTTTTTGATGCTGGCAAGCTGGAATATTGGATAACCTTTTTGTATCTGAGAGCCCTACCTACTGTTTTTCTTTATCTCTCAAGGATTAAAAAACTTTGATCAATAAAATACCTCTTTGTTCTTAAATATTTGAGTCATTTAGCAAGAATTATAAAACTTTGCTTCAAGTACCCAACTTGCATGATAGTTGTCATAATTATTCATTGGTTAACAGCATTTGCGAGGTATTAGCTCTATCGTAAAAAATCAATTAAATAACTGAAACTAACTAACCTAAAAATAAACCAAAGGTACTAAATTCTAAATAGAAATTGTCTTACTTTTCCAAACGTAAAATAATTTACACATCTAGCCACGAAAATTCACCCACACAAAGAAGAAAACTCAGTTATTGTCATCATATTTCCAGCGATACCCCGAAATGTACATAAGGTAAACTTCACGCCAATATCGATATATCATTTGACCTAAAAATGATCTTTAGCGAGACCTCTACATTAATTTAACCCGTTCACTGCTCCACCGGGAATTTATTGAGGAAATGAGTTCCGTGGGCTTCCCGTAACAGACGTTCTACGTACGAAAATATGAACTTGGGTTGTAAATAAATAACCGAGTATTTTTTTGGAAAAAATACGCTGGTGAGGTGTAATTTATGGTGGTCGGTCCGTATTTGTGATTTGTATTGCGTGGCTTGAAAAAGTTGTTAGCCTTTTTTCGCTAACGTTTTCTTGGATGAAAAAATTTATTGTTGGCAAGGCAAAACTTAGGAGTTAGGGAACTTGTTACGCTTAAACTGCTTGACGGAGAAATAATAATAATTCGCTATAATAGTGAGATACTGTTTTGCTCTATTCTGTCATTAAATTCAAGGGATAGGTATTGTTGATACTTTGCTGATAAATACATTACCTTTTTCTCAGACGGTTTGATCGACCTTTCTTTCTCCTTTCCTCTCTATCTTGAAAAATTATATACAGCATATTTAACTTAATATCAGTATGTAAGTACCTAAAAGCACAAAAAATTACCATCATAAACTTTCAACCGTTAACTTGTGACCATTAACCCAACTAAACAGCCCGCAACCGGACCGCAATCTCGAAAAAATATATAAAAATAAAACAAAAGTCAACGCTGCGAGAAAAATAAACGAAACTCAATTTGGAGTGGGACATTAACTCCGAAATATAATAGGGACGAAATGTAACATGAAACATAAAGTAAAATATAAAATGTAACAAGGCCATCCAATCATAGCTCGATAAATAACTAGATGGCAACACGTGTGACTTACGGCTTACGGCCGGTACGGTTTCTAGCCGCATGTCCGTTTTCGCCGAAAGTCCGGCGAAATATTGCCGTGTTTGCGCCCTTTTATGAAGTGGGCCATAACTTGGGTATCGATAGCATCCGCGGGTTAGCGGACAAGTAAATGGGATTCTTTTTTCGGTTTGATAAGGGACATGTTTGTTGATTGCGATTATTTGATATTGCTTTGTGAGCAACTGGTTTATTTTGATATATCTGTTGCGTTTGCGTGAGTTAAGTAGGTCATGTTGAACTCTTTCTCTCTTATTTTTGTAAAGGTCTGCTTATGTAAACGTATACGAGAGCTACATTATTATTAATTATGGATTAAAATCTACATAATTCTAAAAGAATATTTTGTTGGTTGTGTTCATGTTACTGTTGCTCATAGTTTACCTTTTGCAATTAAGACAAAAAACCCAATCGAACTGAGAACCTCCTCTTTGTATTCGTCGGTTAAAAATTGCTGGCCATTACCGTGTCTAAGAATAAAATTAGTTTCGAACAGTATAACTACATAATGTGAAATGTCACATTACACTTAATACAATAATTACTGATCCATATGTACAATTTCAAGTAACAATAATTGCACCACAGTCGGCCGGCCAGCGTCGAATGCCAATAAAGAGAATTAATTCCAAATGGCATTAGTTTGATTGGCTGCCAGTGTAATATAGGGCTGTTCGGAACAAACGCTAGCTTAGCGTTTTGGTAATTTAATTCTGAAAGTTACTGATGTATGCGATTGCTTCTCATGGGTTTTGATCGCTTTTGAATCCTGATTATCAAAGCAGTTATTTCTTCGTTATTTCTTTACTAAATTCCTTCAACAGTCCTTTAAAAAAACAATATAAAAAACATTAAAAAATATAAAAAATTGTAGCCCACCGGTATCGGAAACAGGGTCCAAGAGAAAGGAACCTCCTAACAACACAAGCCGTGTCCAGGAGTACCGCTTTCTGAATCAAGCTATTGATCCAGCTGCCTAACGAGAGCCTCCTCAGGTATTGGTCGAGTCCACAAGTAATTATTATTGTGTAACCCTGGGCAAAGGCTTTCCACTTAAGCTTTCCACTTTTTCCACATCTCTAAGCCGTTGGCTATTGTGGACTAATATCTCAAGAAAGCGTCCAGTTAATCTAGATCACAACAGAAAACTTATTTACGCAAGTTCAGTTTTTCTTTTAATGTCTACACCCTAAAGAACAGATGAATCTCAGACACTCCACGAAAGTATATGCTGGTCTGCACTCCAGCATTTTAACATAACAATACAGATTGCTATTAGATATAAATAGCACCATGTAACACAAAGAATTGTGAGATCTCTCCCACAGGATCAAGAAACTCATAATATTGCTGTACTACGTCACATTCTTGACGCTTTTGTCACACGCAAAGTATAGCGGAGACCCAAAAGAAGAATATTTTATTCCTGAAACTAGCGACAAGCCCCGGCTTTTCACGGGTGCAATATGATACACATAAACCTTCCTCTTGAATCACTCTATCTATTAAAAAAAAACCGCATCAAAATCCGTTGCGTAGTTTTGAAGATCTAAGCATACATAGAGACAGACAGACAGCGGGAAGCGACTTTGTTTTCTACTATGTTAATCGATCATCACCATCTGCCTAGCCTTTTCCCAACTAAGCTGGGGTCGGCTTCCAGTCTAACCGGATGCGGAATAACAGGATTTTATTGATGTTAAATGATAAACATCATTTAACATTTTGCAAATAGGTCTTTACACGTAATTTTTTTTAACAAGGTTGGGCTGGTGATTTGTACCTAACTACTCCGAGAAGAAACAGCCGATACAAACGTAGAGGTACAGAGTTTCTTTCAAGGTCCAGACATAATCTTGGATGACTCGCATGAAGACGATGCAGATTAGTGTCTGAGATGGTCTTTCAAGAAAGAACCACACAAATTTGAGTGGCACAGTCCAGTCAGTCATTTGTCAGTTATCGTGTAACTTGACTTATAACTTAGGAGATCAGTAGCGAGTAAGATGTAGTGTTAATCAAAAAATCAGTCAGTTCTCGGCACATAATTACCTAAAGGAAACTACTACGTGTCTCCTTTGGAAAAGGAGCCAGATTGAATACTAACATAAGCATTTTGTCGCACTAGTTTAACACAAACTTTTAACCCCGTCAACGATGTTCAATTTCATACGTCCTGCTCTCTCTCTCTCGATCTCTTTCCCACAACAAAATAACATTAAAATGATACTGTTTCGGTAGGCTTTGTTAAAGCCATTAACGACAACCTCAACTCCCCATGAATTCCAAACCCGAGAACACACAATTGCAAAAGTCCGAGCACATTATAAATAGAATAAACAATTCCTGTTCTCCACTAAGGGGGCCGCTAAGAGCCCCATTCAGTTGAAGTATTCGCCAATAAATACTGGATGGCTCGAGCCAGCGGTGAGCATTTTTCAAGCAGCTAGTGAGCCCCCGCCTTTATATTTTAGCTCGAGATATAAAGATCAGGGGATGAACAGCATGTGTTACTTGTGAAATATTTGTTGTTAGTGCATGTTGTGTTGATAGCTGGTTTGTTGGGGAGCGTCGGGTAAATTGTTCCGGTGTTTTATTGCAGATACAATGGATATCTAAAAATAAATGTTAACATAAGTGAGCTTTCTGTTTTAGAGGCTGTAAGCTTAGTTGATAAAGAAAAAAAAAACGTTTATTTGCATACACAACTAAAAGCTTTAAAAAAAAATTTAACAAATTCAGCATAATATCAGATGGTAACACTAGAATACTACCATCTGATACAATGATTTTCAGGTGATCATGTTTTGGTAGGTATAATAAAATTGATGTTTTTATCTACAGTATGTACGGTTCAATACGGGCGTGCGAACAAACGTGATTGCTTCTGGTAGACAATTTAGCAAACAAGACAACGTCTTCCAAATTACGATTCAAACACCTCTCCAAGCTCAATAATAATTGGGGACTATCGGATCGCATTATTCGATTATATTCCAAACTCGAACACGACTTCGATTGAGCATTGAATCGTTAAGCTGTATCCTAACAGCATGAGACATTCTAACGCTATTGGACGGTCAGAGATCACTACGTGACAGTCACGTGACGTCAACTTGCATAATCAAACTATGATGTCCGCCAAGCTGGGATTTAGGCCTCCCATATATGAGAGAGAGTGGACCACCACGCCCGCCTAGTGCGGCTTGGTAGACACATGTCTTCGAATTTTTGGTTCTCGGTCATGCCAGTTTCCTCACGATGGTTTCCTTCACCATTATTTTTTCTTCTTCTACGCTGACGCACTAACCTCACGATAAAGGTTAGTGCCCAACCTGGTGTGTCAGAGTTGTTATGCCTTCCATGGGCCTCTGACTTGACTTTACATGCCATCGAGAAGTAGCTCTCAGGCATGCTGGTTTCCTCACAATGTTTTCCTTCACCAAAGCAAGTGATAAATTATACAATTCACCATTTCGAGAGCAGTGTTGATGAAATAAATTGCAAAATGCAATAATGCGCCTGCAAGATTAAAATTATACTGGATAAGTCACAGTTCCAGGATGGGTCAGGACAGATGGCACAGAATCATTACACAGGGGGTGCCTGAAGACGGTCGTCGCCGAGGCAGGCCCAAGTAACGCTGGCGTGACGATTTGGGTCCATTCCTGACTGGCTGGCTAAAGAAGGCAATACATTGAGAGAGTTGGAAAGGAATGGGGGAGGCCTTCGGCCAGCAGTGGGACAGAATATGATTATCAAATCAAGAACCCACCCCTTGTGAGTCTGGGCCACCACTGCTGTTCGTCGCTCACCGCCATGACAGTGACAATATTTCAAACTGTCTAGATCCGCTGCTTACGATGCCGCAGATGAAATATCCTAAACTGACATTGTTTAATTTTGGAACGTGTTTGAAATCTGTCAGGCGCACGTTGCATTCCTTTTGAATATTCCAACTAGGAATATTAAAACGAGCTACTGCGGTAGGGATGTTGCTTAAATGGGTGCAATATTTAAGATGGTGGGTATAATTGTGCTGTCTTCCAAGAATGTGGGGTTGTTTCTTTGTCTTGTTCAACATTGTAGATGTTTCTATGAGAATTTTCGCAGGTGTTCTAAGTCTTAGAGATAAGATAGAATAGCTTTCACAATACTTAAAGTTGTGGAAAAACTTTAAAAATATCTTTATTGTTGACAAAAAGCTGACAGGATATTCTCGAACACTCGTATTGTCAGAGTTACCTAAGTGTCATAAAACTCTTTCAGAAAAAAAAAACAAAATCAGGAGCACTGCTATAATTAAATCAGGCATATCAAGAACTAGTCACTCAAATGAACGCGGACTTAGTACACCAATCACAACGCCCCCCATCCGTCTTGGCGCATCACCTGTCATGTCAGCCTATCGGCCGAATGCTATAGCTCTCCCGAGTCACTCGCCTTGACTTTGATGACCCGTTTGAACTACTCACCGCGCCAGTAATGCACTCGAACAATCTACCAAAGATTTGACGTGTAAAGAAATTTAGAATTCGCTTGCCGCTGTGCCAATTTGTCCGTGTTCACTCTTTAAGTGGGGATAAAAGATAGAATAGAAAAGGGAATGAAAGATGGGTTTTAATAAATGAGGGGAAGTTAGAGTTTTGAAAATTAATATTAAACAGCGTAAATGGGTAAACAGAGTGTAAAGGCGTGCTGATAAATGTCTAAAGTATTAATTTTGAATAAACATAATATTCGGACTATGAGACGTTGAGTATCGATTAATTATGCTATAAGTTTTCAAACTGTCATAATCACTAACACCTGAAAATGAAAATTTTCCATTTTTTTTGAGTTCCCGATATTTCACGGATAAACATCCGTGAAGATTCGTGTTTATACATAATCATGGTGCTTAAAACAGCGCCGATATATCGGGAACTCAAAACAAATAGATAAATATCCTGTTTTCAGTGTTTATAATCATGTTGTCTGATTGTGACAAGTCTAAAGTAGGTATGGTAAATAATTTTACCATACCAGCTAATGACCTACATGTCTACTGACTTTCAACAACACCCAAACCATCTGAACTTAAAGGAGGATTACAAAAACAAGAAAATATACCTACCTACCTATGCCTACAAAGCGTACCAGGAAAGATGAAACTCCAAGCAAATGTTTGTGTAAATTTTCATCGGGATTAGGAGTAGCATCGTTTGTCATAACTTCCCCCATCTCCCCCAAGTTGGGGTAAGACCTAGCTCCAACTGTATTTTAGACTTTGTTCCCGGATCGACGCGATTTATGTACGACAAACTGTTGTTTATAATAACTTTGAAATGTGTGCAAAAGTCTAACGGGGGTATATTTTATAAGTTTTTTAATAATCCTAAGGTAATACTTCACCACTGTTATTTGACGTGAAACGTTAATTTTGGTAATAATCTACGGAGAGAGACAATTAAAAGTCAGCCTCGTATATTATTCAAGTACTATAAAATTACTATAATAGTCTTTACAACCAAAAAATTCATCAAAAACCACTATAACACCGCAAAAACGTTCAAAAACCCACAAATGTCATTAGAAACCGCCGTCGTTCTGTGAAGCCATTGGAAGCCATTGGTACCCGTCAATCGGGCGACGAAGGGTTAATCCCCTGGCACAAGAGACATATTAAGACGCATTCATACGTCCGACGCAAATCTTCGACTATAAATCAAGCGGTACACAAATGTATACGTTGCGTTAAATATTTGAGGGTTTCTATTGCATTGTCTCTATTGTGGTTGATGGTGTGTAGTTTGATGTAGCGAAAAGGTTTTATACAGCTATATGTATGTATATATATAGTTATGTATTATGTATTTATGATATAGAAACTAGCTAATCAGTACGAAAATTTGTCATAATTTAAAATAAACGGCTGCTCTGTTGTTTACCTGATGTGCGCGTCACTTGTCTAAAGCTCGTGTTTCAAAAACCCTTATAAATTGTCTCTTCTTCTTTTCGTGTACACGGCATTGTAGATTGACTATATAGGGTGACTAGTAATTAGTGACCGATACTTAAAAACGTGATTGTACTCATGATAACAACTTTCCCAATGATTTTTTTTATACTCATTAACTTTTATCCCAATAACACAACAGCCGAATCAGACTATGAGCTCATAGATCGTGCCTATTTCTAATGCTAGGGCGCGCACATTCATCGATATTTTTTAGTTATGCGGACATACTAACAGCTAACAGCTGATAGGTCAAAGGCGTGCGTGCGCGAATTTCATACGGCCGTTGTGTTATTGGGATAAAAATGACCGAGAATAAAAAATGCTTCTTTGGGAAAGTTGTTTGTTATCATGAGTATAATCACGTGTTTAAGTATCGGTCACTAATTACCAGGAACCCTATATTTAGTTGCGTCAGTAAATAGATTCTGCATATAAAATAAAAATGAAAACCCAATTCTTTTAAACATTAACTGCTTTAACGTATGTATTACAACTCACAATAAAAACATGAAGTTGATAAAAAATAAACAAATACTTTTTACAACAAAAAAAAACACATACATTACAAAACCTTTTTCACCTCGAACATTATCAATCACGTTGTCAGCACTCTATCAACGGCGTGACACGCGCCGTGTGTTCTCATTGACGTGAATGCGGTGCACACATAAAGGCCTTAACATACTGGCAAGCGTGTTTCTGACGAAACAGATAAGCAGACATTTTTGAAGTCGGCTCGAGGAGCGTGAAGATTGGCACAAATAAAGAGAGGCCCGTATCCAGCAGTGGGGGAAGTCGGAGTGTAGATCTTGATGATGAAGATTCAGCGAGGCCGTAAGCCGAGGTCAGTATATCACAAGAGTTCTCTTAGCGTGGAGTAGCTTACTTTATTAGTTTTATGGCTGGTAGCCAGGCAAGGCATCCACAGGCTTGCTTGGTTAAGCAGACAACAATCTCCTTGTTTGACCTGCGACATGCCATTATTAAAAAGCATTTGCGAGTACGCCACGTATGCGCAACGTCTTTGGTGCGTTTGCGTGACGAGTGCAGTTGACGGCAGCGCTTGTAAAAGAGAAAGAGACAACCGTTATTGTGAAATCGCGCAGAAATCGTTGCGTAGACGCAGCTAACTCGCTTGTCACCCGCAGAAAGCCCTTATACAAATCGCCTCGCTGGAAACACGCTGCCAATCCGCCAGTTTTTTTTTTTTATTTTTTTATTCATATTATCAGTAAACATATTAACATTACAATTAACAAAATATACGTTCCAGAAAACCACAGAGGTTTGTTAGGAACGTTGAGTTCAGCTGGTAGGTAATAAAAACAGAAGACAATGTTTTTATTGATTGATCGGTATGCATAACGAGTTTACCAACCTATCTATGCAGTTCATATCGGCGCGGCTCTGTCGACTGTCGGTAAGCATAATCTTCATTTGCGTTGGTTCCGATTTGTATCTGCCTGCACAGATAGGTTTGTCGCACTAGTACTACTACCACAAGCAGCAATGAATAGATACATACATGCATAGCTGGGTACGGCACACATCTATGGTTTGCTAATAACCAGTTACAATATTGGCGTCGTCGTTCTTTAGCTTCGTTATACAGAATGATTTTAATTTTGATTTTATATTGGATTTCGTTATACTGTTTCTAAGGATAGGATCCATTTTATTTAGCAGTCGAGGAATTAAATAAGCGGTGGTTCTTCGTCCGTAATTGTTCTTAGCAGAGGTTGTCAATAGTTTTTTTTGTGTTACGGAGCGCGTTTGTTTAGAATGCGATACTTCCGTTTGGATGTCAGTGTTAAAGAATTGTTCATTAAGTAATGCGTATTCTATTTTAAGATGGATGGGAAGAACATTGCGATGTTCGAACAAAAGCGCTTGGTTATCCGTACATTTGAGTTTGATAACGCTTTAAAATGAAACACGCAAATTTTGCTCTGAAATAAATTTTGACGTCACGGGATTGCAGTCGTTTTAATGAAATGGACAGTGATGGCTGTTTGGATTCCGTCCCGTTTTAAGGTTGAATTTTATAAGGAGGAAAAAATATGCTTTATAATTTTTAACGTCCGTTATTTTTGATTTCACTTCTTGTTTTTCGTGTGGTTCGTGCCTTACCTGGTGTCAGAATTTTATGTTACACATGGGCCTCTGACTTGAGTTTACATGCTGTCGAGAGAATATCTCTAATGCACGGTGGTTTGGTTTCCTCACGAGGTTTTCCTTCACCAAAGCAAGTGATTATACAATTGAAAATGTATCATAAATCGCAACAAAAACACTAATTACAGATGAAAAGAAACCAATAGAAATAGGGGTTTTAGCACTACTCATATAAATACTCGTACTAGGTATATATGCCTCTTTATTGTTCTCTCATCGAAATGTGCAATGTTTTATAGACGATGATTTTCTCTTAGAACGCTTCTCACTCTATGCGGTTACGAAATAGTAATATAAGTCAATGAGAAATGATCAATAAATAATTCATATAATTAAACAGATGTCAGAACAATTAATACACAGCGTGTAACAGAAAGGGTATAATCATATGGAATACTGTGGTACGGATCATCAAACTGAACAACTTTCTCTATGGGACCACCATCGAAATCGTAAAAAAATAATCAGCTGTCCTATACAAAATTTCAATACCTACTCCACCCAAATGTATGGGACAGCTGATATTTTTTTTTAAATATCGCTTTGATAAAAATATCGCTTTGACGGGAGAACAAGTACCTTTCGGCTTCGTTAAGGGTCTTGTTACACCCTGTATTTGTTTATTTACTCTGCCCAGTTTTGTATCGAGTTCTATAGTCCTCATAATAATGTTATTCATACCAAAATAACTCAACTTTTAAACTCTATAAAGTTCTAAATTCTCAAACAAAAAGCTAACACTAAAAGCACAACAACTCAACAAATCCATTTCATCAATTGAATTGAACGAACATTTCCATCCCTGCGCGAATGAACACTTCTACAACATTCGTTTATTCCTTTTGTCGAGTCTCACGTGGCTCTAGCAAATCGAAGTCGGAACTATTCAGTTGTACAAATAGTTTTTGTTAGAAGTGCTGGTAGGCTGCAGGTGACTGCATAGTTTCTTGTGTGATACGGTATCCTTAACTCGACAAATGTCTTTGAACCGAAGTAGAACATAAGAAATATGTTCTTGTAACTACGTTAAATATAATCGTATAAACCATGTTTCTTTCGTGGAGACGGCGGTTAACTGTCAATGGTTGTATCAATGTCAGCATAAACAGCCTATAATGTTCCCACTGCTAGTACACATGCCTCTGAAATGCAGGTGAGATAAAGATAAGGCGGTGGAGGATAATGGCCATAGTTATACACTGCATAGGCAAATAAAACCGGCCAAAAGCATAGCGTTCCGTATTACCATTATCTAAAAAAAACACGTTTGTTGTATGGGAGCTCCCCTTAAATATTTATTTTATTCTATTTATTGTTATAGCTGCAACAGAAATACATCATCTGTGAGAATTTCCACTGTCTAGCTATCACGGTTCATGAGATACAGCCTGATGACAGACAGACAGACAGACGGACAGTGGAGTCTTAGTGATAGGGTTCTGTTTTACCTGTTGGGTTGTTGGTTGTTGGGATATAGAACATTGTGAGGATACCCAGCAAGTCTCAGTACAAAAAAAAATCGGTGACATGTGACATCGATCTGTAGAAGTCACATGTCATTTTCACCGTTTGGGGAGCAGTGCTTAAAAAAAAAACTTACACAAAGCCTGAGTTTTCTCCCAAACTCGTAAGTTTATATCAGCTGTGTAAGGGCAAGATTCGCATAAAATCAACACACTTATCATAACATCACTTCTGTAATTCCAAAAGGGTTAGACAGTTATATCTAATAGTACACACGGCTACACATCAAGCTATACTTTCCAGTTTATGCTGATCTCACATTGTATAGGAATTCCGTACAATGCGAGGTCAGCTTATACTGGAACTGTACAGCTTGATGTGTAGCCGTGTGTACACCCACATTTTGCCAGTTATATTAAAGTCCCATGTAACAGGGGACGAGCCTATTGCCATCAACCGGGCACGGATCCAGACTCAGTAGCTGCTACTGACAAATTAAAAAAAAAAAAAAGAAAAACAAAAAACCCGACTGCGTAAAAACTGGTTTTAAAAAATACGTGAAAAAAATAACTTAAATAAAAACTAAAAAGAAAGAAACAAGCCCAGTAGTTTAGAATTCTGATAAGTAATACTAAATAACTACACAATTGAAATAGTTTTATAATCGATACACACATAAAACAAATCATAAATTCTAATGCAGAACAGAACGTTCACAGTCGGAGCCCATTCAAATTTTACCAATCAATGTTGCGAGCGCATTTTCCGAGGAGGACTATTAAGTTTTTTATTTTTTTGTAATATGACTTTTGAAGCATCTTTTATGTAAGACTTACTAGCTATTCCCCGCGACCTTCCTCTGCGTGAAATTATTATCAAAATATTACTTCCTTATTCCCCTTGGGAAGATTTGATTGGTAAAATTTACATACATACATAGACTGATAAACACATTACCCTCCTTTGCGTCGCGCAGTCGGGTAAAAACCCAATACCACTTTGCCCGATCCGGGAATCGAACCTCAGCAGTCGCGCTTACGACCACTAGACCAACGAGGCCATCAAAAGTCATAAAAAAAAAACATCTCTCCATATTACAGTCACAAAATATAGTCTTCGGATTGCTAAAATCTGTGCTTCCCTATGAGCACTGTACAATCCATCATCCATTAAGCCTCTTCCTAAAGATTGATTGGTTGGCTTCTCGTCCTTAATGTGGGCTCTTATTATGGTCGAAATTCTATTGAGAAAACCTCATCTTTACTGAGATTAACCTTATGAAACAAAATGCAAGCCTCAATAAAATCATCATCGTCATCAGATCATTTCAGCATGTTGTTGTCCACTGCTGAACATAGGCCTCCCCAATCGATTTCCAACGTGTCCGGTCCAATGCCACCTGCATCCAGCGACTCCCTGCTGTCCAATTAAGGCAGGTGGCCGTCCCACGTGGCGCTTTCCAATGCGTGGTCTCCACTCCAGTATCTGTTTGCCCCATCGGCCGTCCGATATTCGCGCTATGTGGCCTGCCCATTGCCACGTCAGCTCATCAGATGCCCAGCTTATTTCCAACTAAGTCGAGGTCTCGGCTTTCTGTCTCACTGGATGCAAGAATCATACTAGTATTTAGTGCTCGATGCCCGCTTATATGCCTAAAAAAACTTAGCCTAATTAATTTAAGTGAAGCGAGTACGGTTCCTTTTGCCTAAATAAAAGCAGGAACGACCAGTATCTCACGTCCAGTTAGCAAAATGCTGTGCACGGCTATTTACTTACTCAAATAGTTCTTGCATGCATTGCAGATTAGCCATTCTCACTTAGCGGCCACAGACTAACAAATTGCAGACAGTCTACGGCATTTTTACGTAGTATTAATTCCATGAGTAACTTGGACGTTGACTGACCAGTTGGTCGAGTGGTCGCAAGCGCGACTGCTGAGCATGGGGTCCTGGGTTCGATTCCCAGGTCGGGCAAAGTGTTATTGAGTTTTTCCATCAGGAATTTCTCAGTAGCAGCTACGATGTCTGGATTCGTGCCCGGTTGATGGCAAAAGGCTCGCCCCCTCTTACATGAGACGTAAACATAACCGGTAAACTGTGGGTGTACTAGTAAGTACACCTCTGCCTTACTCTTCGGAGATTACAGGCGTCATATATAATCGTTGGATATAACATCCATGAATAAGTATTTTAGTGTAATTTGTGTTTTGTGTAAAACAATCTTTCTTCTTGTATGGTTTTTGCAATGTAATATCAGGCTGGTCTGCAAATCCTTTTCAAGGAGTTTACTTCACTACATAGTAGGTATAAAACAAACGGATTTTGATGCGGTTTTTATAATAGATAGAGTGATTCAAGAGGAAGCTTTATATGTATTACATTGCACACGTGCGAAGCCGGGCGGGTCGCTAGTTACATATAATATCTTGTTTCTTTTACAAACATTACTGCAGTTATCAAGTACATTGGTAGGGCGTTGATTTCTAAAAAAGTAATTTGATTTATTTCTACTGTTGTACTCTCATTATGGTAGCTGATAATTGACTTTTTATGCATATTGTGTCTGTTTACTTGCGTATTATGTTAATTCAAAAATATATTTATAAAATTATTATGATACATTTGTTCAAAAGACAACTTATTGGTTTACAACAGGAGTTAGTAGTACTTAGCCTTTTGAACGCCATTGTCACATATACGTGACAAGCAATCGCGTGCCCTGTGTGCCAAACGACACAAATATGTGACAAAATGGTGGGTGAAATTGTGGCTTGGCGTGGAGGGCACGCGCGTGCTTTTTATCATGCTGAAATAGGAGCCTTTTTGGCCTCGCACAGGTCTTTTTTTATTATTTAGTTTTAGATTCTTTTTTTATTGTTATTTTTTATTGTTCCTGTGCTTATCCCAAATAAGCATTTTTCTTTCTTTTCTTTCTTTCTTTCTTTTCTTATACTCTGGCATAAAAAGGTTAACAATAGATAAGTTAGTCACAACTCCAAAAAAATACATAAAATTTTAAACTGCTCTCTAATAACTCAAAAACTGCTTTTTTTTATTAAGAAACCGTAATTCTACACTACTCTCAAGGCTCCAACTATTCTCATCTGTAATCTTCTATCCCCCTCTACTCTGTGGCTGACTCGTGCAGCACCCTGGCGTTGATTACCGAGGCGGTTCACCCGACGAACTAAACTAATTTACGTGAACCACCGGACACTGGTAGAATAAGTTCTGCACGCTTATTCAGCTCACAATTGAATGCCGAGGTTTATGCTGGCGTAGCGGTGCAGAGGGTGCCGGTTTTGTGTTCCAGATTTAGGTAAATAGGATTTGTTTGAAGTGTGGGTGTAAAGTTGGTGGTGTTGAGGACCCTTGGAGCTTTGGACATCATAGTTTGTGGTCATTCCGATTACGAAACACATTCATTCAAATGGAACACCGTTGTATACAATAAATAATTTCATAGACAAAAATCTGCGATAAAAAAAATTGAGTTTGACAAAGGCTTTGATCTAATTTCAATAGCTTTCATATTTAAATTAAAATGAACATGCTTCATGGGCCATGGTGTGTGTGAAGTTAGATAGTGCTTCATAGTAAGGATGCCGCTCAGGTTGCTCGCAGCAAGGGAACCAGCTCAGATGGAAATTCATTAATATCTCTGCCCTGGAGTGTAAATGTGGTGCAGTTCTACAAACGATATGGCACTCAGTATCGTGTCATGCGTGTCCTGTTGTTTGTTCACTACAGGAACTGATAAACAGTACTGAAGGCGCCAAACTAGTAGCTCAATTCCGACACGCTCAGCAGAAGAATGCTGCTAAAAAGTAGTTTCAATATACTTGTAGAAGGTTTATCAATCAAATCAAATGTTTCGCTCCATAATCGAATTATTGTTTCCTATTCTTGTATACCCATTTAAGTTTCCTAATTCCTAATTTTCAGTAGGTCATTAAAAAAGTAAGTGTTGCAGTTACTATATCCATTGGGTACAGGGTTATTTCGTTATTTATCCGCAATAGTTCTCTGTTTTCGGATATATCCGAAACTTATCCGCCGCAACTCATCCATACACGTCGTTCCGTTCAGCCCAGTCGAACTCAAAAGTTAACAACAGCCAAGTATCGAAGTCATGGCCAAGATTTATAGCCTGCAGAGGAGTTACTTGGCGAAGCCATAAGTTTGGTGTACGATGAGTGTATTATGAGTACAACCGATATAATTTATTGATTGGTTCTGCTTAGATATTCTGTTCAAGTATTTTTGGTACATTAGCTGCAAATAAACTTTGTCTATGGTAGGTATGAATTGCGATGCACCTTGACCCTAATTCAAAAATGTAATATTCTTTTTCTGTCGAAAAATTCTGTATAGATATACGGACAAGTCGCGGTGACCGGACTTCGTCAGGCTGCACACACCGACAGATATATCAGTAGGTATATCATATAGTCCGGTGTTCGCAGACCATCCTCGTCGATATGATTGCACCTTCAAACAATTTTAGTCTATCCTTCTTATTTATCTTTACATAGTTTATAACAAAGTCGGACCCGCTGTTTGTACGCTTAGAACTTTTAAACTGCGCAACGGATTTTAACGCAGTTTTCAGCAATCGATAGAGTGATTCAAGATGAAGGTTTATAAATGTATAACATTGCACCCGTGCGAAGCCGGGGCGGGTCGCTAGTAATATTATAAAGCGGTATTTGTTTGTAAGTTTTGTGATGGGTAATCTTCGGAACTACTGATTCGATTCCGATTTTTTTTTTTCACTTACTGGTATCTACACTATTCCTGAGTATCATAGGCTATACGTTATGCAAAAGATAATTTTCAATAATTATACCTACACTGATATCGCTAAAACAACAACAACAAAAAAACACTGGAATCAAAAGCTATCTTCGCCAGCACGTTTCACCCCAGCAAAGAACCCTAATGAAGTCGTCGTTCCGTCCATGCTCCAAGTATTCCGCTTTATCACCGAAGATAGCCGAGTCTGGCCGAAGATTTACGATACTTTTATCGTAACTTTAAAGGGCTTAATAATTTAAGTGATGCTTAACTTGTCCAGATTATATCATTCCCCTGTAATAAAATTTATTGCGAAACCGACCACAGATTTCGTAAAAAAGGTAACTTTTTTACTTAACTCGTTCTTTTTAACGGGAGGCAGACATGTTCTTTTACCCGACTGGAAAGGGTAATGTGTTTATCAGTATATAATACACTAGCTGACCCGCGCAACTTCGTCTGCGTGCGTGCGTACATAAAAGAAAGAGAGGTTAGAGAGAGTGTGCGTCAACCTTAAAAGTTAGACATATGGCCATTGTGGATATTTTTTTGGAGCTTTTTAAGAGGGACAATTCCGACATACATGATAATTGCGTAACTTTAACCGTTCACGCACAACGGAAGCTCTCAAAAGGAGTAAATCCCTATTATATACTATTACCGATGGATAATCATCAAATGACCCCTCCCACTCTGGACGGAGCGGAAGGGATTGTCAGACTTGTACTGACTAAAATCCACCCACGTTTCTTCTGTTGCCCTTTGCGTTCCAGGGCCGTGGTATCTCTTTCGAACAATCCCGCAACCCTGGCAGGCCTCGCTCCTCTCGGATCCCTTCCCGTTTGCTGACATCTCTTTGAGGCGCGTGTGGAACACGAACACGCCGTCACCACGGCCTGTCGTCATAAGACGGACGGATGTCGAGCTAGCCCATTACTCACTGTCCACAGGCCCGCGACCCTCGACAGCCTTACGTCTTCATCTTTAGACACTCGATGACAATCATACACCAGCTAGAACGAAAGTTCTCATCAAAGTTCTTGAAATGGGCCGAGACACGATAAAACTGCTGTTAACTGTTGCGGACCTCTTGCAACTGCCTTCCGTCTCCATCGTCAGACCTTTGATGATAGACATACTCCAGGGAGGTCTAAAGTTCTCATCAAGGTGCATGAAATCAGCCGAAACACGATATAGATGCTGTAAACTCTTGAGGACCTCTTGCAACTACCTTCCGTCTCCATCGTCAGACCTTCGATGACAGTCATACTCCAGCTAGGTCTAAAGTTCTCATCAAGGTGCATGAAATGAGCCCAGACACGATATAGATGCTGTAAACTCTTGAGGACCACTTGCAACTGCTTTCCTTCTCCATCGTCAGACATTCGATGAAAGTCATACTGACAACTCAGTATGGTTTAAAGTTTTCATCAAAGTGAATGAAATGAGCCCAATAACATTATACCTGCTGCAAACTGTTTAGGATTGCTTGCAACTGCCATTTGTCTCTATCGTTTGACCGTCGATGACAGTCATACTTCAGCAAGGCCTAAAGTTCTCATCAAGGTGCATGAATTGAGCCCAAACACGTTATTGTTGCTGCAAACTCTTGAGGACCTCTTGCAAGTGCCTTCCGTCTCCATCGTCAGACCTTCGATGACGTCATACTCCAGCTAGATATAAAGTTCTCATCAAGGTGCAGGAAATGAGCCCAAACATGATTTCTCAATTTAAAAAACAAAAGATCATGTATATCGGACTTCTCTGTAAAAAGTTATGCGTGGTCAGGTCATACATAAAATAAAAAAATATAGACGCGTCGAATTGAGAACCTCCTCTTTTTGTTTCGTTGGTTAATAAACCAAGCTTCAGACATTTGACACGGGCGAGGGTCATTCTTTCACGGAAAACTTAACACCGCGACTCAGAAAATGGAGTGAAATTAATAGCGCCATCTATCGAGCACGAAATTTAACCGTTAAAATATAATGCATGTAAAGCGATCGAACACACACTCTACAGGGTTATAGCGTCATGTAGACTAATCTAGAGTACTTTTTGCTCTCAGACCCGATTTAAAAGTTATCTTGTGAGCACATTTTTATTAATTAGTACCATTTTGGTGCAATAGATGTCGTTGCATGTATCTTACACAATGATGGTAAGTTCTTCTTGAACACTTTAAATTTATAAATCTTTTGATAGAGAGCACTGATTACAGCATGAAACAAAAACTAAAACCTTCTCTAAGTTCCCCACAATATTTGTGCATTGAATCTAATCACATTGGTTTTCCCAACAACATGAACACCCGCCTCGCAGCGCGCGCGGGTCATTATTTTGATGCGGAGTTATTTTAAAACTGTGATATCTCCTAAGATATTCATCTAAATTGAATAGTGTAAAGGGCAATTTTGGTCACAATTTAATGCTAAAGATGACTAACATATTTATTTTGATAAGGATTAATACTATGTCGGTAAAAACACCTTCGCAAATAAAACATTAATTTTGAACAAATTTTAAAATCATAAAAATGGTTATTGTGAGTCAACCTTAAAAGATAGGCATGTGCCGTCGCGGACTTTTTTTGAGACCTTCTTATGAGGAATAATTCCCTGCTACATTATATTTGTGCAACTTTAACCGTTTACGCAGCGCACGCAACGGAAGCTAACAAACAGAATAATTTTTCCCCGTTTTTGCAACATTTGTCATTGATGCTCCGCTCCTATTGGTTGTAGCGTGATGATATATAGCCTATAGCCTTCCTCGATAAATAGGCTAACCAACACAAAAAGAATTTTTCAATTCGAACCAGTAGTTCCTGAGATTACCGCGTTCAAACAAACAAACAAACAAACAAACTCTTCAGCTTTATAATATTAGTATAGATATGTATCTATGTTTGTTCCTTTGTGGCGCTTCAGAGACCAAATGCGTTGGCCGATTTTGATTATTCTTACGTTAATCGATTTGTCTTAATCTTGCGAATGTCACTGAAGACATGACAGTAATCAATGTTCAATATGGCGACATCCAGACGCCATATTGTGAAAAATAAAAAATGAAAGTCGACGAACTATGATAAGTGGAGTATCACTGAATAGGTATTTGAAAATAATCTTATTTGTTAATTACAGTAACTTAAATTGCTGTTAAATGCAAAAACTCATAAAAGAAAGTTCAAGTTAATTTGCGGTTTTGCCGGCAAGATAACGATCAACGATTCATCAGCGTAGCCTTTTCCCAACTATGTTTGGGGTTGGCTTCCAACCAGATGCAGCTGAATACCAGTATTTTACATATAGCGACTGCCTATCTGACCTCCACAACCCAGTTAGTACAGGGCAATACGATACTCCTTGGTAAAACTGGTTGTTAAACATTCGAGCCACTGACTACCTGTAACGACTGTCAAAGATCAACAAATGACAGCCGGGCAACGGCTTAACGTGCTTTTTGAGGCACAGAGATAACCGGGAATGTAATGAATGGTCACCCATCCATGGACCAACCTAGGCAAGCGCGGCTTAACCTGAAGATCGTCCCGAGTGGCTGTTAATATTTAGCCATGAGCTCCTTAACACGATAATGATCAATGATCAACCAAGATAATGCTTAAAACGACGATTCTCTACAGAACACACAGCTTAAAACAAAAGTTGAAGACTATCGACTATCTTCCCACAATAACTGCAACTCTAACTTGTTAAAACAACTTAACTTTAAGTTAACCTTAACCGATAGTTTGTTGCGAGTTAGTGTCTGCCGTTATTAAATAAATAAAATAAATAAAAATAAATATCGCTGGACATTACACACAGCGCCATCTAGGTGCCACACTAAGCAACGACGGAACGGTATTCAACGGTATGCTAGCTTAGAACTGAGGTTCTTGTAGCCACAAAACGTAATC
Source organism: Eugnorisma glareosa (assembly GCA_947578425.1). Taxonomy (NCBI): domain Eukaryota; kingdom Metazoa; phylum Arthropoda; class Insecta; order Lepidoptera; family Noctuidae; genus Eugnorisma; species Eugnorisma glareosa. The sequence goes on along the minus strand of OX387966.1, from coordinate 20,152,421 downwards.
GTGCTTTCCATAAACTCTAAGAGTACCTATTAGAGATGTGAAAGTGTTCTTTTTAGCATATGGTTGGCAATTTAAATTGAGTCGGCCCAGGATTAAGCCACTAGTTTGGCGCCTTCAGTAGCGTCCAGTTCCAGTAATGAATAAACAACAGGACACGCAGGATACAATATTAAGTGCCCTATCGTTTAAATGCTGTTCGATTTCTATCAAATCAAATCAAATAAATTTATTCGTAAATGTAGTTTTCATTACAATAGGATGTTATGTTAAAATGTTCAGTTCGCTACATTTTATTCGAGAGCATACAAATAGTACCTAATAAAATTTGTCGTGTCGAAATCACAGACACATTTACAATTAAATAACTCAATTACTTACATACTAACACACAATTATTTACGCAAACAATTACCAATGTCTAAATCATAATAACCTAAATGTGAGAACAAGAACCTAAGACAGTGTCACATAGAATATACTTAAATCTATATTGAAAACAAAAGAATCATCCATTCATATCTATGGCTTTTTCCCATTGTGGTGGACAGAAACTACAGTACGACATCTAATACGATCCCAAAATTCTCGTACAATCATACGTCCCGTCATACGAGTACAAGTACACTGGTTGCGAGTACCTAATCACCTTTTTTTTAATCTCTTTTTCGGATGTGAAATCATCAAATAACCCCTCCCTCTGGGCTGAGCAGGAGGGAGTGTCAGACTTTTACTGACTAAAACCCATCCATGTTTCTCCCTTTGCCCTTTGTGTTCCGGGGCCGCGGTATCTCTTTCGAACAGTCCCGCAACCCTGGCAGGCATCGGTCCTTACGGACCCCTCCCTGTTTGCTGACTCTCTTTGAGGCGCGCGTGGAACACGAACGCGCCGTCGACACGGCCTGTCGTCATAAGACGGACGGACGGCGAGCTAGCCCATAGCTCACCGTCCACAGGCCCGCGCCTACGGTGGCCCCCGACACCCGGTGCGTCTCCCGCGGCGGCTGGGACGTGAGGTTCTCTCCCTCTCACTTTCCGCCACCTCCTTCGCTAGCATGACTGCTTCGCAGAAGGAGGTGACGGCGTTCCATTCCGTCTCGCTCCGGACCATAGATTGAACCAAGGCCGGACGCGAGAGGTCGCCGCTGCCAGTACCTAATCACCTGAACTTCTGATGATAATAACATCATTATCATTCTCTTGCCCTTATCCCAATAATAATTCATTTGGGGTCCGCGCAAAATGTCTTCTTCTTCCATACTTCTCTATTACTCGTCATCTCATCAGACAGCTCCTTGCCATATCATCCTTTACTCAGTTCTTTTTTCGTTTCTTTGGTCTTCCTCTACTCTTATAATGACAATTAGACAATAATAATGCTTATATAGCAGTGATAGCCTAGTGGTGTGACCGTCTGACTGCCAAGTCATAGGTCTCGTGTTCGAACCCAAGGCACGCTCCACTGATTTTTCGGATTCATGTGCGTATTTTATAATTATCGCTTGCTCCGGTGAAGGGAAACATCGTGAGGAAACCTGCATGCCTGAGAGATATTTCTTAACGGCATGTAAAGCCAAGTCAGAGGCCCATGGGCGGCATAAAAACTCTGACACCAGGTTAGGCACTAACCACACGATAAAGAAGAAGAATAATAATGCTTTAGCTTCTGTTTCACAAAATCAAAATCGGAAGTCATATAAAAATATCTAAATAAGCTTAAAACATCAACAACACACTATAAAATCCCCCAAAAAGACAGCCATTGGCCCCTCTCCGATCACTATGTTCGGCAAGCCGATCCCTTGGGAGAACCAAGCCAAATACTTAGGAGTCATTCTCGACAACCACCTGGTTTTTGCTGCGCATATAAGAGCAGCCCGCGACCGGGCTGCCTTTGCCATGGGTAGGCTCCATTTTATGATCACGGCAAAGAGCAAATTGTCACTTAAGTGCAAGTTGCGACTCTATACCGCCGTCATCCGTCCCATTATGACATACGCTTGTGTCACTTTTGCCCATGCCCACCCGCGTCATCTGCACCGGATGCAGACCCTTCAGAACCGTTTTCTCCGTAAGATTACCGGTGCCCCCTATTATGTCCGTAATGACAGTCTCCACTTAGACCTTAGGATCCCCACCTTAGCTCAGTTTATGAAACGTCTTTCCAAGCGTTTCTTCGATTCCGCTATCAAGCATAGGAACCCCCTGATCGCATCGGCCGCCCGATACGAGCCCTCGTGTATTAGCATGGTTCGCCGTCCGCGACATGCTCTCACCAGCCCCGATGACCCCATCACCCTCCTCCAGGAGAGCAGTAGGGAAACCAGCACTTTACGTATATACAAATACAGACCGCCATGTTTCCGTCCTCGTCGCCGAGGCCCGACGCGACGCCCACGTTCAACGAACCCCCCCCGACCCTTGCCAGAGCCAGCCCGCGATGCTGAGCCGGTAGTTTTAAACCAGCCCCTAATTAATATCACTCAGATCCAGCCTGTCCCTTTGCTGCCCCCCCCAGCGACGCCCTAAGCCGAGGCCCGTACCCCACAGGGGGTGCCCTTAGCGAGTGGTCGCTTAGTTTTTAAGTATAGTTTTAAGCCCCTGGCTGGAGGCCTTAGATTCATTTTTAAGGCATCCACAGGGAATAGTCCGGTTAAGCAGTAGCCAGCCTCAGAGGCTGAACTGAGAGATCCCATCACCAAAAAAAAAAAAAGCCATTGGCCTTCCCATTTCGAATCTTCTCGACAAAAACAAAGACTGCGTCCATTGTAGCCCGTATTCTAGCAACAATGAACCCCATAATCCACTCATACAAAATCCTACTTCTCATAATGCTTTCAAGATAACCAAGCCATATGTATTACATAACCAAAGACAAAACTCCATACAAACTTCAAACTTACCCCAGTTTACACGTTCTATTAGATCATGATATATCTGTCCCCCCCACAGTTCCCCATAATTGTAATTCCAAATTTACATGACAAGCAAGCTTGCGCTCGGCTGAGCTCGGAAGCATTCGGCTAACTTCGGAAGCGAAACGATGCTAATTTGCATTCGCATTGTGCCACACTTAGGCGGAGTTAACAGACTGCAGTTTGTTAAGGTACACCTAAATGTATACATTTAGATGTACAGGATGCTTTGTAAAAGGACCGATACTATTTTTTCAGGGATTGGGGATTCGTTTACTTGCCCAGAAAAAAACGGAATTTAATTTTGCAACTTTGGCCACATAATTTTTATAAGAAATATATTTTGTTGATAACACCAAATCATATTGCGTTCTATTAGTCTCATACAAAAATGACATTTTGAAAAAGATGACAGTGACAACCCAATAATTGTGGCCTTAGGCTACGTTCAGACACAGCGTATAGTCGTCCGCCAACTGTGAGCGCAAGTAAAAAATGTACGAAGAAAATTCAGACTGCCGTTTGTTTTTTTCATACATTTTAAACTTGACGCTAACAGTCGGCGGACGACTACTATACGCTGTGTGTGAACACGGCTTTAATGAAACAAAGCATTTTCTACCAGTCAGCAAGAAAATAGTGTTGGTCCGTCTTTCAAACACCCTGTATACCACTATACCGTTAGATCTATACTTGGACTGTTTACTCTTAAATTTCAGTCTGCTTCAATCTACCTTTAAAAGCATCTCAAGTAGATGCAGTTTGCTCAGTACTTCGCTTTCTTTTTAATTAAGAGAAAGCTTCAATGCTTTGCCTTGGCAATCGGAGCGTTTTATGTGCTGCAATATTTAATTAATGTTAAGTCAATTGGTTTTGCTTTAAGTCAATTCTAATTGTAATTGCCAATAATTGTAGCATTGGGTATCAAACATCTGAAAGCGAAAAAAACAAAAGAACGTTATTCGATTCAAATTTCAGAAACCGAGAAGCTAATAGGTCAACGACCGCAGATAAGCTAATTGATGGTATGGTATGATGATTGATAAAGAAGTATGAGTTATGCATATGACAGCGCCCCTGCAAGGCGTCGTCTATGGTTAACATTGCAAACTACACAGACGAGAGTGAAGCTGGCTGGTATTCTCTCTGGCGGAACGTTAAGGCGTTGCGGCAGCCATATTGACATGAGCGGTTTTCAAGGATAGTGCCGCGTCGTGACAAGGCATTGACGGATCGCAGACGTCTGTTTTCTAAATCTAACTAAATCCTCAATGATGTATCAAAGCTATATTTTTATGTTAAACTACATTCTCAGTGCTTAATTGAAGATAATTATGAGTAACATGATTTTTGTAACGAAATGATTATTATAACAGACTAACGGTTGCCCACGACCTTCGTTCGCGTAAAAATATTTTTATTTATCAATTTCAGGGGTTTTAATTTTTTTGCACGGAACCCTAATTATTTTCCTAAAATCAAAGTTAGTCCTTACATCATACATGTTAACATCAGCTATCTGCCAGTAAAAGTCCCGTCAAAATCGGTTCAGCCGTTTCGGAGATTAGCCGGAACAAACAAACAGACAGAGAAACAAAAATTAAAAAAAAATGTGTTATTGTTATAAGTACCATATTTACTTTGATATGTATTCAGTAAAAAGCTGTTATTTTGATATTACAAACAGATACTTCAATTTTATTTATTTGTATAGATTTCAATCAAACGAAAGTTTGTTTAATCCAAACATCAATCGTTATGATGTCACATAATTATCATGGATGCGGGCAGGAGCCTTCACATATAAGTTTTGTTTGCTGTATCATTTTTAAATATCGATACCCTTCATGTATGTGGAGTTTCTCTAAATAATTTTATCCAGCATAAACACTGACACACATTGTTCACTGTCACACTATTGACTCTTTTTTTAAATGTATATATCATGCGCGCGCGCTTTAGCTACTAGTATTCCACTAGCCGCCAGCGCGCGCGCATGATGTATGAGTGAATGTGTTGCAACTACAGTCCCCGTAACCCGAGTCTTTCCAGAAATATGCGCCGTAAACTCTTCGTCGATTATAATATAAGAACTGGCACTGGCACTATATTTACAGTTTCCAAGAACTATATTATTGTTCGTGATACTTAAATGAAATTATCTCAAGTCTGTTCGTATTTGAAAGAGAAGAGAATCTGTCTCTTTGATGTGTCTTATAGGGCTTACCATCAAAGGCTTTGTATCAACGCGCGTCACTTATAAATCTTAATTCTACTTCGATTAAGTATTATTCATAAGTTAATTATAATTATTTATGTAGGAGCATTTTCCCAAAAACAACGAACGTTTTATGGTTCCGTATTTTCACACAATTATCGTAAATCCAAATCTTACAAGACGGATCATTATTAATGTTTTTTCAGTACTTAATCTATATTTTACCAGCATTGGTGAACTAAAATCTTCAATAACATAAGCTACAGCATTACCATAAAATTAACGAAACGCCAAATCTGCACCACCTGACGTCACAAAACGAAAAAAAAAAAAACAATGGATAATCGGCCTTATTCGAGTCGTATATCATAACAACAGCATACAAATTCCTACTTTACATCAACACTAATAAAGTCCAAATTCCTTCACCAAACACCTTTAGTGAGGTGACAATAACTTGTAAAATTCGGTTCCTAAGACGATAAATCGGGAGAATAATATCTCAAACTATTCAGAATCAGTTCTCATCCTCTTAGAAATGGGGTGTAATAAATCGTTTAGAAATTATTAGCTTTTGGACCCGATTTTCTTCGATCAATTTTGTTTTAATGATGTAAAGCGCCTGGGAAGCTCTGACCTTAATAGATAATTTGACAAAATATTATGTATTAAATAACAATATTTCCAATGGTTTTCGCTACTTTCGGTAAATGGAATTCTTCTAGATCGAAATGTAACCAATTTTCTATAATTATGTTAATGTCATTATTTTCTACTGTATGGAAAAATATTTTTTGCTACTTAGGTACATGTGGATCAACTACTTATGCAAGTAACTCGAAATATTATTCGCAAATAACAGCAGAATTCCATTAGTTACACCAAAAAAACAGCCTGTACAATTTCAATATAACACTCACCCTATATATAACATCCACCAACCCCCATTAATCCCATTTTCCTTTTAGCAACACATAACCAAACCACTTATTTTCCGATACCTACAAAATACCTCCACCCAACATATCCTAAAGTACCTTAAAATCTAGGCCCTCGGTGTCCTAACAAATGAGTCTAATTCATCATTCTGACAATGATAAAAACGGGACACGGGGATCGAAGGCCCTCATTGGTCGAACACACTTAGACACACACATACACATGCTAACATATTACATACTAACACATGCAAAGTAACGCATGTTTTGTGAATTTAAGGGTTATAGTGATGTGATTGAGCTATTGGTTTTAATGTCGATGTGAATTTAAACTAAAACAAAATAAAGAGAGAACACTGTTTATTCGTTACAATAGAAAATTAACATGAAATAACTTAAATTAATGGTTTTCTAATGGGTTTCTCTGACAACTTTTCTAGCACCATACCGGCACACTTTTTATGTATTAATCTTCCAAAACGTGGACTCGAAAGAGTGAATTTAATTGCTATTGTACTTAAAGATATATAATTATATCATTGATGATATTACCGTGGATGATATAATTTTGCCATGACGTTGATGACGTAGGTACTGCCCACATAAAAATCCTAAGAAACCATCGATCCATGGAATTATATATATCAACTGTCAACCTCTGCCTCCAAAATTTACTCATTATACATATATCCAGCTATATAAAGGTTTCAGTACTATTTTGCTCTCAAAGCAAAATGGAAAGTAAATGCCTATAAAGACTTAACGTTGAAATAATTAACGTTAATAAGATTTTAACTAAACGGCTTAAAACAAAAACGATTTAGCTTAACTAGTTGAACATTTTCTAATTTACATTAAATTGGAATTAACTTTTGTTGTACGTAATGACATCGTTTTATTTTAGGCGTTTTAAAATAATGAAATACACTTTTTTTAAGTCCAGTAAAATCTATACAGTATTTACCTCTGAAACCAGCAACCCAATAACAACTATATTGCAACAAAAATCATCATCATCTGCCGAGCCTTTTCCCAACTATGTTAGGGTCGGCTTCCTGGCAAACCAGATGCAGCTGAATACCAGTATTTTATATGGAGCGACTGCCTATCTGACCTCCACAACCCAACTAGTATTGGGTAATATGATACACTTTATTAAGACTAGTAGTCAGACTTTCGGGACCAATAGCTTAACGTGCTTGCCAAGGCACGGAGAAAACTCGGTATCCACGGACCAACCTAGGCAAACGTGGCTTAATCTAAAGATCGACCCGGGTGATTGTTATTTTTGAGCCACGAGCTCCTCATGATGCTACTAAAATAAAAGCTACCAAAGTTTTTGAGAGACTTTTTAATGGCGGCAACCCAACGTACTATCACATGAACACAAATAGCTGAAATAATTTTGACGATGATGCAAAATCAAAAGTTTCTGCGTAAGACTGTAGTTTGAGTATCGCTTCAATGTAAATGAGAAGTACTTTAATAAAGTTCCTATCGGAACTTCACCGCTTTCAGCAAGTGAAACCTAAAATAATGTACGTACAAAAAAAAACAATCGATTTATTTTCGCTTAAAACAAAAAAACAGTAAAATAACGTATTTCCTTAAACCGTGTCAACCTGAGCACATCACTAGTACGATTTTAACATAATCCTTGGTGTTGCAGGAGGCTCGGCAAATAGATGCCTTTGTCTCAGTATCGGTAGGTCGCGCACTTTGCATAATTGTCTCCGGAGGTCCCAGGCTGGTACCGGGGTCTTTGGCGTATGGTGCAAGGAACATTTTCAACTTTGAAACAACTTTCTTGGGGCAGAATCGAGGTGTAGAAGTCAGGTGCGTAGTTCTCGCAACCGGCGAGTATGTAGAACAGATTTATGAACATAGGCGAAGCAGGAGTATGTTAGAATCCATGGAATAGGAGCGTAAGATTATGTCTGTATTTATGACGAGTAAAGAGCCCTTCTTAGAAATTGTTTCGTCACAATTGTTCACGACTCCATGTTTTCTTACAACATTTTGTCTTCACATAATCTAAAGGCATCTTCATAAGAAGTAAGTTTATGAAACCCATGATATAATCATCAAGCAAAACAATAAACATCGAGATTTTTGCAAACAATCCTGGTAGCCTACTTACCAGTATTTTGTGAACATTTACATTTGGTAAACGTACAATAAAATTGTCTCGGATTAAATTAACTTGCTTGCTCAACGGAACACGCTCTATCTTACCATTTTTCTTACAGTAACAAATATACAACTCGCTTCGGATAGTGCTCGATCTAGAAAGAGCATCTCGATTTATGCAGCTCCAATATGTTACTGAGAAAAAAAACTAGAAGAGACAATACCCAGAGATTCAGTTTCAATACCAGGGACGGAATAGGGTGGTTATAAGATTGCGAGTTGGCACACAATAAAAATATCAAATGCAAGATTTGAATTATTAAACGGCGTTCTACCGCATAATAGTTCTAATCGCCACAAATGTTAATTGTACGGACAATTCTCGTTCATAACCGTCATCATTAGGTGTTAGATTTCAAAGATTATCCTAGTTAGAGATATTTAACTACAATACCAGCCATTTTACATAAGTATTGATTCAAACTCAAACTCAAAGCGTTTATTTCTATTAGACCTTCGCAGGCACTTTTGAAAGTCAGAAAAACAAAGGCGAAGCTACAGTCACAGACACAAGGCATAATAACTTGTGAAAGTACTGTAGTTGCCCATTCCAAAGCGTAGATCTCTATGGAGAAGAATGGGCAAGAAACTCCATGGACACTCTTTTCAATCAAAATATTGTTACAAGATCTTGGTTACATCATTCATGTTGAGATTATACATATATGTGAGAACGATGTAGAAAGACGTGCACATTAAGAGCGTCCATAGTAAAAGATTATAACTATCAACAATTTAAAAACAAAGTAGTTAAAATAAACCGTGGCAGCTAAGAGATAACCAGTCCCAACTGACGGCGCCCGTTCACGAACATGACGCATGCATCAGCTCCGATTATTTGAACACACATGCTTCGTGTTTTAATAGTGCACAATAAAGCATTATTTGTATTGTATCGTAATCCAGCAACGCTGGACTATTGTTCTCGATACGCTTTTGATACTAACACATTCATTCAAAAGCTTAAAATGACTGAATATTCGTACTACATTTCTGGCATTGTTTAAACATTATGAATGAATGGCCTTAAAATATATTTAGTTAAACACAAAATTGAATTATAAAGCACTTAATATTAATAGCATTATGGGTTAAAAAGCAATTTTATTTTAATTAAAACATAAATTCAGTATTCGAACATGAAAGATAGTTTATTTAAGACCGAAACTCGGTTTATTTTAAACACATTTGCAGTATGGAAGCCAGAACTGAGGACGTAGCCCGAGCGCGCGGTATATATAACGTAAATACGTCAATTTTTTTATTGAAAATACAATTAACCTCTATATAGCATAATCAGCCTATAATGTTCCCACTGCTGGGACACACGGCCATCTCTTTAGAGAGTGGAATTGGCTATAATCCTCCACGCAGGCCCAGTGCAGGTTGGTAGATGTCACACGTCTTCGAATTTATGGTGCTAGGACATGCCGGTTTCCTTGAGATGTTTTCCTACACCGGTTTAAGAGCAAGGGTGATGAAATAAATCGTAAGTCGGGGCCGCCACCACTGGGCCACCGCTGCTCTCGTATACAGCAATTTAGTTAAATTTTTAGCAACAAGCGCAATCGGTATCATCCATAGATAAGAACAAATTCTTAAAATTATGAAAATATCGTATGTGAAATAAGTATTTTTAATTTTAAAATCGACGTATTTGAGTTACTGATCAATACATAACACCACTGAAATACAAAGAAGCAAATACAATTCTTTTAAACAATTCAACGAAACTATCAATCCTAAACTTCATTACTTATTTGATTGATTGTCACAACAAAGCATCATTATTAGAACTTACTTGATCTTAACAATACACAATCTGTACACACCATTGTTGCACCCTCACTGCAACCCGAGTCCGTCCCTGTTGCACCAGCAAATGTAATTTAGAAAGGAGCAGTGGATTTAAGTGGTGCATTTGCTTCGACCCCACCTGTGACTTATTTATGTTCGCAGATACGGCTATATGGCTGAATAATGCAATCTCTACAAATATTCTTTGGTACTGGTTACCGAATAGATTCTGTTCATGCATAATACGTAAGTGTGTGCGATTCGTTTGTTGCGCTAGCTGTACATACAATACCCCTTGGTATTCAAATTTTGACGACTGGCTTCGAATGTCCTCTTTTAAAGAAAAGTCTGTCTTCACAAAATGAGCATAATATTATTGTTCGTATTTTATTGATTTAAATCCTGTGCATTTAAAATGTGAAAACCGTCGTTGCCGGGTCAGGCAGTAGACAAGTTGTCGCCACATTGTTCTATTTGTCAACGCTTGTGTCTTGTGGAATGCTGAAGGCAAATTGATGATGCTTTTAATCATAATAAATTTGCTAAGTGCCAGATTTAAGGGTAATCATGTCCCAGACTTTTTATACTAACTTTTAATACAATCTGCTGACACTAAATACATATCATAAAGACAGGTTGAAGATCATATCGTAAAGATTAACGCAACGTGATATGTCAAGAGCGCGTTTGTTTTAAAAATTAAGGAGCTCTTCTATGTGAGAAACAAAGTCAAAGATACGTTGCCATCGAGCGTGTATTCAGCATATTATATTCAAACTTGTCTCCAAACTTAGAGCCGTATGCAAATTCAACATTAGTTTTACAACATTCACGAATTTTAAGGCCCAAACACACGCGCCCTAATCTCTTAATGCCAGTAAATCACACTTTTAGTGTCAGTAACTATAAAATTAGCATAGTTAAGCAAAACTTTTGGTTAAATTAACTTTCTATTATTCTAACAGCAGTTAGTTTCGAAGTGCGCTTTGATTCGACGCCATGTTGTGTGGAACTTCGAGTTCGAATGACGTCACGGGGTTTAGTAGGGGACGTTATATGCAGTGAGTTCGGACATAGACGTACCTATACTAAACTGAGCTATGTTAAAGTTAATGCCAATTAGTATGAAATCAATCTGGAAATATTTGCTGAAATTAATGTGGGTTTAAAACACTTATGAGGTTTCATTGCGGCAACTACACTAAGTACGATTTAAATTGATAATTGTAAGGTCATTGTGAGGCTCGTTTTTAAACACCATCTTAACTTCATGGCTTAGTTTAACTTTGCAAGCACGCTGAATTGATACTGTTGAGTATTTTCACGCCATTTGACAATTGATTGATTAATACTTTTTCAAAATTGTATATTATTTTGAATCTGTACCATGCTACCCTATAAATATACGCTAAACACCTGCCTCCCAGGACCTCACTTACCATTCCACCATTTTTCCCTAGGTGGCGCCACCGTCAATAGTACCAAACAGAGCTAACAGAGCCGCTCCAACAAAGGTCAAAACATATTAGGTTTCACGTATTCTAGGGTCCTTTAAAAAATAATTTCGCAGCTCAAAGCAAAGTGGAAAGCTTTATTTTTATTTAAACTTTTTCCCTGTTTACAGCCGAATGGGAATTCAGTGAAAAAAGGTTTTCAGGCAACTGGAAGGTTTGTGAATTGAATACTTTTTTTTTCAGTCCAGTTACTGGGAATTGCTTTGATTCTACACGGGTTTTGTGAAGCTATGTTATTTGGTATTTATCTATTGATAAGGAATTATTTACGGTCGTAGTTAATCTGTTATAAACTTTTATTATCTATTGTTATTGACTGTGTTAATTTGACAAACTTAGGATTGTTTCTAAAAACCAATGCGTTTGTTAATGGTGGTGAATATGGCGATTTTCTCAGTGAAATGACTATCCAATTTGCCAGTGAATGCTTGTTTAAAGACAAAGATATATTTATTTGCTCAAACATGTTTACACGTACAATAATAAAAAGTGCATGTAGGATGACATAAATAAAATTCGTTCAGACATGTTTGCCACATACTATGGAGTGTAAATGTTTTGAATTTAAAATTGTGATCTTAATTAATCAATAATTGTTTACTCTACACTGTTACCTACAGGACTCAGAACTAATTGCTCAAGGTAAAGCACTAAATTTCTTACCCAGGCTTCGGAAAACCTCAATCCTGTCTCTACCCAGGTGGCAGGTAGGCCACGTAAACCGCAATTTGAAATAGGTACCATTAGGCTGGTGCACACAACGATTTATTTGCCAGTATGGAATTCGTTTCGATATCGCAACGATAAATCGTGCAGTGTATCGCAAGATTTAAACCCGCATCCAATATTTTAAACCTAACGCAAAATATTTTAAAGACACCACACAAACCCCGACACCTTGCAACGATTTATGAAGAAATATCATTCGCTTTAATATTGTATTCCCCATAAAATGCCTTGCTAACCTAATAGCTTAAACACCTTATACCAAAGTCCTAAGGTTCACATTCCCTTGTGTCGCATGAAAATTATATTTGCAATGTGTTACGGCGATACAAATTTGACATGCGGTCGTGTAAGGTCGTCTACCGTTGATATAAGGTTGGGTCTTGCTCGTGTTGTATGAATATATAGGGTCATATTTTGCCGAGCTGGTAGAAATTTGTGAGTTCTGCGAGGGTGTGATTTATTCCAATCCATATTGCTAAGATTTGATTGAAGTGCTATCTACCGCGTGGCGTTTAATATTTAATGTTAGCTATATCTTCTGGCTATCAACTTTATATGCATGTGTATGGTAGGTAGCCTTGAATTTAACGCTTAAGCATCATTAGGTAAATGAGGGAGTTACTATCAGAGCCAATTTTAAGTGCCTCGTGTATTTTTCTTGAAGGTCTTTTCATTTGAATATGAAAGCAAGAAAGATAAGCATCGTTATAATAATATACAAATAAGCTTCAGAGTTTTTTGGTATGAGTCAATATTGAGGATAAATATTAGAATATGAGTGACTATAAACAAAACAGTCAAAGTAATTAACTACATAAGTATTTGTTGTTAGTCTGAGAATATCAAGGTTTCGTATATAAAGCACAATCATTTATTACTTATTACCTAAAAATCTCTATCTTATCATTGATAACACAATTCCACTCCAGCGAATCAACATCTAAGTCATTAGCAAACTACCTACTCAACATGAAACTTATTTTGCTTCGTTACGAACAAAAACACTAAACTATAACACCACGCCTGTAATCCCCGAAGGGATAGGCAGAGATGTACCTAATAGTACACCCGCATAGAGCCAGTTATGTTTAAGTCTTATGGAATAGGGGGCGACCCTATTGCCATAAACCGGGCACAATTCCAAGCTCCGGACTGCTACTGAGAAATTCCTGATGGAAAAACCAAATAACACTTTGCCCGACCCGGGAATCGAACCCAGGACCTCATGATCAGCAGTCGCGATTTGGACCACTAGACCAGCGAGGCAGTCAAAAAAAACTAAATTACAATTCACTAAAGGTCCAATTCGGAAGAGGACTAGCAACAGTATACCGGTAATTACTGTTAACCAGACAAGTGTATTCGTTTTATAATTTCTTGTCATTGGGACTCCAAAAAGGTTCGCCCCTCGTCACTAAACAAAATTTTTAAAAGTCGAAACCGCCATTAGAAAAAAAAACTCATTAAAACCAAAATGGCCGAACGGAGTCATGTCAAAAAAAAAGAAATAATATGTCCTGGTCTCATTGGTGAAAGTTTTCTCATTAGAAGAAGTTTGACGGGCATACTTCTGTAATTGTAACAAACACCCAAGTTTTAGTAAGGGCAATCAGCTGGAATGAGTATTGGACAGAATGGTGTATGAAAATTGTCTATTGATTACATATTGTCGAGTGTTTTGAAGATAAGAATTGAAATTAATATTGCTGACATGGCAATAGTACAAAATGCCTTACTAAAGACAATAGTGTAAAAAGTACTAAAGAAAGAAAACATTATATTTTATATTTTTGTACATAATATTTTTATATAACTTTTTACCGCAACCGTTCATCTTACGATGCAATTGCTCGTGTAAACAGAATATTGACAATACTTTAGTACACATCAACTGGTTTAACGTAAACATATCAACACGCCTGTAATCGCCGAAGGGCTAGGCAGAGGAATAGGTACCCAATAGTACACCCACATTTCGCCATTTATGTTTAAGTCACATGTAGTGGGCGAGCCTTTCGCCATCAACCGGGCTCATCATTGTGGCTGCTACTGATTTGCCCGACCCGGGAATCGAACCCAAGACCTCATGTTCAGCAGTCGCGGTGGCGACAACTAGACCACCTACTCGTGAACTCGTTTATCTAAGAAATTATTATACATAGTAGAAAGGAAACACTTTTGGCAATAATAAGGAACTAGTCCTGGAGGCCTACCATGACGTCTTAAAGCAGGAGTAATTCCAGTGTGGAAAAGCGATGGCGCTAGATGATCTGTATAGCTCTATCTCTTTCCCATACTGGAATTACTCCTCCTCCTCTGATCTCTTAATCTTAAGCCTTTAATAAACTGTCTAAAACTAGACCTTATTATCCGATCCTCACAAACTAAGCTCTCCCTTACAATTATTACGTCGACTACCATTTCCAACTAAAGGACAAACCCTTACTTTTTAAGTTTCCTAAATTACGTGCCATTTACGAGGCCCCGTAGACCTGGTAGCACAAAAACATCTACTGCTTCTATATTTTGTGCCTTACAAGGCAATATTTCATTTCTTATGATGGATATTTATGGGGCTTCCAGTACAAGAACACATTTACAAAATATATTACATACTTTGTTCGTACAAAAAATACTGACCTTCAATGATGCAAAAGACCTAAGAAAATGAGGAATAAGAAACCTTACTTAGACTCAGGTTGAACAAATCTTCGTTTCAGTACTGTACAATTTTGTACTTGTAAATAACTGTTGCCAGCGATGTTCGTTCGCGTGATATTATTATGAAAATATGACTTCCCTATTTGAATCCAATTTCAAACGGTTTTAATTTTTTTTGCACGGAGCACTAATTCTAAAACAAAGGCCTAGAGTTACTCTTTATAACATCAGCTATCTGCCAGTAAAAGCCCCTTCAAAATTGGTCCAATTGTTTTGGAGGTTAGCCGGAACAAACAGACAGATAGTCAGAGAAAAATTAAAATATGTTTGTTTTGTTAACTAAACCGTATGTACTTTCATATGCATTCAGTAAAATGCTTTATTTTGATACTACAGACACTTTTGTTTATTTTTATAGGCGAGGCGTATACCTTATGGGATTATCCATTGACAAAAATGACGCACATTCAACATGTAAAACCTTTTTATTTAACCTCTTTATAGAATGACTTTATAGAAAACATTCCTTAGTGCTAACCTTCCTATAAAATGACCTTTGGTCCATTTCATGCGTAGTCTTCTGGTTTCGACTTTGCGCTGTCGGACACTGTTTGAATTTTTTACTGATTACTATCACACAAACAATGACTCATTGCATTGTCGATGAATTATTATCATATTCAACAGGCTTACAAATATTTCTGATCGAACATTTAACCCCATCAAATAGCACCGATAACACTGGAAATAATTACGTCGAGACAGGAATTTACCGTACATAACTTAGTGTAACACAACCATAAATTACTAAATGACTACATGCATAAACCTGAAATTCCGACAGAAACCAATAAACCACGGATATACTGAACAAAACAGAGGTATTTGGTACTGACAATTTTGCAACCCCTTTCATGAAACTGAACAAAAAGCATTTCCCTGTATTCAACTTCCAAATAATTGTATGCGACTGATAAATTCCCATCGCGCGGTAATAAATAAAACGTATAACACCGCCAAGTACAATAGGTAACGAGGAAGACGCAGGTGTATACAAATTGGGACTCTTCCATTTAGTCGGGTTGGCAGGTGTGAAATGAATTAAAGCATCCAATCACGTTCGCTTGCGTTTGAATTTAGAATTACACAAAATAAACGTTGAATGGGTGACTTTGTGAAGATAATTAATAGGTAAATTGATAGTGTTTTGTTTTAGTATAGATATAACACTGACTCGACCTTATTTATCTTGGAAAGCACCAAATTATTTGTACATGACTTTGGACAGGTTGGTCTAATGGTCGCAAGCGCGACTGCTGAGCATGAGGTCCTAGGTTCGATTCCCAGGTCGGGCAAAGTGATATTGGGTTTTCCGTCAGGAATGTCTCTGTAACAGTCACGGAGTCTAGATTTGTGCCCGGTTGATGACTAGTAGGCTCGCCAACTAATACATGGGACTTGTAGGAAATCTACTTTATCCTATTAAAAATTAAAGGATAAAAGTAGATTTGTATATATAAAAAAATAATAATGGAAAATGATGGTTTTACAAGTGATAATAAAAAAGACCTATCAAACCCGCACTCTGGAAGTAGTTTTATAATAAATACACAGGATTAGTTTAGTACTGTTGATGAAGCAAGATCAAACGTTGGGGTGGTTATGTAGGACGAAACATGCAGTTCTTTCAGGTCTGCTCCACAGGAAGGCGGCGTTTCAAAGAACGGGAGTAGAGGTCCCGGTGGATCCCTTAGTTAGATCACCAGGCTATAGACCCAAGGCAACTCCGCGAGACTAACACCCGGGCAGGCACAAAGACAGTTTTTAATAAGATTGGGAGTAGTAGACCCAGGTGTATCCTTAGATGGATCACCCTGAAGAATCTGTCTCGTCTCCAAATTTAAGAATCCCCTCAGTGTTTTTGTTCGTCAGCTCGTTTCCACAGTAGTCTCTTTTTTTTTTCGAATATACGTTTTTCTTCTTGCGACCATATAATCATGTCATCTGACGAGTGTAGTCGGCCAGGACATAACAGACTTCCTTCTTTAAACCATGAGTGCGTAAAGAATTTATAAATATAATTTAAAATTAAGTTATTAGTAAACAATCGTTATTTTCTATAAAATACAATATTTCAGCTAAACATTGATAAATATAATTTAAATTAGATAAACCAAAAAGTATTTATCATAGACTAAGTAGTAAGAAACTCTATGACAGAAAGAAAAAGTAACTGACAGTTTGGCAAATCTGATATACATGTCACAACATTGAAAATGATGAAAATTACGAGGCTGAATGGTATATAGATCGATGCCTGCCTTTATAAAGGCGAACGAAAAAAAAAAAAAAAAAGATGAAAATTAATATTTTATTTCTATGAAAACGCTAATCGTATTTAGATCGATTCGTTAAGTATAAATAAACAAACCAATAAAAAAGGATAATAAATGGCATATGGTATGACAAGTGTCATACCATAATACTATAGACTTTTAAACATAACTGGCAAAATGTGGGTGTACAATTAGGTAAACCTCGGCCCAACTCTTCTGGGATTACAGGCGTAATGTTATGTGCGTAACTTTGGAACAGCCACCATCCCGCACCAGCCCCCGTATTCACAAACGTTCGGATTCAACTTCGATTCGGCAAGTCGTATATCTATCTTTTTTTGGCATTACGAAAACGAGCGAGATAGACATACGACTTTCCGAATCGCAGTTGAATCCGAATGTTTGTGAATACGGGGGCTGGTCCGCGTGACGGATTATGTCCCACTCTCTCTAACAGAGAGAAGGCCTAGGCCTCATCAATGGCAACGTTGCAGGCTGATTAATCAACTATTCTAATGCCTAAATTCGGAACTATTCTGTTGCTTATTTATGGTAAACTACCCATTAAATCCTCTTGTCAAAAAAAAACATAATAATAAAAAAACTATTTTAACATTTACGTTAAAATGAGCTCATAAACAAAAATAATGCCTCACAAAAAACCTAAACACTCTAAACAAACTAGCGCTATTTTCTAAAACATTACTATTATATATTTGTTTAATATTTGAGTAGTAGCGCGGCCATCTCGCACGCCGCCACTGTACAACATGGCGGCCGGTCTAAATGAAAAATGGCGTCAATTTACAGGGCAAACGCAGCTAAATTGGATATTTCTCACGGCTGAACCTCTTGCTACTAAGACTTCGCTGTTTTTACTCCAGTTTTTGTTGGAAAGGGAAAAGCCAAATGATCTTTGGAGGTAGCAAACGTAAGAATAATGTTCGGAAGTTCTACTTTATTATTGTCAAAGTTGAGACTTTCTTTTGCTTTGTATGCAGATTTGGAAATGAAAAGTTTTAGGAATGCACGGGAGACAGAAAGGGTGGTTAGAAAACGTTGAAGTTATAATGACAGAGCCAATCATAAATATGTTTATGTATTCCGTGTCTTTCAACTTGTTAACAGTCTTCGAAAAACAAATTATTATATTATATATTATTTAAAAAAAAAGTGAAGCCTAGTATTACAAAAAGAAGCTCAAACCAAAGTTTCATGATTATGTACTTAAGTGATAAATATCCATAAAGAAGATGATGGCAATAGGCTCGCCCCCTATTACATAGGACTAAAACATAAGTGGCAAAATGTAAGCGTACTGCTCTGCCTACCTCTCGGGGGCTTACAGGCACCATCAGAAAACAAATGATTCGAATCAGCTAAAACTTAATAAAACAGAAACCATTTCTTCCCTACTACTCACAAAAGTAATTGTAAAAATAAATAAACACAATAGGGTCTCGATAAAATGGTTTTCCAGCTGGCCTCCATCAATATTGGCAGGCGGCTACATCGATCAACTCTGTTCCTTGTCTCAAACTATGACTGTGTGGAACTCAGATATGTAAGGAACTAGAAACGACGGAGAAATAATAGTTCAGAGGATTTATCTATTTGAAATGTGAGGATTTTCGTTGAAAATAGATGCCTAAGGTCAGGTGCGCAGTAATCGCAAACTTAGGTATGCAAAAGGAGTTTGTAAGGATCGTAGGGTGGTAGGTATTCTGTAGTTTCAGCATATGGGGAAAAGGCGAGGTTTATACAATTATACATGTATGTTGATACCAAACTCGTTCTTTAAGTCTTCTAAAGTCAGAGGAGGCCATTCCATCAGCAATCGCAAGCAAACAAGCAATTATCACTAAGCGATTGCTACGACCGCGACAACGTAGCTGTCATCGGTACTCTACGCTTGCGTAGCTGCTACGCGAAGGACCAGCGAAGGACCAGGATACTCCATGGTAAAATAATTAAAACATCAATGCAGTGATGTTGCGAACCAAAATAAATACTTCCAATATCCTCACTATGTCAAAATTTAGACGTAAATTATTATATTTCAATCAAATATTAAATATCAATTATTATATTTCAATCACCAATTCGTTGAAAAACATCCAAAAAATCGAATCGACCAATTCAATTTTTTTTCCCGCACTTTACACTCCAGCCTCCACGATTTAAATTAACCACTCCACAGCTTGCCAAGTTGAGCGAAGTGTCAGCCAAGTCCTGTCTCTCTATATCCGCGGAGCACTTGGCTCTCACCTCACGTAGCGTGGACCAGTCGTATTTTATTAGATCATTAAGCTTGGCAACGTGTCTTGGCGCGCTTGGCCGGTCCATCACTACGGCATTCAATAGTCCTTTCTAAGGTATTGACGGCGAAATTAGATTACAGACCGTGGTGAGGCTTTACGTATGTTTTGGTTGGGACTGAATGGTGCTAAAGTGCTGTAGGAAAAGGGTATTTCTTAGTTGAGTAGTCGGAACTTATTTCAGGAATTGTGAGTTATGGAAACGGACGTTATATTACGGAAATCCATGATACTATACTTTTATTCCGGTAAAAACAAGATTGTGTAACAATACGTTGTTTTCTCAAACGTACTTACATGTTTAATTAGTCCCTCCTCAATTTAAACGGGTTGCACAGTAGCTTTAAAATTTTCATTTATTTGTTGTCGTCATCAATTTATAAGTAAAAGTTACTTCAATTAATGACAGGGGTCTATAGGTACCGAACAATTCAATATAACAATCAATTATTCTGAGCCGCCGTCAAAATCCCGTCCTTTGTCACTTTAAAAACTCAAAAGCACTCAAAACCCTTGTCTATCAAATTAATTCTACATTATTCTCAGATTTTAATTACTAAGTCTTCGCAAGCCTTATCGAAATATGATTACACTGACTCCAGACAATCCCTCCAAACATAAGTAGGCGCTGCCAAGCAAGGGCGTCTAGGACAACCAACCTTGTTTGAGTCTAGACCGAGACCAATAAACTTTAAATTCCCATCTGAAGTCTTCAACAGCAAAAATATTTTTGTTTGAAGACATTTTATACTTTATAATTGTGTGACTAAAGTTTGTTTTGGGTTGAAAAGGTGTTTTTTTCATAGTCATAGTTTAGCAGAAATAATAGATACTATTTTGTTATTGGTTCAATTCTATTTAATATTGAAATGGTTTTTGAAATATCAATACTGACACTATTTGAAAAGCACCCCAAAGAAATGTTACCCCTTTTAAAACAAGTTGAATATTTATCAAAATATTATTATAATGAAATAACTGAGAACTCAAGCACCTTAACGTTTACAAAGTGTAATTTTATGGAACAGCTCGGTGCCTGTTACTGTCAATCTAATAGCAATAAATGTCAGTTGAAATATTTGACGTCCATTGTTTATTTTCTCAGATATCTATATCTTTGGTTAATTTAAATAAGAGAGTGACAGATACTTCAGTGAAAAAATTTAACAAGTTGTAGAAAAACATTCTTTAAAGCTACATAAGAACTGAAGACAGACTCTCCTCAAGAGCAAAATAAAAAGTGTAATTTCAAATACATTCCCAAAAATTCATCATCAAATATCATTACCGTAACAAAAGTCACAAAAGAGAAACGTCTTGACTCCTGTCAGATTACTTCAGATTAGCTTGACCCCCCTTTTTATCTGACAGGACCTTTAATCAATGGCACCCGTCAGGACTCCCATTGCTCCGTTCAATTCTAAACGAAGTTAATCTCGCCGAAAGCTGATTGCGCCAAATTGTCAATAAGGGGATTCCTGAGTTCATTTTACAATGAATTCTGTCCATTCTAGCTATTTAAGTGAAGTAATTGTTAAAAGGATCGTTGAGGGATTAGTTGTTTTTTTGTAGTTGGGGATTTTGAGAGTTGCATGATAGTGGCTGAATGAATGAATGAAACCATTCGTCTGTGATGTCGCCGTTTTAATTTTGCAAAGAGATATTCGAAGATTTAAGTGGATAGGTAAGCGCGTTTCGAACAAATTGTACCGCAAATTAAAGAGCCAGAAAAAAAAAAAACAATTTCTTAAGGGGAACAACACCCTCTACATTTTTTACTATCACAACGAAAGTCAACCATTCCGTTGCTATTTATAGTAATTATACTGTTACATAATTTTACTCATACTGTTTTAAACAGTATTTAAAAAAAACGACTTCAATTTGAAAATAACTTTCCGAATGTTTTTAACTGTTACAACATATTTCTACGAAAATAACCCCCCGGCTATTATTTGAGTTTTAAAAATAATATTTTAGCCATTCGTTTAAAGACACAAACAAATATTGTATCGCTGAATTTCAGTTCTAAACTTTAACCCCTTAGCAGAAATGGACAAGAGCGTTAGATATACTTACATTCGTTTTTTTTTCGGTACCGAATGAATGAAAAATCGAATTCGATCTTAAAATACTCTGTTCACTATGTGCAGCACCCTGGCAGCGTTCGTAGATACGGTATTTCACCCCAATCAAATTTTACGACTTGAGCCCTTTGCACATTAAGCGACAAGATGTCGACGATCCCAAAAATCCCGTACATTTATATAACGACCTCATATTAGCTGAGATCATCGGCTTACGGAGACAATACGTTTATATGTATATACTATTTGTTTTATGCTGGTTATGCAAATATACATAGGTACATTGACTGCCTCGTCGGTAGAGTGGTCTCAAGCGTGACTGTTGAGCATCAGGGTATTGGGTTCGATTTCCGGATCGGGCAAAGTGTTATAGGATTTTTCCATCATATATCTCAGTAGCAGCTCACGGAGTCTATATTTGTGCCCGGTTGTTAGTTATAGGCTCGCGACCTTTTAGATAGGACTTAAAACATGATTGGTGGAATGTGGGTGTACTATTAGGTACACCTATGCATAACCCTTCAAGGATTACCTGGCGTGATGTTACGTTACTTAGGTTCATAGAGTCACGCCTTTTTCCACGAGAGTAGACAGAAACTACAAAATAAATGGGTTGGATTATTTTTGTCTGCCTCCTCAGACGCCATTTTAATATATTTTTCGAAATTGTGACCACGCTTTTTACCCGTTTGTTTCCGAAACGTGACGCTTTCGAAGGTTTTGTCTCATACAATACTTGTTTGTATTGATGCTACTGATTAGTACAGGATTTTAAGCGAATGCTTTTTTGAAGATAAAATAAAATGGCGAACAATAACACAGTCCAGGCTCCATACTAATTTATTCAAACTGTTTTTGCAAATTATTTCATTAAGAAATTAATTTAAACATTTTATTTTCCAACAATATTCTTGTGCTTGCCCAGGGGTATAATAAAGGGGGCACTGGCTGGTTATCTTCTAGATAAGCTAGTGCATCTATTTGTCTGCTGTCAACCTCGCACCAAGGAGGTCGAGTGTCCCTTAGGGTCCGTATCACTCCGTAAAACTAGTCGTTTTATTTCTACCCCACATCTTGACAAATCCATTTATGTATGTGGTGGGCTTTGATTATATAATGTCTAGATGGAGCATCAAATGTGCAAAAACGTGTCAAACAATATCAGCCGACTGTTAGCTTATAAGTTCGCACACTATGTCTATGTCTCTGTGCCCCGCGAGCACGCTGCCGCACGCACACATGTTTGGAATTGTTGCCTCGTTTTCTTTGTTTTGATTTTAGGGCGACGCTCCATCTAGGCATTATATAATCAAAGGTGGTGCGATGGCAGCCAAATAAAAAAAAAAGAATTCAAATAAAAAAATAATAACATTTTGAAGCTCTAAACGTAAAGTAAATAGTTCGATTTTTTTATAAAAAATATACAATTTTCATGATTTAAAAAAAATATTCATATCTATAGGATGATACGGATTGTGCTTGTTGCAAACAATTTAACCAAAAAATGCTACAGGATAATAAAATTGTGCTTTCGATTAAAAAATCGACGTATTTACGTTACGTTTTCAGCTCTGTACCTAAAAAATAACACATCATCGTATTACATGATACACCAAACCGTTCTCCGATTATTTTAAATTAAAAAACCATAAAGCTTCCTGCACATTAAAGAAATTGGTAAAAAAAATAGAGCTTCCTATTCAACAATATTTGCATACAAATTAAAACTTACTTCTTTTACCAGATAATACAATCGCTACCTACATATAATTGCTAATTGGATGAAATCATTTGAGTATCGATAAGTCGGAATTTATTACTAATCCCCCCCCTAGCCAGCAAAAAACCACAGCAATCGAAATTCGAAGTTTTTTGTACTTTTTGCATGAATCAACTGTAATTCCTTTTAAATTAGTAAGCGTTGAACCGACAGACATCTGAAATGTGATTAATGAAACTAATTTTAGCGGGAAAAATGTCCAAAATTTAACAAAATTTCGAGACGTAAGCCGGCAACGTTTCCGTGCCGTTGGACGGGAAAACGTAATGCTTATTAGCTAGATACTAGAACTTCTTGACTTCCTTAGAAAACGTCCTGAGTAACTGCACTACCCAACACTGTACATTAGTTGGGGACATTAATCTTGATATTAAGGAAACTTCCACTGATCCCCGCGTTGATGAGTACCTCAGCCTTATAGCTCATTATGGGTTTGTTCCCGGCCACACTTATCCAACGCGTGGTACAAATAGCTTAGATCATTGTATGATCAAATCAAAATTATCCACTAAAACAATTGTCTGTCATTCCGATATAACAGACCATAGCACAATATTATGTATTATGGGATCATACGTCCCAAAGGATAAAAAAATTAAAACAACTACCAAAATCGACTACAAAAACCTACTTGAAGATCTCAAGAAAATCGACTGGACTGATTTGTATGATAAAACTGATACTAATGAAGCCATTAAACTATTCATCGAGAAATTCAATTTCGTCTTAAATCAAAATAAATGTACACGTAAGGTTAGTAGCGCTGATGTTATTGTTAAGAAATGGATTACACCGGGTCTCCTAAAGTGCATCAGACGCCGCGATGAGCTGCACAGTAAAGCCAAAAAAAATAGCAATGACACCAATCTACAGGAACAATATAGATTATATAGAAATTGCTGTATTAATATATTACATGAACAAAAAACACAATACGAACAAAATCTAATCACAAAAAATCAAAAAAACATTAAAAAGACATGGGAGTCGATAAAAACCATTTGCAACATCAATAAGGTTGATAATAAAAACGAAGACTTGCTCACTATAAAAACGAATGCTATTGAGTCACTGAACGTGGTTAATGAATACTTCAGCTCTATTGGAGATCAGTTGGCTAGCGAAATGCTTAGGAGGTTGGGACAAAATGAAACTGAACTGGCAAATAAGACATGCCATTCTAAAAACTTCTCACCAGATTCCTTATTTCTGACACCGACAGATGAAATTGAGATAATGAAATTAATTAGTACCTTAAAATCTAGCACAGCGGTTGGACACGATAACATTAGCAATGATATGTTAAAACAGACTAAGCATGTCATAGCAAGTCCTTTAACACATATCTGCAACTTAAGCATATCCTCTGGCGTTGTACCTGAAGACTTAAAGATAGCCAACGTGATACCAATCTTGAAAGCAGGTGATTCGTGTCAACCAGCTAACTATAGGCCTATTTCCCTTCTGAGCGCGCTGTCAAAGGTAATTGAAAAGGTAGTAAATGTCAGACTACTCAAGTATCTAGAACACAGTAGTTTATTGGCCGGAAATCAGTTCGGTTTTCGTGCTGGCAGATCTACGGAGGACGCCGTTACGCAACTTGTTGATTTTGTCGTTGGCAAAGTGGACAACAGACAAAGGTGTGTCGGCGTCTTCCTGGATCTAGCCAAAGCGTTTGATACAGTTTCGCGGCCGATACTGCTAAATAAACTTGAGGGTCTCGGGATAAGGGGCTTAGCTCTGGACTGGTTTAGGTCTTATCTAGGAGAGCGAAAACAGCGAGTTCGTATTGGTGAACATGTCAGTGACTTTGCATATGTTGATTACGGCGTACCACAAGGCAGTGTTTTGGGCCCCACATTATTCCTCATCTACATAAACGACCTATGCTCTCTTGAACTCCACAATGCTAGCATTTTTACATTCGCGGATGATACAGCGATAATTTTTCATGAGAAAACATGGAGCGATGTCGTTTCTGTAGCTCAGGAGGGGCTCAAGAAGGTTGCTATCTGGCTGCAAGAAAACTTGCTGACCTTAAATGTCGGAAAAACGAAGTCAGTCTGCTTTAGTATTTCTGACCGGTCTGCACCTGACAAAGGTATACAATTTAAACTTCACACTTGTGTCAATAACAAAAGATGTCTCTGCTCGCCAATTCAACGGGTTCCCTGTATAAAATACCTAGGGATCCTTATCGATGAACATCTGTCATGGAAAGACCAAATTGATGCACTTGTGAAACGTACCAGAAAACTCTCGCACATATTTAAAAAATTAAAGTCCATCGCAAAACCCGAACTGATTCGCATTGTCTACTTGACCTTGTGCCAGTCAATATTAGGTTACTGTGTATCGGTCTGGGGAGCAGCAAACAAAACCCTCTTGTTAAGGCTTGAACGAGCTCAACGAGCTATTTTAAAAATAGCTTACAAAAAAGCCTGGCGTTACTCTACTGATGCTTTGTACTCAGAGTGTAGCGTGCTTCGTGTGAGGCAGTTGTTTATTGTTTCCACATTGTTGCGTTTCCATAGGCATGCTAGAGAATTGGCCATTCATTCATCCAGAACATTAAAATGGGATCGACCAAGAGTACAATCATGTTTTGCACGCAGATCTTTTGCATTTCTTGGGCCCTACCTCTATTCAAAATTCTATTCTTACAAGAAAACTATACTCACCTTAACGTACAGCTCTTGTAAAAATGACATATTTAAATGGCTACATCCCAAAAACTACGACCAAACAGAACACCTATTGTATATACAGTCGTAATATTAAAAAAACATCCATGCGCGTACTCACCCACCATACACACCCTAACACTCACCACACTTCACCCACATACACATACACACACACACAAACACTTTAAAAACACAAACCTCTTGTCTTCAAAATTCAAATTTATATTAAAAAAAAAAAAAAAAAAAAAAAAAAAATGTTATATATAATAGTTTTTAGTTGGTTAACTTAATTACTTCTATTCATCTAAATGTTTGTAGTTAGTTCAGTTAAGCTAACATTTTACCCGTACTTGGGAAGAGACTGGACCTCACGACACAGGGTATCCTAGTGTGGAGTCCAGGGAACGAGTAATAATCTAGCGCTTAAGGATCATTGTCTTCTGTAACTAGCTTTTTATTTACTGTACCTAGTTATGCGAACTGAATAAATTTATTATTATTATTATTATTATAGATATTACTGCTACTTATCTTTGGAGAAGATAGCGTTTCTTTCTACTTCTTTGTCGGTGTTTTTTTTTGAACTTTTTCTAAGGTTTTTCCTTGCTTGAAAGGTGATAGTTGTTCGTGAAGACGTAGGTATGTTGTAAGCTTTGAGGATCGTATTAAAGTTGGTAATAAGGTTGAAATTGTTTGCGTGTTTTAGTACCCAATTGAAATGTTTATGGAGTACCTCTACTCGAGGTTGAAATATTGCTGATTTGAGTAATTTAACTGAACTCTTAAATATCCGATAGGAATTGATATTTTCAGTACGAATGACGTGTCTATCAAAATTTTGTTTTGTGGGTAATAAGTATGTTTTTTATTTTACACCAATGGCTCTATTAGTTTTATTTGTATTTGAATATTTCGATAAATTAATGATGCTATCACACAGATTTAATTTTAAGAATTACTTGGAACTTTCGATTTTTTTTCTATCTGTAATTATTATGTTCTGCAAATGATATTGGGGCAACCATTTAACCTGATTTATCCACCTTGGCCTCTCCTAATCCGAAAACGTTTTACCGATTCGTTTCAGCAGAAGCACCCACATGTGATCTTTGAGGCGCGCACAAAGGCCAACAAGGGGTGCGCCAACAAGCTGGAGTTCAGGCCCAAGAGCCGGCGCACCAAGCACGTGTCTTACGTCGAGGAGCCGCTCGCTGATGACCCTGGGCACACGTGAGTTGACACACTTGTTATTAGTTACTAAGAAGTGTCTATAAGATGCAGTTCAGGCCCATGAGCCGGCGCACCAAGCACGTGCATTACGTCGAGCGTGGTGACCCTGGCAACACGTGAGTTGAGATAATTATTCATCATTATCATTTGGCAAATATTTTCCCAACTAAATTGGGGTCTGCTTCCAATCTAACCGAATACAGCAGAATATGAAATTTCTCGAATAACGTAATAGAATAGAATAATTTATTTCGGTCGGCACATTATCATACAATTCAACACATTGTAATAAACTAATACACAAAAAACAAAAAAAAAAAAACAAAAAAAAACATAGTAGTAACAACTTAATACATCACTACAGCTACAGCAGCAAGCACTACAAAATGTACCAAGCCGATGATGGTACATTGGAGGGCAAGCTCAGTTTTCGATACGTATTTTCTGTTGAATATGATTAACTGTGCTTGCTCGCGGGGAGACCGTTAGACCTCCCAAGCATAAAGTGTGTTACTCACCTGCTAGCCTCCTGTGTCTCTTCGAGGGAATCTTGTGCTGATGTGGCACGTGGCTGGCGTTGCACGACGACCGGCCGGTCCAACAATCCACTCACAAATTGGTGCACCAAAATCATTACTGCACTATATGAGCCTTCAGGAATCACAATCAGTCCAGACAGAAGCTGTTCAGCGACGACTAACCCTCATCCAAGGATTTGAACCGGGAGCGCGCACTTAGGCAACTGCAATTGCTGCCATCTTGGATGTTACCTAATACTAAATATTTTGATTGCTCAGCAAATAAATAATAATTTTGCAAAATGATTTTGATTGTTTGGGGTTAGCTTTGAATGCGCTAGTTCCAATTTTATAGCGCAGTATTTATATTGTGGGCATAGGGTCAATTTTGCTATCTACAGTAGCTACATAAATTAGATAGGCAAGTCATGTTGGTGCGAAAACATTGAAACTTAGAGGCGTCAACGTTAGTGCGTGAAGAAATAATCAGTTGAACGCAAGGGATGCTAAAATTGGGTATACGAGTATAACGCAACACTCAACCTTATTGTATGTGTATTAGGGGCTGTTTGCGACTACAACATTTAGGGCCTGTTTCACCACCTACGATTAAGACCCCGTTTATTTACTTGGCACATAATTTGATACAAATTCTGTTCTATTTCTGAATTTATTCTGTGAGTAGTGGCTATGTCAGTATAGTTATTTTTTTAGATATTTATTTTGTACCCCACCACAATGTTTTCTTACTAAACCCAACGGTTGACTGCTAGAGAATGCCTTATGGCATTAAGTCCGCCTATGTACCACTATTGTACATGAAGTTTAAATTAATAAATAAACATGTTGGACACTGTTTTAAACTTTAACGTTTTACAACTACGCAAGCACCATGATCGCGGGTTGACTGGAGAATGCGGGTGGATGGAAAATAAATTGTTAAGAGTAGACAAATCTGTCATACTGATCATGGCGGCTACTTCATGCTGATCATGGCGCTTGTAACAGCGTCAAAATATCGGGAGCTCAAAATTAAAGACAATCACGGAAGTTATCCCGTAAGTGACAGTTTATGTGAAATATATCGGACATTGTGAAACAGGCCCTTAGCCATAGATGTCATATAGCTCGTTAAACACATATGATTGGCTACCCCCCTGATATAGGCAGCTTATCATCACACCACATTATCTCTCTAATGAAGCGCCTACAAAATCCGTCTCCAACAATGCCAAATCTTAAGTGAAAAGTGCGAAGAATTAACTTGTAACAAGTACTTACCGAATCGATTTATTGCCGAAAGGCAGAGGATTACACGCGGCTACTGTCTTCGCTTAATTTAAGAGCTTTAATTATTGAACAAGTTATCAAAATCAATGTTTTTATAAACTTTGTTATTGACTGGGGAAAGATTATGTTGTTCATGTCTGGGTTTATTGCTAAAGAGCACGCCTATGTGCACGTTTACGAATACACTCAACTTTAAATAGTAACAAACACCTAATTATAAAATCAGGTTTTCATTCAATTAACAGCATAACAAACATCTCTTTATGTGGACTGCCTTGGTGGACTAGTGGTCGCAAGCGCGACTGCTGAGTATGATGGTATTGGGTTCAATTCCCGTGTCCGGCAAAGTGTGTTTTGCCATGAGGAACTTCTCAGTAGCAGCCACGGAGTCTTGACTTGTGCACGGTTGATGGCAATAGGCTCGCCCCCTATTACATGGGGCTTAAACATAACTGGTGAAATGTGGGTGTACTATTAGGCACACCTCTGCCTAACGCTTCGGGCATTACAGGCGTGATGTTATTTCATGTTATGTAAATATCTCTTTCTCATAATAAATACTAAGATGAGACAAGACTTTTCAATTCATGGTTTCCTTTGCCGTAAGTTAGTTGGATGTGTCACAAAATCAGAACCGCTTAGGAGGGTTCTCATACATAAGAACTGGGGTCACAATTCCTGGCCGTTAGCATTAAATCATAAAATAACTATTTACCCAAGTCTCCAATCTTGAATCAAAATTCCTGTCTCCCAAAACACTTGCAAATATCCACCTTATTTAGAATCTTCTACAAAATATTGACACAATAATTGGTTGATTACATTTGAGTTGTTCAAGTGTTAAGACGTCCATCTCGGACCCTTGGGGGGTCAAGTCCCTGAGTTATTGGAGCGTCAACAGGGATACCTTCTTAAGCCAATCATTTGTTTATGAACCACTAGCGACCCGCCCATGCTTCGTAAGAGAACAATGTACTGATGTAAGGGTATTTCAAAACGTAGAAGTTTATGTGTGACTATAGCTTTTTCTCGCGGCTTTTGTCGCGGTAACGTTTTAAATACGTTAGCCTATAACACTCAGGGGTTAATGTAGCTTCCTATTAGTGAAAGAATTGTCGGAATCGGATCAGCAGTTCCGAAGATTATCCCTTACATCCAAACATAAACTTCACCTCTTAATACTCGTAACATTAGTATAGAAGTAAATCTAACATCATCATCCGTCAGAAGACGAATAAATAAAGTCACATTTTTCCTTGAAGTATGTTGTTGTTACCAGCCTATAATGTTCCCACTGCTGGGACACACGGCCTCCTCTCTATGTGAGGGAATGGGCTATAATCCATCACGCGGGCCCAGGACGGGTTGGTAGATGTCACATGTCTTCGAATTTTTGGTTCTAGGACATGTCGGTAGAAGTATATCTAACCTTTATACTATTAAGTTTATGGTATATTTATTATGGCAAAAACAGTGCATATAGTACAATGTATAATAATAGCCTTTGACATAACTAAGAACAAATCGAAACTTAAGGTTATTATTGAAGCTTTTCTAATGCAATATATAATTCATTGCTCGATTCAAAGATTGAACCTAAAGCCCCACCACTCAGCACTTAAAACCACTAGACCAACGAAGCAATCATGAAAATAATACTTTAAATATTCCTTATCTTTTTTTATTAAAATCTTGATAATGAATTTATGGTTCCGACCATCCTTCTAAAGAGTCCCGCGGGTATCGTTAAGTTAACTAAGCGATTATATTCAGAGGTTAGGAGGCAAAAATTCTTCTTAAAATGGCTTTGGTTTGTATTAGCGTAGCATTAAAGTCTTTATGAGGTGTTATTAAGATTAGTGGCGTAATGTGGGCCTCTGCTGGATCCTATAGGGAATGCAGGTGTGAACAATTTACCAAGCGATCATCATCTGCCTAGCCTTCCCCCAACTATGTTAGGGTCGGCTTCCAGTCTAACCGGATGTAGCTGAATACCAATGTTTTACATGGACCGACTGCCTATCTCACCTATTTGACCTCCACAACCCAGTTAGTAGTGGGTTATACGAATACCCTTTGGTGAGATTGGTTGTCAGACTTTCGGGACACTGGCTACCTGTAACGACTGTCAAAGATCTACAAATAACAGCTGGGACCAACGGCTTAACGTGCTTCTCGAGGCACGGAGGAAAATCGGTATGTTATGGGTGGTCATCCATCCACGAACCAACCAAGGCAAGCGAAGATTAATCTAAAGACCGATCGGAGCGGTTTATATTATATTATGCGTAAAAAGGAAACAAAATCTTGAATCCCAAGCGTCACTCAAACATAATTAAAATTGAGTACTTTTGTAGGAAAACTAACTCCAACTTCAAAAAGGAAAAAGTTTAAACTATTAATCATAGGTTTGTCAGCCAAGCCAAGGCCAAGTGAAAAGTGAATAACGCAGCGTGCCAACTTGGCAGAGGAGTTTTTTCCCCACCCGACTACACACTGCGAGTTTCCTTTCTGAATTCTATTTGAATTTGTTTGAGAAATAATTTAAACTTGGACGACAAAGGAAATACTTTATTATGCAGTACTCTCCATATTTTCGTGGAATAATATTTTGGATTTGTTTAACTGTGACGCTGAGGTGTTGGTGAACGCTTTGGAATTCGGGAAACAGAGTATTGACAGTCCTTACAGATAGTCGGTGGCCCGGTCTTACAACCAGTCTTACCAAGTGGTATCGTATTACCCGGTTCTAACAAGGTTGTGGACGTCAGATAGGCAGTCGCTCCATTTAAAGTACAGGGGGTCTAAAATCGCCGCTTTATCAGAATCATAACACGAATCACGTTAAAAATTTAAAATTCTTAAAATGGACTTTGTGATGATAAACATAAAGACCATTTTAAGAATTTTAAATTTTTAACGTGATTCATATTATGATTCTGATAAAGCTTCCATTTTAGGCCCACTGGTATTCAGCTGCATCCGGTTAGACTGGAAGCCGACCCCAGCAAGTTGGGAAAAGGCTGGGCAGATGATGAAAAAGCAAACGCAGTTTCCCATTTAGTACCAATCAACAAACACCTGGCGCCACCACAACTTTCGCCTCGTTTAATTTCCCATGACCAATTGTTGACAGACACAAAATCCCAAAATGCTGGCGCCCTTATCTCATCCATATGTAGGACACACGATAATTGTCACCGCAGCGAGCGGTTCGTTAATTCGAATTAATTATTGACACCCACGACTCGCGTTTTGATGACAGTACTTTTAGAAATGGGTGCGTATTGATACGGGTTCGTTTGTGGGGTAAAGATTTACTGGTGGGCAAAATGGCGTGATTGCTTTTCTAGATATTTTCGTGAGATGATAGACCGTTTCAGCTCAAATATTAAAGTACAATCACTGTAGGTGTACTATAGATACAGCTCTGGTTAACCAATCAATCCCATCTTACAAGGGTGAAAAACTCTTCAGTACTCGAAAAGTCAGAAATCGCAATAAACTTTCCCATACATATTGTAGCTGCCATTCCAAATTCCACGCTGTATATCATAAAACAGTTAAAATTACCACCATTTCGCAGAATACAAGGTAATCCATATCCCGAGAGACAGACAGACCTTTCACCAGTCGCTGCAAATTGGGTCCCCCTGAATCATTGATCGAGTGTAAGTGCCGGTCTACACAACAGAATGTCCTCGTATGAGGCGTAAATAAGAGATTTGGATTACGATTCGATTCTGACATTTTTTTTTCTTTTAATAGTAGATTTCCTAAAGATAGTCTGAACTGTCTCTTGAGCTCGTAGCTCAATAATACAGCCACTCGGTTCGATCTTTAGGTTAAGCCGTTACCTAGGTTGGTCCGTAGATGGGTGACCACCCATTACATATCGAGTTCCCTCCGTGCCTCGGAAAGGACGCTAAGCCATTAGTCCCGGCTGTCATTTGTAGATCTTTGACAGTCGTTACAGGTAGTCAGTGGCCTGAAAGTCTAACAACCAGTCTTACAAAAATCTAACTGAGTTGAGATCAGATAGGCAGTCGCTCTATGTAAAATACTAGTGCTCAGGTACATCTGGTTAGACTGGAAGCCGACCCTATATAGTTGGAAAAAGGCTAACCAGATGATGAGTCTTAACTGTCACTTACAAATATGGCAACCGAACACAAAGATATCTTCTCCTAACAACCTATGAAATGAATTAGGGAAGGCAGGCATTCTCATTTAGGGTCCTATTACACAATGGTTCAGATGGTTATTGAACTACTTTTTCAGTAGTACACTACCTGCTGAGCAAGCGCGACTGCTGAGCGTGGGGTCCTGGGTTCGATTCCCGGGTCGGGCAAAAAGTGCAATTTGGTTTTTCATTCGAAATTTCTCAGTAGTAGCCCGGAGTTTAGAAGTTGGCGGTATGATACCCCCGTGCCTCGGAAAGCACGTTAAGCCGTTGTAAAGCAACAGAGAGTGCCCCTGTGTCTGCGCACACACTTGTGCACGATAATACCTCCCGCACCGATGGCTAATCTGCGTTGAGATTGGCCGCCGTGACCGAAAACGGTCAGGAGGACTACTATACTATACCTGCTAGTCTAAACTCGTTTTCTAAAAATAGACACGAAGGAAATCAGGACTTAATGATAAAATCTAAATGCCACATTTAATTTTCTGCTCTGTATGATAGAAGCCTTTGCAATTGGATATTAAAGACTGACATTGTAATCACCATTATACCAGTTTACCTTTCAAAGATAACTTAACGAAATAGCTTATCGACAAAGTACCTAAACTCCTATATAAATGACAAAACCAATTTCCTCAAAGGCTCTCCCCACCAGTCCTATTCATTCGTTCACTCACTTTGATGTCTCAGCAATATTTTAATGATAGCATTCATTGACATTCAAAAAGTGTCGCTTACCGAATGATTTGATTTCAGAAAGATAATGAACGAACGGAATGAACGAACGTTTTGAAGTTTTAATTAATTATGTGAAGGTTTTGTGTTCGATTTTCAAGAATTTGTTACAATGAGCGTCTCCTTTGGAAGGGAGTTTCAATTTCAATGGAAAAAACTTTCTTCGACGCTGGTTTTAATGAAAAGAAAATTTTTAGAATGTAAAATTGAATAGTATCATTATTATCTTGGCTGCTAATATGGATGGTAAACGGGAAATTCATAATCATTAGGATTGGTAGCCGCGTTTGTTGGTGGTTTATTTTTTATGTAGAACTTTGTCTGGATGTACATTGTACATCTTGTTAACTAATGACTGTGGGTGCTTGCAATTTGTAGTTATTCATTACCAATTTCTATATATGTTGTTTACTCTGTTACTGTATCCACGAGTAGGGTAGGCATGGCCCATTTTTTGCTGAGTACCACATGCGGTTTGCTTGTGGCAAATCCCCTCAGCTCACTCCCCCTCTGTTCACCCCATGTCTACCCCTGAACTCATCCACCGTGAAAGCAATCCAAAAAGGAATTAATCTTGAACATTAAATTGTCTTTAATATATTTAAGTGAATTTGTTTCGGTTTCCGGTTTTTGTTTTATGAGAATTTGGAGTTATTTTTCTCTTTTTATTTATTTATATATTTAATTTATTAAGGTTCGCCAAAAGTTGTTACAGATATTATTCAGGTAGGAACCTGTAAAGTAATCCAATTATAGGCAAACACCACATGCAAAGTGCTCTTTGTAATTATAAATTTAATTTTAAAGACTTAATGTACTTAAATTCTAGATAATTATATTAAATAATAATATTAATTACGTCTGACAAACGTCAATATTGAGTCTACGTGGAAGTCAACCAGGTCGCTGCGTTCGTTTATGAGTTTGCACATGCTGGGTATATGCGAATTAGCACCAAACACTGTAGGGCTAAGAGGTGGAGCTAAGAGTGCTATAGGTTTGCGAGGTGGTCTACGGGGTACTCTGAAATTGAACTTATATACCAATTGTCAAGTCAATGGCGCTGTTGCTCTTAGTGAAATAAAAATATTTTCTAGGTATCATTAATTGGATAAATATATGGGTGAACAAAAGCTTACGTTACCTTACAAAAGTTTAATAAAAAATCCGTTGTTTATTTACCACAACGAAAACCGGTTCTAACATGTCCATTTCAAAGGAAATAACAATATGGAAAATCTGATTTTACTATGAAAAGGTTTTTCCATGTAAAATAAAACGTTATCGATCCTATCTTAGACGACTCAACTATAGAATCGCCACCAACATCTTATAACGACTCCATTCAGTCAAACCCCACAAAAAAACATCCGTTCAAACATACTTTTCGTCATATCACACATACATCCATCCCACATACAGCAAAGAAAAACATTTTCTATTTACAATACTCCAATCGACGATCCGGAAGCAATCTACCCGGGCGGGTCCGGGAAATTTCCCTAGTTCCCAATAATGGGGGCGTGAAGGGACTGATAAACTTGATTAAGCACTCCCCCCTCCGAACGGGGAAAAACTCCCTCCACCAACAGCCTTAAAACCGATTTTTAAGGATACGCACTTTATATCATCTGTGGCTTGTTATTATCTGTGGTCGATCATAAGTCATAAGTCATTTAATCATTTGTTAACACAGGTACAATAAATAGTTGTTATAAAACATTACAAGCGCGCTATGTTATGCCCGAAGGCGTACAAATATTCATATAGGTCATTGACATTAAAATTTATAACCTTAAAAATTGTATTATTGGAATGCATATATTAAAGTATTAATTGATTTTGACAAAAAATAAAAAACAAAGAAAATTAAATAAAAATATATAAATGTCAAAAAGTCAGTGTAATTAAGTCAAAATTCAAATTATGTTTAAGCAAAATAAAAATAAAAAGAGAAGACAATTATTAAAATAATACAAAAATGTCACGTGAAAAATGTCAAATTGAATCGGACTTAAAGACAACTACCTACTACTATGGTCAAAAACAGTATCATAGAGTATGTTTTGATGGGAAAAGTTTTCGTTTTTTTGTTATATTAATTATTAACATAACATACAAACCAACATCATACCTGTTATCCCGAAAGGTTAGGCAGAGGTGTACTTAATAGTACACTGACATTTCGCTAGTTATGTTTAAGTCCCATGCAATAGGGGGCGAGCCTATTGCCATCAACCGAACACAAATCTAGACTCCATAGTTGCTAATGAGAAATTCCTAAAGGAAAAACCCAATCACTTTGCCCGACCTGGGAATCGAACCCGAGACCTCATGCTCAGCAGTCGCGCTTGGAACCACTAGACCAATGAGGCAGGTTTTCATTATTGTTGTATGAATAAATGTAAATTGAATCGTGTTACTGTATTTTTTGAAAATGTGTAGTTAGATATAAAGGGTGTAACAAGACCCTTAACGAAGCCAAAAGGCACTTGTTCTCCCTGTCATAATAATATTTATTTTGGTTCTGGAATATCTGGGAACCTTTTAGTTACGGAGATATTGGGGGTCGAAGTTCCAACTTTAGCAACGGTTTTTTAATTTATATACATGGGTTGAATGTAAGATTTTTACTTTAAAAACCTCCACGACCCCCGTAATATTCAATTCATCCATCAGCACAATGTTTTGAGTATGTTACATTGAGTCCTACAGTAAAACGTCATTTTTCACCCCAAAAAAAGTCGTTTCCCAGCAATAACTTTTGCGTAAAGTTATTTAGTTTGATGTAGATAATGCTTGGTTGACGGCTTCGGGAAGGATCATTCTACACCCTGTATGTCGAAAACATTGTGTAAAATAACTTTGTTGAGAAAACACGTTTATGTAAATTCTATCCAAATATTTTCCTTGAACAAACACTTTACCTAAAATCTTAACTTGTCTTTATATAGCAAGTAATAACCATTATCTATGCCATTGTGTAATTTGGGTCACACGTAAGCAACCGAGCTTTGTATTTCAATTTCTTCACTTCATGTAAAATACTGATATTCAGCTGCGTCAAGTTAGACTGGAAGCCGACCCCAAGTTGGGAACAGGCTAGGAAGATTGATTGACTCATGGCTACCAATTTCTGTTAACCTCTATGTACCTGCCTATGTATAATAATACCTAAACAATAAACAATTTTCTTCTCCTTTCGCAGGGACTCAACAACAAGAACCAAAGAAGAGCGATCTTGGCGCTGGTGGCAGGACGCAGGGCTCCGGGCCCTCAACCGACGTAGGCGCGACGTCCGAGAGACCACCAAGTACATCGAGACGGCCCTGGTCATAGACAAGGCGATGTTTGACAGGAGGAATGGCAGCACCAGGTCGGAGGTCGTCCATGATGCCATACAAGTGGCTAACATTGCTGATCTGGTGAGTAGATAGCTTGACTTAAAAATATTTTCTGTAGAGAGCGTAAAAACGATGTAATTGGTAATGGTAATAGTTTTGTGAAGTGCCTCTCATACAAAACATAATGGAAGTTCTTGGTTACATGAAGTTTTTGGTTCCGTGATGTTTTGTTACTACGAGTATTCCTATAACTTAATCCTCTATTACATATCCAATGTCATTTGCATTCAAAGCAAACATGGTTAAGTATTGTATTTTTTGCCTGACGCTAAATTTGATAAAAAGTTAAACAGAAAAAAAAACATACTTATGTATTTGCTGAAAGGAAACTGAACGCATTAATATATCTATTTCAAATCAGTCACTGCGTGTATGACCAGATGTATGAAGGTGCACGATGCAAAAGGAGTATGTTAAGGATCGTAGCAATGGCATTGGGCGTCTGGGGCCACCGTAGGCGCGAGCCTGTGGACGGCGAGTAATGGGCTAGCTCGCCGTCCCCGTCGACACGGCCCGTCATTTTATGATGACAGGCCGTGTCGCCGGCACGTTCGTGTTCCACGCGCCTCAAAGAGAGCAAACGGGAAGGGGTCCGAAATGACCGATGCCTGCCAGGGTTGCGGGACTGTTCGAAAAAGATACCGCGGCCCTAGAACACAAAGGGCAAAAGAAGCAACATGGATAGGTTTTAGTCAGTACAAATCTGACACTACCTTCCACTCCGCCCAGAGTGGGAGGGGTCATTTGATGACTGAAACTTAGTTGGAAAAGGCTAGGCAGGTGATGCCGAGGTGTATAAAATATATACCTACTCGGACTAACTGACAAAACAGATTACTGTTAGTAAAATTCGACGTAAGTAGATACTAACAAAAACTCGCCCAACAGTCTATACAAACATTTAATTTTAATGTCTACTTAAAAAAAGTAACCAACTTTTTACGACGCACAAGTAATCATGCCTACATCCTAAGTTTACTACTAACCCGTAATGACGAACCATACTCAGTCCATACAAAAATAAACTAAACAATGTCCTAACAATAAACTTTCAGAGCAACGGTACCTAATTACAGCAACAGAACAATAAAAACCGTGGGTCCCGACATATGTCATGAAGCGCGCGACTACGCGTGACATATGTCACAGAAGGGTAAAACAAATTATGATCTGCGCTCTAGTATTCTGGAGATGGACCTGACAGCCAACACTCAAGGATTAGACCCCCGTTTTTTGGATGAAGTGTACTTTTTTGATGAAGATGTATTATTTTCATGATATTGTCTGTTTTAGACCTATTTTTCTTGTTGGAGCGATAATAAATTGTTCTAGGTTGTCTGGTTTTCGTTTTCATTTAAAAAATGCCTTTTAAAATAAAACAATAAGTTTTTTTCTGACGTAAAATTTTGGTAAAATGACGTTAGGTACATTATGTTAGGTACTAGCGTTAGTACGAGGTTTCGCCCACCGCCAACGTTTGCTGAAATTAATGTAAATTTCTTCAGCTGTTTTGGCGTGAACCTTTTCGAAAACGGCTAAGTGAATTAAGACTCAATGATCTTTAACAGACGGTTACACAGAGTTACCTATTTCCACATTCAAACTATTAAAATAAGAAACAGCCATTCATCTTGAAACACAAAAATATGGCTTTCCAATCAGCAACTTCTCACGAAGATACCAACCCCTGATACGGCATGTTCCTTTTACCTCCTCATTTAAATGAAACGCAAACGACACAAGTGCTTAGAATTTACTCTATCTATTTACATTTAACAAACCGACGACAGAAATAGTAATTTCGACAAAACGTTGCGTTCAGTAATCTTCTTCATCAATCAAATCAACAGAATGATTCAAAATAAATGGGATCTATTTATTTTGAATCATTCTGTTGTAAATTTAATTTTAAAATTGAATTTGAAATGGATAAACATCTGTATTGTTTGTTGGTTATTCTTAAGAAGTCGGTGTTTCGTGGATTTTATTGGATGATACCTTTGGGTTGTAAATTGTTGTAATTTATTGTAGTTGAATTACGATTGAGGCAGCTATAATCAGACAATCAACAATTGAATGGGGTAAACTGTATTTTTTTTAATTTTATTTAAGTTATTGCTAAAATATCTACTTATATTGCAAGTATTTGTTTGTTCATTCATCATACTGTATGGGCATACCGTGTACATATAGACCCATCGCAAAAACGCCCTATAACCTATTCAGGAAATGTATTTTAAAAAGTTCTTCCTACTAAGCTCTCTTACGCATGTCTTGTGCTTCTCTAGGAGTTTCGATGACAGATATAGAGATGACCTAGATAACACAACAGAACCCACCTACTTCGCGTGCCCGGCTTAAGCATTACTTAACGTAGCTATTGTCACAGTTAGTTAATTTGTTTAAAACAACAACGTTACAAGTCAAGAACTTAGTTCTAGATATTTAAACAACAAATATGTAGTCTGTAAGTAACTTGTTTGTACAGGAACTAAATAGTGCTTATGACGTCATAGTAGATAGTCAAAAAATGAGACGCTTGGTTTACATAGTTTAGACTGCATTTTCTGTTAATAAAGTAAATAAAAGTGTAACAAGATCCTTAACGAAGCCGAAAGGCACTTGTTCTCCCCGTCATTGCGATCATTTTTTTTTTTTGTTCTAGATCATACCTGGGAACCTTCTAGTTACGGAGATATTGGGGGTCAAAGTTTTTAATACATGTTTTCAATGTGAGATTTTTACTTTAAACACCTCCACGACTTCCGCACTATTCAATCCATCCAACAGCACAATGTTTGGAGTGCCTAACATTGGGTCCTACCGTAAAACGTGATTTTTCACCCCAAAAAAAAAAGTCTTTTCCCAGCAATAATTTTTGCATAAAGTTACTTAGTTTGATGTACATAATGCTTGGTTAACGGCTTCGTTAAGGGTCTTGTTACACCCTGTATTTAAAAAAAAAAGTAGATTAACCAGAGGATTGGATACTAAAATGACAATATAACCTAATCATAAGTAGCACAAACCATTTCACAAATCCCGGGCCACATAAAGCAAGCCTGAATAAAAGGCTCCCCGACGGACGCAAACTTTGATAACTCTGTAAAAAGAATTATATTCACAGTGTAAAACCGAGATGATAATAATATCCGAATAACGTTGCGTAAAAGTCGAAAAGTTTCAATCATATTCAGCGGGGCCCGTAACTAATCTCATTACAACTTCCTTCGAAATAAGTAATGCCTGTCCAAAATTCAATTTTTGAGTTAATCAAAACGTTTTGACTGGTATTTTGGGTTAGTGGTTGAAAGCGCGATTACTAAACATGTGGTCCTTGGTTCGAATCCCAGCTCGGAGAAAGTTGTATTGAGTTTTTCTATCAGGAATACGGAGTCTATATTTGTTCCAATCGATGTTGATGCCCCTTAAAACATGGGACTTAAGCATAGCTGGCGAAATGTGGATGTACTATTCAGTACACCTCTGCCTAATCTCTAGGGTCTATAGGCGTGATATTATGTTGCAAAACGCTTTGCTAGGTTATAACAGCGTGTTTCGGCTTTAAAACAAAGCCGAACAGCCAATTTTGTGCTTAACGAAGTTATCTCCTACATATGGGAGCACTAGTTCTTGAAAGAGGATCGTTTGGGGAACAGATGGACGAAAAATTTTGTATTTATAATTTTTTTAAACAAAGTTTATCGCTTTTTTGTGGAGTTTGGGTAGTGGAGTTTTTGGAGAATGAATGACCTCTCTAGCAACAGCCTCTATCTTCTATCTATACATACAAATACATAAAATTTAAGTTTCTGTTTGTAATATCAAAATAACATCTTTTTAATGAATGGCATATGGAAAGAATACGAGTATATACGGCACATAAAACAAAAAACACTTTTTTTTTGTTTGTCTGTTTGTTCCGGCTAATCTCCGAAACGGCCGGACCGATTTGATGGGACTTTCACTGGCAGATAGCTGACGTTATAAGGTCTAACATTGGTTACATTTTTTTAGAAAAATAATTAGGGTTCCATAGAAAAATAATTAAAACCCTTGAAATTGTTAACAAAATCTGATTCAAAACGGGTAATAATTTTTCACGCGAACGAAGGTCGCAGGCAACAACTAGTATTAAATAAATGAATAGGGTAAATAAGTATTGTGCATAATTATTTCTAAAGCAGATTTCCATATTAATGAATCTTTGACGCATTGACTGCC
Source organism: Eugnorisma glareosa (assembly GCA_947578425.1). Classification (NCBI taxonomy): domain Eukaryota; kingdom Metazoa; phylum Arthropoda; class Insecta; order Lepidoptera; family Noctuidae; genus Eugnorisma; species Eugnorisma glareosa. The sequence continues at coordinate 20,110,667 of OX387966.1, read as the reverse complement.
TCTTTGGTCTAATGGTCGCAACTGCGACTGTTGAGTTTGGGATCTTGGGTTGGGTTCCCAGACCAGGTAAAGAATGATTGGCTACATCAGCTTTTTTTGGATTTTTAATGAAAAAAACTGAATGACCAAATCGTGAGGTGTATGGCACATGGGCAGATGTCATACGTTAATAGACGGAATGTGTCAGATTTCAGTCTGCAAGTGAGGATCTACTTAGAGACACGAGATAAATATGTACGATGTTTGTATGTTCCATCATATTTTGTCGACACCTAGCCTCGAAGCTGCTTATACTTTAATTAAGTTCGTGTTGTTACGTTTTACATTATATGGAAAGATGGGACTGGAATGTACATTTGTATAAAAGTCCACTGAGAAAGCAAAACACTGAGTTTGCGTCACATAACACAGAACCATACCCAGTAACCCCAACAGTTGCTCTTACTTCCAAAGCTGACCTCCATTTCTCTAACAACTTTTCTTTGTTTCCAGTACTTCCGCACCCTCAACACCCGGGTATCCCTGGTCTACATCGAGTCCTGGCAGAGCGCAGACCAAGCGGACATTGACAGGAAGCAGGACATCACACGAGCCATCCATAAATTCAGTGACTACACCGCCAGAAAGCTGTTCAAAATTGAGAAGGATACGACGCAGCTGCTAACGTAAGTTCAACTAAAGTACATGATGCTCAGTAGTATTGATATTTATTTGAATCTGGGTTAAGTGTTATCAAGTCTGTTAATGTAGTTAGGACGAGGTTACGATCACGATAAAATGAGAAGATCTGTTGTGAAGCATAAGTTAAGCCGTATCCAGACTTTGCGAGGCATGCGCCGCGAACGGCGCACAGCGAATGCCTCGCAAGGTGTGTACCTTTATATTCGTGGCGAGGAGACACACAAACGAGGCGTTTGCTTCGCACGCGATGGCTCGACTCGTATATGTTGGTATATTTTTTCAACACGCACGCCGCAAGCAGAGGCAGTCTTTGTGCACCGTTCGTGACGCATGCCTCGCAAAGTCTGGATCCACCTTTAGAATCATACGCACAAAATAGTAAAACAGAGTTAGTTTGATCATTTTGGAAATAATCGTCGTAAATCAAACAAAAACCATGACATTTTAAACTCTAAGAAATTTTCATTAAAAAAACAAATCTAACTCAGATTTAAATCCACCATCTTTTAAAACATAATCCCATAAGCCGCTAGATCTTGTTTCAACATTCAGAAACAACCTCGGATAAACACAGAACGATAACAGTCCTTACATTGCATTTTATGTAAGCGTCTGTCCTCGCCTGCATTTTGTAAAGTAATACAAATATCTCGCAAGAGGCGTTTCGACGGCGAGGCTCCACAAATCTGTTTACAACACCCTTTTCACTTTGAACGAACGAAATTGCTAGATAGACAGTTGCGAGTGTGCTAAGCAGCGAGAAAATTAATCTCGAAAGCGAACCGAGGTCGAGAATTAATTTGAGCGATAAACGAATCGGACGAAAAGCGTTACAGCGGTCATGTTTTCTCACTTTGAACTTTAGTGTCCTAGTTTTTGAGTTAACATTCGCGTGGTGTTACGACCCGCGAAATATCATCGGCTATTATCGCTCTAATTTAACAAATTACCGCGAATCCGTGGTAATGTTTCCGACAGGCGGTATCCTGTCATAATTTAGGATGTCAGCTGCAGATACAGTCGTCGATATCCTCGCAGCGACAGTGTCTCCGATTCGATTTGGGAGTGTATTCCTGGATTTGTCGTGTGAATGATTGATGTCTATCAAATATTTACGATAGCTGTAGCCTAAAATGGCTGTGATCCTTCGGGAAAGAATGCCGCCAACGGATTGACAGTCGAACAATGCGGTCTTGGCATTTATTGCCCGTTTTTTTTTGGGATATCGCTGAATCTACATATTCATTTTGTGTCGATGTGAGCTTTCAGGAATCTGGCCAAGTAGATCGATGACGTGGCATGACGTAACACAACTATGAGCTTTGTGTTCGTATTTTTGTATTACTTTTGTATTTCTTTGTTCAGTGAACCGTGGAAATATATTTATGATATGGTATTAAGTGCTATTATAGGGATAGCCATTACTTAGTTGGTAGGATTCAGAAATGCCTGTCCGCCTATCTCCGAACAAAGATATTAAGTAGATTACTACAAGTTTCTGTTACTGATGATGTTTTTTTTTCATATTGTTTGAACAATGTCTCCAAAATGTCATTTTTGGAATTACGACCTTATTTTCACTTGAGTTCCTATGACTCCCCAGGTTCTCGCATTATACCTACCTAAATAAAGAACCTCAATCACACAAACCAAATCAATGTTATTAATTTATGTATTTCCCGGGTCCAACTCAAACACGACTAACGCAATAACAGTTCGCAGTAAAATTAAATAGTCTGACCGCCGAGCCTTTTGCCCCGGGGCATAGACAAACAGGAATTTTATCTAATTTCCAACGTCTCTTTATGTATGGAGGCGTATGGTTCTATGTACACTAATTGGGTTCTCTATCGTTATAAATGAAGAGACGTGTTTGAAAGAGGTCGCGTTGGTTGTGGATTTCATGGTTGTAAACGATGATTTTCGTATTTGTAGTTGTACAAAATGTTAACACCGTCATTATTAGATTTATTTGACTGGACAAAGCTTCCTATAAGATTAGTTTATTTTGAGGAATTGACGCCAAAAAAATAGAACCACCTAGACAATGGACTGGCAATCGTCAATTACATTCAAATGTTCCAAATCTGTATAATAAGGCTAAATAGGCTAATAGGCTGTATATATTGCTAATAGGTAATTTATTACCATCACTAGTACGATTGTTACTACTTCTACTTCCAATGACCTACATATATTTTAGTTTACGTAAATAGTATTTTTGGTTTACATAAATAGTACAGCATCAGTACTTACTGGGTTGTGTGTGGAGATCAGATCGGCAGTCACTCCTGGTAAAATACAGGTATTGAGCTGCATTCGCTTGGACTGGAAGGCCAATCGCAACATAGTTGGGAATAGGCGAGGTTGATAGATAATACAGCATCAATTTACATATCTTTTTAAGACTCCACATAAAGTCTAAGCCCTAACAAGATCTCTAAATCTCTCATTTTAAGACCTTCGTACCTAATTTCCTGACCCTGGGTACAATTTAACAGCTACATTAATAATGCGCACCACATAACTAGGCTCAAAATCTAAGTGATTGGTTTCCAAAGCTCGTTTCCAACGTGCTTCGAATACCTGCCACAATTGCCAGGGTTTTATGACTGGCACCCGGGCATGGCACCCTCACAGGTTGATTAGATAGATATAAAAAGTAGGCACTTTTATGCCTGTGCGGTAGACTGGATTTATGGCTATTTCTACAGAAGTTCGGAGAGGCTTTAGTATCTTATTATGAGTGTGTTTCTTTAATTAGTACTTGGTATTGTCGTTTCGTTTTTTTAGGGCCTTGTTTATGATGATTTGGGCAGCTTTACGGTCTCTTACCAAACGTAAGTTTTTAGAGAATTGAAAGTTCAAATATTTGGACATTGTGTATTGTTTGTGCATTTAGCATATAATGCTAATTGCTACTGAAGACGCAAAAAAACTGCAATTCCCCCAAAGTAAATTTAGTCTAATGACAGTATAATCTAAGACCTATAATTTAACTATTTTGACACAAATCGCTGAAATGACATTAAAGTTCTTAATGTTAAGATTTCAAACAGGCGTTGGCTTTCTCTATTCTGATTTTACACTCACAGCTCAAAAAGACACAATTAAGAACCAATTTAAAAATCAATCAAATCAATCCGCAAACATCGATTTCTTTTTTTCTAATTATCTCTTAACGTCTGTTACAAAAGGATCCAAGATGGCGGCGGTGACGTCAGCGCTATCGCTTGTTGGCGTAGTAATTCAACTATAATTCCCGATATCCGAGTCGAATCGGTTCCCGAAGCGTGGCTGCTCTTTGAGCGTCGAGTGTACCTTTGAAAGTTGCGTCGCTAGTACTCCACGGGTGGAAACATACAGCGAGAGGAACGTGGCGTGCTCGAGTGAATGTTTTCAACAAGTGTGCACTTTTTTGATTTTATTTGTCGTGTGTGTTAGTTCGATTCTAGTGTGAACTAGATTGGAAGGAAGTTTTCATAATTCAATCAGAATCAGTTTCACTAAAGACCGCTTTTTATATGAAGTTTTTGTTGAGCAGAGTGACGCTAAGATCCTCGATAAATATAAACTGGATTACAGTTTTCATTGAGCGTAAGACTACAACATAGAGGTACTCATAGGTATCACCATTAAAAACTTCTTGCTAACATTGTTGTCTTTCACTGTTCTGAGGATGAATTAAATCGTAATAAAGTTCCACCTTGGGTTCTTACTCCCTAATCTCATAAATCAGGAGTGTCACCATTGGGTGCCTTTTTTTTTCGTATCGGAAATCATCAAATGACCCCTCCCGCTCTGGGCTGAGCAGGAGGGAGTGTCAGACTTTTACTGACTAAAACCCATCCATGTTCCTTCCTTCGCCCTTTGTGTTGCAGGGCCGCGGTATCTCTTTCGAACAGTCCCGCAACCATGGGCCATTGGGCGCCTTAAAGGTGTTTTTTTAGAAACGCAGAATTTAATATTGAAATAAACCACAGAAATATGTTTTAACATGCATGAAATTGGCTTTATTTGACTGATCATTTTTGACCATTTATGGTTGAATGCCAATTCCCTGGATATAAAATAAAACCTGTGTTTTATTTTAGTTTTAAGTTCTCCTCTAAAAAAAACCGTTACTACACTACTAACAGTTCGACATGCCTCCTACCAATAACCTAGTACTCTCAGGCACGTTTATTGTCCCTGATCAGTATGTTTCAAAAAGTAATATTTCCACAAGTTTGACGTTATCGCGTCTCGTTACGAAGTTTGTCAAATTCGCGTTCGATCACAAACTCGATAAGCGATTACGAATACTTTCCAAATGATAACTTCCGTCTATTTTTCTACGAAATTTCATAAGTTACGCGGGTTTTCTTTTATTCCTATTTTTAGCCAAATGTTGGCAACTTTGACATCGTGAAACAAAGGTATTTTTGTTTTTAATAATGCCGAATAAACACAATTTTCTTTCTTCTTTCTTTATTTTTCTTTCAAAGGAGAATTGGAAATAAATTAGGACAAAATAATGCTTTGTTTAATGTCAGATAAACAAAACTTGAGAAAACCCCGCCTCGTTGGTACAGTGGTGGCGAGCACTACCACTGAGCATAAGTTCCTGGGTTCGATTACTAAATCGGGCAAATTGTTACTGGGATTTTTCCATCAGGAATGTCTCAGTAGCAGCTCGAAGTCTAGTTTTATATCAAGCTGATGGTAATAGGCGCGCTCCCTACTGCATGGAACGTATATATAAATGGCAAAATGTGGGTTTACTATCGTTACACCTCTGCCTAAACTCTATGAGATTACAGACCATTGTCATAAGTGGCGTTATGTCCAGAGAACCAGAATTGTCGGCATATTTCACAGAATAAGTAAACTGAAGTGGCAATGGGCCGGTCATATTAGCCGTAGAACCGATGACCGTTGGGGTAGACGTGTTCTTGAGTGGAGACTGCGAATCGGCAAGCGTGAGGTGGGAGGCTCGGTGTAGAGACGATCTTCGCAGGGTGACTGGTAGCAACTGGATGAGAGTTGCTGAAAATCGAGTTGAGTGGCGTGCGATTGGGGAGGCCTATGTCCAGCAGTGGACAGTGGGCTGATCTTGTCATACTTATGTTCCTGTTAGAAAGATCAACATCGAATAAAGTTGCCTAGTTTTACGAAACCGGCATACAAAGTGCGACGTTCCTCTAGTCAAAGTGCAACAAAACAAACTCTGTACTATCATGTTTTAATTGTCTTTTCGAAAGGCAGAGTTCATGTTACACAAGTTGCAAGTTAAATAAGGGTTCGCGTACTAGTTCAAATTTACATACTTTTATCTAGAAACTACACTCTCCTTCAAAACATCTCTGTTCAAACTAACTAGAATATTATAAAGTGAGCACCTACATACGCGTCCTGTATAACGTAGCATTTACGTAGTATATACGCACCGTCTATGTAGAATTTACGTCTATATACGTAGGACGCTTCAACTTTGTGTACTTGAATCTCAACTGCGATGAATCTTTGTATGAATACGTGAATACTACGTACGACGTATGTGCAACTGCACATACGTCTTTGTACAGCGCGCTCCAAGTTCTTAACGTGGAAACTGTTTAATTTCATGTTTAAAGTTTGAGCTACATTTCTACGATTGTGCTGGTTTTCCTTTAGATGTTTTGTAGGTTTGACCAAATTCGGTTTTGTTTTTACGCTTACTAGCTTTTGCCCCGCGGCTTCCCTCGCGTTAATCTAGAATTTGACAGTTAAACTCTTAACACACCACTAAAATTTTTATAATAACTAGCGACACGCCCCGGCTTCGTTCGCATGGGTGCAGTGTTATACATATAAACCTTCCTCTTGAATAAGTATATTATTTTAAAGATCTAAGTATACATAGGGACAGACAGCGGGAAGCGACTTTGTTTTATGCTATGTAGTGATATAATTCAATCATGATTCGAAAGACACCTGGCGCCATCTATTATCATAAGAACGTTATCGTTGTTTACCTCGGCAACAGTACTTATTTTCGGGATGAAAGGTACCCTATGCCCGTTTCTGTACACCTGACCACGTATAAGCACAATTTCAGGATGTTTGGTTTGGTTTAGGCGTGGAAGGTGGAAGCAAAACAAACTTTTTAAAAAAAGTCAATTTTCTTCAAAAGACATTTTTCAGCAGACTTTTTTTCGGAATGCTGTACCGAATACGTAGTAATCTTCACTCTATATCTGTATGAATATGTCCTGCAGGACTTATGACATCAAAACAATCAGTCTGGACTTAATTAGATCACATCTCTAATGCTTAATTAAAAATAAACGCATTTTCACACACAAAGGGCATTATTGCCAGACTGGGGCCTCTAAAACAATTAGCTAGGTCTGTTAACCCATAAAAATTATAATAATCAGGCGTTTCAGGCCATTATACCGTTATAAAGATTAAGGTCAGGCCATATGTGCGTATATTGTCCTTTGTAGTAAATGTCCTTTTTAGTAAATAAATTATGAGGCAGCGAGGCTGAGAATGAGTTCAGATGTTTTAATAATTGGCGGGTAATTATAAATGAATGCGGATAATTATCAAATTATAGGACATAAAAAATGGGAATAATTATTGCGGTTTGTTTGCATTAAAGAGTTGTAGAATACAACAGAACTGTAGGGTTTGCTTCCACTGTTGGGAGATCATAATTATTGTTAAGTAAAATGTAAATCAAATGAGAACAGATTACTTAAATCTATACCATCTTGTTATGTACGTACTTACTGAACCACACTCACTGATAGGCCTGACATAGACACAGCTCTTGAAAATCAAACCAGTACAATGTGTTATCGCTGTTAACGATACCTTTCTAACAACGTCTGAATGCAATGAACGAATAAAAAAATGAGTCGCTTATTTGAAACTTAAAATGCCGTATAAACAAAAAACTTTCAGCTTTAACCGTACCCAGACGCAAATCAATATTCAGGTTGCATTTTACATAACACTATGTTAAAAAACCACCACAAAAAACGTTATCAAAGTTGCCATGTTAATTCGTGACGTCTCTTCCAGAGGGCTGACGTTCCCCGGAGGCGAGTCTGGGATATCTGTCCCGGACACGCTGTGCACGCCCAAGTCCGTGGGCATCTCCGTGGACACCAACACTTACGAGCCCCATCTACTCGCTGGGACCATGGCGCATATGATTGGACATAATATTGGTGAGTTTTTAGTTTTGAATTTTTTACCCGACTGCAAAGTAGGGAGTAGTATTTTTACAAGCTTGTGTTGGCCTACTGCAGCGCAAATACCTCCCTTTCAGCTTTCCAGGTCCCTCTACCCTACCTAATGCGTAAAGTCAATCCTTCAAAAATGAGTCAAACTCATAGAAGGGATTATTTTTATGTTGTCTCTGGTCTAGTACCATAAACGCTCGCGAAAATCATTATAGTGCAGCTTAGTACCGTAAATTCTGTTGAGGGTAATTAGCCAATACTGCTAACTCTTGTATTTGTAGTCACATAGACACGATACAAAGTAGTAACATAGATAATGTCTAATTTTGTAGAATAAAACCATGTACACATGGCTACACATCAAGCCATACATTTCCAGTATAAGCTGACCTCGCATTGTACGGAAATCATATACAATGCGAGATCAGGGTAAACTAGAAATGTATAGCTTGATGTGTAGCCGTGTGTACCTATTATTATTTTATGTTAGAAATTCCGCTTCTTTCTCCCAAGTTTAGAAAAATGTTGACAAAATCATTCGTCTGGAAAACTTCAATTGACATTGTTAGAAATAGTTTTCCTTGTTCAATGCAATCGAAGTGTTTGCGAAATCGATAACAACAAAATGTTGGCTGACAAAACTTTTGTCGCAACAGTTTGCATCAAAATAACTCGCTATTTTATCAATACCTAAAATAATATGTATGGAATCGTATAAACTTTTTAGACAGATAACATAATAATCATTTCAGCAGTCTAAACGTAAAAGACCGGATCCGCCAGAGACCGTCACGGTGTGGCAAAAGACCGAGCCTGTTTATTTTACGACAAGGGGTTAATTGCAACTACTTTTAACGAACCTTTGCATGTGTTTATAATAGATAGCTAGTAGTCAATAAACATTGTTTTATTAATATTACGACCACAATTTAACAATAGGTTAGGATATATGACCTTGAATGACCAAACAGTTCTAATTATTTTCCTTAATATTTTACCCACATACCAAGCAATTTATTGGCCACTGTGAACTAATAACCTTTTCTCCCCAGGCATGGGCCATGACGACGGGCGCGAGCAGTGCTTCTGCCGGGACTGGCATGGCTGCATCATGGCGCAGTCCATCGTGGGTTCAGACAACGTGCAGCCCTACAAGTTCTCCGACTGCTCCAAGAACGACTACATCAACGAGCTTCGAGTCGGCCAGGGATTGTGCTTGCTGAATAAACCTAATGAGGTAGGTTATATCTTTACTAAGGCGTGCTCATCAATTATTCGGGTCGGTATGCTTCGGCCGGCAAAATCGAATAATACGAGTATAGTACATTACTGTAGCGGCCAGCAACAGAGGCATTGACGGATGAACGTATAAATGTGGGCCGAGGCGAAGCCGAGGCACCCCCATACGTAAGTCCATCAATGCCTAGTTGTGGCCAAGGCTTGTATAGTACTTTTCTCAAATAATGCGAGGAAATTAAAACTCTCGCGTTGAAGATCATCATTTGTTTTTTTTTTCAATAAACCGCTTTCTATTTGCATGCCAATTCGAAATTTAAATAAAACCTTTGATAAGTTTACCTCCTTGGTTGCCGTTCTATTTTTAAATAACACCACAGATATGAGTTTACTATGTAATTTATTTGGCCGCTAAATACGACAGATATGGATTTTCATACAACTTTTGCCGGCCGCTGGTCGCATGTATCTGGCCAGTACAGCAATTTCGATTTATCTCGAAGAAGGTTGTCAAAATAATGCTCAAATTTCCAAGCATGTTTGAGAAATAATTATATAGGTGCTGGACGCAATTTGCCGATTGGCACAAATCAAAAGAAAGCCAAATATTATTGTATACTAGCTGTTGCCCGCGACTTCGATCGCGTGGAAATTTTGATGTGTGTGTGAGTAAAAAAAGGAGCCTATGTGTTATTCTAGAGTCTAATCTATCTCTGTGCCAAATTTCATCCAGATCCGTTCAGCCGTTCTAGCGTGATTGAGTAACAAATATCCATCCATGATCTAAGATAGTTCTGCCGAATCGTATGTTCCGTCTTGACGAAGTATAATATAAGCCTAAATCTTTTCGATGTACAGTTCAAACTTATCTTAGGCATTCTTAGACAAGTCTGAAAGGGTAGATTACTACTACATTGATTCACTCTTTACATATTGAGAAGATGTACTGATTCACTAGTTTCTGCCTTACTCCACGAAGAAAAGGCCTATTTTATGTAACTATGTGAGCGTACAGTATAGGCTCTAACAATGCCTTTATTACCATGACATGAGTTGAGCGTAAGCCATTTTACCAGCTCAACAAACCTTATTATTTTCAGCCATAACTTACATCGAAATAGGATAGCTCTATCAGTTTTCTGACTACCATAAACATGAGGTTATAGCTTAATTTTATTTACAAACCGGACAAGTTTATTCGGGTCATAACTTTTGACATATTTAAACGATATCACGCAAACGTACAAATTAACATATTCAATTTATTTATGTTTATACAACACTAGCTGTTGCCCGCGGCTTCGCTCGCGTATTGGTCGGAAATTATCCCACGGGCACGTTGTAACTATAACCTATGGCACTGGGGGATAATGTAGCTTCCTACTATTGAAAGAATTTTCAAAATCGGTTCAGTAGATCCAGAGATTACCCCCTACAACCTCACAAACTTTACCTCTTTATACTATTAAGTATAGATAACATGAACTATTCGTAGTACCTACCGTGAAAATACAAACCCATTAAAATATTTTACACTGAAATTATGTTTATTTATCAAACGACCGCAGCAACAGCTGGTGTGGGAGTTTAACTGGTAAAATAGAACTATCTACATTTAAGCTGAATACAATAATTATACTTGGTTAACAGATTTGATATAACCTACTAATTGTATCACTATCACACCAAACACCTCGAAACCATCACTAACATAAACCTTTTAATCTGATTAGAAACTCATTTTAGAATTTCATTTAAAATTAATCAGATTTAAGTCCTCAAACTTACCTATTTAAACTTTAATTAACTCGGAATCGTAAAATCAAATCCAATCCAGCGAGATCTTCGAATGAAATCACTTTAATTCTCGATTAAAAACGTTGGGTTTCAATGAAAGCGAAGTCGATGGACTCCGCCTGAAGAGAAGGGATCACAAAACCTTATAATTTACTAGCTCATACATAGAACACAACGCACCACTGCGCACTGATTCGACGATGAAAGTTTAGTATAGATGAGCTCGTCAACGCCACACCACTTCCGCGCAAGTTCATTCGAATTCAAAACAGATTTTCAGGTTGAAAATTAATCAGAGGCTGTCGTATTGTTTGTCGTCACCCGCTAAGGCCCACTCCTTTAATAAAAGTTATGGTAATACAGGCTGCCCTCGCGCTCTGAATCATCTCTTCGTTTGCGAATATATAATAACAGGAACGTCAGCCAGGGTTTATTGGAATAAATTTGCATAGTCAGGAATGATAATGCCGAGCCTTGCTGCTCCCCTTCGATTTCTCACGTTTACATATTTATCGGGGGATGATTCTGAATGCCTTTATTTTCCTGTAGCTTCACGGTTGCTCATAGTAATGCGTGATTTGTTGTCGATTGGTATTCGAAGTGGTTCTGATGTTGATGCTGATAACTTCTTATCAGTTTATGTATTACGTCACATGATTCGATTCTTGTCAATGTTCTACATCTGACTGGAACAATCTGTGCATCATATTTTATAGGAGCGCAGACTTTGACGGAATGATCGCAATATTATTTTGGATAGCGTACAGGTTACATTCGGAGTTATTTACTACAAGAACCTTGTAGAAACTAGAACAAATTTCCGTGCGTTCAATCGTTTTTGCCATACGTATTATTGGAATCAAATATAATACAACTTAGGACCCATTCATTAATGATAATATTCATCCGTGATGCTAGGCAACTGGGCTTATCCCAGTTGTAAACGTCCCTTTGTGCTTATTGGCCTTGTTTCGTTTTGTCTCCTGCTGATATCGAGGGAAGTGGAAATTATGGTTTTCCTACACCCCCGCTATACTTTTCTGATTAATTTCGTTGCAGGATCCAAGAAAGGTAAATTGTTTCTCTGGGACTTCGTTGAGCTTCATTGCGCATTGCGCTTTTCTGGTGGTCGCCACTGTTGATGCTAGCTTTCAGGAGTTGCTGTGGTTCGGGAATAGTGTGGCGGGCTTGTCCCAATGATTCGATTCTCATTGTACACAAACTTACCACGTGCAATCTCCTAGATAAATCGATCTATTCAGTAATTTTTACTATTAAAAATATTATATCTATTAAAATCATTGCACAGTTAGTTTTCTGATACCTATAGATTTTTTTTTTTTTTTTTTTTTTTTGAGCAATTTTCAAGCAGAATCAATTCCAATAATGTATCATGGTTTGTATCAGTCACATTTTTGCAATTGACTTAATTGCAAGTGAGCTCAAAAACTCGACATACTAAAAGCAACATAAGAATACTTCCTTGTACAAATAGGGTTCTTTGAGTATTGCCACCTTCGATTATTCTTTTCTTATATGGCAATCACATTCCTTCTCGTACCTATAAGATAAATTCATGTACTCCTTTACAAAATATACAAATCACGATTCCCGATGTAAATTCAATACATGTATATGCTCACCACACCCTTTGGGCATTGTGAAATGTTTCTCATGTAACTGTAATGCTTTTTTGACTGAGTCTGACATGACGATCGTGTGTTCAACGATTGCTGTTTCTTTTTCTATTTTGAGCATTTCTTAAAGACAAGCTTTTTGTTTTCGTTGGATTTTTAAGAAATATGAGAGTTAAGATCATCGGTAGTCATAGCAGATAATAGCTGATTTAATATAAATTGAAATAGAAAGATGTACTAGAAGCAGCCACAATATACTAACTGAAAAGATTGCGCCTATTAGTTGCTATAAGAGAACACAAATTTTATTAAAAGCAAAGCAACGGATTACAGAAAAAGGATTCGTTTCTCTCAGACGTTTTAAACTAAGCGATACAATCTCGTTCAAAACTCAATGAAGCTCTGCACCTCAATATACAAGCTAACTAACAGATATCTCTGCTCCTACAGTTGGTGATACACCACCAATGCGGCAACGGTCGCCTGGACGAGGGCGAGGAGTGTGACTGTGGCACCATCACGGAGTGCCAGAACACCAACCCCTGCTGCGACCCGTTCACGTGCCGCCTCACCAAGGAGTCGCAGTGCGCCTCCGGAGAGTGCTGCGAAAGGTGTCAGGTAAGGATGAGTGAAGTAAATTGTATTTTATTTTAATTTAATTGTATTCTATATACAAGTACCTACTTATCTACCAACTGAAATGGAAGCAATTGTAAGAAGTTACTCCATCAGTGATGCCATATTTGGGTTCCGTGACCTTTATTAAATAAACCGTTGCACAAAATTGCGCTCATAATATGAATTTCAGGAGAACCTCTAAAAAATATAACTTTGGAATCTTTCAGAAGTCGTGTAAAGTCGGTACACTCTCAAATAAGAACGGTAGATATGGATCAATTTCAACTTCGTTATAGCTAATGAGAATCTAGCAATAATAGTTGCTTTAATTCAATAGTAATAATACCAAGATGATAGTGGAAGTGATATTTATATTTATAATTTAAGTTAAGGTTGCTCGAAATAAATGTATTTTATTTTTTATAATTTTTTTACGTACAAAAGTACTAATTTGTCTTCAGGCCTTCGTAATAGTAGCTCAATACGATTTACATGATCAGACTTTCTAAGTTCTATTAATGAATTCAAAGCAGCCTTCTAGGCCTTTTGTATATTGATAAGACTCGCTTCACCGACGATAAGTCATGCGTTAATTAGCTACAAGTTTCTTCAAAGATACCTAGGTGTATCACCTGTTTGACTCCAACGTACTTTAAATTCTAGGTCTTAAAGTACAGCTCAAAGTTTCCTCAAAACAACTGGGACTTAACACATTCAAATACAAGTCTTACAGTCGAGATACATTTGCATTTTGTTCACACAAATGTATTCCGACTAATTTACAATGGTACGTCTGAATTTCATCAGTTTCCAAACTGATTAATGTTCCACTCTGTGTCATAATGTTGAATAATACAAAGTTAATGCCACATAAAGTTTTGGACAACTATGCTAATGCGACGGTCGGAACCGCAAAAAGAGTGATTTAGTTGGGAATTAGGGATGGAGCATAATTATGTCTGTGTATGTTTCTGAAATGGTTTGGAATGGGGCAGAGAGATTTGTTAAGCATCATTGCTAAGTCCGTGGTTCGACTTGCATTTAGTTTGACGCAGCGTCGAGTCACGTAGACGCAGCGCCCGAATTAAAATGAAACGAGGTGAACAACGTCTTTTTCGCTCAGAAAAAGATCCGATTGCGCGTCAATAACTAGAAAGAAAGAAAAAATGTTTATTTGTCGCAGGTACATGACGTGCGTACAAGAAATAAATTAACAATAATCATTCAATACATTACAAATATTATAAATACACAGGACATACTTGTATTCAAAGAAAAATAAATACAATATTAACAGCTTGCACGTCGTGACTGCGACAAGCAGGTTACCACTCAGCATGATGCTGTGCTATGGGGGACCCACAGCACAGCGCTGGTTTTCAGTGGTCACCCGTGAAAAAAACGTACTACCTATCGATAAATCATCTCCCGTTACAGATTTGTAAATCAAGGTAGGTATTTGCTCAAGAGGAAGGGCTTCAGATCTGGTCTATAAATATCTTCCACGAACACCTACGCAGGATGCGAAGGTTAACTAACATAATACCATTTATATATGTATATCCTTGACGCTATACAATAATTTATTCTAAATAAGTGGGTCTAGTTAGCCTTTTTGAATAGTAAAGGTAATCATTTTCGAACTTGTTGTACCTAGATTATAAGTGAGCGATGTCGTCTAAATTGAAAGCGCACACTCACTTTTATTCCGATTCTTATACACGTAACATAACATCACGCATGTAATCCCTGACGGGTTAGGCAGAGATGTACCTATGTAATATGTAATATGGGGCAAACTTATTGCCATCAACTGGGCAGATCTAGGCTCCATGGCTGCTACTGAGAAATTCCTGATGGAAAAACCCAGTAACAATTTGCCCGACCCGAGAATCGAACCCAGGACCTCTTGCTCAGTAGACGCGCCTGCGACTACTAGACCAACGAGGCATTATTTTTACACTCCCATGTATAATTGTGTAGGTTCTATTGGAGATCCAATACACACTTTAGAACTACATCATCGTACTCTCAAATCTCCTTATATATGTAAATGGTGCACAACAGACTACCCGCAGAATTGTTTCTCCCTCTCCCGGTAATACATCCTGAGGTGGTCTGGAAAAGATCACTGGCCATAACACCGCTCATTGCGTCTCCCTATGTAAAATGTGTGTATGTAAAACCTGTCATTTGTATGGTGTACTTAAATACTAAAGAGCCTCGACCTGTACCTGAGGAGGCTCTCGTTAAGCAGCTGGATCAAGAGCTTGATTCAGAAAGCGGTACTCCTGGACACGGCTCGTATTATTAGGAAGTTTCTCTCTGGAGCCCTGACCGCCACGGCGTAGCTGTTCCCGATACCAGTGGGCTACTAGTTTTTGTATTCTTTTTTTTTTCTATGTTTTCAAAATGTTAAATTCATGTATCTATGTCCACAGCTAAAACCTCGCGGAGTGACCTGCCGGGACGCCACAAACGAATGTGACCTTGAAGAGACGTGCACGGGAATGTCCGGTCTTTGTCCCCCAGACGCCCATCGGAAGAACGGGGATCCCTGTGAAGAGGCTAAGGGGTACTGCTTCGCGGGGCAGTGCCCCACGCTGTCGTTGCAGTGCGAGAGCATCTGGGGGCAGGGCACCATAGGGGCCGACAAGGAATGCTTTGACCAGTTTAACTCGAAGGGGGCTGTCACGGGGCATTGCGGGAAGGATGACGGCGGCCATTTTATTAAGTGTGAGACTGAGTGAGTATTGTTTTGGCCTGGAATGTAATAAATTTATGTTTGGATTTCTAGGTAAATTAAATGAAATGCTCTGCACAAATGACCGTAGAAAATACAATACACGGGCATTTCAATGGCATATTTATCGAGCTTTTAAAAGTAAACGTAAAAAGTTTAAAAAAAAAGTAAAAGTGTATGTTAACACACAAGTATCGGAGACCGAGTACAGAGCAGATTTGTTTTTGGAACGCGATGTGCTCGTTTATGAAATGTATGTTTAAAAAAAATCTTAGGGTTAAAGAGAAAAATTCAATCTGTTAAAATAGAGTAAGATAATACAATGAATACTGTCATCTTCATCAGGAATGTTCGCTGCGGCTCTCTACAGTGCCAGCAAGGGAACCGCTACCCCATAGTGACCGGCATGGACGAGTATTACACCAGGACCGTCATCAGTATCAAGGGTAACGAGTATGAATGCAAGTGAGTACGTTACCAAAACCTATTATTTTATAGGGATTGACACTCTGGGTTTCAAGAAGAAGTTGTCTTTATGAAGTTTTCAATAGACCATGGCTAACTAAAATATATATTCTATTTCGAACTAGTATACAAATCGCGTGTTAGGTATTAACTATTCATTGATTAATCGACATAATAGTTAGGTACACAAATATTTCATACTCATGTCAAATTATTTTAAGAAATAGGTTGGTTTTTATCAATCAAATTTATACTCTAAGCTATATTACCAAAACCTTCTTCTAACCCTCGCCTACTCACAATTCCAGAGCCACAACAGGTCTTCCAAAGCACTCGGAGATCGCTCCCCTGGGGCTGGTGCGCGACGGCACGCCCTGCGGAGACAACCTGGTGTGCGTGAACCAGACATGCACATCCATCTTCCCGTACATCGACCACACCAAGTGCCCCACCGACCACAATAACAACGAGTGCTCTGGGAAGGGGGTGAGTAGTATTAAGAGATATTTTGTGTAAACGGTCGAGCGCACGAACTACAAAGCAATAATTAAACCGATATCAGACTCTTCACATTCCGTTCATTTCTGCCTTTTATTTGGCATCTTTCACTCAATGTAAAACGTCTCAATACGTAATGAACGGAGATTTTTGAAGTATCACACTTCAAAAATTTCCGTCTCATTTCGTCATAACTGCTAAGGTGCAGGTACAACTGTTATCATGGATGTCATTAGACGTTGAAGGTTTGTGTGGTAATCCTAATTAAAGTGGAATGACTTTGAAGCTCTATTCAAGACTAGTTATAGAAAGTAAGTTAAATACTGCCTTTGAATTGAAACTATAGAAATGTGGACCAGAAGTCATAGTGATCAAAGCGAAATTATAATATCTGAAAAACAATTCTGAAGACGAAAACGAGGTTCTTTGTGATGTACGAGTTTATATGCGTGAAAACACTGGATAATGTTTCAGTGGATATTTTCAGAGGTTAAATTTATCAGAACACAATTCACAGACACTATTTTTTGTTAAAATATACAAAGATCCGATGGTGATAGGTAGCTTTATCTTTAAATGAATAGTAAGTAGTTCCGTATTTGAAACTGTAAAATAACCCACCCAACATACTTTCCTATTAAAAACATTCGTAAAAACCTAATGTGTTATCTGCTACATTCGTAAACGTGATCATACGTGTATCATAACTAAACGTATAAAATCTAACAACGCGACGGCGAAGCAAAAATTGAATAACACGCCACCCGAGGCACCACTCAAACTATTAAAAAGTAACTCCACGAGTCCCACGTACATATAAAAATATTATACACAACGTCCTTACGATATGTGGGTATTATTATAGCAGACACGTCGTGTGTGACTGTGTGTGGTCTAGGTTCTTCATCTTTTCTCGTATTTGCACGAATTTTTTTAGAACAGCTCATGGGGGTTACTATGACGTCTTAGAGCAAGAGTAATGCCAGTGTGAGAAAGAGACAGAGCTATACAGGTCGTCTAGCGCCATCTGTTTCCCACACTGGAATTACTCCTGCTTTAAAACGGCATGGTAGGCCACCATATCATATATTATTACTTATACTATCAGCTTCCTTTTCGGCTGGTTAGAGGCTAACCTGGTGTTCGCGTTTTTAGGCCGCCCATGGGTCCCTGACTTAGCTTTACATGCCGTCGAGAAATATCTCTCAGGCATGCTGGTTTGGTTTCCTCACGATACACGATGTTTCTTCACCAAAGTAAATAATGATTATACAATACGCACATTATATCCGAAAAATCGGAGGTGTGTGTCTTGGGAACTCGAGGCCTATGACTTAGCAGTCTGCTGTACACTGCAAACTCAGCTTAAACGTTCCCACTGCTGGGGAACCTCCTCTCTGAATGAGAGAGAGTGGGCCGTAATTCACCACAATCGGCTGACCGCATGCTGGTTTCCTCACGATTTTGAGAGCAGTGGTGATGAAATAATTTACACGAAGCAAAGTGCCCCTTTGGGTTTGCTCCTGCAACCTACAACTCGTAAGTCGCAGTCATTTCCACTTGACCACCAGTGTTTTTTATTAGCTTTAGGTACCTGTAACTCTGTAAAAATTCTTAGAAGTTAAAGACCCTCTCCCCAGTTTCCGATTAAGCTGAAATTTTGCATATAGGTATGTTTAGTTTGTTAACTCAATCTAAATCCAATATGGCGGACTCCCAAAGATGGCAGACTTTTTATGCATTCCCATGATGTGGATATCAAATGAAACGGTTTGCTGAGGAGAATACGAGAAAGCGTGTTTTTTAGTTATTTTAAACTATGTTATTTTTATTTATGGGTTTGGTTAGAGAGAAATAGGTTTATATGAAATAAAATAGACCCTGAAGATCCTGTTGGGCTATTGAACAAGAATGCGGAACATTGAAATCAAGTTTTTAAGATTCCAATTGCGAAAACATGGCGGTCGGCATAAAGGTCTATCCACACATATCAGGGCCGTGCCCGGGACGTGGAAGGACGGTGCCCTCAAAAAATATCGGTGTGTATAATTTATATGAACTCACACACGTCCGTGCCCGGGCCGGCGACGTAGCTTCAGTGCCTACATACATTCGGCCACGGCCATGTCACGTCCCGGGCACGGCCCTGATATGTGTGGATAGACCTTTAACTAGAAAACGTCATTACAGTATTTCGTTTCTATAGACTACCTCCAGAATAATAATTATGACGTTTTCATAAATAAAGTTGATGCATTTCATATTCCACTACAATGAAAAACGAAATGCTATTACTTAATTAATGCATTTCAAAAGTGAGTAGGTAGGAACTTATTTTCGTTCAAATTCTCATTTCGACGAACTGTTTCGGGCAAAACACTTCATAATTATAAATGAAATGTAATATTAAGCCGAAACATACCTCAAAGTGGAGTAATATTATTCCGCGAGGGATTAATAAGTTCCGTTCAGGCGAGTTTTAATTCAATATCATTTAATTGGCCGCTCGTACTATAGTTTGGACCTCGTTAATTATAAGTTGGACTATGTGCGCCTCCCTTAGTGATGTGCCATCACGCCTGTAACCCCCGAAGGGTTAGGTAGAGATGTCCCATATTTCACCAGTTATGTTTGAGTCCCATGTAATAGGAGGCGAGCCTAATACCAACAACTGGGCACAAATCCAGACCCCGTGGCTGCTATTGAGAAATTCCTGATGGAAAAACCCAATAACACTTTGCCCGACCCAAGAATCGAACCCAAGACCATGCTCATCTGTCTCGCTTGCGACCACCCGACCTACAAGAATTGAATTCATTTCATTTTATTTGTGAACATTTCAACTAGCTAGAAAGATTTCAAAATGTTTACTTTCAACCACGCGACCTCGCAGCTTATTAACCTCATTTCTAAATGCCAATCACCCGACCAGATGACGATTAAAAACCACCGTAATAAGACCCTGTCATGTTCAACAAACAACGAGGATTTTCACCAACCATCGAGGGTATGCTCAGGTACTGAAAGCTATCATGATTCGTTTTATGACATTTTTAGCTGATAAACTGAATTTGTTCACCTAGTATCAACGTTCTTAATATTGCATTCTGTGTGTCCTGTTGTCAGTACGTTACCTTTATAGATGGACGCAAATGAAAGTGCTAATCGCGTAACGAAATACTGGCTCAATTTCCCTTTTAATTGCCATGAACACGCTAAGAATAAGACCTCATTTCATTTAAACTTGATCCCATCGTGATATAAAATGCGCGTTACGGATTTTTTGTATGAACTTTGCGAATACTGAACAACCACCAAGATTGTAAGAGAGCGCTATTTCATGATTGATCAAACAATTCGCTCGAAATACACGCCTAAAATTCTCTGTAATTCTCGAAGAGTTGGTCAGAAGTGTATCTACATTTCGCCAGTTAAATATAAGTTCCATATCTAATGAATATATTCTTAAAACGTTACAATAATTTGACTGGACGATATTACATTTAAGTTCCTTATGACTTCCGCCGCGTTAAGGTCGCTTTAGACGCTTTGATAATTAGTAGGGCCCAGTGAATTCGTAAAATTGTAATTAGTGAACAACGACGCAACTTGGTGACCGAGCCACGTCCAAGTTGCTAGCCTTGTTAACACATGACAGAGGGTAAACGTGGACTACAGTGTATACGCGAGTGTTCAAAAATTATTATTTGTACAACAATAGAAATTTCTGAAAAAAAACTATTTTAAGAGCGCTAACGTCTTACGGCATTTCAAACAAACTTTGAACCCCTTTGTTTTCAAAATGACTGAACCGATTTTAATGAACCTTCATACGCATAAGCAAGATACATAGGTCTAAAAAGTTGACAGAGAACATTTTCGAAAAATAGTGTTACAGCTAAATTAGACTGAATTTAGATTTTCCATAGAAACAGAAATTTGCAATTATCTTTTTGTTTTTTAAGATTTTTGAAATGTTCTTTGTCAACTTTTTAGACATATGTGTCCTGCATATGCGTATGAAGTTTCATTACAATCGGTTCTGTCATTTCGAAATAAATTAAAATTAAAAAAAATTAAATACATTTCGCTCTTAAAATAGATTTTTTTTTCAGAATTTTTGTACATGTAATAATTTTTGAACACTCGCGTATACACTGTAGTCCACATTTACCCTCTGTTCATGTGTTAACAAGGCTAGCAACTTGGCCGTGGCTCGGTCACCAAGTTGCGTCGTTGTTCACTAATTACAATTTTATGAATTTTTGCCAATTCGACGTGTATGATTTAGGATCTAAGACCGCGCCTGACTGATCCTCGAGTCACTTCTTCGCAATAATCTCGCATAACTACCTACTCCCTTTTTTTGCACAGAACACAACGTCATATTTCCCGCACATCACACAAACCGAATTTAGTCACAAAAATGTTGCACCATACGCATCGAAATTCTATCGCGTCACCTAACTAAATCTCGGTGTGACGGGTGCCCGGCCCCGAGAAAATCGGATTGGCCGTACTAGCCGTGCCCGAATTCTGCCCCGACCCCGAATAGTTGGGCGGTTGGACCCGGCTGGCCGAGTTAGCCCGTAAATACTTTATAGTAACTCTGTATGGTTCAGTTAAATGTTTAGTTTTGATGAAGAGTTAGTTCGGAGCTAGATTTCGTTCGTTACTTGTGAGTTTAGTACCTAATGTTTAAGCAGATGTAAAACGAATGTGGTGTTGGTGATGTTTTGATAAAATACTAATTTTTGCCCGCGAATTTTATTGACTGGAGGTCGAAAATTATCCCACGGTAAGATACTACAGGGAAGATAACTATATTTCTGTTCTGATTCTAACCATGGTCATGGTTTATCCATGTGCCAGCTGTCCAGCGAGGAATGTGTGTGGAACTAACCAATAGTAAAGCTTCTTTTTCACATTTTGAGCTAAGCTAGCCATGTGATTGGTGAGTTTGATGCACATCTCTGGTAGAAACGCAGAAAGGTACACAGTTAGACAGAGTCAATTTCACATTTACAATATTACTATGGATTTCAACTGTTATAAAAAATGCTGATTCAGCAAAAAATATAATTTCAAAGAAGCCTTTATTGCTCATAAAACTCCATGAAAAGATAAAAACCCACTTATTGACTCCTGAAAGAAAAAGCAAAAATCAAAAGTTTCCAACTAGCACGAACGCTAACCGCTCTCAAACCCGACTTCAATTCGGAATCGGTTTGGAATCTGAAATTATAAAAGGAACAAAGTACTTAATACGACTTTTTGTCATGAATAAATTTCGTATAAAGTTTAATAATTGTCCTCCAATCGTTTCTCACCTCCGTTCGAGTGGCGAGGAGAGAAGAGGACTCCAACACGATTCCGCCAGCCTGACGGCGATTTATGCCTAAACTCAATCCACCCGGAATCTAGTTACTGACGCAACTCTCTTCAAAGTCACTTTTAATTCGTCCATTTGCATCTTTTGGAACTTACTAAAGTGATTTATTTATTGGTGTTTTCGGCGATGATTCCGCAAATATAAATTATGTTTGAATTTGGATTGCAATGTAACTTGTAAACTTTTGAGTGGGTAGTTTTTTGTACGAATGGTTTAAAAGATGAAGTGACAAGAATTAGAATGGTATGCATAGATGATTTGGTCATGCTGAGTTCATCAATGAAAAGCGTCTAACAAAGGATATTTTCAAAGGCGTGAATGCGAACGCACGAAAGGGACGCTTTACAGCGTGAAACAGAAAGGGTATAGTCATATGGAAGGCTGTGGTACGGACCATCAAACTGAACAACTTTCTCTATGGGACCATCATCGTAATCACAAAAAAATAATCAACTGCCCCATACAAAATTTCAATACCTACTCGCCCCAAATGTATGGGACCGCTGATTTTTGATTTTTTTTCGATGATGGTTCCATAGTAAAAGTTGTTCAGTTTGATGGTTCGTACCACAGTCTTCCATATGACTATACCCTTTCTGTTAAACGTTGTATATAACACCTTATTGGTGATGATCTTCAGAATGCAGTTTGAATAAAAAGTAGTAGTAACATGGTGATGTATAAGAACACATAAAAAGAGAGAACACTGGATACACACACACACACACACACACTGGACACTGGATTAAGAAAGAATTAAGGCAATTGGAGTTCAGTAACAAGAAATCATGAGTATGGTATGGTATGGTAGGTACGTATTCGTGTGAACCAAAAGTTGTAACCACAAACATTACTCAACAACTCCACATACCAACGAGTTTCCGATAGATGGTAGTAACCGCCGTACTCCAATTTGTGGCAGTTAGGTAAGGTAATACGAATCGATTCCGCAGCCAAATTAATTCCCTTAATATCATTGAAACTTGTTCTAAGTCTAGAATTGATTCGATGGTACCAAGTTAGACTGTAACGGACCATGTTTGTAGGAGCAAATGGGATAAGTTTGAATTCGTTTTATTTGATGGCTTTAGAAATTGACGTGTAGGGGTTAGGTGGAGAGATTTAAAACCAATTTGTTACCCACTGTAAGATACTCATTGTATTGTGAGATTTTCATAAGTAGGAATGATTTAGGCTGCACGGCCATAGAGTTTCTGAATATTTCTACTAACTTTGATGATAGGCACAAAACCATAGATCGATCTATTTTTAACAGAAGAAGTTTCATTACATCAAATGGAACATGTCCCAACACAATCTACGACTGTAACTATACGTGTTTTCCGTCTTGTTACTATAGTTTCATTGTAATTGTCTTTTGAAAACATACAGCCTTTAGTATTTTTACTTATGAAGCTTCTCTAGTTTGTTTTGCTGTGGCCTTACAGGGTTCATGTCAGGTGCTGGACCCTGGTAAAGGCACAGGAGTTTTAATAGCTATGTTTAACCTATGGCGAACGAAACCATCGTAAAGTAATCCTATAACCAAAAATTCGTAGATCTGTGACATCTACCAGACCGCACTGTGCACGTGGTGCATTGCAGCCCTGGTGGAAAATCATACGCCGATTATGCTATACTGCAATAAATTCGATTTTTCTGTACCACCATTTTAACCATCTCCACCTTCTTAAATTCCAGGCATGTTCAAACATGAACAAGTGCGTCTGCAATCGCGGCTGGACAGGCCCCGACTGCTCACACCCCGACGCCCTCCCCCCTTCCCCGACCCCTTACGTCCCCGACAACAGCACAAAGGCTGCCTACAACATGACCAAGAAGGAAACACCGTATGGTGAGTCGACCCCAGTTATATAGGCCTTAGTTTAGATCTAAGTTAGATATAGTTTAGAATTTTAGAGCATTTCTTTCAGGAAATTTAATTATTACAGGAAAATTTATAAAATAGCTGATAAATAATTGATAGTAAAAATTACATCAACGATTTTAGCATTTTTTTCGTTGAATATTCATTTATTCATATTTTTAGAGAAATATTTTATAATATTTCAGGATTAGTTTTAAGATTTATAATACGATCTTAGTTTTAAGCAAATTTTGACATACTTTGTATTATTTGGCCCTTTCTTTTATTTATATTTCTACTATTTTTTATTTTAAACTATTTCTCTACTTTCTATTCAATCTATTGCAGCCTTAACATAAAAATACGGATTATTTTAAATGACTACATTTTATGCTGATTTCCCGAATGACTGCTATGGGAAGAGTCGGAAAAAACAGCAAAAAAATAACTAAATAATGACTACCCAACTAAATGAAAAATGCTCCTTCGAGCTCTTGTTTCGAAATTTTTGAATATCAACCAGCCTTTGTTGGTAAAAAAAATAAAATTAAGAAGTTGTTTTGTAATTAATCATTTTTAAACGCGAGCCTTTCTTGTCAATAAAAAAAAATCCACATCGGATTGGCAAAAAACTATTTTTTTTTCTTATAACACCACGAAAAACGGTTTCGACATAATAACATTGGCTTAAAGCAATTCCTTCAACTATTTTTCTATGATTTCCAAAACTATTACTACTTCTAACACTAATATAATTTTACTATATTCATGTTTATGTTTTCAGGTGTTTTGTACTGTATTCTATTAATATTCCCCCTACTTTTAACTAAATCAATTGGCCATAAAATCCGAGCACTGCTTTTCAAAATTACGCTAAACCAAGCGTTCTGTCGTCGCATCGAGTCGTGAATTGTTGTTTTTTGGAACTTACGATGTCCATCAATAGTAAAATGTAGAGTTTACCGCGTCTAATGTAAGATGATGATGGAACTTGTATCTTTTTAAAATATTTGGTGTAGATAGAACCCTTTTTGGAGTTATTCATACATTCACTTTTTGGGGTTGTTTGTAAACCCACTTCAAGGTCATTTTGGAGCTCATTTTGGGCTCATTTGCAAACCCATTTGGGGGGACATCTACCAACCTATTTTGGGGTTACTAACATACTATTTCGAGGCTTTCGTTTTGTAACTGTTCATCAATTTACGTAAGACTAGCGGTACCCGCGTCGGTGGGGTGTAGGGGCACAGTTGCACTCATACGTACACACGCATACACTTGGTGTACAAGGAGCATTGCTCGGAGGGCGCGTCGCGGCGGGCGGCGCCGGCGCACTAACGCGCGGGACCCTCTCTTGCAGGTGAGCACGAGGGGAATAAGATGAGCACCATGAACATGGTGATATTGTTGCTCGCGGTCGTGCTGTCCGTGTTCGTGGGGTTCGCCTGGATGGCCTACTGCTTCAGGTAACGGACGGTAACTCGGTGTTGTCGCACTGTGTGTGTCGCTCGTGCCTGTCGTGTCGTGTATGTTGTCGTGTCGTGCTAACGCCGACCGCGAGCTCCCGCGGCGCCGGCGCCGGCCGCCCGCCTCGCTGACGTCACGTCACTTCACGTGACGTCACCGACCGCGCCGGCCGTGACTCACTTCCGTTCTGTTTGGGCGCAGAGAACTACCACGGCTCGAACACGGTTTTCCTCGTGGCGGTGCTCATGTCTGTGGTAGGGGGGGTATTCATAGTATTTGCCCTGAGCGCTCTCTGCTACAGGTCAGTCGTAGTACACAAAAACTTCTCCCTGTGCCTAAGGTTAGTGAGCAGAAAACAGACCAAAGGTAGTCTTTAAGAAGAAATTTAAATCGTCACCTTCGTATACTTGTATGTTTATTTTAGACGTTAGCGTTGGTGTTTCTGTTCGTTTTTACGTCGGCGATTGGTTTCATTTACTTTATTATTTTTCCTTTTGGACATACGTTCTTTATGTCGTTTACTTTGTGGTCGTAGAGTTAGAGTTGGCGGGTGGCGCGTCGGCCTGGCTGGCGCGCCACAACTGCATTTGATCTGTGGTTCTGTGTCCGCGAGCGGCCGGGCCGCGCGGTCGCCGGCCCCGCCGTCCGGCTGCCTCGCTGCATGCCGACAAGGCTTTCCTCGTTGTACTCGAGACACCTCGACTCAAACCCTTAAGATTCTGGGCTCTTGGATGTATGCATTGGCTTATGTGAACTGTGACTCGTTTTCGTTTCCTTTCTTTGTCGGAGGCCGCGTCGCCGGGCGCACCACTGCCCGGCGGCGCGCTCGCGTCTATATCTTCCGATGTGTCACTCATACGTTTGCGCGCGAGTT
Source organism: Eugnorisma glareosa (assembly GCA_947578425.1). Taxonomy (NCBI): domain Eukaryota; kingdom Metazoa; phylum Arthropoda; class Insecta; order Lepidoptera; family Noctuidae; genus Eugnorisma; species Eugnorisma glareosa. Next base: position 20,084,175 of record OX387966.1, on the reverse strand, counting down.
ACAGATCTGAGACCGATACGTGAGACACACGGTACGTGGTGTTGTGCCACGCCGAGGTATGTACAGTACACTTACTATGAAACCGGAGAAGATATAGATCGCTCGACTCTAACGTCACCAATCACTTACCACTACCACTAAATTCTATTAACTTTTGCACGAGAAGCGAATGTGCGATGCACGGATTCTTCTTTCAAGCAGCTGTCTATCTAGTTAGCAACGCCTAATGTTACATTTAAGACTTGAGGATCTTTCCAGCAAACAATGCTAACCTTTGGTAATCCAAGCAGAAAGTCAATATTTGCTTCTGGAAGTAACACGTCATGCACCCTGATGTCCCCCGCTTTTATTTTACTGGAAGGAGCCTACAATCACTAAGCTAAGATCGATCTCTTGATAATAATTTCCATGTGACATCATTTCCCATGAGGAATGAAACGAAAAGTTGATTCTAAAGTCCAATTCAAAAATTTAATAAAGAGAACTTTGTTTTTTGTAATATCCAAAAGCGCCAGTCTTTGCTGTCAAATCAAATAATTTTGAGGGATAGAAGGTGAACATTAGATCAAAAACTTTTGCAAAAACCAATTTGTATCCTCTCACTCTAACAACGATTCTTTATCACCATTTTTGTGTTATCCAGGAAACTGGGTACCTCTAAAAATGTTACCGCATCGTCTTCTATTCCTCGCCTTTGGTCCTCGGTGACGACAGCTTGTTGTGCGTCGCCGGCCTCCGATTTCGTAAACTTTATCGATTGATCTGAGTGTGCGTTCCCCACGCCACGCCTGCCTCAGGAAAAAGAGTACGTCTCGGAAGTATGATCCGCCTTACGTCAAGAAGCCGATCGCGAAGAGTTTCGCAGCAGGTTCAACGACCTCCAACAACTCCCAGGAGGACATCTCCATGGACGGAGGGAAGATGCACTCCTTCAATAATACGTTTAGGTAGGTTTGAAGGTTCCAGAAGACGTTTGGGAAGAACTTAACGATGACATCTTGAAATCTACTTCAGAAAAATATTCTTTAAGACAAAATACTAACTTTACAAAGTTCAAATGACTTCATTAGGTTCAAACCCAAACGTCTACTTTAAGATGAAGTTTCTTTGAATGTCTTGGTGTCTATAAATAAAATGTTTTAAATTTCTTGAAAGGTACCAATAAAATCCTATTCCTTTGTTTTCTGTAAACTAAACAACTAACTTTCGTTTTTTTGTAAATTATAAGCCCCGTTTATTTTTCGTCTACGTAGTTACCCATTTTGAAAATAATAAGGAAATTATTGGTTCAACTTAATGTGTTAGCGTGTGATAACTTGTTAATAAGTTAAAATGGGTAGCTGCACGATATGTGTCCTCAAATTAAAATTTTCTTTCCTCTTTTTAACGGATCTCGTCTACTCAAAGAAATCTTTTAAGGTATGTCGAAAGCTTCGCGTGGATTGGACTGCGCACCGCTGTTTGTTTCCGCTCACACGATTTTCGCTTTTATTACACTGTGCTTAAGTCCCAAACGCTTTGGACTAGAGCAAGATCTTTGAGCAAACTTTGCAATTTTTATTTGTGTGTCCACAACATGAGAGCACTCACACAAAACACGCTTTTTCCTTATCAGTTTTGGTTGATAGAAAAAAAAAGAAATTAGTCCATATTTAGCTACACTTTGCACCTCGAATTATTCTTATTTTACATAAGCATACAGATTTTCAGAAATACATAATACGTGATTACTTTGCTGAACTACATACCACATGGCAATTTTAATTAGAAAGCCAAATCACACGAAACGTACATGCTTTTTGGGTCACTCAAACATATTTATGATGTGTTCGCGTTGGGATCATGACATAAGTTGACATGAGGCCACATCATAGCATCACTAATCATACAGTAAGGGGAAAGAATATTTTCTAAAAGCAATTTGTATGTACAGTCGCGGAGACTCGACGCGTGTGATCTTCCGGCATGGCAACCACATGCAAGGGTCTGGCAGTAGCGGTAGATATCCGTAAGTGCAATTTATATGTCCAAATGGAAATTTCCAACGAAAGTTTACCCGTACCTTCTTAGATTTCCAGGCAAATCCACGATGACGTGTAAGTCAGTGTAATAAAAGCGTGAAATTGCATGGAAACCTCTGAAAGACCAACCCACAGTAATGTTCTTTAGTTCGTTTTTGTTTTTCACAATTTAAATTATCCTTACCGTTAGTAGGTTTTTGCCGAGGACCCTAAATTATTTGTATTTTCTATTATTCCAGGGATCACAAGCAAATGAAACGAGTTCATTCCGGCAGCGAAGATGAGCCCACTCACTCAGGTGGGTTTAATTCTTTTGTAATGTTGGAGGCTGTTTCAGTCTTTTTGTATCCATACCCTTGCTTCTTTGATCACAAGATCAGAATTGTTCGTGGACTCATTAACAAGTTTCTTATTCTTGCAAAACAAAAATAAACTTAGCTTTCCAACTAAGTTCTATGTTCTTGTCAAGAATAAATTTTAAAGCAAACTTGCCAAAATTTTCAGGTGAAGAAGACATAGCATTCATCGACGTGGCTGCCAACTCGATGGCGAAGCTCCCGGAGAAGGGGATCCTCAAGAAGCACGGCTACGGTGCCGTAGACGGCAAGGACAAGTGGGGCGACGACTCGCAGTCCGAGCAGCTGGAGGCAGGCTCGCAGTCTGATGGACAGGAACCAGCGGGTGCTGTCGCGGATATGGAGTATAAATTTAAGGTTTGATGATTAAGCATTTAGTAAGAAAATAAAGGTAATACCTTTACTAACGTCTCGAAGTTACAAACAAGTTATCAAGCCAAAGAAGACAGTCTGTTGTAGTTTGAGTTTAAAGGTTTTGGTAACACTCTCTGCTCACGTTGAACACGGTGATAAAAGAAAGCGCTTAAGTTAGTTCTAACAAAAGTAATACTAAAAACAAATATCGACAAAAACAATAATCACATCAAATAACTTACTTCCTCTTACAATTCCAGGACCTGAACGGCTACCACGAAAACATAATCGTAGCACTAAAGACTGCAGCAGCTCAACGTGCCAGCGCCGGCGCCGCGGGTGGATCGGGGGACCTTCGGGCATTACAGGAATACGAGTATAAGCGAGAACGAGCACCTTCAGCCGAGAGGATACACGAAGCCGAACTACGACGACAGCGAGCGGGTGAAGACGAAGAGGATGAACCACCACAGTGTGGGCCTATTAGAATCAGGAACCTAGAGGACCTCATCCGACAGTTAGAGCATCACTCGAGCAGGCACATGAGCCCCTCGGGCTCTCAAGACATCAGAATGTCGGAGACGGAGGGCGAGAGACATTTTAGGATTGAACCTGGAGAATCTTCGTAAGTACTTTTATTCTTATAATAAAAATTGTCAAAGTAACCCATCAAGTCTCCTCCTCAAGACTTTTTAATCGTTGGTTGTCTTGTAGTTTAAAATTGTTTTCATTAGCTATATTTATATTTTTCTATAACTGTAAAGCAATTAGGGTAAAACTGCTTTCGATAAACAGGATAACTCCTTAAGGGTGGCGATTTTTTTTATCGTAATAACTAAAATAATCCACAAATATTGCAACATAATTGGAACGAGTTTTACTTATACAAGTAGCGACCGACGTCGTTGAGTATGAACGCTGATTTCTTAGTATCTGCTATGAATTGTAGCCTTTTACTGATACGCTGATTTACACTCGGGCCATATTTGACCAACTAGATTATAGATGTTATGAATTGACTCTTAGATTAGACAATTAGCAATAAAATTTTCAATTCAAAATCCTGAAAATAGCACGTATTAATAACGGAAATCTTCATAGCAAATTTTTTTCTGTGACATGATGATGACACTGAGTATGTTTGTTTCCAGTCGATGTCGACGCATCGGTAGCGGCGAGGAGGAGTCGCGGTTCGGCTACCCGCGCTTCCGCGGCTCCGGGCGCCTACACGGCGCGCTGTTCGCGGGCGCCGCGCCGCCGGCCGCCGCGCCTCTAGCGCCGCACGCGCCGCTCCCGCCGCACGTGCCGCACGTGCCGCACGCCGTGCACGCGCCGCCGCACGTGCCGCACGCCGCGCACTCCCCGCACGCGCGCGCTCCGCCCGACGACGACGCACTGTACGAGACCGCTGACACTGAACGGCTGCGTGACGCACCGGACTCCGAAAGGTGAGCATCCGACCGCTATGGTGTTTTTTTCACTATCTAGTTAGGTTACTGCACAAATATAATTTGAACAGACGTGGAAATGACACTTAAAAATAAGATTGGTCCAAGAATTGAACCTTTGGGTACACCAATTTAAACCATGTATCCTAAAATTTTAAAGAAGTTTACAAAACAAATAATTTTTCTCTTGCCTGAAAATAACGAATGACTACCCACACTACAACACAACTTAACGATGGCCTAGAAGACAAATGTACTAATTACAAAATTTTCATTATGTAATATTTTAATGCGAAATTTAAAAAAATATGTATGTGAGCATGCTCTACCGATCGCACATATAATCCAAATTACATAATTCCGTTTCTTTCTCACTAAACTGTATCTCTGTACAGTTTTAAGTTATAGTATCTAGAAGTTTTGAATTAATAAAAAATCGTTTGTATATAATAATAATAAACCCTTTATTGAACTCATTAAAATATTAATACAATGTCATCCATTGGTGGGGGGTGTATACCCCCCGGTATACAAAAAAGGCTGCAAAAAAATTTCGTTATTATAATTATAAAATTAATAGATGATAATTCCAACACTGGTAGACTTAAAAATTTAGATATTGAACATTATACAATACTAAATGATACTAAGAAACTAATATAAAGACTAAGAAATAAAGAAAATTAAAAATCGTGAATTAATTAAACAAGGGTGTGATAGTGTGTATGGGTGCTTTTGTGAGTGTGTGACTGGTGTAAAATGAGTGTGAGTGTTTTGGTGTGTACGCAATTTTTTCTGTACGTTAGTTCAGAGAATGAAGATGATGATGATGTTAGTTCTGGCATGGTGCTACTTCGGAACGTTTATGTTTTTTTCTGTTTGAGAATAATCAAAGTTAAGCAACCATCGTGTGACATTTTGTTTGCATTTTTGCTTAGTTAAAGGATATATTGTCAGTGCCTGAGTAATTTTATTATATATTTGGCCAACTAAAAATGTGAAAAATCTCTGCGCGAATTGAGTACGGCAGGCTCCGGACTCGCAAACTTTATGTTTCCTCCCTTTGTGCGTTAACCAAGAGCGCCTGTGGGACATTCCGGAGAGATAAAGTTAGAAATTTTGTTTTGTCGACATTTAGGGTTAGGAGATTGGTTCTCAGCCAACGGTTAACAATATTAAAGCCACGCTGTGCGTGCTAAAACGCTTTGTCCCATGAGCTATATCTGAAAATGAGGGCCGTGTCATCTGCAAAGGCAACAATCTTCCCATTCAAAAGTTCAAGGTCACAGAGATCATTGATATAAATGTGAAACAAGGTGGGTCCGAGGATGCTTCCTTGAGGTACTCCGTAGGAAATGGGAATATCGCCACTTATCCACTCACCAACTCTCACACACTGAGATCTGTCGCTGAGAAAATCCGTGAAGAGTTCATGGGGTAAATTCCTGATTCCCAGTCTCTCGAACTTATCTATTAGACTAGGGACAGAGAGTGTGTCAAATGCCTTAGCTAAATAAAAACTATAGCTATAAAACTATAGCTCCTTAAAAAAAATATATAATTTGTACTAGGTACCTGAAAAGGATGACATTAATGTTGCTGAATAATTGTATTAAATTAATTAATTTTGACATAACTAAAATTCTCTATCTAATTGTACTAATATAAAAGAAAGTAATTAAGTAATAACAATGTTTAATGCATGCTAATTTAGGATGATAATAAGGGCAGGCGAATGATAAATTGCAATGCTTGTAAAAGGCTGCTAAGTCAAAAGTACCAACTTAACATAAGACCACATTGTACACTTAGTTCGCAATAAATGTTTTGACTTTGACTTTGACTTTGAAATCAAGAAATATTGCTAAGACTATTTTTGTCATCAATATTGTTTACAATAAAGTCCGTAACTTCAAGAACTGTACCACTATGAGCTTTATTGCATCTAAAACCAAATTGAGAGTCAATTGGAGGTGATTTTTTTCCAAGTAGTAATAAAAAAACCTCCTGAAAAATTGGTAGACCTGTAATTAGAATGTTTGTCTTCTAGACCATCGATATTTTGAATTCGATAACGGTTTATTACTGATCAGCACATTATGGTAGACAGATTATGAAAATAATAATCGAATAAATAGGATTTAAAAATTGCAACTGATTAATTTAATCATTCAGTTTCGTTTTCGTATTGGGATCATTTCCACGTCGTCATCACTTTGTAACTGACACTGACACACCGGTCGGCCACACGGGCTCTGGGCGCCCTGGCCCCTGGCTCCTGGCCCCTGAGGTGCTGGGGTGCCTGGGGCCTAGTGGGGCCGCGCCGCGCCTCGACTCTCCGTTCCTCTTCTCTATCATTTTCTAGTGATGAATTTATTCAAGCTCAACAACAGTTAGCCCGGTGGGCGAGTGAGGAGACGGTGGCCCCGGGTGCGGGGGGCGGGGGCCCGCGCGGGTACCTGCCGTCGCCCGACAGCTCGGCGTCGCCGGCCCCGCCGACGGCCCCGGCCGCCTTCCCCGAGTACAAGCACTGACGACTATGGGGCCCTCTCCGCGCGTCCTAGGCTACTAGATATCGATGTATGCGGCTATTGCACTTTTAGCATAAGCACGTGGTTAGTTTAACCGTTAGTAAGAAACACGATAATTCTCTTCACGCGTAGTTAATCTAATAAAGGAATAGTGATCGGACGTAGGGCCGGCGTCGGCCCCGGCCGGCGCACCGCCGCTTGTGAATACGTAGTTAAAGTTAGAAAAGTGACTTGTAAATATACATATTAATTGCACATAAACGATATTGACTGAACTTGTAAACGTACTTACTCATAACGATTAAGAGTAACCGTCGAATGTAAGTCTCGATTGGAAGTGTTTTGGCTGTCGCACCGCCGGGGGGTGACATTTGTTACGTTGATGTATTCATTATTATATTAGTTCATTCAATCAATACGCTTTATCACATTCAACACCCTGGTGGTGGTGCGGCAGAATGTATGTCTAAAGTAACTATAAGTACATCGGTGTATGAAGGTAGCGTTAAGTGAAACTGTGCGGTGCCGAGGTCCTCCGACACGTCGAGCTCGATTTCGTTTCACTTCCGGCAGACGAAGCTCAAGTAGCTTGCAAATTAGATAGGCGATTAACAAATTGAGCTAATTCTTAAGCGAAGCTTTAATGTAACACAATGTTAGCGGGAGAGGCGAGGGCTGAGCTCGACGTCGCGTCTCGACGTCACGTTGTCCTAGACTCTAGAGTATCATCGCTGGTGGTTGTAGTTAAGTTGTCTGAGTTCGTCTCATCATGTCAGGAGGTGGGCGACATGCAACCGTCCCCGGAGAGCCAACAACTATCGCTTTCATACTGTTATCACCTCTCCGAATATACGCCCAACTTCGTGTTCCATTTGTTACGATCGCGATGTTGACAGGATCATGAACACCAATGAGGTCATCGCCGCATCCTTGTGTTATAGTTTTAATGTTATAGTTCGTTGTGTTCGCGTCAAAGAGTAGACCTGTAGACCGTTCAGCGATCTCGAACCACCGTGCACAACGTAAATACATAATTTAATTAGCCCTTAACGTACACATATTCTAAAACTTAAACTGTGAATAAAAGTTATTTCGAGTTTATCAGAATATCTATTATTATTGTATTGACTTAAAACGAATTTATGCCGATACATAGCAGAGGATGTGTGTTAAAAAAATATGTTATAGTTTTCAAGTTTAGTTTATTGTGACAATTTAGGAAGTTATCGTTTGATTCGCGTTTACGCTAGGCTAGGTGGCCCGGCCACGAATATAAACAGATTATGTAGTTGACTTACAGTTAAATTATTGAGTAATAAAGTAAAGTGGAGCGGCCGCGTATGGTTGCGTCACATTGGTACGATGTTCACTGGCGCTGTGAGGCTGCGCGCCCTGTTTTGGTAATTATTCTCCTAGATAATCGTTAAACCTTAAGTAAGTCTAAATAGGAACTATGAACACGTACAGGGTAGATGTTTTTGCAATACTCTGTGACTGGGTGTGGCACTCGCCGGGCGGTGCGCGACCTGCGCCGGCGCCGCCCGCGAGTGCGCCGCCTGCGAGTGCGCGCCCAGTAGGCGTCCCGCCGCCTGCACGCGTAGGCCTAACACGTCAATTGCGACCGGCGACCGACGCCGCCATTGCTCACGGTAGTGCTCTGTTCTTTATACGAATTCTCGTAACTAATGTATCGGAGTTAGTTTACCGTGCTGTGCTATGACGTCATACCCGCGTCTCACCCACAGCACTGTGCAATGATCAATTGTCGAACGCTTGACTTTCCACAGAGCTGTTATGTGAACTATGGCGTGGGGTAAATCCCCACTTGCAAGAGAGCTATAAAAAAGTTGATTAGATCTAGATACTAACTGTCCTTACTTCATAACGTGCATAGCACAGCCACGGGTAACCAGCAGTAAGCATTGTATGTATCGAACAGTAATTAATCGTGTAACTGAATATTGAATGTTTTGTACTTATAATAAAGCAGCGCAGCAAAGAGGAATGGCTCAATAATATGAAGTTTCGTATCCTCAATCGCTAAGTTGCGACGATTCGTAGGAACCGTTCACCACTACCGACTACTGATTTAGTCATGTTAAACTTAAGTGATATTATATAATATAAAAATACGAATTTTAAACGAAAAAAAAACGTTAAGACGTTGTAATTTTTTCCGTTTGATTTGTCCTTGTAAATATATTTGCTATATGATTTACTAAATGAATGTAACATATTATTAATGAAAAAATAGATAACACATTTTGAGTGTTTGTTTTTTTTTTGCTTTTATCACCTTACATTACCTTTATGATATTACCCATTTATCAATGTGGGTTTCCGATGTATTTGTATCCACCTCCTTGAGCAACCTCAAGGAAGGTCAAGATAACGAATCATAAACACGCCTGTAATCCCCAAAGGGTCGGCAGAGGTGTAGGCGCCCTATTATTATAGGGCACCCACATTTCGCCAGTTATAATAGAGGACGAGCCTATTGCCATCAACCGGGCACAAATCCAAAATCCATGGCTGCTACTTAAAAATTCCTGATGGTAAAACCCAAAAACCATTTGCCCGACAAATCGAACTGAGCGACCACTGAGCCAACGACGCAGCCCAGTCCGTCCAGCGGGTTGGTGTTCAGTGTCACACTACATGAGAGAGGTAGGAAACTTATCGCTTGTCTGGGCTTCTCAGCACACAGGAGCTGCTGAAATAAAGCTCGTTCCTAGGCGATTTGGGAAGATGCCTTTATCCTGCAGTACATGGTGCAAGCGGCCCCTTCACGAAGCTGTCAACCAAGCATTCTGTACATCAAACTAAGTAACTTCACGCAAAAAATATTACTGGAAAACGACTTTTTTTTTGGGGTGAAACTCACGTTTTACGGTAAATCTCAATGTACACACTCAAAATATTAGTCTCATAGAGGTAATTAAAGTAAAGTTATAAGTTAAAAAAAATAAAGCATTAAAAAAAAAAAACTGAAAAAGTTGGAACTTTGACCACCAATACTTTATAAATAGAAGGTTCCCAAGTATGGTCCAGAAGAAAATGATCGCAATGACGGAGAGAACAAGCGCCTTTCGGCTTCGCTAAGGGTCTTGTTTTGTTACACCCTTTATACTGATATTTTACGAACACAACTACACAAGTCTCTAAAATTAAGAGCTTGAAACTTGAGTCTCACAACAAAGACATGCAATTCAATGGGCTTTGAAATGAACAATTAGTATTCATATTTTTATCAATTTTAATTAATATTTTTAATATAAGACTAATCATCCGCTGTTGACATTATAAATATAACTAACATGTTCCTAAACAAGTGTCACTGGCGATAACAGGAAACATGTCTTTAAAAGTAAGTTACTGTAATAAAATATACTAAGAAGAAATCTAAAACGAAATAGTCTCATCAGTGCTCTCACTCCTACGTTTAATCAAAAACCTGGCAAAATCATCTTTCTCTGGATCAAACGTGGCGATCCTTTCGCACTGGGCTGCCGTGGCCGCCTGCTGGATCTGCTCACAATACGCCTTCACATCATCTCTCTTCTGCTCCACTAAGTACTTCCTCGACTCCATCAGGACCACGGCGTCGTCACGCGCCATCGACCACACACTCGGCTTCACTCGAGGCAACATATTATGCCCAACAAACACTCCATGGAAGAGACCCTGGAACTGCGGCTTATGTGGGTAATGCTCCAATGCTGACAGAGACAAAAAGTGCACCTTCCCGTAATCCACATTTATGTAAGTATCACGATCTTCACGCAAAAGTAAAGGAGCTTCAGGCCCACTCTCGGATATCTTAGCGTCGATCTGAGCTAGCACCACCATTCCTAAATTCTTTTCCGTTTCTAAATTCAATGCAGCGGCGTCAAATTCTTGACGATTTTCTATTTCATAAAGCATTCTCATCACATTTCTTTCCGCGATATCCGTTGCACGTTTATAGTTGACACCGTGTGAGGACTTCAACATATCCGTATCTTCGCAGTTGAGACCATATCCTATGTATGGAGAAGTCACTATGTCGCCTAGGTAGCCCCTATGTAGGTATCTGTCACCGCACTTATAAACACCAGCAGCAAGGCTCACATTCGGTCGACACACTTCTGTCTCAAGCCATGTAAAGGCTATACCGTGCTCCCGAAAATGTTTGTATTCCGGAAAACAAATCTGGCTTCCAATTTCCTTCATCCTCATGTGATAATCCCAGTCGAACACACCCATTCTGGAGTCGTATCTTATACCAAGGCTATGTCTAACACGGTGTTCCCAAAGCTCACAAGCATTGAACTGATTAGTGTTACCGGTAGTCCAGAAGCAGACGAGGTTCTCCATGTAATCTCGTTCACGGTATTTCATCTGCTCGATGGAGACACATGGTAGAAGGCAGTTCATATACTCGGGGTTAGTAACCATGCCGACTAATTGGCGAGCTTTGGCGATTAAATACCTTGACGTGGCAGGTCGCAATAGCATATTCCCGTACACCTCCAGATAGCGTCGGGTTTTCTCTAAGAGACCCCATCGTGTTGTCTTCTCCAGCGCCAACGACGTGAGGAGGAGTTGTCTCGCCACCAGCTCCGGACACCCATCGATGACAAACAAATTCATGTAGCGCCTGTTGTGTCGGTAAGCTTGAGCCAAAGTCTTGAGGAGATGTCTTCCATCGCAGCCTCCGATGACGAGGAAATTGAGCTCGTAAGCATTCTTATCGCCGTATTTTAAGTACTCTTCTTGCAAATCGATAGCAGGACTGATACCCCAGAACATATTGTGTGGTTGCCTCGGCTGACAAGTATGGAATGAAAGTCATTGTCATGGCGACTTTCAATGGAGCGTGTTTATTAGGCGAACGGGGCGTTGCCATGGTTACGATCTATTTATGCACTCGTAGCCTCCGGGTTGATTGGCGCGCGAAGAGCCCGCCGCCGCAAAGGTTACATAATTATGTTAGATTATATCGCTAATTAATAATATCGTGAAGGTCCTAGATAGTCGCTCAAGTGGCAATAAGCTGAATATCGATTTGCAAGCCTGTAACGTGTGTTTCAATACATAAAGGGTGAGAAAGTTGTAAAGAATCGATATGCTATAGCTATACACAGCTTTAGTGTACATAATTAATACGATTCAAGACAAGTAAATGAATACCTAATCAACAACCTCTTGAAAATCATGATGGATACTGGACTGACGTTCTGTTGGGTTATTGATGCACCAGCGTGAGTACCTAGCCAGAACTCGGTAAGTATAACAGAACAAAGATTTCGTTGGTAATGACAAAACAAAGAAATACTCGCTTTGTGATCGAAGCCTTTCATATCTTAAAGAATTGGCTTTTCTAGCTGACTGCAGGAACATACCTACCATTTTCCAAAATCAGTAAATGGAGTTGGCTATTCCTCCAAAAATTAAGCAAAGTCTCGTATATTTATTGCCTGTATATGCAACAGTTGAGGAACCTTCCTACCCTGAACTCAAAAATCCACTCCGGCATGTCCTTGAACCAAAAAATCAAAAATTTGATTCATCTACCCACCCTCACTGGGCCAGCGAAATAGATTACTGCTCACTCCCCTCTTAGAAAGAGGAGTTCTGTGTATCAGCAGTGGGAACATAATAGGCTCATTATGCTATAAGATCTCGCCTCGCCTTTTCCCAACTGTGTTAAGGCCGGCTTCCAGTCTCACCAGATGCAGCTGAAAACCAGTATTTTACATGGAGCGACTGTTTATCTGATCTCCACAACTCAATTAGTACTGAGTCATGATAATACGATACCCTATTGGTAAGACTGGTTGTCAGAGTTTTGGCTTTTCCTACGATCTACTAGTAATATTTACAGAAAAATACAGAATAACGTTCTTTGTACATTCTAAAGGCCCACTGAGGTGTATAAGGTCACGACAACTCGAGCGTGAAAGTTGGTTTATAAAAAGAAAACTTACAATGTGGGCGTCCTTGGGTGCCTTTGCCACATTTAAAAAGAAAAACGAATCAGGGGTAATTTACGTGTTTTTTTTTTCTTCTACCGTATCTCGAGCTCTTTGATTATATAATGTCTAGATGGAGCAATGAGGTAATGTACAGAACGCATGTACGAAATAAAATGCGTGTGAACTTAAACGAGTTTATTGATAATTTATAAATACAGTCGAGAGGCAAACCGTTTCACGTAGCAATCAGAGAAGAAGAAAAAAAAAGTCAAAACATCATTGAGATGGAGCATCAAATGTGCGAAAATGGTTTTCCAGTGTGGGAAAGAAATGGCGCTAGACGACCTGTATAGCTCTGTCTCTTTCCCACACGGGAATTACTCCTGCTTTAAGACGTCATAGTAACCCCCTAGAAACGAAACTCTAGATTCCCCTTTTTGAGCAACACCCCCTTTTTATCCTTTTCTTTTTGCCCTTTTATTATATGTGGGGGAGTCGACCATGGTTATATACGGTGTTTAATATATTATGGTTGCCACGTGGCATGTACGTGGTGTCTGCCTGGAGTACACTAGAAGTCTACGTGATATGTACGTGGTATGTACCTACGTATTGCCTACATGGATTATACGTCAGGATCACGTGAAGTCAAAGTTGTATATACCTACGTGATGTCCTGAAGTATCTACCTGCAAATTATGTGACGTGGATTCGTTTGTATGTGGTGTCTTCCTGGAGTATATGTTAGGTTTACGTAAAGTTTAACAGGTATGGTGTCTACAGTGTCTACCCGTACACGTACGGTGTCCGAAATGGGGGCTATCGCGTGTGAATTCACCGCTAGAGGCGCTAGTGTAGCGCGAGGTCACCGAAATGTCAGATGTCATAGAGAGTTCACGCGTTGCGTGCTTTTTTATCACGTATTTTTCCTAATATTCACGATTGTGATCTAGATTGAGCTAATTCCTGATTAATTAAGACTTGAAGATTTTAAGTAGTAACTTAGGATCTTATTTGTTAGTACTTGGAGGTAAAATGATTTTAATAAATGTTTCATTCTTGCTAATTTTATGGAGAATATTGTAAATAAATGTACCTGAAGTTTACAGTTGCTATACGTAATAAAATTAACTTTTTATGAAGTTGTGCTTTTTAAGAAAGTACCAATGTAATTTAAGATAGGTATAGAAGAGAATTATTGACATGACCATAAGCGGCAGTGGCGCCATCTGGTGAGCTGAAAAACGGTAGCCCTCATTGCGTCCGCAACTTGTCCATACTGACTTCACCGACAGATAATGTATGTAGTGAAGTATCTATCAGTGTTGCAGTTTCAACAGTAGAACGAAAAGAATGAACAAAATGAAGGTTACATCAAAAATATCAAAACAATAAAACACATGAGATATCTTAAAATATTTTATTAAATAATTTCATAGAATAGTAAATGCCTCTGTGGTTATAAATATGTTACTATCAAAAATAGTACAATAAGCCTGGACAGGATGACAGTGCTGTATTCGAGCATTCAAATTTGCAAAAAGGATGTTAAATTAAATGGGCACTGAAAAAAATTAATGTGTTCGCGTCTCTACTTGTAAACATGTTTTCTATTACTAAGACCCCACTGTCCGTCTGTCTGTCTGTCTGTCACCAAGCTGTATCTCATGAACCGTGATAGCTAGAGAGTTGAAATGTTCACAGATGATGCGTTTCTGTGGCCACTATAATAACAAATACTAAAAACAGAATAAAATAAATATTTAAGGGAGGCTCCCATACAACAAACGTGTTTTTTTTAGGTAATTGTATGGAACCCTTCGTACGCGAGTTGACCGGTTTTTTAGATTATAGTATCTGTGGTATCATTATCTAACTGATTGGGGAATACCAAATGTTCTGGGAAATCTGTTCGTCACCGAGGCAGGGCCAAGAAACGCTGGCGTGATGATTTGCACTCGTTCCGGACTGATTGGCCAGAGAAGGCAAATAACTGGGAGTGTTGGAAAGAAATGGGGGAGACTTTTGCCCAGCAGTGGGACAGAATAGGCTAATCAAAAAATAAAAAAACTTCAGAGGATTAGATTTGTTATTATGATAACCACTGTGCCAAAAGTTCGTAGACTCCTTCATAACGAAGAACTCAGGTTTTTTTGGAATAGTACAGACGAATGAAGCAGGAAAAAGCGTCAGCGTCGTGGCAGTGGTCAGAATATAGAAATAAATATATAAAATATACCTATAACAAAACTGGAGCCCTGAGACAGCTATACGGTGTCGCGGCAGACCAAGGAGAAGATGGCGGGACGCCTTGGATGACTTTCTCTTTAATTGGCGAGAAAAGGCGCTACATCGAGAAAAGTGGAAGGAACGGGGGAGGCGTTTGACCAGGAGTGGGACAGCAAACGCTAACAAAAAAAAACCTATTTTATATATTAATATACGTATTATAATGTCAGTAACAGGCCATTCTGGCACGATTTGATTAGCAGACTTGAAGCCGCGATCAGCAACTATTGCAAGGGTTGTTGTTAAAGGTGGAATAGGCTCTTATATTTAAATAATAACATAAAAATAGTCTTCTGGTCTTTTCTCTTATCTATTTTGTTCTTTATATACACAATCTATTAATAATATTTACAGTTTTACAAAGTTTTACAGTACAGATTAACACTCTACGTAATACGAATAATTTTAATTATATATTTGGTATCAACTACTAAACTAAAACGATTATTGATTATCTTTAGCAATCAAAGCTAGCAGCAGCAGCAGCACTGCAGCTAGCAGTTTTACCTACGCAAGTATAAAATAAATATCATTGTTTTTAATCGTATATTTTAGCAGGTATTACTGCACTGTTTGAAATTTAACTCACGGCGATTTTATTTAGGTATTTACTTAAGTGTGACCTAGTATTAGTGAAAACGGTACGGAAACACTGCATACTAGGATATTTAAATTCATTGTGACCTTCTATTTACCTATAATATAACAAAACTGTACTAAGTACGTTAAATAGCTTATACAGTACTCAGTACTAAATATCTAAGTTCTAATACAGTATTAGCTCCTCTATATAAAATATCAAACGAGCATACCCTAGTTATAAATTAATTATTTGGTAACTATCTTTGATGCTTACTTTTACGTTCCGTTGCAAGCTAGAAGTTTACAAGTAATCAGTCGTTTGACTGACTTTTTTATTTTTAAGTAAGCGTGAAACGGAACGCATTTTTAGACATAGACTAGAACGTGAATTTCATGAAGCGTACCATTAACACATCTTTTATCGTCAGTTAAAGGAAAAATTAAAAAATCGTCTAAAATCAGACGATACATAGGGTCTGATCAGATTTGCCACACCCATTACCACACCACAAGGACAGAAATGTGTCCAGACAGTTACAATTCACGCGTAATTTATTTGCAGTTGGATTCAACTAATTTTTTCAACGAAATTTATTCCACTTGAATGCACAAAAACGGTAAAGGAAAACCTCGGGAGGAAACCGGCATGTCCTAGAACCAAAAATTCGAAGACGTGTGACATCTACCAACCCGCACTGGGCCCGCGTGGTGGATTAACCCATTCCCTTTCATAGAGAGGAGGCCGTGTGTCCCAGCAGTGGGAACATTATAGGCTGATTATGCATTATGCATGCACAAAAACATCGTGCAAGTGACGTGTCAAAAGTACTAACACGAATAATAAAGTACTATCAAAAATAATGTTTGATAATGATACTTAGGCTATGGTAAGGTAGGTTAGATTAGTTCTCTGTACCCTGAAAATAAATAGATGATTATAACAACCACATTGCAACCATACTTTTTGTATTTGTGGAATGGCCGTGGCTATGAAACCCCTGAATAGACCCACAGCCTTGTGTATGGCAAGCTTATGATTGAAACATTATATAAATAATCCATATTCGTATCTAAGTTCTTTTGGCTAAGATACCTTGATGATGAATGATATGAGATGAGTTCTGGAACATAACTGACTATTTGACCACACTTCGATCAAATCACACAATGACAGAATCTTAATCTTGATGAACGATGCTTTTTATATTAAACTTTACAGTATACATTACAGGATCTTTAGATAGTATGAATATATTTCAGTTAAGGAATATATTGCACTACAAAAATACAATAAATAAATATAGACTCAATTAAAGTCATCTAGGAGACGATTAAATTACTTAATAGATTTGGATCTACTAAACTATAATCATACTTAATACTCAAGTAGGTAACATAAGTCTTAAATAATAAGAGTATAAATAGTTATATACATAAGTTAAAAAATAGGATAGGCTGCTGCATAAAGAAAAAAAAGATTGAATCAATGTAACCCCGTATGTAAGTAGAAATATAAACAAACAGCTCAAAATGAAACATGTCGTCAAAGGATTTGAAGATATCTCCGATAGCAAGCGAAACTCCAGGAATGTAAATGCAAAAGTTATAAGACAAAACATCTGTGCTGATCTACAAATCAATTCTTGTAGGGAATCTCTACTTATTATTTTGGGGAGAAATGTCACTAGACCTTTTCCTCAAGTGGTCCGTTTTGGAGGACCTCACTTGCTTTTGTCAAGAGAACCTTGAGTCGTCAGAAGTCGCTAAAGACCTGGGCTTTGATACCTTCGCCTCCACTGAATTCTGAGGCGTGGCTCGCACGCCAGGAGCCGTACTCCTGTTGTTAGTGTAGGTCGAAGTAGTCACTGGAATCTTGCGGGTCTGCTTGATCTTCAGCTTGTTTAACCAAAGATCTCGCGTCTTTTTGTTACCGACGACAAAGAATATGAACAACACAAAGCCTTGGAAAGTAGCCGTCAAAGCAAACAGGTAAGCCAACACGATGTTATGAGCAAACAAACCAAATATCCACGGAAGACCGAACAAGAACACAAGTAAACAGCTGACGGAGGCACAGCGGATGGCTTCGTTGCGGTCGCCGTGCCTCGTTATCCCGCTTTTAGTAGCAAACACGGAGCGCACTATCAGTACGAATAGCGTCCAGTTTGCAAGCAGCATGACCGCGATGGGCGCATACACGGCCAGCCAGAGCCCGAGCCCTGAAGGATAGCAGAAAGCTCCCGTCGGGGTCTTGTCTTCGAAGCGTCCCGCGTAAGACAGCGGGTCGACTGAGAGCAGGATACCGACTATAGCACAGGGAACTCCCCAAGAGAAAGCTGAAGCTCGCAACAGTTTGTGCGACGCGTCGCGAGTGAACACCATCACCAGTCTCCTGTACGAGATCACAGCGGCGATCAACATCCAGCAGAAGGACGCTAACACAGAGTAGTGTAACAACACTCCGACGAACATACACGGTATATCGTAATGGTCAAACCGAGCAAAGACTATGACTAAGAAACAGATGATGAGCAGTAGTATAGAGATGCAGAGTTGCAACCATATTTTGTTACTGAAGTCTCTTCGCCAGGACCTGAAGAGGACGGCAGTGATGCCTATGACGATGAGACCGAACATGGATAAGCAGCAGCCTATAACAGAGAGTATTTCGAGCACCTGTTCGTTTTTTTCAGAGAACACGGCCCTGGGGACGAGGATCTCGGCGAAATGCGTGAGATGGTTGCAGCGGCACGTGTCCAGCATACCGGACCTGGTGGCGCGGATGAAGGTGCAGCCGTCCTGCGACCAGTAGCCCTGGCCGCCCTCCAGGAAGTGCCAGAAGGCGCACGAACGGCTCTGGTTCCGTTCGGGGCCGCCGCCGATGGAGCTGAAGTGGATGTCCACCGTCTGTAAAGGCAGAAAAGCTATGGTTACTTATTTGACAAGTCTTAGCTGTCGATAGGTATTGATTGCATTTTATTTGGTCATCTAAATCTAATGCCGTGGACAAAACGTATAGTGTATCAAAACATGGCGCATTTAATGCTATAAGGCGATGTCCACTAGTCATCAGTTAATTCAAGGTGGATGTGACAAGGTTTCACGAAATTCAAATTTTCTTACGGTTTCCAGATCAGTTTTAGGTTTTTTTATTGATTTGCAAATTTTGTGCATGTTAAAAATAATTAAGTATTTTCAGTTTATCAAAACTGACCTCTCCCCTTTCAAACTCGGTGATATTCTCCACATTGACACTCAGCACCCGGCTGTTGACGAAGTAGTCATCAGAGTTCTGCGTGTGGAAGGCGCGGTCGTTACGGAACACTACGAAGCTGATCCGCCGAGATGACGTGGCTACAGATTCCGGCAGCCTCACTACCGCTTCGCTCTTCTCTAGTTGAAGATTAGTTGAGTCGAATTCGTCTGTGGATGAATAGGTTTAAAATGTTAGAGGGTAGATAAACGTGTACGATAAACGATAAATTTGACGCATTACGAATTAACAATCGGAATAAGTAATTTATCGAACAACTTGCTGTACAATCAAGGAAGCTTGTAGGGAAATACCTAGTAGTCAAATATCCGTCTTGTAGTAGGTACTGTAGGTAGGTGTTTTACATCCATCACCTAATTATTCAAACACTACACCAAAAAAAAAATGGTTAAATACTGTGGCATACACCAAATAAACAAAATGTTTATTTGGAATTGAAAACTACTATTTTATTTTCCTTTAAATTACCTAGTCGAGTTTATGACTTCAACGAAATTTAATTGAATCTTGTGGTAAACTAACTATATAGTTCATTATTAATTAAAAACTATTAAACAAAACTATCAAAACAAAACTAAACTATCTAAACCAACCACCTAAAAAAACTCTATCTATCCACTCTTTCTCTCTCTCTCTCTCTCTGTCTCTCTCTATCTATTAAACTATTAAATTAAATAAACTAAAAACAAACTTTAAAAGGGCAAACTAAAAACTACACATAAATATGTAGTTAGCTCACCTTAATAATTATATCTAAGAACTCTGTACACCCTGTACACTCACATTATTTTTCGTATTTCCTTGCAATCTTTCGTTCCCACGTCCATTGCATTAAACAGTCAATTACGATACACATGTTACAACTGATTCAGATTAGTTCAGCGTTGCAATCAATGACGTGCGTCATAAAACGTGGGCAAATTGGTATTGAAAACGTTGGAAATAACGCAAAATGAAGTAGTATTTTTATATCGTTTGACGCAATGAACGTCCACCACAACGAACTCTTTCATTTATTTTATGGGCCATGAGATTTAAATGGGCAACCACTGTTCTTTTAAAAAAGGTTTCTAGAAAAACACAATTAAAAAAAAATATCCTGTGATTTCCAAGATTGAACAAGTGAGGCTAAAAACCTTAACTTGATTAAGACCTATGTATATTTCGAGAGTATTTTACGGATGTAAAGTCAAAACGCGATACCCAAAATGCAAGCCAGCCTGAAATTCTTTAAACGAAATGTTCCCACTCTCATTACGTTAATACAAAATATATGTAAAACCACCACAGTGGCTATACAAACTTCGAAGAATCTCGAAAGCCTCATTGCTGAAGGTGTCTTGGTCCCTGGATGCAATCCTGAGACCCGTCACCGGCAGGTTGGGATCAGCATTAGTCACCAACAAGGCTATGTTGTCTCTGATAGTCGTCGCGTTCTCAGATCCTTCCAGGTCCAGCCTGGATCCAATCCCGTCTAGGAGGTGAAGCAGTTCCCCAGGTATGGACAGGTCCAAGTTTTCTGCTAGAAGTCCATCTACCTGGAAAGGTAAAAAATTTAATTGGCGTTGGTTTTTTAGATACATTTTTTTTTACTGCTGCCTTGTTCTCTTGGTTACAAGCACGACTACTGAGCGTGGGGGGGTCCTGGGTTAGAATCACGGGTCGGGCAAAGTTTTATTTGTCTTATCCATAAAGAATTTGATGTGGCCGATCTCTCTCTGGTCGTGTCAGATTGCCGTCCCATCGGACTATGAGAGTGAGAGAAGAGAGAGTATATCCGGTCTGTGGACACTTGCGCACTGTAAGACCGTTTTTTTGCCATAACAATCTCCAAGTCCTTGTCAGCCGCCCGTGGCTAAATAAGAACATTCTCAAAGGTCGATAAATAGGTTATGCTATATTTGCCGAGGTTAGGGAAAAGCTAGGCCGTTGATGATAGCAACTTAGTTTGAATTAAAAGCTAGCCATCAGAAGTTTTCTTCTTCTTTGTCATGTCGATGATTTCCCTTTTCCTTTAAAATTAAAAGTAATGAGGTTGGTGTGGTGCCATCAGAAGTAATGAGGTTGGTGTGGCCGTAGCTACAATAAACCAACCCAACACAACAATTTTAGCTACGGTCCCCAATACCTCACCTAAAATGTACAGACACATTATTCCTCGTCACATATACACACTATAGGACATCACACAAATCTCAATTTATAGTTACCTGATCAAATGCTATACTGATATTTTCAACTAACACTGGCACTTCGTCATTATCGATCAGGCTCTGTAGATCGTCCATCACTTGTTGAAGTTGTTCAGAAGGCTGAAATCATTTTATAAATAGTTTTTACACCTAACATTTATAAAACAAATATTTTGGAGATACATCACTATCACATAGTCCTGTTACATAATAAATATTGTTTTAAATTAAAATGCTCATGCAAAGGCAGTTCATGCAAATGTTTCATGCAATGTTACGGTTAAATCACAAACAAGAAGTACAAATTGTTACCTACATCCTTTGGTATAAACCTCATTTTAAAAATTCTCCTCACATGAAGTACAACACAGCAAGATTTCTACAACCCTTGAAATTTTTCTAAAATATGTTTCTACAAGACTAGCTAGAGGACGTCCACAAACAAATATAAGACTTACTGGTGGCGGCGTCGGTGGGGCAGTCCATGCAGGTGTAGTACTAGGAGTAGTAGTGGGTTCTTTGGTAGTAGTTGTAGTAGTAGTTGTTGTAATAGTTGTAGTCGGAATAGTAGGAGGAGGACTAATCCACGGTGGAGTAATTATTATCGGTATGTCAGTTCTAATTGGCTCAGCCGTGGTCGTAGTATAATCGGTAGTCGTCTCCGTTGTAGAAGTTGTATCAGTAGTAGAATCAGGAGTAGTATCGGAAGTAGAATCCGAAGTAGAATCAGTAGGAGTACTAGATTCAGTTTCTACCAATGTTGTCGTTGAATTATCCGGATAAGTACTATTACTAACTGTAGTAATGTTTTGAGGGGGGTCGTATGTGACAACGCTATCTCCAGCTGTAGGAGGCGTCTGTGCCTCTTCTGAACTGTTTGATCCTTGGTCGTCCATTTGAAGCTTGTTGATCTAGAATGTTAGTTCGTTAGTTAGTGCTTTTAGGATAAGCTTAGGTGCAGTTATTTAACAGTTTTGATTATTGTTAGACCTGACTTCCAGTTCGCAAATATTTTGTTTGTTATGTCACTGATTTATTTATACAATCCAATTTTTATGTCCTGGATTTAATAAATTGTTGGTATCTCAATTAGAATATAATCAGTCAGAACTAAAACTTCGCGATACGATAATATAATGTTTATCTAAGGAAAAATAGATAATAATGTGATCGCCAGACTAGCTCATAGGACAGCAGGCTGCTACATTGCTGCATGAATCAAAATCAAAGGCAATTTATTCAAATTAGGCTAATAATCAGCACTTTTTAAACGTCAAAGTTTACAACAGACAGTCTCCCAAAATGCCGGCCCTTCGCCACTTCCTAGTGGTTCAGCTGGGGGAAGAAGTGGTGGAACAAACTCCCCAGAATCTTTTAGCACTCAATTGACTCTGACAGGGGAGCGCTCTGTTGCTAAACATTTTTGTAAGCTGTATACTTCATGGCCAGCTCTCTCTGTCCCGCACGATTAGAATAATACTGCTGTATGAGGTGGAGTCTTCTTCTCCGAATCTATGTTTTTCGGTGTAATTTAATTATAAACTACATATCTCTTACAGAATGTTGGTCCGCACGGCATGCAGCCAATCAAGCTATCCAAAACCAAATTAAGCTGATCTCTCATCGTACGGGAAGCTCATACAAAGCGAAGTCAGGTTATACTGGTTATATAAAGCTTGATGAGCCGCCGTGTGAACTAACTATTACTCGATGAAGACTGAATAGTATTGATAGTATTTTAGTATTGGTGATTGCAGGGGTTATTTCACTAACAATTTAATTATTTGTTTAGGTATAATTAAGCGAAATACTGGACACAAATATGCATGTATCGAATTTTTGCCAGAATTTGTCCGAGTTAAGCATGTTAAAACTGAAACAATTGTGTTATTAGTAACGCTAGCGACACATTGATTTAGTTTGAGACTTCGCACGTTAATCAATAATTTCGAATTAGCAAAATGTTTAAACCTAACACTAATTCTTATTTTGTAAGTATTACAACTAACCTACCTGGCGACATTTGATAGCTTTCTGCTTTTAAGAACAAAACATAAATATACTCAAAACCTCGGACTAGGAAAAGCAGATACTATCTAAGAGACAGAGGACATCAGTCCTTTCGTATCCGAAAATAAAAGTGCAGGCCAGAAAAATCGCTCTTGTCCTTGGGGTAACAAGTTTACACGGGGGTACTGAAATCCAGCGATTCAATAATTGTTTGTCTTTGATCGTGAATCCTTTGATGTTCTCTGAATCTTAATCTGAACTGTGAACTCCAAAGCTTCATCTCTTAGATACCAACTGCCTATACAAGGTCAAAGTAAATTACGTAGCAAAAGTCTCCAGACGTGACGAGTCCTCCTTTAAACACGATCAAGTAAAAATAAAATATTGTTTGTTTTTCTAATGGTCATTAACATGCCTGAAGAGTATTGCTAACGTTAGCGTCACTTACCGGGTTCCCATGTTTAAATCCAACACCAGGTAGCGTGGGCGAGGTAGGTAAGTTGTAGGAGGCGGGCAGCTCAGTGGACTGGTGACATTTCTCGTCAATAGAGGTCACTACCTGCACACCGTCGTTGAAGTTACCGATACACTTGTGGATCTGGCATTGTAGTCTTTTTGATTTTACTGTCAAGGACAAAATATACATGATATTAAGCTTTGTTTTTCGTGAAAGCTTGAATATAGGAATAGTACCGTCTATCGCTATTTAATGAAGACTAAATCCTTACATGACACTGAAAACATTTGAGACTGTGGGCACTAAGCAGACAAACCAATGATATATAAGATTATATAAATAGCATTTGTTGTAAAAAAGAACCCGTAGAACTACCAAGCTATCCAGTAATACCACGGGAAGTTTTATTTTATCCGTGTTACATTCGAGACTGGTGTATAAGATCAACTAGAGGGGCTTTCAGAAGAAATGTCGTTCAAGATTGTGATACCATATCTCAGGGAGGCCAACTAGAAAAAAGACTTACGTACTTCCACTAATGTCAAATTTAACCCGTTTAGTACACTTTTACTGACACTGAGTAGTTGGTTATAATTATTGTAAGAAACTACGGTATGTAAGCATTTATTTTAAACTACTAACAGCTACTAACAAACTCAGTGCACTAACAATTTGAACTTTATGTAAGTATTCTTACTCAAAAAAGGAACCCTGTAACAGTCATAACCTTTCAATGAATTCTCTCAATCTGACCTTTTAATCATCCCAAGGTTTTTATCTCGACTACTTAAACAAGACAATGCAGATGTAAAAGAATTTTAATTTACAAGAGCTGCCGTTAACAATGAATGATATTATCCTTAATTGATGATTTAATTCTGTCTTCTGTCTGAAGTGACATTGAGAACAAGAAAAGACATGTATATCCTACAAGGTAAAAAGTGCAAGAAGTTCTAGATTTGAATGATTAATGTCTGTTTCCTACAACTGAGCAGCCACAAATGTTTAAAATTAACTCTCTGATAATGAAGATATAACTAATCTTGAAGAGTTTTTAACTAGACTTGCGCATTGCCAAAATTCTCATAAATAACTTTCGTACAATTTGTTCGAACCATCACACATTACAAGCGAATAAGAGCTATAAGAGAAAAGGGAGACCAAAGAAACGAAAAATGAACTGTATGAAGGATGATAAGGCTAGAAAGGAGGTGACTGCTGAGTCCTGAGATGACGAGTAATAGAGAATTATGGAAGAAGAAGTCAAGTCATACATTGTGAGTCACGCTGCGACCGTCTGCTGAACTGTTTGACCTCTGCACTTGGATATAATGAGACTAATTAGGACATATACAAATGTAGTTTAATCAGATATGATACCGAGTACGAATTCTCTTTAGAATACCGACGATTTCATATGTGAAAGATAAAAGGTCAGTGGTAAACAGGATAAAAGCAGGATATAAAGAAAGAAAGCGAAAAATACCCAACGGGTGAATTAACCCAATCCATGCCTACTAATATTAAAAATGTGGATGTAGCTCTGATTGTCTGCCTAATATCTTTTGCCGCCTTAACGGCAACACGGATTTAGGTGAAACTGTACACAAGTAGACCATGTCCTGGCTGTACAGTCAAAAATAAAATCTACTCATCATCTGTTTTCGATCTACTCAGTAGATGAAAAACAATGTACTTACCAAACTCATGGTTGTCAGCCGTACAGTAATACACAGGTTTCATATAAAGGATTTCAATGTCACTCCAATTTCCAGGTTTAACCGGCTTCATCCTAGGGTGCAGGTTTACATGAAGCACCACCGTCTTCCTATCCAGAAACAATTTCTTCAGCTTCAGCCCATCCAGTATATCTTTCCCTTTTGTATTCAAATCTGGTCGCGACGCTTTGAAGTCCTTCAAGATACCTTCGAAGGATTTCGGGTCTTGTATCTGTTCTAATCCTCCATTCACTTCATAATACTTTGTTGAATACAAAATATATTCTTTTAAGTACTTCTCCCAAATTTCTTTCCGTTCTTCCGCATTTTTTAAAGTATATTCTTTCTTGAGAGAAAGTTTGACAGCGAAGTTATATCGGAGGGATTGTTTCTCTCTTACCCAAAGAGCTCTGTTAGACTCTGAGACGAGAAACTTCTTAGAATCTGTGTGAACACACCAGTAGTATCCGTCGTCTTTGGGTTTGAGGACATAGGTCAGTAACTTGTTGTGAATAACATCGAAGCTAACGTCGACATGAGTCGGGTAAAATTTCTCGGAGTCAGTGAAGCAGGAGATGTCATCTTTTTCTAGGTTACCTGCTCCTACAGTCAATATCAGCTTGTTTTGGCTGTGAAATAGACGGTTTGGAGTTATTAAAAAATAAGATTGTTACTTGCTTCTAAATAATCTTTCTTATCTTATACTGAACGCACTGTAGGGTGCGTCTCATTAAACAGACGTAAGTACTCAATAAACTTTTTTTCATTTTTACGAAACATAACATTACCTGCCTACGCCTGCCTACTCTGAGGGGTTAGGCATGAATGTGCCTTCAGAACAACCACATTTTACCATTCATGCTTAAGTGCCCATTGCCTTATAGCGTATGTCAATATGTTTTAAATAAAAAGTACTTACTCATCAGCGCTAACGACTAATTCAACTTTTCTTAATTCAATATTCTTCTCACAAATAACATCGAAGAATACATAGGAACTGTTCACCAGGTCCCATATACCATTTCTTATTACTCCATATGAAGTCTCATTGCCACTCATCAATCCAATATTGTCATCCAAACCCCATTCTGCCGGTGGTGTCTACAAGGTAATTTACGTATTTGAATGGATATGATTATCATTTTTAGTGTATAAAGAAGCACATGAACGGGCATAACATTAGACAAATATTAGGTATTTAAAGAATCATTTGAAGTTCAATTTTTGATCTGCACATGTAGACAAGTTAGTAAGCAGGATATTTCACAATATTCATTTTATTGGTAAAAGATGAACATCCAGAAACTTTGCGTTTTTTCGCAATTTATAACGCAATCTGTAAAATAAAAATTAATATTGAGCCAGCAGGAAATTTTAATTCAAACATGATGTCCAAAAACGGAACTTCACAAACTAATAAGCTCGCAAAAATAAGCCTATTCACATTCATTCGCGGGCACAATATGTTAGAAGCTAAGCAATGTATTTTTTAACACGTAAGTAAATGCTATTCCAAATTTCATTCATGCAAAATCATTAGTGACTATTGATTATATGAAACAAAATTTGAATGAAAAAGTTCGCACCAACACCCACACATCCCGGAATACGGGTTGTGAAATACTTCGCGACGGCAACCTGCTTCTGCATGATTCTGGAGTCTTGGTATCATACCTACAACAGCCCCATGTTTCTAGCTCAAAAGGGCTTCGTTTGATCGAAGGAGATACTAATGGAAACCAGCCACCACAGTCCAAAAGCTATTAAAAACAAAACATTCTAAAACAACGAAAGCAGTTTTGGGTTTGTCACTAACATTAATTACTCAACCATTAAATACTAAAGGACATTTTTGAGACTAGTACATAGACACTACTCTATAACAAAGATATTAGAAATATGACATGGTCTTATCTAATATTAAGGAAAACCATATTCCACACTTCACAAAAAGTTTACAAGTAGAAGATAGTCCACAAAGATATGGAAGAATTATTCTTGGGAATACTTAGGAATGCTTTTATAGACGTTTACAAGATCATAGACAAAGTAACATTGATGGACATGATCTAAACAAAATTGAAAGAAATCGTTACTCACCGTAGCGTCTTCATTCACAATGTGACTGTGACGTTGAGGGTCGTACGTAATGCCCAGCGGGTAAACAGGAAGTGATCCATAGACTTTTAACAGTGGATTATTTGAGTATCTCCACCCGTTATAGAGGACTGTATATCCTCTCTTTTCACATCGTTTCTTTGCTTGGGACCAAGTTGCTCTTACTGCGCTCGTACCTCCGGCAGCAGTAGCAGGCAGTGGCATCAAGCAGGTCGCTTTAGGAGACCAAAATCTATAAGAGTCTGTGAAATCATTACAGCCTTCGTGAGACATTGCAGCCTCATCAACATAAGGCGATACCAGACAATACCTATAGAACTCATCATCGCACCTCGTAGCCGTAAAATTAGTTACTGGGTCCATCACCACACATAACTCTTCTTCAATAGCCTTTTGTGGGTTATCTACTTCAAACGATGTTTTTAAAAGAGACCCAGTTGATTTCGTAAATGAGTAATCAATGAAGGGTCCCCCAGGGTACAATGATTTGTACTCAGTCCATAATACTAACTCAGACTTGGTCAGATTCAAACTGTTGTACAGTTTGGATGTGTATAGGTTACCGGTACACCCGACATATTTGTCTGTGAGTTTCTCTGGGCCTTTTAACCGGTAACATATTGGTTCTCCGTTGATGTTGGAGTAAGTTACTTGAAATCCTATTGGACATAATACTTTTTTAGATGCCTTGGCTTCGAGTGCTGGTTGTAGTAACAATAGGAGTATTAGCGTGGCTACGGTTGGTGTTCGATGAGGTGGGACCATCTGGAATGAGAATTGAATAGGGTATTAAATATTATTCTTATTTAATATTATTCTTCACGAGTTGTTTCCAACTTTTAATGCCTCTTTTGCTCCAACCCGTGGTAAGGTAAGTGATGCCTTCAATTGACAAAATCATTCGTATGATACGAATGACAAATTGTATTATTCTTAATACTTGAATAAAATTACTAATACGGATGCGGATCAGATTAGACATAGGTTTTATTTATCACAAATACAAATAGACAAATGAAAGGAAATCCCAAAATACTCAAAAAGGTTATTCATTTAGCAGATTTTCCTGTCCGTATAGAATTTTATCATGGATCAGTTATCTATTATCAATCTTATCTCATTGAGAACCTATCTGGAGATAATTCCGAGCGTATAGCACTCAACATTGTTACCGATATATACGGACATTATCACAGCTGATTGTAGTACATTACTTTCTAAAATGCAATTTTTCTCATGAACTCTGATGTTATCTATTTTCATATCATTTTTTATGGTAACCATCTTGTATTTCGGAAATATGAAGCAGTTTTCGACGGCCATTTTATGAAAATGCTCCACATTTATAGTACCGTCTCCCAGTTATGCAGCCGTTTTCCGTCCTTGTTATTTTTCAAGACTTTTCGACCTAGGTTAATTGTTTAAGTAAATAAATAAATAAAGGAATCCTAATAACAGAAAGATATATAGTGGGTGTAAAAGCCGAAAAGCACTTGTTCTCCCCGTCATTGCGATCCTTTTTTTTGTTCTAGTCCATACCTGGGAACCTTCATGTTACGAAGATGTTGGGGGTCAAAGTTCCAACTATTTCATTTTTTTTTTAATACAATTTTTTAATGTTATAACTTTACTTTAAATACTTCCAGGAGCCCCGTACTAATCAATGCATCCATCAGCAAAATTTTTCAGTGCGACACATTGACTCGTACCGAAAACGTGAGTTTTCACCCAAAAAAAATTCGTTCAGGGCAATAATGTTTGCGTAGAGTTACATATGAAAGGTAGGTTTAAAAACCAGCGAAAAAACCGACCCTTGAGCCTTTGAGCCTAACATACGAACTATTTAATTCGGTAGTCAATTCGCTTAACAATTAATTTCGTGTCGGATTGCCGTCCCATCGGACTATGAGAGTAAAGGAACAAAGAGTGCACCTGTGTCTGCGCACACACTTGTGCACTTTAATATCTCCCGCGCCGATGGCTAATCTGGGTTGAGATTGACTGCCGTGACCGAAAACGGTCAGGAGGACTATTAATTTCCCTAACGTTTAACGTCAATAAACAACAAAATATATTTTTTAAACTTTAATATCGCTGATAGCAGGTCTTGTCTTGTTACATTAAATTCATTTCTAGTATATTTGGATTCGAACCAAACAAAAAGGCTACTATGATTTCTTTAACATAAAAAAGGCTATGGAATTAACAATAAATGATTGCCTATCAGCTACTTATCTTGTCATGACAAGTTTTATCACATATCAATTAAGAGTTGTTTAATTTACGATTCATTTTGATTTTTTTGTTAACAACTAATGAGAATGATAGTGGAAACATCACGCCTGTAGTCCCCGAAGGGTTATACAGAAGTGTACCTACAGGAACAAGTTTAAGAATTTTTCGAACACTATTTTTCGTTCAATGTCATCGCGTTAGGCGGTATGAGGTGCGCGGGAGACGAGATGTGTGGGGTCGGGGCGGGGTAAGACGGGGGAGTTGAAAGAAAATCGCCGCTGTGGCTCTGGATGAAACAACAAGCTTTTCGACCATGCTCGCGTTGACGATAGACGGACCGGGAAGGGCCCTCTTAATTGTGTCAGTTACGTAAATAAAGTAAGTACCGATTTGATTATGGTGTTATTTTGTGTTTTTGCCCTTGGAGGATTTCCTAATTCTTCTTCTGACATATAATTATAAAAAGTCTTTGATACCTTTATGAAATTTAATTAAAACTAGTATAATCTTCAACGAATAAGGACTTGATTTCATTTTATGAGTTCCATAGAGAAAGATAGAAGTGGTTATCAAGGTGCTGACAACTCGATAACCGATCGCCGACCGATCTTTTCTAGACATTTGCTAGTCACACCCTGATAAAAGGCTTTTGTACGAGCCAATTTTGTCTCACGAAAGGGCTCTCTTCTGTATTTACATTTTTCTCTCAGTTTTTCAATTTCAGCCAAATGTTTTAGGTAGGAGAACTCGTCACACTATCTTTTTCTGGGCCTAACGTGTTGCTATTTCGACCCAATATTGTAATGAGAGAGTTATCAAAACAATGCATGTCCCCATTAACTTAAACGCTACTAATAATCAAACAAGCATTTATTCCGAGATTGAATTACATTCACAGCGAAACAAAAAACGCCGACGTAAGTATGACTTAATTCCAATGACCTTAATCATAAAAGCGAGGTCCATTTTATATTGATATTGTGTTAAAACTGTTTGTTTGTTTATTCAGCTGTTTAAAGAATACTTTTAACTACTTTTTAGCTGTGCTCGCGTGGAGCTCGGAAATTACCTCACGAGAACGTAAGTAAGTAAGTAATAACAGCATATTACTGTCCCACGGTTGGGCAAAGACTGCTCATACACAGAACGTAGTAGTCTACGTCCTAACCTAAGTTATGGTGTGTCCCTATACCATGACATAAAGGGTGTAAATAGATCCTTAACGAAGCCGAAAGGCTCGCGTGTTCTCCTCGTCATTGTATTTTTTTTTTTGTTTTTTTATGGTCCAAAACAAAAAAAAAACCATACCTTTTAGTGGAACCTTCTAGTTACGGAAATATTGTATTTACGGTCTAAGTTCCAACTTTTTCCCATGGTTTTTTTTTTAAATACTAGTTTTTAAGGTTATAATTTTACTTTAAATACCTCCATGACCCGTTTACTATTCAGTAAGTTACATTATAAACATTGAAATCCGTCCAGCTGTTAAAGCGTGGAAATGTGACAGTCAGACAGAGATACTTTCACAATTATAGTATACCAGTTTCTGTCCGCGGCTTCGCTCAGTTTTTATCGGCAATTGTCCCACGGGAACATTGAAATATAGCCTATGACAATCAGGGATAATGTAGCTTATTATTATTAGTGAAAGAATTTTCGGAATCGGATCAGTAGTTCCGAAGATAATCCCCTCCATCCAAACTTACCAACAATACCTCTGCAAATCTTAGTACTTATAGATAATAATTAATAATTATATAGCCACTGGTAACTAATGACCGATACTTAAACACGTGATTGTACTCATGATAACAAACAACTTTCCTAAAGAAACTTTTTTATATATTAATTCAATGTTGTCACAATAACACAACAACCGTTTGAAATTCGCGTGCGCGCGTGCTTTTCACCTATCAGCTGATAGCCGCGTGTGTCTGCTGACCCACTGTTGCACGGTACGATAGTAATGAGACAGAAGGGCGTTATGCAGCGAACAGCTGATAGGACACAGGCGCTCGCGCGCGAATTTCATACTAAAAAAATGTTTTTTTGGGAAAGTTGTTTGTTATCATGAGTACAATCACGTGTAAAAATATCGGTCACTAATTACCATTAACCCTATATGTGCTGAAATTGCACTATTTGTTTGTGCAATTTCAGCACATATACATATATTTGTGCGAGAATTGAACAGTTCACGTGCTTGTATTATCGTCATTTTATCAATTTTAGCCTTTTTATCTACAGGACACTATTAGGTTTTCCAACACTCACGCATCCCAGTGGATGAGCAACAATGATGTATCCTGTCGTAATGAGTTTGCGTACGTAAAAGTGCACACAGTGCAGTGCGTGCAGTGCGTACACATAGAAATATTAAAAAAAAATACAAACTTAATTATTATTCCAGTCACTCGCTAAGGTGACTGACTGATTGTCACCCACGGGCAGTTGGCCAAACAGCTGTTATCATGGCTCGATTTTGATTTATTTTCTCGATTATTCCTTGTTAAGACGTAATCGACAAATAATAACATATTTTTTCCTTATAGATACTTGTAATCGTATGCGTAAGTGTAGACACGAAGAAACAGTCAGTCTTTGCTAATAATTATTATACAAAGGTAATGGATGTGAGGGGAAATCTTTGGAATTACTGTTCCGATACCGAAAATTGTTTCACTAATGCGAAGTTACACTATCGCCAAGTGTCATAGGCTATATTTAACCCATTCCCGTGGGATAATTGCCGACCCTAAAGCAAGCGAAGTCACGGACAAAAGCTAGGTTTAAATAAATTAACCATTTTTTTCCCTTACCTTCATTGCTTTAAGTGATTTGAGCGCGAATGACGAACAGTCTTATGTGCGAGCTCATCTTACAGTCCCATTTAAGTCTTTGTTCTTCAAGAGCTAACGGCTCAAACTTGCTTACACCGTATTTGTAGTTGCTTGTTCCGCGGTTTTGTCTGAAAAGATTAAAGAGTGTCGTTAATGCGAATTTAACCTTCTCGGTTGTCGGGTGAGATGTCAAGGGATCATGATTTAATTGGGGCCTTAACTTTTGTATCCACAGGTCTGCTAGGTGACATTTTGCATCTGATTCTGAACTCAGATTAAGAGTGGACAGACAGGCTTGGGAGTAGGGATATCCGGATTTTTTGCTGCTCAAATGGAGAATTGATGAATTACTGGTTTGTGCTGACGGTCGAGGTTCCGAATGGCGCTTGCAGCAAACAGAAGTCCCAATAGTTGTAGCGATGAGAGCAATTAACACATGTTGCTTGATTTAATCTACTGGTTATGCAATGCGCTAAGGTAGCCCGCGAAATTCTCTTGCATTTTTTGCAATTTGTAGGTCAGTTCATGACCGTAGCAAATATAGCTTTACATCGTTAAAATCATCTAGATAACCTTCAAGTTTATTTAATCCTATTGGAGAATTTTGTGGGCTACCCTGGTGTTTCCACCTTAAACACCTTTTGCTTATAGATACAGTGTCTTCTATCGGCTGTTCGGAACGACAGCGACGGCGACAACCTCAAACTTATCATGCCATCGAATGATCAGTTGAATGTTAGTTTAGCATGAAGTGGTCTTATTACTACACGAGTTGATATCTTTACGTATCGCTCCCGCTGTTTGTACGCTTAGATCTTTCTAACTACGCAACGGATTTTAATGCAGTTCAGCAATAGATAGAGTGATTCAAGAGGAAGGTTTATAATGTATATTCTGCGAAGCCGGGGCGGGTCGTTAGTTTAAAATAAAATGGGCACATATGTACAGTAATGATTAAAGTCTAGTTCAGGAAAATGGTCTATCTCGGAAATATTGCAAGTCCGCAAATGGTCATTAAACAAGATCAAAAAAGAAATTCAGTCATTAACACCCATCGCTTCCGCTGTAATCTATGATTTAAATCATAATTAATTTACGAAAATCAATTCACTGATAATAACCAAAAAAAAAAAGGCATAGAAAACTCAACTTTAGCCGGTCGTCTTAAAATTAAACTTTCAATGTTCAAGCTCTATTGGCATAGCAACTACAACAGAATATTTCAGTAGCGTGATTAGTATTAATTAATTGATAGAAATAATCGGAATACGTCATCGGTTTCCATTAGAACGGTCGTTTGGGAAAAAGAAAAGAAATATTCTAAAAGCTAAGGTCAAGAGCAGTGTCTATGATGTAATGGAACTAAATCTGTGTCAAGGGCGACTTTTTGTAAAAAATCGCGTTTGATGGTGACGTTTTTTGTGTAAACTTGTGGTTCAAATGAATTATCTGCTTGCTTTGTTTATTTTTTTTAAGTTATACATGAAAAAAAGTCTTGATGGTTTTATTTATTTATTTGTTTGTTTGGGATCTCCTACAAAGGATTCACACACAATAATGGACGAGTGTCACGTAGGTGTACTCCTTCACTTACAGGAGCCCACAGCATGAATAATAAAATGTATAACTAAACTAACAAACTTTTAATACTAATTGAAAAAATAAAATCCGAACACATTTGGTAATAAAATTGGAACAATAGAATGAAAATAATATTAAAATAATTAACAAATAGATAAAATTTTCACGGAGGAAACTCGGTATATAATGAGTGGTCACCCATCCACGGACCAACCTAGGCAAGCATTGTAGCCTGACATTTCATATCACAAATCACATTATTCTTGAATAGTAAGCACACATCTTACCATTGATAGCCCTCAGAAAAACCACGTCGCATCAAGTAAACCAACACCACCTCAAAACGAAAGACATATTTACAAGAAATTCAAAACACATCTCCTGCTAACAATGTGCAAATGATAACAGATTCCTTACGTGCCTTATCACCGCATCCAATGAGTCATATCGCCCTGATATGTATTTACCCAAGATGATATGACGACACAATCTCATCACCTCTGTTTGTGATCAAAGTATTTGCTTCTAAATTCTCCGAAACTGTCATAATGTTTATCTATACTAATATAAATGTGTTATAAATGTGAAGGTAACGTATGTATGTCTGTCACCTTTTATACCTGTAACGGCTGCACCGATTTTTATAACATTTGTCAGAGGGGTAGATAACGTCCGTACGGAATAGGAAGTCAGCACTATTTCAGCCCAGAATCAACCAATGCTGGTTATTGGGTATTGATTTCGTGTGACCGTCATCCAGTGGTTTTTCGCAAGTGACATAGGTGATATAGGATAGGAATATAGAAATTTCCCAGGCTTGAATTATGCGGAGCCGTAATGGTCACTAAACTCCTAGTTGAAAAGTCATGGGCATATAGGTAATGTACGTGCAAGGACGGATTCCACCGTGCTTCTAACATGGCTCAACAGTCATCCAAATCGCTGGAAGACTTTCGTTGCTAACCGTGTCTCAGAGATCAGACAACGTTGGATTCAATTAACTCAATGCAATGGTGGACACCATTGCATGTTTCTTCAGCCCAAATCCTACTGACCTCGAATCACGAGGAATCTACCCTTCGGAACTGTGCAAGTGAGCTTCCTGGTTCATTTTATGTCTGAAGCTGAAATACATTACATTAAGCCAAAACAATTAGAGACAGATTCTACTTGCGGGCGAAGTCGTGGGTAAAAGCTAGTTGAGAGATAACGTAAACATGAACAATTAAGTTATTAATAGCCTTTTCCTTTGATGTTTTCGAACGGAGCCCTGAGGTAGATATATCTATTTATACAAATAACTCTTACGCACACACGCAAGCTTGTATCAAAAATCTGATTAAAGGTAGGTAATTATTGCTTTGGCTATGTGCCACATTATTAATTACTTTGTAGACTGGGCGTAAAATTGAACTGCGTAGTTCAGTCTCTATTTGCCACCTTCTAAAAATTGTCGTAAATGATAGCATTTTATTGAGTTTGGTGGAACTGACTGGGTACTTTTTAATTTGGTGGCGGCAGTTACGCATAATATATGACGTCACACCAATCCTACACTCGCAGGCAGTGCTATTCTCCGTGAGATTTGGTTTTACAATAATAACAACCCAACAACCACCGCTGGACAGTTGCCCACCACTCCCACCAGACATAACGTCCATCGAGTCGGCAAGTTCGTCATCCACCATTTAAACTACTGGTAAGTATTTTGATAGGATCTTTAAGATCGGTACGATCTTTAAAGTAGTTTGCCTGTGTGGGTCTGAGGTATCAGTTCATTTTGGAAAAGGGGTCTCTTGCCCAAAATATTTTGAGAATCCCTGATTTAAAAGTAAGACCAATTCAATAGAGAATGAGGAGCTTTCAACCCAGTGTCTCATACCTATACAGTTATTATTCTGTGGGATGAGCTTGCTCCAGTATTGCGGAAGCACTTTACATGTTGTGATTCTGATAATAATGAATCCCACAATTTTGATAATCAAGTTAGAACTCATAATCATGATCACAAATATTGCTGGGATTTTTTTTTTGGGGTGAAAAATCAGGTGGATTGAATAGTGCGGGGGATCGTGGAGGTGTTTAAAGTGAAAATCTTCCATTAAAAACTTGCAATTAAAAAAAAACTGGTGAAAAAGTTGGAACTTTGACCCCCAATATCTCGGTAACTAGAAGTTTCCCAGGTATGGTCTAGAACAAAAAAATTATCACAATGACGCGCAGAACAGATGCCTTTCGGCTTCGTTAAGGGTCTTGTTATACCCTTTGTAATGTAAGTAAAAAAACTGGGTTTAAAACTAGCTAATTATGTAGGTACTATGTTACGTACTACTGTGTTCGTTGTAGCAATATAGTAGTCAGAAGTACAATCGTTCATGTAAATTAAGTTCATTAACAATGAGTGTTAATGAATACGCGTATCCTTACAATTGTGGCAATTAATTAACGTAATTTATCTACATCCATGGAATGACAAATAGACAAAGGACTTTACGTAGGGAGATACTAATTTACACTAATATTATAAAGAGGTCATTTTTTTTGTAAGTTTGTATGTTTGTATGTAGGGGGTAATCTCTGGAACTACTGAACCGATTTTGAATTTTCAAAATCGGTATCATCTTTCACTAATAGGAAGCTACATTATCCCCGAGTGCCATAGACTATATTTACAACGTGCCCGTGGGATATTATAATTTCCGACAAAAACGCGAGCGAAGCCGCGGGCCACAGCTAATTGAGTATAATAGGAGGGTTAGGCAGTTATGTACCTAAATAGTACACCCCTATATTGTCAGTTATTGTTTAAGTCCCATGTCATAGGGGGCGAGCCTATTGCCATCAACCGGGCACAAATCCAGACTCCGCGGCCGCTACTGAGAAATCCCTGAAAGAAAAACCCAATAACACTTTGCCCGACTTGAGAATCGAACCTAGGACCTCATGCGCAGCAGTCGCGCTTGCGACCACTATCTCTTCATTTGTACTCCAGATGAAGAAGACAGTAAAGCCCACTGAGTGACCTGAGTCATAGGTCATGCAACCTACGAAGCCCGCGTCATCTCGAAACTCCTTCCGCAACATTTCTAATGACTAATATAGTATTCAATGAAGAGAATCGGACAAGGATTTCCTTTGATCTAAATAACAAAGATGTCATATAAAAACCTTGCGGAAATTAGAACCTTTGACGTAAAAACATTTGAAACGAATTGTTAGACAGTGTACACACAAGAGTCAGACATTTTGTTTCTAATACACAGAACAGTTTATCTTGTGCCTAACAAACAGTCAAACCAGTTTTTTTTAGATTTTATCTTAGATTATGATTTGATTTTTTATGTACTGTTTTCATAGAGCAATCTGAAAATTGCGGACTAGCTGCGGACATGGCACACTTATAGGTATTTGAGTACATTGTCTTTCAGAGTCCGAAAGTCTGACAACCAGTCTTAGCAAGGAGTATCGTATTGCCCAGTACTAACTGGGTTGTGGTGGTCAGATAGGCAATCGCTCCATGTAAAATACTGGTATTCAGGTGCATCCGGTGTAATGATCGTATTTTTACACGGTTTTCATACTTAAATTTTTATTAATTTCGTTTCACCAGCTTCTCTGGCCTAGTGAGGGTTATGATCTAGCTCCACATACAGTTAGGCCCTTAAAATAGATTGTCTTATTTATTAAATTCTGTTACTTTTCCCCTTATTTCTTTTTAACCCGTGCTCTCCTCCAGAATAGGTAGGTGAGTACCGTAATGTGACCTCACAGTTTCCCTCCTTTAGGAAATTATAACTTTACATTTTGGCGCCCCATACGAAGAATGTAACGTTACAATTTCCTAAAGGAGAAAGTAATCAAACATTCAAGAGTGATAAAAATCTACAGAAAAACTTAAATACCATGAATTTCAGGTAAATATGATTAACAATGTAAGTATGAAAACCATCTAGTTTAAAAAAAGAGACGTGAAAAAGTGTTTTTAAAAAGCCTATTTACAAAATATACATCATTTATCATGTAAAAATACAATCATTACACCGGTTAGACTGGAAGCCGACCCAAAGATAGTTAGAAAAAGGCTACACAGATGTTGATTGTCCATCAGACGATGGGGATGACGGTCTTCCAACTCTTCCACTTGACTCAGCCTGACCACAGTCTAAGCAAATCTAACTGTATCTACGTCTTTAAAACGTGACTGGTTGATAACCAAATTTTCATAAAATTAACATCGGCATACGTTAACTCAAGAAAACTAATTGTTAAGCACAGTGACTGCTAACATAAATTGTCCGTATTTCCAAATCACAACTGTCATTGTTCGGCAGTTATATGAACTAGCTTTAACGCGGCAAACTGAAGTAGTGTGTCACATAGATGACCAATTAATTTCCTCGACTGTTCAATCGCCTATATAGGTGTCTTGTCTTCACACATCTTTGCTAATATGCTTATAATAGGCGACGTTTGATGGAATCCTCGTATAGACTGTTCCAATTATTATATAAATTCCAGTTACTATTCAAATGTGTTAATTTAGTACCGTAAAGAGAAGTGTGGGATATATTTTGGGTAAAAATAACAATTACTTGTTCGAAATTTGGTGTAAATGTATCTAAGTTAGTGTCAGTGACTGCCAGTGTAATGTAACAGCCCCGGGTCAATCTTCAGGCTAAGCCGCGCTTACCTAAGTTGGTCCGTGGATGGGTGACCACCCATTACCTAGCGAGTTTTCTCCATGCCTCGGACAGCACAATAAGCCGATGGTCCCGGCTGTCATTTGTAGATCTTTGACAATCGTTCAGATGTCAGTGGCCAGAAAGTCCAAGGGGTATCTTATTACCCAGTATTAACTGGGTTATGGAGGTCAGATAGGCAGTCGCTCCATGTAAAATACTGGTATTCAGCTGCATCCGGTTAGACAGGAAGCCGACCCTAACATAGTTGGCAAAAGGACAGGCAGATGATATTGCCTATTGTAATAATAGATAGAGTGATTCAAGAGGAAGGTTTACATGTATAACATTGCACCCGTGCGAAGCCGGGGCGGGTCGCTAGTATATTAATATATTATTATTCTAAAACAGTAGCACGGACCGCCTCGTTGGTCTAGTGATCGAAGTTCTACCGCTGAGCATAAGATCCCGAGTTCGATTCTTAGGTCAGGCATAGTATTCTTAGGTTAATCCATCGGGAACTTCGCTGTAGCACCCCGGTGTCCGGATTTGTGTCTAACTGATAGCAGCTATATAGGCTTCTCGCCCCCTATTCTGTAGAACTTAAACCGGTGACCAAATTAGATTGTACTATACTTTTGCCTAAGCCTTTGGGGATAAACAGATCTGATGTTATGTTATGTTTAGTAGCCCAGTCTAGATAATTATGCTAGCTAAATGTGTATTGTCCAGATGGAAAAAGGTTCATTCATAACTCCTATTACCTCTATACACTGTCATAGTTTGATTTGCTTAAGAATTTAATTCACTTTACTAGATAACATTATTCTTCATGTAATCATTAGGGCGAGACAGACATCGGTCAATAAAAACACAAGGATGAAAACATTTGAACAAGGCTAAGCCAATGAGCTGTACTTAGGAGTACTTGTGAGGGTGGAGCAGGCAACCAATAGACAGGTATAAGAAGTAGTTCCAACGAGTTCCATAAAGCAAAAAGACACAAAGCAACCCTAGCACGACTGAGAACCTAGTATAGTACGATGATAGCGATGAAATATCTTGACGAATGATTATATTTATAACCTACTTATGTACTAGTGACTTCGGTTTTTACGACTTGGTAAAATATGGTGATTTCTGATGGATGTTTAATATGAATAAATGAGACACATAAACCGTCCGGAGTCATTATCTGCCTAGCCTTTACCCAACTATGTTGGGGAAGCCACGGAGGAAACGCTGTTTCTATGTAATGGATGGGTGATCACCACATACCGAGTTTCCTCCGTACCTCCGAAAGCATGTTAAGCCGTTGGCCTCGACTGACAATTGTAGATTATTGACAGTCATATTACCCAGTACTAACTGGGTTGTGGAAGTCAGATAGGCAGTCGCTCCATGTAAAATACTGGTATTCAGCTGCATCCGGTTAGACTGGAAGCCACATAAATCTGCTGGTGCAATAGGGAAAATGCATGTAATTTTTTTTTTCACTTAAATTAATAAAATGCAGTACTATCAACCCAAGAAAATAATTAAAAGTTAATTTCAACAACTGCTTGTCGCACAAAAAATATATGAAACTCCTACAATTTTCAACGACAGTTCAAAGAACTGTCGCGGCCATTCAAATCATAGCATTTGATGTCACTTCGCTCTATCTGCCTTGTTTAAATCTATTTTTTGCCCTTAATAGAATAGTTTTACTGTATTGTAAGTGCTTTATTAAAGCAAAAATTGCAATAACAATATTATAGTAAAAACTTAGTGAAACTTTAAGTACTTTTAAAAAAAAAAGTTTCTTTGACACATAAGCATTTGACGTCACTACCGGAATCGATGCGTTTTATGTTTGCGTTCCGTTTCACCAAAAACACGCTACATAAAATACTAAATTGTAAAAAAAAGTGTTGTATTAGAGAATTAAACAAGTGTACCACAAAGTTTTGTATTTCTTGCATATACCCTATTTTAAATTAATGATGAAACCACATCAAAATCTATAGCGTAGAGTCTACGCTATAGATTTAAAGATTAATTACTCCATCCCTAGGTATCTTGGAACCAGGGCAGGCAAAAGAAGAGAGTGTGGAACAGTAAATTTTCCTCAAAGATACATTAACATAGGTGATCAGCGATTGAGTAATTATAGTTTTACTTTACCATTTTCCCATATAAAAAAAACAACATCGGTACAAAATTACAAATCGGACGTAGAAGAAAACAAATCGGAAGTCGTGAGAAAAAATTGCAGCCTATTATTACAACAAGCCCGTGTCAACAGGGATACCTATGTGTGTTGAGTATTATGATGACTACTAATTAATTGGTTCCATAGCATAAAATATACATAACACTTTCAAAAGTGTCGCCTCTGAAGTCTAAATTGTGGATCGTTCTTTTATTACGTGGTCGTAATCGTAACACGCCGCCATTTTGATTTTTCAATATGTTTTCCACCGACAATTTCTCATCTTTTTACCAACAACTCTGGCTCAGAAATCTAGCGATCCGGAGCTTCGCTAGCAACTTAGATGACAAGCAACTTTTTACCACCGGCATGATTGAGCTGCTCTAAGTTATACGAGTATATAGTAAGTGGGTTTTCTGTACAATTATTTCTTATGTAATAGGTGCAGCACATTGCTCGCTAGATCGACGCTTTATAGCGTACTTCGCTGAATAAATGTTAGCTACACTACGTCACAGCGGGAATAAACAATATCTACTTACGTATTTGATAATATTTTATTTCAAGTGCTTCATAAAAATCGCACTTAGGCATTATCTTTATGGGAAGCGGGAAGTGCGCTTTTGAAATACTACATTTAGCCATTTCAATATTACTAAGTCCATACTAAAACAAACAATATAAACGCGATAGTCACTCTGTTTGTCTAACTGCCTGTTAAATTTTCACTCGTTATCGGCTGGTCGGATTTAGATGAAATTTAGCACACTGGTAGACCATGACAAGGGTTGGGACATCTATTTTTGTAACGAAGAACGTTCGCGTACGATAATTTTCTATCGATGGATAAAAAACTGAGGTCAAAAACTATTCACTTTAACTATATAAAAAAAAAACAAATAAAATAAATCAATAATAATAATAATTCAATTATTTTATTTTCTATTGAAATTCTATTCTATTTCTATTCCTAAATATACAGAAGATCAGAATCATCATCGGAAATTACAGTTACATCTTAATCGTCAATAAATACGCAATTATTGCATTGATTAATCTATTATTAGTTAGTCAATAAAAACCCTGACATGTGACTGCTCAATTATCTCATTCTACTAATGCGCTATTGTACAGAAAACGTGAACGTTTACGTTAACGTTACGTTGGGTGTGCAGATTCGTTACAGTTTCCGAAAATGGTGACTTGGGACCAGTTTCCACCAAAATGGAGCTGATACGTGCAGGATTCGACCAATTACTGGAGGAACGTGTGGATTTCAACTAATGTGATTGGTCGATTACGTTTTTCCCGTACGTTTTTCTCCGCTCCACTCGTCGCCGCTTTGGTACAGTCCGGGCTTAAGTCCCAGTTACCGCCAAAACGGTGATCAGTGGAGCAGAGAAACGAGTGGGATTCAACCAATGACATAAGTTAATGAAATCCACATCCCTATCTCTCATTCAGGCCTTAGATGATTATGTCAAGAGATTGTGGATCAACATTCTCCATGCCACTAATCTATTTCTGTGTCGTGACTTTATTTTGCCAAGGTTTATAATCAGCAGCGCAATTTGCAATTTCCCTGCTGTGTTACGGTCGGCTTCGAGTCTGATCAGGTGGCCTACTATGACGTCTTAAAGCAGGAGTGTCCTGTGTGGGAAAGAGATGGCGCTAGATAACCTGTATAGCTCTGCCTTCTGGCTTGAGGATATTCCCTTTACATCAGAGTATGAACACACCTCTATGGAGAAAATAAACTTCTTATCAAAACTCATTAGAAAATGCTGACTATAATTCTGACATAATATGCGCGTAACAGCTGGAAAGATTATTTACAAATAATATGCGTATTATCATATTATGTATATAAAAATAACATTATTATCACCATGCTAATCGATAACATATCAGAATAAATCTGATGCGCCACCATTAACGAATGAAAACAAAATGGACACTGAAGTTATTTTTAATTTGTGCAACATAAGTAGACACCTATTTCAGTGCTGAATATTGCAGATAGATTTGCCTTTTGAAGCTTTGAGGCTGACGAAGGAGGTGGCGGAACGTGAGAGGGAGAGAACCTCACGTCCCAGCCGCCGCGGGAGACGCACCGGGCGTCGGGGGCCACGTGGTGGCCCCCGGCCACCGTAAGCGCGGGCCTGTGGACGGTGAGCTATGGGCTAGCTCGCCGTAATAGTAGTCTATAACACACGGGGATAATGTAGCTTCCTATTAGTGAAAGAATTTTCAAAATCGGTTCAGTAGATCCAGAGATTACCCCCTACATACAAACTTACAAACCAATTTTACCTCTTTATACTATTAGTATAGATTATTTTGGCATTTTCGAAGACGTTTTACCAAAAAAGTTCCAAAAAGCAAGAGTTTAACAAATACAAACAATAGTTAACGTTGAACGATTGACTATCAAGAATAATAATACAATAAATAGCCCCCAAGATAAAACACTCATACAAACACTTGATGAGCCATATCTGTTCCAAAGTTACATTCACTGATAGAAAGTGAAAACCTCTCTATTCTAGATGAAGTCGGCTAAAAAAGCTTGACATCACGCCTGTAACCCCGAAGGATCAGACAGAGCTTTATCCGCATTTCTCCAGTTGCGTTTGAGTCCAACGAACCTACCATACAAACCTAGCTAATACACAAATTCAGACCCTATTACCACGCTACACTATTACATTAGCTACACGCTATTACTTAGATATTTCTGATGGAAATAACACTACCCGTTTTGTGAATCGAACTCAAGACTTCATACTCAGCAGTACCATGAGCATGCAACATCGTCTGCCTAGCCTTTTCCCAAGTATGTTAGTCGGCTTCCAGTGTAACCTGATGCAGCCGATTACCAGTATTCTTCTCCATATAGATCTACGCTAGGGAATGGGCAACTTCAGTACTTTCACATTTTTTATGTCTTGTGCCTGTAGCTACATTTCAGTGTTATCTTTGTTACGAAAGTCCAAAAGTGACTGTAAGTGGCCTACTTGAAATAAATGCTTTGATTTTGATTTATTTTACATGGAGGGACTGCCTATCTAATCTCCATAACCCACTTAGTACCGGGTAATACGATACCCCTTAGTAAGACTGGTTGTAAGACTTTCAGGCCACTGACTACCTGTAACGAAAGTAAAGATTTACA
This sequence comes from Eugnorisma glareosa, assembly GCA_947578425.1. Lineage (NCBI taxonomy): Eukaryota > Metazoa > Arthropoda > Insecta > Lepidoptera > Noctuidae > Eugnorisma > Eugnorisma glareosa. The sequence goes on along the minus strand of OX387966.1, from coordinate 20,040,164 downwards.
AAGGACAGCCGGGATCAAAGGCTTAACGTGCTTTCCGAGGCACGGAGAAAACTTGATATGTAATGGGTATATGTAATAGGCAAGCGCGGCTTAACACGAAGATTGATCTGAGTGGCTGTCAGTATTTAGCCGCGAGCACCAGGAGCTTGCAACGAGGCAGTCAAATGCAAAATATTTTATTTCACATAACCCTACATGGGCACTTATGAATCGTCAAAACATAAATGTTCGGGTTGGATTGAAGAAACTCCATGGTTACTTTTAAACATAATTATAGGAAAATAATATATTCAAATCAGCTACTCGGTTTTCACAGCACAGTTACAATCTGTGAACACCTTATAAAGATAGCGGTGTATAAACACGCGGGATACTGGTATTAGCATATGGACATGAATCTTGAACAGTCATAAACATGTGAACTGCGATAAAACAGTTATAGTACCTACCTACGGATAGTTTCATGCTTTTCCTGTTTTATTATCATTCTGTGAGATAAAAAGGTGTTTTTGTTCATTATCTGAAGACGCTACTAAACATACAGGATGTATTACAGAATAAGCGCAATACCTCTTAGGCGCGATTTATCTAGAAATGTCGTAAGGTGAAGCGCGGCGCAGGCGTTATAACGAAGCGAAAGAACGGCGTGCCTGCGCCGCGCCGCTAGAGTGTAATTCACGACACGTCACCTACGTACATTTTGTATGAAAACGTTTTGGAGCATGACTGCGGTGCGCTTGCGCCGGGTCACAGGTCGTAAAAAGAAATTGGAGTCTTCATACAAAATGCGTCCGCCAATGTGATATCTTGCATGGGAAGACCTTTCTTCATTTATTCTCTTAATTGTTACAATGAAGGGGTAAAACTTAAAAAGATATACGTCATATATTGGCGGATACTTCACCCATCAAGACTAGGTTGGAACAGTGCAGCATGGTTCTTCTAGCGCTTTACTGACAGTGACGGTAGGGAACTGTTGGTAAAAGATTATTGGAATTCTCTGGATTGTGTATTGCAAAAACCAATATGACGGCTTTAGTTCAGATAAATGACATGCGCCAAATGAACCATGTACAACTATAGACCCAGAATGGTTTAGACAATTTTACAGAACATGGAATCAACCACTGACCCAGTTTTCGCACTGAACTGTGACGTCAACCTACGTCATTGCAAATAATTTTGCGCCAGGTAACATAAATCTGAAACCACACTAAAAATTAAAACCAATTCGAGTTCCAATAAATATTTGTCCACCTTTTTAATCAAGGACTTTCACGCTAAATATTTTATTGAGCCAAAATCAACTGAGGATTTGGCACGAGAGATTATCGGGATGTGTTTCAGTTGTTTTCTTGAAAATCAAAGCGAATGTACGGAATTTGTTCAAGGTGTCTGTAAGTAACTGGGTCGTAAAGGTGAACCTCGAGTCGTGCCGCAAAGAACCCTATTTTTAGCACTGAAATGATAAAACAAAACGTTGAAATCCCTGGAATTTTGTTGTTTGTTTATTTAATTAGGGATCCTTTTGATCCATTGTGTTGTCTGAAAGATTGTTCAAAGCCAAGATTGACATAAAATTCGAGCTCTTGTGGTCATCAGTGGAACCATCATTATACATATATATGTGCATGTAAATTACTATCGCAAAGTTCTCACATTAATAACTACTAGGTACTTAAATACTACACGATCATAATCAGTAAAGATACTATCATTACAAGAAGTTTTCAAACAATGCAACCTTTTTTTCGCCTCACTCCATAACACACGAGAATTCCATGTGAACGTCGGTTACATCGTACACGAGATCTTTAATTAACGAAGAAAAAACTTCGTGCGAGACATATTCTGACTTATTACCAAAGATAAGGCAATTACTGGCATTTTGTTCGACGACACACAATAACTTACGGATACTTACCGCCTTTCACTTAATTACCGAGAAAGCGTAGGCCAGACCCGTTCCTACGATCACACAAACCATAATGCTACAGTTTCTCACGGAAAAATCACTTCCCTGTGAAGTATTAAGCATTGTACACACGCTATTTTTATAGAGGAATTAGCATTAAAAGAGTTTTAGACAACGGTAATGTGGCAGTTAAAAATAATTGTTGTTTTAGGTACTTGAGTTTAATGTGGTGTTTCGCAATAACGAGAGCGGATTGATTTATGTTTTTCGAAGTAAACCTATTACGCTGGGGAGATGGTTGATTTATTCTTGGTATATCATACACATAATCGGCCAATAATATTCCCATCGCTGATGCCTCCTCTTTCTGCGATCTGCTGTAATCCATCACGCGGGACCAGTGCGGGTTGGTAGATGTCAAATGTCTTTGATTTTTTTTATTCTAAGAAATGCTGGTTTCCTTCATCGTTTTGAGAGCACTGGTGATTAAATAAATTGCAAAGAGCACAATTACATCTGCTTAGATTCGAGAAATTTCATACAAGCCTTAAAGCTTGGCTTACCCTTGTAACCTAGGTACTACATCACACACACTTCATGATGTTAGGGTTTCTGAACAGTCTGGTAGCCTAATGGGCACGCCACTTTGAACCTGACTCGTAAGTAAGGGCCGTTATGGTTTGGCCACCACTGCTTTCATTCTTGGTATGTGGAGGGTAAATTGCAAACTATTTACGTATTAATTGTGCGTGGAATAAGTACCTAAGTAAATAGCCAGGAACTGCAGTTCGCTGAAGACATTAAAAACAAAAATTTTGGTAGCGAGCAATTTTCCAAAATAAGGTCATTTTAAAATTAATAATTATAATAATAGCGTAATTTTGTTTGACCCTAGAATTTTGGCAGGTCAGTCAACCTATATTTGAAAAACATTGAAAGACAACATTCACGACAATTTGTGATAACAAGGTTTTATTTTAAAAGTATACCAACTGCAAATTGTATCTATTATACAAGGAGCTATGTTATGATTATATTGGAGCATAGTTTGACGTGTTATAAATAATTATTTTAATAAGTAACACGTCAAACTATGAATATAAAAATGATCATAATTCTGTACAGCCATATTTTTTACAGTCGCGAATCATAATTATTTTAATCAACGTTTAACCCAACACTGACCTGCAAATTGCAATAAACGTAAGAAAATTTGAATTGCGCGGACTACCCTGGCGAGATGCTTCTTAGTTGTTTCGCTAGGCATGCTTCGGCCGGCCGGATGGCAAAATTGAGTACCTATTTATACGTTCGGGAAAGGGGCTGCTCAGCTTAGTCCGAATTGTGCTAACTCGACCCGAACATGAATCAGTAAGGTAATTGCCGAGGAAAGTTTACAGATCGACAGGAGCCGGACAAAATCCGATGTGTAATAATTACTTCGGGGTTTCAATATAAAGGGTGTAACAAGACCGAATCTGATCATCAACATCGTTCTCCTGCCCTTATACCAATTTATTGGGCAAAAAAATACTGGAGTGGAGACCACGCATTGGAAAGTGCAGCGTAGGACGGCCACCTGCCCAATGGACCGATGTCCTTGTTAAAGGAGTCGCTGGATACAGGTGGCATTGGGGAGGGCTATGTTCAGCAGTTGACAACACGATGATGATACCAATTTATTTGGGTTCATTCCAACATGACTTCTTCTTCCATACTTCTCTGTAGTGACAGGTATGGTATGGCTAAATGAGGTGATTGCTGTGATGACGAGTGCGTCATCTCAGAAGTCACCTCATGTAGCCATATAATCCTTCACACATCTGATGTGCCGACCTTAACAAATGTATAATACCTCTAAGAGAAAGCACGGCAGTGTAACACCGGAATCCCCTTGAGGCATTATTTCAAGTTCTCATGTGAACACTTTTGAATGTACTAACACCATAATTACACCGTCTAACCCGCACCTGATCTGCATTACATTTTAATTAAATATTATCATAATGTCATTATCTTTACAGCTACGAATAACATTAAACTTAATATTTTTATGAAGTAGTTATGCAAATCATAAACCTGTACCTTCCTGTAATATCTTCACTCACGCGATGGTCTAATTTAGTAGACCATCATCATCACATTTACCTGTAAATGAACGCTCCTAGATTTAGGCATGGCTCAGGAACTCTTTGTAATAAACAACCCTGGTCTATATTTTTTATAACCACTAACTACGTCTGTTGGCCACCACCTACCGACGAGTTTGTCCTAATATGGGTTACTTACCACTTATGGGTTGGCCACGGAACAATTTCAGCGAATTATCGGCAAGAAACTGAATTTAATAGACATGCTGTGTGAGGAACAATAGCTCCACACATTTGGGGGCAGCCTGAACACTTTTCGGAGGGGCTGCAACGATCAGAACGCTCGCCTAGAGAAAGGAAACTCTTACCTCCACGTTACTTGCGTCCTGTCCGCTTGTTCTGTAGCTTGTTCAATGGGATTTAAGTCATTGACACACAAATTTAATAGTTCCTTAATTTTATGAGATGTACGTAGCGTTCAGTTCAGAGATGAGTGTTGTACTAACTTTTTGTTTGTTTTTTTTTGTTCCTCCAGGCCGAATGAATGTTTGTTTTACATTCGTCTCGGAGGTTCTAAATTTCAATTCTGAAAACGGCTTTCAGATCGTTGCAGTCGAAAAGCAAGAAAGGAGGTTGTAATGAAACACATGCTTTCATAGGAATGAACTACGATCACTATGGAAATATTTCCCGGTTAGATTAGTTAGTAAGTGGGCTGACTGTGCAGGGTGTGCCTGACGATCACCATTCATGAAGGCAATTTTAGCACACCCAAAAGATAAAACACAGCGGCAAAGAAAACACTGAAGAGTAATGAGTACCTACTACGTGCGCGGCATTTTGATACTTCAATTATGGTACTACTAGACTCCAATAACATAGAAGATTATCAATGTGAATGAAGATCTCTGAAACTGAAAGACTTCCAAAACATATTTTTACAAGATTCACACTTGTCACTAAATACAAATCTCTAAAAAATCTATTGTTTTTGAACCCGTAATAAGAGTCATTTTATCGGTTGGTTGTGAAATCGAAGATCAAGACGTTTTCCCAACTTGGGGGATATAAATCTCGATTTTGGGGGTTTTTAAAACCCGGAAAAGAGCGTAACCTTTATGACACGTGAATGGAACCACATCATCATGGTGTATCGTGTATAAATTCGCCGCTAGAAGCGCTAGTGTAGCGCGAGGTCACCGAAATGTCAGATTTCATAGAGTGTTCTCGCATTGCGTGCTTTTTTTATCACATATTTTTAATAATATTCACGATTGTGGTCTAGATTGATTATGTCTTGAAGATTTTAAGTAGCAACTTATTAGGATCTTATATGTTAGTACTTGGAGGTAAAATGATTTTTAAATGTTTCATGCTTGCTAATTTTAGGGATAATATTGTAAATAAATGTATCTGAAGTTTACACTATGTTGTTATACGTAATAAAATGAACTTTTTATGGAGTTATTGGTACTTTAAAGTATAAAATAGAATTATTGACATGACCTTACTCGACAGTGGCATCTGGTGAGCTCAAAAACGATAGCCCTCATTGCAATACAGTAGGTAGGTACGGTGATATACGAGCGTCAGCATGACTATACTACTTGATCAAAGAAAGGTATGTGAACACGTAAATCAAGACAGGAAGTTGACCAATCCCTGCGAGAATTGTTTTTTACGAACGATAAACAAACATTCAACAATGTGCGGGGTAATGTTATTGTATGAGTATTGTAATGTCGTAGCAGACTATAAGAACCTGACATCTTCATATTATAAGTTTTTAAAGTTCGGCGCTGTTGCAAGCACCATGATCACGGCTAACCTGAAGTTATTGCGGGTGGGTGTTTATGAGCAGAATACATAGTAATCATGGTAAGTAACCTGACATCGTCAGTCGAGATCACTGAAGTGCAGTGATTCTCTTCTAAACCATCATCTTTACCATATAAACAACAGTTCAAATGCTTTGCTAAAATCTAGCCAATGTAATGTAATAGACGTTATTCGTGTACGAAAATAAATCGATTATCCACCGCTTTGTCAACCGGAAGACTTAAGTAAGTGAAGAGAACATAAGTTCCTGCGTCCATCAAAGCATCACACTGACCTCCGCCAAATTACCAATTATTATTTATCTTGTAAATTGCGTAGTAAGCATCAATGTGCATGATTATACCATAATAAAGAAAGACCAAAGAATCAATGGATGATAGATAGTCGGCAATCCTAGAAAATGATTATTTTCTAGCTTACCCACGGGATCGTTCTTCCAGGATAAAAAATCCCTAAATCCTTTGTGTTAATTAGGTTATAAACTATCTGTGTGCCAAATTTCATCCAAATATGTTCAGTTGTTTTTGCGTAAAAGAGTATAAAACATCCATACATCCTCACAAAGTTTCGCATTTATGATAATTATTGGATTTATTTATTTAATACTTCAAGCATAGAGTAAGATGCCATAAGCATTTTCTACCAGTCAACTATGAGGTTATTATAACATAATTGCCAGTCAACGTTTGGGTGACGCAGAGACAGTGATAATTTTCACAACTTTCGAACACTTTGGACAACATCTAGTTAATATCGACAGCTAAGCTAACATCAACTATATTGTTATTTGTCATCACTCACAAAGAACGTCAAGCATTTACGTGTTGAAAGTTGATAAGAAAAATGTGTAACTGAAGGAAAGTGCATATTAATGTGACTGCGCATCTCGACGCATGACTGCGCGCAGCGCGGGGAGCAAAAACTTGTCGCATCCGACTTATTACACGAGCGTGGCTTTGCTTGTTTGAAAGTACATAATTGAATGATGATTATTATCGTCCTATACTGTTTCTTCTTAAAGGGATTTTCGACTAAATACTAACAGCCATATACATATGTTGACTGAAGATTCTGGTACCATAACTTGTCGAGTATGGGTCGCCATCCATTGCATATCGAAATCTTGTCATTTGTAGATGGTCATATGTAGATTATTGATAGTGTGCCACCACCGCTACCGTTCATCCAGTCTATACAATATCTAGTCAAAAACGTTAAATCGGAAAAAAACGGCATTGACAACTCCCATTTGTCAACTAGTGACACATAACGGGAAATATGTGAAACAAAAGCATAAGTAGTTCTTGTGAAAATCCAAAATACGTGACGTCCACAATTTCAGACGATAAACTGGAAAGGCGTGAAATAATACAAATGAGAATAAATACCTCACTCGAGAATCTTGCTCACAGAAAGGTATCAAAGAACTCTCCATATAGTTAGTTAGTTTAGTTGCTACCTGCTTAATGAAATGTTAAATTATGACAATATTCTAACGGACCACAACAAATGGCACGTTTTGTCTCACTAGACCATAACTTGTGATTTCATTAAAATTATTCACAAAATGATCATAAAACATTAAAAGCATGCAATAGAAGACGCGACAAGCATGAAGTAGTTATGCATAATCATACAATACAAATGAGAGTACGTACTATTCGTTATATTAAACTGCTTCATCATCGACCAAGGCTTTACCAAACTATGTTGGGGTCGGCTTCCACTATAACCAAATGCAGCTGCAGCGAAGAAGCGACTGCATGGCTGACCTCCACCACCCACTTACTGGAGAACACGTTACACCTGGGTCAGACTTTCCGGCTTTTGACTATCCGTTCCGACTGTCATAGATCTACAAATGACAGCCAGTACCAAGAGCCACGGATGGATCTCGGTATGTAATAGATAGTCACCCAACCACGGACAGACCTCTGCAAACTTTGCTTAACCTTGAAGATCGGCCTGTGTAGCTGTTTTAATTTAGCCACGAGCCGTCGTGGTACTCGTGGTCAACTTACCATTCGTTGTTAGTAACCACGACAGTTAACCGATGGTTATAGTAGCGACCTAACAATGCTCTGTTGATCGCGGCAAAAAATCTTGCAGTGATTACGTGGCCCTGAGAGCGTAGTTAACGTGTAGGGTTGTCACTGATAATTAAAATCGTGACTTTTTAAATTGTTCTACATTGTGAGTGCCTAATTAATTAGGTATTAAGTCTTTTTATTACAGACTGCATGTCAATGAATAAATATTGTTTTGCAAAAGTGTGCTATTAATTCAACTGTTACTCTCATAAAAGAAGTAATATTTGTGTAGGTGTTATATTACAGAAATAAAATTATATTTGAAGACAAACAATGTAGGTACCTCTTAGGACGTTATTAACTGAAATTACACAAAAATGCTTATTTCGTACGTACTCAATTTCCTAATTTAATGTTAGTTTGCGTTTCTTAAAGGAATTTTGATTAAAGCCGTTCCGTTGAAACTTCCAGCTTGAATATGTTTAAGGCTATGCCACTTTAACAACAGAAAAAAATATTTATATAGCCTTTACGTACACATCTACACGGTTCTCTTGGCGATTGAATTACACAATCATGAAGGTGCTCGTTGGCAAACATTTGTGAAATTGTGAGTGGAAAATTTAGAAAACAAAATGGCGGCTTTCGTTCCGATTATGGCCAAGTGCTAAAAGATTGATGTACAACTATAGAGTACCTACATACAGCTAAACCAAAATCGAATTCATGGTCTACTAGAAGTGTCGCAAAAAAAAGATAAGTATCACACCAATGCATGAATCATCAAAGTCAATCCTAGAGTTGTCAACCCTATCCTCAAGACTAGTCGGGCAAAGGTTAAGTCAGGACAAGTGACTGTGAGAGCGAAGCACTTCGACCTCCGCAGTCTGTACCTATCAGCAGTACACGAAGAATACACTTGAAACTTAAATGCACTTTTTGTTGATCATTATTAGCAGTCTTATTACTTAATTGTTAATTTTTTGACTTATAAAAGCAAGGTTTTACATAGTTCTGTTAACCTTTCATTTAATTTTTCATTGCTAGTATTACGTACTTTAAGTGTGTATGTGTGGACTTAAACATATCTAGCAAACGTGGGTGTACCTCTGCCTAATAGTCCCTACAGTGATTATAAGCGTGCTGCTATATTACCACATAGCTACTCGAGGAGTTTAATAATACTTTTATTAGGTACTCACTGATTCAGCCAGTTCATATAATTTACTTGAAACCATTGAAAACTCAGCGGAATTCGTCATCCTATTTCGAATAGTACCCCCTTTCTCCGTTTTACGACATACACGCTTCTGATATACTCCGTTCCATTTCTATTTCCATTCCTATTTTCCAATTCACGTGAAAGCTATTATACCTAGTAACACTATATTTATAGAATATTGGTCTTGAAATATGCACATAAGGAATTTACAATAATATTGAGTACACGGGCTTCTCAACCAAACAATTTGGATAAACTATAGTCAATAGGTAGATGTGCATTTACCAATACACTCGCAAGAACAATAATGTATATCAAGAGCATATCGAAAATCGTCAGTGGAGATGAAGTAAAAACGAGATGAGGATTTGCGTAATTTTTCTAGACCTAACAAAATTTTAGCTAATACAAAATTGAGCTTTAACTATGTACAACCATGACGGTTGACCCGCACCATCCCACCGCTGGACAAAGGTCTCTCACCATGACCTCCAGCGCTTCCGATCCAGGGCCAATGTGGACTACTGGTGTTTGGTTTTGTCCAGCTCGTCCTTCTGGTATCTTCTACGAGGTCTGCTGCAAGTACCTACCGTGACTCCTTCAAGCTGTGTTAGGGCTCCACTCCATAGTGAATATTTTGGCCCACAGCTCATTTTGCATCCGGCAGACGTGGCTAATCCAGTCCCGCATCACTTCATGTACACATAGACCTTGTTTTTAACCATCACTGGTAAAGATGCCCATATAATTCTCTGAACAGCGGGTGTACTAACAAAACACGTAAATAATCATACAGAAGGACTTACTCTCCTGTCCATATGTGGAGCGTAAACTGTACGACAGTAAAAGCAGACATTAAAACCTACGTCTACACAACAACCCAGAAAGAACTAGAAGGTTTACTCAAAACAGAAGTATACTGAAACTGCAAACTAATAGACGATCAAGTTATCATTAGTAACCGCCTATTTCCCATACTTCTCGGAAACAAAGAACATACCTACACAGAAAGTAAACAACACAAAAAAGAACTTTTTATGTGTATCGCATTAACATTTTAAAATTCAAGGAATAAACCCGAAGTCACCTCCCGGCCAAAGACATGACGGAACATAATTATAAGATATAACGAGATATCGCCTTATATTTCTTCTTAATCTCAGGTGAAAAAGTCTCAATTAAGAATATATACGTGAGTCAAACATTAAAAGAGAAGTAACCTTTTGTATTTTCTCCACTGTATCTCCAAACTTTACGAACAAGATGATTTATCAGCAGGTATTCACTGACGTCATAATTATTTACGTTTAGTGACGTCACCATCGTAAATTCCACCGGAAGCTACAGCTACGTTTACCGACGGAAATATAAGATTGTACGAAGACAAATTATTTACAAACATGAGCACTGACTTTGATGTTTGCGTATTTATAAACGTTACTACAATGTAGTAGTCATGTTAAACTTGTGATCTGATATCGTAACTACAGTATAATTAAATTACTGAATTAATGTTACGTAGACTTTAATCAAAAAACTTTTTTGCCAATAATAAAACCGACTTCAAAAACACTACCACCGCGGAACAATATTCTTCCAAATTAAAAAATGACCATCGAAATCGGTTCAAAATTGGCGAAGATATCGCTGAACATACACACAAAATAATAAAAAAATAAATTCCCATTGGACAACAAAGTTTATATATACAAAGTTTTTTCCCCTATTGAACTCCTTTGAGCACAATTTTTATCATTTAAATTATTGTTGAAATCCATCTTTAGTGATCACCTTTCTCATTAAAGGAATTCTTGGATGGCCCAGCGGCGTAGGCTATGCCTGTCTCTCAGTAAATTTTAAATGTATTGTAACATTGGAATAAACTAGTTAGGTACTTCGCATTTATCAGCCTGTTATTTGGTTCTCATTTTTATCAGAGGCCTATTTTCAGTATCAATCTTTACAAGCATAATCACAATACCCCAATATGGCCAAGATCTCAGTTACAATTTCATGACATTGAACTTGAGGAATGCACAGATATTACTAGTATTGACGTACCCACATTCAGCGAGAAGAGGTGGCATATTAACAGAAACTGCGCAATATTTGTAGGCGTACCTTTTAGAAATAACAATAAAACAATACAATACACAAAGGAGAAAATACTAATTAGAATGTAAAAATATTACAGCATTCATAAATGGCAGACACATTTATATAATTATCTTGTTTGTTTGACTGATTCATATTCGCATGCACCATTGTTATCAAGTGTAAATAGGCATGATAAACTTATGTATACAGACATAACTATAGGGTACAGATTGTTGAATTATAGCAGACTGGCAGTTGACGAACCAAAATTATGTACTTTCCGCAAAGCACGGAATCTAGAGACGGTAATAGTAAATATGCAGTCGATTCTAAGCCCTAAATAAAGCGACGCAACGGCATGGTGACGCGTGACGGCACGGTTGGCACTGTGGTTGAGTGATTGGCTGCTGCGCTGCGTGACGCGGGTTTGATCCCCGCATGGAGGAAATATTTGTATGATCTACAGGAAGTTGTTCCGTGTGTGACTGTTTATGTAATGTATTTCATGTTATACTCACCCACGCCACGGGAGAAATTCCTGGAGTGGGGCAAAGTTGTTTAAATAAAAAAGGCTTTCTTGATACAATACACTGAACTATCAAATGTAGGTAAATATCACGCAAGTCTCACGCCTTTATCATAATCTTTTCCGTAGCTACACTTTGCTAACAAACTAATACATGTACTGTGTTACTGAAAAGTATCGTTACATTCACCTAGAACGGTATTTGCCATTGGCAATAACTTTCCTTATTTGTTATTCTGATAAAAGAAATAAAAAAAACCGGCCAAGTGCGAGTCGTACTCGCGCATGAAGGGTTCCGTACCATTATATAAAAAAAAAAACTTAATTGGCGTCAACTATGTATGTGTCGGAGACGGTCATTGGTACGGGCTTAAAATGAATTACAAGTACACGGTGGTGACATCACGCAATCTACTTACAAGGCTACCCACACCACAGTGTCACTTGTTACAGAGTCAAGATGGTAAACTCTGAGCCAGGACGACAGTCAGTCAGTGTCTGATCGCGGCCGAGTTAAGACCTCTTGGAACTGTACCCGATTCATTGTGCCCCGCGTTATTTTGTTAAGTTGTAATCTCAAGTAATTCGTTAGTGTTGCTAGAAACATCGCTCTGTATCTTTTCATAGCACGAAACCCATCGTCTGCCCACATGATGTAGAAGCCTAGCGGAATAAATCCTGACACTCATATGTATATTTTTACATCCTTTAATTTTCAACTGTTGAATTGTTTCCTTTATTTGTGCTGTAAAGCCTTGCTTTTTGCCAAATTTCATGATTCTAGGTCAAAGGGAAGTACCCTATAGGTTTTGATTCCCTTGTGAAATCGCATAATACGACATAAACAGTCATATCTTTTGATCGCGTGACTTATAAGTTTGATTTATTCATTGCTCCAAGAGGTAGCAGACCTGAGTATTTGGTATTAATTTCAGCTTGATACCGCCACGCATTCCTAAGAAAAAGGGTCTTGACAGGCATACCGCGGACAACAAAGTGGTCCTATAATGAGGGTTCTGTTTTGCTGATTGAGGTACGGAACTCTAAAAACTACTGACAACCTCGTTGGTACAGTGTTTGCAAGCGCTACCGCGAAGCATGAGGTTCGATTCCCAGGTCGGGCAAAGTGCTATTGGGTTTTCTATTCCGGAATTTCCCTATGGCACCCCGGAGGTTGGATTTGAGTCTTTCCCTGTAACATGGGACTCAGACATAACTGGTGAAATAAAGGTGTGAGCACTATAGGCACACCTCTGCCTAACACTCCCAGAATTAAAAGCATGAAGTTATGTTGTGTATGTAAAAAAACGATAAGACATCCTACTAAGAAACAAAAAAAAAACACCCTGCGAAAAAATAAAATCTATGGGACTGTGGTGTTCACTAGAAACACTAGTTAGGGTTTAGAATAAAACCACGGAAGTATCAGTAAGTAGATGAACTACGGGGTACGTGCACTCGCTCTCCGGTATAAGTGGGCACTGGTTACACGGATCCTCAACGTGGGTCACGTACGTTTATTTGTATATCACAGGGACCAATCGGGAAGTATAGCCTTTCACATGAAAAAAGTTTTTTTTTCAAATCGGTCTACAAATGACGGAGTTATGAGGTTACAAAAATAAAAATAAATACAACCGAATTGAGAACCTCCTCCTTTATAAAGAAAGTCGGTTAAAAATACGACGTCGTCGACAAATTCCTGAGCATATCATTCTGTCGACTGGTAACGTGCCCAAAAGACGGGCGACATTGCTATTCTAATTTCCAAGAATGTGTTAACTCCGTCTAGACATTACATTAGTTATGTTATTGTCCATATTAGTAACAGTTTATTATCTTATTAATTACTAAAGACTGGGTTTTTTTTTTCAAGGAAAAGTCGAATTCTTTGCACAGGTGTAGTTAATTCCTACTCAATGATTGGCAATCATATCGAATGTGTACTGAATATCAACTGCGATCACCGTTTATCAATTTTATAACTGAAGAGTGGCGCAACGACGTATGGCACCTGAATTAAATGGCTCCTAAAAAAGAAGAACCTGTCATATTTTTGCGCCTCACTCCTAGTTAGTTACGTCGTCTTCTCTTTCTTTGAAGATATTAGTTGTCTTGTGAAGAATTACACCCATGTTCTGCCAATTACATACATGTATAGATGATCATGTATGTTACAAATTTACTGCATAATTTTGTAAAAACACAAGTTCAGCTTACAACAGCAACTTAGGTATATCGCGAATCGTTCTAAACTTCAGATATTTACTGTTTACTCTACATTATAATATCGTAATTTTCAGACAAATGGGCTGGCTCAAATATAGCTGATCGTAAAATAGTTAATTACGCACACACACGGCCCCTGCCGGACATTGGCACACTCGCTCCATTCGCGGTAATACCGCAAAATAAATCACTATCTTCCTGACGCACGAAACGTTAATCAGTATTATTATCACGCTTATTATAGAAACATCATAATTATAATATCGCTTTGCTATGACAAGATAATCGAGGAGTCTAGGACAGTTTCATTTCAACAAAACAAATTATTTTAACACAATCCAAATTCGGTTACTTCACAGTACTGAGCTAATAAGACGGTAGAAGAAATATTGGCCGAGTAATAGGATGATTGTTGGACAACATTCAGAAAATTGCAAATAAGGTCTGGTTGAAACTCGCGCGGACCAGACACCATGGTACAAAAGAGAGGAGGCCTATTATATATATACACTGCTGTGGGTGGAACCGATGATGATGGCGATAACACTATTGGGTCATTTCACGCAGGCTCAATTTTTTGCTAATTTCGGTGGAATTTTTTATTTGTAGGTTTTCGGATGAAAAAATAAACTTTTCTTATTCTGGAACACATTAGTATTCTAGATATTTTAGTAGGAAACAAATAACTGTAGTCGTTTTGAAAATATGACGGCCACCGAAATTGCCAACCCACCAAAATTGAAAATTGTACACCGAAATTGCAACATCACACCAAAATGTAATTTTTGTATTGTACCATGACAGTTTTTAAAAAGACGGCCAAGTGCGAGTCGTACTCACACGCACATAGAGGGTTCCGTAGCACCAAACAATATAATAAAAATATTTTGAAGGCTCGTTCTTAAGTTGTATTATTTTACATTCAACAACAAAACTAAATTTGTTTTTCATAGCATGTTAATGAAAAACAAAGTTGTTGCTGCAGTTTGATGAAAAAGTCCCATATCTCAAAAACTAAACATCAAATCTTATTCAAACCAATTTTGGTTTAAAGTTTTTTTTACGTTCTATAATCCAATTTTTTTTTTCTGACTTTTTCTTCTGTTACTTTAGAAATTAGAGGGCCGACACACATTTTACCACTTTGGAAGTGTTTATCTTTCAAACGATTGACTTTGAGAGAAAATGGTTTCAGAAACCTCAGTCATTTTAAAGACCTATCTATAGGCACCCCGCACATATAGGTTTGATAAAAAAAAAAAAATAGTTTCAGTTCCATGTATAGGGAGACCCCTTAAACTTATTTTTTTTTATTTTTGTATAAAAACCTTATAGCGGTTCACAGAATACATCTACCTACTAAGTTTCAACTGTGTAGTACTAATAGTTTCGGAGTAAAGTGGCTGTAACATACACGGACAGACAGACTGACTTGGCGAATCTATAAGGGTTCCCTTTTTTGAGTTTCTGAGAAATACGTATTGCTGAGTAGCTGTTGCGCTTTTGTCGTGAACTACACTTAACAAGTTTATATCTTGAAGGCGACTAAACCAATTTTTATGAAACTTTCACTGTTCCCTAAGTTGAAAAATCGCTACATATATAAACATATAACATACATATACACTTATGAAATTTGGCACATTCGTTTAGAAACCCACATAGACCTACAATACCTATATAAGAATTTTAAAATTTCAACAATATTACATTCATTAGTTCCTTTTTTTAAAGCCGGTTAAAAATGTTTTTGTAAAATATGTACTACCTACTTACAATACTACCTTCCAAAGTTTTTCGAATTAATTTTGTTACATGAACCCACAGCCACTTTAGTATGAATTTGTTATTATTGTAGCGAAATCGAAAATCTTCTTCTTCTTTATCGTGTGGTTAGTGCCTAACCTGGTGCCAGAGTTTTTATGCCGCTCATGGGCCTCTGACTTAGCTTTACATGCCGTCGAGAAATATCTCTCAGACATGCTAGTTTGGTTTCCTCACGATGTTTTCCTTCACCGAAGCAAGTGATAATTCTACAACACGCACATGAATCCGAAAAATCAGTGTGCTGTGTCTGAGTTCGAACTCGAGAGCTATGACATGACAGTATGCGGGCATACCACTAGGCTATCACTGTTAAAGTTAACTGTACAAAATGAAGGGAATAGCGCTTCATTTTGTACAGTTAACTTTCATTCTTCCATCTCAAAATTGAAAAAGAAACCATATAGCCATACTACAGGGTTGCCACAAGCAAAGAGAGGCCACCCAGCGATGGGTGAAATTGTAAAATCAGGCTGTGGAAGATAATAATGATGATACAACACAAATAATGAAACAAAAAGCATGAGAAAAATACAAAAAGGAAACGTTTAACGATTAATTTTAACGAACAAAATAGTAAATAACTCTGCATAAGCGGATACTATTGCCGTATCTAAAAACACGTACACAAACTTTTTTAAGAGTATAATGAGACCTCGCTTGTCTCTAATGGCCGGGACGTGCCTGCTGTGGGTAAACGATATAATTCTGATAAAGGCGTGTTTACCTTACCTTCGGAGAATCTAATAGAACTAGAGACAAGAGAGTTTAGAGTTGATTCTAGTAAATCGTGTTATTAGTCCACATTTTGCAGTAGGTATTTGCAGCATATTGAAACATAAACATGTACCCTTACCTATGTATCCGATGTTAATACTGATTTCTTATCATTTACAGATAAATCATGATCATCAGGAAACAAACGATGGCAAAGATGAATGAGTTATAAAAAAAGCAATGCCATCGGAATAGAAGCAAGACAATGTGAAACATAAACTCAATAAAATCATCAATTATTATAAAATAAGTGGGCATTATTAGGTACTCAATTGAATTTCTGGAGAACTGATTTCAACAGACAAATTGGTGCCTAAACATTTCAATATCAACGTTGCGAATCGAGTCTCTTTCTAAAATGCAATCTAACCACAAAATTTAAGAAGAATAAATGCCATGTCTGTGGAATACACCAGGACCGATGGGCCAGAGTCAGTGCTAGAAGACAGGCGTCATCGCCGAGGGTCGTCGTGACGACTAAGAGGCGATTATGAGAGATTGGGCGAAGAAATCAGGAAGAAGATCAGAAGAAGAGTTGGGCGAGACCTTTGCCCAGCAGTAGGACAATATAGGTTAATACAGATTACATCATCTTCTTCTAAAAAAAGTACACAATAACGTGCATCATTCACAAGAACACGAAACAAATGGGATTCCCACGACACAATTGATTGAAAGGTTCTATAAATATGATAATGCTCTAATTTGTTTACAATCATGCTTGGCGCACCAAATTATCTCTTAATCTAACCATTTTTAATACATTGTTCGTGAAGATTAGATAACGGCATATTAAGGTGGAAGCGCAAGGGTAGCCCGCGAAATTTAAATTTTCTCAAGTTTATTACAATTTGCAGGTCAGTGTCAAGTTGTATATTGATGAAAATATGAATCGCGCCAGTAACACGTATGGGGTTACAGAATTATAATCATTCAAATCATCAATACAGCTCTCCAAGTTCATTTAATCACATTCAATAGCTATTTCATGAAAAAGTCACTCTTCGAGATTATAAGAACTTGGAGGGTTGTATTGATGATTTGAATGATTATAATTGTGTAACTCCATACATGTTACTGGCGCGATTCATATTTTCATCAACATACAACCTGACACTGACCTGCAAATTGCAATAAACGTAAGAAAATTTAAATTTCGCGGGCTACCCTTGCGCATCCACCTTAAGTAAATATGTTTATCCAGCTTAGGCATGTTATTAATTCGTATTTTGAAACAAAGAGATAGATACAGGCAAAGTTCTTTTAGTACTTGAATGGCATTGTCAGAGGGTGTTGTTGGTAACCTTTTGTGAAACTGTGGAAATTGTATTATAAAACAAAAGAGCGGCGCGGCGTTCGTTCTGATAATGGCTGCGCTAACCATGCCGCACATCTACTATAGAGAAGCTGTCAGAAAAAATATAAAACAAATAATAAAAAATAATAATAAAACAAATGAGGCCACACTTACGGCAAAATAATACTGATCGTAAATAGCCGGTTAGTTTTCTTATGTCTTTGTTTTGAAAGGATAATAAAACAATTCGTCGTAGCTGAACAATAAACACAAACAATCAATAGTTACACAATAATATCATTATCATAGGTAATTATCTAATAAGAGAAGTATGCGACGATTTCACATTAACACATTCAGTGCCGGGAACCCACCTGGTGGGTTCACTCATGTCGCACTTGGGATGCCGAGAACCCACCTGGAGGGCTTATTTTTAATGTAGGTTTTTCTTAGCGAATACAGCATCAAATAACGTAAAAATAAAAACAGTTGTATATTTTAACAAGATTAATAAGAATACGCCGTGGTTTAAAATTACAAGCATTTTTATTTTGAATCAATTTTCGACCTCTTCCTAGATGCCGAGAACCCACGTGGTGGGTCCTATTTCAGGGATGAAAAACCATAGGCACGATTTTAATATTTTCTAAAAATAATAATTTTTCCATTTTAGGACACGAAAATGAGTTCAAAATCGAGGTTTTTTAGTGTTCGGCATCAAAATAGACAAAAACTAATACTTATTACTGTAAGATTTAGTCTGCCTGCCCGTTTATCTCTCACAGGCACGCACAGCTACATATTTCAGAAACTATTATCGCTACAGACTTGACATTTGGAATAAATAATGCTTAGCATTTTTCAATTAAATTACCTAGACTACGATCCCGCCATCCTCTTCGTGTTAGGTTTCTTTAAACCTCAAACATGCAAAATGTCGATGAAACAAGCAAAAGCAACGACTTCCGAAAGTAATTTTAACTTTTTTTGTGTTTTGTTTATAAATAGTTTTTTTTTGTAACATTTATATTTGTATATCGTGTTTATAAACCGTGAAGCTTAAACGAGCGAGCTCATCTCAGTGTGAACACGGTTGCGCGATGTACGGCAAGGGCACATCTATGATTTAAATCGATGTTGTATTTAAAATAACTGCACTACTTGTGGTCATTAACTTAGCAAAATGTCATCAAATCCGTTTTTTGTTTGGTTTATTGTGTTAAGATATCGATATCCATCACAGCTGCAAAGTATCGCTAGCTAATTTAATTTAACCCAGTATTACAAGTGAAGGAATAGAATATGTAATTAATAGTTACTGGGTGGTTCAAACAAAACTAACTGTCAAAGAAATTACCTACAAATGCAAATGCAACGTTTGTAATCATTCAAAAGTTTTAAAATGTTATTTATTAAAATCTAAAAGAAACAATAATTGCGATTACGAAAATTAAATTAATAAATAAATTGCATGAAAATCTCACAAAAGGTTGAACACCCCTGTCACGGGATCAGAGCGGGCGATTTTACTTTTTCATTTATTTTTTTATTTCTTTGTTATTGCACTTCCCCTACCCTACTAGGGCATGAAAATACCCCCACAGATTGCTAATATAGCGATAACACCCCCTGAAAACTCTATTTTACCACTTATTTTAGGCTTTTAAATCTTAATCCCAAACCTAATGCCGAGAGCCCTCCAGGTGGGTTCTCTTTTGCGCAAACGTAATGCCACGGACCCACCTGGAGGGTCCACTTGCAATATGTATGGTGGGATGGCACATGCGCACTATGAAACGGGGGTGGACTCGAATGTGCTAACTATAGTTAGGTAGGTAATGTGATTAACATGGCATTTACCAATAGAATGCCTGAGAACAGTTTATACCGTCTTGTCTCGGCTGCCATTCAACAATACTTTAGACAGATCACTTTAGCCAGAAAGTCTGGTAGACATCTATTCTCAGTTCCAAAAGAATTTGATTGAAAATATAAACAAATAGGTCAGAAAACGGACATGTGGACGCCAATTGTAGTCCCACTTACAAATTGAGTGTTCTGATTTGATTATTTGAATACACAAACCCGAAATTCTAATTATATCACAATAAAGATTTTTTTTTAATATTTAAAAAAAATATTTAAAAGAAATATTTAAAAATGTGCATGGATATGATGAATAAAGGAAATAATAATGCAGCAATAATTGTTGGAAAAAAGGTGAAATATAAAGAAGAAACCATCTAAATATAGATGAATGTGTTACTAATTTCCCTTCACTGAGCAATAGGTCAAGCTGAAGAGGATTTGTTTACACTTTCCCCTAATACTTTTGGAACAGAGCAGACTGTATTCCATCCCAATTCATCTGAAGTCAACGTGGCATTCCCTCATACATCTCTATCAAACGTCGACTCGGTATTCAGATTCACCAACAAAAGGATTTCCAAAAAGAATTGACGTCATGCAGGCGGTCGGTCAAACAACTTTAGCAGACAAACACCTTGGCAATATTTCAATCATTTGCTCTATGAAAACCTGAAAGAGGATCATTGTACTCATTACTCATCATTTATTTTATATTTTTCTACGGTACCAGTGCTGAAATAGTGAAAAAAAAAACTGATTACCTCCTTCTTGTCCATGTATCTAATTATGTTCGCACACGTCGACATACTGTCGGGAACAAAGATTTTTTCAGGGTGTCTGTCTTGGTCCCATATTGATAGTAGCTAATAGGTAACGATAATTATAGTTTTTAGTTACACATAAATAAAGGGTGTAACAACACCCACAACGAAGCCAAATGGCACTTGTTCTTCCCGTCATTGCGATCATTTTTTTTGTTTTAAACCATACCTGGGAACGCACGCAACTTTGACCCCCAATGTCTCCGTAACTAGAAGGCTAGTTACGGAGATATTGGGGGTCAAAGTTCCAACTTTTTCACAGTATTTTTTTAAATAAGTAGATGTTTTTAATGTAAGATTTTTAGTTTAAACACCTCCATGACCCCCGTATTATTCAATCCATCAACCAGCACAATGTCTTGAGTGCGTTACATTGAGTACTACCGTAAAACGTGATTGTTCACCCCCAAAAAAAAGTCGTTTCCCAGCAATCATTTTTGCGTAGGATTACTTAGTTTGATGTACATAATGCTTGGTTGACGACTCCGTGAAGGGTCTATTTACACCCTGTGTAACACTAAGTAATAGCGAGACAGTCAAACAGCATCCAGAACACAACACTTGCAAACTAAAATCCTATAGGAACAACAACATTACTGGTTAGCCTGGGAACCGCCAGCTGCAATCAATAAGCGGCACCTTTTAACTATTCGACTGTGTAATTAAGCCATGGCCATCAGTTAAACATAGTAAGTCAATTATCAACGGCAGTTTACCGCGGTTTACGGTACTGTGACTGAAGGCAGTTTTAATTGATGCGGAACTGTTTTACGAGTGATTTTGCCATGGTAGATAGTTTGCAATGAGCCATGAGAAATCCTATCACTAGATTTGGGTTACGATCTAGTCAATTTAATTTGATGGTGGATCATCGAAACTGCAAGGTTATCAGGATTTCCGTTAGCACATTTATTTTTGTTTTGTTTTAATATTCATTTCATGGTAAACGTTAAGCCGGTAAACGGTAATAGTACGACAAATCATTAATTCAAAATATTTGTTCGATATCTCTTAATTTTTTTAAGTTGACACAGTCCGAATATTGTAATATATCAAAAAAAAATACAAAATACAAAGGTAGACGAATACAATAGGATGATAGTGATACTACAGTTTCTTTACTTACGTGGATGATTAATACATTTCTAAATCTAATCTAACCGATCAGCTTATCCAACTGATAAAAACTTGAATTGGGTAGACTGAATACTAACTCTCGCTTTTCATTTTCAATAATGTTTGTTTTTATTCAGACAAGCAAACACAATTCATACTTTTTTGCATTCCTATGTCGTGGAATGAACTTCAAGACAGAGATAATATAAACATTATCTAAATGAGAGTGTCCTTACCAATAAAGTGTATCTTATTACCGTATTGTAAGTAATGATTATGTTTAGTAATCAAGTTTATAGAGACGCGAGCCATTCTAGACATTTATAAATATGTATCGGAATACATGCATATAAAAATAGTCCCATGTTTGTCTGAACAAAGCATTTAAGGAATAATAACTATAAGTAAATCAATTTCAAACAAAGTGCAGATTTGCTTTAATTAGTATGTTCATACACAATTTTTTTTCTTTCTACATATAATGATGTATAGTGGACCGCTCTTTGACCTCCTATAATCTGCACTCTTTTATTGAGTAAATTATGTTGATTTTTGAATGACTACTACTATTGAAAAACCTTTTTTATTGAAGTTGTATAGCGCTAATTGAACCATATTTGTAAACTTTAAGTACTAACCAATTTGTTTACTACATTTTTCGAAACTAAAATGCGAGTGTAGAATGGAACTTATCACACTAATACAATCGAACAAATTACTACTACAGATTACTGATGCTGTTATAAGATACTAGCTTATGCCCGCGGCCTCGCCCGCGTGGAGTTCGATAATTGTCCCATGGGATCATACTACCGGTATAAAAAGTATTCTATGTGTTAATCCGGTTATAAACTATCTGTGTGCTAAATTACATCCAAATCCGTTCAGTAGTTTTTTGCGTGAAGGAGACAAACATCCATCTATCTTCACAAACTTTCGTATTTATAATATTAGTAAGATTGGCCTGTCAGCAAAGTGGTAGACCGTCTGACTACTCAGACTGTGCCGGAAGAACATAAAAGTTTAATCGCGAATCATGGAGCATATTTCTATTGCCAAAACTGATCGGATATGTAAAAAGGTGACTGAAACAGGTTTAATTTATTACCTAGATCTATTTCGATGGCTGGAGCACCGGATGAACTCAGTACGCACATGTACAAACACTGTTCCGATCAGTCGAGTTACGAAGGCTAACCTGCATCACCGGTATAATTTAGGGGCGGCCCCGCTTTGCATATAATAGCGGCTTACTTTTACAACAACAAAGGCGAACGGGCTGACAAGCCCACCTGACAGTTAACATGTATGCAACGCTTTCAAATCACTGACAGATGCACGCAGCCGAGTGTATAAGCATGTTTAGGACAAGAGTTAACGAAAGTTAGCAGTAACGAAACATTAAACGATTTTATATTTATTTGACGAAATATTTTCGTATTCATTTAATTTAAATTTAATTTTGTGTACAATTTAGTTATAATAGTATGACATTGTGTGGTATCTATTTGTCTCTGATTATTTGTTTTCCTACTAACATTATTTTTAAGTGTAATAACTAAATTATGGATCTTTGTGTCAGATGCAAATAAATTATTATGTATTAAACAAAAACATCCAGTGGTCAAATGGAGGTTGAAAGTACGATCGGACATCCCATCGAAAATTTGTCATCAATTGAATCCCTCGTTTGATGGTAAGCTACAATCTTCTACCTCGTCGAACACATCCATATGATCCATCGTAGCATTGCTCTTACCTTTAGGGAAGTGTCATTAGATTAATTAAATTAGGTTCTCGATAATCAGAGCCAAACCAAATTAAAAGTCGTATGTGCCCAGCAACTATGTAAGTAAGAAGTTTGTATTTTATTTGCATAAAATGTGTTAAATATAAAGGATGTTACAGTTATTTTTAGTGCAGGACACACTCCGTCATAATACAATAGCATGCTAATTATTTTTATATTTTATTAGATTGAATTTATACGAGAAATTATCTTATCATAGCAAAATGATAATAGTAAAACTGATTGGTGGTAAGATCGGGTATGGTATAGAAGCCTACTTAGGTATTACCCTTTCACTAAAAAACCCGATTTCAGTAAACAATAGCTTAAGATAACTGAATTAAATAAGCCCATTTGATAGAGCTGAGTAAAGTTTGTGCGAATATTGCCTTTCGGGGTTATGTTGGGGTCGGCTTCCAGTCTAACCTGATGCAGCTGAATACCAGTATTTTACATGGAGCGCCCGCTTATCTGACCTCCACAACCCAGTTAGTACTGGGTAATACGATACCCCTTAATAAGACTGGTTGTCAAACCTTCGGCGCACTGACTACTTGTACCGACTGTCAAAGATCTACAAATGACAGCTAGGACCAACAATTTAACGTACTTTCCGAGGCACGCAGGAAACTCTGTATGTAATGGGTGGACACCCATCCACGGACCAACCTAGGCAAGCGCGGCTTAACCTGAAGATCACACCGAGTAACTGTTATTATTGAGTCACGAGCTAAAAGGAAGGGCTACCTATCACTTAGATATCACAAATATGTGGGACTCGACGTTCGCCAAGCCCATTCCTCAGGTGCTCATGAACAATCCCTTATTTACTTAGAAGTTAATAATAATGTTATTTTTTACGATAAGCCTGACATAATTTCCTGCTGTCTGATTTTACGTATTGCAATATTTGTCATAGGAGTTTCTTTGAAAGTGTTGTGACCCTGAATTACATTACTCACCTTTGGAGGACATCATCAGCCTATAGGTACTTTGATTTTTAATATTCCCACTAATTAATCAAAAAACCTCCTCTTTGTCAAAATGGCCTGGAAAACTGAAATCTACCACGTAAGCTCAGTGCAAGTTGAAAATAATTTCGTTTGTACAAAGTTTGGAATTAGATCTGAGTTTGGATTATGGTCAAGAGTTTAAATGAAAATAGCATTATACCAACAATATCATTATTTAATTACAATATTGCAACAGTTAATTACAATATTGTTAAAAGTCAACCGGGAGTCTCCGCACACTGCAAATTCAACAAAAGTGAAATTAATATAATGCGAGTCAAATATGATTCTTGTTCGTCATATAAATGACGTCGCTTCCATGTTTTATTTGTTTGTCACAGAATTCGCGAACACCGTTCCCAAGTAAAGAAACTGTAACACATAACAAATTCTGTTTGTGTCATCACATTTACGTTTAGTTTTTAGTTTTGAACTATAGGTAGTTACTGCTGTCGTAAATACTGATATTTTCAGTATCTATTTCTTCAGTTATTATGTATGAATTTAGATGGCTATAAGAGTAGAGGAAGACCAAAGAAACGATGGATGGACTGTGTGAAGGATGATATGGCTAGAAAGGAGGTGACTGCTGAGATGACGAGTAATAGAGAAGTATGGAAGAAGAAGACATGCTGCGCCGACCACAAATAAATTGGTATAAGGACAGGAGAATGAAGATGAAGACGAGTCCTCCTGACAGTTTTTCAGCCACGGCGACCAATCCCAGCTTAGGCTTTCAATCGACGCAGAAGATAATCTAGTGCAAGTACAAGTGTGTGCGCAAATACAGATGCACTCTTTATGTAGATAGCTATTGCTTTTCTCATATTTTGTTTATCATTATCTGCTTTGTTTTTTAAATTATTTCTTCTAAGAAATATCTTGAATCCGATGAAATTATCATTCATATTTTTCTTCCTTACGTATATTTTTTACACGTATTACAATTAGACATGGTTACAATATTACAAGGACTATACAGGTACAAAAGCGAGCTGTAACAGAATTGGGTTTTTTGAGTTATTTAAATATAAACTAAACAAATATTTATAAAATAGCTCGCAATACCTAAAGATGATACTTACAATACAATTTACGCATCATGTTGACAGGAATAGGAAATGTTCCCCAATTCATTTTAATTTTTACCATCCGCAGTTGTAGTAGTTTGTGGAGGACCTCGTCCGAGAACTCTCACCTGAGTCATTTGTGCCACAGCCAATGAGGAAACAATTAGCGATCGAATATTTTTAACCAATTTCCAAAAAGAGGACGTTATCAATTCGTCTGTTTTTTGTTAATGTACGTTCAGCGATAATTCTTTACCACGTCGACCGACCGATTTCGATTATTCTTTTTTATTCAATAAACATTATCTACCAGGAGTGACCGCGTATTAAATTGGTCAGTATCTGAAAAGAAGTTCTTCATATCCAAACATGGATATTTACCTCGTCTATGTTGAAATTGTATTGAAAGAAATATGGCGGCGTTAGCTCCACAAACATAACGATACAATAAAATAACATTGATTAAGGAAACAGGTACATAATATTATCAGGTGTGTAAACTGATTGTGTTTTAACAGGGACATTTACAACAATCATTTTATTTATGGATTTTAGGTCATTTATTGAATAAATAACATGAACACTTGTGGAAAAAATCTCGTGAATAGGACAATCAATACAATGCTCTCGTTGACATATTATTATGTAGTTTGGCAAAACTAGGTGCAAATAATTAAATAGATAAGGAAAAAAGTATCTGTGTAAAACACCATGTTGTGGTAAACAGTAGGCCTGCGTATTTTTGGAAAACAGGAAAAGGGTTTTTTTTTATTGAACTTTCCATACCAAATATCGCATCCGTAACCGTACCGTACCGTGACGTTCCTCCGTGTCTCATGAACCACGTTTAGAGGAAATGCGGTTGGTTTTTTCTCCATACAAACGCTCTCGACAATTTTTTTTCTGGTTTATGACTTTATAGCTATGATTTTAACCGTTAAATAAATGTCATCATCATCATCATTTCAGCCGAAAGACGTTCACCGCTGGACATAGGCCTCCCCCAAGTGTCGCCACACTCGGTCCCGTGCGACTCGCATCCAGCGGATCCCCGCAACCTTCACCAGGTCATCGGTACACCAAGTGGGAGGCCTTCCAACGCAACGTCTTTCGGTTCGTGGTCGCCACTCCAGAACTTTTCGGCCCCATAGGCCATCCGTTCTGCGAGCAATGTGCCCTTCCCCCTGCCACTTCAGTTTGGCAATTCTTCGGGCTACGTCGGTAACCTTGGTTCTCTTGCGGATGTCTTCATTTCTGATTCGATCACGCAAGGAAACTCCGAGCATAGACCTCTCCATTGCTCTTTGGGTGTCTTTAAGCCTTCGAATGAGGCCCATTGTGAGCGACCACGTTTCGGTCCCGTAAGTAATCACTGGCAACACACACTGGTCATAGACTTTCGTCTTGAGATACTGCGGTAAGTTGGGCGAGAAGATACCGCGCAGCCTCCCGAACGCTGCCCAGCCGAGTCGGATTCGACGGTTGACCTCTTTCTCTAAGTTAGACCTACCTAGCTGGACTGTTTGTCCCAGGTAGACAAATAAAAAAGGTAGTTAGGTAAATAAATATCAACCTTTTTTAAATCATAAATCATATTTATTTCATAAATCATATTTTTTCTGTAAATTGGTTTTAAAAAACACTTACACTCCATTTTAAAACTAGATGGGGCCGGTGTTTCGTAACTGACTACTCTGAGAAGAAACATCCGAAACAAAATCAGATCTCACTGTCTCTTTTAAAGTCCAGACATTGGTCAAGTCATATGAGGACCATGCAGATTAATGTCTGAGATAGTCTTTTGAAGAAATAACCACACAGATGTCCCTGTGCTGTTTTTCATTTTGTCAGATAGGTCATCGCTCCATGTAAATTACTGGTATTCAACTGCATCCGTTAGACTGGAAGCCGACCCTAGCATAGTTGGGAAAAGGCTAGGCAGATGGTGATGACGTAATTAGAATGAACAGTCCAAATGTTTGACCAACGTGAGGAATTAGTAAGAATTTAAACGAAGTAGTAACCGTCAAAAAAAGCAAAGCTCAGATTTCTAACTTATGACAACCTTATGCTCAGAGTTCTAACATCAAACAACTTAACTACATAATAAAATAATGACTTTTACTCAAGTACACATTTTGACTTATTTATAGATACGAGTGTTATTGTCGGGCCTACGCTGCCGTTCCATACTTATGTACTAACGCTGTAACTTAATAACGTTGTTAAACCAAATAATTCTCCATAAAATAGGAAACTACCTACCCGAACCTTTTCTCGACGTTTTCTAAGTGCCCATGTAGGCGTATGTGAAATAAAATATTGTGAGTAATGTTTTATTCTCATGTTACGAGAGACGTCGCCATCAAACAGGCAGAAATCCAGACTCCGACCTATTACTGAGAAATTCCTAATGGAAACAAATCGAACGCAGGATCCTACGGTTAAAAGTAACTCTTACGACCACTACACCATTAAGGCAAATAAATTAATAAATTAACTCAATTCTGTTTAATCGGTTCTGATATTACCACCGACAACAAAACATTATTGTTTTATCTATTCGTAATCTATTCTAATCACTATTAAAATAAATAGATAATTATATTATTATAGTCAAGCATTTCAGGGATAACTTGATGTTTTTAATGTTAATAATAACAAATCTGGTCCATTATTATCCTTTAATAGCTTAGCCATTTATTGATCTATTAATTTCATTGGGGTTTTATGAAATTGCCATAACAATAGTGTCAAAGGATTTAGAGTATGAATTTGGAAGGCTATAAGAGTAGAGAAAGACCAAAGAAATGATGGATGGACTGTGTGACAGATGGTATGGCTAGCAAAGGGATGATTCATGAGATGACGACGACTAATAAAGAAGTATGAAAAAGGAGGCATGCAGCGCCGACCCCAAACAAATTAGGATCTTATTCTTTGTCGTGTGGTTAGTACCTAACCTGATGTCAGAGTTTTTATGCCGCCCATGGGCCTCTGACTTGGCTTTACATGCCGTCAAGAAATATCTCTCAGGCATGCTGGTTTCCTCACAATGTTTTCCTTCACCGAAACAAGTGATGTACATGAATCTGAAAAATCAGAGGTGCGTGTCTTGGGTTCAAACTCGAGACCTATGACTAGGCAGTCCGACGGTCACACCACTAAGCTATCACTGCTAATATATTGGGATAACGGCAGGAGAATACAAATATAAAGTATGCTTAGTATCAAAGGATTTCACCGCAGCCTCTGCCTCTTTGATGTCACCGAATCATCGAGCCAAAGTACTTTTGCGTTCCATTCTATCACGCCTCTTTTCACCGAAGGGTTAGCCAGAGGTGTACTGGTACTACCAAATCCACTGACGGTCTACCACTTTTCACCCTTATGCCCTAATAAGGTTGTAACGTGATCGACCGTTAGTGGTACCTACAGACACTACGTACATATTTGGCCAGTTACAATGTGTAAATGGCCCTTGCGAAGCCTTGAACCAAGCTTTCTGTTCATTAAATAAAGGAACTCTGCACAAAAATTATTGTTAGAAAACGTCTTCTTTTTGGTCTGAAAAATCATGGTTTACAGTTGCGCTTAATGTATGACACTCAAAAATAGTACAGGAGTCATGGAGTCATGTCATATAACATTTAAAACTTGTATTGTTTTTAAACATGTGTGTGGAACTTTGACCTCAAATATCTCCGTAACTAGAAGGTTCCCAGTAATGGTCTACAACAAAAAAATAATACGAAATGACGGGCAGAAACTACCTTTATTTAATAGAGCACTCATTCCACATTTCATCAAAATGTGCTTGTGTTTTATGTCCTTAATGGTTTCCGAAATTCTGGAATTTCGGAAAACTTAAATGTAGGTTTATTGCATTAGCACTAAAATAACATAGACATAGCATTTACTATGTTTTTTTTTTTATTTAAACTTATCCGACTTGGAGCGAGAACAAGATAGTACGTGAGGTAGAATGTTGGATAAATATTTAAGTAGGTACCTATATTTTGAACTGAAATGTAATAAACTCTTTAAAGATGTATTCTTTCAGACATACATCATGATTGTGTTAATTTATTTATTGTTTCCTTTATTTATGTTTTTACAAATTACTTACATTTTTAAATATTCGTTAACACCAAACAATAGGTATAACAACATTGAAAAATATAAAAAAATGTTGCCCACCGGTATCCGGAACAGGGTCCAAGCTACCAGCGGTCAGGGCGCCAGAGAGAGGAACCTCCTAAAAATAGGTACGAGCCGTGTCCAGGAGTACCGCTTTATTATTGTTATTTTTAAAAGTTATTATTTGATTGAATTATTTATTTATTGCTCATGATAATTGTTAACTAGTGTTTATTTTTTTTTCCATTGCTTATGATATTTGTATGAAATTTACTAACTACCCTTTTTACTATCGATTCGGGTCGAGAATCATTAGTATAGATACCTCCTTGAATTTGACCAGGATGTAAAGCGACAGCCATGAATGAATGAATAAGTTTTATTAAATTTCATACAAATTCAATTAATAACAAAATAAACACTAGTTAACAATTATCATCAGCAACCAGCATCAGCCCCCTTACTTTACGTACGGTAGCACTGACAAGAACACCTCATGTTAATTTAAAATTTCAAATACCTAATTGGTATCGTACATTTTAAATCGTCTGAAAATCATGAATCGTCTAAACGATGAAATCATGAATTTACTTAGTTATCAGGACATTTTTGTTTGATAACGGATAATCTAGGTATACAGATATTATTGAATCAGTTTTTGTCAAATTATGGCATTAGGTAATTATTGTGTATAATTTCATTGCATTCATGTTTTTTGTCACACGTAAGATAGAATGAAAACGGTAGATATACAAGCGATAAGACTAAATTTAATGATATATTATATATTATTATTAGCAGACAAGGCCTGAAAAGGGGAAATACCAGAACCGATCATATTTCCTAGAACTATTAACCGAATCCGAATATCTAATCCATTGAATCTAATCACTACGTGATGAAAAAGGACCTAATCTAATTTTATGGATAGGCAGTACATAGACTTACTGAATAGTTCGATAATTAACATAAACAAAATAAGTAATCAATAAAAAAAATTAAATCTGATTATTTCAGAATAGTCAGGTGCGAAGTACTCGCTGGGATGCGTGTCTGACCCGATGTTTGAACGTGGACTAAACAAAAGGAGTTGGCTAGGATTTTAAAAGGAGCCCTATGAAAAAGGCGGGTTTTATGTTATTTACGATTCATTCAGAAAAGTATAAAATACGTCTACGTGCCTACGTCAATGCCTGAAAAGGAAAACCCTTATCAGTTTCTATGAATGCATTTGCCGTTAAAAAAAATACTATTAAATTGAAGGCCAAGCCATAAATTGTTCATAAGAAATATTGATGACAATGCCCTGAAGTTAAAAACTATGTGCTTGATTTTTATTTGAATTCTTACGTTTGTAAATAGTTATTCTTGTCAAAGGCGTTGTTTTTTTTTCCCGAATTTCGATCCCTGACTAATGTGAAAAACTTTTTGTAATGAAAGAATCGTCGTTTCCTTACATTCGATCTCCAATAAATATCTCATGTTGTAATTACTATAATGACCAAGTGGCTTGTAAAACAATGCGACGAGTTAATTTATTATTTTTCGACATAACCGCGTGACGAATTCATTAAATAAACACTGTCATAAAATTAAAAAGAAAATCTACAATGTCTGCTGAAATTATTTACCTGTAACTTTTTATCAGCAAGTTTGCACGTCACTAAAATCCAAAGAACACACAAAAATGCCTAAAATATTCTTTGGAAACACTTAAATATCACTGAATATTAGTAAACAGACACTCACGGACATAAATAAGATCGATTATAATTACGAATTGATAATCAATTTTCGCGCCACGCGCGTTCGATGCAGCGTGCGTTCAACAACAACACTTTCCATAGACTAATTTATTTTTCCCTCCGGCTGTATACAATCCGGCCGAGACAAATACCTGTGAGCCGCGAACAAACTCTGTTACATTTATTTACTTTTACAAATCGTTGCGTAACTATGCGTGTGATTACTTGATTTGTCAGCGTAGGCATTGTTTTTCTCTTAATTAGAATGTTTTCGTTACAAAAATGTGGGACTAATATGACTTTTATTCTGTGACGGTCATGTAAACTACCTAACTGCGAATTAACATAATTAATTTTTGTGACTGTACCTAGATGAAGTACCTAGTAATTACCACTAATTACCTATTCAAAAATAGGGTTCTAAAATGAAAATAAGGGATAGTTGTGAGAAAAAGAGGCTTTTCACCACTCCCGCACGAAAGAAGTGTCTTTCCTCTACGAAAAAAGGCAGGAAAGTTGGTTATTCCTCACTGTTTGAACAGTGAGGAAAGTTGGTTTTTCCTCACTGTTTGTACAGTGAGGAAAGTAATGATCCCGTTCAGAAACTAACCTCGCCTGATTTTTTTATGTTAAGCTTTAAAGGTATTTTAAAAAATAAATTTATTTACCTATGATGACTGAATACTTTCTTGTTGGGAGTGGTGAAAAGTTTTGTATGCAACATGTGAGCAAGTTCATTTGCTATTCGTTTTGTTGAGTCTTTCGCTTACTCAGGATTGAAATTTATAAACACTCGCTGCGCTCGTGATTCTATTTTTCAATCCTTCGTTCGATCAAGACTCAAAATCAAAACTCATAGGAAAAACGAACTTTCCTCACATGTTGGATAAATAACTATGTCGTATCTAAATTCAATTAAGTACTTATACTTTTTAACCCGACTGCAGCGAAGCCCAAAAGGAGGTTCATGTGTTTGACCTGTATGTCCGTAACTTTGTTCCCTCGTAACTTCTAAACGTCGTAACAAAACGTCGTTCTAAAAGTCGTTAGAACGCCGGCTTCGCAAGGGTGTAATTTTGTAATGTCTTTTTTTTTAATTTTTATAAACCTTGTCCTAACAATTAAGAATAGAACACAAAAACAATCTGCCACCGGACGACCGGCACTGCAGGGTATGTATCTGCCACAGCAATGCCCAATGTAAGTTCAGCTAAACCGCCCAGCGATCATCGTCAGTACAGCATTGGAGCTGGCCCGCACCTTGCGTCTTCAAAAAGACTAGTGACTGAGAAAATAAATGCTATAAGTATGTGACCACAATTGCTATCATTTAGTCACATATCACCGTGTTGCTAGGTGACCAGAATTTCAAATAAAATAGGGCTTCGAATTCACCTCACGTTGAAATAGAAAAGGGCATTGCGCCACATTTTAAATTATCTACTTTTGCAACGACGCTGTCATTGTTATCGTCTCGACGAATCATGAATCAACTGACGCCTTTATCTGTAAGATAAAATTGTTATTTCGACGTCTGGAAGAGTTAACTGTCAGATAATATCTGACGAGAGTATTTGGAAGAAAATTCCGATCGGTTACAAAATCCGGTATTTCGAAAAAGGACCGCCATTTGGTTCCCATAAATTTGAGGCATAGCGCCTCTTACGCTTTTAAGCTGGGAGATGTCAAACTTCCTCATTAATCCAGCGGTCGCAAAGAAGACTGCTGAGCACGGGTTCCTGGTCAGCCAACGAAATGTGATTCGGGTTTGCCATTAGGAATTTCTCAGTTGCCAGTGCCTGGTTGTTGGCTTATTACTACACGGGACTTAAACATAAGTGTGGGTGCACTATTAGGTACACCTCTGCACCGGGTACTGCTCTCTACACCGGGATTTACAGGCGTGATGTTATGTGTGATGTTATGTTATCTAACATTTTTAGCTGTCGCTCTCACTGTAATCCAGCCTTGTGTTGCTCGCATTATGACACAGCTTTGTGCTGAGCTGTGTATGTGACGCATACTTTCCCCCACCTTGTTCTTTTGTTTTATGTTATGCGTCACTTACACGTAAGTTACGAACGTCACCGAAATTCAATCGCAGCGGCCAATCTCGACGGATATTAGCCAAATATGTAGGGGATGTTATAGCGCACACGCTTGTGCAATGAATATGTGCGTTCTCTGTTCATTTAGTCTCACAGTCCGATCTGACTGCAATTTCGGAGAGAGATCGGCCGCAGGACAAACGGCTTTGCGTGCTTTCCGAGGCACGCGGGTGTCAACAATCATTTTTCTAGCCCAATTTCACTTTGCCCGACCTGGGAGTCCCACCCAGGATCCTCAGCGGTCCCCGACCACGAGACTAACGGGGCAATTATTAATTGTACCTTGGCTTAAAGCCCATTGTAAGAATTTAACAATAGTAGATTATACACCGAGGGGATAAAGCACTGTTTTATGTCACGGGCGCGATAATGAATTCTGAACGTAACGAAGGACTCCAGATTTAACTCCCGAGCGCAGAGCGAGGGAATTACGACGAGTCCTGAGCGCAGTGAGGGGTTCAAGCGCGCCCAAGTTGAAAAACGGAAAGGCCGAAGGCCTCGAATATTAGTTAAGGACGTCCCATCCTCAAAGGAAGACAATACTTTTTTGCACGCGTTAAACCGTCAAAACATTAAAGATGACCAGTCAATAAATGAGGACGATTTTATTATCAGCCGTTTTCAATAACTTACTAGCGGTCGACTGAGGGTTGCTGTCTCGGATGGACGGTTGAAGTGACATTGGCTGTAGCTGGCGTCTATAACTTTGTTGTTGGGCGTCTATCTGGCGTAAGCGATGGATGGCACCTCTTGCCGCTGGTGGGCGCATCTCTCCGAAGCGTTTCGTTTGCAATTTGCAATTTTCATCATGTTTCCTAAACTATAATCTTTTTGTGTTATTGTTTTTGAATGGAGACCTATAATCTGACACTATTTTCATTAAAGTATCTGCACTAGTTGAACTCCACTAGTTGCACTACTGCCCCGTTAGTCTAGTGCTGCCCCGTTGGTCTAGTGGTCGCGGACGCGACTGCTGAGCGTAGGGTCTTGGGTTCGGTTCGGTCGGGCACAAGGTCCTGTTGGGTTTTTCCATTGGAGATTTCTCAGTGGTAGCCCGGAATTTTGAAGTTAGCGGTATGATACCCCCGTGCCTCGGAAGGCGTGTTGAGCCGTTGGTCCTGCGCCTGACCTTTCTCCGGTCGTGTCGGATTGCCGTCCGCTGTCCCATCGGACTGTGAGAGTGAAGGAACAGGGAGTGCGCCTGTACCTGCGCACTCACTTGTGCACTGTGGTGTCTCCCGCGCCGATGGCTGGTCTGTGTTGGGATTGGCCGCCGTGGCCGGGAGCGGTCGGAAGGACTATGATTACTAGTTGAAGTTCACATTTTTAAGTTACGTAGTTGTGGATTCGTAATTCGCTGAGGAGAATTTTTGGTTTTTCCGCCATAAGTCAACTAGTAGGCGTTATTCAGGTAACGGTCGCAAGTGGATAGGCGATGAAACGGAGTCTGTTGCGCTCGTGGCGCGACATCGCCGACTTGTTTCTTGTTGTGAGTGCACTGGAAGGAATCCAGTTTATTTTGACATTAAGCAAGGCGTTGGACGGCTTCGCATCTACATGGCTGTGGCCTAGAGATGGGTCGTCGACGCATTTATCGTAAACGAAAATAGACCATTTATTTTCGTTCATCGACTAGTCGATTAACTAGTCAACGTCGTCGACGACCGGACTGAGCTGACCTGTTGGTCTCGCGACGATGTCGACGACGGCTCGACGTAGCTGGACTAGTCTAATTGCCGCGCTACTTTCAATTTAAAAATTACACTCGCAAACATTTAAATGATTTACCACGTGCTTGAACTCTGACCTTGCGTGTCAATCAATAAGAATGAAATAAAATAAAGAAAGTTTAGCACAACAAACATCAAAACCACGTGAAACTGTTTTTTTCGCATCATTCGACAGTTCCTTCGACCGTCGTCAACACGTCGATTTGGCCCATACAATTAATATCAACTTAATGAGACTATATTTAGAGTTCAAATTTGTTTGTCCGACTATGCTATTTCAGCAAACCCGCGTTGCCAAACGCTATAAACATCGTTGCGCAGTCTAAATTCACCCGTCTTTTCCGTCTACGAATTCGACTGGTTGATTAATCGACGTTGAACCGTCGAATCGTTTATTGTACGTTAACCGTCGAATTAACTAGTACGTCCATTCAACGCCCATCCCTACTGTGGCCTATCCAGGTGTGACATGGGACCGGTTTATGGCATTGTTCAAGGCTAGATTCGAGTGCGTTGAAACTTCTACGGCTGCCGTCATTAAACTGAGTGGTGACAGGCCAAAGGAGAGCCCGTACAGATGTGCGTGCTGGCGCCGGGAGCCAGAGGCGTAGGAGGTTTTCATCGCTACCCCATTTAAGTGTCACTGTGCGACGGGCCGGGACGCGGTCAAGCGTATTGTCGTATGAGGGGGACCGGCGTCGGGAAATACATACCACACAATATCATACTATTATAACTAGGGCGTGCAAAACCGGTTTTCCGTTTTTGCTAATAAACCGGAAACCGGGCAAAATTTTACCGATTTTTGAAAACCGGGGTTGAGAGACAAAACCGGAGTTACCTCCGGTTTTCCCGTTATTGATTACATTTTGATTTAAATCAAATTTTTTCGAACTCGCTCAAGAAATATTCAATTTTGAGTCATCAAATATATCCGAAGGCAACCTATACGTATACTCCTCCCTCCGCGACCCCCGCACCCTCGACGCCACATCTGCGACCGATCTGACGCTGAAGTTGTAGCTGATGGGCTAACACTCTTCAAGAGCAGCTTGATAAGGAATTGGATCATCATCATTTCAGCTCGTTGCTGTCCACTGCTGAACAGAGGCCTCCCCAATCAACTTCCAACGTGACCGGTCCAATGCCACCTGCATCCAACGACTCCCTAAAGTTTTAACAAGGTCGTCGTTCCATCGGGCAGGTGGCTGTCCCACGCTGCGCTTTCCAATGCGTGGTCTCCACTCCAGTATCTGTTTGCCCCATCGGCCGTCCGATCTTCGCTATGTGGCCTGCCCATTGCCACTTCAGCATGCTTATCTGCTGGGCTATGTCGACAGCCTTGGTTCGTCTACGTTATCCTCATTTCTGATTCTATCACGTAGAGATACGCCGAGCATAGCCCTCTCCATAGCCCGCAAAATAGCGAGGATATGAATTGGATAATTGCAGGAAAACCCCCAAGAATCGGTCTGATTTCAACCTTACAGTGTTTTCCGAGGTAGAGCAAGCCAACTATGAAAGCGGAGGGCATCGGGGTGTGTATCTCACAGAAGCTTACAACTATTTGAGGTGTGTACTACCAACAAGTGTGAGAGTGAGAGGGCCTTTTCGACTGCTGGGCACTTTTGCAACAAAATTAGAAGTACGCTATCTGATAACTGGTGCTACTTGGTATTAATAGGCAAAAATGGTTGATTAAAAAGAGGTGTACAAATTGTTTTATTTGTAGATTTTTTGGGTATCTAAGAATATTGTTTTCTTGTTAAAATTCTACAATACAAAAATGTTGCCAAAACCGGGGCTAACACCGGTTTCCAGCTTTGGGCACTGAAAACCGGTATTTAAAACCGGTTTTGAAGACCTCCCGGTTTTGCACGCCCTAGTCGGGAAGCTGTTGGTTGTACCGGCTGCTGCAGGCTTTGGGCGGCGACAGCAGGCCAGCAGTGGCTCACTGGTGTGCTTCAAGTTCGGCGCGCCGCGCCATGCCATATCGCCAGTCGCTGCATAGCAGGTAGATCCAGCGCTGCTGTACCGGTGGAAACGCGAGTCGTCCTTTGCGTCACTGAGCCCATCCGGAATATTAAAGCACTTTTGTCAGTTATTTTTGAATCCGGGACTTAACATTCCTTAATAAAAGAGATTATTGGTTGTAAATTTAAAGTGATTGAGATTTTGGACGGTGATCGTTATAATCTGAAAGCTTTGAATTCAAAGTGTGCTATGCACATGATAGGTTAAGGAGAATGCCTGAGTACTAAGCACCGTTTGAAGTAGAGTATTTAGAGTTGAGACATAGTGTGGAACCTTAGTTCGGATGGTCGACCGTACCAGTAGATAATACGTAATCGTAGCCTGGAGATTTGTCTCGCTTGAGGAAACTCAAGTAAGTCCATGGGTACGCGGTGTGCGCTTAACTCTAGCGGAGGTCGGGTCTGGTAGAGACCATAGAGTTGGCCCGTACCAGAAGATAATACGTAGTCGTAGCCCGGTACAAATTTGTCTCTCTTGAGGAAACTTGAGGAGTCCACGAGTACGCGGTGTGCGTTTAACTCTGGCGGAGGTCGGGTCTGGTAGAGACCATACTTAGAGTCATGTGGGACTCGGCGTTCTTGAGGAACGTAGAAAAACAAACAGAAGTTTGTTGGAGGGCAAGTGTTGCCCATAGGCCGCGAATGAGATTCCTGCTTTGTGTAATGCTAATGATTAAATGGATGAAGAGGTACTTGGTTGCTCTAGCATTTTAATTGATCTAATTGTTTGTTAGATCTGAAGTGTGCCTACTTGTTTGCACACGGTAGGCTAAGGAAGATTCCAGCGGATCTCGTACCAGTCGATGTTGATAAGGATTTTGATAATGATGAGCGAGCTTAAGATGTGGTAGAAGAAGAATGCTTTACTCGACCAGTAAAGCATTCTATCGGCCGTAGTGTGTGAGAGCAATGCGATTGCTCGTCGGCTTTAGAGCCGTGGCGTTAGAGGTTTTACTCGGAAGATTTCTGTAAGCTTGGCAATTTTTGGTTGCAGTAGAGTTTTAAAGATTGATTCGAACAACTATGGCCCATAGGTAGAGATTGTTGTATTTTCCATTATTCCCAATTCAACCGTTAGTTCTTGACCTTCACCGACCTGATGTATGTAGAGTTTGATCAGGAGTGACCGAGTGGAACAAATTTCTGTCGTGGACTGTTTGTTTGCAGGGTAACCATCACACGAGGACGTGTGCAAGCAGGATGGCCGTGTCGGAGACGGTCACTGGTACGAGCTTAAAATGAATCACAAGTACGCGGTGGTGACACCACGCGATCTACTTACAAATCTACCCACACCACAGCGTCACTTGTCACAAAGCCCAGATGGTATACTCTGAGCTAGGACGACAGTCAGTCAGTGTCTGATCGCGGCCCAGTTAAGACCTCTTGGAACTGTACCCGTTTCATTGTGCCCCGTGTTGTTTTGTTAAGTTGTAATCTCAAGTATTTCGTTAGCTTTGCTAGAAACAGTGTATCGCTCAGTATCTTTTCATAGCACGAAACCCATCGTCTGCCCACATGGTGTAGAAGCCTAGTGGAATAAATCCTGACACTCCGACAAGTAAATTAATAAAAAATCTTACGGCAAAATAATTGGATAGTCTTAAAATGTTTTTTTTTTTTAGTTTTGGCATAATGTAAGCCTTTTATTTATTACTAGCGGCTGTCCGCGACTTCGTTCGAGTGGAATTCGGTTATAGATATTTCATCGGGAACTTTTCAGTTTTCCGGAATAAAAAGTAGCCAGGGTATAAGCTATCTCCATTCTAAATTTCATCCAAATCGATCCAACCGTTTTAGCGGGAAGAGGTAACAAACATACACACACACAAACTTTCGCATTTATAATATTAGTGTGATATACATAGTAATTGACGCAATTGGGGCAATCGCGTATGAATTCGCCGCTAGAGGCGCTAGTGTAGCGCGGGGGCACCAAAATGTCTGATGTCATAGATTGTTCGCGCGTTGCGTGCTGTTTTAACACGTATTTTTAGAAATATTCACGATTGTGGTCTAGCTTGAGCCATTCCTGATTAATTATGACTTGAAGATTTTAAGTAGCAACTTAGAATCTTAATTTTCAGTACTTGGAGGTAAAATGCTTTTTAACTGTTTCATGCTTGCTTAATTTTAGTGAGAATATTGTAAATACATGAACCTGAAGTTTACAATAAGTTGTTTTACGTAATAAAATAAACTTTTATGAAGTTATTGGTACTATAAAATATAAAATAAAATTATTGACAGGACCTTAATCGACAGTGGCGCCATCTGGTGAGCTCAAAAACGGTAGCCCTCATTGTTAGGTACTAGAAATTCAATCAATAAGTAGGTGGTATTCATTCATACTCACTTTTATGGCAAGAAAGCTGTGGTCGGGAGCTTCATTTAGAAAAGTTTCCACATTTTGAGTTGTAAATACTTTTGACTTCTTTGCTCGATGACCATCCGATTTCCTTTTTAAAAATGCCAATAACTTGGTATATGTATTAATCTGGATGTCGTGTATAATGCTTATTCTCGACCTGAGCATAGAATAGATGCACCACAGGCTGCTTGACTTCTTTGTGGATGCTAGATGCTGGAAATAGACCAGAAGCTTGATTCAGACACAGACTTTGCACATTTTGCAGTTTTCCATTTCTCGAAATCGTTGTAGGCTTTCAGGTATTTTTCCTTTGACTTCTCTGGGAGTAGATTATGAACAATGCCTAAGGCATCCAATTTAATGGACTCCGGAGTTAAATCACTTTCGTCACTCTACATTTTAACAGAACTTTTCTTCTATTTTGATATATTTTTATAAAATCTGTGCAGTTAGTACGTATATTATTGCAGAGCGTCCTACAATACTCGCGTTTTTTTTTTAATTTCAAATGTGTTCCATTCAGCTTGCCGTGGCCAGCTCGATTTTAGAAAAAAAAAACAAATAAGCTCGACGCGGCGCCGGCCCCGGCCTTCGAGTATTAGTTGATCTATTATTGCGAAATTAGACATTAAGGCCATTGCAATAAGAACTATGAAAACTGAAATATTGCAGCCCAGCGGGTAATAATGAAATTCAGTCCAACATTACACCCCGGCTAAAGCCAAGGGCTTTAATGACTTCCTTACGTAAGGTTTGCATGATATGTAATTTGGCATTGTCGAGCAGGTGTTGTGAAATGAATATTATTTAGGAACACATACGTAGATAGTAAAGGAAGAGGTAGGTACTAGGTAGAAAGGGGCCTGCCATCATCAATCCATTTACCTACTAAAGATCAATCCTTTCAAACCACAAAGTGATGTGTGTGAACCTATGGGCAAGCCTGAGTTTTTGTTGTGTTTGCAGCCATTTTAGAATCAATTCTAGGTAAGCACTCTCTAAGCAAAGATCCCTTATCTTCTACAGTGTAAAATACTGAAGGTGCCGTGCCATAAACAGTAAAGACATAATTACTTGTTGTTCCTATGTAACGATCCAGACAGCTAGCCATCTTAAGTAAGGCACTTATCTTGAGAGATAAGTGCCTTACTTAAGATACTAATGAGTCGAGCAATTAACGACGACTTTAGAAATACTCAAACGAGGCATTCTTGAACTGAACCCAAAAAATTAAGTATAAAGTAATAATTAAATAAGTAGTTATCTTTGCTCGAAGATTCAAAATTTTCGATACGGTGTTACTCCCATCTTTTAACCGACGCCTGAACAGTTCCGGGTTAAAAATTTCAAAATTTAAAGATTCGAATCACACCTTTAAACACTGCATGAGATCACCTCAACTCGTTGATTAATATCTGATGCTACTGTGCGTTGCAGTTTAGAGGTTCTTATAAAGAATGCCGAGTGGTTTAAGCTCAGTTGATGCTGATCCCCGGATCCCGTGCAGTGCTTATTCGTTGACCTTCAGATTTAACATGGAAACGTTTGCAAAACCATTATAGCTAACCAAAGTCCCTGAGACTACTAACTAAGATGCATTGCAGTAATGTAATGTCTCTGTAGTGTACCTACTCAGCAGTAATGATGCCGATAATCATTGCAACTGAAAAATCACCTTCGACAAGAACCTCTGAAGAATCTGTTGTTTGGCAGATGGATCAAGGGCTTCAAAATCACTAATCCCGAACATAGTTAAAAGCTAGGCAAATAATAATGACAGATAAGTACAGAAAACGGTTCTTCTGGACACGACGCGTTTTGAATAGATATTCAAGATTTCTCGGTGTCGAGTTTCAAGAATGCTGTTACCGTTGCCATTGGCTGGTGTAGGCATTAAATTCAAAAATATTTTTTTCCATTCAATGCTCTGATCTTGCACATGCCGATTTCCTTACGATGTTTCATTCTCTTATACAATGTGTAACAGAATAAACGCACAATCTCTTAAGGGGTCATTGTACTCATCATTATGAACAACTTTCACTATGGGACCAATCCCGAAACCGCGGAAGGAAAAATCTGCATTTGTTTAGTAAAAGAGGTGACAGACACCACTATAACACTAGAAACAGGGACCAACTAGTACAGCCAGGTTTCAGGCTAGCTAAAGTAGACTCATCTTTCATGGGGTACTGTTTAAAATGTTATAATAAAATACCTCCCCACATTCAACAACTGAATGAGACAAAATTTAAATCTTGTATAAAACGCACACTATGTAGGCAAGAATATTATAAGTTAGGGGATTACATCGATGATAAAAATGCTTGGCTCAATGCTGGTCCTGCTCCACAACCATAGGGGCAAACTAATCAGAAGCTCATGTGAAATTATTGTGGAAGCTGCAGAAGATTGTAAAAATATCTTTGCATTGTATAGATTCAATCTCTTAGTATTATATAACTGCATAGCACATGTGTGAGTACTATGTACTGTAAAGCTACCATTTACATTTGGTTATCCTTCATTGACTCGAATGTGCCCTGGTGGCTGAGAGAATGTCAGGCTCACTCAAATGTCTCGCTGATAGTGGCGGGTGTGTTGGGTCGTTTAGTTCCCTTCAATATGGTTGAGCTGAATGGAGCTGATGCATGCGTCATGTTCGTGAACGGGCGCTGTCAGTTGGGACTGGTCATCTCTTAGCTGCCACGGTTTATTTTAACTACTTTGTTTTTAAATTGTTGAAATAATCTTTTACTCTGGACGCTCTTAATGTGCACGTCTTTCTACATCGTTCTCACATAAATGTATAATCTCAACATGAATGATGTAACCAAGATCTTGTAACAATATTTTGATTGAAAAGAGTGTCCATGGAGTTTCTTGCCCATTCTTCTCCATAGAGATCTACGCTTTGGAATGGGCAACTACAGTACTTTCACAAGTTATTATGCCTTGTGTCTGTGACTGTAGCTTCGCCTTTGTTTTTCTGACTTTCAAAAGTGCCTGCGAAGGTCTAATTGAAATAAACGCTTTGAGTTTGAGTTTGAGTTTCCAAAGACTATCCAAATTCTCAGATATGATGCAGCACGACATTCTGAGCGTAGAAATTTTTCTTCGGTTATTAAAAAAAAAATCTGCTGTTTCCTACAAAAGTGCAATACCTACATGGTCAAAATGTATGGAACAGCTGTTTAGAACAGCGGCTCAGAATGTCGTGCTGCATCATATCTGAGAATTTGGATAGTCTTTGGAAACTAACCCTGTATGGGACCACCATCGAAATCGTAAAAAAATAATCAGCTGTCCCATACATTTGGGTCGAGTAGGTATTGAAATTTTGTATAGGACAGCTGATTATTTTTTTTACGATTTCCATGGTGGTCCCACAGAGAAAGTTGTTCAGTTGGATGGTCCGTACCACAGTAGTCCATATGATTATTATACCCTTTCTGTTACACGCTGTATAAGAGCAGAGCAGCCCATGTGTGCCGTATGGCAAACGATCGGGCATAATTGACATCTTAACGATTTCCGAAGAACAAACACCGAACACTTGGAAGACCCAGGCGAACTTGGCGAGGAGAACTAGATCCCTTCATGAGAGTCAACAAATGTCAAAAGCCGATGGAGTAGAGGAAGGGTGCTTTGCCCAGCTGTGGGACAGTATGGGCTGTTATAATTATTTACGTACAAGCAGTGCTGATGAAATAAATTGTGAAAAATGTCGTGCACACAGATCGTGCGCGTTCTACCTGGCCAAACCAAGACACCAATGGCTCTATAGAGAGTTAGCTGTTACAACCTATGGGCACCGCTTTTATAATGAAGTGAAATTCGTTCCTTAGAAAGGCGTGTTTGCTACCATTGTTGGCTGGTTGAGATAACAGCGCAATTCGAGACACTTCTTAGAAATCGCGTGCGTCAAATAGTACAATATAAAATATCCGCTAATATTGTGACGTCAACGGCAGCCCTCCCAGCGATAATTATAGAAAAGCAAGTGCATAACCACCTTCTATGTGAGGGAGCAAGACAGGTGGAGAAGCATTCAAATCTATTATGAAAAACTGGTGCAAATAAGAACAATTAAAAAAAAAATACTTCACTACTTCACTACTACTACTACATATATATAACTTCACTCGACGTAAAAGATTTATATG
Source organism: Eugnorisma glareosa (assembly GCA_947578425.1). Lineage (NCBI taxonomy): Eukaryota > Metazoa > Arthropoda > Insecta > Lepidoptera > Noctuidae > Eugnorisma > Eugnorisma glareosa. Next base: position 19,996,347 of record OX387966.1, on the reverse strand, counting down.
AATTTCGCGATATATGCAGTCTTAAGTCGCTCCGGGACGAGGATAGTGAAACTTTATAGGTTGACTAAAACTGGCTGGTCCGCCTATTACCACAATAGGCGGACCATTTTAACCGTAGAACCCAAGTAGACGCAGCACTTATTACTATAGTGAGATAGAGGTGTTCTTGAGTGGAGACCGCGAATCGGCAAGCGTAAGGTCATTGCACGGCTATCCTCAGGTTAGGTGGAGCTCCGTAGGGCAGCTGATAGCAGCTGAATGAGAGTATGAGAGTTGGCGAGAATCGAAGCTGAGTGGTGTGCAATTAGTGAGGCGGAGGAGATGGTAACGTTTTGGTAAACGTTATAATTTAAAGACAAAAGATATATTTATTTTTTATAAACATTCATGAGTAGTACGTACGTATAGTAGAACGTACAGTTGATGTCAATGTATGTTGTACCTATGTATATGTAATCAATCCTTTACAATCATGTGCATCACTACATAGTATAAAACAAAGTTGTTTCCCGCTGTCTTTCCCTATGTATGCTTAGATCTTTAAAACTACGCAACGGATTTTGATGCGGTTTTGTTTTTAATAGATAGAGTGATTCAAAAGGAAGGTTTATATGTATAACATTGCACCCGTGTGAAGCCGGGGCGGGTCGCTAGTCCTAAAATAAAGGGGAGTATTACTTGGGCAGATGTTTCTCTCCACAAATACCTTCGATCCCTGCCAGCCGACATATACCCGCGCTCACGATACCGACACCGCCGTGCCGTAAGTCTTAAACAATTGAACTAAGTAAAACCGAAAAAGATATAATCCATCTTAGTTCTAAGATGGATTATATCTTTTATTTGCTAGTGGCTGTGGCAATAATAGAATTCGGTTCGATGCTCACGAAAACTTCGAGTTTATTAAAAATGGGAAGTACGCAGACTAAAGAAGAAACCGTGGTGGTGCAAAACGCACCCGGAGGAACTAATACGAGTACTTCATACGCGTCTGGAGTTTCATATTTCCACGATCACCAAACTGATGATCAAAGTGGTGCTGGTTCTGAGACAGAAGAATAAACACAGTACACCGATACTGTATTTTCTGCTGCAAATGTATCGGCGTTGTCAGGTATGCTGGATAAATCAGGAGATATACAGGGGTGCGATATCTAGAAGATCTGGAGCGAGGCAATCTGGATATTCCCTGGAGAAAGGACGGCCGACATAGTATGAAAATAAAGATAGGTAGCAGTCACAGTTTCCGCATCTGCAGTCTAAGTGAAAGTGCTAACAATATAGACAAAAAAAAAGTGATAAGTGCCACAAAGCGCCACTGACGCGCGCCTTGCACGCACTAAATGACACTGCTGACAGGATCGATTTAGGCTGCATTCCGAATTACGCTGTAATCGCTTTGAGCGTCCATAAACCCGTTCCGTATTACCGTGAGCGCGATATTGACGACCCTTGAATCGTCATAGATGACGTCATGACATGCGCCATCTTGCGATTACACCGACCATGCCCCAAATAAATATCACCGTGAGCGCTGTCAAAAATGACGGTTCTGTTCACAGGTTGTGTTGTTTTGCTAAGGTGGAAACGCAAGAGTTGCCCGCGAAATTTAAATTTTCTTACGATTAGCAGATCAGAGTAAAGTTGTATGTTGCTGAAAATAACAATCGCACCAGTAACACGTAGGAAGTTACAGAATTATAATCATTCAAATCATCAATACAACCCTCCAAGTTCATTTAACCCCATTGAGTGACTTTTTCATGAAATAGTTATTGTATGGGGTTAATTGAACTTGGAGGGTTGTATATGTGCAGCAGAGTCAACCAATATATCATCCATTTTCAAAAATAGGTCTTGTCAAAGGTTTTGGTTTGGGGTTATGTTCACTGTGAACGCGTTCACGAGCGTTCCAAATTGATGACAGCTCTCAGCTGTCATAATCGTGATATCTAAAACGGAACGCAAAATATAGATGTGAGCGCTGTGAGTGATTATTTTGTAATTCGGAATGCAGCCTTATTTTCTTGCTCTCTGAATGAATTCACAAAAACGATATTGTATGTGTTATGTTACTTAAAATAGTTGAATTTAGGACCACGCTAACGCATTAGGAATTCCCTGTAATGTTAGTAGTGTTTGTGATAAATAAATAAATAAAAATAAATACATAAACATTATATGTATTAGTTTAAAACCAAATGTAAGTTCTGTATTTACAAAACCATTTTCTTTGCCACATTTACAGAAGGGAGAAATTAAACAACAAATTAATGAAATGTTGAAAGAAGGTATCATAGAACCTTGTCGTAGCAAATGGTCCAGTCCAGTATTGCTAGTTCCTAAAAAGACTGATGGTACAGGTTAGAAAAAATGGCGACTAATTATTAATTACCGTAAATTAGATAATTGTATTGAAATCGACAGGTTTCGACTTCCTAATATTTCCGAAGTATCAAGTACCTCCTGGTACTTGATTCCAGTGGCGTGCTTAGGGGCCAACAATAAGTCAAGCCCAAAGGCAAACAGACTGTCAAGAAACCCGAACATCACGATGAGTAGTAGGTTGCAATCCAAGCTTGCAGGTTACTTGATCTAGTTCGATTTATTTTTCGCATTAAGGTGGAAATTTTCGGTGGAAGCGCCAGGGTAGCCACCCTGGCGCATCTTCTTTTTTCATGATATTTTCATAATGTTTACCAACCTGTCAACGTTACCAACAGTGCCCTTCTGTCATTCAAGCGTCAAAAGAACCATGCAGCACTATAATTTATTGAATGGTAGAATTATCCTACCATGTTGCGTCGATAGCCTAACCGAGAATTTCAGACAGACTCATCAGCTGGTCTATAGGTATGTATATCTACTCTATGGTGTGACATCATGGTGCTGCTGTCATCATGTCATTTGTGAGTTTTGTTCGATTGGCCGTCATTGGGTTTTACGTCGAATTTCGTCTTTTTGTGATGAACTAGAACATTCGCATTAAATTGATTTTTATTTAAACAAACACAACACAGTAAATATGTATCAAATTATAGGAGTTTGAAAGTGGTACTGATTGTATCAATCGCCCCAAATCTAACTAAGAATAGTTCACTCTAATCACGTCGTATGTACTGAATAACATTGGCCTCAAGAATTGTGATGGAAACTTACTTCACCGCGACCTCTAGGCGGAAAGAATCAGCTGAGGAGGGCTACAAATGATACATCCAGCGGCGAAACTTTTTTGAACCACGGCGAAGAGGTAAGGCGATCGTCGACAGACGGGTTTTATGTGCGCGTGACGGTGACATGAGCACAAACAACAAGCGGCGCGGAGCTAGCAGTTCCAGTTGTTCTGTCCAAGGGGTGCCTGCACTGGTGAACGCGCCGACCGCCATGTCTGCTGACCTCGCGTCGCTGTTTGAATGCCCTGTGTGCTTCGACTATGTGTTGCCACCGATCCTGCAGTGCCAGAGCGGGCACCTGGTGTGCTCCAGCTGCCGGCCCAAGCTGTCCTGCTGCCCCACGTGCCGCGGCCCACTCGGCAACATCCGCAACCTCGCCATGGAGAAAGTCGCCAGCAATGTTATGTTCCCTTGTAAACACTCCAACACCGGCTGTACTGTCACTCTGGTGCACACAGAGAAGGCAGAGCATGAAGAAGCTTGTGAGTTCAGGCCTTACTCATGTCCCTGCCCCGGTGCATCGTGCAAGTGGCAAGGAGGCCTTGACCAAGTTATGCCGCACCTTATGATGTCACACAAAAGTATTACTACTCTCCAGGGCGAGGATATAGTGTTCCTGGCCACGGACATCAACCTCCCTGGAGCTGTAGATTGGGTAATGATGCAGTCATGTTTTAATCACCATTTTATGTTAGTACTTGAAAAACAAGAGAAGTTTGATGGACATCAACAATTCTTTGCCATTGTGCAACTTATAGGATCTCGAAAAGAAGCAGAGAACTTCGCTTACAGGCTAGAGCTGAACGGGCATCGCAGGAGACTCACATGGGAGGCCATGCCTCGCTCCATCCATGAAGGAGTGTCATCTGCCATCATGAATTCGGATTGTCTTGTGTTTGACACATCTCTTGCACAATTGTTTGCGGATAATGGAAACCTCGGAATAAATGTCACAATATCAATTGCCTAATCATTACCACACTGTTATTATTTATAGCACAGTAAAGTAACCTGAGTGACTTTCATTGGCTGTTAATAATAATGTAATTATGTTTTTAAGTCGATGGAGTTTCAACCACAATATAGTAGATATGATATACATAATATTATTATAATAGAGAACATAGACATATTACAATTAAAGTGAATCCATATTTTTGTTACAGTTTGTGGTGTTTATGATGTAATTTTGACTTGACATGTTTTGTATTGAATTTATCAAATAATCAACATCAAAGTAAGCCAAAAATAATGTTTTTTTTTTTTTAAATCTCATTACTTTGTAAATGTGTGTTCAACTTAGAGTAAGTAGTGGAAACTTTTAAATTCTCAGAGTGAATAATAAAATATTCACTTTAGAATTGCCTTGTCAGCATAGTTTTAAAGAAATTATGACCTCTCGCATGAGAAAGTGATTATTTTATTCCAAACATTGAACAAATTTGTACTAACATAAAATATAATCATTTGTATATAGGAGCATAAACATTTTATGTTAAGAGTGAGTGATGTTGCTTCTTGGAGTGCTTCACCTGAGTTATAAGGTCACAACAAGTTGACTGACTCCCAAGGCACTTATCAGATATGCAATGCTATCTCACACTGTACAGATAACAGGAAAGATGTTTATCACATGAAGCTGTTGTGTAGATGTGCAGCATTTTGTTGCATTTGCGCAAACTATTGGTCTGTCACTGCAAGTGCTAATTAGATTTTTCAAGTCAACTCTTAGCACACATGTGCAAACATTGCACCACAATATTCTAAAGAATGGTGTTAATATGACCGTTTTAAACTTACATATGCTTAAAACCAAGGATACTAGAAGTAAAGTCAAATAAGAAATAAACTTTACAATTATTTTGAATACAGGCTTATAAATACATACAATATAAGTTGTTTGAAATAAACGGTCTTCAATAATGCATTTAGCAATTCAGTTTATTCAAAATATTCTTACCAAGTTATTTAAGATAATCTATGTGAAGTTCTTTTTCTGCCAGTATCTGACTGCCGGGCCTGGCTGACTGCCTTTCTTATGAAGTAGTCTTGTACATTACCTATTGCACTTGGGGTTGAAATGATTCATTAGCTGTTGAGACAATCATCACACCATCTTGGATTTTATTTATAAGTTGTGTTTAGCATACTTTATACAGTACCCACAATGACAAGCAAATAAATAGCATATCCTTGATAGTGTAAGTTTTTCATTAAAAATGTTTATTTTTATATATCTGTAGCTTGATAAAGGACATTAAGGAGTATTGGATTTGTGTCGTAGTTTGCTATGCCGAGTAAAGATTACATTCCATAACTCAGGATGCTTTGGAATACTCTTTAAAGGACTTGCCAAGTTTCTGTTGAAGATCAAAAGAAAAGCTTAGAAAATCGACGGCTATTTATTTGCTCGCCAGTGTTTGTAGCCTCGTCTTAAGTTTGTTTTCTGAGAACAATAGCTCAAGATTACCAGAAATATATAATTTTCTACGTCGTGACTGTTAATATGGTTAATGAATATTATAGGTATCTGTAATTCGTTAGTGTTAGCTTCATTTATTTATACCAACCGTTACTTAATTGTGTAGTTTTAATTGCCTCATCTATATCACTTCGCATGTGTTGCGCTGAGCGACGTAGGCCGTCACTTTTATAATTTAAATCTCTTCTTTATCTATGTAAGAATAAACTGATAAAAGTTTTATGAAAAATTCTAGTTGAAATAAATTTTGTAATGTATCCTGTAGTTTCGATTATGCACCTATTACCATCTGTACGACATTAGAATGCATTTCATGGCACATTCATAATTTGTTTTCACACAAACTCAAAAGGGATTTCAATAAAAAAACAAATATTTCTGGCATGCCATATATTACTTCGACAGGGACACATTAAACTATGTTTTAAATAAATAATAAACAAGAACAAATTAATAGACTTTCAACTTTAGCACCAACCAATTTGGTTTATAGATCTATATTTCAACTTTAGTTGAAGACCAACTAAGTTGGTTTCCCGCTGCTTTGTGGTTGCATTGGCGAAGGTAGGAGGCAGCCAGTGGTTGGGGAATCATTGTCGTCGAGAATAGAGGTCGATTGTTTCTGTGGACTAAAGAATGGGTCTTTTGCTAGATCGACTGGGCTGAAAGGATCCTGACCTCTATGTACAACCTCAAACGGATCAGTTTCCTGCTTCCTCTGATCAACAAAACTGAATTCGTCAAATGAGTCCAAAGCTGTCTCGTATCCCCTAGAAGTTTGTGGTGCGAAAGGGTCAAAGGTGGCTGGTTTTCTCAATGCTTCTGGGCTGAATGGGTCCTTTGGGTCGGATTTGGGTGCATCCTCGGCTATGCTGTTGTCTCCGCTGAAGTCAGACAGGTCTATGTCGTAGTTTATGTTGCTCAACCCTGGAGGCAGTTGGTCTGGTCCAAAATCTTCTGGTGTCATCAGTTCGTCGATGGATCGTGAATCGAAGGGCGTGTATCCTAAAGGCGATGGTGTTAGCAGTTCCAATGAGCTAGTTTGTTTTAAATCCCATGTTTGGTCAAGGTTCTGTGGTGATTTTGATGGGGAATGTCTTTCGATGACTTCGAATCCTAGGATGTTGAGTTTTGGCTCGTTTTCTGAGGCTTGTATGGTAATGTTTGGTTCTTGAAAAACTGTGGGTCCTGGCTGGGGCTCTGGTTTGGTCTCTGGTGGTGGCTGAGGCTCTCCGTGAGCGTGGCTGGTGCTGAAGTCGATGAGCGGTGCGGTACTTATCTCTTTGAACTTCCCGATGCGAGGCAGCTCTCGACGTGGTTTTATTTCTAATGGAGTCTTCGCTAGGACGTCCTGTACTTTTTTGGCGATTTGCTCCTGTAAATATATAAAATGTTTTAATTATCATACCATTTTTTTTTTCTCGAAAAGGCCCCGTAACTCAATACGTACGCATTAGGATACTTTTTTGTTATTGTATATTCTCCTCATAACTCATAATAACATACAAAGGGGAAAGGGGAATGTAAGATTGAACAATGTTAAAATGATCGTCAATTTTCCTTATTGTTTATCCTGGACACAAAGGCAATTTAAAAGTCAATTATTCAGTTTCGGGTTTTCCCAATGCGAGAGTTAACCACAAAATTACGCAATTCCAGAGATTACCGGGAAACAGTCTTACGCCGACTCTCGGTCTGTAAGGAGACGTCCTGCCGACGAGCCTGCGACAACCGGTCAACGTCACAGAGTAGTGCTCATAGAGCGACTAACGCATGAACTATCAAACACAGTTGGCTTAATAGTAACATTTGAATAACAAAAACCAACTTAGGCTGCGTTATCACGAGAGATGTGCGAGGATGCATAGCGAGGGATGTGTTTGTTATGAACCAATGGAATCACTTAAATTAGCTCTAGTGGAAACGGCTCACCGGAGGTTTTTGTACAATCGCCATCAGATATATCATAGCGGGCGACGTACTCAAATATTTAGGAGCAGCATTACTTTTCAATAAATTACACACACTCCACGAGAACGCTTAAGAGGTAAAAATATCAGAAACTTAGAACTTCAAAGGTATCTACGCAATCAGGATGATCATAAAAATCGGAATATTTATGGAAAATATTCTGTATCACACAGTTTAAATTCGTTACTATTATTGACTTTTTAGTTGTCAAAAACGATTTTGACAAATACTGTGAATTATAATAGGTAGTTATTAAGTTCCGAATTTATTGAAAAGTCGCTGCTCTTATATTTATGACAAATTGCAAATCAGATAATATTAACCACATCTAGTGTAACGAATTTATTGAAAAGTAATGCTGCTCCGAAATATTTGAGTACCTCGCCCGCTACGATATATCTGATAGCGACTGTACATACAAGACAAGGGAAGGATGTGTGCTAGAGACGGACGCGAGCGAAAAAATAGCAGCCACTAGACGGTGTGGTTACCGCTCGCATCCTCGCACATCTCTGATCGAAATGCAGCCTTATTGTAACGAAATAAAGGCCCGTCCGATTTAAATTGTTACTATGGACTCGATTCGTCCGTAAGCGAACATCTGCGTCAGAGGAATTCCCACCAGGCGGAAAAATCCTCGCACAATGTTTTGATGTCCCTGAATAAAGGACTGTATCAGTATTGGGCTTAAGTATAAAATTGGGCGCTCGCGCATCCTCGAGCATGCGCGAGGAGACTCGTTAAGTGTGCGTTGAATTCTATACTTAAAGACGGACAGATGCTGGTTATAGGTGTCTATCAGTCTATAGTCAGGTACGCAACACCGGCCTCGCATAGATTATTAAAATAAAACATGTACTTTTTTTTTTTGTAAAACCAATTTACAAAAAAAATTAACATACCAGCATCAGTAAACAGTTGGTAAACAGTTGGCCAAGAAGCCAACACCCTCGTTTCTTATTGCTTGATATTACCAATAACATTAAAAAAATACCTTTACAATAATTAATTACATTTATAAATGTTCCTTAAAAAAAGAATTAAAAAATTGGACGTAAAGAGGGCCCTTTTAACGTCCAATTTTTTTATTATTTTTTTGTTCAGATAGTTACCTCAAAGCTAAGAGCGTTGGCAGCGAGCAGGTCGGCTCGCTCGTGTATGTGCTGCGTGTGCGCGCGCAGCTTGTGCGCATGCGCGCGCTGCTCGTCCGCCTCGCGCGCCGCGCCGCACAGCGCCAGTGCCGCCGCCTGGTGCACGACACGGTAACTATTACTAGTGACGCTGCTACTGGCCAAATACACTAACTCTTGTCATTCAATCATTTTACATCGTAACTAGAAGTTATTACGGGACCATCATGTCATCAACATAGGCCAAGAAGCTAAGTCATAAACTACTCAGGCTAAGTTAATCAAATTATACGGGACCACCGCGCGGCTTCCTATACCAAACGAAACGAAACGTAATCACGAAGTAATCAGTGTACATACAAGATTCAACGGCATTCACTAATACGACCCCAAAAGATCATGGTGTAATAAAATACGTAATTTATCGTAGGTCGTAAAGCCTAGCAGTGGGACAGTACAGGCTAGCTATAATAATACAATATTTACCCAAGCACTACCGCCTATGGTGGCCGGCATGGCCATGTAACAGTCGAACTCCTTCTTGTCCATGTTCAGCGACTCGGCCGTCAGGTTCTCGATGAACGACACTGCGCAACACTGGAAAATAAAAAAAAGATAATCATCTTAAGTTCTGATGATAATAGAACTGCAAACTGTTAGTTTTCCAAGAAGGCCAGTGTTTAGTTTTTAAACGATTTTAACCTTCAAAAAAGGAGGAGGTTATGAAGTCGACTGAATTTCTATAGGCTATGAAAGAAGATCATGAGAATACTTTTTACTAAGTCCTATGTAATAGGGGGCGAGCCTATTACCATCACCCGGGCACAAATCTAGACTCCGTGACTCCGAAAAACCAATAACACTCTGCTTGACCTGGGAATCCAACCCAGGGCCTTTTTTTTTACCTATGGTAAATCATCAAATAACCCCTCCCGCTCTGGGCTGAGCAGGAAGGAGTGTCAGACTTTTACTGACTAAAACCCATCCATGTTCCTTCCTTTGCCCTATGTGTTCCAGGGCCGCGGTATCTCTTTCGAACAGTCCCGCAACCCTGGCAGGCATCGGTCCATTCGGACCCCTTCCAGCGTGCTGACTCTCTTTGAGGCGCGCGTGGAACTCGAACGCGCCGTCGACACGGCCTGAACCCAGGCCCTGCAGTCTTGACGATGCGGATTTAAGGTGAACGTGAGCCAGACGCGACCCGCCGGTGTCGGCTTCCACCTTAAATCCGCATCGTTTTGACTTTGCGACCGAATTCGGTTGTTTTGCGATTGCCTCATGCTCCGCAGTCGCAATTATGATTCTCAGGAATTATTTTGGAATTTGTTGAAGAACCATCTAAGAAATTTTAGAGGTTATAAGTGTTGTACTTACAAGGTTAGTGAAGTAGTACCCTCCCTCGCCGGTCATGAGTCGCTGCGCGTTACAGAAGCGCGTCACAAAGTTTATGTTGCTCACCAGCCGGGGCGGGTTCGCTTTCAGCACCTGGACGCAATAACAAAGGAATAAGTACTAAACGAAAACGAATATTTTTAGTTAAACGTGTTTATGCTTGCAAGGTTTTTAATTAGTCAGTAAACCTTAAAAAATTGTGTCAATACCTAATCTTGACAAAATGGAAAAAAAAATGTTTATAAAACTTATAGTTTCAAGCTAATCAGAGTCAACGACCGCAGGTCTAATGGCCTGTAATGAGTAGGTTATTTTTAAAGAATTTATAAACTTGTCTAGTGTTATTCATTTTGGAAACTCAGGTTTTTGTGGCGCCATCTATCTGTCTTCAGAGGTATAAGGAACAGGGCGTAATGTTAAGAAAAGGGTGAATCTTCCGACAACGCCGGGACCCCACGCCTAGAGGGACGTACACCTTATCGGTGAGGTTCTTAAGAAATGTCAGGTGCGTGATACTCGCAACTGGCGTGCGTTTATGACGAAATGTATGAACGTGGACGAGGCGAAGAAGTATATAAGGATCGAAGCAGGTCTCTGATCTTTGGTTTCTGCCTACCCCCATGGGAAAAGGCGGTATTACAGATGTCACATCATGTGTAGAGACGAGAAGTCCTCACCGTGAATATAAGCGCGGGCAGCAGGTCGTCAGCGGACGCGGGCGCAGTGCCGCACAGGCGCAGCACGTGCCGGCAGCAGCGCCGCACGCGCGCCAGCTTGTCGCCCGGCGACTGCGCGCTGTCCATGCCCAGCAGCTCTGGGACAGCCCACCACACGATCAGATTGTTTATTCATTAAAGATTGGTGGCAATAGGCTAGCCCCGTATTGTGGAACTTCGACGTAACCCGCAAAATAAGAGCGTACCTTATTAAATTATTAAATGACAAATTTTAATTCCTTTCCAAATATAATCTGTTTTAATGTTATGTGACAGACGAAATGAGTTTGTTAATCTTGAATTATTGAATTGTTGTATTGTCTTGTCTTGATGTATTATTGAATTGGTGACATTGTTATTTTTATTTTGTATTTTTTCGATTTATTTTTTTACTTTATTTAATTTGACATTTTGTTTAATTTTTATATGATTTAAAATTATTATGATTTTACTTTTAATGGCTAAGATGTATCTGTTTTAAAAAAAAAAAGGACCTTTGATATTTTGTATGCCTTTTGGCGGGACGCAGCTCGGATCTAATCTATATTTTATTATACCATCTTCTGTATGTACCCTGTGTTCACGAAATAAATTAATTTGAATTTGAATTTATTAATTATTACTCGACGTAACGGTGTAACGTAATTGAAATCATTTCAAGTACCGATAATGTTGAAATATGTTCATACAGTGGGTAGATGGAAGTAATATTCATTAATGTTTCACTATTGGACCAAAACAGAAATAACAAAAAATTAACTGAAGTGCAACCCAGGTGCCGCACACTCACCGCTGATGGCCTTGTAGAGCAGCTGCCTGCACTCGGCGCTGTTCCTATCGAGCCTGCACTCCAGGTGCCGCTCGCCCACCCAGCTCAACTGCTGGATACGTTCTGACATGGCTCGATCTAGGCGCTCGTCTTCGGTGCCATTTGGAGAGAATACTATTGAAGGTAACCTGCAAAACCGAGACACTTAACTTGAATTCAGAATCTTAGCGAATGGGGATGACAGCTATGAAGCTATTGGCGCTAGCCTTGCGCTAGCAAAGCTAGTTCCAAGCGTCGTCATTGGTTGAAATTATGTTAACGTCATTTTCATCGTCAGCAATGTCAAACATGACAAAGTTCAAATTCAATGAGGGCTATCGTTTTTGAGCTCACCAGATGGCGCCACTGTCGATTAAGGTCCAGTCAATAATTCTATTTTATACTATAAAGTACCAATAACTTCATAAAAAGTTTATTTTATTACATAACAATCTATTGTAAACTTTAGGTTCATATATTTACAATATTCTCCCTAAAATTAGCAAGCATGAAACATTTAAAAATAATTTAAAGATTCTAAGTTGCTACTCAAAATCTTCAAGTTATTAATCAGGAATGACTCAATCTACACCAAAATCGTGAATATTTCTAAAAATACGTGTTAAAACGCGCGAACAATCTATGACATCTGACATTTCGGTGACCTCGCGCTACACTAGCGCCTCTAGTGGCGAATTCACACGCGATAGCCCCCCTTGGAATCAAACAGAAGATGATCTGTCCCTAACTACTTACTCGTGTAAGTAAGTCATGGCATGTTTCTCCACGTAGTCCATGAGCAGTTCCTTGGTGTCGGCGTCCACGTTCGCGAAGTGGTGCGACGTGTCCATGTGCTTCATGAAACGCTGCAAATTGAGGAATTGTGTCGTTAGATCAAGAAGCGACAGGGTATTTACAGGACCAGAAGTTCTGAGGTTATTACAAACTAGCTGCTGCCCTGGCTTCGCTTGTGTTAGTGTAGGAGAATATCTCACGGTATCATTCTGAACATAGGCTATGACTCTAGATGATAATGTAGCTTCCCATTCGTGAAGGAATTTTCAAAATCGGACTAGTACTGAAGATTACCCACTACATCCAATGTTACAAACTTTACCTCGTTATAATATTAATATAGAAAAAGAAGCAACAGGGAAATTTCATCAGTAGAAGCCCCCGGGTAATTTTAGAAATAGAAGCACCAGAGTTATTTTTGTAACAAAGTGATTACTAGTTTATTTATTACTTCGTTTCGCTCTCATTCTAAAATGTATATAGTGCAGCAACTTGCCTGAGTTGACCCCCGCAGTGACGCAATGCTTTTATCTGTTCTGAATATATTAAAAAGTACCGCATTGCGATAAAGCCCTCAAAGCACAATTTATCAAACAAATAATAATTGAATGATAAGCCGGCGCCATGTTTTTTTTTGCCGATTGCCTTTGCCAGTTGTTAGGAAATGCATGCCATAGCTTATTCCCCCATCCTGACACATGGAGTAGTCGTAGTATTCTCAGACAAACTTAAGCAAAGCCGTGGACAAAAGCCAGTTATAGAAATGGAGTTCTGATTTCAAATCTAGGTATTGATTTGATTTGTGTTGCAATCATATAAGCAATTATTTTATGTAATTACATCTACATGTTCAAGATTCTCACCTGGTATTGAATCTGTACCCTCTCAGACAGTTCATCAACGCTCAAGACATTGGCGTACTTGATGACATCCATGATGAAGCCGTGCACAAAAACGCGCGCGTCCCGGCACACTTCGGGGCCCAGCTGAGGGAAACGGACGCGGTAATCCCTCTTCATACCCTCGTTCACAAGACTTGGGATTTTGAACTCCGGGGGACGTTTTTCGGCATTATGGTCGTGGTCATCTGGGGTGATTGATTAAAAAGAAACATAAATAGAGATATTTGTGACAGTTAATGGCTTTTAATCGACCAACACCGGAGGAGACTCTCGTTAGGCATTTGGATTAAGTGCTTGATGCAGAGGACATCCATTGAGGATTTCCACATCGAGAAAAAAAAAAAAAAAAGTGCTTGATGCAGAAAACGATACTCCTGGACACGGCTAGTATTGTTAGGTCCCTCTACCTAGAGCCCTGACCCTCCAGCCTGTAGCCCTGTAGTTTAGACCCTGTTCCCGAAACCGGTGGGCTACTATTAAGATCCTGTATTTTTTGGAGGCGTTTGCTTTAGGTTAAAGTACAATTAATGCATAATTGAACAAACACATTGTATAATTCTAGAATAAAGCATGTTGCTTCATCATTTTGTTTTGGACCGATATTTACTACTAAAGTGCCTGTAACTATCCTAATGTCATTCTCCTAAAGCGGCCCCCAGGTCTAGGTTTTTGTTGTAAAACACTTTTTCTTCAGTTTTTGTCTGTCTGCTAATCTCCTAAACGGCTGGAACGATTTTGACGGGACTTTTACTGGCAAATAGCTGATGTTATACGGTCTAACATAGGCTACTTTTATATTAGAACAATAATTAGGGTTCCGTGCAAAAAAATTAAAACCCTTAAAATTGGTAATAAAATTCGATTTAAAAAAAAGTAATATTTTTTTAAATAATTTCACGCGAACGATGGTCGCGGGCAACAGATAGTTTGAAATAAAAAATCACCTGTATTACTCTTCTTAAACACGCTGAACTTCAACAAATTAGCTTTCTTGAGGGTCTCGCTCTGACGATGTCGCTTCTCCTCAAACTTGGAGAAGGAGGAATGGGAGGTGACCTTCAGTCCTCGGTTGTCAGGTTTCTTCGTCTCCGGCTTGGGTAACGTCGCTGATGAAGCTTTTTCTGTAGATAATGAAACATTTTAGAAAACTATGATTTAATAGGGTACATGACTAAAAAAATCAAATTAGTCCGTCTGATAGATTTCCAAAAAATATTGGGCAAGTATTTTTTTTTACGCACGTAAACAAAAATGAAGACGAAACAGTGCGTCGAAAACTCGCGTGACGTCACTTGTATGTACTCATTTTACGTACAAGTAACTTCGTCATTTTTTATTGATTTGATAAAACAAAAAAACACGTATCCTATATTTTCCGATTATCTAACTGACGGACTAAATAGAATCATATTTTTTTACTTAGGAATCATCCCTATTATGGATCAAGGTCAAAGTGCTATACAGGGTAGAACATCGACGCACGAACGATATTCAGTATATCATTCCAAACCTTAAAACTAGCTGTTCCATAAAATTTGGCCGTGTAGTATTGCACTTTTGTAGGAAACAGCAGATTTTTACGGAATTATTCACTGGTGGTTACGTGGTAATCGTTGGCGGGTTGACGTCCCTTGTATCCTGTATCACTACATAGTATAAAACAAAGTCGGAAGCGGCTTTGTTTTATACTATGTAGACTCTGTCTGTCCCTATGTATACTTAGATCTTTAAAACTACGCAACGGATTTTGATGGTGTTTATTTTTATAGATAGACTGATTTAAGAGGAAGGTTTATATATATCACATTGCACCCGTGCGAAGCCAGAGCGGGTCGCTAGTAGAAAGATAAAACAAAATACAGTTTGGTTGCTTCACTTTTGTTCATACAATAGGTTAGTTGACACCACCAATCAATTCTCCAATAGATTTTATATGGCAAGACCACCTGTGACATCATTAATTAGCCAACACAATGACTCAACTATTTATTGATTTCAAAGAAGCTAAAAATTTTTACAGTAAATTGAAAATTAATCGGGTTTTCAGGGCTGAAATAAAGTAATGTATTGGAATTATTGGTTAATGATGTAAACTACCCAATAAGAATAACATGATCTGCCTACTTGTGATATTATCTAGCAATATTATGTGTTGCGACTTTGCGAGTTTTATCTAAACTCTCGTCATCGTCGTCAGTCCCGTCATAGACTGCAATTTTTTTGAACGCGTCACACTATGAATTTCTCCTATATCGTGGGTGTATTTACTAACATGTTAACTCACATACAAAAATAGACAGACCCGCAACAACTATCTGTGTAGGCCATACAAATATTTCTTCCGTGCAGGGATCGAACCCGCGACACGCAGCGCAGCAGCCAATCGCTCAGCCACTGCGCCAACCGTGCCGCCGTTATATTTTCCGGTTTTTATAAATATGTATGATAGTCACTATGGTATTTTATGTTACGAGTCTTTGTTACCCGAAATAAATAATATATTATGTTATTATATTGTGCAATAAATAAATAAATAATATTCCCACTGCTGCGCCATAGGAATCCACTCTGAGAGGGTGTGACGTCATCCACCACGCAGGGCCAGTACGAATTGTAAATGTTAGTATAACAGTGCTAATTATAGTAGATTTATTAATATTGATTATGTGAGTAACAATATTGATAATGGACACAGTGGTGAGCTATTCTATTTACATAAATTATGCATTTGCAAATCATTAAAAACCACTAGAATCGCACCTGTGTGTTTTTTAGAATTAAATAATTAGAACAAGAGTGAAAGATATGGATTATGGCAATTGTAATCAAATTGATGAGTCATTATGTACCTACACATTTATACATAAAATATTTGTATGTAAATATTTCTTGAGTCAATGTTAGTGACACGTGCATCCTATAAAAGGCTTATAATATATTCTATGTGCGCCGTAAAATTCACTTAGGCTGGGATCTATTGAGCGAACTTAAAAGAAAAGTGGCGAATAAATTGCTGATTAAATTATTAAGCGTCTACGTATGTCACTGTGATAGACACCGACGAAATAATTTACAAAGTTTTATCAAATCAAGCTTAAGGCCTGTGAAAGTCTGGAAAAAAAGTCGTCATAATTAAGAGCTTTATTGACTAGATTATTGATGATAATACTGCCGTCATACGGTGAAAGGAGGTAACTAACATTTTTATCAAAAATGAGTTAAAATTGATTCGGATTCAGCAAGAAATTCTCTATCCTTCTGTCTAGCTAATAAAGCTCCAATTCGCTCGTAGCCACAGTTAAATTATCATATAAAATAAGACAAGTAAATACTATCGACAGTGCTTTAAAACTTCACTTCAGACAAAATTGTCATTTACGCAAAATATACTTTAAAGTAGATACGGCCATTCACCGTTTGACGGCAGACTATATAATCATGGCTTAGATTTTTTCTTTAGGGCTTGAATTCATGACTTTTGGCTCAGCTATACTTTTAATGTTGCCATGGAATATAAATCTTAGACAAGTTACATCAAATGCTTGGATATACGTATTTCATTAATTTATACTTTGTAAATACATTTCTGCATCAGAATACAATTTATGTTATAATAAAAAATATTGTTTGTGCTAAGAATATAGCGGTTATAACTTTTTAATTCATAAAAATGACACCGTATCAAAATCCCCAACGAAAAAAACATGCGTAATGACATGTACTGTACTGAACTGACCACTGAACTTTTACAAAATCTTTTTTAGTTTATTTAGTAATGAGTATTCTGCTCTAAGGCTGCATTTCAGAAACAATGACTTTGGCTTTTATTTTAGGAGGTTTTAGAGATAGCATTGCTTTGTTGAAAGGATGTGGCCAAAAAACATTCATACCAGAATCATTGTTAAAAGGCGAGCACCAGTTAACTACAGCTGAACCAAATATCTCAGCACCCGCAGGTTTTCTTGTTGACACTGTGATTAGAGAAGATGAGGAATAAATATTTAAAAAAATACGTTTCTTCTTCTATACCTGACCTACCCTTACCATCGTAATAAATCATACTAATTGCTCTTATGATAGTTGACTAAGATTATTAAATAAATAAGTACCTACTTACATCTCACGTGGCCATGTGGGCCATGTGCCAGACCTGTCGGTTGGACTTAATATTCTGAATACGCATTGCGTAGTTTATTTTGTATAAATGCATTTCTATAATTCTTTTTCGATTAGTCTGTTGTTGACAAGAATAAACATAACCTCTAAAACTTCAAACTGGAATATCTTTAATTCCTGACTTCCTATAAAAGTATAACTGAAGACAAAATTGTTCAGGAATTCAAACTCAATATTTTAACATATTTTTCATAGGCAGACGCCAAAAAAAAATGTCAACAAAAATTTGTTTGAGAGTTCGCCACTATCCTTTAGCCAAGCTAAAAACGTCTCCGACGAAAATGAACCTTATTTCCATTAGGTTAATGTATACAGCTTGTAACAGAAAGGGTATAATCATATAGAATACTGTGGTACAGACCATCAAACTGAACAACTTTCTCTATGGGACCACCATCGAAATCGTAAAATTTCAATACCTACTCGACCCAAATGTATAGGACAGCTGATTATTTTTTTACGATTTCGATGGTGGTCCCATAAAGTTGTTCAGTATGATGGTCCGTACCACAGTATTCCATATGATTATACCCTTTCTGTTACACGCTGTATATATATTTCTTTAAGTGACTGTGATGAAGCGTTTCATACGACTATGACCATTAACTTTATACGAATAAGTTTAATTTTACTGGAATTATATTGAGTAAATGCAATAATCTCTATTAAATTACAGGGTTTACATCAGTGAGTCGGCGCTAAGGTAATTATCTCCTAGCTGCAATTAATTTCGAAGGATATGCAACATCATAAAATGCACAGACACCGATTAGAATGACTAAAAATAAAACTTTGGTAAAAAGAACTAATTTTATTTATGTGTTATTCTGAACGTATCACCTGTGCTAAAACATAGTAAGGTCAAATCGCAGGTAAATAACCTGGTGGCACAAACACATTACGCGAAAACAGAGGTGCAACAAAAAAAAAAACTTCCAGTTACAAATTTCCCAGATCTGCCTCTATTGTTTATTTCCACTATTTAATTTTGTGTTTCAGATAAAGGAATATTAATCAAGTATATACAGCGTGTAACAGAAAGGGTATAATCATATGGAATACTGTCGTACGGACCATCAAACTGAACAACTTTCTTTAGGGGACCACGATGGAAATTGTAAAAAAATAATCAGCTGTCCTATACAAAATTTCAATACCTACTCGACCCAAATGTGTAAAGATCGTAGTAGTTTCTACCTACCCTTACGAATTAATATAAGAACTAAGTAGCTTAAGCACGCGGCCCGGGTACAGTTAGGAAATTGCCGTGAACAGCGATCCTGAAGGCAATTCCCGAACTTTACGCGGGCGAAGCTTACTTCCGGGATAAAACGTATCATAAATATGTGCTATTTCAGACTATAATCTATCCCTGTGCCTTCCATCCATATCCGTTCAGCCGTTCTGGTGTGATTGAGTAACAAACATCCAGCCATTCAAACTTTCGCATTAATAATTAGTAGTAAGATAGAAGTTCCACCTTGGAGTTTGCCAAGGTACGCAGCATTCTGAGTGTCAAAAGACAAGACAGGGTTCGAAATACCACGCTGCGTTCCAAAACGGGTGTAGTGGACGTCGGCAAGAAGGCTACTAGGCTAAAATGAGACTGGGCGGATCACGAAAGCAGCATGCACGATGACCGCTGGGCAAAAGTCTCCACAAGATGGCTGCCGGAAGATGGACGGCGCCGCCAAGGCCGGCTCAGAAAGAGGTGGCGAGACGATTAAGACGCTTACCGCGAGGGCTGGTCTGAGGTGGCACGGGAAAAGAGCACATGGAAGAAATTGGGGGAGGCCTTTGCCCAGCAGTGGGACAGTACAGGCAAATATGAAAAAGTAAGATAATAAGATGGAGTTGCGAGATTTGGAGAGACTTCTCAGCGAAAAATGATTTTGGGGATTTCAGTGAAAATTCAGTATTTTCGATATTGGTGATATTTTTTCTGTTCTTACCCCAAAATATTTTTTCCTATTCTCGGCCTCTTTGTACTTCACAGTAGATTGATTTCAGTAAATCAAAAACAAAACGCAAAACGGCTACAGCGGCGGCATTGATGTTCCTTCTTCTTAGTATGTCGATGGCAATCTAAATCGTGTCGGCCCAGAACTGAGCCACTAGTTTGGCAACTTCAGTAGCATCCGTCAGTTCCTGTGATGAACAAACAACAGGACCGCAGGACACGATGTTAAGTGCCCCATCGTTTGTGGAAAAGCACGACATTTACACTCCAGGTCAGAGTCATCAATGAATCTCCACCTGAGCAGGTTTTCCTTGCTGCGGCCAGTCCAGAGTCTATGACTTCCAGGTCAGCCACAGCTGGTCATGTCCAGGTGGGAGATTTTGGGTGGAATGAATGGGTTTGAAAAGGATGCACTATCTCGCCAGCAGCTACCTGCCTGATTTAGTCTTTCCGTAGACCTCTCACCAATGAGTGAGGTGACACACCTCAGAAAGATGTTTTGGCTTTTCCTTGCTTGCCTGTCCGACACGAGGGTATTTTGGTGCAAAGGGTGTCGTGTTAGAAGCCATTTTAAAATTTTCGCTAGAGCTTGCCGCCATTCTACGAAAACATATGTGTCAATGATATAACACAACAACGCGCCTGTATTGCCCTTAGAATTAGTCTGAGGAGTATCTGTAGGACACTCATATTTCAGTTCTATGTAACGGGGGCAAGCCTATTGCCATCATCCTATCCCAACCCTGGGCTGTTACTGAGAAACTCCTGATGGAAAAGCCCGACTAGCACTAGGGAGCAATTAAACCAAAGTGATGACCAATGACATTCCCACATTATTTTCTGATTTATTATTGAGGCACACCCAACCAGCTACCTTGACAACTCAATTACTTACTATCTTACATTATTGTTTGAAAAACCATGATTATCTGTGAGATAACTACCAGGAAGGTGAAGTTCACATTATCTAACAGTTAAAGTATAAACACCTTTAGTTAAAATACATTATCTTTGATTAATTTGATTTGATATGTATCATGTTACACAATTATGTTGTGAAAGCATCCTGTTTGTGTTAACTATTGTTTTTGTGTCCACCAGTAACGTTTTAAGGACAAATTATTTATAAACTCTAGTTACAAGGATAAACTAGTATTCTTCATCACCCATTAGGGTAATTACCCTCCCTCGGGAGGTTTATCATAAAAATATTACATCACAGGAACAGGGGAATTACTTTTCTCATGGGGACTCGGTGAACTAAAAACCCAATATTTTTAGCAACTTAGGCTGTAATAAAACCCTATCCTGGAAACGGGGAAATTACCTCATTGGGAGTTTGAGACAAAGAATAATATATAAATGTGCATGAAACCAAAAAACCAGATCAGTTTTACAAGCCAAAGGAGAAAATTGAGGGAAATTTCCAAAGTAGTTTTAGTAGTAGAAAGTTAGAAAATTGAAGTGCAGCAAATGAAAATTTCCCATAAAACAATGTTAGTATGGTCCCTAGTACTTCCCACTTTTTGATATACAGCTGCTGATATAGCATTGCAAGGAACCTTTTTTTTTTTTTTTTTCGAATGTGGAATCGTCAAATAACCCCTCCCGCTCTGGGCTGAGCAGGAGGGAATGTCAGACTTTTACTGACTAAAACCCATCCATGTTCCTTCCTTTGCCCTTTGTGTTCCAGGGCCGCTGTATCTCTTTCGAACAGTCCCGCAACCCTGGATTGCAAGGAACCTGGGGGCCTAAAATGGCCACTTTAGCATAATCAAAATAGGATAATAATATGTATCATGTTGAAATTCTTCATTTTAGGCCCTGTACAGAAACAAATCAAGGTGAAGATGACTAAATCAATAATAAGTTTTATGAGGTGTGCATTGTTTACTTTGTGGAATCATAATTTATTTATATTATTATAAGAACAAAAGCGTTAATTACATATATATAAGCTTATTAAACTTGTTTATTTGTGTATTATTTCCCAAGTACTGCTTGTCTAGACATTTTATCTTGAAATCATAACTATGAAATAGAACTTTATTGGTTCTACTACTATAAAGTGGGAGAAGCAGAAAAAAAAATGAAATATTTGTCAGAACTTTTTATCTTACTGTTTGGAAAACAGGAGGAGGCCTCGTCCAGTAGTGTAAAAATAATGTCCAGTAAAAAAATCTGTCATTTCAATAAATTTTCTATATGATTAGAAATGAGGTTTTACATTTCAAAACATTTTAATGTATTGTGCCAGTTGTTGAATGTAAGTAAATAAATCGGCTCCTTGTTTACAGACAGATCATGTTATTGCCAGAAGTCTGATGTCATATCAAAGCAATAAGCAATTTGTTCCATTGCTATTGTACCAAGGTTTTCCATGAATAGTTGTTTCATAAGTACATATGTAGTTATATTTTCAGAGTGTATCATAATTAATATTTTTTATCAAATGTCTTTAGCGAAAAAGTATGTTTATAAGATTTGGCCAGAATAATTATGCTGATTATGTTAAAGTGTGAATACTAAAATGCATGACTCACCAGCCTTCCTCTGCCGTTGCATTTGTTCCCGGTGACACTTGGAGCAGTACCCCTGCCACTGCGGGTTGCCGAAATAATCACAGCCATTCTTGCACTTCAGGTCACTCTGGTCTATCCGTAGTGACGGCATCTTGGACGCAAACATCATATACTTGTAAGACCTCTGCAGATTTGGACCAAACCACATAGTCACAGTTACAATTTACAAAAAAAAACTTGTACGATATTCAATAATTTTGGGTTGATTTTGTCAACCATCGATTTCCAAATCTCCGCTCGCGGCGTTCAATGACCGAACAATACTTTAATCTACAATTTAGTCAACTTTTAGCGCCCTGCGCTCGAATAATCTCCCATTAATTTCGACGACGTTGTTTTCAGCCCATGTTTGGCAATTTACGAGAACGGAGAGCGGTTTTGAACGAAAAACAGTATTCATTTCAATATGCAGCGTTAACGGTGGCCGTTCAACGATTTCCTCCGTTATATAGGCACCTCTTATCACGAAAATGTACATACTCGAGTATCTGATAACCAAATGAATCTATCTACACGTAGATTTATGTTTACGTGGATGATGCGATGAATAGTAGAAGTAACAGACACTCACCTTCGATATTGTAACAATAACTGGTATCTTTAATGTATTATTTATTTATAACAAAAGGAATTCTAACATCGGTACACAACAAATCATTTTAATTCGACTGACTGACAAGTGACAATTGACTTGACATTAGTATTTTAACGTTTTAACGTCATCGACATTGACATAGATTATACATTACATTGATATAGGAACAATGGCATTCAGCTTATGAAAAATTCTGATTTTAATCTTCAGTCAGTGTCGTTTGAGGCGCATTTTTCTGAATGTTAAATTAATTCTTGCTCCCATCAGCCTTTTTCGTACCGGTAAAGAGTGATACCATATCTCATTAGTCGGAGGATTCATGAGTAGGATGCTGCCGTGCTCCAATTCAATCTTAACTGCAAAAAAACAAGAATATGTACCTACTGTGGTAAATTGAATACATTCTTCGTCGGAGAAAAAGAGAAACGTAATTAATAACGCTATAGCTAAGAAAAAACTCTTTTTTGCCGTCTGTCATGGCATAGTTACCAAAATGACACAATAACGTGGTTGCTATGGTAATGAACCATTAAACAAGAGGACCTTACGAGTACTTAATATTTTTGCTTCACCTCTTAAACAATTTTCAATTCATGTAATAATGGATATGGCAATGCAAATTAAAGATGGACAGTACACGAAAACTATCTATACTATGGTAAGAAAATAAATTCCCACCTAGGCACCTAGTCTAGCTAGCTACCAGCATCAAGCTCTTATGTAGGCTCGGTACCATAACATCATCATCTGCCTAGCCTTTTCCCTACAATGTTGGTGTCCGCTTACAATCTAACCGGATGCAGCTGAATGGCATTATTGTCAAGCATTTATTAAGTATAATTATAATTATCTAGCTAGGAAACGATATAATCTTAGCGACATAATTGTGTTTTGGTTTGTACCCCTATAGGCTGTGTGGCCAAACCCTAAATAATTCTAGTTACCTCCATTCTATAGGTACTTTTAAGAGATCGATTAACACAATTTTGTTATCAGTAAAGTATTATAGTCATTTTAAGCTATTTTGATGAATGTTTGAACTGGTGTTAACTTTCCAACGTTGTAACGGATCAATTATATGCACTTGCAGTGTTGCACTCGTGATCATACCTAGTACGTATATGAATCATAATTTATGATGCTTGCATATCGCATAGTCATCTCATAGCTGTTTACGCAGAAGAAACTGTGTAAACGGAAACGTGGTGCACTCAAAAACTCACCTCCTTGAATGAACTTATCTAAGTGTATGGCTATACCATCAGACGTTCTATTAAATCCTGTGTCATTAAAATCTTTGACCCATGGTCTTCAGAATTAATTCAACGGCATGTATGTACGTAGCCTTAAAACACTTAAGTGCAAGAAGCATTTGAGTGGAGTGGTTAAATAGTCACACTTCAACTGTGATCACGTGTTTAGCATGCTTTAAAGCATGAGGACGACAAGAAAGGCCCCAGACTTCGGTCACCAGTAAAAGATTCTTAAGATGAGAGGCTAAACTTCCTGACTGAAATATGTATGACGCCAATTGCTGCTATCCGAGGTTTCCTATAAGCTCACATATTTCTATTGCCTCCTGCACAATCAGTCGAGGACAATCCACATGACCTTTATGAAGAACATCACCAATTAGGTCTGTGTGTGAAAGTGTGTATGTCCTTCTAGCTACGCCTTCTCTCACATTTAACTGAAAGCTTATTTAAAAAGTGGCATCCTTAGGTATCCATATAAGATCTTCCGGACCACTAAATATACGAGTCAAACCGTCGATAGAGTACCACCTATGACCTTCGGGAGCACAGTGATTCCGGAAGCAAGCCTTTTCCTCGATTAAACCGATAACCACCATGATACCACACAAACAAGATTATATAACCCAACCCATAGATATTAACAAGGAAATGCTTAGGTTCCAAGGCTACATTCGCGAATAAAGTAAAAACGAAAATTATCTGCAAAACGCGCCGTTAAAAAGATAAGTCCATTGGATTTAGCGCACGGCTGTTCATTTCGTAGGCATAACGACGGAAAGATTAGATTAACGACAGCGAAAGATAATTATAATACTTTCAACCAAAATTAATTCTACTTTCTCTAATTCTACACGTGTTTCTACCTAACCCATTAGTTGAAGTAGGCTATCACACCCACATCAGTAAATACTGCGTTCACAGGATGAGACCTGGTGCCCAAAAAACCCAAGAATGCATATTATTGACTTCATAATTGTGCCAATTTCGTTACGAATTTGATAACGTTAAATCCTTTTATCTTTGAATTTAAATTAATGTGTTAATAAGCCGATAAGAATGATATATCTAGTACTGTCGGTAAACAAAGAGGAATTTCCGATGTGATGCAGAGTTAGCAGAGGAAACGCATTAATTGCATAAGTATTTATAAATGCACTTCACTCGCGAATTCAGCACTGGGTTACATAATAAACTCCGCATTATTACAATTATATATTATTATCATCTTACTTATAAAGGGAACAAACCTTGGATTGTTTACGTGTTTCACAATTGATTCAATCAGTTCTATATCGTATGATAACTCAAGTTCTCTGTTCTAGACAAAGGCTTGTGCATGAACGTCGTGGATGAGACATACACACCTAAGTTATGGATGACGAAGACTTAGATAACTTTTTTAGACTTTTAGGAACATTCATGTATAATCAAGACACGAAGCATTTCAACCGATAAACGATGAAAAGGGACCCTTGGTTATAGCATGTCCTTTTATGCTCCACTTTTAATTTGAATTATCTAATTAGATAATCGTTAAACAAGTCGTTATTGCGTTAGAGCCCAATTTACTATCGAGTGTGATAATCGATTTTTCAACAACGAACTTTGAACTGTTACAGATAAAGGAAGCGAGGTATGATGAAGCAATCAAGGCTCTCAATGACGCCATCAACTTCAGCCCCAACCGCGCCGGACTCTCTCTCCTCGGGTTCTGCTATTTCAGAACACAATCATTCGTTGAAGCAGCCAATTGCTACGAACAGTTAGCGGCCATGCATCCTGATATACCTGAATATAAACTCTATTTCGCACAAGCACTACATGAAGCTTCTATGTATGATGAAGCTTACAAAGTCACAGTACAAATAACCGCCCCTCTACTTGAAAGAAAAGTCATTAAATTGCAATCTGCTATTAAATACGGCGAGGAAGACACGATTACAGCAAAAGGACTCGTAGATTCGTATCCTCAAGAAGATCCCGACAAAGATATAAATCTTGGCTGCTTGCTATTCAAAGAAAATCAATATGAGGAGGCATTACAGAAGTTTTCACGAAGTCTTAACGTCGTGGGATTCAATGCGCATCTTCATTACAATATCGCACTTTGTTACTTTAAGCTTAAAGAATACCCTCAAGCATTAAAGCATATCACTCTAGTGATTGAAAGAGGAATCCGGGACCATCCTGAGCTTGCAGTAGGCATGCAAGCAGAAACTTCAGAAGTGAAATCTGTTGGAAATACACTGACTCTCCATGAAACAGCACTGACAGAAGTATTTAATCTGAAGGCTGCTATTGAGTTTCAATTGAAGAATATAGAAGCGGCGCGCGAAGCCCTAAACGATATGCCACCAAGACATGAGCACGAGCTGGACGCGGTAACCTTGCACAACCTAGCATTAACTTCTATTGACATCAAACCAACAGACGGCTTTGAAAAACTACATTTCTTGCTTCAACAAGACCCTTTCCCAGCAGAAACATTTGCCAACCTGCTCCTTCTATATTGCAAGTTTGAATATTTCGATCTAGCAGCCGACGTGTTAGCTGAAAATGCACAGTTCACGTATAAGTATTTAACGCCTTATCTGTATGATTTTTTGGACGCTATAATAACTAGCCAGACATCCCCCGAGGAGGCATTCCAGAAGTATGAGGACATTGCCTCTAAGCACGCAGAACAGCTGAGGAAGCTTACAAAAGTGGTACAGGAAAGTCGTTCTCAAGGGGATAACGATCAAGTGAAGAAAGCAGTCGTCGAATATGAGGAAGCTCTAGAAAGATACATCCCTGTGGTAATGGCTCAAGCTAAGATCTACTGGGATATGGAAAACTATGGACAAGTAGAAAAGATTTTCCGCAAATCTGTCGAGTTCTGCAACGAGTCAGACGTGTGGCGACTGAACGTGGCACATGTACTGTTCATGCAAGAAAACAAGTACAAGGAAGCCGCCAGTTTTTACGAGCCTATTGTTAAGAAGCAGTATGATAATATTTTAGATGTAAGCGCAGTTGTTTTAGCTAATCTATGTGTGTCTTACATAATGACGTCGCAAAACGAAGAGGCTGAGGACATCATGCGAAAAATTGAAAAGGAAGAAGAGCAGCAAATATTCGAGGACCCTCAAAAGAAGTTCTATCATCTCTGCATCGTGAACTTAGTCATTGGCACTTTGTATTGTGCAAAGGGAAACTATGAATTTGGGATTTCAAGAGTAATAAAATCTCTGGAGCCTTTCAACAAACGTCTTGGTACCGACACTTGGTTTTACGCAAAACGTTGCTTTTTATCCTTCCTGGAAAACCTAGCTAAGCACTTGATTGTTGTTAAAGATAACACTATTAAGGAGTGTCTGCAGTTTCTCGAAGGTTGCGAGACATACGGGCGTCGCGTGAGTACTGTTATCGAGAACCCGTTTCAAGAAGAAGACGCCCACACGAAGGCTAAGCAGACGGTGACGTACGAGGCGAGACTGCTGAGGTACATGTTTTACAAGCTAAGGAATATCGACGACTCTGTCACTATAAATAAGTATGAAGATTTAAAATAAATGCTTACCTGGGGGTATTAGTTTTTTGTCCTTTCCTGGTTTTCGGGCATCTCTGTGTTTTAGTACAAAAGTCCGTTCCTGTCCGAAAGATATGGAAGCAATGGGGCACGTAGGATCTAATTCTGGTTCATTGTCCCTGTGCTCGCCCATGTGATCATTCCCGTTTCTGTATCTATAAGAGGAATGTTCAGATAACAAGACTGCCAACCGAATACTTGCAACGATGTCTTTAACCTGTTGTCCCTCTTTTCTAAGAGGGTACATACTCATTAGATTACACATACATGTTACTACGATACTACCCTACGTTCCTCTGCTGTCCGATGTATGTTTCATTTTTAAACATTGCCCATTATGTTACGGACACTTTATTGCACGGATTACTTGAATAATAATTGAATTAGATAAGTAATCTGGTGACGATTTTGTGTCGATCACATCAATTCACATTCATTGTTCTATTCGTTACCATGCCTACTAATGATTAGGATACCTATACATATTATACTACAGGACTTTCATTATGATTAATTTCTATGAAAAAATGATGATGGCGAGAAAGAAAATGAAATGAATCATCACCTCATTAAGAAGTGAAGTCAAGGGCTAATTAACAAAACAAGATAAACCACGGCCATGGCCCTTAGCCTATCATAGATCTAGCTCGTGTTAAGTTTATGATCTCTTGAACTCGACTAATGCTTGCACTCAAACTGGCTGGACACGACACGTCAATCAGCCAATAATATTCCCTCTACTGGGTAATAGGCCTCCTCCGCTGTGTGAAAGACAGTGGGCCGTTATTCACCACGCGAGCCGAATGCGGGTTGGTAGAGCCCTACATAGGCACCACACAATAATTGGTGCAATTCTATTAGGTACGTCAATGTTTGTAAATCTATAATGTAGGGTCCTCATAAAGATTGCTACAGTAGCAAATGCCCTAACAGGAGTGACTTTGCCTTCTATAATATTTAAGGAACTGTGTAACAATTTTGGTGTCGGTACAATTAAGAATTATCTAGGTATACCTCTGTCTGACTACATTGAAGGTGCTGAAACCCTATGTTTATTTCAGCAGATAATCGCTTATTTCAGACAGGGCTTTTTGCAGCGTCTGTTTTGCAATGTGTAATGTATTTGTGTAATGTATAATGTATTTTCAATATTTTGTTATTGTCAAAAGCTTTTTTAGTACGTAGTGTTCCAAATTTCTGTTCCGACAATTGTTAGAAATACTAATTAAGCCTGTTTATATGCGGCGACTCCACACATACATACAAAGGCCCACCTTCCATCTTGCACCGCATCTATCACCTGCGCACTTGATGATCTATAGTGAGCGGAGTTCGCGTGGCTGAACCTTTGAACTACGATACGCTAAGAAGAATGAAGTCGGTATTATTTGTTTATTTATAAGTTTAAAAAACTCGAAAAATAAAACTTACTTGTTTACTAAAACAAAGTCATATTGAATTCCTCTAAGTCCTACTAGGAAGTCCCGCAACGCCAGGACGGGTGCAGGCCAGGGTAGGGCCGGGACTGTCACTCCAGAATATGTGTACGTTATGCCAGGGTCGCCGTAGGCAACTTGCTGCCGTGGCAAAGGATATATCTTGCCGAATACTCTAAAATAAAAAGATTGTATATGTAAACATGTTAAGTGCCAATGCAGCTAGATTAGGGAGCAGTGGCGACGGTTCCACACAACTCGATCGCTACCGGCTTCCCTTTGACAAATGGCACAGTCAGTATTCTGAAGACAAAAATAATAAAATCACATTAAAGATTTGATTGATCCTTCGCTACTGTGAGCGGGCGTTCACATGTCGCTGTCCAGCACGACATTTTACAGTTTAAAGTTGGGATCACACGTCAATAGCCCAATATTTATACAGTTAAAAACATACGCAGTATAGAACTGCCATGTGGTCTTAAATTATGCTGCAAAATATCGTACAGATCAACGCCGTGTGAACGGGGCCTTAGGGAGTGTTAATCTATGCCTTAATTATTTCGAGATAGGTTCCTTTTATTTTTCGAAATACCGACCTAGGTTGGGTACTTATGACACCTGAAATTATATGTAAGGAAGGTAAAGAAGCCAGCACATGTAAATTCCCGTTCGTCCCACTATGGAGACGAAGTCAGTGGGACGAACGGGAATACACGCATCAAGCTACCCGAAACTGTCAAACTTTCCCAATCAACCTTAAGGTGGATGCGCAAGGGTAGCCCGCGAAATTTAAATATTCTTACGTTTATTGCAATTTGCAGGTCAGTGTCAGGTTTTATGTTGATGAAAATATGAATCGCGCCAGTAACACGTATGGAGTTACAGAATTATAATCATTCAAATCATCAATACAACCCTCCGAGTTCATATAATCTCAAAAAGTGACTTTTTCATGAAATAGCTACTGAATGTGATTATTTATGAACTGGAGAGCTGTATTGATGATTTGAATGATTATAGTTCTGTAACTCCATACGTGTTACTGGCGCGATTCATATTTTCATCAACATACAACTTGACACTGACCTGCAAATTGCAATAAACTTGAGAAAATTTAAATTTCGCGGGCTACCCTTTCGCATCCACCTTAAATCAAACATCTAAAAATGAAAATCTATTACAGAAATTTGACAGAATGTAGTAGCTTGATGTGCTAGCGTATGTACCTACATACATTATTACAACATATAATGAAGAGGGTATTTTGACGTGTGGCGGAAATCGGAACTAACGAGAACAATTTACAAAAATGTTTCAAAAACCAATAAGAATGTAGCCTGCCTCGTTGGTCTAGTGGTCGCAATCGCGACTGCTGAGCATCAGGTTTGATTTCCGGGTCGGGCAAATTGTTATTGGGTTTTTCCATCAGGAATATTTAAGTAGCAGCCACAGAGTTTGGATTTGTGCCCGGCTGATGGTAATAGGCTCGCCTCCTAACATGGGACTTAAACTTATCTGGCGAAATGTGGGTGTTCTATTGGGTACACCTCTGTCTAACCCTTTGGAGTCCCCAAAGTTAAAGTTGGGATCACACGTCAATAGCCCAATATTTATACAGTTAAAAACATATGCAGTATAGAACTGCCATGTGGTCTTAAATTATGCTGCAAAATATCGTACAGATCAACGCCATGTGTGAGTTTGGATTTGTGCCCGGCTGATGGTAATAGGCTCGCCTCCTAACATGGGACTTAAACTTATCTGGCGAAATGTGGGTGTTCTATTGGGTACACCTCTGTCTAAACTTTGGGGACTACAGGCGTGATTTTATATTATGTTTATAACAACCAATAATTGGCGCCCTCGTCATTGTCGTCCTCGTCATGCAACCCCCAAAAAGATGGCCGTTCGACTTCAAAACAAGAGGATGTTCTCCATTCGTCAGTAGCGAAGTATTATATTATCTGTGGTCAGTAGCGTCAGTAGCATATTTACGCAAACTGTTGCTCTGTTGGTTATGTAGTGTAACTTTACATATTTTACTGGACCTTATCACTTTGGTAATTTTTAAGCTTTCATGTTTTAATATTCTTACTTTATTTGAGACAAATCTCCAGTGAAATATTCCAACGTGACTTCTAGTTCTCGAAATATGTTACTTGCAATAGTCTTTGGTATAGAAACAGCATACTCTATATCAAGTCCATCTTGTTTGATTGATTTCCAACTCTGTGTGTTCACGTCGATTTCTTTTAATTTTTCCATCCTAAAAACAGTATTTTTTATAATTCGTGTATGGCAACATTGATAGGGTGCTGCGCCGGTTTTCCGACCAGCGCACGCTAGCAACCTTTACCGCACAAATATTACGAAAATAAGAATAATTCTATCATCCATTTCCGTATAAAATATAGCTCTGGAAAAAGAACGATAGTTATTTCATTCTGTATACCTATTAAGGACTGCCTCGTAGGTCGAGTGGTCGCAAGCACGACTGCTGAGCATGAGGTCCTGGGTTAAATTGTGAATGTTTTTGAATAATATGAGTATTTTTAATAATGATAGTAATGTTGCTTATTGAATGCAATGCTTTCATGTTTCATTTTTTGTTTAGTAAATGTAAGTGTTAAATAATTTTGCATGTTGTATTGTATTTTATAGATAATTACGATTGTTTAATATATAACTTAATTTTAAAATTCTTTACGCACTCGTGGTTTTATGAGGGAAGTCTGTTACGTCCTGGCCGACTACACTTGTCAGATGAGATGATTATATGGCCGCAAGAAGAAAACTAATATTCCAAAACTCGAAAGGAACACTACTGTGAAAACGAGCTGACGAACCGATCAACTAGAGAGATTCTTCAATGTGAGAGGTGATCCATCTAAAGATTCACCTGGGACCACTACTCCAGTATATACATATATGATGCTCTGTGCACTACTCCCAATCATCAAAAACTGTCTTCGTGCTGCCCTGGTGTTACTCTCGCGGAGCTGCCCTGAGTCTATAGATTGGTAATCGTACTAAAAGATTCACCCGGGACCTCTAATCTCGTTCCTCGAAACTATCTTCGTGCCTGCCCTGGTTTTGTCTTCCAGAGCAGCCTTTGACGTCTGACTCTGTGAACTACACTCCTCCTGTCAGTCCTGATGTTTTGGCCCTGAGAACTGCATGACGACCGTTCTACAAAGCTACCCTAACGCCCGATTGCCTCTTCAATAGTGCTGAACTGATTGTGTGTGTTAACTATATGACTACTTCCATAGAGTGCGGGTTAGATTGGCGGCTTTTTTTTATAATCAGTTGTATTTTTTATTTCATTTGTAAATTAATTATCTTCCACTATTCAATTTTTAAATGATGTATGTACAAGTCTACTTATATCCTTTAATTTTAATAGGATCAAGTAGATTTCCTACAGCCGTAAGGCAAAATTTATCGGGATGCTCATCAAAATAACCATCATAATTATCTTTATCCTATACCTTCCTACGTTATTGGCAAATAACAGATTTCGATTTCTAACCCAATAGTAAAATTTTCAATACAATGCTGTTTTAATTACCGAAGGGAAGTAATTTACCATAGCAGACCATGTGGTCGCAAACGAAAAACAAATATGGCGGACAGGCGGTAAATTAAAAAACCCGCCAAGTGCAAATCGGACTAGCGCACGAAAGGTTCCGTAACATTATCTAAAAAAAATATATCTAATAGGGTATATGCAAGAAATACAAAACTTTTTTTATTTCTTAAAAATGCCTTGTATTGGACCATAAAAACATTGTGGTACACTTGTTTAATTCTCCAATACAACACTTATTTTACAATTTAATACTTTATGTAGCGAGTTTTTGGTGAAACGGAACGCAAGCACAAAACGCATCGATTCCGGTAGTGACGTCAAATGATATGTGTCAAAGAAACACTTGTAGTTGAAAAGTACTTAAAGTTTCACAAAGATTTTACAATAATATTGTTATTGCAACTTTTGCTTAAATAAAGCATTTACATTATATAGTAAAACTATTCTACTAAGGGCAAAAAATTAGATTTAAACAAGGCAGATAGAGGTAAGTGTCATCAAATGTTATGACATGAATGGCCGCGATAGTCATAGACGTTTGAACTGTCGTAGAAAATTGTAGGAGTTAAATATATGTTTTTTGTGCGACAAGCAGTCGTTGAAATTAACTATTAATTATTTTCTTGGGTTGATAGTGCTGCATATTATTGATTTAAGTGGCGTCAACTATGTATGTATGGGGGCATCCTACACATTCAGTGCCGGGAACCCACCTGGTGGGTTCACTCAAGTCGCACTTGGGATGCCGAGAACCCACCTGGTGGGCTCATTTTTAATGTAGGTTTTTCTGAGCAAATACAGCATCAAATAACGTGAAAATAAAAACAGTTGTATATTTTAACAAGATTAATAAGAATATGCCGTGGTTTCAAATTACAAGCATTTTTATTTTCAATCAATTTTCGACCTCTTCCTAGATGCCGAGAACCCACGTGGTGGGTCCTATTTCAGGGATGAAAAACCATATGCACGATTTTAAACATTTTCTAAAAAAAATATTTTTCCATTTTAGGACACGAAAATGAGTTCAAAATCGAGGCTTTTTAGTGTTCGGCATCAAAATAGACAAAAACTAATACTTATTAGTGTGAGATTTAGTCTGCCTGCCCGTTTATCTCTCACAGCTACATATTTCAGAAACTATTATCGCTACAGACTTGACATTTGGAACAAATAATGCTTAGCATTTTTCAATGAAATTGCCTAGACTACGATCCCGCCATCCTCTTCTTGCTAGGTTTCTTTAAACCTCAAACATGCAAAATGTCGATGAAACAAGCAAAAGCAACGACTTCTGAAAGTAATTTTAACTTTTTTGTGTTTTGTTTATAAATAGTTTTTTTTTTGCAACATTTATATTTGTATATCGTGTTTATGAACCGTCAAGTTTAAACGAGCAAGCTCATCTCAGTGTGAACACGGTTGCGCGAAGTATGGCAAGGGCACATCTATGATTTAAATCGATGTTGTATTTAAAATAACTGCACTACTTGTGGTCATTAACCTAACAAAATGTCATCAAATCCGTTTTTTGTTTGGTTTATTGTGTTAAGATATAGATATCCATCACAAGTATCGCTAGCTTATTTAATTTAACCCAGTAAGTGAAGGAGTAGAATATGTAATAAATAGTTACTGGGTGGTTCAAACAAAACTAACTGTCAAAGTAATTACCTACCAATGCAAATGCAACGTTTGCATTCAAAAGTTTTAAAATGTTATTTATTAAAATGTAAAAGAAACAATAATTGCGATTACGAAAATTAAATTAATAAATAAATTGCATGAAAATCTCACAAAAGGTTGAAAACCCCTGTCACGGGATCAGAGCGGGCGATTTTACTTTTTCATATATTTTTTTATTTCTTTATTATTGCACTTCCCCTACCCTACTAGGGCATGAAAATACCCCCACAGATAGCTATTATAGCGATAATACCCCCTGAAAACTATATTTTACCACTTATTTTAGGCTTTTAAATCTTAATCTCAAACCTAATGCCGAGAGCCCTCCAGGTGGGTTCTCTTTTGCGCAAACGTAATGCCACGGACCCACTTGGAGGGTCCACTTGCAATATGTATGGTGGGATGGCACATGCGCACTATGAAACGGGGGTGGACTCGAATGTGTTAATTTTCTACGTTTTTATTTTTTGGAATTTTTCCTTTATTTGTGCTGTAAGGCCTTGGTTTTTGCCAAATTCCATGATTCTAGGTCAAAGGGAAATACCCTATAAGTTTTGATTTCGTTGTGAAATTGCATAATATGCGACATAAACAGTCGATATCTTTTGATCGCGTTGAGAAGTTTGATTTTTTCATTGCTCCAAGGGGAGTATGACAGACATGAGTATTTGGTTTTAAACACTGTTTTAAGCTTCCACGGTTTACAACTAAACTTATACTATCACTGACGGGACATATTCCGTGATTGTCCATTATTTTGAGCTCCCGATATTTCGACGCAATTGCAAGCGCCATGATCACACGTTGACTGGATAATGCGGGAAAATCTGCCATAGCTGAACACCTACTGCAGTCAGGGCCCAATCACTTGATCGAATTTCACAAGCCACGTATTTTGTCAACGGACAAACATTACTTACCAATGCTGACAAGAGAAGCAATTGAAATAAGAAAACATAAAATTTCAATCGAGAGGATGGCTTCAAATTGTCCAGTACACGTCGAATCCAGTTTTGAGTATACTCAAAAGTAGTAGCCGGCATCGTTATAAGGACTCCAACCTTGTGATCTGTGAGTGTGTTTTGCCGTGACTTAGTGATGAGTTCCAGTAGTGCACGTAGCAAAAGACAAAGAAAGAGGGTAGTCAAATTTGTCTGCTCTTAACAATTTATTTTCCATCCACCCGCATTCTCCAGTCAACCCGCGATCATGGCGCTTGCAACAGCGTCGAAATATCGGGAGCTCAAAATAATGGACAATCACGGAAGATATCCCGGAAGTGACAGTACAAGTTTATTTGGTGTTCATTTCAGCTTGATACCGCCACGCATTACTGAGAAAAAGGTTTTTTTTTTTTTTTTTTTCATTTGGGAAGTCGTCAAATAACCCCTCCCGCTCTGGGCTGAGCAGGAGGGAGTGTCAGACTTTTACTGACTAAAACCCATCCATGTTCCTTCCTTTGCCCTTTGTGTTCCAGGGCCGCGGTATCTCTTTTGAACAGTCCCGCAAGGACAGACAGATAGACGGACAATTAAGTGATCCTATTAGGGTTCCGTTTTGACGATTGAGGTACGGAACCCTACAAAAGATTGGTCACCAACTAACATTTCAACATGTTTTTCGGTTTAATCCCTCTAGACTTATTATAGAGTATCGTTTCCCTATTTACTATGTATATTCATTAAATCTTGTTTAAATCTGATACTTACCGTACCGATACATTCGTTTATAATATAGTAGCGAATGTTGTCAACTCCGCTAATCTGTCGCTAACCGACACAGTTAAAAAAAAATTAAAAAAAAAGTTGACGGTTTTGACGTTGATTTGTTGTTGCTTGTTTGTTTACATCGTTTACATTTATTAGGGTTCAGGTTTCCATTTACAAGAGAAACAGGCATCTAATAACAGTACTACTTTGTCTTTACTAACCTTATTAAGTTCAGTCAAGTTCAATTTCTCAGATGTAATCGGTGCGAATCACTGAGTGAAAATTAAACGGCGATGGTGATGCACTTCTAAGTCAGGGAACAGCATTGGAACATGACATACAAAATATTGAGGTTAGTTTAGTTAGACTGGAGTTCCGATGTTGCCAAGTTCATAAAAAAATACATGCAACTAACTTGAAATATTTAAAAAATACAACAAAAATTAAAAAAAAGAAGTCAATTTAATTCTCAAATAAAATCTCATCCAAAAGAAAAACTTCTATAAATCATCCCTTCAATAACGACGGTTCGGGCAACTTGGGTGTTGATTGTGTAAAATTGTTGTTATTTTTCATGAACTTCTGAAACGCTTGCGAGCCGGTTAAAAACCTTTGTGTTGTTATTGGATACTTCGCGGAATCACACTGGTGACTGAACCGCTGTGATGGTGATCCTCTAGTTTCACTACTTTTAGTATTGATAACCGTTCTCGAACTGAAAATAACACAGAAATTGATAGTAATTATCGAAACATCATATATTAGCAAAACGACGTAACGACAAAACGACACTAGTAAAATGTCCTATTAGCAAATCGTCCTATCCGAAAAATGGTCC
This sequence comes from Eugnorisma glareosa, assembly GCA_947578425.1. Lineage (NCBI taxonomy): Eukaryota > Metazoa > Arthropoda > Insecta > Lepidoptera > Noctuidae > Eugnorisma > Eugnorisma glareosa. Next base: position 19,959,574 of record OX387966.1, on the reverse strand, counting down.
TAAAAACAAAGGAATGGGAATTGTAGTCATATGCTGGCTATTTATTATAGTTTATTGTATCGAACAGATCTTTATCCATATTTTATTCCTATAAAAAACTTACATGTATTATGTGTGGTATGACTACAAATATAGGTACCTTTGTTTTTGGACAATTTGCTCATAGAACGATTCGAAACGAAGCCGAAATATAATTTTTTCGTTGAGTAACAATGCATATTTCACCAACTCAAATGTTAATTCATGAAAAAACACTTACTTTATGGAATCTAATAGACAATCTTTGTCGAAATAAACGGAATACTCTCGGATTCTTCGAATAGTGTCTCGATCATCAAAATCTGATGTGAAATCGTATTCGTACAACCTTGCAATAAGACCATCTTTATCTTTGACTGTACATACGAATTCCCCGGGTAGTCCCTTGAGTTTGGGTGCGTCAGATACAAGAGGTACAAGAATGTCGTCTTGGATGATTTCTGCGAAGTGCGGGTTAGCGCAACCCGAGCACCTGCTGGTTGCATTTACTTTGACATCTGGACGCTCAGATAACTTCCACTTTGATGTGGTGGCTGCAGGTGTTCGAGACTTCTCTAAAAACTTCTGGATCTCTGCGCCTACATCAGCATTTAATAAATTATCAGCAGTCTTTACAATAAATCGACTGCAAAAATGTATAAGTTGCTTGTTTTTGGATTTGTATACTTCATTCATTATTTCTAGTAAATTTTTCCCGGCTTGCTCTTTTTCTACTGTGAGCTTTTTAATCCGAGATTTCAGGAATGAGTTTTCTTGATGTGTTACCAGATACAACTGCTGGAAATTAACATAGCTGGACCTGTTTTCTTTAATAACCTTTTGCGTGTTTTCAATGTGGCGAGCGAGTCTATTTTTTGCCATACTTTCTAACTCGTACTGCATTCTAATGTTTTTGTTTTCGTGGATAGCTGCGATCAAAAGCTGACCTAGGTTTTTTCTCTCTTTGTCAATATCCTGTAATTTTTTAAGTAGCATCATATTTATTCTTGGCTTTTGTAATATTTTTCGCATTATGAAGGCGTATAATTTGTTCCACAGTTTGATAATAGAATTGTTCATGTGAAACAATGCTAATTTACTATATTTTTTGGAGCATTCACACGCCTGGTTAGCGGTTATTTTTGAAGACCCGTGCAATCTTTCAAAAGCAGCGCTCGTGTAGAGTTTTGAAATTTCCTTTTTTGTAAAAAACACAATTTCATTCTTCCTGTTGTACAAAGACACCACAAGAACTCCAGCGAGAAACATGAAAAAGGGCAAACCGGCGGCACTGTAGGGTTTGTCACTTATAAGCTTAAAATATTTATCTCTTCGTAACACCACTTTACGATTTGAAGTAGTTGTATTTTTGGTCATTTCTAGCATCTTCTGGTAACCTAAAACAATTTGATAGGCAATCATAATGCTCTACACATAGTGATAAATGCAATTCTCTCCAAGTCCCCAGAAACACCCAGAAAACCCACTCACCGTCCTGTTTAATTTCAAAATTTCTTTTGACTTTAACATCAATGCCGCACATTGATATCCACATTGCGAAGGTCAAGCCAAGTAGCCATTTGAAAGCTATGTACATTTTAATTGTATTGTAATGGTAGTAAGATTCAATCATAAAATAACTAATTAATTTACTTGTGTTATATACTATAATATACAAAAGTCTCACTGATACCGAACCGTGAATTTATAGAACCTATCGAAACCATATTTTGCAAAATTACAAAACTTGTGGCCAAGCGAAATATGTCATTTTTACTGTTACGTTGTCAAATTTATTTTATTTATTGACGACCAGTATGATTTTCCAACACGCGTTGGGAGCACAGTTTTACGCTCCAAAGCACAAATCGCCGACGTCATTAAAAAGCAGCTAAGCTGATGCAGGACTGGACCGGACACAATGGGGTCCCGGAAAACGTAAGGCAACATCGCGGAAGACCCAAGTAAAGATTTGGTTGGTCGAGCTTGAAACCTCTAGGGTTGGTCGACGCTAGTGCACTAGTGCTTTATAGATTCCTTTAAGAATAGCACTACAGCTTGCTTCTTTTTGAATCGCTTTTATTTTGTGATCGATGTTAAATTCTTTTAACTCATTTAACATTTTAAGTTCAATTATTTGCGTAGGTAGTCCAGCCTTTTCCCAACTATGTTAAGGTCAGTGACTGGCTGGTCTAACCGGCTGCAGCTGAATACCAATATTTTACATGGAGCTGGGTAATCAGATACCCCTTGGTAAGACTGTTTGAAAGTCACTTGCTTTGCACTTTTAGCTTGCGTGTCTTCCGACTTCCTGTAACAAGTAGCACTGGGAGTCCTGGACTTACAGGTTGACGTGCTTTCGGAAGCACGGATTGATCTCAATCTTTGAAAAAGTGTAATGGATAACTTGGTGACCCAAGTAAGGATGAAAATCGACTGCAATCTTCGGTGCGACTTCAGCAAGCGCAAGCAAGCTTAATCTTCGATCGACCCGTGGGCCTGTTATTTTAACTTTCACATATGATATTAACTTTTGTCAAACAAGGTTACAATATTTGTTTCTGTACTTTTGTGTTCGGTCTGTCACAATCACCTACTTTTACGGTAAGACTTACAATAGAGCCTTGTGGCATTCAGATCGTGACTAACACCTGGCTTCTAATTTCACCTTGTATTAGCGGACACCATTATGTACATTATAGGAACCAATTATGATATTTTCTGCACGTAATAGACTCTTCTTAAGAATAAACACATCCCTCACCCATGTGGATAGTGTCGAATGCGTTCGACATTTTGAAAGTATTGATTGAAGTAATACGAGGTATCTCTCTATCTTGAACACTAAATAAATTCATATCACATCTTTGCAATAAATTGAGAACTCGCCTAACTAGGAAAATACATGAACCGACGATAGTTAGCTACCTAATTATGAACGAAATAAAATAAAGTATAATTGGTAAAACAGTGGGCGGATTGTAGAGAATCGCTTGACGGGCTAGGAATTTTGTTGACTGTTTACATATTAGATCCCTACTTGCTAGCTACATTGCCTACATTCCGGTCGCATAACATCAACTCACCGTTCCGTTGGGTCGCCCGTCACTAACTGTCTGCGCTTTTGCTGCGTAACCCCAAACAGTGCAGCATGGGTTTAGTTAGCATGCAGTTTAAACCGTTCTTAAAGAATTTTCGGCTCGACGGCCTGTGACAGTAGGTGATATTTTCTATGCCCACGTGGAGTTCGGTAATTGTCCCAAGGATCGTTTTACCGGGATAAAAAGTGTCCTGTAATTATGTAGGTATATTGTGTTAGTCCACATTATAAAGCATGTGCGTGCCAATTTTCATCGAGATCCATTGAGCCGTTCAGGAGTGATTGTGTAACAAATATCCGTCCATACTTACGCATGTTTAATATTGTATGGGGTGGAAGGGACACCAACGCCAACGCGAAAATGGTTCCTTTTTTGAGTAGGATTTTGTTAATAATTTCAAGAGTTTTTTTTTTTTATGCACGGAAGTTTAATCAATTTTCTAAAATAAAGTAGCAGTTACTCCCTTGTCAAAGTTGTTACGAATTAAGAAAATACACACATCAAAAGTGTCTAGGGATCAACATATATTTTTGCAATAACTTTTCTCCTGATTGATATTAATTAAAATTTTCTTTAAGGATTCATCAAATAAAGTGTTTTCGTTTGTCACAGTAACGATAAACCAAGTCACCTTTGCATTAATAAAGAAATTTGCCATTTTCCTAATAAAGGGATTTTTGACATTTGAACCACTAACACAAAAGTTCGAAAAAAAGACTGAAATAACAGTTTTCTTTAAAATTTTATTGGGTAACTTAAACAATTAATAATCCGTGTTTCTACCGCGAACACTAACAACACAAGAACATCGGTTTGGCATACTCAAAATGAGTTCATCCAAATCACGCTGTGGAATGGCCGCCCATGTTCGTTGCAACAACAAAAAAAGGTCTTCTTGCGACTGGATACCCTCCATATTCGGCAGAGCTCTTCTCTGTAGCATATCCCATGCATGCTCAATCGGATTCAAGTCTGGCGACTGAGCAGGCCAGGGCAGGACATTGATGTTAGCTGCGGCGAGAGTCTGTCTTACAACTCTTGCGGTGTGCGGTCGTGCATTATCATGCATTAACTGAAATAAGGGACCGATTTGCACTTGTAGAGGAACGATGACGTCTGATACAATCGTCTCAGCATAAATTTGAGCGTTGAGGTTGCCTCTGATCCAAATCAACTCAGTTCTTCCGCCGATCCAAATACCCGCCCATACCATGATGGTTCCACCACTATAAGGATGGACTTCCTGGCAGGATTTTAATCGCTGTTGGCGTCCAGGGGTTCTCCAGTGTCGTATACGTCTTGTATCCGGTCTCATACCAAAACGAGACTCATCAGAAAAGCACACGAAACGCCATTGTTCTTCTGCCCAATTTCTGTGTTCAAGAGCCCATTGATATCGTATCCTACGATTGTGCATTGCTATAGGTGGTACCCGTAGCGGTCTTCGGGAATGAAGGTTCACTTCATGCAAGCGGTTTCTGACTGTTTGGTCGCTAATTAAGTTCCCTGAAGAGTGATGAAGCCTCACGGCTAACATCATGGCGGTTATTGTTGGAGCTCTTCGAGTTAAGATTTGAATGTATCGGTCTTGTCTCCGTGTGGTGCAGCGATACCGTCCTCCATGGCGCTCAGCCACGGTACCAGTGCTTCGGTAACGTGTCCAAAGTCGACTGATAACACTCTGACTTGTATTCAGAGCTAAAGCCACAGTACGTTGCCGGGAACCAGCTTCTATCATTCCCACGGCTCTGAGCATTTCTTCCCTGCTTAAATGACGTCGCCGCTCCATAATAACGTTGGTTTTAATCAGTAGTAGGGAAACAGTAGCACTAATAATGTCTTCAATGCGTTGTATGTTTTTATAGGGAAAATATTGACAGCTGATTTTCATCTTTTACTCGAATTTGATTCACAGTTCCTGATTCAAATTATGAAATGCACCAAAAAGGATCCATATAAATTTATAAAATCATAAATTTATTACAAAGCCACATCTCAATCTCAAGAAATCCACATAAAAATGCTTGATCCCTAGACACTTTTGATGTGTGTAGTATGCTACACAAGAATTTGGAACGCATCTTAATACACTGATTAGAGCTGTCAACTGTCCATGGCCGCATTCCGAATTACGCTGTAATCGATTTGAGCGTCCATAAACTCATTCATCTTCACTCCCAACACGGCTGGTCCCCGCGGGAGTTGTAGACCAAAACCCTCCAGAGAAGAAACTTTTCCCTACAAGTAACTCTACAACAACAAATGAAAATAATGTTCTATACATAGCAACATACAATGTTAGAACTTTGTCGACTTATAGTCGTTTATTAGAACTATCGGAAGCACTGAAAAACATAAAATACGACATTATAGGTCTCTGTGAAATCAGAAGACTTGGAAACTCAATTGAAGAATACGAAGACTTCGTCCTTTACTACATAGGGGAAACACCAGGACTATACGGTGTAGGATTCATAGTTAAAAAGCGCCTGAAGAACAATATTGAAAGTTTCACAGGATTGTCTGAGAGAGTAGCGCTGCTAAAGGTAAAATTCAACAACTCTGAAATAAGCATAATACAAGTCTACTCTCCTACTGAGACTGCAAGCGAAGATGAAATAGAATTCTTCTATGACACTGTTGATAGAGCTTTAAAACTATCAGGAAGAAACACAATAGTCATGGGCGATTTTAACTCAAAAATTGGCCAACCGAAGTCTGAAGAAAATCTAATCACGAGAAATCACGGCTATGGTAACAGAAACAGGAGAGGCGATAGACTCATAGAATTTGCTTATGAAAAAACTTAGCTATAATGAACACCTTTTTCAAAAAGAAAACCAATCAAAGATGGAGATCTCCTGATGGCGCAACAAAAAACGAAATAGATTACATTCTAACTAACAACCACAGAGGTATCCAAAACATGCAAGTTTTAAATGTAACCTACCCCTCAGATCATAGACTTGTTAGAGCCACACTACTACTGCAGACAAATACAAAAAGTCGAAAACACTTTGGAAAATTGACAAAAGATATACTTAAAAACGAAGAAGATATAACAAGATATAGAGAAACACTAAACAGCTACTCGGAAAACCTACTACAGAACTGGCAAGATACCGATACTGTTCAAGAATGCTACGATAAAATAATAAATGCCATAGACAGTAGCCTGAAAGAAGCTCATGTACCTCATGCACACACGGAGAAAAGAAGTAGTCTGTCAGCTCACACGAAAAAGTTGATCCACCGAAGACAAATATTACAAACAACCAAGCCAAAGACACGATCTATGAAAAACGAACTAAAAGCTTTGTACAAACTTATAAGTAAATATATTAAAAACGACTATAGGGCCTATCGCATAAAAACTATTGAAAAACACCTAAATGTAACGGGCAGCGTCAAGAGAGCGTACAAAGAACTAAGATCACACAAATCATGGATTGAAGGACTTCAAGGGACAACAAACACAACACATAACAGGTCGGAAATATTACAAATAGCAACAGATTTCTACAAGAAATTATATAGTCCACAAAACCAATTGAGCTACCTAGTCGACATACAAGTACCAATAGCTGAGGTAGAGATAAGCGCAATAGACGAAATGGAAATGATCAGAGGAATAAATTCACTAAAAGAAGAGAAGAGTCCCGGCCCTGACAAGATTACAAACGAAGCCATTAAGCTGGGATGTAAAGAGCTAATAACACCACTGACACGACTGTTTAACATGGTACTGAATTCGGCAAACACTCCCAGACAGTGGTCAGAGTCGGACATAATCTTGCTCTACAAAAAAGGTGACCCAGGCAACATTAGCAACTACAGACCAATAAGCCTATTGCCCTCACTATACAAACTATTCTCGTCTCTTATGGAAAAAAGAATAAGAAAATCCATTGAAAAACATCAACCAATTGAGCAGGCAGGTTTTAGAAGAGGTTTCTCTACTGTGGACCACATCCATTCACTAGAAACGCTTATTGAGAAGTATCAAGAATTCCAAAAACCGTTATACATAGTGTTCATTGACTACCAAAAAGCTTTCGATACCATACTCCACTCAGCGATATGGGAAGCTCTGCACTCTCAGCAGTTAGAAATAATAATAATAAAAAATATTTTATAGGAATCTTACATCTAATAACAAAGACACCACTAACCAAAGTCTAGAGACACCTACATCCGAAACACTACGAGAATTTTGGGCTAACATTTAGGAAAATCCAGTACACCATAATGACCACGCAGACTGGGTTAAAGAAGCTACACCAGAAATTCCAGAAATGAAATTTGAATTTATACCAATAGATACATTTATAGACGTCATCAAACGCACACACAACTGGAAATCGCCTGACACTGACAACATCCACAACTACTGGTATAAGAAATTTTCGAGCATACACCCTTTCCTATATAATCATTTAAATACATTCATCCAATCACCTCATTTACTTCCTCAGTACATAACACACGGAGTATCTTACATGATACCTAAAGACACGAATGACAACAAAAACCCAGCTTAATACCGTCCAATCACTTGCCTACAAACTTTGTACAAAATTCTAACAGCCTGCGTAAGCGAAATAGTATATGAGTATTTAACTAAAAATAACATTCTAGCAGAACAGCAAAAGGGTTGTCGTAAGAATAGCCAAGGGTGTAAGGAGCAACTAACCATTGACGCCATTACTATGAATAGCGCTTTAAAAAGCGAAAAGGATATTCATACAATGTTTATAGACTATCAAAAGGCCTTTGATTCAGTTCCGCACAGCTGGTTGCTACACGTATTAAATCTATATAAAATTCACCCTACACTTAAACAATTTTTAGGAACTTCGATGCAGAATTGGCAAACTGTTCTTAAAATCAATTCCTCCTCCTCAACTCTAGCTACTGAACCAATCTGTATAAGACGTGGAATCTTTCAAGGAGATGCTTTAAGTCCTCTGTGGTTTTGCATGGCACTCAATGTGGATTGATCTCACACTTGTTAGACCAATCAGGCGCGGGATTCACGCTGGAAAGCAATCACACACAATATACGTTAACACATCTTATGTACATGGATGACAAAGTTATATGCAGCTGACAAGGAGGCGCTTTATCAACTAGCTGATGCCACGCAACAATTTTGATGATATTTATATGTCATTCGGAGTAGATAAATGTAAAATTTTGTCCATTGTAAAAGGAAAAATCCAAAATAATAGTTATACACTTCAATCAGGAGCATTGATCGAGCCGATGGATGAGCAGAGTACATATAAATACCTAGGTTTCAAACAGTCCAGACAGATACAACAAAAGATTTCAAAACAAGAACTGCTCAAAAAATTCTCACACCGCCTCAACCTTATCTTAAAAAGCAACCTTAATTCAAGAAATACAATAAAAGCCATCAACATCTTTGCAATACCCATTCTTACATACTCTTTTGGAATTATACAATGGTCAAAGACTGATATTAAAAAACTTCAGCGCACTATCCATACACTCCTAACCAAACATAGAAAACACCATTCAAAATCATGCATACAACGACTTACATTACCACGCCAAGAAGGAGGGAGAGGATTAATAGACATACACAATTTACACAACAAACAGATACTTTCACTCAGAACATACTTCCATAACAAATCAGAAACCTCATCACTACACAAACAAGTAACGGAGACAGATAACAAACTAACACCACTAAACCTAAAAAACCGAAACACGCAAGTAAATGAACACATCGTAAGTACACAACAAAAAATAGCAGCATGGTCTGAAAAAGCCCTACACGGAAGACATCGAGCCTGTCTGAGCCAGCCACACGTCGATAAAATAAAGTCGAACGAATGGCTCAAACGAGGCGAATTGTTTCCCGAGACCGAAGGTTTTATGCTGGCCATACAAGATCAAATAATAGCTACTCGTAATTACAGAAAATACATCATAAAAGACCCAAACCAGCCGACTGACCTGTGCAGACATTGCAACAATGCCTCCGAAACTATACAACATATAACAGGAGCATGTAAATCACTTGCACAAACCGATTATAAACACCGCCATGACCAAGTCGTTGCAATCATACACCAACAGTTAGCATTTACATATAAACTAGTTTCCGCAATGATACCGTATTATAAATAAGCTTATTATTTTCCGAGTGACTAATAACTTAAAAGTCGACTAAATGTTTGCAACAAATTCAGTTCCCAAAAGAAAAACTTGATGCTAGTTTAAATTAAAACGGAGCTTATTACTGATATATTAATATGCTACCTATTACTTATTACGATACTCTTTATTAGCTGCCAACCCATTATATATGGTACCCACTCTATTTTTTTTTAAAACCTATATTCATTTTACTTAGTTGCCGCATTAAATACATGCCTTATAAATATAAACCAGAAGTAGCATTAGAGAATAACTATCACAAAATTTACTGGGACCGAACTATAATTACCGATAAAACAATTCATTACAATAGACCCGATATTACCGTTCACGACAAAACCAATAAAACAGTTTATCTGATAGACATAGCAATACCTAACTCACATAATATTCAAACCACAATATCCGAAAAGCTCAAAATACCAAGATCTTGCCATTGAAATTAAAACCCCATGGAATGTACAAACTGTCCATATAGTCCCCATTGTTCTCTCATCTACTGGTATTATACCAAAACCTCTCACACAAAGCCTCAACACACTACAGATGCCTAATCACACACTTTACATGTTGCAAAAAGCCACCATTCTCAACACTTGTCGAATCACCCGAAAGTTTCTGACTTCATCTACATTATCATCCACTTTCTCTATTTAAATTTCACCTTACATCCTTGGTTCAGACCCGCGTGTAAGGTTTCTTGGCCTCTCTTGAATGAGAAGAAACATAAAGAACAACAAATAATAATAATAAAGATTTATTTTCTCCCACAAAGTACAATTACAGTATAGAGGTCTTTCAAAAATTGTAGGTACAAAGGTTTGTGGGAGTCAGGAATCCAAACTAGGATACCCTGTGCTATGGACTCCTGGCCCCCCTCGCCGAGATTTGGATTATATGACAATTGTTGAACGTAAGACAGTATGAATGACTATTGTAAGAATAACAAGAAAAGGTACTAAATAAAATAACAATAGAGATAAAAGTACGTGTGTGTGTTTGTAAGTGTGAGTGTGAAGTGGAAGGTGTTGTGTATGTTTTGTGGTGTTGTGTGAGAGAGTGTAAGATAGTGTAGTGTGTGTGTGTATGTGTAAAGATAGATGGGTATACGAATGTGTGCGTGAGGGGAGGGAGTATGTATTTATTAAAAACGCTAGACTAAGATAAGATAGTAAGCAATTTTTCCGTTTCTTCATATTCTAGTTCTAAAAGCCACTGTATAAGCTTCTTTTTACATTCTACCCTAGGCAAATCAACAATTGCAAGAATTTTGTTAATTTTATTATACAGTCTGCCTGCTCTGAAATTGAAGAAATTATGGGCAAAAGATGTTCTTACCGGAGTTGTTTCACAGACTTCATAGGATCGCCTAGTATTAGCCCTCTTTCTAGCCGTTGAGACGTCTATAGAGGAATGTTTTTTTTATAAGTGTTTGCAGTATATAAAGCTGCCTGACTGTTAATACCTTTGCTTCGTTATAGAGGGTTGATGTAGCGTATAAACGTGGTTCGAAGAGAGCAATTTTTAGGAGAAGTCGTTGAGCTCTTTCAATGTTTAGGATATTGGTTTTATAAGAGCCGCCCCAGGTGGAAATACCATACGATAAGATTGATTGGCAAAGGGATTCGTACACAGTTTTAACCAGTTTCCAACTCGCAACATGCCTAAGATTTTTAAAAATATGAACGAGTTTTCTAGTTTTCTGGACCAGATGTGAAATGTGTTGTTTGAAAGATAAGTTTTTATCCATTATTATGCCTAAGTATTTTATCGATTCTGTTTTTGAAATCATTGGGCACATGGTACAGTTAGTGGGTACAGGATTACATGTATGTGCATAAACACCAAAATTATTAGTATTTGATGCAACATTATGTATTGTAAATTCAATGTATTTAGTTTTGGAGGCATTTAAGGTCACTTTGTTGAGAGCAAGCCAATGAGAAATAGAATACATTAGAGTTTTGAAATGCCTTTATGACAACTCAACGAGTAGAATAAAACTGGAAACCACGGGACCACCTACACATATAAAGCGAGGAGTCAGGCAAGGGGATCCTCTATCTCCCACCATCTTCATAGCGGTGCTAGAGTCAATCATTGGCAAACTAGACTGGAGCAAACTCGGCCTAAATATAAATGGTAAGTATGTTAACCATTTGAGATTTGCAGACGACATAGTTTTGCTATCAGATAATCCACAACAGCTGCAGTCAATGATAAATTTACTTAACGAAGAAAGTAAAAAGGCAGGTTTGGAGATAAACCTAAATAAAACAAACATAATGACAAATCACATCGAAACCACTATATGCGTCGAAAACTCTCCTCTAACTTATGTCAACAGCTTTATTTACCTGGGAAAACAGATTTCTTTTGGCAGACAAAATAATGAAATGGAAGTCGACAGAAGAGTGAAAAACACGTGGAAAAAGTTTTGGAGTCTTAAAGAAATACTCAAAAGTGATATGCCTCTAAAAACAAAGAAAAGAGTTATGGATACCTGCCTACTCCCCTCCCTAACATACGCGTGCCAGACGTGGAAATTTACCCGGAGAGTAAAAAGCAAAATAAGGTCATGCCAAAGGAGCATGGAAAGGAGTGTCATGAAGATACGAAAGATACTACATACTCGTATAAGAAATAAAACAAAAGTTATAGACGCTCTCAACTACTCGCAGAAGCTAAAATGGCGATGGGCTGGACATATAGCTAGACTTAACGACGACCGCTGGACTACAAGGGTGACGTCATGGCCAGGCCCATCAGGCCAAAAAAGAGGAAGACCTATAGCACGCTGGGAGGATGACATTGTACAGATCGCAGGCACTAGCTGGATGCGAATAGCTAAAGATACAGACCGCTGGTCATCTCTGGAGGAGGCCTTCACCTTCTACTAAGAGGGGTTCTTGCTAGAATAACAAATTATAATCATATCTTTTTTAACAAATTTTAATTCACAATTCTAATTTCAATCGTAATTCATAATAAATTAATTCATAATAAATTACTAACAATTTCAATGTTTTCAATAAAACCAAAGTGAATTGAATTGTGTCGACAGTTCAAAAGTGCCTTTAACTGGCCTACTTGAAATAAATGCTTTGATTTTGTTTTTGTATAATACGATTTTATGATTGCATGCATTATTAATTCTTATCAATCCTTTTGTACTGCAAGAAATAAAAGGCTTTTTTATTTTTTATTTTATTTTATTTTAAACTTATTCCGAATTACCGTGAGCGCGATATTGATGTCCCTTGAATCGTATATAGTGGAAGCGCAAGGGTTGCCCGCGAAATTTAAATTTTCTTACGATTTGCAGATCAGTTTCAAGTTGTATGTTGATGGAAATAACAATCGCACCACTAACACGTATGAAGTTACAGAATTATAATAATTCAAATCATCAATACAACCCTCCAAGTTCATTTAACCCCATTGAGTGACTTTTTCATGAAATAGTTATTGAATGGGGTTATCGTCCTTTTTCAAAAATAGGTCTTGTGAAAGGTTTCGGTTTAGGGTTATGTTCACTGTGAACGCGTTCACGAGCGTTCCGAATTGATGACAGCTCTTAGCTGTCATAATCGTGATATCTAAAACGGAACGCAAAATATAGATGTGAGCGCTGTGACTTGAGTGATTATTTTGTAATTCGGAATGCGGCCCATGTCATATTTGTCAACAATTGAAGTTGACAGCCCGCCTTTTTACACTTCATGTAACCACGCTGTTATTCTTGTATTGTATTTTTATTGCAATATACAGTTGATTTATTATAGAATCGTTTTTCCTTTAATATGACATAACCCACAATAAAAATTAGTCTAGCCGTTTCGGAGAATAGCCGGAACAAACAGACAGACTGACAAAAATCAAATAAAAAAATCTACTGGTTTCCAGTAAAAATCAAATATTTTAAAATCTCATTTATTAATAAATATTCTTAATTGAACTACATATTGAATCAGATAATAGGTCCTAATCTTTTAATCTAAGTAGTTTCTTTACTTTCACTCGTATAGCTAATCCTAATAGGGCAAAGTTTTTTATGTACCATTCCTTATTGTAGTTGAGGTGTAGTTTCCAGTTTTTGTCCAAGAAAGCTTTGTAAAATACACTCATTTCATCCGCTGTGAGGTTCTGGTTATCTGCTGGTACATTATTCTTTACATAGTCTTCTCGTTCCTGTAATTAAAAAAAAAAACAATTAATAACTTCAAAAATTAGGTACATACATAAAGGGTTTATCAAGACCCTTAACGAAGCCGAAAGCCACATTTTTACTTTGAACACCTCCATGACCCCCGTACTATTCAACCCAGTCATCAACACACTGTTTTAAGTCCGTTACATTGAGTACTACCCTTTTTTTTTGTTTTTTCGGATGGGAAATCATCAAATAACCCGGCTAATCATCTAATAACCCCGCTCTGGGCTGAGCAGGAGGGAGTGTCAGACTTTTACTGACTAAAACCCATCCATGTTCCTTCCTTTGCCCTTTGTGTTCCAGGGCCGCGGTATCTCTTTCGAACAGTCCCGCAACCCTGGCAGGCATCAGTCCTTTCGGACCCCTTCCTGTTTGCTGACTCTCTTTGAGGCGCGCGTGGAACACGAACGCGCCGTCGCTCACCGTCCACAGTCCGTCCTACCCTAAAACGTGATTTTTGACCCCAAAAAAAAGTCGTCCAGCAATTTTTTTTTGCGTAAAGTGACTTAATTTGATGTACATAATGCTTGGTTGACGGCTTCGTGAAGGGTCTTGTTACACCCTGTATAATTTAGTTCCTAACTATCATAACTTTTAAGATAATAAATAAGTTAATATTTTGACCTTTGAAATGCTTACTCAAAAACTTATGTAACAAAAAGCCTATTTTATCAAGAAACTATTTTGAAAATAAATCTTTACAATAAACTTTTGACCTCAAAAAGTTACCTAGTACCTATATTGAATTTTTTTTTTTTTTTTTATTAGTTTTATGGCCTGGTTTCAGAGACCTTTTAGCCAAGTCTTTATTCTTTTTTATATTTATTTTTAAAGTACTTCAAAAGTGTTTTTGATGTATTTATATATTGGTCGATATAGAGTCTTATTTTTTAATAATTCAATCAAGCGGCGGGAGGTATTATTTAAAAACACTTCACTTTCACTGCATAATTCACTCAATTCACTTGCTAAAATCAGTCTGTGTAACGTATGAGTTTGACAGTCGAAAAGCATATGATCAACATCACCAACGTTTAAACCACAACTTGTACACTTGTTCTCTTGAACAATACCCAATCTTGATAAATGAGCGGGTGTTTTAGAATGGCCAAAGCGAAGTCTATTCATCGTCGTTATGAAGTGACGACTAGCTGCACTCAATTTAGAATACCAGGGCTTAGAAGGTAACTCTTCTTGAATACTTCCGTACCATCTACCTTTAGTTTCTTGATCTTTCTTCCAAAAACTATTCCAGAAGGCATTTATATCTGATGTTATTTCAGAGTAACAATCAGTAAAAGGAATTGTCAACGTGAGTCTAACATCTAATGGATTAATCCCTTCATTTGCAGTCCTATCAGCTACTTCATTTCCCGTTATACCTTTATGTGAGGGAACCCACATAAAGAAGATTTCAACACCTTTTTGCAGGTAATAAAATATTAATTCTTTAATATTATATAAAATATAATTACCTTTATAGTGAACATTATAACTTTCAAGACTTTGAATGAAGCTAAGTGAATCTGTCAAAATCAAAAAATGTTTATAATTATTTACTGCCTCAATACGTCTAAGAGCTTCAAAGACTGCATATACCTCTGCTGTGAATATGCTACAATTATTATCAAGAACAAAGCTCTGAGCAAATCTAATTTGGGGATCATAAACTGCACTTCGGACATGAGAATTTCCTTTACTGCCATCAGTGTAAAATTTGTATAAACCTTTATTTTCATCTAAATAAGCTTGCAAAGCCTGATTGTTAGATATTTTAGTTTTAATAATCTTAACTTTATTTATGAAAACCTTAAATGGTTTTGAATAAAAAGGCCACAGATAACTACTTTGAATATTTTGAAATTTACTTTGCAGGTGCAGAAGAATATGTGGCAATTTGGGAAATTTATGACTTAATAAGTCACTGCCTGTTGTCAGTGGAGACTGTGGTATCATGGGACAAGGTATGATTTTCTTTATTATCTGCTGGTTGTTGGAAGATAGAAGTTTGATACAATATCTTTCTGTTAGGAACAGTCGCCTAAGTGTAAGAGGCATTATTACTGTTTCCACTTCCATGGCTCTTATAGGGGTAGAACATATAGCTCCAGATATAACTCTCAAAGCCTTGTTCTGTACTATATCTAACTTATTTACATGTTTACTATCTAAATATGCAATACAGCTATAGTCAAAGTGACTTCTTACAATAGATTTATACAGAGTAGATAGAGTCAGAGGGTCTGCACCCCATGACACTCCAGCTAAACATTTAATTATATTTAATCCTTTCAAAGCATTTCTTAGTATATGTTTAATGTGTGGTTCAAATGACAAATTTCTATCAATAATAACTCCTAGAAATTTATGTTGATTAACTACAGGAATTATTTGATTATTGAACAGTATATCAGAACTAGGAAAATCTTTGCTGAAAATCATGACACTGCTCTTATTTGGGTTAATTTTTAGTTTAAGTTTGTCATTATAGTACATTTGTAGATCATGTAAAGCCAAATTAACATTCTGAATTGCAGAATCAACATTATAATTTATACTGTACAATACCAAGTCATCAGCAAACTGTAGAATATTTACATTGCTACTATTTACATATTTACAAATCTCAGAAGTGTACAAGTTATAAAGCAGAGGGGACACAGTTGCCCCTTGCATTGTACCTTTCGAAATAATTCTAGGTCCATGTAAAATATTATTAAATTTAACATAAAGAGTTCTATTAGTTAAAAATTCATGAAGCCATTTGCACAATAAACCTGGAATACCCAGTCCAGATAATATATGTACCAGAATGTCAGGTTGAACATTGTCGAATGCACCTTGAACATCTAGGAAGGCACATGCTACACTCTTAAATTGCTTTGCATTTTTCAGGTCTGAAATGAGTGAAATGAAGCTGTCTGCACAACTTCGACCACGTCTGAAGCCATACTGAATATTAGGAATTATGTTATTTGACTCAACATAATGGTCTAATCGAAGTTTTATCATATTTTCAAAAATTTTACCTAAACAGGATGATAATGAGATAGGTCTATAAGAGTCTGGACTATCAGGAGGCTTATCAGATTTAAGAACAGGAATAACACATTGTGTTTTCCAAGACTGAGGTATAATTTGTCTAAGCCAAAGTGAATTGAGAATCTTTAAAAATAAATTTTGTGATTCAGTATTTAATTTTTTAATTAAAATGTAAGGAAAATCATCCAAGCCTGGCGTAGTATTCTTTCGAGATTGTAGGCTTATTAAGAATTCATTCCATGAAAAGGGTTCCAATAAGTATTTGGAGCTATCATCATCATTATGAAGATTGAAAAAAACATTTAAATTGTCAACACTTTCATGAGAATTTTCTGATAATTTGTTAAGAAATGGTTCAATAAATTCATCACAGCAAGATTTATTACTAGTTTTTATTCTTTTAAATTTTTTAATATTGTTCCAAATTATTGAAATAGGAGTAGTTCTGTTAAAACTGTCACACAAATTTCTCCAACCGTTTTTCCTTTCTTCTGCTATTGTTCTTTTCTTAATTGCGTCTAATTTTTTATAAGAAATAAAATTACTAATACTAGGATTGCTTCTGTAATATTTTAAGGCCTCTTGGGACTTGGTAACACTCTCTTTAATTTTATCATTCCACCAGGGAGCTGGTAGTTTATATCTATACTCTGAAGTTTTAGTAAATTTTGGAATGCACTCTAATTTAAGTTCATTAAGTGCTTTGCAAAAGTTATCATATGATATTAGAGGATTGCTAGGGTCTAGATGAACATTATTAATAATTGTACTTGATAGCTCATTATATTTGTTCCAATCTGCTTTATTATATAGAAACTTATCTACAGGAGGGTTATAATTATAATGGTTGGCTAAAATTGTGATTTCTGTAATAGTTGGAAAATGATAGCTTCCCATGTTGTCATCATGAACAGACCATTTACATAAAGGCGTAATACAAGGACTAGCCAGGCTGATATCTATAGCTGATGGATTCCGATTCGGATAATTTATGGTAGTGAAATCACCTTCATTTAGGATACATAAATCTAAATCATCTATAATTTTATATAATTGATGGCCACGGCTTTTGGTTGACAAGCATCCAAAAGCAATGTGATGGGCATTGAAGTCTCCAGCCACAAAGATAGGTTTTGGAAGATCATTAATTATGTTACTTAACGTGTCAGTTCTTAAAGGTCCCGAGGGAGGGCAGTACACACAAAGAATAGATAATTTACCGCAAGAAGTAAATAGCGACAAAGCTATTGTTTGTACATTTTCATTAAACGAAGTTTGTAACAGTTTATATTTTAAAAATGGTTTAATCAAAATGGCAACACCTCCATACCCATTTGAAGCGTTTTTGAAATAAATATTATAACCAGTTATATGACAAGGTCTAGTTTCGTTGATCCAGGTTTCATTAACTAAACAAATATCTATGTTATTTTCTTGTAAAAAGTTAGTTAAAAGAGGTTTTTTGCTATAAATGCTTTGAATATTGTACTGTGCAATTCTTAGAACAGAAATATTATTGTTATTGTAACTATCCATTAAGTTAGATTTTTAAGTAGCATTTCTTTAATAGATATTGTTGTAATTGGACTGTCATCTCTTTTATTTGCTAAGGCAATTAATGTGCGTACCAGGGCATTTGTAATCTCAGTATTATTTAATAATTGAGTCTTCAACTCATCAGTGGGAATTGGCTTGTGTTCATTTATCTTATTATTAACATTTACATCAGTCTTATTGCTTATATTTACACTAGTCTTATTTTTCATTGGCTTATTAACTACTAGAGGAGGAAATTCTGTGTTACAAATTCTTTCCTTAGAAACGGTAACAGCGGCGTAGGTTATTTTACCTTTCTTTTCTTGTATTTTTTTCATTTTTATGGGACATACGCTAGCGATTGCCAAATGTGGTCCACTGCAATTCACGCAGCAAAGCTCATCGGGCCTGGGACATTCCTTATAATAATGATCTCCAGAGCAGAGACTACATCGCTGTTTTCCGTTACATATTTTTGCTGAGTGGTTGAATTTAAAGCATCTGTAACACTGCAGCAGAGGTGGGATATATTCAAAAACTCTATATGAAAAAAGGTCATATTGTACATTATCTGGCAGAGAACTAGACAGAAATGTAATACTAACAGTTTGGAGAGGCACTCTCTCTTGTCCAACTTTCTTAGTAAATCTACGTATTGCTATAATTTCATATTCAGAAGAAAGCTTACAATACAATTCTTTATTCGATATATTCGCCGGAACAAACCTAATAATGCCAGTCTTCTCAATTTGGGCAGCTGGGATAATTGCTTTAATTTTATATTTGTCCAAGAAAGCAGTGTTCATCAAAAAGTTGTTCGCATTATTATATTGCTTAAAGATCACTGCAATTTTGTTAGCGTTTACTCGCTGAATTGAGACAACGCCTTTGACGCCTGTGGTGAATATGTGGTTTAAATAAATAGGGCTCTTATTGCCCAACCGATCATTGTTATTGTCACTTTGTACAAACACCTTAAACTCAGTGTTGGTTGAATTTTCTGGATAAAGTCTTTTATAATTTGGTTTAAAATATGGTAAAAAGTTATCCTCACCGCCGCTGACTGATATTTTATCACTATTTTGGTCCTGAGGGTCCATTTTTCTGGCTCGTTTGCCCAAAGTGCCTGGGCCTCTAGTGGCCGGGGGGATTTCACCCCCGGCCTCGTCTTCTAACATTTTACTTTAGTTCACAACTATTTACACACTATATTTACACAATTGGAAAGGAAATAATCGTTCTACTATATATTTTTCTCAAAAAATTTGAATTTGTGAAAAATTCGCGCCTCTTCAGTTCAAATTCCCGCCAAAGAATCTACCTATATTGAAATAGATATTAAAATGCAGATTATGTGGATACATGCGCCACGTCAAATTAATGATAACTCAAGTCAAAACAGGCACAAACAAGGAGAGCCCTATACCCAGCAGTGGACGAAGTCAGGCTGGTGCAGATGAATGATGATGAAGGTTATTTAACTTATACAAAGACAAGAAAATTATTCTAATTAATACTCTATTTAGTTTGTTCATAATAATTAGCCTACAATGATGCCAATGTTGGACCGCTGGCTTCCTCTCTGTGTGGAAGTGGGCTTTAACCTTTGGTATGCCAGAATGTGTATCCGCGCAATCCCACTATACTGCCGGAATGCGAATTCACAATCAAACGTAAATTACTTTTGTTTAGTTCGCAGATCCATGTTCCAATTATATGATCTGACACCAAAAGTTAATTGACCACAGAGGTCTAGTCCGGAATCCAGATTTATTGGTGTTCAGCAAGAATTTTAACTTAACTTTTCCCCATCACCATCAGATGTTCTGCGCTGGATTCTCAACTATTCAACTATTCCAGCTTTAATAGTTTTTTAGATTTGATTACTTATATTCAAGTAATTTAATGAATGTCTAAAGCAGTACTGAACCTGATTTCTGTAAGTATTATAGAATTCCACAACATACTACAATATTCGTTTTTAAACTGTCATGGTCACTAACATTATCATTAACTAGAAACGGGATATTACAGAGAATGGTTATGGCGGTTTATTAATATCGGGAACTCAAAACAAACAGTAAACACATAAATATCTAGTGTTAAGGATAATACTATTTAATTTTACAAAAAGAACAAACTCACCATGGCAATATGCTTGGTTTTATTTTAAAAGCTACAGTGTTATTGTTTTATTAGCAAAAAGCAGCACAACCAATGATTATCAAGGTTACGCTTATAATATGCAGAAAATTAATAATTACAACCAAATAAGGAGAAGGCAAATGAGAAAAGCAAGCTCTCGCATAAAGTAAATTCAAAGAAATAAAAAAGAATACCTGATAAAATCGGGAATTATGTTTCTCCCAAAACTTTTGATTCCATTCTTGGACTTCTGATCTCATTTCTCTATATTTTCTTTCTAATTCAGTTTCATTGGGCGGTATTTTAAATATGACCTTCCTTAGATTTGACACGGGATCAGGGGGGCCCACCATATCCGTGCTAATCCTTCTAGGATTAGGGGGTTGCATCGACTTAGTTTCCTGCGTAGTACTTGCATTTCTAACGACCAGTAAGTATGGTTTATGTCTGTGCAGCTTTACAATTCTATTCGACATCATTTTTAATTTTTTTTCTTTATATATAACACACTTATTTTTCACATTTTTCGGACAAATCTATAGAGAAACAAACTGCTACTGACGACCAGACCAGCAGGAAAGAGTAAAAGACCAACTACCAGTATATATGATGCTCTGTGACCAGCATACTCCGCTAGGAGTAATAATATTTATTATTACTATACTCTTTGGAGTAATAGTTTTCTGTGCCAGCACACAGCAAGCAAAGCAAATGAACTGTCAAACATTAAACTGTCAAAATCAGCTGTGAACCCTCAAGCCTCAAATGTCTGTTACGGAAAGTGTTGCCAATTCAAGTACAGATGTCCTCAAGTACTTTTACGAGTTGGCACTGGGCTACGAGTTTGGCACCTATAATAGCGTTGCGTACGGTAGCGTAAAACCTAGGTCACCAACCTAGGTTTTTGCTGGCCGAAATCATTGTTAGGTACACACGGCTACACTTCAAGCTATATATTTCCAGTATAAGCTAACCTCGCATTGTACGGAAATCCTATATAATGCGAGATCAGCATAAACTGGAAATGTATAGCGTGATGTGTAGCCATGTGTACTAGTTATTTAAGGTGGAAGCGTCAGAGTGGCTCGCAAATTTTAAATTTTCTTACGTTTTTTGCGATTTGCAGGTCAGGATCAGGATGTATGATGATAAAAAATGAGTCGCGCTCGCGCTAGTAACACTTATGTCTAAAACCCTCTCAATTTCAAATTCAAACCCTCTCAACCCTATACTGTCACTATTTATGAAAAAGTCATTCAATGGGGTTAAATGAACTTAGAGGGTTGTATTGAGTTCAGAGGGTTGTCTAAAAGGTCTAAAAAAATCAATGACAGCACATGCCTATCTTTGAAGGTTGACTAACAATAACCATTTTATGATTTTAAAATTTGGTAAAAAATAATGCTTTATTTGCGAAGGTGTTTTTACCGACACAGTAATTAATCCTTATCAAAATAAAGATGTTAGTCATCTTTAGCGTTCAATTGTGACCAAAACTGCCCTTTGTACCATTTAATTTAGAAGAATATCGAGATATCACAGTTTTAGAATAACTCCAGATCAAAATAATCGCGCGCTGCGAGGCGGGCGGTCATGTTGTTGGGAAAACCAATGAGATTAGATTCAATGCACAAATATTGTGCGTAACGTAAAGTAGGTTTTTGTTTCTTTGTAATCGGTGCTCTTTAACAAAAAATATACGAATAAGTATTCAAGAAGAACTTTTAGTCATTATTACTTAAGATACATGCAACGACATCTTTTGAGCCAAAGTGGTACTAATGACTAAATGTGCTCACAAGACAGCTTTAGAACGGGGGTTGTGGAGGTGTTTATAGTAAAAATATTACATTATAAACATGTTTTTAAGAAAAAACTTGTGAAATAGTTGGAACTTTGACCCCCAATATCTCCGTAACTAGAAGGTTCCCAAGTATGGTTTAGAACAAAAAAAAATATCGCAATGACGGGGAGAACAAGTGCCGTTCGGCTTCGTCAAGGGTCTTGTTACACCCTCTAAAGTACTAAGTGAGTAGAATCGACTGACCGAGTTTTTCAAAAAGTTATAATAGCAAAAGGTAGGTCTAGATTAGTCTACATGACGCTGCTTTGAAAATGTACAAAGCCTAGCTTACTTAAGGTTTGTGTTCGATAGCTTTCTAAGCATTATATTTTAGCAGCTCGATAGATGGCGTTGTTCATTTGATGCCATTTTCTGAATCGCGGTGCGCAAGGGTAGCCCGCGAAATTTAAATTTTCTTACGTTTATTGCAATTTGCAGGTCAGTGTCAAGTTGTATGTTGATGAAAATATGAATCGCGCCAGTAACACGTATGGAATTACAGAATTAATTTTATTAATATTAATTATAATCATTCAAATCATCAATACAGCTCTCCGAGTTCATATAATCACATTTAATAGCTATTTCATGAAAAAGTCACTCTTTGAGATTATATGAACTTGGGGGGTTGTACTGATGATTTGAATGATTATAATTCTGTAATTCCATACGTGTTACTGGCGCGATTCATATTTTCATCAACATACAACTTGACACTGACCTGCAAATTGCAATAAACTTGAGAAAATTTAAATTTCGCGGGCTACCCTTGCGCTTCCACCTTAAGATTATCCGTGAAAGAATGACGCTCGCCCGTGTATGCTGGATAATATATTATAATATTTCGTCCGTGTGAATTTAAATACAATGGTGTAATTGTCATCTTAACAAACAGACAAGTCCACGCGGTAGAGGGGGTTCGTTACGTCATTTTCAAGAAATGTAACGAAACCAGTTACTTGGTCGGCGTCACCTGTTTCAAAACTAGTCATTTTTGTAACTAGTTATTTTTATTCAGCTACTGTGATTGTTAGTATAAATACCTTCACCAACTATACAGTTACACATGAAACGAAAATAAATTAAATCTGTTAAGAAGAGGTTTGCAAGTGTTTGTCAGACTGGCTGGTATGGGAGATGACGGATGTTTTAAATATGACTTGTTAGGAACATCTGTATGTCATTACTGTTATTTTCTGTGTTGTCAAGAAAAACCAAATAAAAATTTCTATGTGCTTTTTACGTTGCCTTTCAATCTACGGATAGCCAAGTCCCACCAGGTTATGGACCCACACACGTAGTAGAGAGTAGGCAATATGGAAACGAAAGATGTTGCAAACACGACTACGGGCGGCGGACTAGAGAGATCGCAGCCGGTACGAGATACGGGTATGAGTTTAATGTCAATAGAGAAACTTGATGGAAACTCGAATTATAGTACATGGAAGTTTATGGTAGAGTTGTATTTAATCCATGATGATCTGTGGGAGTACACTCAGAAGACACCAGAGAGCACAGATGTATTTGGCTTAAAGAGAGACCAAAAAGCGAGAGCCAGGATATGTATGATGATACAACCGCATTGCCTGATTCACGTGAGACATGCGAAAACGGCAAAGGAGGCTTGGGAGTCTTTGAGGTCAGCTTTTGAAGATAAAGGACTACATAACCGATGCAGACTTTTATCAAAGCTAGTAAGCCTTAAACTTGAGCAGTTCACATCTATGAGAGACTATGTGACTGCGCTAATGTCAGTAGCACAGCAGCTGAGGGATATCGGAAAAGAAGTTGACGATGAGCTGTTAGCGGCGCTGATGTTGCAAGGATTACCGGAGGAGTATAATCCGATGAGATTGGCGTTGGAGAACACCAATATTGAGCTGACAACAGACTATGTGAAAACTAAACTGTTGCAATTAGACCAAGGCGCATCTTGCGCAAGTTCCAGTAATTCGACGAGTGCTGCACTTACAGCGAAGATGAAGAATCAGAATCATAAAAAGTTTGTTCAGAGGAATAAAGACAAAGAAAAGAAAATAAGATGTTTCATTTGCGATGGATTGCATAAAGCTTGTGACTGTCCGGATAATCCGAAGCGGAAGGCGAAGGCGGTTAATATGGTAACTGCAACACCGACTGCGACGGCGATGGAGACAGCAACGGCGACGGCGATAGCGCTTGATACGAGCAGTCAAGAGAAGCAAGCAGATGATGCATGGGTTATTGATTCAGGAGCTTCGATGCATATGAGTAGCAGAAAAGACTGGATGAGTAAATTTGCGGAGGCTAATCGTAAGGTTGAAGTGTCTTGTGCAAATGGAGGTAAGATGTATGGAAAGGGATATGGTAATGTAATAGATGAGCATCTGAACATTGAGAATGTGTTGTACGTACCAGGACTGACATCGAACCTACTGAGTGTTAGTAGTATTGTTAAAAAAGGTAAGGTCGTTGTTTTTACCAACAGAGGTTGCGAGATTTTCAATGAGTGTGAGTATACGTCGAGAGGACAACCATGTGTGATAGGTTTGCTTGATAAGGGTGTGTATAAAATTAAATCTCCTTCTCAGCAGGTCTGTGCAATAGCGACTACAGCATCAATGGAGCTATGGCATAAGAGAATGGCACACTTGGGTATACGGAATTTGACACTATTGAGAGATAAAATGGCAACTGGGGTAAAGTTTGAACATAACGACAAATTAGACTGTGTAGCTTGTCTAATGGGAAAACAAACGCGGCAACCGTTTGAGAGAAATAAAGCCACGCGAGCCAAAAGTTTATTAGAATTGATACATTCCGATATCAGCGGACCAATGAGTGAGAATTCTTTTGGAGGTTTTAGATATTATATTACTTTTATTGATGATTTTTCGCGTAAAACTTTCGTATTCTTTTTAAAGCAAAAGAGTGAAGCCTTTGAGAAGATGAAGGAGTTCAAGAGTTTTGCTGAGACACAAACAGGTAAGAAGTTGAAGGTTTTAAGAACCGATAATGGGCGCGAATATTGCAATAAAAGGTTTGACGAGTTCTTGAGAGAACACGGTGTTAGACACCAGCTTACGATTGCTTACACACCTCAACAAAATGGTGTGGCGGAGAGAGCCAATCGTACCATAGGGGAAAAAGCACGAACAATGCTTCAAGAAGCAGGTCTTCCCGTTCGATTTTGGGCTGAAGCTGTAAATACAGCGGTGTATTTGAAAAACAGGAGTCCTACCATCGCAGTGAAGAACAAAACACCCGAGGAGGTTTGGAGTGACCATAAAATAGATTTGTCTAATCTTCGTGTGTTTGGTTGCAGAGCGTTTATGCATATCCCAGATGAAAAGAGAACCAAATGGGATGCAAAGAGTAAAGAACTAGTGTTTGTAGGATACTGTGAAGAATCGAAAGGTTACAGATTAGTCAACCCTATGAATGGAGAGCTGCATAGAGCGAGAGATGTGGTATTTTTCGAAAACCAGATGAACCATAAATTGACTAAGACTGAAGAGGATAAAAAGACTGAAACAATTCTTCTAGAGAATGATGATGGGAGACAAGTTGTTCATCAAGAAGAGACCGAACTCGAACGTGATAGAGATCACACAGATGATGTTAGAGATGCTGAATTCATGGAAGAGGAAGATGAACAGTGGACATCATTTGAAGAGCGGCCGGAGGAAGAGCAACCTGTTGAAACAATACCTGTAGTAGAAGAGAGAAGATACCCACTCAGGAACAGAAAACCTGTGGAGTTTAAGGATCATATCACCTATGAGGCGATAGTGGAAGAAAGAGATCCACTAACAGTTCAAGAGGCACTGTCGAGAAAAGATGCAAAACAGTGGAAAGTTGCTATTCAGGAGGAGCTGGATGCATT
Source organism: Eugnorisma glareosa (assembly GCA_947578425.1). Classification (NCBI taxonomy): domain Eukaryota; kingdom Metazoa; phylum Arthropoda; class Insecta; order Lepidoptera; family Noctuidae; genus Eugnorisma; species Eugnorisma glareosa. Next base: position 19,933,619 of record OX387966.1, on the reverse strand, counting down.
AAAGAAAAATAAAACCTGGGTGTTGGTAAAGCCAAACCAAGCGAGCAACATTATTGATTCGAAATGGTTATTCCGAATCAAAAAGGAGGCGGGAAATAAGACTCGGTATAAAGCTCGTTTGGTTGCAAGAGGTTTCAGACAGAGAAAGGGTATTGATTACGATGAGACGTTCTCCCCTGTTGTGAGTCATAGCTCTTTGAGGCTGCTAATAGCGCTAGCAGCGCAGATGAATCTGCAAATAAATCACATGGACGTGAAGACAGCGTTTCTAAATGGAAACTTAAACGAAGAGGTTTACATGCGTCAACCACCATATTTCGAAGAGAAAGGCAAAGAAGACCATGTATGCTTATTGAAGAGATCTCTTTATGGGCTGAAACAGGCACCACGTTCATGGAATTATAAACTTCATTCAGAGCTAGAGAGTCTGAATTTCAACCGTTGCAAGAATGAACCATGTGTCTACACCAGGCGAATCGAGAATGATATGATAATACTTGCAGTTTATGTTGATGATATACTAATCTTTTATAACAATGCAAGAGAAATGCATAAGGTCAAGAAAGAACTTATGTCCAAATTCGAGATGAAAGATTTAGGAAAAGCTGAATTATTTTTAGGGATGCGGGTAAAGCAAGAGAATGGTCACATAAAGATTGACCAAGAAGATTATATAGAGAAGCTTCTACGCAGATTTGGCATGGAGGACTGCAAGACAGTTGCCACACCAGCAGTACCTGGTCAACATTTGAAGAAGCCAGAGGGCTCACACACACCGAGTGACAAAATACCTTACAGAGAGTTGATAGGATCACTGATGTACTTGGCTGTGTGTACGCGACCAGACATAGCTCATGCTGTGAATATTATGAGTCAATTCTGCAACTGCTATGAAGAGATTCATTGGAGTGCTGCCAAGAGGATTCTAAGGTACCTTAAAGGTACTAAGAACATGGGACTCGTGTACTCAAATGATGCCTGTAGTAAAGAGATACAAGGTTTCTCTGATGCTGATCATGGAGGGAATATAATAGATAGAAAATCTTATTCCGGAAATGTTTTCACATTGGCAGGAGGAGCAGTGTCATGGCAGAGTGCTAAGCAGAGAAGCATAGCCATATCAACAGCAGAGGCTGAATATGTCAGCTTATCGGAAGCTGCTAAAGATGCCATATTTTTGAGAAGGTTCTTGGGAGAACTGGTGGACACCCAAGAAAAGGCTATCACAGTTTACACGGATAGTCAGTCAGCAATGGCTATAGCACAAAACCCGGTGCACCATCAGCAGACTAAGCATATCGATTTACGATATCATTTTGTTAGAGATGCCTTAGAGAAGGAGATTATTAAGTTGAAATATCTCGCAACAAATGTGATGGTCGCTGACATTATGACAAAACCTGTGCCTAAGAGTAAGCATGAGTTTTGTCGTAAGGAGATGGGTGTGCAAGAGTGAGTCAGAGGGAAACGCTTGAGGAGGAGTGTTAAGAAGAGGTTTGCAAGTGTTTGTCAGACTGGCTGGTATGGGAGATGACGGATGTTTTAAATATGACTTGTTAGGAACATCTGTATGTCATTACTGTTATTTTCTGTGTTGTCAAGAAAAACCAAATAAAAATTTCTATGTGCTTTTTACGTTGCCTTTCAATCTACGGATAGCCAAGTCCCACCAAAATCACTATCTACTTAAGAGTATGTAGCTATACTGTTAAATCAATAAATTAACTTCGCTTCATACTTTACTCAGGCTTAGGGCTGACTGCATTAAATGTATTTATGACTAATTATTAGTGTTTACTATGAACCTATGATCAACCAGTCGACCAACAGACACTACCGACAGTCTACTCACACCCAACAATCACACCCCACAACCTACTCACACCCAACAATCACAGATAACTGAAATAACGCAATTACAAAAATCACTACTTATAACTAGATTCGAAACTAGTGATTCGGTTACATGCCGCGTAACTAGTTATTGTATCTAGTGACGTGAAATAACGCACATGCCTACCACACGGACGAAGTCGCGGGCGCTCGGGCACAGCTAGTAATTTAGTACTTCGTTACTGGGTTGAAAAGAAAAGGTACTTACCTGCCCGTCTATTTTAGACTGTTACTTTTTGTAGTTCTTAATAATTCCATAGCTGACTCAGCTGACTGCCACTGATAATCACTGATTGACATTTGTAGAAATCATTCACAAATCATTGGTTGAACCGTATACATTTTAATAATAAAAATAGTAAGTTTAAATCACGGTACCTACTTACACACATAATTGCAAAAAAAAATTTGGTGACAGAATTTCGTATACCTACTACTTATTTTTGTTTTCTTTAAAGATTACAAAATGACAAAAAAGTTCCTAAAATACCCTGGCGATAGAATAGACCCTGACGATAGAAGTGTTGTTACTACATTGCGCATATGCTTTGGTGATGCCTTTACGAAAGGAGGTAAGTACTTGGCAACCACCATGCAGGATTGCAGGTATGACCAAAAAAATGAACGTGAACCACCACACAAAACGCATGCCACTTGGTTTCCCCCAAAATAAGAAGCCTCAATGTAAACATGACCGATATAAGTAGGTACCTGAACTTGCGATTACAAATGGGATGGTTCACACTTGTTTGCGTCACCTTCGATTCAGCAGAATTATATAACGCAAAATACGCGCTTAGACGTGGAGTTGCGGACACCAGCCCGCTATTACAATACAATACTATATAAAGCTCGATTTTTACATTTAAAAATAAACTCACGCCTTGGGGGCCTCCCATGGGGGTAGGCAAAAATCACCTGCTACGATCCTAACATACTCCTTTTACCTCATCCACACATCTAAGTCAGCACTGTAGCAGTATTTAAAGAGAACCTCAAAGTTGATCCGCTGGCACATACTGCCTGAGCCACTTACATAGCTTCGTCAGACTTCTTGTTCGCGTCGGCTCAACCCAATTCGCGCTAAGCCAGATGGTTTTTTCCCCGAACATAAACATTCATTATGTGTTCGATTTTGCCGCACAACTTACTGACCTTTACCCCGTTTTACCCAAAGTTAAGGCTACGGAAGAGCAGGCAAAACTTTCTCTTTCATGCCACATAAATCTGTTTATAAATTACTTTATGTTACAGGTATTGGTGTGATAGTAGGTACTTTATTGTCAACGTTTTGCTTAAATCGGAAAAGGTGGCCCATCATAGTCGGGTTAGGCGTTGGCTTTGGATATGCTTGGGCCCACTGCCAGTAAGCTATAAAGTACAATATTTGCAAATTGTAGAACCCGCTAATGTCAAGTAGAAATCATTTGAGTCTCATTGTAAGTACTATTGCAACTTAGCTAAACTATTGTTCGATTATAGGTACTGCACAACACGCGTTTAGTTTTACCTCATAGGTATTCTTACACCTTCCTAATGTCTTTGTTAAGGGCAGTGGGGTATCTAGGGTTATTTTTCAGGGAGCGCCTGGTCCCTGAGGGCCCTGCCTCAGATGCCATGGCCAATGCGATGAAGCAGAGTCGTCACCAAATGTACAGTCAGTGAGTAGGTGCAATTATTATCATAACGCTTTTTTTTTTTTCGGAAAGTAGGTTATTGAAAAAATAACATCTTTAAAAATAAATAGGTAAAATTGAAGTGTCTGTTTTTAATATCAAAATAACAGTTTTTTTACTGAATGAAAACTACTGTGAAAAAGTTTGCAACGAACTGAAACTTGGAAAAAAAAATGACAAAAAATTTTCAAGAACTTTTTTTCATGTACTTGATAATTTGATGGCAAAAGTAAGCTGGCCGCTGCTTTGCAATCCAATGCATTTTTCCTTCCTACTACCTTCTTCTTATAGTGGAAATTGATTTATCTATATGTATAACAGATTAGTGATCGAATCGACTAATTTTAAGCAGAAGATTCTAAACAGCTATTACTTGTAGATATTTATATACACGCAAGGATTACACAACTGCCCAAGCACAGATAATGTCAAGCACAGATAATATAATACTGGGAATAAAAGTGAAGTTTAGGTATATTAGCGCCCGATTATCCGATCACTGGTTAAAATTAAACCAAACAAATACAAGGTAACTGAGTCATGTGAGCTCTCGTGCATATAATAAAATAAAGAATTTTATTATTATTTTATTTAGACATATATTATTTCATACTTGATAAAATCGAGAATTGTACATCCCAAAACTTCTGATTTCTGATACATGAACTTCTGATCTCATTTCTCTATAGGTACTTCCTTTCAAATTCAGTTTCATTGGGCGGTATTTTAAATTATGACCTTCCTTAGATTCAAAGTTAAAGTCAATATTATATATTTGCGGTAAATGTGGTACAAAAGGTGGTAAAAATAACTTGTGCAATTATTCGACACGGGGTCAGAGGGATTATTAGGGGGAGGGAAATTATAGAAGGATTAGCATCCTTCTATAATTTTATTAGAAGGTTGCATCGACTTAGTATCTGTGTAGTAGGTACTTGCATTTCTAACGACAAGTAAGTCTAATGTCTGTGCAACTTTACAAATTATTATTCTATTCGTTAACGTTTTTAATTTTTATCTTTATTTGGTAGTTGCTTATCTATCACAATTTTTGAACTCAAGAGAAACAAACTGTAACAGGACCAGCAGCAATACCAATACAAGCAAGTACCTAGCAACAAAATAGGAATATTTTGAACTGTCAAATATTAAACTGCCAAAATCAGCTGTAAGTGTAAACTCTCAATAACAGTAGGAAAGTGTTGCCATTACTAGTGCTTCTTCTCGGTGGGAAACCAGATGGTCGATGGGGGTATCGCGCATGAATTTGCCGCTAGACGCGCTCGTGTAGAGTAAGGTCTTGAGAGATGACAGAATGTCAGTCAATGTTCGCGCGTTGCGCGATTTCTTAACACGTATTTTTACTGATATTCACGATTTTAATTAAGATTGAGCATTCTTGATTAATAATGGCTTGAAGTATTTGAAGGAGGAATGATTTTTAAATGTTTCATGCCTGCTAACTTAAGAAAAATATTGTAAATATGTTTATGAAGTTTACACGATAATGTTATACGTGATAAAAATAAATATACTTTTTAAGAAGTTAGTGGTACTTTATAGTATAAAAATAAAATGAATGATAGAACCTGACTTAACAGTGGCACCATCTGGTGAGCTCAAAAACGATATTCGTCATTGAGACTGTCGTCGCCTGACGTCCTCAAATATTTTAAATAGGCTACGAGTTAAGGCTATATATGTATAATAGCTATTCACAAACGCTCCGATTCGATTTCGATTCGGAAAGTCGTATGTCTATCTCGGTCGCTTTCGTAATGCCAAAAAAAGATAGACATACGATTTGTCGAATCGAAATCGAATCGAAGCGTTTGTGAATAGCTATGCAGAACTGGGCTACGTAGTTTGGCGCCTTCATTATTGTTGCGTACGTTAGCGTAAAACTTAGGTTTTTGCTGGTCGAAACCAGTGTCATGTTCTAATTTATTCAAGCTTAGCTGTTGTTTATGTAAGTGTACATTGTGCATTAAACAACTTGTACAGCTATACGATGGAAACGCACGGAAAGCAATACCTACCGCAACGCAACTTAGGCCAATGAAGCTGTAGGTGCACGGGTGGCTGCAATACTCGCTGAGCTTACTTTTATGTGTAAATTTTAGAAAAAGCGCAATACCTCTGTTATGGTGATTCAGACCATCAAACTGAACACTTTCCGTAAGGTATATGGGTCCAAACGGACTTCGCATACAATCTATCACATCGGCTGAGGCAATAAGTAAGTAAGAAGAGACAATTTGCGACCACCACTCCACAGGCTACCCTAAGGATAAAATGGGTTCTCCAGTTTGATGGTCTGAATCACCACTTAGGAGGTATTGCGCATATTTTGTTACCTACAGTCTTTATATTCAGATGTTTCCGTCATTCCATGTTCAGTCATGATAAGTGAGGAGAACACCCCTTTACGATTAGTTATGAGTCAAAAAGCTACCTCTAGTGCCACATAACAGTAGACTGGTAGTTTTTGTAGTTCTTAATAATTCCATGACTGACTCAGAGAGTATATAATCACTACGTTTAGACTGACTGTCGCTGCTGACTGACATTTCTAGAAATCATTCACAGATCACTGCTAAAATAGTATAGATTTTAATATTAAAAATGCATTGTTAAAATCCCGGTACAAGCACAATGATTACAATGATTTAAAGTTTTGGTGGTAGAATGCAAAATGGCAAAAAGATTACGAATAGACCCTGACGATAAAAGTCCTATTACTACATTGCGCATATGCGTTGCTGATGCCTTTAAGAGAGCAGGTAAGTCCCTGGCAACCACCGTGCGCGACGACCAATTGTATGAACGTGATTAAAGTAATCGTCCTATCCACCTCACAAAACGCAAGCCACCTGGTTACCTCCAAAATAAGCAGCCTCAATGGAACCATGGCCGTTAAGTACAGACCTGAGCTTGCTATTGCAAATGGAAGTGTAAACTAGATTGCGTCACATTCGATTCAGCAGTATTTACATATATAAATAAACTCACGCCATTTTCCCATGGGGGTTGGCAGAAACCACTGAACGCCACCTGCTACGATCCTAACACTCCTTTTACCTCGTCCACGTTCATACATCTAGGTCAGCACTTCAGCAGTATTTAAAGATCTTCAAACTCAATCCGAAGCAATCACTACACTAATGCCTGTGCTGCTTAGATAGTTTCATCCGACTTCTTGTTCGCGTCGGCTCAACCCAATTCGCGCTAAGCCAGGCGGTTTTTTCCCCGAACACAAACATTCTTACTTACTGTACCAGATTTTTACCCCGGTTCAGCCAAGGTTAACTACGGAAGAGCAAGCAAAACTTTCTCTTTCATGCCACCTACACCTGTTTATAAATTACTTTATTTTACAGGAGTTGGTGGGCTATTAGGTACTTTGTCATCGATGTTTCTCATTAATCGCAAAAGGTGGCCAGTCATAGTGGGGTTAGGCATTGGCTTGGGATTGTCTGGGGCCCACTGCCAGTAAGCTAATAAACGATATTTGCAAATTGTAGAACCCGCTGTTGTCAAGTAGAAATCATTTGAGTCTCATTGTAAGTACTATTGCAGCTTAACTGAAGTAATGTTCGTGTAGAGCAGTGGTTCTTATCCGGTGGTCCGTGGACCACTGGTGGTTCCCGGAAGCATCCCAAGTGGTCCGCGTCCTAATAAATAAGATCAGTGACAACGAGTCTACACAACGAGAACCGCGCGCGGCGTGAGCAATTTACAAACACAAAAATTTCATTAAAATCTGTAACTGTAAAGTGAATTTAACGTAAAAAAAAAAATGTGGGCTTTAAATAATTTGATGCGTGTTTTATTTATAGATAATTAGAACAGCCCTTTATTTATTTACATTTAGATACTGTATATTACCACCAAACCAATAAACCAACTATGGATCCATGGCGAGACTGAAATTTTGTCAAAAATTTCTCATGTCTAAAAGGTTAAGAACCACTGGTGTAGAGGTACTGCAGTAAGCTAATAAACGAAACACGCGCTTAGTTTTATCCTAAGGTATTCTTCCAACTTCCTAATATCTTTGTTATGGCGTGCTAGCAAGGGTATCATGTTTTGTTTACGTTACGTCGTGTTTGAGCCTTGGAAAAGTGGCAAAGCAGCTCATTACCCTACTTACTATTAAAATACCATCTCCTACAAATAGGTTTAGATCGAACCATGGATGCTTCTGTCAACTCGTTTTAAATAGTAGCTGTTGCCTGCGACCTTCGTCCGCTTGAAATTATTAAAAAAAGATTACTTCAATATTTTAAATTTTGTTACCAATCAAGGATGGGTTATTTGCCTAAGTTTCTCCTTACAACACCAGGTGCCAGTAAAAATCCCGTCAAAAATGGTCCAGCCGTCTCGGAGATTCGCCGGAACAAAAAAAATGCTTTGTTTTAAGTACTGCTTACATATACTTACTTTTACTAGCTGACCCTGCGTCACCTACGTAAGAGAGAGGAGGCATCATTCCGCATAATAAAAATGCGCGCGCGGTACTTGATCATTATTTTGCTGCGGATTTATTTTAAAACTGATATCTCCCAATATATTTATTGATATTAAATGATGTCAAGGGCAATTTTGTTCAAACTGAAATACTTAATGAATAGGTAACGTATTTATTTAGAAAAGGTTTAAGTAAAACCATGTTTGTATAAACACCTTTGCAAATAATGCATTATTTTAGAACAAAATAGATCACCCAGATTGGGCTATTTTCAAAAGTGCATAACGGCACTTTTACTACCTAATTACTTAGAACACCTAATTAATAAGTTAATTTTCGTTGGCCGCACTTTTGAAAATAACCCAAAAATACATGGAGGTTGGGTCCTTTGAGTACCATAATAGTGGTAATAGTGGTGTAAAAAGGTAATAGTGTGTCAACTTTAAAAGATAAACCTACTATGTCATGGCGGACTATTCCGTCACACATGATTGTTGCGTAACTATAACCGTATATGAAGCGTACACAACGCAAGCTCCCAAAAGAATACATTTTCTATGTTTTTGCAAAAAAAGCATTGTTTATCCGCTCCTATTGGTCGTAGAGTGATGTTATTTAACCTCTATAGTCTTGTTCGATTAAATATGGGCTATCCAACACTAAAAGAATACCTAGTTCCATTCTAACTAGCGGTTCCTGAGATTAGCGCTTTCAACCACACAAACTCTTCAGCATTTTATTAGTTGTTATTAAGCATTCAGTAAAAAACTGTTATTTTGACAAACAGACATTTAAATTTTTTATTTGTTTAAATAAGTGTTTATAATTTTTGCCATGCAGAAGACTTTGAGTAACGCTCGGACCCAGATTTCGATTCGGCTAAAATAAGATACGACAGACTAACTAGCCGAATCGAAATCTGGGTCCGAGCGTTACTCAAAGTCTTCTGCATGGCAAAAATTATAAACACTTATTTAAACAAATAAAAAATTTAAATGTCTGTTTGTCAAAATAACAGTTTTTTTGTTTTTTTAAGAACTAACAAATAAGATCATAAGTTGCTGCTCAGATCTTCAAGTCATAATTAATCAGGAATGGCTCAATCTAGACCACAATCGTGAATATTAGTAAAAAAATGTGTGCTTTTTAAGCACGCAACGCGCGAACACTGACATCTGACATTTCGGTGACCTTGCGCTACACTAGCGCCTCTAGCGGCGAATTCATACGCGATAACCCCCAAAGGGATTTTGCTATCCTTTATAGTTTTTTATATGTGTAGTTATTGGGACTTCTTTCGTGGTGCGGACTCTAAGCTCTAAACCTAACCTTTGAATACTCAACTCTTGACCTTGCAACGCTCTGATGAAATATTGACGAATGACAGAAACAGACATTGACAGTTGACAGTAGTCTCTGATGTGATGACATGGATGACATACGAGATACGAATGTCATTATTGTCAGTGTCAAAGACTACTACTGACTGACTGAGTCAGTGTCATACCTATCGCTTATCGTGTCGTGCCGTCCTATCAATTTTCAATGGTACGAATTATGTAAAAGCCACAAAATCAGCAATAAACTCAGTTTTCGGTGTACGATCCAAAATACAAGCACGGGTCAATCAAAATTCTTTCCGTACATTTGATTTTGTGGTAAAAAAAAAAACTAAGTTCACAATGGCAAAAGATAAATCAGCAAAAGAAAAAGCAGATGCTGAAGATTCATACAGGAAGAAATTGGACATGTGCATCACCGATGCCATCGTAAAAGGAGGTAAATATCGAAATTCAGATCTTTGTTTATGTTGTAAGGATCCGCTTTTGAATAGTTCTCCTGTTCTTAATCCATGACTGGCATAAAAGGACCCAGTGGTTGAAGAAGAGGATATACAGCGCACTTGTGTACTTTAATTGATTCTTCTTTGTGTCTCTGGCATGACTGAGCTTCTAATAATAGATTAATAGCACCGGATTAGCTTACATTGATGATGGAAATTAAGCCCTTTCCTAACCCCTGCGGACGCATTTCAGTAGTGTTCTTTTAGGATTTGTTCTGTACAGTGATCAATCTAGTTCCTTCAGGTGTGTGAGTAATTTGACTGTAATTGTAACGGGAGTAACTATTTGCTGACTTACATAAATGTTGCCATAGATGAAGCTTGGAAATGGCGAAAATTTGCATCATTAAAACATATTTTTGTGCCAGCGACACAAAAAAGAATATTTTTTCTCTCAAATGACTATAACTTTTGTGTTGCAGGTGGTGGTGTTTTACTCGGCACAATTGCATCAATAGTTATCTTTAAAAGGAGGTGGCCCATAACAACTGGCTTAGGCATAGGCTTGGGCTTTTCTTTCGCGAATTGCCAGTATGATCTAAATCCTAGAAAGAATACTATATAAATAATTAGCATGTAGGGTCTTCAGTTGTCAGGTAGGCATCATTAAACATAGGAATAAATAAGTAAGTATCATAGAACAAGTTAGTATTTTATAGTTATGAATAGAGTTACTAGTATGTAACATGACTGCAGTTGATAACATACTGACATGTGATTGTGTGGTGTGGTGATATATTTTACATCTTCGGTTGATGTTGATGAACTGCAGTCTGCTTGCAACTGAATTTAATTAGAATATCATTATTTTCATGTAGTTACATAAGTAATTAGCTGCTATTTTTATTATTTGTTTCTGTCCTGGGTCTAGAAGGATTTTGAGGGAAGAGATCATATCCAACACAGCAGATTTAAATTATGAGCTGCTTAAATTTGTTAAACAGCATTTAAGTATATCTGCATGAAAGTCCCAGGAAAAATACGATTGATTTTATGTGAAAATAAAGCTTTCTGAATCTGATTTCTTACTTAGTGCAATCAATAAATTACAGGTGGACATGGTGTAACAGACACAATCCCGGGGCACATAAATAGACATATTAAATAAGGTATGTATCACATCACATCCCACCTATAATCCCCCAAAGTAGCAGAAGTAATAATAAAATAATAATAAATAATAAATATCGCTGGACATTACACACAGCGCCATCTAGGTGCCACACTAAGCTACGAGGCTTGTGTCGTGGACACCAGATAGTTGATAATACTACATAGATACTTTTTTGTTTGTAAATACATACTTATTATACATATAAACATCCATGACTCATGAGAAGTGTACCCTAATAGTACAAGCACATTTCACTAGTTATGTTTATAAGATGTAATATAGGGTGAGCATATTGCCATCAATCAGGCACAAATATCCTGAAACCTACCTGCTGCGCTACTGAGAAATCTTTCTTTCACTAGTGACCATTAGAAGTAACCACATGGTGAGTTTTGATGAGTGCTACTAATGCTGGTCACCCACCATAGATTTGCATCAAAGGCAACATAGTGATCTGGTGACTTGTTATAATATTAGATTCATGTTATAATATTAGATGCTATACACGTAAACCTTTCAGAATAAATTCTTTAAATAATGGTGGAAGCTGCATAAAAATTCATTATTTTATTTTATTTATTTATTTAGGATCTCCAACAAAGGATATACACAATACATGAAAAAAGTAAACGACGACAAAAGTATCACGCAGGTGTACTCCTTCACTTACAGGAGACCACAGCATGCAAAATAAAATGTAGAACTAAGCTAACAAAAATTAAAAATCAAAATTCTACTCAAAATCAAAACAAATTTGGTAATAAAGTTGGAAATATAAAATTAAAATTAAAAAGGTAAATAAAATTAACAATGTCAGTAGCAATTAAAAAATTAAAATCAAAATTAAAATCAAAAAATAATAAAATTATACACAAAAATAATGAAAATAGTATTAATATTAAAATAGGTAATTAACAAGTATTATGAAGTTTTTAGAACACTAAGTGAAAGCTACTTAGACAGGACAAGTTTATAAACAGGGGTTACTCACTACCCAGCATTACATAAGAAAAGCATGTCAATTATATTTATTCTTTATTTTTCTCTTTCAGCTTTGAAATATCCAAAGGCTTAACAAAAATAAGCATCTACTATGGGACACCGATTACAGCATTTACTTCATGCCATGAAAAGCTGACAACTACATAGACCAATAATAATTTTATGAAATAGATGCAGTTAACTTATTATGCTGTTTTATTTACTTTCACAAGTGGACTGAAGTGATTATTTATAGTAAGTGTTCTGAAGTGATTGTATCAATCAATCAAGGCAAGCAAATATATGGCTCCTTATAGTAGGACCATTGTGAGGGCCATCGGGCCCTCGCATACTGAGCGGCCTCGATCACGACTTGTGCCGCTGACCGCAATCTTAAAGAAAATTGATCTGACGCTCGTCGTTCGACCAAACTTTCTTCCTGGTCGAAGAATATCTTCGAGTGTTCTCGGCTACAATAGCTAACGAGGAGTAGGTATTTGGATAGACACAACCTTGTACCCAGGACTATCCATAAGCGTAGTATTATATTATCTGTGCCATAAGCAACTTTCTGTAAAATACAGCTTTGTGAAATCTAGAAGTTCCGTACCACCGGCCCAGTTCTGGAAAATGGCTATATCACATTGTACTGGGATCAATCCATCATCACTGATGGGGCTAGAGTAGCCAATAAACCGGATATAGTAGTGGTGGGTCGATCATAGTCGCGCAATGCTTATTGACATGACGGTCCCGCCCGCATGACGAAAATCTAGTGAAAGCCGAGAAATATAAGCAAATCAAGTAGGTATCTCGACTTGGCTCTCGTGGTTGTCTAGGATGTGAACTCGGCGATCATTGTGCCGATAGATATGTCAGTTAATGGCTTAATTGCCAAGAGCCTTGACTAATTATTATTATTATTAAATGTTTACTTCAGACTATAAATTATCCATATATACATAATTAAATAAAATCACAATACAATTACTTTATACAATACTTATCCTACTAATCGAAATACAAATTATTGAACAAGACATTCACACAAAAAATAATAATAATAAATCAATCAATCGGCGAGCCAGATACGTCACCAACGTTCCTGCAAGGCTTCCCCTAGACACCACCAAACTACCGCGCTAGTTTGCCGACATCTAACGTACCAACATAATATTCATCCATCTCTGTTGGATTGGGCAATCAGCACGTGAAGCAATCATCTTCAAGATACCATTGCTGCTGTCTCTCACACGCTTAAAAATAGACACGACTTTCTTGCGGATAATCGCATGAAAGCCGTCTGTGCGCGCCTCCGCAAACATTGCAGATGCACTGTAGTAACGAGGCAGCCGCAGCAGCATCCTGAATATGTTGTCGTACTGTATTCTTAGGACATTGGCGGCCCGCCGGGTATGACTCAACCATAGGCTGCTCGAGTAGAAGGATTGGCAGTATGCCTTAAACAGTATGATTTTTACTTCTACCAAACAACGCGTACCTAAATCTACGTGCAAGCATATTTCCTCGCACCGCCAATGGGTGGTGCGAGGAAATATGCCGAATATAACGAAGGGCATTCCCTTCGTTCTCTTTCCAAATCGGCGTCATCAGTCATGTCTTCAGTGACAATGTGTCCCAAGTACTTGAAGCTAGCTACCACCCTCAGAGTCACTCCGTTTACCATAATAGCTGGAACACGGACCGGTGCGTTTTTAGAAGAGTTATATATTTCATTCCATGCTTCGCTGCGTATGCCTCACATAAGCCACTAATTTCCTGATCGCCCCTACCGACGGCCCCAGCAATACCATATCATCCGCGTAGCTTATATTGTTGTCACATACCTCATCTATGTGACACCCGTATGCGTATTGCTGAGCTCGCCGATTAGGTCGTTTACGTACAGGTTAATCAACAGAGGAGAGGTACCTGCTGAGCTAATACCTGAGGAAGCTCTTGTTAGGCAGCTGGATAAAGAGCTTGATTCAGAAAGCGGTACTCCTGGACACGGCTCGTATTATTAGGAGGTTCCTTTCTCCGGAGTCATGACCACTGGTAGCTTGAACCCTGTTCCCGAAACCCCAGTGGGCTACTATTTTTATATTGTAAAATGCAATAGATGTGCATGGGAATAAACAAAGGAAATAAGTATAATCAGCCATGTTTCTTGCTGGAGAGGCCACCTCTTCTATAACAGGGAGTGGCTCTTAATCCTCTAGGTTGGCCCAGTGCGGGTTGGTGGATGTACCTAGTCTTCGAATCTGTGGCTCACGATGTTTTCCTTCACATGTTTTAAGGGTAACACTTAACACAATATAAAATGAAACCCAAAAATAAAGAACAATATTTAATCATTTATTGTACAAATCGATACTGGAATTAAGATAGAGGATAGATTTAGTGTATCCTAACAATAAAAATAATTTAAATACAACAATAATTATATTTTAGTATGAATAGACAAGCTTTACCAACAACCCATATACAGACACCCAACGTGGTGATAATTATAACTATAAAACATGGCAACACAGGTTAAACAGCACTTACAGTTTCGGGGTACCGGACGGCGACGCCAATCAGAGATACATAAAGCATTCATCATCTCAAGCTTAGTGAAGACTGGTATTTAATTAATATAACCGTTTGATCAAAAAGGATATGGCGACATAAATCAGTGACATTTAAAAGTAAACATTCAACGAGTGCAATCATAACAACAATGATATATTATTACAAATATTAATTAATGGTTAATAAAACATAACATTGCGCATGTGTAAGTAACATAACATGTGCAAGCGTTAGGCAGAGGAGTACCTAATAGCAAACCCAAATTTCGCTAGTTATGTTAAATCGTAAACTTGATTGATAAAGTTAATTGATTACAAATCTATTGTATGACCAATCAACAATCAGAATGGATGTTTGTTTGACAATGCGCATGCAAAACATAAATGAGCGTTTCAACACGTCCCCACCAATAAACAACGTTGAACAAATACAATGAAAACATTCACATAATTATATATTTTGTTAGATTTATACAAATTTGTCTTTTTATTTATCAAACAATTTCATTTTGTTATAAAATGCACTTTGTTGTTACCATACACAAGGTCGAGAAATAGGAAAACAAAAGAGATTCCTTAAACTAATTGTCACGCAAAAGAACAAATTATATTTTGTTCAAAGATAATTAGCTCAATACTATAACTTTACTATCATAGACACAATACATTATTAAACAAGACAAAAATACTTTAATTGGCAAAAAAAAAATATATGTATTTCCTCACAATTACATGATTAAATAAATACCATATCATTTTTTACTGACACATTTGAAAACCTGTGACACTCGATATATCATTCCGAATTGAACACAATATTTTAAAAATCTAATCTTATTAAATAAACACCTTTGCGACGATTTAAGACACATGCGCGCGCGGCATTTTGTTGTTGCAATGCCTCGCGTAAATACAGCAGGGTCAGATCAAATCAGCAGGAGATTTTTACAACCCTTATGCCAAAATCTACCACACCAAAATGACTTCCATTTTCCGAAGTAATTGATTTTGGATACTACTTCATTTTAAATCTTTTCTAAACATAGGTACGTTTTAGATGGATTTAAGACTGATTTTACTGAATTAATAAGAGATTTTGGGTTGGTTCATTTTAGCAGAACTGTGTCCATTTCAAGTTTTTTTTCTTGACCCTTTTTAGTTATAGTGTTTCGCATCTCTGTCCCGCGAAAGATAATGCGACGACAAAACTTTGTCGCACTGCGCATGTTAGTTTCTCACGAGCGATGTTCAAACTATGACGACAACTAAAATAAATAGCTAAATTATAAAATAGAACATTTGGTAATACATTTGACTAGTAAACCGTTCGGGACAACCGATTTCACTCACAGGAACAATAAACAAGATTTTGATCGAAATATAAACAATGTTAACACTACAATAACTATCTCAATACTAATACATAATAATTAGCGATTTGTCTAGCAATCCGAGAAAATGTTAGTGGTTACTTGGACCAAGTATTGTGGGCAAATTTACAGTGTGGAGGGATGTCGACGCACATCCATCGTACATCATTCCGAACCCACAGAAATTTTTCATCGGCCATTTTTAGGGTTGCGAACCCGAAGGGTAACCAACGGGACCCGGTTTAAAAAAATGCTCGTAAGAAAACTCAGTCAAAGAAAAGACTGTAATTTGTAATAATCAAGACCTCTTTTCTCTGCATTATAATATTGTTCTCCATCTTTCAACAGGCAAGTACGAAGCTCAATCAAATATTACTAGGTAGGTAGAATGTATAAAGATTTAAAAATGTGTAAAGTTGCTATTACATGTCGTGATAGATACCTATTTCTATTGCTATTTTAAAGATCCGTTAAAATATGGCACTTTTTTTTTATAGTACATTATTATTTTATGGTGTATTGCTCAAGTGCACCTAAATGTATTCTGTTGATCCCAAGTTACTCGTAATATTACAAAAGTGACATGTATGAAGTATTTTACACCATTACGCCTGTAATCCCCGAACGATTAGGCCGAGGTGAAACTAATAATAGACACGGCGGCACATGAAGCTATACATTTCCAGTATAACTTGGCCTCGCTTTCTTCGATTTCCTATACAATGAGAGATCCGCATAAACTGGTTTTGTGAAGCTTGATTGGCCGTCGTCGCCCACTTTTCGTCAGTTATATTAAGTCTCATGACAGGGGGCGAGCCACTGCCATCAATCGGGCACAAATCCGGACTCCGAAAATTCTTAGTAGGTGTCAACCTACTAAGAAATTTCTGATGGAACACCCGATTTGCACGACCTGGGAATCGAACCCAAGACCTGCCGCGATTTCGACCACTACACCAACAAGTAATATTACAAAGAGATAGTGCGAATTTTGTGAATCTGTATGTATGTGGAGGCTAATCTCCGGAACCACGTTACCTATTCGAAAAAATGTTTAGCCATTTGAAACGTGCATTACTCAGGACATAGGCTACTTTTTATCCGGGTACATCAGTAATCTATAAGTAGGAGTACATATATGTATAAATACAGATAAGGCCATGATGTACTGTTTATACATATGAGATTCTTATTGTTATTATTTACAAGTCAAAACATGTATTAATCTTCGTTTATTTATCATAGTGATAGCAATAGACATTGGTGTCTAAGACGACGTGTAATGGAGTGAAATCACATTTATACGCACAGTTCAGCATTTTCTTACATCTTTTTCCCTTGCTGTCACTTAGAATCGCAACTCACTAGAGTGGGAGATCCAATCGCTCCTTAACACATTCGAGTCCACCCCAGTTTCATAGTGCGCATGTGCCATCCCACCATACATATTGCAAGTGGACCCTCCAGGTGGGTCACTGGCATTACGTTTGCGGTAAAGTGAACCCACCTGGAGGGCTCTCGGCATTAGGTTTGAGATTAGGATTTAAAACCCTAAAATAAGTGGTAAAATAGAATTTTCAGGGGGTATTATCGCTATATTTGCTATCTGTGGGGGTAATTTCATGCCCTAGTAGGGTAGGGGAAGTGCAATAATCAAGAAATAACAAAAAATTGAAAAAGTAAAATCGCCCGCTCTGATCCCGTGACAGGGGTGTTCAATCTTTTGTGAGATTTTCATGCATTTTTTTTTAAATTTAATTTACGTAGTCGCAATTATTGTTACTTTTAGATTTTAATAAATAACATTTTAAAACTTTTGAATGATTACAAACATTGCATTTGTATTTGTAGGTAGTTTATTTGACAGTTAGTTTTGTGTGAACCACCCAGTAACTCTTGTAATACCGGATTATATTAGCTAGCGATACTCCGCAGCTGTGATGAATATCGATATCTTAACATAATAAACCAAACAAAAAACGGATTTGATGACATTTTGTTAGGTTAACGACCATAAGTAGTGCAGTTATTTTAAATACAACATCGATTTAAATCATAGATGTGCCCTTGCCGTACTTCGCGCGACCGTGTTCACACTGAGATGAGCTTGCTCGCTTAAACTTCACGGCATATAAATACGATATACTAATAAAATGTTGCAAAAAAAAAACGAATTAAAAACAGAATACAAAAAAGTTAAAATTACTTTCGGAAGTCGGTGCTTTTGCTTGTTTTATCGACATTTTGTATGTTTGAGGTTTAAAGAAACCTAACACGAAGGGGATCGTAGTCTAGGCAATTTAATTGAAAAATACTAAGCATTATTTATTCCCAATGTCAAGTCTGTAGCGATAATGGTTTCTGAAATATGTAGTTGTGAGTGCCTGTGAGAGATAAACGGGCAGGCAGGCTAAATTTCACAGTAATAAGTATTAGTTTTTGTCTATTTTGATGCCGAACACTAAAAAGCCTCGATTGTGAACTCATTTTCGTGTCCTAAAATGGAAAAATAATTATTTTTAGAAAATATTAAAATCGTGCCTATGGTTTTTCATCCCTGAAATAGGACCCACCACGTGGGTTCTCGGCATCTAGGAAGAGGTCGAAAATTGATTGAAAATAAAAATGCTTGTAATTTGAAACCACGGCGTATTCTTATTAATCTTGTTAAAATATACAACTGTTTTTATTTTTACGTTATTTGATGCTGTATTCGCTAAGAAAAACGTACATTAAAAATGAGCCCACGAGGTGGGTTCTCGGCATCCCAAGTGCGACTTGAGTGAACCCACCAGGTGGGTTCCCGGCACTGAATGTGTTAAAGTGCTTCGGATGCTTGCGACCAGACTTCTCGCTCCACCAAATGACGCCTTTACATGACAGCGTAAACGCTGATCCGTGCATGCTAATGTGATTTCACCCACAGCATAGTGTTTACCATCAATGAGGTGCAGTGCCGTAATACTGTCCTTATGACTTATTTTATCGTAGGTACTCTATAATTCTAGTTATTGTGATATCGTGGAGACAAACTGCTAATTTACAGCTAGTTTTATTTATTTATTTATATAAAAGTGTGAATATTTTGTTTTACTTATTTTAATCGAACAGGGCCGGTGTGAGCTGAGGTAATTTTCCCGCAGGAGTACCTATTACCTTTTGTTATGTTAAATAACAGGTTTTAACATGATAGTACGCGATTTTATCTGCCATTTTTTCCTCCGTGACTTCGGTTTAAAGAAATTTATTTCTCAAAAAGAACATACATAGTTCACTTAAATATGAGAAACTTAGCTTAAAAAAAAACTTAAATAGTAAATTATTTGTCGTTCGAACAATCGAGTACAAAATGTAGGTAGTGGTATATTATTGTTGGTTGGCCAAATACAACTTTAACCTATTTTTAAATATATTAATAGATGAAGAATCCCTTATGTCCTTTGGTAATTTATTATAAATCTGCGCTCCCTCAAACTGAATAGTTCTTCTTCCGTATAAAGTCCTTACTGAAGGTAGTTCTATACTATCCCTATTCCTAGCGTAGTAGACTTAGATGATTTAATTCAAATAATGATTGACAATGAACAGAAAACGTTAGAGAACCTCTTCTAACTGAACTAGATCAATGAGTAAGGTAATTGCGAAACCAATGGCGCTAGCATAGCTAGATCCAAGCATCGTCATTGGTATTCTGTTAATGTCAGTTTATATTTCAGAATAGCTAGACCTCATTGGTCAGATAGAGGACCTAGGTCTGGATACGCCATCTACAATGCACTCTCACAGGTCTGCAGGGGCGTGCCGTCCATAGAGGCAATTAGGCCTAGCCTACCCTACCATTCCTACCAACAACGCAACAAATGTATTTATTATAACTATGTAATAAAATAATGCAAAATATTTAAAAAAATAATTAAAACTCCTGTTAAAATACTTATAGCAACTTGTCGCGCCCGTGTGACGTAACTGATAATAATACTACGACGCTCGGTCCCGGCTCTTCTAGGCAACGACGCCGCCGGCCTAATTTCCATTGATAAATTTACGCACAGTGATGCACATTTTCGTGTGTATGAACGGCACACATGTATAGATCATTGATAGATTGGGGGCTCAACTCCTGCGAGTGTTGCTGGCCACTGATTGGCCACAAAGTATTATCCGGCTAAAACGGTATGCAGTGATGCAATTATATTTGGTAGTGTTTTTTATAGACAAAGTAGCAATTATATTTTTCTTAGAAAGTTGTAAGCCATATTTGTTTCATGTGACAAGCAAAATTTATTTCGCGATCTTGAATGTTTTGCTTTTTATAATATCTGACGGTTGTAATTCGCTTTGAAACGTGCAGTAGTGTAAATATTATTTGTTGTATTTGTTTATTTACGTAAAATGGTGTTCTGTTGTGAAGTTTGCGCTGATAATGTGTGTTTGTTATAAGTTAAAAACAGTAAGTATTCACAATCGTTTAATGATAAGATTCAAGTTGTGTCTAAAGGTAGGTACCCGAATTACGAGAATTAACCCAAAATTCATCTCGTACTCGTCATTTCAAATTAATCTTGCTTCTGTTTGCATTGTCAGAAAATCGTGATTTGCACTTTGAATAATGTGGTGAGTTCTTGTATTTATAACTTTGGTTTTTACAGGCTTATTTTCAATGTTTTTTCTAATATTCCAAAAATCTACACTATACCATGGTAATTTTAGGTAATTTTATTTTTTTGTTGACAGCGCACTCTGTTTTATTTTTAAGATTTTTTTAAAGAAAGAAGCTTCTACCTTCGTTTTTGTATTGACTGAATGCCATTGAAATTCCTGATATTTAAGCTAGATGGCGTTGTTTCTCATAAGCTTAAGTACTAAAAATACCAGGGGCGGGTGCGGGGGGCCCGGAAGGGTGACTGAATATATCAATAGATGTGACTACTTTGAGGGTCATCCTAAGTAGAGCGACGCTGTGATGTTGCCGAGTTTTTTGTTTTGGGTGTCAGTAATTCAGTATGTGTGGCCTACCTTACCAGACGAACTACTGCACGCCACTGCAGGTCTGTCAGACCTTTCCCTAGTAAAATGTTTGATTTTTTATCTAATGTTGTACAAGGATCTTTTGGCGTGTGACAAGATCGGAACTTACGATACCATCTTGTTTTTTTCAATACATTTCACAAAAGTTCGCCATCAGCGCTCCTTTGTCAACGCATTCCATTTTTTTTTTAAATAGATTCACACCGGCCCCTGAGCGTTAAATCTCAACATCTGAGCTACAATTAAGCTAATATCTATACATAGTAGAAGACTCAGTTCGCCTAACTACCCAACATAGGCACTAATACAATTTGGCCTAGACCTCTGAATTCACTTCCATTGACTTAGGGCACTTGGACCATTGTGATGTTGCCAGGAATCTTTTGTACTAACATTCCATCTTGCCTGAATTTTTCAAAGTGGTAGGGTAGGGTGATTTCATCCACATTTCGCCCGGAATCACAGGACCTTAAGCTCAGTCGTACTTGCTACCAATAAACCATGATTTACGTACGATAGGTAGTGGTATGGTTTAGCTGAATGGTAGGACAAAGGTGTATTTACAGTACACCCACAATTCGCTAGTTAAGTCGAAACAAGTTAGTAGGTAAGCATAGTTCTGTTCAAACTTTATAGCGGCTCGGAAGTTAGCTGCGAGTGACGGTCTGCGCAGTATACAGTCAAGACGATGCGTCCTCTGTGCCCCGCTTATACCTAAAATTGTGTTCTGCGCAGCTTTATGTCAGATGTTCCGAGCCGCCATAAAGTTTATCAAGCTAAAGTCTTCACTGCGTACGCTAAATTCGATCTTATTTGAAGCCCTTGTCAACAGAAGTGTACCCAGAGCGATTGATCAGTATTACACTTGTCCAACCGACTGTATCGATCGAGTCTTAGTACACCATACAGCCCACAACACACCGAAAGTACCACGTTACGAGAAAGCAAGATAACCCAATGTTTAAGGCCTTTTCATCACCTCTAGATTGGTACTAACCAAAAAAAATACGAAAAAACAAAGGCACCGTTTTTGCCAATTGGTCACGGGACCCCAAAAAATGAAATAGGATTAGTATGAAATCATCGATATTTGCGAGATAATGTAACTGGAATTTATCCGGAGGTGGCAAAAAGACCCTTTTATTTAACAACTCTCCGATTCGTATATCGAAAGGATTTCCGAACTTCATTTTAATGTTAATCTACAATATCCTTACTACCTTTTCGAACTACGATTCGAAAATGTTGAAACTCTCTCCTTGGGTATCAGCTCTAAGGCATACCGTTACCATTAACTATCACACTTATTTATAATCTATGGTCGAAAACGGCAATAACCGGGCAGTATATTTTCTTATAAACGACGAAAAAAATACAAGAAACCATTTGATTAACAAACTGTTGAACCAAATCGCGTTTTGGCGTAACTAGGAATATTTATTATAATAAAAACAGCGTAGTGACTTAATATTACTGTCAATTTTAAGGAAGCCCTAATCTCCCTCTAAACTAGTTCATTATCTGTCAATAACAACTTTAACAGAATATATAATAAGAAAACGTTACCTTTTAATCATCCTCAAACCAACAGTTCACCCACAATAACACATGAAAAAAATACAGACACTTCTACGGCTGGCAACCCTAACTTATCTGTCAAACCGGTTGGCTGGTACAGTGACCGGTTTGACAGATAAGTTAGATGATTTAATTTAAATAATGATTTGACAATGAACAGGGGGCCGAAAATTTAAAACTCTTAAAATGGACTTCGTGGTCATAACCATAAAGACAATTTTAAGAATTTTACATTTTTAACGTGATTCATATTATGCTTCTGATAAAGCAGCCATTTTAGGCCCCCTGAAAGCATTAGAGAACCTCTTCTAACTAAACTGGATCAATGGGTAAGGTAATTGCGAAACCAGTGGCGCTAGCATAGCTAGATCCAAGCATCTTCATTGGTATTCTGTTAATGTCAGTTTATATTTCAGAATAACTAGACCTCATTAGTCAGATAGAGGACCTAGGTATGGATACGCCATCTACAATGCACTCTGACAGGTCTGACACTTCTACGGCTGGCAACCCTAACTCATCTGTCAAACCGGTCGGTGTACCAACCTTATAACAAAAACTCTTTCTTCCCTCATTCCCAGCTACGCCAAAGCGTCGACAAGTACAGACTAAACAAAACTGAGTGGCTCACTGTGGCTCGTGGCTACTGTGATCGGCTCGCAGAGGTTAGTGGCTCACTTGGTGGTCATGTCGGGCCAGTAGTTGATGTAGTAGCGGTGGGTACTGCCTTCGAACAAACGGTCCAGCCAGTTCTCGAGCCCGTCTAGGAGGTTTTCTGTAAAAGGATGGAGGAAACACTGCGATTAGAGGATTTTCAATAGAATATGCTTGTTTTTCTTTATCTTCGAAATATTCGTTATGTCTTTAATGAGATGAAATTAAATTATTTAAATTTTCATTTTGTAAAGCCGGTTTACCGCCTTATTGGGAACGTGTTTTATGCCACTCAAACTCATATTTTGAGAAATAGTAAAGGTTATTTTTTTTAATAACTTTCTTTTGAGATTTATATAAAAAATGCAAAAGGCTTCAGTCAGTCTTTCCACATATAATTAACGTCTAATTTTGTACCACTGCCCAAATTCACATATCTTGTTGAAGTAAGGTGAGCGTAAGAGTCAATGGCAACTGACTAGTCTGTCAAAATAATAGTAATTTTTATTTTCATTGCAACAAGGTTGCTATTTATTTGGTGGTTTTAGAGGTAAAATAATTACGAATGGACTACATGTCGAGATCCTAGTGTAGATAACTTCGGTGCATAGTTACCGATTTACTGAATGAATTTGAGAAACTTCCCAGATATGAATATGACCTCTACGAGGTTTCTCTTTTTTTACCTTGCATGAGCACGGGCGGGTCGGATCCCTCGTCGTTGGAGGAGGAGTCGGGCGACGTGTGGAAGCCGATGAAGGCGCCCGCCTCCGGGTCGAACGTCGCTTCGCCCAGCGACCGCGTCATGCGGCTCATGCGCTGGGAACATGGATACATGACATGAAGTTTGTACTCAATACGAAAGTCACGGTTAAGAGGGCCCTTCCCGGCGCGTCTATCGTCAACGCGAGCATGGTCGAAAATCTTGTTGTTTCATCCAGAACCACAGCGGCAATTTTCTTTCAACTCCTCCGTCTTACCCCGCCCCGACCCCGCACAACTTGTCTTCCGCGCACCTCATACCGCCTAACGCGATGACATTGAACGAAAAATAGTGTTCGAAAATTTCTTAAACTTGTTCCAGGAAATACGTGTTTTTGAATTAATCTTACAAGTGTGTGAAATAAATATGTGTCATTATGAATCTCCATTACATTTGCAAGGTTTCTATCGAGATGTTTTCTTTATTTTTACAGTTTATGAGTACATTATGAACGGCCAAAGTTCAGGTAAAATTTGTGCAAAACCGCAATTTTTGGAGGCTTATACTGAATTTGTTTATACTTTATTTTTATTTTTTGCAACCATAGAAACCTAGATTTAGTGCACAACATACATATTAGTTAAAAAAAAATCAAAGATAGATGTGCAACATCGGCATAATCACGTACGAGCGTTTGTATGAAAAGTATGACGGGTTGGTCGCTCTTACGGAATGAGTGTTGCTAGGCTGTCACGGACGCGGTTCGCGTACGGGATATTTCGATTTGTAAGCGTCGAGCCGCGTACAGTGTGCGAGTGCCGCATGTTCGTGAATTTTGGATCCGTGGCTCGGTCACCCTTCGTACGTAGCACGGCGGGTTCAGAATTTTGAGAATGCAGAAATACGTGTGAGAGAATGACCAAGAAAAGATGGATTGTGTGAAGAATGATTTGGCAAAGGAAAATGAAAAAAAAAAAATGTTGCGACGAGTTATGCTCAACGAGTAACTGTAGTCGTGTGTTACCTTGTGCGGCTTGGTGCACTCGGGGTGCTTGGCGTGGTAGATGCAGAAGTACTTGCGGTGCGGGTTGAGCGCCAGCACCGTGCCCACACAGTTGCGCGCGTTGAGCCGCAGCTCGGCGCCGCCCAGCGACAGCTGCAGCACGCGCGCGAACCAGCCCGCGTGCCGCGACACGCACAGGTACGCGAACACCAGCGTCTTGTTCCTGCGAGCGTAGCATAATGTGACACTGCTGGGACACTCGCCTCCGACCTAAGCGAGGCCCAGTGCGGTTTCCTAGATCCTATCCAGACTAGGCACAAATACAGCCAACGAATAAAAAAAGTAAAGCCCAGCAAACAACTACGAAGGCACAGCTCGCGCGGTTCTCGGACGCTGAGCACTCGCTCGCTCGCGCGGTTCTCGGACGCAGAGCACTCGCTCGCTCGCGCTCCCGCTTGGCACCGAGGCCCTGTACCGTGCAGCGCGCCAGCTGTGATGGCAGCTCGAAAAGGCAAGCGCCTAGCGCTGTAATTCATCTTTGACGATCCTTTTTCAGCCGGATGGTATAGGAATTAAGGTTTTGTTTAAATTGTATCTTCTCAGTCTCTTCATCGCTTTTCCACATGTATGCGGTGAGCGTAACGGGTACATTTTAGGTCGACAACTCGACATAGTTCACGTGTTCGCCGGGGGCAGACTCGAACAAATGAATATATTTATTCGGAAAACGCCGCACTACTTCGCTTTAATTGAGAAGAAATGAACTTACTTTTTTTATAGTATTGAATGTTGACAGCCTTGAAATAATTTCAGGGCTGGTCCCAATAGGTTAGCGTTTGACCGCAACTAACCTGATGAGAAGCACTTGCCTAGAACCTTGAAGAGATCCAGAATAATGATTGGGGAACAGAGAAACCGGCAGGTAGTTCCACATACTGGCAGTTCGCACAATGAAGTACAACATACCCCTTTTCAGATTAAGGTCAACAAGTTTATATAAGAGTACGTACTTGCGATAAGGCCACACAATCTTATGGAACTTGGAGAGCAGCTGCACGCGACTCTGCAGGTCTACCAGCAACACGATCGTTCGGCATCCAGGTTTTAATAATCTGTAAGAAGATGGTTAATTTACGGTTGGAGAAAATATTATTATTGTTTAACAGTTTGACTAACTACGCAACTCATATTTCTAAGAAACATTACCAATAAGGTACAAACGCAGAATGCGTTTACAATTTAATTTCTAAAAATTAAAACTAACACGTGGTTTCGATAACAAAAAAAAAAAACAATGTGCACACAAAGCTCTGTTTGCGTTACAGCTTAGTATGTTTTTAGGGTTCAGTACCGCAATCGGCAAAACGGAACCCTTATAGGATCACTTTGTTGTCCGTCTGTCTATCTGTCAAGACCGTTTTTCTCAGGAATGCGTGGTGGTATTAAGCAAAAATTAAGACCAAATACTCAGGTCTGCTACCCCTTAGAGTAATGAAAAAATCAAACTAGTAAATCAACATACTACTACTAGCGATCAAAAGATATGACTGTTTATGTCGCATTTTATGCGATTTCACAAGGGAATCAGAACCTATAGGGTACTTCCCTTTTACCTATAATCATGATATTTCAGCACAAATATGGGAAAATTCCAAAAAATAAAAAAGTTGAAAATTAAAGGGTGTCCTCATACATAGTTCCTCACGCCAATTAAGATATTTTTTTAGATGATGGTACGGAACCCTTCGTGCGCGAGTACTACTCGCACTTGGCCGGTATTTTTTTCCCACAGTATTATTCATTCTCAACTAAACATTTCCCTGCCCCACGAACCACACATAGTTCAGGGCGATTGTTAAACTATTGTGTCAACTTCGTGAACATTGAATGTATTATTTTTAATAACTCAAGCAATGCCGAGCCGAGGTCGTTCCGCGGACGAATGACTATTCATAATATACCAAGTTCCCCCATGCCTTTGAAAGCACGATAAGCAGTTCCGACTTTTAATACTAGATCTTCGACAGACGTTACTGGTCAGTGGCCCGCAAGTCTCCCAACAAGTCTTACCCAGGGATATCGTATTGCCCAGTAACTCGTTTGCGGAGGTCAGAAAGGCAGTCTTTCTGATTTCAACTGCTAGATAAGACAGGAAGCCGACCCTAGCATAGTTTCACTGGAGTTTCTTGCCCATTCTTCTGTAGTGTGTAAGACTTATGTGTGTGTTATTCTAATATTAAGAATCAATACCTATATTAACATTTGTACTCGATTGAGTAGTAATACACGATATTCCAATGGAGGCACTTGTTTTACTCATTTTCCCGGATTGGCAACCTTACACGGCGACCCTGCCACCTGAGACGGGTGCCGAGTTCGGTCGCGTTAGGACTATGGTACAAGTGATTAGCTTTTGTCTATAAAAGTGGATTTTATTTTGGTTAAAATGTGCCGGTCGAATGTAGAAAATAGAATAGAATAGAATGTCTCCTTATTCGAGTATCCATGACGCACTGATAAAACAAACAACATAACAGATAATGGTGGATCACTGCTGCGACAACCCATAAGAAATTGCACAGCAGCGACCCACATAAATACAGTCCAGACGACTGGCAATCATGCTTAAGATACTGTTGCTGCTGCCCCGCAACCTGCGCACCAGGGAAGCGCACCTTTTACGCATTGTTGTGTAAAAACAATCCACAGTACGCTTGAAAAAGAAGACGTTTTTATATCTCAAAGTGCATCGGGTGGTTCAAATTCTATGCAGGAGTACCACTTATCGAACATTAGTATCGTGATGTTTATCATCTGCACCTTACTAGGAATCGCCGGACTCTACGCAGTGTATAAACTGTACCGAAATTGACATTATTCGTAGATACGGAATGAGGTTTTCACACAAAACCTATCACGTTCGTATCGTCGACCAAACCCGGAGACTCGTGTCTGTTACGAGTGCCGACCAGGCGCGCCAGGAGACTCGCCAGGAAGCGAGTATCAGAGGCCAGAAACCGCAGTAAGTGGTTATAGATGTGGTCAGTGATAAGTGCAGTGAGTTGTGTTCAAAAGTAAAGTGAAATATGGAAAGTTACACAACGGCTATTGGACAAATTTCTAGTTTCTTTATCAATTATTATTATTTTTGATATACATATATTCTGTCATGTATTTTGCTCACGTGGATATTCATGTGGATATTTCTTTTTGATGGTAATGGCAAATGACCTTGGATTGTTATATGACCAATTAAAAAATATTGAAAGTAATTTGAAAAAACTAAGTTATCTTATAAGGACAGAAACTGTTCTAAAACAAAAGTTACAGGAAGAAATATTCTTAAAACGTCAATTTGATGAATGTATACAAACCAAATCTATACAAATTGAAACGAAACAATTTAGTGCAAAAGTTTTACAGGAAATACAGTCATATTGTGATTTGTTTGAAAAGACATTTAACCAAATAGAAACTTTTTGCTCCAAAGCATACAGCTCTCAACCTAGTGCTGAGTGTACAGTCCAGACTAGAACTGAAGAAGACAATATGGAGGCTTTTAATTATAGGGCTGCCGTGGCACTATTGCCAGTTATGAATGGTGACGAAAATGTCACGAAAAGTTTAATAGATGCTATATATACAGTTCTTCAATTACCGAAGAAAGCAATAAAATGCCCTTCACCATAGAGGTCTACGCTTTGGAATGGACAACTACAGTACTTTCACAAGTTATTATGCCTTGTAAGTGCGACTGTGGCTTCATCTTTTTTGACATTTCAAAAATACCTGTAATGGTCTAATTGAAATAAATGCTTTAACATTTTCATTAACACGAGAAATGGGATATTTCCCATGTTCTTTTGAGTTCATGATATTTCGGCACTGTTGCAAGCACCATGATCACGGATAAACTGATTAACTGCTGGTGCTTACAACAGCGCCGAAATATCGGGAACTCAAAACGAACAGTACACATGGTAAATATCACGTTACTCGTTTTAATGATACTTATTCTGATTACATATAATTGACATTATTTACAAAATGATAAAATATGACGTTACTAGCCTTATAGATAATTTACCATTGACATGCATGTAAAATAAATTTTAATTGATTAATTATTTATTATGAATACATTTAATTCACAATATTTACTCGAACTTGACTTTGTATTGTATGGATTCAGACCGTCGTATAATCAAAGATTCAGACTTATTATTAAAAAACTAACATTTGTACAAAAATTTCATTGGTAGGACACAGAGCTCGACTAAAAATGAACACAGGTATTACAATAAGGTCTTATGTATACATAAGACCTTATTGTAATACCTGTGTTCACAAATGAGGAGCGTTTTCACAAAGCAATACATCAATCAAAATCTCAAAATTGTTTTTTTTTGTCGTTTCGTACTCAATCTCTATAGGGCTACACGATGGTCTTTACGAATTTTCTGTAAACGATACATATATCATTCTAAAAGTACAGCGAAGTGCATTACTTTTTTGAAAGTGATACATCTACATTGATCGATTTTTTTCAAAACGATACATCAAACGCTGTTATTGTGGTTTTCCCCATTCGAGGCCATAGTTTTATGCCTCCTGATAGAGTGTTTGGAAGGGTTGACAAGGATTACCGCCGACGTGAAGTTATTGTATCGCCAAATGAATACTATTCCATTCTAAATAAACATGGCCACGTCAACGAATGGGGTAAAGATTGGTTTAGTTATGACATGAAAGCTAAGGCCAAAGATATGATAAAGGCAAAACTTCCATTTAAAATAAGTCAAACCCGAATACTACATTATACTGTAGTTGGATCCCGCGCTTTAAAAATATTGAAATTAGTGTTCAGGAAGTTTATTCTGCTGCGCCAGTGGTAGTTGATGTTAAGAAGAAAAACGTCAAATCTTTTTTGCGATTCGACTGTGCTCAGTTGCCTAAAACCAACATGGTTTCTTCAAAAAAGAAAGCAGATGTTGAAAATTTACTAAAATTCTGTGATAAATCTGATGATCCTCATGCTTAGGCATTTTATGCAGATGTTCTCCAGGGTTCAGCTCTCGAAGATGACAATGTACGGCGAAACTATGACGATGAAGAACCCGTAATATAATCCAATAATATTATAAAGGTGAAATCCCGTATCCATGCAGCAAATTCGAACTACAGGTATCGGGTTTTTATCAAAACGTGACATCAACAGTAGATGTATCAAAGTTGAAAAAACTTGATGTTTTTGATGTCATTTTGTTGGTATGTTTATGGTTTCCTTTTTTTATTGTTTATGTAAAAAGTATCTCATTAAACTAATTAATAAATTAATAAGCAATTTCATTTAATATACTTTATAGAAACCCTTGTAATTAAATAAATCACGTTACTGAAAAAAAAAACATATTACGATGTATCGTTTTGAAAAAACGCTCCTCAAATAAAGATTGATTTGATTTCAATAATGTTAGTGACCATGACAGTTTAAAAACTTATAAATGCTTTAAGTTGGAGTTTATTGGAACAGGTTAGGCAGACGATAATGGAGATGGGTACATACCTAACCAGTCCGTTGTACTTCTCGGCTCGTAACTCGTGCAGTCGCAGTTCCGAGCTGGTTTCGTTGTTGTTCTTCTTAGTGGCGCTGCTCTGTTTCTTCCTCTCTTCCTTAAGACGCTGGACAGACTCTTCTTCTACTCGTCTGTGAATAGAAGAGTAATGTTTTATCGAGAGATGCTGTAGAATATGTGATCGTTAATGTTACAAAACAATTTCTTTTAAATTCATATAAAGAAAATTTTTTTTTTTCAATCATCTGGTTTCAAAGTATTTTTTATATCCGTATGGATTAAGGGCATTACATTGCCCAATGACCTTGAGCATGCTGCCCCGTACTAACTTACGACGAAACGGCGAGAGAGAGAGGGACGAGTGCGGCAGTGACATAGTGCTTTTCGCGAAATTTCCGATTTTTATAATATATTTTAAAATATTAAAAGAAATATGAGAAAAAAAATCAATACACATTGTTAAATACGTCATTACGTATTTTTTGGTATAAAATTCATGCCGAGTTATTGAGCCGTTATAGAGAACATTTTCAATTTAGGTTGAAAAAGGACCTATTTGTTACGATTTTTCGATAAAATTTGAGTTAGTTTATTAAAATTTTAAACAATACAATGTATTTGTGATGACCTTTACTTTAACATATATTTTTTATATTGAAAACGCACAAAAGGATTCATCTACAAACTTCTTTAAACACATCATGCTCAAGGTCATTGGGCAATGTAATGCCCTTAAACCAGCTGTAGAGAGACTTCTATGCCATATAATGTCATGACGTCACTTGAAGGCAGCCCACCATATTAGAACTTAGGTAAGCCGACTAGAACCGAGTTACTTGATAGAGACAGTAATAGAAAATGCGTGCGCGTTGGAGAAAAGAAAAGAAGAAAGAAAGCGAGATGGAGAAATATGGTTATCGGTCGTTGAATTTCGTATAGAATGGTCGCTATCGAATTTGCTAAACTAGATTTTTAATTTTGTTGACTTAATTACAAAAATACTTTAATTGATAAAATCACTTTTATTGTTCCACTGCATTTTATTATTTTTTCTTCATGGGTGTCATTTTCGTTATTTTTAGGGTCGCTGTTAATGAAAATGAGGTCAAAATAAAAATTCAAGATGGCGCCGATGAAAATTTTCGGCTTTTTCGTCATGGGTGTCATTTTCCTGGTTATCGGGGTCGCTGATAATGAAAATGGCGCGCGGTAGTACTAGGCTGAGTATACACACATGAGGTACGCCATGAGGTAGCCGGCGGCCAGCACGAGCGCGACGGTGGCGAGCACGGAGAGCGCGGACACGGCGCGCTGCGTGCGCAGGGCGCTGGCGGCGCGCTCGCTCCACTCGCACACCGCCAGCACGGCGCGCGGTAGTACTAGGCTGAGTATACACACATGAGGTACGCCATGAGGTAGCCGGCGGCCAGCACGAGCGCGACGGTGGCGAGCACGGAGAGCGCGGACACGGCGCGCTGCGTGCGCAGGGCGCTGGCGGCGCGCTCGCTCCACTCGCACACCGCCAGCACGGCGCGCGGTAGTACTAGGCTGAGTATACACACATGAGGTACGCCATGAGGTAGCCGGCGGCCAGCACGAGCGCGACGGTGGCGAGCACGGAGAGCGCGGACACGGCGCGCTGCGTGCGCAGGGCGCTGGCGGCGCGCTCGCTCCACTCGCACACCGCCAGCACGGCGCGCGGTAGTACTAGGCTGAGTATACACACATGAGGTACGCCATGAGGTAGCCGGCGGCCAGCACGAGCGCGACGGTGGCGAGCACGGAGAGCGCGGACACGGCGCGCTGCGTGCGCAGGGCGCTGGCGGCGCGCTCGCTCCACTCGCACACCGCCAGCACGGCGCGCGGTAGTACTAGGCTGAGTATACACACATGAGGTACGCCATGAGGTAGCCGGCGGCCAGCACGAGCGCGACGGTGGCGAGCACGGAGAGCGCGGACACGGCGCGCTGCGTGCGCAGGGCGCTGGCGGCGCGCTCGCTCCACTCGCACACCGCCAGCACGGCGCGCGGTAGTACTAGGCTGAGTATACACACATGAGGTACGCCATGAGGTAGCCGGCGGCCAGCACGAGCGCGACGGTGGCGAGCACGGAGAGCGCGGACACGGCGCGCTGCGTGCGCAGGGCGCTGGCGGCGCGCTCGCTCCACTCGCACACCGCCAGCACGGCGCGCGGTAGTACTAGGCTGAGTATACACACATGAGGTACGCCATGAGGTAGCCGGCGGCCAGCACGAGCGCGACGGTGGCGAGCACGGAGAGCGCGGACACGGCGCGCTGCGTGCGCAGGGCGCTGGCGGCGCGCTCGCTCCACTCGCACACCGCCAGCACGGCGCGCGGTAGTACTAGGCTGAGTATACACACATGAGGTACGCCATGAGGTAGCCGGCGGCCAGCACGAGCGCGACGGTGGCGAGCACGGAGAGCGCGGACACGGCGCGCTGCGTGCGCAGGGCGCTGGCGGCGCGCTCGCTCCACTCGCACACCGCCAGCACGGCGCGCGGTAGTACTAGGCTGAGTATACACACATGAGGTACGCCATGAGGTAGCCGGCGGCCAGCACGAGCGCGACGGTGGCGAGCACGGAGAGCGCGGACACGGCGCGCTGCGTGCGCAGGGCGCTGGCGGCGCGCTCGCTCCACTCGCACACCGCCAGCACGGCGCGCGGTAGTACTAGGCTGAGTATACACACATGAGGTACGCCATGAGGTAGCCGGCGGCCAGCACGAGCGCGACGGTGGCGAGCACGGAGAGCGCGGACACGGCGCGCTGCGTGCGCAGGGCGCTGGCGGCGCGCTCGCTCCACTCGCACACCGCCAGCACGGCGCGCGGTAGTACTAGGCTGAGTATACACACATGAGGTACGCCATGAGGTAGCCGGCGGCCAGCACGAGCGCGACGGTGGCGAGCACGGAGAGCGCGGACACGGCGCGCTGCGTGCGCAGGGCGCTGGCGGCGCGCTCGCTCCACTCGCACACCGCCAGCACGGCGCGCGGTAGTACTAGGCTGAGTATACACACATGAGGTACGCCATGAGGTAGCCGGCGGCCAGCACGAGCGCGACGGTGGCGAGCACGGAGAGCGCGGACACGGCGCGCTGCGTGCGCAGGGCGCTGGCGGCGCGCTCGCTCCACTCGCACACCGCCAGCACGGCGCGCGGTAGTACTAGGCTGAGTATACACACATGAGGTACGCCATGAGGTAGCCGGCGGCCAGCACGAGCGCGACGGTGGCGAGCACGGAGAGCGCGGACACGGCGCGCTGCGTGCGCAGGGCGCTGGCGGCGCGCTCGCTCCACTCGCACACCGCCAGCACGGCGCGCGGTAGTACTAGGCTGAGTATACACACATGAGGTACGCCATGAGGTAGCCGGCGGCCAGCACGAGCGCGACGGTGGCGAGCACGGAGAGCGCGGACACGGCGCGCTGCGTGCGCAGGGCGCTGGCGGCGCGCTCGCTCCACTCGCACACCGCCAGCACGGCGCGCGGTAGTACTAGGCTGAGTATACACACATGAGGTACGCCATGAGGTAGCCGGCGGCCAGCACGAGCGCGACGGTGGCGAGCACGGAGAGCGCGGACACGGCGCGCTGCGTGCGCAGGGCGCTGGCGGCGCGCTCGCTCCACTCGCACACCGCCAGCACGGCGCGCGGTAGTACTAGGCTGAGTATACACACATGAGGTACGCCATGAGGTAGCCGGCGGCCAGCACGAGCGCGACGGTGGCGAGCACGGAGAGCGCGGACACGGCGCGCTGCGTGCGCAGGGCGCTGGCGGCGCGCTCGCTCCACTCGCACACCGCCAGCACGGCGCGCCACACCGTGCCCAGCGCCGCCTCGTCCAGCAGCTCCTGACAAACAATATTCAGTGGCTAACAAAACCGGCCAAGTGCGGGCCCGAAGGGTTCCGTACCATTATCTAAAAATAAATATATAAAAAATATATAATAAAAATCTTTCTCCTCTCCTCTTTAATGTAGTTTCAAAGATTAGTATGCTCCAACAAACTCTTCAGCTTTGTTATATTAGGGATAAAATCAATAAATTACAACACAGTACACATTAAAAACTACTGTACATAGACCCAATAGTAGATTATACAACAAGTGAAAAAAAAGGGAATTTAATTCGAGGGACAAAGTTGGATCCCGAGAGCAGCGAAGGATTGACTGAGCGGAGCGAGGGATACAACAACCGAGATAAATTATTTTTTTCACGAGTTGTGTACTCTACTTTTTACCATTGACTGCGAGAAAATAAACAGAAGTATACTATTTATATTTCTCGTGGGTTAATAATAACAACCACTCGGGCCGATCTTCAAGGTTAAGCCGGGCTTACCAAGGTCCGTCTGTGGATGGGTGACCACTAATTCATTACATACCGACTTTCCTCCGTGCCTCGGAAAGTACGTAAAGCCGTTGAGCCGGCTGTCATTTGTATTTCTTTGACAGTCGTTACAGGTAATCAGTGGCCCGAAAGTCTGACAACCAGTCTTACCAAGGGGTACCGTATTACCCACCTAGTACTAACTGGGTTGTGTTCTGGGTCAGAAAGGCAGTCGCTCCATTTAAAATACTGATATTAAGTTGCACCCTATTAGACTGGAAGCCGACCCCAATAAAGTTGGGATAAGTTTACTAAGCAGATGAGTATTTATCACATTTTACATATCTCTTGCTCTGTAAGTACACCCTTACACCCCTGAATGCCGGGGTGTATGACTATCATTACAGCATAGGTTTTGGAATTTGAAAAAAGAACTGTCATACTCATACTGCACGAAGAATATTTTTAAAAAGTTAATTTTTTTTTTCTCGGTATCGATTAATTACTCGAATCGGAATCTAGACAATTTATTTTATAAAGATTTTATTTTAAATATGGAACTAAGTATTTGTTTCCACATCGTATGTTAGATGGAATCGATTTAAAAATCAAACTGGCCAGCAAGATTTGACGCGCTTGCGTGCGTGAAAAAAAAAAGGCAGTCTACTAGTAGGCGCGAAAGCATCGCGAAAATAATTAATTTTCTTGTTTGAGTTCTTTTTCAAAAGTTTTAAACATGTCTAGTGACGAAGACATAGATCTAACGCCCGATTTTATTAAAGAAAGGGCAAAAACAGTTGTCGAAAATATATTACCGCCGAACTCGAAAGAAAGATATGTAAAGGCATACGGCATACGAATTTATGAAATGGCGGTCAGAAAAAAAAGTGAAATCTCTTTCTGAAAGTGTTTTTATATCATATTTTGATGAATTATCTAAGAGGCTACAACCTTCCAGTTTATGGTGCTTTTATTCCATGCTAAAATCTACAATGATGACAAAACATGACGTGAATTTGAAAGATTTTTCTAAACTTACTGCTTTCTTGAAAAGGCAGTCTGACGGCTTTAAAAGCAAGAAATCGAAGGTATTTACTGCAGAAGAAGTACAGAAATTCTTAAATGAAGCTCCGGATGAAATTTATTTAGCAATAAAGGTACCTACGTATTTACTTGCCCTTTTTAATAAGTTACCAAAATATTTCACAAAAATACTATGCGAATTTGGTGCCTTTAATACAACTTATGTCTTTTTTACAGGTTGTTCTAATTTTTGGGATATCGGGAGCCTGCAGAACCGTGGAATTGACAAACTTGACAATAGAAAATGTAGAAAAACATAACAAATTACTACTCATAAAACTGCCTAACACGAAAACTAAAATTGACCGGTCATTTGTTGTGCATGAAGAATTTGCAAATTATGTTGAAAAATATCAAGCTCTTCGGCCTGAAAACGTGGATACAAATCGTTTTTTTCTTAATTACAGTAAAGGAAAATGCCACAGACAAGTAATAGGAAAAAACAAATTTACAGGCATGCCAAAGCAAATAGCCACATATTTAAAACTGAGTAACGTAGAGTTATACACCGGGCATTGCTTTCGCAGAACATCAGCGACTCTATTGGCTGATTCGGGAGCCAACCTCACTCTGTTAAAAAGGCACGGCGGCTGGAAGTCCAGCAAAGTGGCCGAAGGTTATATCGAAGATTCGATGGCAAACAAAAGCAAAATTACTTCTAAAATAACAGAAAATATAAACTTAAAATCACCACGTCAAAGCACATCATCTGAGCCATTTTTTAATGAAGAAAATAGTACCAGTCAACTGCCGCCATTTACGATGCAAGAACCTCAAGTCACTCAAACTCAAGTCTTATCATCACAAACTCATATTCAAACTATAAATATACCTAAAAAGAACGTGACCATATCTCTTACAAATTGTAATAATTTTACTATTAATTTTAATTAAATACACATTTTTTTCTTCTTAATAAATGTTCATTGAAACCTGCTGTCTTGTTGTTTACTTACCTCACAATCGATATGTAAAGCAGAGTATTTATCTCGGGCGTAAGCATCAATTGCATACTCGGGTTAATTAGCGCCTTCGCTTCGCTCAGGCGCCAAAAACCTCGTATGCAATTGATGTCATACAGCCCTTGGTTAATAATCTACTATTATTATATACCTAATCGGTAATATAACAAGTTAACAAAGGAATAAATATAAACATTAAAAATGTATAGTAAAAAAAATTAGAACAGTTTTCGAAATTCAGTTCTTGTCCGGCAAGTTTTATTTATTTTTTGTTCATAGTTCGTGCTTTTTCCAAATTCAAAATGTTTTTATTCACTCAGTGAGTAAAAAAGCCCTTTATTCACTGTTATCGATGAATAAAATGCCCCTTTTCGAGTGGCAATGGTAAAAAAGTATTTTTTTGTGTTACAATTAGTTGAAGAAACTTCAAAGGCACGTATACACATACCTTATAGCGTGAGTTTCTTCAACAAAATAACGTAACATTGTACATGTAAATTCCACTGACCTGTACATGAGCTTCATACGCCATAACCTCCGTTGGTTTCAACAATCTCTTAATTAACAGATCTAACGCTCGCTTAGTTTCGTTTAGCCTCTCATGGTACTTCAGCAGCTCGTCTCTAATCTCCGGGTCGACCGGGAAGTGCTCGTTAGTGCAGTGCACGTGGGTGCACACGGGCCACGTCTCGTTCAGCCATTCGTATTGGATGCGGGTGGCTTCGCGACGCCAGATGATGACTATGCGATGCTCCATCGCTGATATGTCGCTGCCTGTTGGGAGGACGGTTTGATAGTTAGATTTTTATGTGGACATGGACAAAGTGAAACAACTCTGACTGTTTGGGTTTTATAGATCCACTCCCTCACCCCTTATAAAGAATGTATACAGAGACAGTAGAGCGGTAATAATGGAAGACAAAAGAAAGGCTTGGTCTAACCCTAGACACCCTCCCAAACACACACTCACCGGATCCGTTCGCCAGCGCGTGTATGAAGGCGGGCTGCTTGTGCGCGTAGACGTAGGCGTAGTGCAGGCGCTCGGGCGGCGCGCGCGCCAGGTCGCGCAGCGCGCGGCGCGCGGCGGCGGCGCCGGCCCCGCCCGTCACCAGCACGCAGCACAGGCGCCGCCGCGCCGCGCGCCACTCCACCGGGCACACGCTCTCCAGCACGCTCTGCAACGTTATTGCATCGATAGCTAACCCCAAACTTTTGTATATATCGAGATACCAAAACATCCAAGCAAGCACTGCGTGTGATCCAATCCAAAATCACGGGTGTAACTCCGAACTATGAGCCCGAAGTGCTCTACTGTACTGTACTATTTATAGTAAACCCACATTTTGCCAATTATGTTTTAGTTCCATGTAATAGTGGGCGAGCATATTGCCATCAATGGGGAACAAGGCCAAGTCAAGGAAAATTTTAGAACACCAATTTCAATTATTTCTATTCTTAAATTCTTAATTGACTAATTAATTGATATACGTCAAATATTTCGCGATTTTGATTATTTAATCAATATTATTGACGAAAAATAATGCCGGGAACATACACCATACAGAATATATAACACGCAGTTTTACTAGATCTACGAATAAAAAAATGTAACATATGTTATATGTTTTCAAAAGATACTCTACATCAGGTGATCAACTGTATATTAATGTACCTGTGAAGACAATCTCGGCAGCGTCAGCATCTGATTAGCTTCGATGAGCTGATGCAGCGTCTGTGTGGGGATTTCGGTGGTGCTGACAGTGGCGGCGGGCTCCACGCTGTCCTCTTTGAGCAGCACCATGGTATCCATGTGGCGCTGCACCTTGTAGCGAGCCGTCACGTTCGTGGTGTCGCGGGAACGCATGTCTACGAAGCTGGGGAAACGGTTTGTGTCAGATTGCTGAATAGCTGAAGTTGGTAGGACGTTTATTTTGGCGTCAGAGATCTAGATGTGTGTGTCTGATCGAACAACGTTCGGGTAATTGGTTGCTGTAATTTTATTAATATTTAAAAAATGCATTAGCATTTTAGCGTAAAACGTACCCGTACGTACTGCGCCAGAAGGAGCAGTCGGGTAAAAATTGACATTTTTTGCGACTGCTATGTGCTTCTGAAGCCCAATTAATAGAAGGTTAACGAACAAACTCGACTTACCCAAAAGCGACTCTATCTCTATAGTGGAATGCAGTGATGAGGTATCTGAGGCGGATGGTCTGGCGCTCCTCGAAGATCAGCGCCTTGACCTTGTTGTCCTCGAAGTCAGACACGAAGCCGTCCACGTTGGCATCCGCGATCGCGCTCACTAGCTTGTACGGGAACTTCCAGCGCATAAACTCTGTGTGCAATGAGATTATATTGACAATTCTATAGCTTTTTGAAATCGTTACCAATGCTGGAACTTCCAGCGTATGAACTCTGTGCACAATGAGATAAGGTTGAGAATTGTCTAGCTTGCTCAATTCGTTTTCATTTTTTTTTAGCTGCATTCTATCAACTACAATAGTATCCAATACAACTGGAGTATTTATTTATTTTTTATTAAAAAAAAAAACCTTGGAACATTAGGAATTTCTCCTGTATCGTGGGTGTATTTACAAACATTTAAACTCACATACACAAACAGCCAGAACCCGAACAACTACATGTAGGCCATACAAATATTTGTTCCGTGCGGGGATCGAACCCGCGACATGCAGCGCAGCAGCCAATCGCTCAGCCACTGCGCCAACCGTGCCGTCAAAGTTCTTGTGCATGAAAAACACCATGTTTCAATTTGAACTGACTGATCAGCGTTTGACGCATTTTGCAGCTTTAACGGACAAACATTCGTGAAAGTGAATGCTTAACATCAGCTTGTAGAACGCAATAGGTGTTATAAGAACATATGTCTTACTTAAGATTGAAATTGGAAAATACAGGCTTCACAAACAGTTAAGACTCTATGGTTGACAATATACCGTTACCTTAAAATAACCACATGTGCAATAGAAGAAAATCACTCACCCAAAATCTTAGGCAACGACGCCAAGCCCTCCTTATACAAATACACATGTTTATCCAACACGAAGGTCAGAACAGGTACTCCGTGTACCCCGACCCTTCGCGCCAGGCTGGCCTCATGGCCCGCGTGGACGGTTGCCATGGTAACGCCGAGCGGCTGCAGAGCCTCCACTAGTCGCCGCCAGGCGGCCGCGGAGCGCACGCAATCGAAACACCAGTCGGTGTAAAACAGGACTAAGGCTGGAGTGTGGATGCTTTTCTCTACTATGTTGTTTTCGAAATGGCTGGAAAGGAAGCAGTAGTTAAAATGGTAATAGCATTTGAACCTCCTTTTTAGGGTTCCATACCTCAAAAGGAAAAGACAGAATCCCTTTTAGGATCACTCGCGTGTCTGTCTGTCTGTCCGTCTGTCACAGCCAATTTACTCCGAAACTACTGGGCCGATTGAGTTGAAACATATATGTAAGTCGGTGACCCAAACAGTCGGTGAAAAACCTATTTAGTTACTGTGACTCAAATTTGTTTATGTTATCTAAATAGTTACCATAAACAAATTTGAGTCAGATTTAAAACAACTTACGGAATTTAGAACGTACGGAACTCTCTCCACGCGAGTCGAACTCGTACTTATTTTTAACGGTTTTTTTTTTGTTTAACAGACTGACCACATCGAAGTGGTATCTGCCAGATGAAACCAGACCTGTCGCATTTATTTCGGCGCGTTGTCGGGTCGCATCTTCTCATACAAGGCGAATGATGTAACAAACAAAAAACTCACGCCATTTTCCCATGGGGGTTGGCAGAAACTACAGAACGCCACCTGCTACGATCCTAACAGAACGTTGTGCCTCATCCACGTTCATACATTTGGTCATACACGCACGCCGGTTAAAGTACTACGCACCTGACCTTACTGAAGTACCTCACTAATGAGGTGAGTGAAAGTCCTTCTAGGGCGTCTCCTCCCGGCTTTGCCACTTACATCTGTCTTGTGAATGTGAATACCTTTCGTTAATCGCCTTTCACTCATTCTCTCAACATAACTAAACCCTTTATGCATACTCTTTTAAATATTTGCTACTACATCTTCTATTAATCCGCATATATTTTTCACTTTTATTGAATTGACATAACGTTCTTTCTGACAAGCTCAAAACGATTGCTCGTTGCTAAACATGGACACTTTCTCAAGACGACGTGATGAACGTCACTTACCGTGCGGTCACAGAAAGTTTGTGGAATAAAGTGATATCTTGGTCCTGTGTTCGGAAGTGTGTCCCAAAGAATTCCTCGAAGGGATCGTTACTGTAACAAAATAAAACACGTAATTTATTTACGCTTTGCACAAGAGACACGTTTGCGCAGAGATGCAGAGATGGACGTCTATCGGTTAAATGATGATGATGATTTGGCTAGCCCATATGACGTGACTCGACGCGTCATTTTTTTCTGTCTGCTATCTATCGAGTACGCGATTCTCACATGCGAGACGATAAAACGTTCTTGACGGTTTTCACTAACACTAGGCTAAACCCTAAACCCAAACGAATGACTTAATACGCCTGTCGGATTCCTTTAGTGTTAGTGAAGAAAATAAATGAGTAAACGCGCGCGTCATTTTGTGACTGTTTTAGAAGAACGTATATTATCTATACCATTATTATAAAGAGGTCAAAAAGGGGGTAATGTTCGAAACTACTGATCCGATTTTGAAAATTCTTTCATTAACGGGAACCTACATTAACCTCGAATTTCATAGGCTACATTTAAAACATTCCCGTGGGTTAATTTCCGTACATAACGGGAGCGAAGCTGTGAGCAAAAGCAACTTACTTTATGCATACTATCCTTTAGTCATTGCATGACACACATGACGTATGTATGTGATGCATGTCATGCAGCGTACAGCGATGATGCACATTAAAAAGATATTTATATCTTTTGTAATTTCCGAAAATCCCGGAAGTACTTAATGTAATTCCGACTGTATGCTTCATACTACAGATTTAAGACAATTTATCTTCTGTTAGGGACGATGTTTTCGTCGAACTGTCGTTCCCAGTGTGGCGATGGCGTGACAACAGAAAATTATAAGAACACGAAAGACTACGCAAGCTAACCGTAACGTGGCTTGTGCCAATTAACTGTTCTCACAACATAGGCACATGAAACCATCGCATTTATTGGAAGACAGATACTATCAAACAGAATACCAGTTAACTTCCTTTCTAGCCATATCATCCTTCACACAGTCCATCTATCGTTTATTAT
Organism: Eugnorisma glareosa; assembly: GCA_947578425.1. NCBI lineage: Eukaryota > Metazoa > Arthropoda > Insecta > Lepidoptera > Noctuidae > Eugnorisma > Eugnorisma glareosa. The sequence goes on along the minus strand of OX387966.1, from coordinate 19,891,492 downwards.
GTCCCTCAAAATTTTAAATAGTTTTGTAGCATTGCATAGTTATTATTATTAATCTCTCATTTTCTATGCATGGTAATGCAAAGAAAGGTAAGAACTTGTGTGGTTGTACCAGCTCTACATAAATATATCGAATACGATAGCTAAATCGCGTGTATTTCCGAAACTAGACAATGTTTGCCGAAACACATACTTTTGATGGGACTGTTCTTATTACGTATACTATTTCTGGAGCCATTACTCTGCACAGCTCAGGTACTAACACAAATTTCAGGCACCATTCAGCAACTACCATAAACATTACTGGAGTGACTCATGCCTAAGGATTGTAAATATCTTCAGTATTGCACTTTCAATCACATTGTTGTGACTTTCTGATTCATGGGTCTATGTGTAGGTATTAATAATTTGAAGTAAGAATATGTTTTTGGAATTGTTTTCATAGTTCAGTGCAAAGTGAGTACAAAAAATAAAAATATCCATATCCGACACCAAAAATGAATGGGTATAGAATGAACCAAAATTGTCAGAATTTAGAATACTGGCACCAGCATAACTATTCGCAAATGCTTCGATTCTATTTCGATTTACAAGTCGTAAGTCTATCTTTTTTTGGCATTACGAACGCGAGTGAGATAGACACACGACTTTCCGAATCGAAATCGAATCAAGGCGTTTGCGAATGCAGGTTAGACACTAACCACACAAAAAAGAAAGAAGCTCAGAATTTAGAAATACCAGAGCAATGTTTTTTTTATTTATTTATGAGTAATTTCATTGACCAACTTATGATACGCCCTGTATAACCAAATATGGCTCAGACCACTCAACTTGAATTGTTCCCCTGTAGAAAAAACCTCGGAAAATCTAAGTTTTATTTAAAATCTCAACAACTCAAGACAATTTAAAAAGTTTACCTCTTTATTCTACTATAAACAAATGTGTAAAATAGCAAGAGTTATTACTTCAGCTGCTACATTGATCTAGGCAGTGATAAAGCTTTGGATTGTAAACAGCTGTTCTGTGTTATTGTCTAAATTTCAAAGAAAAAAGTCTGCTTGTTTTTATATCACTTTTACAAAGTCTATCTCTATAAGATACTAGCTGTTGCCTGCAGCTTCGCTCGCTTTTGGTCAGAAATTATCCCACGGGCACGTAGCCTAGGACACTTGGGGATAATTTAGCTTCATAATAGTGAAAGAATTTTCAAAATCAGTTCAGTAGATTCAGAGATTACCCCTTACAAACTCACAAACTTTACCTCTTTATGATATTGGTATAGATAGGGATTTATTTGTTCTTGTCCACCCACTCGCAGCTAGGATATTAGTTTGAACAGGATTTTCTATCAGTGAGCTGTTCTCAGAACTGAACTCTTTTTATTCACACACAGTTAGTTAAATACCACACATATACAATGTGAAAGACTTTGATGCATGTGGTAACGGTTTGTGCATCTGTCACTTAACTTATTCAGTGTAAATATTTTATGTATTCCAGAACCCTACAATCTAATGAATGATTATAACTGAAAATTAAAACATTTTTTTAAATCACACACATGTTCACAAGTCAGTGAAACTCACCTAAATCTTGCATATTGGCTGTAGTCGTGCCTAGGTTTGTATAGATGGTCGTCTTCGTTCGTAATGCCATACAAGTCATATGCCTGTCTCCTTTCCGTGTCTGATAACAGTTCATACGCTTGTTTGATCTCAACAAAACGGGTTTCCGCATTTGGGTCTTCATTTTTATCAGGGTGCCTGTAATGCCACATTATTTTAAATATTATGTAGTTATCATAATATATTTTCTACACCTCAAAATACCAATTTTAAATGAAAGAGCATAGAGTTCAACATTCTGTAAATATTTTAATTAGTATATTTATCTGCATAGATTAACTGCATTTCCTTTGTATCTAAAGCAAAATATTATTTTTCCACCTCATTTTACTAATCACAAGATTGGCTTGGAAGGATTTCTGGTCAGTCGGTTGTCTTAGGGGCAGATAAATACAGCATGCACTATTTGTCTTCATTGCAACACCACAATAAGAGTTAGTAAATAAATGATAGAATTTCAGAGTGAAAAATATTTTATTTACTACATAATAAATAGTATGCTTGTAGTTTCAAAAGCATGGATAAACACATACCATTCTTTAGCCAGTTGCCTGTATGCCTTGCGAATTTCAGGCAGGCTAGCCTTGCGGTGTATCCCCAATATTTTGTAAGGGTCACCGATCTTCTGAGCTAGCACCAGCGGACACAACGCGAGCGCCAGTACCGCCCACAGCCATCGCCCTTTCCAACCCTTGTATTTCCATTGCATATTACCAAACAGTTTCTTTAGCAACCCTTCCGAATAAAATCTTCGTGCTTTTTAAGATAACTCTCATAGCAAAATCCCGCACTCTGCAATGGAACACATGACTGTTGTATGTGAATTTAACACGGAAAACTCAAAAACTGTTATCAGTCATTTGTCTTAAAATAGAACGGCTGAAAATTCGTGAAATTCTAAAATCTCCTCACAAAAATTACAAAATGTCAATTGGGCCAAGCCATAGTCATTTTTGTTGTTTTTCTGCGCAAATAGCAAAGACAACAGCTAGAAACTCACTGAACCAAATCAATAATATTATTTTTTTAACGAGTTGGTAAAATATCATTAATTTGAGTTTTTATTACCGATTTTATTGACGACGCAGAAATGGGCTACTGAAAGTTAAATCACAATTTAAGGAAAGGTTCTTTTTTTCATGAAAGTTTGTGATCAACATACAATTATTATTGTACTTGTTGGTTATTTTAAAACTATTAAAAACGACTCTATGCTGAAACGGTGGAATCAAACCTCGATTCCAATCGATTTCTTTAGTGTTGCTTGGTATTTAAACTTTTTCTCGATTCGTCGGCTCGATTGTCATATTTTATTGTATTTACTAGCGACCCGCCCCGGCTTCGCACGGGTGCAATGTAATGCATGTAAACCTTCCTCTTGAATCACTCTATCTATTAAAAAAAACTGCATCAAAATCCGTTGCGTAGTTTTAAAGATCTAAGCATACAAGCGGACAGTCAGCGGGAAGCGACTTTGTTCTGCACTATGTAGTGATACAGCGTCGGCGTTGCTGTTTTCTAAACCCGTTAGCCACACGAGCGCCAAAATCAAATCAATTACTTTTAAGAAGTCATTCCAAATTTTTTTTACAACCGATAACCAAATATATGAAACTTAATAGTTGTTCCAGAGAACGACGTTGATTAGAAAATTATGAAATGACGCACAATACATTTTTTTTGGAATTCCGCATTTGCTATACATTTCAATCAAACAAATTGATAATTTGTATTTACATATCGATTTTTTGCTAATGTTGGAATCACTACGTTCAGTGAACATTGCCCACGTCACGTTTGCCTTATCTCCCGGCTGTCAGATGTCAGCGATATCACGCCTGTCAGTTTTGCAGCGATTCAGTTTCAGATTCAGTTCAGTATTTTCTTTCCCGTGCTTAGCAGTGTTGTGAATTAAATAGTTAGTAACTATCGTGCTACACAAGCAGCTGAGTCGTACTTTTATATAACTTGCAGTTTTACCGGTAAGTTTCAGTTCGTTGCTCAATTTTTAGGTTATTTTGATCATTTGATGTTGAAAGTCGTATGTAAATAAATGGTAAAGTGATGTTTGCATTGTGTAATCCGAACTAATAGTTGCGCTAAACATATTTTTAACACAAAAGCACTTAGTTCGAGGTTATTAAACGCAAATACGTATTTGTAAAAGAAAACTTAAAACTTAATTTAGTGAGAGAAGGCTGATAGTTTGATTTAAAATATTATGCTAATTAAGAGCCATAAGAGTTGAACATAACATAACTCAAGTGAACACTGTCTCCAGAATTTTAACATTATAATATGAATATTCCACTAAGCTCTACAATAATAAATTCAAAAGGCTAATCGATTACCAGGGTTTATTTTTAATGTATCATCGATTTAAGCTTATTAATGTATATAACAATAATAATAACATTGACTACATAGCAAAAGCTTAAAAGGAAAAGCCATAAATAAATAAAAATATTTTTCCCTTACTTATAATTATGTAAATTATCTTTGGTTAAAACCAGGACAATGTAGCATGTTGCATAATTTAAAACAATCGATTTTTATAGTGGAGATAGGTAAAGTTTATTTATTTTATGCCCTCCAGGTAATTCAAATTTATTTAGCTTTAACTTAACACAATAATTCTCTCTGTTTCTGGAAACTGCTTCAAATACTTCTTAGTACTTTCTTCTTTAAGTATGTTTAATAGTAACAGTTTAAAATAGCTTCAATATTAGATAAGTTAGCATAATGTGGTATAACATGAGTACACTCAGATTAGATAATTAGGCTTCCTTATCACTGGAGTCTACATGAATGTTACATTAATCTCTGCCTAGAATTGGACTCTTTCATTTTATGTAGTTATAATGTCAATGCCATAATTCATAATTCATTTATTCATTTTGTGAAACATAGGTGTTTACAGGTGTTTTCCAATAGAGTACTACTAACTAGTTTCTGCCAGAGGCTTCGCCTGTAGGCTTGAAATTATCCCAAGGGAATGTAGTACTGGGTTAAGAACTATCCTATATCCTAATCAGGATAACCTGTATGCCAAATTTAGTTGAAATTGCTTCAGCGGCAAAGGCCAGAAAAGGTGACAGACAGTAAGAAAATAAATAATATTATTATAATATGGATATCAAGATGGATGGATTATGACTTTTGTTAGCCATGTAAGAAAAAAAGAAAGAAAAAGTATTTACTAGACCGCATTAAAAAAAAACACACACAAGTGGTTACATTTACAGTAGGCAGCAAAATTATAAAACTATTAATAAAACTAAAATAAAAAGAAATAAAAAACGTAAAAACATAGAAGTTGGTTTTGATAGAAAATTTAGAGATGCCCTGAATGTCCCTCAGATATCTTATAATAATCAAGTCATTCTGAGGTTGATACTCTTTATTGTAATATGATTTAAAAATCATTGTCACTAGTAACTTACTAGAATTGGACCTTGAACAATAGTTATGTAGTTGTTCTACTTTTACGCAATCACATTGACCTAGTTAGAGGTCGCTAGACTTGAAACAAAACAATCTATTTAATAATACAATATGACTTTCTTTATACATAGTTAACAAGCTGCCTTGTTGGTCTAGTGGTCGCAAGTACAACTGCTGAGCTAGAGGTTCTGCTTTTGTTGTCTAGGTTGGGTATAGGGTTATTAGGTTTTTCCATCACAAACTTTTCAGTAGGAGCCATAGGCAGGTTCGATGGCAATAGGCTTGTCCTGTATTATGTGGAACTTAACATAATTGGCGAAATGTGGGTGTACTACTAGGTACACCTGTGCCTAACCCTTTGTGGAATACAAGCGTGATGTTATGTTATATAACTACATAACATAACATCACGCTGTAAAAAAGGCATTTTTTTTAGGTATTTGGAATTGTGGACTCCATTGTTCGCACTTTGACTCTCATTGTGTTGTGGATGATGGCCATTGCCTTTCTATTGTTATTTTCTTACACAGACCACAAGGAAATAGTACATTACTGCAGCGGCCAGCAACAGAGGCATTGATCGACGAACGTGTAAATGTGGCCCGGGGCGAAGCCGATGCACACATACGTAACTCCATCAATGCCTAGTTCTGGCCAAGCCTTGTATATTACTTTCCTCAAATAATGCGAGGAAATTAAATCTTTAATCTCGCGTTGAAGAGGTTTATTTTTTCAATAAACCGCTTTCTATTTGCAAGCCAATTCGAAATTTAAATAAAACTTTTGATAAGTTACCTCCTTGGTTGCCATGTTTCAGAGTAAAAGATCGTTCCATCTTTCCATTAAATAACACGACAGATATGAGTTTACTATGTAATTTATTTGGCCGCTAAACACGACAGATATGGATTTTCATACAACTTTTGCCGGCCGCTGGTCGCATGTATCTGGCCAGTACAGCAATTTCGATTTATCTCGAAGAAGGTTGTCAAAATAATGCTCGAATTTCCAAGCATGTTTGAGAAAAGTTAATTTGGCTGTCTTTCCATACTTGGCTCTAAAGCTACCTCCTACCTATACCCATCAAAACTCGTTGAATATTTTCGTAATTTAAATGTAAGTAACTGCCTAGTATACCTACCTAAGTACATAAAATGAACACTTTCACTCTGTCTCTATTCCACGAATGACTAGGTAGAGAATGTAGTGCTGTACCTGCCTACACCCAAATTCCTATGGCGACATTGAATAGTTGGCGAGCTTATTGCTCATTACTGAAATTCTGACCTTGAATTGAATTCCCTAAACAAAATGTTCTGTGACTTACGCCATTCTTAAGCTCCTTACTATTAAACTTAGAAAACATCCAGGCAGTAGGTACTCCATAGCTGCTCTAAATTAAAACGTCGTCTATTCAGCAGTTTGCAGTAGGTAGTATCCTGCACTTAAGAAAAAAAAAACTATAAAATAAAAATAACTTGAAAATTAAAGTCACATTGTAGTCACATTTATTAAAGAAAAACAGAGCAAATGATGTTTTGTTTATTACTACTATCAACAAAACAAATGGAAGTAATTTAGAGCTAATTATAGAAATTGATTTGCCACATGGATAATATTGGGATAGGATAGATTAGGATAAAAAAACTACGTAAGTATTATATTTTCTTAAGTTTTGTGGCAGCTATAGCTAGAGAACTCGATATATCTTAGCTTAGAACCAGTGACTACTGAGTCACACTTACTGTGTGATGCTTACAAGGCACATAGCACAAGAGCGTGGAGCTTGGCACAAAGCAAGCAAAGAGTGCCTTATACCGAGCAGTGGGTGAAGTTGCGCTGTAGATGATGTTGATGATGTAATGCTCAAACTAGGATCTGGTTGGGGTCTGTCGCACGAAGTCTTGCCCGTGTGTGTTTTCGCACACACACTTTTACACAGGTGGATATGCCCAAGTGTCCCGCTTCCGCCTCAATTCGAGTGTCCTGTCCTCGTATACTATACGTTGCCATCGATACTAATACTTTGATAACGTCTGCTGCCTACGACTTGACAAGACAGAGAACCAGGCCTGGTGCTAGGAGGTGCACTCAGTCGAGTGTGCTGCTTCTGCTCGGCCTTGCCACCGTATCTGCTCGATACGGGTAATCAAGGCGTATCGAGTCGTCAGTATATTTAATACATACTGTAGGTATTTTGGTAGTTTTAACGGCACCTAATTATGCAGAATTATTTGTTGAGAACAAGATGCTGGCAACCTTGAAAACGTTCACAAGTCCATGCGCGACCTTTGGTTTGTTAAAAATAACGCTGTTAAAATTTTTGCGTGGTCATTCTCTTTGCTAAATAAAATAGCATCCGCGGTTAGACAGATTCATTCCTGCCCTTGTCCCATGTCAATCGTCAGGCTATCATTTCCTCCTTTTTCCTTCATATCATTCTTCACACAATCTATCCATCTTTCCTATGGTCAGCCAGATTGCTGGTAACACGGTTCGTTACAACTCTTGGGTAAATCCCGTACTTCCGGAGGTATCGAGATTAGAGTACCTATAGAGGTAGCCGGAGGAACCATGAGGTTTTCGTAGCTAGGAGTCCGACAGTGATTGCTACATTTTTTCCCGCTCTAATCCAAAATCGATGGTGCATTGTACAAAAGATCCTCGTATCTAACTTTGTCTAAAATGTTTAGGCCGCCTTTGAATTTCCTCCACATAACGGACTCCGTAATGAGACAATTGGCTATGATAGTGCTGACGTCACGGCTACCGGTGGGTGTGCGCGTGACGCTCGACCAATTGAGAAGCAATTTGTTACAATATAGTAACTAGTGAGCGACTGAGCACAGATTTTTTGTTATTGAGAACTTGCGGGCTAGAAGACGGTGAGGTCATGGAGGCTGAGACTGTTTTCGGTTGGACCATTTAGTGCAGTAACTGACTTTAATCGATTTGAATTGTGATTTATGATACATTAGCTGTCAACAGATTTGTCTAGCTACATATTTACACCCTAGAGGATCCTCTTCATGTAACCGGATGGAAATTATACTATCTTAGTCCAAATCATGGTATATTTTAGTGATGTTAAACCGATGCATTCAGCCGTGAAAAATCAGTGTCGGAACAGTGAAAAAAAAAAAAGGCAAAATCAATGCAGGTCGGGTAGCTGATTCTATCAATTACTAGTATTTACCTACGTGAGGAAATCCTGTTTGAAGTCAGTTTTAATACATAATTACGTATCCATATGCTAATGCATTCGTTCGCGCCCTGCCAATGCTGAATGCTCTGCTGATGTCGACACTGGAGTCTGATTTATTTGCCTCATTAAGATGGGTAGACGTAAGTCGTAGATCTGGATGTTTGAGAGTTTCTGTCAGGGGATGGACGATATATGACTTTTTCGTGTCCTTTTTCTGCGAGAGGATGGGAGAACGATGACTTTTCTTGTTTTTTTTTCATTATTCCTTATTATAAATATTTATATTTTTTCTGTACAATAGCTTGGATTTACTTCTGGCATGTTGTACATGTTTTCTCGAATGAATAAATAATCCTAAATAGGTTAAATATAATGCTCTTCACTCCAATTTTCTCTGTATCCTTAAAGTTTTTTATAGCCACTACCTATAATATGAATCAACCAGTTTTAAATCAGCTCTACTACTGTCTAATCTCTTATCTAATATATCTGACGCGATAACATCTAAATAAAATATGAAATAATATAATGCAATACCATGAATAAATGTGTAATAGTAAAGGAATCATGTCAAGTAATCATGATTGGATACAAACTGACGAAATGAAGACGACGTGACGTCAGCTTTTATTGTAATGAGCGCAATGACTTGGCATCCGGTCCGCCAAAATTAACACGGTAGACGGGAAAATAAATACGTGGTTGGATAATGTAAAAGATGGTCTAAAATGAAGTCAGTTAAAAATCTGAAATGAAATAAATGACCCTCTAATATTAAATGTTATCATCTCACATCTGCCTAGCCTTTTCCCAACTATACTGGGTTCGGCTTCCAGTTTAACCGGATGCAGCTGGATACCTGTATTCCACATAGAGACACTCGGTATAATAGGTGGTCACCCATCCACGGACCAGCCTAGGCAAGCTCGGCTTAACCTAAAGATCAACCCGAGCGGCAGTTAGTATTCAGCCATGAGCTCCAAATAACATCTTGATACCCCACGTTGCCCCACACTAGGAATTTCTCTTGTATAGTGGGTGCGTTTACAAACATTTAAACTCACATACGCAAACAGCCAGACCCGGAACAACTACCTATAGATCATACAAATATTTGTTCCATGCGGGGATGGAACTCTCGATACGCAGCGCAGCAGCCAATCGTTCAGCCATTGCGCCAACCGTGCCGTCATTTGGAAAGAATAGCGCAGAATGGTGACCGTTAGGCCAGCAGCTGGGTCCAGCGGTGGGGTAGTACAGGCCAGCAATAATTATAAATAATAACATATAATAGTTCCATTGCATTGACTGCAAGCGCGACTGCTGACTGCTGAGCATGAGGTCCTGACTTCGATTCCCAGGTCGGGCAAAGAGTTATTGGGTTTTACTCTTTTACTTTTTTTTTTTATAATGAGAAGAACTGAGAAATTCTCAGTAGCAGCCACGGAGCATGGAGTTGTGCCCGGTTGATAGCAATAGGCTCGGATAGGTGGCTCGTCCCCTATATCACGGGACTTGTAACATAACTGACGAAATGAGGGCCTCTGCGCAACCTTCGGGGAATACAGGCGTGATATTATATGGTGATCTGCTATTCGTTTGGTTAGAGAGTTGTAAGCTAGTTCAGTTGGGCCATTCCATTCACCTACGGATGCCGTCATTAGGCCTCAAGGTCGATATAGCTACTTTCGGATGAGCGAAATATAGGCGTCAGAAACGGATCGTGCAAGTGATCCATTCTCTGCCCTATTTCTTATTGTGGTATGTTAGAATCTAGGATGACTGTCTTGAATTGAATTAGTCTCTGTCAGGGTGGGTACTGTTGCCTGTGGACGGTGAGCTATGGGCTAGCTCGCCGTCCGGCCGTCTTATGACGACAGGCCGTATCGACGACGCGTTTGTGTTCCACGCGCGCCTCAAAGAGAGTCAGCAAACAGGAAGGGGTCCGAAAGGACCGATGCCTGCCAGGGTTGCGGGACTGTTCGAAAGAGATACCGCGGCCCTGGAACACAAAGGGCAAAGGAAGGAACATGGATGGGTTTTAGTCAGTAAAAGTCTGACACTCCCTCCTGCTCAGCCCAGAGCGGGAGGGCTTATTTGATGATTTCCCATCCGAAAAAAAAAAAAAAAAGGTGGATGGGCACTGTTACGTACCCGGGGACTCTCAGGCACGTTATCCGTTTTTGTTTTTTTTTAAAGAAAATCCTTGCAGAAACGTTTAACAATTTATTTTTTTACATTTGTCTAAAGAATATTTTAAACTAGTTCATGCCCGTGGCTTCACCTGCGCCGATTTCCGTAAATTGTCCCACGGGATCGTACTACCCCGGAATAAAAACTATCCTGTGTTAATCCAGGTTATAAAATCACGGTTATTTTTCAATACAAGTATTGCTAAATTGAAGAAAACTATATCGAATGGCTTCTTCGAGCGTAAATAGTAATTTTCCTCTTTGGTGTTATATAACATTAAAGTCTGTTTTACATTTTCTGTTTCTGTTTCATATTTATAAACTACATGTGAGAACTTGTAGGTACTTGTAATTGGCCATATTTTGTTTAAATTATTACTCACGAAACTCAACGAAATAAATAAATAAAACCTCTGTGTGCAAAATTTCATTCAAATCCGTTCAGTAGTTTTTGCGTGAGAGTAACAAACGTCCACTCATCCATCACCACAAACTTTCGCATTACTATTAGTAGGATAGTAGGTTAAGTAAGATTCAAATTAGTTTTAGAGTAGTAGTTGCCGAATGTGGCTAATACAATACCAGTAAGTACAATATTTCCAGCAGTGAGGACTTCAATAAGTTAAATAGGTAATTGAAGTATACAGCGTGTAACAGAAAGGGTATATGATCATATGGAATACTGTGGTACGGACCATCAAACTGAACAACTTTTTCTATGGGAACACCATCGAAATCGTAAAAAAATAATAGCTGTATACACACAGCGTAGCTCTACGTTTGTTTGCCAATAATGATCTAGTATTACGTTCGACCTTGTCCGAATGCTCCTAGGAATTGTATAATAGAGTATGTTAAGTGATATAGTTATTGTAATGACGGTAGTGTCATGTTTCAATTATTGTACAATCAAAGAATCAAAGTTACGCGGATATTAAATTGTACGATGCTCCACCGTCTCCACGATTCACACGGTCTTTGGGATCAGTAAAATACAATTGAACTATAATGCAGTGACAGCCAGTTTTGAAGGTATTTTAGTCACAAATAGGCGGATTTGAAGAATATCGACTGCTTATGCTTATATATATAGTCGGGCAGTGTGTTACCAATTTGTATATCAATATATCACTGTTTAATTGATAATCTGAGTCCAATGCAATTAAGTTCACCTGACACTGCAATAAAATAATGTCTATCTACGTCATCGACAAGTAAAAATCGATTCGACAAAACATGCGCACTAACCTTATTTCGGCTGATAAGTGCTAACACATTCACCCATACATTTCCATTATCTTTAACTAGCTTATCCCCACGGGGAGTTTGGGAATTGTCCCACGGGATCGTACAACCGGGTTAAAAAGTATCATTTGTGTTAATCCTGGTTATTAACTATCTGTGTGCCAAATTTCATCCAAATCCGTTCTGCAATTTTTACGAGAAAGACTAACAAATATCTAAACATCTAACCATCCTCATAAACTTTCGCATATAAAACAGTAGTAAGATTTAAACACTATTCTGGTTGCTTACTGAACCGTTTTCTTTTCTCCAGAACTCATCATGTTGGACGTACTAGCCGACATTCTGCAGCCCTACAAGGACATCGTGGGGACCACGGCCGCGGTCGTGACCGTGGGGCAGATGTTCTCCGGCTCCTTCATCTGCTGGGACATCTACAAGCAGGGAGGCACCAGGGGCATTGGCATCATGCCTTTCCTTGGTGGTATTATCATGTGAGTATTGTTTTATCTAGCTAACTTGGCAAAGGTTTCACTAATTTTGTTTCTGTCTAAGATTTGAATCAAAGCAGAGCTAATCTTTTTACGACCACCTATTCCCAAATTTTTTGATGCAGTATAAGCACGATATCTTTCGTCATTCTTGCTAGAACAAAAGTAAGGAGCTCTCTGAGCAGACAAAGGCCTCTCTTCCGCCTGACAGATATGAACATTGTTTGAGTCCTATCCCTATGTTACGAATTGTCCGCGTCTGTCCGCCAGACAAATAGTCCATCATCTACATGCAATATCTGAGTCGCAGACTCTCCTCTAAAATGTCTTACAAAATAATAATAATGTCATTATTTAACTATCTAGGACGGTGATCCTGGACATTAAATACATAAATCATCAACGTTGCCATCCGAAACATCACTTTCTTCAGAACATAGCCTTGAGATTTAATTCTTACATTGCAGGAGCGTCCTCAACTTGAAATTCGGCTACATTCTCCGCGATGACAAGATGATCCAGGTCAACCTGATCGGTTTAGCGCTCAACATCGTCTACAGCATGATCTACTTCCAGTATACTCACGAGAAGATGAAGGTCTGGGCTCAGATAGGTCTCGCTGGAGCCTTCTCTGCTGCACTCATTGGTTATGCTCAGATGGAAGACCCCAAGTTGGTTGAGAATAGATTCGGAACTCTCATCACTGCTTTCATGTTCTATTTGATCGCCTCGCCGCTCTTTGGATTGGTAAGTTTTTTTTAATTAGCCTTTATTGTCCCCTCCTAAGCAAAGGCCTCCCCCCATTCCTTCCGGATCCTCATCCGGCAGACATGGCCTGCCCAGTCCCATTTTAGTCTCGCAGCTTTATAAGCTACTTCGACAATTTGCGTTCTGGAGCGCATTGTGGTGTTTCTTATCCGGTCAGTTATTTTTATCAGTATGCTGCGCTCCATCGCTCGTTGGCAAACCTTGAGTTTGGACTTCTGGACGTTAGTCAAAGACCAAGTCTGCACCATATGTTAGGATGGGAAGAATACACATGTCCATTAGCTTGCTTTTTATGGGGATCGGTAAATCGCCCTTGAATAGCTCTTTCATGGACGAGTAGCTCTTCCAGAGGTTTTCCGTACGTCTTGCCCCTTCTTTATCTTGTCTCGCCTAGAAGGAGACTACTTGGCCCAAGTTGTTGTATGCTTGGTAAGTCTATGTGTTCTATTTGCCCTGAAGACTAAACTTTTTTTTGTAGATGTTTATATAAAGCCGTTTCTTCCCATACTTAAACTATATTACGAAACTAAAATAACAATGAAGCTACGGTAGATACAGTACGCTAGGCATTTCGAAAAAAAATTGAGAATAATGCTTGCTATAAGACTTAACTTAGTAATAGATATGCATTATGCACCGTGCACGGACAGACCTGTGATTCTGACGAAGCCTTAAGATGCAGATACTACATAAAACTTGGTAAGCATGACGACCAATCAAGCTATGCAAAACCAAATCAAGCTGATCTCTCATTGTGCGGGCAGCTCATACAAAGCGAGGTCAGGTTATACTGGATATATATAGTTGGATGTGTCGCCCTGTGTACTACCATTACATACCGATGTTAACCTTGAATGCACATTTATTAACATTCCGAGATTCACTATGACTTGTAACAATAGGTATAGTACCTACTGATATCTATATCTTTACATAGCTATTATAAATTAGAGGTACCTTGCGTGTCTGTTTGTGCGAGTGCCTTGTTCTTCGAAACTACGAAACGGATTTTGATGCGACTTACACCATTATTTAGAGGTTTTATTCCGGAAGGTTTATGTGAATACATACATAAAGACACGCCTTTTTCCATGGGGGTAGGCAGAAACCACAGAACGCCACCTGGTACGCTACGATCCTTACATACTTCTTTAGCCTCGTCCACGTTTCATCTGGCCATACATGCACGCCGGTTGCGGGTACTAGGCATAGGCACCTGACCTTTCTGAAGAACCTCACCAATAAGGTTTAATATGTAAATAATTCGCTACCCGCCCCGGCTTCGCACGGGGGCAATGTTAATTGTTATACATACATATGAACCTTGATAAATGAAAATTAAACTAACCTACGTTATAATAATATAATAGAGATATACGTATGTTTCGTAAAGCCGTGCGAACCAAGGGCGATTTACTAGTTATTATTGTAATCAGCTGCTGATTGTGAACAATGAGTAACCGTGAAATTGATTTGCAGCAGATTATTAAAATTAAGCACATGTATAATTTTAATTTACGTGTAGAGTCTAATGCCTTCAAAGATATTATGCTACGATCATTACATAACATCACATACAAATTCTTGTTATTACTGTGTTTATGTGTTATCTCATAAAGTAATTACATACTCTTAGGAACTCAAGCGCACTATCACGCACATAATTATATCGTATGATACTGTTATGAATGTTATGATGCATAATGTATTTTCGCCCAAGAACTCCCAAATGCTTTTTAAGGTTCCGTAGCCAAATGGCAAAAAACGGAACCCTTATAGATTCGCCATGTCTGTCTGTCCGTGTATGTCACAGCCACTTAATTCCGAAACTATTTTGACTACACAGTTGAAACTTAGTAGGTACGAGTAGATGTATTCTGTGAACCGCTTTACGATTTGAATACAAAAATAAATAAAAATAAAAGATTAAGGGGTGTCCCGAACTGAAACTAAAAAATATTTACTTCATCAAACCTATACGTGTGTGTCTATAGATAGTTCTTTAAAAATGGCATTGAAGTTCCTAAAACACATTTTTTTCTTAAAGTCAATTGTTTAAAAGATAGACACTTCCAAAGTAGTAAAATGTGCCCCCCCCCCCCCTCGAAAATTCTGAAAAAATGTAGGATTGTAGAACGTAAATAAAACTTTCAACCAAAATTGGTTTCAATAAGATTTGATGTTTAGTTTTTGAGATATGGGACTTTTACATCAAACTGCAGCAGTAACTTTGGTTTTCGTTAACATACTATGAAAATAAATTTAGTTTTGCTGTTGAATGTACAACCATACAACATATGAATGAGCCTTCAAAATACTTTTATTATATTGTTTGGTGCTACGGAACACTGTATGCGGGTGAGTACGACTCGCACTTGGCTAGGTTTTTTCTACCTGGTTTTTCTGACTACAGCGTCTTCATAGAGCTCTGAGTTTTGCCTGCCTGAGCTCGATCCTCGAGCTGAATTTCTCTTTGCCAGTGGCTGATGATAATGACAGTGTAAGCATGGATGGGGACATCTCAAAGTAGAATCCTATCACGATCCTGACTCCTGTAGTCTTGTTACCTATATCACATTCGCAGGAGCTTACCAATCGCCAAGGTTTGCAAAAACAATCGTTTCTGTAGCAGATCATTTATTTATGAATGTTTATCTTGACTGCCTCATTGGTGTATCGCAAGTGTGTGTGTGGTCGCAAGCGCGCCTGCTAAGCAAGGGTTCGATTCCTTCCAGGGTTGCGGGACTGTTCGACCAGGGTTGCGGGACTGTTCGAAAGAGATACCGCGGCCCTGGAACACAAAGGGCAAAGGAAGGAACATGGATGGGTTTTAGTCAGTAAAAGTCTGACACTCCCTCCTGCTCGCGGGAGGGGTTATTTGATGATTTCCAATCCGAAAAAAAAAAAAAAATGGTTCGATTCCCGGGTCGGGTAAAGTGTTATTGGGTTTTTCCATCGGACAGTTCTCAGTACCAGCCACGGAGTCTGAATTTGTGCCCGGTTGATGGCAATAGGCTCGCTCCCTATTACATGGGACTTAAACATAATGTTAATGACATGTTTTCTTGTTCCGTGACGAGATCAGCGTCAGTGTGCAATTTGCAACCTGTTTATAGGTTTAAACCACTGTAAACCACAGATATAGATATACCTAGATAACCGACGCAAGAGCACCTACTTCACGTGCTGGCTGATGTCGCAGCAAGCTAATTTGTTGAAAACAACAACGTTACAACTTAAGAAGTTAAGGTCGCGCCGTCAATTTATTATTTTAGGTGAAAATAAAATCACTTTATTCAGTGTTTTTTTTTTGCTTGGATATCTTCAGTTAGACGTACTGAACGCTGTGTTAAAATTTGTGCACCTATTTTAATGGGACCTCATATAAGTATGTTATCAAAAATTATATTCTTCTTAGGCCGCAAATTTGGCGAAGCGTCGCCCTTCCGTACCGATTCTATCTACCTACTTATAGTAATCTAAATTGATGATAGCCAGAATTAAAGTGATATTAATGAAACTCTTTTATGACGTGTTACAGAAAGAAATAATTAAGAACAAGAGCACGGAGGGCTTGCCGTTCCCCATCATCTTCTCGGGAACCATCGTGACCTTCGCGTGGCTGCTGTACGGCATCATCCTCAGGAACAAGTTCCTTGTGGTGAGTATTGACCCTCTTTACATTTATGGGAGGAGTTACCATTTTCAATAGGTATCACTAAAACGGTCTTTTGCAGAGAGTTGTCATTCCATTGATTGCGTCGTTGGTCTAGGGGACACAAGCACGACTGCTGAGCAAGAGGTTCTGGGTTTAATTCCCGGGCCGGGCAAAGGTGTATTGGGTTTTTCTATGAGGGCTTTCTCAGTAGCAGCCACAGAGTCTGGAATTGCGCCCGGTTGATGGCAATAGGTTCGCCTATTACATGGAACTTAAATATAACTGACAAAATGTGTGTGAACTATTAGGTACACCTGTGCCTAACCCTTCGGGGATTGCAGGCGATATATTATGTTAGGTATGTTGTCATTCCAATAGATATTCACATTCTGATGTGAAGATAACTGATTTACTTATTATGTAAGTAATAAGGATCAATCAATTTTTGACGTCATCTTTGTTTTAGTAAGCTAGACATTTCATACCTGACTATCCCTGAGAAGAAATGGCGAAACTAATTCAGGGTATCACTTAGCGTTAGTAAAAACGGATATCAGCATCGTCGGGGTTCTGTATAGATCTTGTGTTAATTTTTACAAGCATTAATTTAACTTGCCTTGCTAGTTAGAATGTATTGGTCAAATCTTGCAACTGAATTTCAAACCAGTTTTCCCCAACCGACAGAGCTGAAGTTTTGCACCTTTGGTTCTGGTGACAATACATTTTTATGACAAGACATGACTTGATCCTGCAGCCGGGATATCGCCTCCTCACGAGAGAAATCCTCAACGATTAATAGCACGGAGATGAAATTTTATAAACGCGTTCAATTTTAATAGATAAACTTAATTTTCTTCTTTTAATTTTACTATGAGCTTCTTTTTATTTATTTTGTAGGTCCATTTTCCTTTAGAGATTTACTGAACCCAAGGAAAAGTGTTAGCAGGACCTTGTACCTTGGCCGCACATCAGTAGTAATAAACCCAGTATAAGCTGGCCTTTCATTCTATTTAAATTTCGTACTACGCTAGGCCCAAGGCCGAAGCGTCACCACCTGCTTTCAACTGTACAACAATAACAATTGCGCCACGTGTACTTTAAAGTTGTAGATAATTATGTAATTCATAAGATTAAAGTGTCGCATAAAATATGAATGACGTGTATTTGTGACATATTTCGAATTATTGAGTAACATCGTACTTCCTAACATAAATCTTATTGAGATTGAACACATAACATATCAGATTGATTCGATAACGCTATCGGTATCTTGCGCCAAAACGCGATACATGAGCTTATTAGCTTATCTAAACTGTCATACTCGTGTGCAATAATGGTAATAAAGTAGGAAATATACCTAAAAAGTCTCGTGTGTACTATCTCACCAGATGTTCAGCCTACACGTGGCTTGAGGTACCCAAGGTTAATGCAGGGTTGTATAGGGTGCTGCTAGGGTGATTGTGAAGAATACAATTGTGTACCCGCACCCTAGCCAGAAGTAAATAATAAATAAGTGACGAGAAGGAACACCGTGTGGTTTTAGTCGGTAGGAGTCAGACAGACAGACCCCTCCGCCGTCCCCACGGCGGAGGACATCCAATGAAAAAGTAGCAGTTTGTGTTTTCCACCAGCTTCTTTTTTTCCGATTTCTCCGTGATTACAGGTCCGATTAAAGTGATTCTTTTTTCATTCAGTAGCTTTGCTTCGGTACTTTACGAGTTATCCTCTAGCATTTTTATTCTTTGTCCACGCTTTTTGGTTTTGCTTTTTTTGCAAAAAAGTTTTTTAGATGTGGATACCCAATATTGCGTTTGTAGAGTTTCGCTAGATAATTTCTTATGACTCAGTATTTGAATTCAGAATCTCAGATAATTGTCAAGTTTTAGAAACAAACTCATCGTCTTTCATGACAAAAGTTAAATTCCGTTGCAACCGAATTAGATTTATGAACTTTATTACAAACTGTCGATCAGAAATAATTAGTTTCCTCCGTATCTAAGAAAGCACATTAAGCTCCCGGCTATCATTTGTAGATCTTTGGCAGTCGTTACAGGTAGTCAGTGTCCCGAAAGTCTGACAACCAGTCTTACCAAGAGGTACCGTGTTACCCCGTACTAACTGGTTTGTGTTATGGATGGTCAGATAGGCAGTCGCTCCGTGTAAAATACCGGTATTCAACTGCATCCCATGTCTGTCCTGTTTGTTTTTTCCGGCTAATCTCCGAAACGGCTGGACTGATTTTGACTGGACTTGTATTGGCAGATAGCTGATGTTATAAAGAGATAATTTAGACTACTTTTTTTTAGAAAAACGCTAAGGGTACAATGCAAAAAAAAACACAAGAAATTGTAAACCAAATACGATTAAAATAGTAATATTTTCATTATAATTTCAAGCGATATAAAGGCTAGTAAATAATACTTTTATGAATTTTAATAATATTTTCTTTTACAGTTACAAAACATCGTCGCTGTCGTACTTTGCGGATCGCAACTGGCACTGTTCGTGATCTACCCTTCGAAACCGAAGGGCAAGGAGAGGAAGCCCAAAGCCAAGAAGGCCGACTAAATCAAATAGTTAGGACGAAACACATTGTTGCCTCGCTAGTTATTAGGTATAGTCTGGTTTTTAATTGAGTCATTGAAGTTTAGAACTTTTCAAACCGTATTTAGGGTGAAAGCACCAGAAGCAGCCCGCGAAATTCAAATTTTCTTAAGATTTTTACAATTGTAGGTCAGTGTCACTGATCTGCAAATTGAATAATTTCTTCGTGAAACACCTGTATTTCATGAAAAAAACGTTAAATAGGATTAAAATGAACTTAGACGGTTTTATTGTTAATTTCGATGATTATAACTCTGTAAAGCCATTTTTGTTACGGTCGCGAATCATATTTGAATCAACATACAACCTGTCAGTGACCTGCAAATTCCAAAAAAAAAACAAGAAAATTTTAATTTCGCGGGCTACCTTGGAGCTTCCACTGGGGTTTAATTCGAGTACTACTTTAATGGAATCAGCTTAAATTATAGTTTGACTAGTTCTTAACAAATATTTAAATCAGAAACTGGGTAATAGTCTGGTTTTTCTTAGATGTCCTGTTTTATGTGACCATTTTTTTTATGAAAGTACACCGATATTACGTAAAGTAAATAAAATGCTCAAGAAAATGTATTCGGCAGCATTTAGTACACATAGTGTACGTGACACCTTTCTATAGATGTTGAGTATATTTTTATATTATTATAAAAACAATACAACTAAGAAAAATCTGACTTTAATGTTAGGATAGTTAAGCATAGATAAATTGTATGGGGTATGAACTTATTGTACTAGGGCTCCATAACACTGTCAGGCATTATCTTAAGTATTTGTAATGTCTTAAAGAGCCGCAATGTAATCACTCCCTTATTTTTGGCTTACTGAATAATCGCGATTTTGTGATTTCATGTGCCCTTAGTATATTGATTGTTTTTAAATGTTGAAGGACTATATATGTATGTTAGATTTTTATATTGTTACAAATAATAAGTATAAATAAAACGTTGTAGGTACTGTAAAATCAAATATAAATAATTATGTTATTTACCTTGAATTTTTACTTATATTGTTACTAATAAATATAAATAAAACATTGTAAGTACTGTAAAATCAAATTTAGATAGTTATGTTATTTACATTGCATTTTTACTTTCAGTAGTGGACACCATTGTTTTTTTTTTAATTGAATTTGTTAAAGATTGTATGATCATTGGTTTTAATAATGTCATGTTTTTATCTTTTATCACATACTCTAATGATAACATTCCAAGAAGCTGAACACTACCACATTCAGAAAGATGACGTTGACCCGACTTTTTATTCACTTTTTAAACCTTACTAATCATACAATTAATACATCTATTAACTTTAATAATATATCTTTGTCAATACTGTTCTAACCGAAAACCGAACCCAACATAACAAAACATAACGCCTGTAACCCCCGAAGGGATAGGCAGAGGTGCACCTAATAGTACCCCACATTTCGCCAACATAGTTTACCCTATTTTTAAATGCTCAATTTCAAGTATTACTTTTCTGATTCACGTAATAATGTAGTGTTAATAGATCAATCATGACCATTCTCTCAATTTATTTGGGGTCGGCGCAGCATGTCTTCTTTTAATAGCTCAATGTAAAAATGAAAGATGTGATATAAGTAACAGATACCGTTCCGGTTTCTGAAAGCTCTGAATTTCACATTCATAGTTACTTTTTGGGTAGATATCTTATAGAAACCGGGAACGGGAATCTGTGACCATTTTCTACCTCTCCTGTATTTGTGCATTATATTTAACTTACTTTGTAATGTTAATAGTTCAAATAAACAGTTGTTGTATTTTAAACTGATCCCAATGTTGTGATATCAAACCTGTGAGATTGTGAATTAAAAAGAAATAAACTTTTATAGAACATCAAACTTTTTTCATTTCGTTGACATTTTAGAACGCCTTCAAATGAGAGATGTGAAGAAGCGCTACAGTGGCGCTACCATAGAGAAGCGCTTCAGAGGCACGACTGTGGTGCAGTAGGCTCGCGTACCAGTATATATAAGATGCTCTGTGGGCTCGCGTCTGTAACGCTGAAGCGTTACTGAAGTAAAGGACATTTTTCACGTTTCGAACAAATTGTACCCAAAAACTAGTGTCAGAAAACAAATGACACCCTTAACATTTTTTGTTACGAAATGACTGATTCCTTTCAGTGATGTTTGTCTCAAATTCAGTTACGCGATGGATTCTGAAAAAGCATTATTCACGCCGTGAGTAATGCCTTTTTATACTGTGTGTGTGTATAGTATCACCAGTTTTGAGTATGCTCAATAGTAGCAACCGGCATCGTAATAAGGTCTCCACAAAACCTGAGTGTGTTTTGCCGTGACTTAGTGTCGAGTTCCAGTAGTGCGCAAAAGACAAAGAATGAGGGTAGAAAGATTTGTCTGCTCCTAACAATTTATTTTAGGTACAACATCCACCCGCGATCATGGCGCTTGCAACAGCGTCGAAATATCGGGAGAAAATAATGGATAATCACGGAATACATCCCGTAAGTGACAGTATAAGTTTAGTTGTAAACCGTGGAAGCTTAAAACAGTGTTTACATTTAATTTGGTTATAATTATGTTTCCACAAAGATAGTTACTTTCCAACCATTTTAAAACTTGATTTACTATTGTCTATAGGTTTTTCGTGATTAATGTAATTTTTTAATCATTAATAACAATTACAGAAATATAGTCAGCAAACAGTAAGCACCGAAAAATCCCTTGCCAGAATGAGAGATTGATCAAGTGTTCAATAATTGGGGATATAATATGGTGGCACAGGATTTAAGAATGCGGGTTGCTATACCGTCAAATCAGCTTTGCCTTTGTTTTCTGCCGCGGACATTATTTTAGAATAAATGAGGTCGACTAGAAATAATAATTAATTTGAAAGAATATTATATTCATTTTCTGTAGTTCTGTTTCTCAAATTCTAACTGCATAACACAAATAAAAACCGTAAATGAACCAAACTAACTAAACCAAAAAATGCCATATTAAAAATACTCCTCCACAACGCTGTCAGCTGGTAATGTGCCCAAGAAACTTGTCAAAGTTGGGCATGAGACACTGAAAGACGTCTTGGCCCATGCCTTAAAAGTAGAGGGATTGAGGCAAGACTGCCGAATACAATCTGAGAGGTTGTGGCGTCACCAGTACGCCACCGCACGCAAGGGTACAACCCTAGGTGCTACACTTGAGGAGAAAGGGTCACCTTCGGTCAAGCTATCCTAAACAAAGCACGCCGAGGGAAGGAGGGGCTGGAGTGTCGAACTATAATAAAAGACACGCCAGTCGCACCTTTGATTCTTGCACGTTTCGTAAGGAAAAAAAATTGATACCTCAAAAAATATCGTATTTATTTCTAAAGATAAGTACGTAACTGGCTGTTAGTACCAAGCTACCTAAACTCATATATATGTGCTCAAGATGACTCTTGTCAGCAAGAAAATGACGGATGAAAATATTTCAGAAACGAGAAGTGTTCACATTGTTTATTTTTCATCGGAATATAAATCTTTTAAACAATTATATTCTTAAATAATAATACCTACCACGACAAAGGCCTTTTTCACAAAGGAATGTTAGTTAACGATGCTTGTTCAAGGCAGATTGAAGTAAATAATAATATTATGTCTTTATAAAAATATAAGTACAAAAATACTTATCTTATAAGAATAAAGTGAATTTTCGTCCGATTGGTTTTCCTTGCCTCATTCAACTGTAGACAGTGCCATTAAATGAGCTCGCTTGCTCACTTCCGGCAGCGACCACGATTGGTCGTCGTTTCCATAATCTTGTCCGGTCGTGGTCCGGTCCAACCACAGGGTTCAACTTAAGGACACAGCACACATATCAAAATGATCAAATCGGAAAGGGATTGGCACCGTATCCACTCGAGCAATTCAGTATTCTTTGTATGAAACTCACTACTGCAACGCACACTAATCGGAATCGTAACGTAATCGCCTCGCCTCGGGTAGGTCGCGAACTGCGGTGCGGTGCGTGGTCAACTCGTTTACGGCTCGTCGTCCCCGAGCTTATGTCTCTCCATACCCGAGCTTAGGTACATACGTCTCTTCGTCCACCCTTACGCACACTACTGTTGACACTCGTGGTGTCATTCACAGGGCAACTTCTAGGCGTGCGCGGCGTCGGCGAGACGTAAGCGCGGTGTCTTCTAGCCGTAAGCGCGGCGTCGCCTAGCAGTAGCCGAGTTGACGTATCGGAGCTGCTGATCCGCTCGCTTACGTTAGGTTGACGCCTGATTGACGGTGAGGCGAAAGGCGATACGGTGCTGATCCCTTTCCGATTTGATATGTGTTCTGTGTTCTTTAAGCGTTCATACTACACTGCTAAAACTACGTAAGCAAAGATTCACAGAGCATCATATATATTGCAAAGATTTAAATACTCTGTATACAGTATAATATCAAGATGGGGGCGGTCTGTCCAGGCTTCGGAATCACCTCATCCTTCAATGACAAAAAAAGACCCATACCGGGGGAACTTTGATTTGAGTTGGTAATTCTGATTCTCGTCTAGTTGTCACAAGAGCAAATGCTGAGCATTAGGATTGAGTTATATTCTCGATAGCACTTGCGTTTTGGACTTGGTGACAAATTGTGATTGTCAGCTGTGACTTCGACCAGTAAATCTGGCGTGTAATATTACGGGTTAATGCTTTCAGATTACAATGTCTTTGGCACGATCGTTACTATATTAAGAACATCCCTGAAACATAAATTTGCTTACAATCTGGTGGTGAGTCGTTATATTTTCGCAATTGACATTTTGTTTTTGATTTCCAATTGGTTTTCAGAAATCCCGTTGATAAGCCGCGGCATCGCCCCATTTTCGGCTGGGCATCGCCGCGTAGAGCATGATTCATAAAATACTCAAATAAACTCAAATTACATAGTGAGTACAGCAGCAAGTACAAGTAAATGGTGTCAATTCAATGAGTTTAAAAGTAAAAATGGGTGTACCACAAGGTTCGATATTGGGTCCTTTTCTCTTTATAATATACATTAATGACCTACCCCACTTATTTAACAACCAACCGCAAATGGTGTTGTTTGTTGACGATACTTCTTTAATATTTAGGATAAATAGACGTGCCACAAATCTTGACGACGTAAATAACGCCCTACTGCAGGTCCATAATTGGTTTACCGCTAATAACTTAGTACCAAATGGGAAAAAACTAAGTGCATAAAATTTTCTCTGCCAAATGTCAAAAGTAGTGATTGTGACATAGTATTGAATCAAGAGAAACTAGAATTGGTTGATAAAACTGTTTTCTTGGGAGTCATGCTCGACACAAGGCTACAATGGGGTCCTCATTTAACATCTCTTGCAAGACGACTGAGTTCAGCAGCTTATGCTGTTAGAAAAATCCGTCAGTTTACTGATGTAGACATCGCGTATTTTAGTTATTTTCATAGTATTATGTCATACGGTATTTTACTATGGGGACGGGCTGCAGATATCGAGTCTATATTTATTCTGCAGAAAAGAGCCATCAGAGCCCTAAATGATCTACGTAGGTGCGATTCTCTCAAGAGAACTGTTTAAAGAAATTAACATCATGACAGTCCCTTGTCAATACATCTATGAAAACATCATGTACGTTAGGAAAAATCTGCATTTATTTAGTAAGAGAGGTGACAGACACTACAATACTAGAAATAGGGACCAACTAGTTCAGCCAGGTTTCAGGCTAGCTAAAGTAGACTCATCTTTCATGGGGTACTGTTTAAAATGCTACATTAGAATACCTCCCCACATTCTACAACTGAATGAGACGAAATTTAAATCTTGTAAAACGCACACTAAGTATATGCAAGCATATTATAAGTTGGGGGACTATATTGGTGTTAAAAATGCTTGGCTTAATGCTGGTCCTGCTCCACAACCATACTACCTGGATAAAAATAAAACCTGTGTCCTATCCAGGTCATGGTATATCCGTAAGGCAAAATTAACCTAAACCTGTTAAAGCGTAAATAGTACAGACAGACTGACAGAAACCACAGGCTATTGTTAGAAATATAGGTTTCAGGGGAGTTTTTTATAGGCGGTGGAGAGTTAGCAACACGAGCAATAAACACCAATCTGAGGCCACGTAGCCATTAGGTACTTCTGTACTGTCGTTTTATTTGTTTATTTTCGATAGAGTAATCCCAGAAGACCCCGCCAGCCAGTAAACACCCCGGTGACGTAAAAAAGTTAATCTTCTGTTCTGGCAACGTCGCAATTAAGATTGACGTATAAGGAGAGAGAAAAAACTAGAGACAAAACTAGCCTTGTGTCGCATCGAGCAACTGTTCTCGTTCCCTTACGACCTGGTCCTCAAGGAGTACTGTAAATACGACAAAGCGAAGCTGGTCTGGTGTCAGGAGGATGACAAGAACCAGGGTCCTTGGCCTTTCGTCAAAGCTGGCATGGAGACCCTCTTCGAAACGAAAATGACGTAAGTACGGTTAATGATCGAATCGTTAGGATAGTCGCGTGAAAAGGCTTAACTCGCCACTGGCACTAATATTCCAAATAACAGGATAATCCTGGCTGAAGCTAGGTTATACTCCGACATTGCCGTTACTACCATGCCGTAATAATTAGGTGTGATCGTCTTAAAGCGATCCAATTCAATATGACAATAAAAACATGTATTAAAAAAAAACTTGTGAAAAAGTTGGAACTTTGACCCCCAATATCTCCGAAACTAGAAGGTTCCCAGGAATGGTCTAGAACAAAAAAATGAACGCAATGACGAGGAGAACAAGTGCATTACGGCTTCGTTAAGGGTCTTGTTACACCCTTTATATCTATGCCTAAGTTAACAACTTACGACTTCGACTTACGTATACCGGAACTAACTTCTTGTTTGCCTGCAGATGCATATCAAGACCACCAAGTGCAGCTTCGGCGACGGGCAGCAAATGGTTGCACGCGAAAGAATTAAATGACCTTAAAGCAAAAATTGTAGCAGCCTGATGTTTTAGATATTATGTTTAAGATTTTCGCAATTTAATGATAATATATCTGTAAATAATGCTAAATCATCTTTTGTTTTTTTTTTAGTTTGTTTGTTTGTAAAGCTATACGCTTTTCGGTTGGGTTTATCGGTGGAATGCGCGATCGGGAACGGACATGTCTTCCAGTGTAGGCGTCGGGTTACCATAATTCGCTTTAAGCGTGACATTTGCTGCTAAGGTAAAGATTATGAGTTCTGAAGATTGAATGGACTGGACATCATAGATAAAGTTTGGGACGTGCAGATCAGGCCCTGCAGTCTCGACATAGACAGCGATCGCAAAGCAACTGAATTCGGTCGCAAAGTCATAACGATGCCGATTTAAGGTGGAAGCGACACCGGCGGGTCGCGTCCGGCCTACGTCCAACTTAAATCTACATCGTTATGTCAACCAAGGATTATTACATCAAACTAAGTAACATTACGCAAAAAATATTGCTGGCAAACGATTTTATTATTTGGGGTGAAAAATCACGTTTTACGGTACCTACCCAGGCCTCCATGTAACGCACTCATAACGTTGTACTGATGGATGGATTGAATAGTACGGGGGTCGTGAAGGTGTTTATAGTAATAATCTTCAATTAAAAACATGTCTAGAAAAAAAAAGTTGTTGAAAAAGTTGGAACTTCGACCTCCAATATCTTCTTCATATACTTCTTTATACTTCTCTATTTCTCGTCATTTCATCAGACACCCAATCATCATAAATAATAGCAAATTATTGTATTGTGTTCTATATGTTCGTAACAGTGCCAATACATATAGGTAGTCAAATTTTATTATAATAATTCTTGTAACTAGACGGGGTCGCGGTAGACAGAGGAGAACATGGCGAGATGCCTTGGATGGCTTTCTTGGCGAGAAGAGTCCCAGCATCGAGAAAAGTGGAAGGAGTGGGGGGGAGGCCTATGCCCAGGAGTGGGACAGTCAAGGCTAACCAAAAAAAAACTTGTAGATGGAAATAATATAAAATATTTACTTATTTAGATGGTATTTATATAATTGTAGTAAAATATTATTTTGATAGGTAATATAAGTTTCTAGAAATAATAATATATGAGGATCTTAATACCTAATGTTAAATAACACCCATGTACCAAATTACCAACCATCATTTAATGTGAATGAAAATGTTTTATTAATAATCATATAATAATAAATATGTAATATTTTATGTGAAAAAAACTTTTACAACGTTAAGGCCTGAAGGGGGTTGACCTTTTTTTAGTTTTGTAGTTTTAACTCTTTATCTGAACCCAATAGTGTGATATCAAACCAGTCAGATTGTGAATCAAATGATTAAACTTTTTAATCAGAAAATCAAAAGTTTTTATTTTTATTTCTGAGGTATTTGAAATTATACAAGACTTAAACGCATGGATCAGCATTATTCTCCCTCGATTAGTCTTGAAAGTGCTTAAAAATGGACTTCTGACTGGTTAGTGACGCCTTAAGGGGGAAGCGCCAGGCTAACTCGCAAAAATGTTTTTTTCTTATAAGGTTTTTCATGAAATAATCATGAAAAACCTTACCGGCAAATTTCAAAAAACATAAGAATATGTTTGGGGCTTCCACCTTAAGGCTCGGAGTCCACTAAGGTGACGACGAGCGGATCGGTGCAAGTTTCGACCAATCACAGGACGGAGGAGAGACACGATGCGGATTTTCAACCAACAGGATTGGTCGTTTGCCTCACGTCTCCTCTCCGCTCTGATCGTCTTCGCTTTGGTGGAGTCCAGGCCCAAGCTTAGACTCCTAGCTCAGACCTTTTGTCCTAAGCCTTGTAAGTGACAAAAAGAGATAGAATGAGATTTTACCTTTATTTATTCTATTATTATTTTTATTTATGTTAGCCCTATTTCGCACTAAAGAACGTCAATGTATTGTCGACTTTGTAATTGCTTCACGATTTTTTAACTAAAACTCTCTTATAAAATCAAAATTATATTTAAAAAAAAACTAAGGACCTATTCACAAGGCGTATTTTTTCTTCGCAGATGACGTGCATCTGTCAGTTCAGTCGCAGCCAGTAAACCTTAGCACACGTTTAGAAATTCTATGGCGCCGTAAACACGCGTCCTTGAAATCGCGCGTCATATGTACGTATAAAATACACGCAGATGCAGCGATGCAGATGCGATACCAACGCGCTTCTTGCCCCGTTTACACGCATTTGAATCGATACAAGTTACACTCGCAACAATCTCTTCCTACGGCGCCGTGAACACGCGTTCAGGAAACGCGCGTCGACGGCGCGTTTAAAATACGCCGTATGAATGCACTCTTAAGTTGAAATGCTACAATTGTCACAATGAAGCAGAAATCATGGAGCTTTTAAGTTTCACGGAAACAGTACATCTGGACCTTTTATACCGTGCCAGCAGTGCCAGTGAGTCAGCCTTAGGGGTTAAGGGGTAAAGCAATTACGAGGTGGGCTATACGAATGACTGTATTAATATTTCCTCTAAAGTTTCTGCTTGAACGAAGCGTCAATGGTGAGCTGCAAGATTGGTTCCATGGTGTCAGTGACGGTCAGTGAGATCTCCATGCGGCCCTTCTCAAACGGGAACACGTTGGGAAAGTTCTCGGTCGGAGCTGTTATGTTCGCTATGCCGTGATAACCCTGCGGATAAGGAAGGAAGTCACCAAGAATATTATTAAAACTCAGTTGAGGGTCACCGAGGCGCTGTCGATAAGGCTCCCTCACTGGAGCATACGGAAACACGTTGCTCACTGATTGGTTGGCTTGGTTCTCCTCACTCTTACAGGTGAATGCTTCCGGTAACTTAAAAAGAGTAACCATGGAGTTTCTTGCCGGTTCTTCTCAATAGGAAACGACCAACCCGAACCGTGCACCTTTTTGTCGACGTTTTATAAATACCCATCTAGCTAGGCCTACCTATGTGAAATAAAAATATTTTGATTTTGGTAAAGGAGCGCCTTAATAGCAAGCGATCGTCGCAATCATTTTTACAGGAATTAAAACATACTTATTATTCAGTAATCATATAAGTTCCTGTAGCATACACAATGTATACGGTAACGCGGGTTTCTGCAAATGGTTGATTTGCAGAAACCCGCTGTTAATTTAACTGTTGATTTTAGTCAGAAACAATCGGACAGCAGAACCCCTTTTATGTACTTAAAAAAATAATACTACAAAACATTACCCTCCTTCTAACGCAGTCGGGTAAAAAGCACGAAGCAAAGAGCATTAAACGAAGATACGGTTTGCAGATCTGAGTTGCAAATCGCATTAGTTAATAGTTAGGTATGTGTACTTAATTCACATGATCTAGATACTGATAGACTACATTTATAGGTACTCACGGGAGGTAATGGGCACACAATTCCGGCGTTCTTGAGGGCACCGCCTACGAAGGGCTCCTTATTGATCAGGTCACAGAACTTGTGAGCCAATTTCACGAAAGAGCGCCGGTACTCGTTGTGTAAGAGCTGACTGATAGTTAGCGAAAGCTGCAATTAGGTAAGTTGGTAATTAGGTAATTTTAGGCATAGTTGGTAAGTTAAGGTTAATAATTTTTCAATCATAGTAATTTCTATCTACAACTATTCACTATACGGCAAAAATAAAAGCACACTTGCAAAATCATGGGCTCGCCTTGATTATACTGTCCGTAACTATGTTGTGAGTACGGAGTTGCGGTTGTCTTCGATAAGAGGGCAGTGTACAGAACCCTTACAATATTACACACTATTAATCCTAAATTCCTAACGGGCTATTCAAAAATATTGATGCAATCAAACTCAAAATCAAACTCTTGTTTTATCTTTCTGTAATCTTCTATTTGCCTGCCTGTGCCTACAACCCAACTCTTATCTAATAGTTTCAAATATTGGGCAATAATTGGGCAACAATTTATTAGGTACCTAATATTATGTAATAGAGGTAGGTACCTAATCGATTCGTTTATGGTATGGCATACGTTATCATTGAGCGCAGGGCACACCGCCAGCTAGCGAGCAAGCGAGCGAGGCCGACGAGGGCATCGTTTCACCTCTTTTCATACTTTGGTTTGGGTTGGTTCACACCGCGAACTATCGAAAGAGCGGAACTAAGTATGAAAATGGCCAGGCCCTGCAGTCTCGACATCGATAGCGATGGCAAAACAACCGAATTCGGTCGCAAAGTCATAACGATGCGTATTTAAGGTGAAAGCTGACACCGGCGGGTCGCGTCCCGCTCGCGTGCACGGATCCTTCACGGAGCCGTCAACAAAGCATTCTGTACATCAAACTAAGTAAGTCTAAGCAACTTTTTTGCTGGGAAACGACTTTTCTTTTGGTGTGAAAAATCACGTTTTACGATAAAACTCAATGCAACGCACTCGAAACATTGTGCTCTAGTAAACAAGTCATGGAGGTAATTTAAGGTTAAGTTATAGGTAACCTTAAAACCTAGTATTAAAAAAACAACTTGTGAAAACTAGAAGGTTCCCAGGTATGATCCAGGGTTGTACACTGTTTTATACCTAGACAAAAGTTTTATAAAAACATAATTTATCATTTATGACCAAAATCAAAAGGTCATTTTGATTTTTCAATGCATTTTAGATAACAATTGCAAAATTGATTATCAAAGGCCTCCCTGGAAATTCAATTTAGGTTACTGCGTGTTGCTCTAGTGGTCGGAAGCGCGACTGCTGGGTGCGATTCCCAGAGGGTCTCGACAAATACCGATCGTTTTCACAGCAGCTTACCGTATGTACTACAAAAACTTTAATCTAGAATTTCGTTTCATATATTTTTTTTCTCATATTATCATTTCATAGAATAATCAATACGCAGACTACCTACTTCCTTCGAAAAAAATTAAATCATAGATTTATGTTACAAATAAAATTTAATGTTTCGATATTCATATCATAGAATAACAAATAAAATATTCTTTATGCTCATATTGTTTAGTTAATATAAAACTTATTACCAAGAAAGACATTTTATCGAGTGAATATTTCTAAATGTTTCAATGTAAATGGTTTCAATTCACACCCTTGACAAAATGCATACCCATAAAATTACAACACCGCGTTCACAAAAACTATGCGGGTAATCTTGTTATTCTCAATAGTAGTGACTTCATATACCTACACGTACAGATGCCAGCCAAGCATCAAGCTACTACAATCTGTCAAATTTCTTTAATAGATCGTCAAATGTATCGCTAAAGCATTAGGTTCAAGGTTAATTGGGAAAATTTGACAGTTTCGGGTAGCTTGATGTGCTGGCGGCTGTACGAAGTTATATACTCTATGGCAGTACGTACTGTGTTTATTTCGCGGTTCATAATATTGTCCGAGTGTCCTTATTTTATTACTGCGACCAATTTCGAGGTAGCGCAAGCTGCACCGCTCGCTGCGCTCGCTCGGCTCGCGCGTAGTTGGTCACCGTTCTAACCTCACCTAACCTATTTGGTTGGAGTGAACGAAACGTTAAAACGTCAAGCTTCTTTGAACCTAAAGGTAGCCATACACGCTAGGTTATGCATGACAGTGTTATAAGTGCATGCAAAACTGTCATGCCGAACCGAGAGCCATTCCAAGGATTACTGTACAGTGTTGTCTCCTACACAAGTTCATGCATGCCTGTACAGTCTGACCGTACCGACGTCTATGGCGGACTTAACCTGTTCGGAGTCGGGGTGCCCTAAGTCCTGAGCTCGCTTCGCCCGCTCTTGCATCCTAAGTTTTCCTTGCCACATGGCCTTGTTTATGTTTATATGGTGTGTGTACAAAATAAATAGGAGACGCATTCTACTGTGTCTGTCTATTTATAAAATTGTGGAAAGCATAAGGTCCTACTTTTACATTTTCGTTTCAAACAATATTCGTTAAAAAATAATTCAGCTGTTTGATAAGTTAGTTAAATAAAAAAATGTGATTATAAAATTCATTGAATTGTATTTCTGTGAAATAAGTTTCATTCTAGTAAACAGTCGTTAAAGCAATAGTATTCGAAATAAAAATACAAGAACCAAATATTACATGAAACATTTTCGACGAACCGAAATTCTAGAAATTTCTGTCTGCGAAACAAGGGGACACCATGATCCAGAGCAAAAAAGTAATCGCAATGACGGGAAGAACAATAGTTATAAATAAAAGTTTTGATATCTAACCGTAACATTATTCGTGAAGGTCTGTTTCGATGTGCCCAGCACGTTGATGTAGTACTTAGACTTCCTGCTGTATCGCCGTACGTTCACCGTCCCGTTCGGGTACAAGTATTTAGTATTGATATATGTCAAATTTGCCCTCTCTGGAATCACTTCCATGCACTGAAATAAAATTGATCAAACCGTGAATCATTCCCAATGATGAAAACTATTACGCTGCTTTCATACGGGCTGTGGATGATTATGATGATTAATCATCCACAGCCCAGCCAGCTGGGTATAGGCCTCTCGTTGCTTGTGCCAAGCCTTCTTCTTGGTCCCTTTTTTTCCGGCGGAGAAAACGTCTGTGGCATACCACACCGTCTGGGGGGCGCCGGGCGGTATGGTTATGTGGGGCTCGCACCCACTAAAAACTACGCCGTCTTTGCCGACTTCCCGCTTTTTTTACTTGTTGCCCCGAGTACTGCGTTCGCGATCCTTCAGTGGTAGCTTTCGCCTCCTTCTTAATGATGTCCGATCATTCGACCTACTGGACAATTTTCCTCCCAATTGCTCTCGCTGCAAATCATACATATGACCAAGGCAGGCAGCGATAAGGCTCTTCTGACTATTGCCGCAAGAAAGCTCCACGTTCCTGTGCCAGTGCCTGTTCACGCGCCTGTCCACGTTCCTGTGCTCATTCAAGATATACCCGCAACGGCAACAATGTCTACCCATCTCGCCGCCACCAGCCGACCAAGCTAGTTGCTAATTTACGCTGCTATACTCAAGGCTTATTATAATGGTCATCAAACATGAATATACATTTAATTAGCTAGCTAAACGCCGGAGAGAGGCAATTTTGTCGTGTTTAGATATCGATATGCGTCACGACAGCATTTACACTAGTTATTTAAATTTGACCCTGTATTATCATTGCATGCAATCACTACATTGTAATTTGTTCGCATATACGATTTTTGTATGACAATACAGTTAAGTATGGATTTATAGGTATTAATTAAATGGTAGGGGAGCCGAGAGGGTTTTGAGCAAGTATATTCAGCATGAAAACTTGATAGTCGAGTTGGTAGAGAGTGATAAGATAAAGTTTCAGACAAGGCCCTTCGGGCAAAAACTAACAACGGGCTTTACAGCAAAGTAGATTTTCATGTCAACGTACGGGGGCCTAAACCAGAAACCAAACTTCTGGAAGATATTATGGCATTTTAGTACATCTGACTTTATGTCAATTTTTAGGGTTCCTCAAATGGTAAAAAAAGAAACCCTTATAAGATCACTCTCTTGTCCGTCTGTCCATCTGTTAGTCCGTGTGTCACCACCGATTTTCTCAGGAATGGGTGGACCTAGCAAGTTGAAATTTATATCAGATACTGAGATCTATAGTCCCTATTAGGTGTATAAAAATCAAAGTCCTGAGTCAACACGATAAAAAGATATGGGCAAATTCAGTATTTCGCGAAAGCTTATAAGTTTCGCGAAAGCTTATAAGTTTTCCAAAATTTACCTTAATATTTTCAACTTTTTTATTTTTTAATATTTGTGTTGTAAGACCTTGGTTTTAACAAAAATTGAAAATTGTAGATCAACCGGAAGTACCTACCCTATAGGTATTGGGTCGAAAACCTATGGTAGTTCCCGTTGACCTAGAATCACAAAATTTCGTGTAAAGATGGCCTTACAGCACAAATATGGGAAAAATTCCAAAAAATAAAAAAGTGAAAATTAATACATACATCATTGACGCCAATTAAGATTTTTTTTTAGATAATTGTACGGAACCCTTCGTGCGCGAGTCTGACTCGCACTTAGCCGGCTTTACTATAGAATATTGAGCACTAATAAAGTTTATTCTCTTTTAAAGTGTTCCTTGTCGCCAATGGCGATATTTGATGTATATCAACCGTTAAAAAACAATTTTTCCAGAATTCTTCAGATTTAGTGAAAAGCGGCTTATTATGTTTTGGTTCAAGCCCCGTACTTGAACTTGAAAATTTTCAACAACCTTGCACATCCCGTTGTTAGTTTTTGACCCGAAAACTGTAAGTGCCCGAAGAGCTCCAGGTGGCCTACCATGACGTCTTCAGTGTGGGAAAGAGACAGAGCTATACAGGTCGTCTAGCGCCATCCCTTTCCCACACTGGAATTACTCCTGCCTTAAGACGTCATGGTAGGCCACCAGGCTGGAATTTTCATAGCATATTTGTAGTGTTCTCTCATCACAGCCTACCAACTCGGCTAACAAGTTTCCATGCTTGCAGAAAAACGCTCTTGGCTCCCCTACCAAAAGAAGATGCTCCTTAGATATTGGTTGGATTTAATGAAGTTAATTTATTAATGGGTAGGTATATAAAATTAAATATCTTCGTCGTGTTTTTTAGTTAATAAACTTAACAGTTTCACAATGATCCCGGCAGAAAGGGCACAACGAGCTGTTCCTAAGGTGATGCTTTTTAAACCTAGAGACTATCCCACCGATCAGTTGTATTCTGAGCCGTAAGTTCTCACAGTCAGGCAACTATATGTCCTTCGTTCAGTCCTACGGAGACACTCCAACCTTCCATTGGATAAAAGTTAATAAAAGCTACTATACTAGCTATTATATTAAAATAGTACATTTTGATATAAGTGGGGAAACTTTGTTATTGCATTCGAGCGCGGAATTAACACCCGAGCTGCAAGTGAGGGTGTTAAGGAGCCGAGAACTGCAATAACAAATCCCGACGCGTATCAAACGACGTTTTTCAATACACTTTCGAAGAAATAAAATATTAGAACGGAAAGTATTTTTGTTAGGAATTATTAGGAAACTATGATTTAATTTGCTTTTTTTCCGCGCTTTGCTTTCGCCAGGTTGAAGAAGATGCAAAGGTATGATGCCGTATACAGCCTACTATGAAAAAAAAGAAAATTAATCATGTTTATCTATGGTATTCTATTTATAAACACAATTTAAATACTCTAAAAATATTTAATCCGTAAAGACGCATATTATCTCTTTGCCGGGATTAAAAAAAAACAATCACCGCCGGCTACAGATATAGTTATTGAACCCTTACTTATCTGTGGAAATTTTTATTTCCGCACGTGTGCGGAAAAATATTTTAAATCGCACGCGTGTGAAATAAATTGCATGTTGAACCTAATCGTAGTGCGATTAGAACCAGTTTTCGAGAAAGTGTATTGAAAAAGTTATTTCAACACTTTGATTTTATATACACACCTCACCACACACACACTACACTCATTTACACACCCCTAGATACACAACCACACACTCATTCACTCAATTTGCAGGGTTAATAAACAAAAAAAAGTTATAAACAAACAGAAAGTCACGGTTGAATTATATAAATTGAAGCTGCAAAATCTCCGATTCCTAAGATACAGGTCTGCGTACCAAGTGTAGGAGCCCGGAAACCTGACAATAACTTTAAAATTTGTAGTACAACCCATTGTTTCCATAAGCTATGTACTGTGTTGTTGTTTTTGTTATGTACTAATAATATCTCCTTTATTTATATTTTTTTCTTATCGAATATACATATATGTTTTTGAACAATTCTTAAAAAAAATAAAAAAAAATAATAGATGTCCCATCGGCATCAGGAACAAGGTCCAGGCTGCCGGTGCTCAGGGCTCCAGAGAGAGGAATCGCCTCTCTATGCGTGCCGTGTCCAGGAGTACTGCTTTCTGAATCAAGCTCTTGACCCAGCCACGCATTGAGAGCCTACTAAGGTGTTGGTCAAGCAATCAATCAATCAATAATCTTTATTTGTTGTTTGATGGTCGAGGCTCTTTGCTATTAGTCCATTAACCATAACGACTATCAGTACAATGATCGCAGAGTCCACGTCCCACATGTCGACAACCTCGTGTGCTAACTGCTACTTGATTTTTTTATCATTCTCGGCTTTCACGAGATTCTCGTCATGAGGGACAGTGATGTCCACAATCATTGCACGGCGATCTATCACCACAATATCAGGTTTATTATTATTAGTTTAAAATAATTCTACTTACTTCAACAGCATAAATCCAACTCAAAAGAGAAAATAAAATAAAATGAAAATACAACATGATCCTTTCCAAGGGCCTGCCTGAATAGAGAATAATGTTTATCAAATGAAAAATATTAAATATAAATTCCAATATCGTTTTCTGAAAATTGGCGATGTCTAGTACTGATAAGATGATACACACCGATTAATGTTAAATTAAATAGTAAATAAGCAAAACTGTGCCATTATTTATGGAAAAATATGTTTTGCTGTAAAACTACGTAGTTTAAATAAATTGGCCACTTTGCTAAAAAGTAGTAAATTACAACAAAAACTTTTATCTGGCTAAAAATCTGAAATATCACATTGTTGTTTTTTATTATAAGCTTTTAATTAACTTGCCTTGTTAGTCAGTTATGTATTTAGTCAAATCTTACAACTGAATTTAATTCCAGTTCGCCCCAACCGATTGAGATGAAATTATGCGCACACCTTTGGTTCTAATGACAATAATAATAATAAAATATGACCGCAGAGAGGTATGGCAGGGCAAGAAGCTTCACGGACGCTTTACCGGGCCCTACATAGGCCCATGGGCATGGGCATGGACTTCTTAGCGTCCGTATCCTGGCTACGTTTCGGTGACCTCTTTGGGGAAACCGAAGGTTTTGTCTGTGCAATAATGGACGAAGTTATGATGACGAATAACTACCGGAAATACATTGTGATGGATGGCACGGTTGAAATATGTCGGGCATGCCACCGTCCGGGAGCATCAATCCGACATATTGTTTCTAGCTAACGGAGAGTACTTGCATAGACACAACCTCGTTGCCAGGATTATCCACCAGCAACTTGCTTTGAAGTACAGCCTTGTGGAATCAGTAGTGCCATACTATAAGTATGTGCCCAACCCAGTTCTCGATAATGGTAATATCAAGATGTATTGGGATCGACCTATCGTCACAATATCTATCAACATGTTGATATTACGGTTCCACATGACGAGAACCTCGTGAAAGCAGAGACAGATAAGCAGTTCAAGTATCTAGATCTGGCTCACGCACGAGGTTGTCGACATGTGGAACGTGGATACGGCAGTCATTGTGCCGATAGTTGTGCCGGCCAATGGCTTAATAGCCAATAGCCTCGACTGGCATCTGAGGAGGCTCTCGCTTGGCAGCTGAACCAAAGGCTTGATTCAGAAAGCAGGACTTGCGGACACGGCGCGTTTCGTTAGGAGGTTACTCTCTCAAGAGCCCTGACCAACGGTAGCTCGGACCCTGTTCCCAATTCCGGTGGGCTACTATTTTTTATATTTTTAAACGTTTTTTTTTATATTACTTTGTATAGGAATATTTAAAAATGTAAAACATGTGGTATTAAAATGAATAAAGGAATATATTTTTATGATAGACCATTGATCTCGAGGGGACAGCACGGACAAGAAACTTTGTATACCTACGTTGAGATAAAACTAAATAAAAACTGGTAATTATAGTAAAAAGCAGTTTTTTTTAATAAGTTTAATTTATTTTATAAGTTGTTTATTTTCTAAAAATGAAGGTAATAAGATGGAGTTTTCAAATGATATTGGTACTTAATATTTCTGATAGATTGATGGAAATTATGTTATTACTCCCTACTTTTAGCCTCTTCCCAGCCATTAAAAACATATTGTTTTTTAGATTCCTATTAGGTTACCTTCTTCGAAAGATCAGAGAGAGATTGATAGGTCAAAAAGTATTTATTTCTAAAAATAAACAATGGCTGGTAATAAATCTGTAAGTAACAGATTTATGATGCCACTTTTTTTTCAGCACAATAATGACAGCGCAAAACCATCCAGAAGATTTTTTAGTTTTTATTTATTTATTTTAGTTAGATTGTAAATCTTGTGATAAATTCATATGTAATTAAAACATCCAAGAACACTTTTTAGAAAATGGTAAGTTTGTTTAATTGGACTTGTCTCATCCATTCGCTTCATTGATTGACCTCACGCACTACGACTACTTAGACCAAGCAGTTCTTGCTAAAGTACACTAAGTTGGGCTCCAACTGGTCGGAATGCCGATCGCGGAGACTGAATCACTGAAGTTCGAGAGATATACCTACTGGCGGTGAAAGACGGAATTTAACTTCGACAGTCCTGATATTAGGCTGCGCGCTCTAGCCCTCCTATTAATAAACACAGAATAAAGTTATTCCAAGTTTAAACCTTTGAAAATGTATGGTTATTCCTTTGTTATTCCTGGTGTAATTTTATTCCGTGTTTATTAATAAGAGGGTAGGGCCCTAGCATGAGCGCGCGGTGTAGGTGAACGAGACCGAAATACAATAATATATTATCATATAAGTAGCACTTTTGTTAAATTGTTTGTAATAAGCTCAATCAGTATCATGCATAGTATGAATATATTTTTATAATTTTAAAATCGAAGTATAATTACGTTACGTTTACACCGCGCGCTAGTGCCTCTGAACTGAGACAAGTTCACAAGTCTGACTGAACTTACTGAAATACAACTACGATAGTTAGATACTTTGAAAATCCATTAATCTAATTTTACAGGTTGTTAAATGTTAATGCTTAATTTCAGTTAAGCAAGTCTTTGGCACGATCTTTATTAAGAAACGCTCAACAATATAAGTTTGCTTGCAATCCTGTGGTAAGTTTAAATGTTTTTCTTTATTGATTTAGGAGATATTTTGCATTTGATTTTCAATTCCTTTTAGATAAGATAAGAGATAAGTCTTTATTTGCTTTAAACATGTTATAAAGTTGTTACAGTCAGGTATTAATCTAAAGTCCACATGTTTAGCTATACAGTTTATGTATCAATTGCATGCAAAATAATTATTAAATTAGTTAATTGTTGTTCAATGTCACAGATATAAAGCCAATACAATAAAATAATAGTTTAATTCAGCATAATTCGCAATTACAAAAGTCCAGATTTCAGTTTGTCTTTTTAATTATTTTTAATAGGGCACATTTCCTCGAAAACTGGTTCTTATCGCACTACGATTAGGTTCAACATGCAATGATTCTAATCTGCTGAGAAGTCTGGAAGAATAAAGGGAAGGCCTATACGAAAACTCCGATGCGTGCTCAATATATTAATGAACTATGCCATGTCAAATGTAAAACTTCTCTCATGAAGAATCTTTGGTGTTCCACCACAAATATAGTAAAATACCTGATGAAATAAAATGTATGCCATTGCAGAAGTTTAAAAAAACGCTTAACGGGTTACTGCTTGAAAAATGTTATAATAATAATAATAAGTTTGAGTCCACTTTGGTTCTGTCTAGCCCTGAATCCTCTAAGTACATTGCTGGAGGATTCAGGTCTAGGCTATCGGTTGAGGAGAGATGGTCAGGTCATATCTCACCTTCTTTACATGGATGATCTGAAACTCTTTGCCCCCAACAAATTGCAACTGATGAAGCTACTGAAAGTAACTGAAACTTTTAGTAGCGCCATCAGGATGGAATTTGGTGTGGACAAATGTGCAGTCATGTATGTAAAGCGAGGGGAGATTATGGCATCCGAAGGAATTCAGCTCTCGGATTCCATACACCTGACATCCCTCTCCTCATCCGAAAGCTATAAATATTTGGGTATGTCGGAAGCGTTAGGCATTAACGTAACTGACATGAAGCAATCGTTGAAGGAGCGCTTCTTCGGTCGCCTGAAGAAGGTATTAAATAGCCATCTTTCGGGCGGGAACAAGGTGCGCGCCTTCAACGGTTGGGTCATGCCGGTTTTAATGTACTCTTTCGGCATACTCAAATGGACTCAGACCGAACTCGATACCCTGGATAGGCGAGTCCGTACACTGCTGACTGCAAACCGGATGCATCACCCACGATCATCGGTGATGAGACTGTATATCCCGCGGAAGTGCGGGGGTCGAGGCTTTTTAAACGCTAAGACGCTCCACAACCGCGAGGTATGCAGTCTCAGAGAATATTTTTTAAAAGCCGAGGTGGGTATGCACCGAGATGTGGTCGCAGTGGACAAGGGCCTCACCCCGCTGTCCATGGCTAAAGAGAACTGGCGCAAACCTGTAGTACTTACTACCGATGACCGCAAGGAAGTATGGTGTAGCGGAATATCATCCTCACAGTTTTATCACAGCATGTAGGGTATAGTGACATTATTGTGTTCAAACAAACTTTTTATATGTACCCACTATCTATTAATTTTTTATAACAGATTTTGTATATAAGAAACCGAATTTTGGAAATACATTCATTACCATACTCAACCTCACCACGAGTCTCATTTTCATATCCTGCGTAAACCTAACAGTGGTGACCCCGACTGAAGGAACTCTAAGAAGCCAAAATGAACCCGAGTACTTCGAAACTGAACGATGGAAGCGAAACATCATCGCCGCTAAAAGATTCCCACGAACTGTCAGCCGTCTCGTACAACCAACGGATACCGCCTCTATGGCGAAGCAGAATCAAGCTTTGGTTCCTGCAATTTGAAGCGATCGTGTCTGCTGGAAAACTAAGCGACAAGGAACTGTCAGAGCTGCTCATCCGCCAACTCGACCTACAAGATCTAGACGAAATTCAAGACATCATGTTCGATACCAGAAATGCAACGGAAAACAACAGGTACGCCACCATGAAGATGAGGCTCATTCAAACCTACGACGAGAGCGACCACACTAAACTCGAGCGGTTACTGTCCAACGTGGAACTAGGAGATTTGAAGCCTTCGCAACTGCTACGCCGCATGCAAAATTTAGCCGGTAACAACATCGCTGACAACACGCTGCGTGTTATATGGACGAAGCACCTACCGCCATCAGTACGCGCCATTCTAGCTGTGAGCGAAACTATAGCCAAGAAAACCGAACTAAATGAATTAGCAATAATGGCCGACAAAATGCTAGAACAACTTCACCACCAAATATCAGCAGTGCACAACACGTCGTCACCGTCAACACCATCCACTCCACCAGACGCTACAAATCATGAAAACTCATTACTTCACGCCAAGATCGACATGTTGGTGAAAGAAATTTCAGAATTAAAAACACACCACAGCCGCTACGAAAGGCAGCGCGGGCGCAACTGGCGAGGCGCGCGTCATCGATCACGCAGTTCGTACCGATCGCCGCATGGTAACCGCCGGTCGGACTCAAATCAACAAAACAGGACCGAGTACAACGACAATTCTGTTTGTTATTTTCATCGAAAATTCGGCGGACATGCGCGTAAATGTACTAGACCATGTACTTATGAAGATAAGCACCCTTCAAGCTCGGGAAACTAAAGCAGGTGTTAGCAGAGACGGAATCTGGCGCCTGGGAAAAATCATACCGTCTATTTCTGAAAGACAAGAAGACAAATCTAAGCTTTCTCATCGACACTGGCGCAAACATATCCGTAATTCCTGGAAAACGCTGCGAAATCCTGAAGCCAACCGCATTCAAACTATATGCAGCAAACAACACAGAAATAGCTACCTACGGTGAAAAAACGTTAGACTTAGACTTCAACCTGAGACGACCATTCAGATGGAAGTTCGTCGTAGCAGCAGTCAGCAAGCCCATCATCGGCGCTGATTTTTTGAAGCACCATCATCTACTAGTCGACCTCGCTGGGAAATGTTTAATCGACAAGATAACTAACTTGTCAGTGAAAACGTCCATTTGCAAATCTACAGCACCAACCATCAGAACCATAGACCTGGAACAAAAATATCACGATTTATTGGCGGAATTCCCCGATATTACAAGACTTTCCACTATGAAAAATACTCCGAAGCACAACGTCGAGCACCATATCGAAACAACAGGCCCGCCATTATACTGCAAAGCTCGTCCATTGCCACCTCACCGTTACGAAGCTGCGAAGAAAGAATTTCAAACCATGATGGATCAGGGATTATGCCGACCAAGCAAGAGCCCTTGGGCCAGTCCACTTCACGTCGTACCCAAACCAAACGGAGACTTACGCGTATGTGGAGACTACAGAAG
Source organism: Eugnorisma glareosa (assembly GCA_947578425.1). Taxonomy (NCBI): domain Eukaryota; kingdom Metazoa; phylum Arthropoda; class Insecta; order Lepidoptera; family Noctuidae; genus Eugnorisma; species Eugnorisma glareosa. The sequence goes on along the minus strand of OX387966.1, from coordinate 19,849,096 downwards.
ACTAAATGCCATAACCAAGCCAGACCGATATCCGGTACCACGTTTGAAGGATTTCACTTACCAGTTGCACGGGAAGCAGATATTCTCAACGCTTGACCTAAATAGGGCATACCAACAATTGCCTGTTCTGGAAGATCACATAGAAAAAACAGCCATCATCACACCATTCGGGCTATTTGAATTTCCCCGGATGTGCCCAGGACTCAAAAATGCTGGACAGACTTTCCAGCGTTTTATTCACGAGGTACTCCACGGACTCGACTTTGTCTACCCTTTTGTGGATGACATCATCATAAGTTCCAGTACAGAAGAAGAACACAGACAACATCTACGAACCGTACTACAACGACTGAACAAATACGGCATCACTATAAATCCATCAAAATGTGTACTAGGCAAAAAAGTGATCAAGTTCCTTGGACACACTGTCTCACAAGATGGCATCAAACCACCAGCAGAAAAAGTAGAAGCAATCACCAATTTCCCACTACCCACAACCATTGAACAATTAAGAAGATTCCTTGGCACCGTCAACTTCTACAGAGATTGCATTTCAAAGGCAGCCGAAATACAAGCACCTCTTAATGCATATCTGCACAATAGCAAGAAACGAGACAAAACAAAGATTGTATGGAATGACGAAGCCAAGAAGACATATGTTGGAATCGTTCTGATGGTGGGAATGTTGCTATTTGACTCGTTGTATGTCGAGTGACTTTTGACTTTTGACAGGCTTCACAGGCTTTCGACCATCGTCCCGCATCAGCGTTCATTGATGGCCAGAAGTATTTTTCACTCAGTATTTTTCTTGTTGTGCGCGTGCCGGGGTGACTGAGGTTATGTACACTCTCGTACGCCGCTCGGCGAAATGTTTCGGGTAGGTACGGGCGAATATGTTGTGTTGATGTGTCACATAGTATTTTGCAATTTGTGTTGGGTAGGACTATGCGCTTCAATTGTAAGTTGCTTTGCTTCTTTAGGTCATGTATAGTGCTGTCTCTTTCTTGCGCTGTAGCTAGTTGCTCGTAGTCGATCGTTGTAGGACAGGTGATGGTTTCTGTGTTGATCCGTGATAATGAATCTGCGACTATGTTGTCTTGACCGCTGATGTGACGAATGTCGTTTGTGAATTCGCTGATATACATGAGTTGCCTGGCTCGACGTGGTGTCTCGCTGTCTGATGATGTTTTATTTATCGCGTAGGTTAGCGGTTTGTGGTCGGTGAAAATTATAAGATGTCTTCCTTCAAACATTTTTCTGAAATGCTTCACAGCCATGTATATAGCTAAAAGCTCTCTGTCGAATGTGCTATATTTGACTTGCGCGCTTGACAATGCTTTGGAGAAATATCCCAGTGGCTGCCATTTGTTGTGTACATATTGTTGCAGTACAGCACCGGCGCACTTATCAGAGGCGTCAGTCATCAATGCGATCGGTGCGTTATGTGAGGGGTGTGCTAGTAATGCTGCGTTTTGTAAGCCAGCTTTACATAGCTCAAATGCCTTCTTGGCTTCGTCATTCCATACAATCTTTGTTTTGTCTCGTTTCTTGCTATTGTGCAGATATGCATTAAGAGGTGCTTGTATTTCGGCAATGTATCACACGCGTGGGTTTGTTCAAAATCAAAAATCAAAGCATTTATTTCAAGTAGGCCAGTTACAGGCACTTTTGAATTGTCAAAACAAAGATAACAATTAAATGTAGCTACAGTCCCAGTCACAAGGCATAAAAACTGTGAAAGTACTGTAGTTACCCATTCCCTAGCGTAGATTCATTTATAAAAACGTGTGCGGAATAAAAATTTCCACAAACACAACTATACTTATTTATAATAGGTCCAAATTGGTTCAATGCCTATATTCAACGATGATTGTATTTTTTTTTATTCTTGGCAAAGAGATTACACGTCTTCTCTTTACGGCGTAAATATTTTTTGAATATATAATTGTGTTTCTACATAGAATATCATTAAACATAATTTAAAAAAAAACACACTTTTTGAACAAATTAACATTTGTGTTCTAAATTTAAAAAAAAAAAACAATTTTCTATTTTTCATATTAGGCTGTTTAGCGGCTTCATACCTTTGCTACTCCTTCAACCTAGCGAAAGCAAAAAGCAGAAAAAAGGAAATTAAATCACATCATCATCATCATCAGCTGAAAGATGTCCACTGCTGGACATAGGCCTCCCCCAAGTGTCGCCACACTGACCGGTCCCGTGCGATTCGCATCCAGCGGATCCCCGCAACCTTCACCAGGTCATCGGTCCACCTAGTGGGAGGCTTTCCAACGCAACGTCTTCCGGTTCGCGGTCACCACTCCAGAACTTTTTGGCCCCATCGACCATCCGTTCTGCGAGCAAACATACTTTTCGTTCTATTATTTTATTTCTTCGAAAGTGAATCGAAAAACGTCGTTTGACACACGTGGGCATTTGTTACTGCAGTTCTCGACTCCATAACAACCTCACCTGCGGCTCGGGTGTGAATCCGCCTCGAATGCGTTAAGAAAGTTCCCCATCTAAATCTAAATGTACTATTTAAAAAAGACCGAGAAGTAGTTAGTAAGAGTACATACAATAAAACTGCAAATCTGCCAGACTTATACTTATTATTTACTAGCTTCTGCCCGCGACTTCGTACGCGGATCCTGTTGCTTTTGCCAGCGACAACGGGGTCGTCAAGAAAATCGAAGATCTGAAACGTCTGATGTAGAATTCTAAGGCCCGGGGACGGGAAAACAACGGGATGAGCGAGACGATTGAAGACGTTCCAGATCTTTCATTTTCGTAAGTCCACAGACATCAGACTAAACAACTTTTGCTAAGACGTCATTCCTTAATATGTTATAGTGTCGCTGGGCTTTGGAGTTCCACAACAGGGTTCCAGATCTCCAAATTTATTCTCACAGCAGAAAATGCTCTTCACGTGGAATAATTTTTGCTATGACACCATTTTTATATCTCTTATACTTAAGCTGTTCTGTTGCGGTTCTGCATCAGGTGTTCCAATTTCCAAAATAAATTATAGCCTATATGTTGCCCAGACTTAATACCTACACAACAAATACCTTTTCTTCCCGTTATTCTGCAGCGGATCCCAAGGGTACACTGAATTAACAATAACATTGCAAATAACTTTAAAAAAATGCGCAATTCTCTATCCGTGAACGTCTCCGACTCGCGAGACAATGCGTGACGTTCACGATCAGCGGACAGTCGTGCATCACGTTCCGCACTTGTCTCTAGAGACCTAGAAGCAGATGCGTAGATACGCTGAGAACTCATGCGCAATTCTCTATCCGTGAACGTCTGCGACTCACGAGACAATGCATGACGTTCACGATCAGCGGTCATTCGCGCATCATTTTCTTCACTGGTCTCTAGAGACCTGGATGTAAATGCGTAAATACGCTGAGAACGCAGGTGTGCTTCGCGATCCGAAGAGGTTTCTACGGAGCGAGTTGCTGCCTGATGTTCTCGAACAGCATCAAGTCTCTCCTGACGCTCTTCGGTAGATTCTTGGGATCTTATGATCCTCAATCTTTTAGCTCCTTTGGAACGTTGGGAAAGATTTGACCTCTTTCTAGGCATAGTTATAGTTTATTTCTGAAGATACCTGATCGATTAAAATCTAAGTGACTGCTCCCCTGCGTTACCGGGTAGGCTACCGTGTCACGAAAATAAATGAAAAAGGAAATTAAACACTCAAATAACATAAGCCCGAAGGCTTATTTATTTGATAAATAAAATAATAAATGGGAGTTTTGGCCAGTAGAGTCAAATTTTCAATGATTCATCGTAAATCAGTCCTAAACTGTTACCGCCTTCACCACGTGGAGGTACTCCCAGCTTATGTTATTTTATAATTATACAGTGAAATTAGTGATAGCTTTGATTTCCATATCAGGTGTTCCAGATCTTAAATTTTTATACGTCAACAGAGAGTGATCATCAGGCTGAACAACTCTTGCTAAGACTTCATTCCTATTATTATATGTTATAGTGTAGCTGGGCGCTTGGAATTCCACAACGCGTGTGCCAGATCTTCAATTTTTATACGTCAACAGAGAGTGCTCATCAGGCTGAACAACTCTTGCTAAGACGTCATTCCTATATATGTTATAGTGTAGCTGGGCTCTTGGAGTTCCACATCTGCTGTTCCAGATCTTCAAATTTTATACGACAACAGAGAGTGCTCATCAGGCTGAACAACTCTTGCTAAGACGTCATTCCTATATATTTTATATGTTATAGTGTAGCTGGGCTCTTGGGGTTCCACATCAGCTGTTCCAGATCTTCAAATATTATACGACAACAGAGAGTGCTCATCAGGCTGAACAACTCTTGCTAAGACGTCATTCCTATATATGTTATAGTGTAGCTGGGCTCTTGGAGTTCCACTTCAGGTGTTCCAGATCTTCAAATTTATTCTCTTAGCAGAAAATGCTCATCACGTGGAACAATTTTTGCTATGGTACCATTTTTGTACCTCTTATAGTTAAGCTGGTCTGTTGCGGTGCTGCATCAGATGTTCAAGTTTCCAAGATAAATTATAGTCTATATGTTGCCCAGATTTAATACCTATACACAAAAAAAAAACATTTAAATCCGTCGAGTAGTTCCGAAGATTAGCGTGTACAAACAAACAGACAAACAGACATACAGACAAACAGACAGATTTTTTTTTTTGGATTCGTGCTCTATTACTGTTTCCAACCCCCCCTCAAAAATTATTTTTTTAATATATTCAATGTACAGACACAGTTTTTTTACTGTTTTATTATATGTATATATAGATTTACAACGGTTGTGTTTAAAACCAATTAAAGTAACTAAAATTATAAAACGGCTATCATGAAACATATTAAAATATACAAAATAACAAAGCAAAGCAAAATTTGAAGTGAAAATAAAAGAAAGAACAAGACTTTCAATAAATTCCTCTCACAGTACTTCTGACATGCCAATAAAATCTTCGTCCATCCATCCGCAAACAGATCATCATCTTGATAACAGAAAGAGGTTTTATTGCGTGTTTAGGTAGGTATGATAATTTTCTTGCAACAAATACAAACTATAATGGTCTTGCAACGTGGACGGTCATCGATGAGAACATAGCGTTGACACCCTTAGCTACTGCTAAAGGGCTATCGAACTGGCAATATACTAATTCTGCTAATCCTGTTTAATGTTTCAGTATCAGCTGTTACAACAGAGGTACGTATCTTCATCAGCAGAATCGTTCCTTAGCGGAGCAAATGCCAATTTTCTCGAAGCGCAGTATTTGGACTGGTCAAAATCTAAAGGATCGATCGACGCAGTAAGTAAATCAGATGATATGTGTGTTATCAGCCGCGTTTGATATCCTGCGTTTAGCAGTAAAATTCAATTACAAGAATTGTGTATATCAAAATGTGTGGTATTTTCAATGGGCAATACTCGAATCCGCACAAAGGTTAGAGAATGGGTGTCGTAAATATCTTTGTAGATCAGAAGGCCCTGAAGTGGATCGCTGTGTAATATTTTGTTTTTTCCTATATCAATAAATATTTTGCCTATAGAGTATGAAAATTTTACATTATAATGTTAACTACATTTAATTCGCTTGGTGGCTTGGTATGTGCGAACACGACACAAGCGTATGCCATGATGGGACGGGTCACCGCGGTATAGAGCCGCAATTTGCACCTGAGAATCCTGAGAGAGAGTTTGCTCTTGGCCGTAAGCAAGAAATGGAGCCTACCCTTAGCGAAGGCAGCTCGGTTAAGGACAGATGGTGGTCGAGTAAGACTCCTAGATATTTGGCTTGCTTCTCCCAAGGGATAGGCTTACCGTACATAGTGATCGGGCTGGGGAATGTGGGGTTAATATGCGATTTCGAGAAAAGAACCTGACTCTTATCGGGGTTAACCTCGATTCTCCACTTCCTGAACCAAGCGCCTAAGACGTCGGCTGAGGTTTGGAGGGTTTTGGCGATTGCGTTCTTACAACGACCCGTGTAGTAAATGGCCGTGTCGTCCGCGAACAGGGCTAACTGAGCTTTTTTGCTCTTGGAAATATCGCTAGTGGACAGCATGAATGTAAGCGGGGAGACAACGGAGCCTTGAGAGACTCCGGCTCGAATGGGACGAGGGGAGGAGAGGGCTTCCTCGATGCGATAGAAAAGGTGCGATCCGACAAAGTCCCGTAAGATGAGCACGAGACGGTCCAGCACTCCCAGTTGGTACAGCTTGTAAGGTAAACCGTTGTGCCAGACTTTGTCGAAGGCTTTCGCTATGTCGAAGAACAACACGCCCGTCATCGCTCCACGCTGGAAACCAGCGCTCAAATGCTCGACGATGCGGTGGACCTGGATGCACGAGTGTTCGGTCCTGAAGCCGAATTGCACGTTAGGAATTTAGCTTCGGCGTAGTCTTTGAGTCGCTTATAAATAAGTCTCCCGTAGATTTTGCTGAGCGCATTCAGGAGACTGATATAGCTATATATAAATAGGTAGCTCCGCTGATTACCGGGTTTGGGAATACCGATAACACTGACCGTTTTTTTTTTTTTTTTGACATGACCACTTGCAGTATAACGACTCTAGAAGGTTGTGACTACTTAACCCCAGACAGGGCTGACAAACTAAGGACATACAATCAATGAACGATCACTAAGGGCACCCCCTGTGGGGTTCGAGCCACGGCTTAGTGCGTCATCGAGGGGAGGGCAGCTAGGGTCACGCTGGGTCGAATTATTATTTGGGGAATTTAACGCTACAGGCTCAGCGGCGCGGGCTGGCTAGTCGAGCAAGGGTCGGGCACAACACATGTACAACAAACAATATTGGAATGTAAGGTCTTAACAGGGTGACCATCCAAAACTACGATTTTCTAGTTTACACAACGTGCAATTCATTTTAACTCTACAAGTTTCATTCAAAGGCATCTACCTACTTCTTATGTTAATATTTAAAATATTAAACCTAGATTGTAGAGGTGCTTCTCAGCAATTATCATATTAACTTTTGCAGTCATGGGACGGATTCTACGATAGCCTGCAAGGTCCGGTGTTAAAGATTGAGGAAATACAGGACGATTTTAGTCCTAAAACAGTTCGTAAGTGGAAAATTGTAATGTTATTAATTGTTACTTCATTGTTGGTGTAACATTGATTGTTTTCTGTGTGAGCAGTGTTTTGAAGTTGTTGCAAATGTTTACAGAACCGAAGAAGGCTTCCTCCTCCCGCGGCAGTGAAGACGCAATTAAAAAGAGAATTAAATTAAATATGGCTGTCGCAAGCTTAATTCGAAGCTACCAGGTGAATGAGGAATAGAGATGGACGACTGTCCCCGACAGACATTATATATCTTACTACTAATGAACCTGGAAGTTCGTGAGGTTGGATGGATGAATGGATAGATGTTTGTTAGTCTTTCACGCAAAAGTTATAGAACTGACCTTGATAAAACTTTACATACCTACATAGCTTATACATCAGAATTCAACATAGGAGATTATGTGTAAAGCTATATCGTGTAAAAAACGTATGCGGGTGAAGCCACAGGCGGAAGCTAGTCTTAATATAAAAAATCACGTGTCGCTGTTTTCGTACACGAAACCACCCAACCGATTTCAATGAAATCTTGTGAATGTGTATGGTTGGTTCCAGCTTCAAAGATAGAATAGTTTTGGACCAGGTAGGTGGCGCCGTGCGAAGCAGCGGCGCGGCGGCGGCGGGTCGCTAGGAAATTATAACAATTCAGGGTAGGGTATGGAGATAGTTGTGTTCTCAAGCGACGCCAAATAAAATGCGTCGCTGATGACAGTGAAGCACTAAATGTTATTTCCACAGGCTCGTGGGCACCTGCTTGCGAAGACAGACCCTCTGAACCTGACGCTGCCAGCCAGGCTCCTCGCAGATAACAAGAACCTGGCTCTCGACACCAAGGGAGTAGGAAGCCATATAGTAGCCCGCGAGCTGTGCTCAGAGTTAGGTATGTGAGTGTTTAATATGTGACACATTTATTTATTTATTTACGGATAAAAAATAAAAATAAAAACCAGTACAAAAAACCGTGTTACACTACATGTAATGACATCGCGTCTGCAGTTGCTTTTCTCTCCTTCGGAGATAGTTTGGCGGGCTGTCCCATAGCTTTCTGTTATTGCCATAAACTGGGCATGAATCTAAGCTTCCGTCTCTTATTAATTTAACGTTGATGCAAGAAAAACGTTAAAGTAACAATAACTGCGGGACCTTTATAGAACTCTAGCCTGTTTTTCATGGGGTACGTTTTTCCCCTAACTCATCGTTTATTTAAAAAAAATGCAGATTTAATCGTGCTGTGTGTTGTGACTTGTGAGCCTGTGGCGCAGTTTGGAAAAGGCATACAGGGTGTAACGAGACCCTTAACAAAGCCGTCAACCAACCATTATGTACATCAAACTAAGTAACTTTACCCAGAAATGATTGCTGGGAAACTACTTTTTTGGGGGTGAAAAATCACGTTTTACGGTAGGACGCAATGTAACGCACTCAAAACATTGTGCTGATGGATGGATTGAATACTAGTACGGGCTACGGGGGTCGTGGAGGCATTTAAAGTAAAAATCTTACATTAAAATCATGTATTTAAAAAAAAACTTGTGAGAAAATTGGAACTTTGACCCCCAACATCTCTGTAACTAGAAGGTTCCCAGGTATAGTCTTGAACAAAAAAAAATTGCAATGATGGGAAGAACAAGTGACTTTCGGCTTCGTTAAGGGTCTTGTTACACCCTTTATAGTAACCAGTAGTGTAAGCTGCGGTAGACTGACTTAATGAATAAAATGAGAAGTACGTACTGTCCCAATCAATAATATTGAGTCAGTTTTTCGTATTTTATGCATCAAGTCAGTCAAGTTTATTACTGGTTCTGGTGTCATTCTCTCAATATCTCAGTCAATTAAGAAATTTAACACACAATTTGAAACATGTATTATTCATAGCTGAAACAAATATGGACATGAAATTCGAACTGCCTGCAAGAACCAGCATCGGTGGCAAAGAAACCTCATTATCACTCAGGTAAGATGTGATTAAATTCAAAAAAATCAAATTCAAATAATTTATTGTGGATCATAGGTTCATAAGATATCGTGTTAAATACAGGTAAGTCTGCTATGTCACGCCATTGAGGCATACAAAATTCATGTCACACGTTCGGTAAATAATGCAGTTACAATATAATACATCCAAGTGTCGTGCAATACATTATGATAAGAGATTTTTAAGATTAAGATAGAGATTGAGATTACTTAGATTATTTTTTGATTATTTTGAGCGTAATTAAAAGCTTAAACTTTTGCAAATTTAAATTGGGCTAGGTATCTTAAAAGGGGCTTAATTTGCACATTATAAATCATCACTGCAAACTGTAGCTACATTTCTCATGCCGCTGTTGCGACTATCTTTCATTCTCTGTTGAGTAGCGAAGAGGTTTTCTGCGAACAATCGCATGAAACCCGTCGGTACGAGCTTGCACAAACATCTACAGCACTGCAGTAGCGAGACAGTCACAACAACAACCTGCAGGGCTATTGCGTATCTCTGTTGACAGTTCATAGTGATCATCACTTGGCGAGTTTTGATATACAATGACAGTTCTGCACGGGTAGCGTTAGCTGAAACCAAAAAGAACGGTCATTGTATATCAAAACTCGCCAAGTGATGATCACTATGAACTGTCAACAGAGATACGTAGTAGCCTTACTGATGGCATTACTGTAATAGCCGCGCAGGATCTTTGGTGTAAATGACCCATAGATGATTTATTTATTTATTTGATTAGAGAAATAATCCGGCGTCTCGAGAACGTGTACTGTCAGTCCATCGGCATAGAATATATGCACGTATATGACATCGACCAAGTACAATACCTGAGGGACATGATGGAGCCCCCAGGAGTGTTCGATCGAACCCACGAGGAGAAGAAAAATATAATGCGGCGACTTACCAAGGCTGTGTTGTAAGTTTGTTTTTAAAAATAAAATCAAACCATTTAATTAATAGATCATAGAATCCAATTTGTTAGTTAAATAATACATAATCGTCAATCAATCTTAAACACTAGTGTTAGTACACTAGTGTAGTGTGTAGTGTAGTAGTGTGTTTTTTGTGTGTTGTGCGTAATTGTGTGTGTTGTCTTTATTTTTACGCACATTACTTTACGACACATTAATTAGTGTAATTTATTTGATCACCACTGCTCTCAAAACGGTGAAGGGAAACATCGTGAGGAACCAAAAATTCGAAGACATGTGACATCTACCATCCCGTACTGGGCCAGCGTGGTGGATTATAACCCATTCCCTCTCAGAGAGGCCTGTGTCCGAGCAGTGAGCACATTATGGGCAGAAATGAAGCAAGATTTTTTTCATTATAATTATTGTGATATAGTTTGGAAAAATACTTCGCGATAAAATGGCCTGCTGAGAAGCGGTTTGGGCTGGAAGGTGGCGAGAGCATGATCGTGATGCTGGAGGAGGTCGTCGACCACAGCACCAGACTCGGCGTGCAATCAATCGTCATGGCTATGCAGCATCGAGGTTACTTATAATTCTGTAAACACTCTCTCCGTAATCCGAAGGGACGGCTTAAATACTCTTAAACACTAACTGCTGCACGTGCTATCCGAGGCATGGTCGTGTCACGTCCTGAACACGGGTCCCTATTAATTTTCGGGATTTTCTATCCCGAAAATTAAAACCAATAAAACTGTCTGATCTGACTTTGGGACTCAAAGTCTACTTCTGTAGATCACTAGATTATCGAGGCAGTATGTAATAGGCTAGTGCCTTGCGGAACTCACTCGGAATGTATTATACTATTGCTGTTTGCTGCAGAAAAGCTTTGGTGCATTCCGATTTAAAGAGCGCCGGTGTAATTAACAGTCGCAGTTTACTCCTGGGGTGGTAAGGGCCTAACAAGGGATCTGGGGGCCTAAATGGAACGTTTCAGCAGAATCATAATATGGTAATATTATGAATCACGTTAAAATGCTTAACATGGTCACAGACGCATTTAATATTATGAATTGTCACTTTGTGATAATTTTACGAATTGTAACATAGTTTATACTAGCTTCTGCCCGCGACTTCGTACGCGGATCCTGTTGCTTTTGCCAGCGACAACGGGGTCGTCAAGAAAATCGAAGATCTGAAACGCCTGCGTTAGCGAGACGATTGAAGACGTTCCAGATCTTTCATTTTCGTAAGTCCACAGGAAATGCCCATCAGACTAAACAACTTTTGCTAAGACGTCATTCCTTAATATGTTTTACTGTCGCTGGGCTTTGGAGTTCCACAACAGGGTTCCAGATCTCTAAATTTATTCTCACAGCAGAAAATGCTCTTCACGTGGAATAATTTTTGCTATGACACCATTTTTATATCTCTTATACTTTAGCTGTTCTGTTGCGGTTCTGCATCAGGTGTTCCAATTTCCAAAATAAATTATAGCCTATATGTTGCCCAGACTTAATACCTACACAACAAATACCTTTTCTTCCCGTTATTCTGCAGCGGATCCCAAGGGTACACTGAATTAACAATAATATTGCAAATAACTTTAAAAAAATGCGCAATTCTCTATCCGTGAACGTCTCCGACTCGCGAGACAATGCGTGACGTTCACGATCAGCGGACAGTCGCGCATCACGTTCCGCACTTGTCTCTAGAGACCTAGAAGCAGATGCGTAGATACGCTGAGAACTCATGCGCAATTCTCTATCCGTGAACGTCTGCGACTCACGAGACAATGCATGACGTTCACGATCAGCGGTCATTCGCGCATCATTTTCTTCACTGGTCTCTAGAGACCTGGATGTAAATGCGTAAATACGCTGAGAACGCAGGTGTGCTTCGCGATCCGAAGAGGTTTCTACGGAGCGAGTTGCTGCCTGATGTTCTCGAACAGCATCAAGTCTCTCCTGACGCTCTTCGGTAGATTCTTGGGATCTTATGATCCTCAATCTTTTAGCTCCTTTGGAACGTTGGGAAAGATTTGACCTCTTTCTAGGCATAGTTATAGTTTAATTCTGAAGATACCTGATCAATTAAAATCTAAGTGACTGGTCCCCTGCGTTACCGGGTAGGCTACCGTGTCACGAAAATAAATGAAAAAGGAAATTAAACACTCAAATAACATAAGCCCGAAGGCTTAATAATTTGATAAAATAAAATAATAAATGGGAGTTTTGGCCAGTAGAGTCAAATTTTCAATGATTCATCTAAAATCAGTCCTAAACTGTTACCGCCTTCACCACGTGGAGGTACTCCCAGCTTATGTTATTTTATAATTATACAGTGAAAATAGTGATAGCTTTGATTTCCATATCAGGTGTTCCAGATCTTCAATTTTTATACGTCAACAGAGAGTGATCATCAGGCTGAACAACTCTTGCTAAGACTTCATTCCTATTATTATATGTTATAGTGTAGCTGGGCGCTTGGAATTCCACAACGCGTGTGCCAGATCTTCAATTTTTATACGTCAACAGATAGTGCTCACCAGAACAACTCTTGCTAAGACGTCATTCCTATATATGTTATAGTGTAGCTGGGCTCTTGGAGTTCCACATCAGCTGTTCCAGATCTTCAAATTTTATACGACAACAGAGAGTGCTCATCAGGCTGAACAACTCTTGCTAAGACGTCATTCCTATATATGTTACAGTGTAGCTGGGCTCTTGGAGTTCCACATCAGCTGTTCCAGATCTTCAAATTTATTCTCTTATCAGAAAATGCTCATCACGTGGAACAATTTTTGCTATGGTACCATTTTTGTATCTCTTATAGTTTAGCTGGTCTGTTGCGGTGCTGCATCAGATGTTCAAGTTTCCAAGATAAATTATAGCCTATATGTTGCCCAGATTTAATACCTATACAACAAAAAAAAAATCATTTGAATCCGTCGAGTAGTTCCGAAGATTAGCGTGTACAAACAAACAGACATACAGACAAACAGACAGATTTTTTTTTTTGGATTCATGCTCTATTACTGTTTCCAAACCCCCCTCAAAAATTATTTTTTAAATATATTCAATGTACAGACACAGTTTTTTTACTGTTTTATTATATGTATATAGATATAGATTATTTATTATCCTGTTATGATTCTGATAAAGCGGCCTTTTAAGACCCTCTGATTTTAGTACAAAGGTGGCGGGGACCACTTACCAGTCAACTGATGCACCGATTTGGATCCGGCTGTTTTTAACCGACTTTCTTCAAAAAGGAGGAGGTTCTCAATTTGGTTGTATTTTTTTTAGCATTTCGTAACTACGTTTAGGATATAATTTTGATAGTTGAACCCAAATATCTTTTATTTGGTATTGTTCGTCGTGTCGTTGAGCTCCTTGGGTTATGAGTCGAGTTACACGATCACTGACAAATGCTTGCACTGACTGGACAGGTTTCAGCACCGTAGATCACATACATACGCTGCGGCAGGTTATACAGAAAGAGAGTGGCGGTAGGCAGGGAGAGTGGCGGTAGGCAGGCTTAAGGCCAAAACTGCCGCCCCGGGACCCGATGGCTTGCCTGGCAAAGCCTGAGTCCTGGGCTTGGAGGCTCTTGGGCCCCAACTGGATGGGCTCCTAAGCGCATGCTTGGAGAGAGGCCAGTTCCCGCTTCGTTGGAAGACGGGGAAGCTGGTCCTCATTCGGAAGCCGGGGCGCCCTGCGGACTCTCCGTCCGCATACCGGCCCATCGTGTTGCTCGACGAGGTGGGCAAACTCTTTGAAAGAGTCATTGCCAACCGCCTCGCCGGGCACCTGGCGGAGATGGGGCCGAATCTTGCGGAACACTAATTTGGTTTCCGCAGGGGGCGCTCTACGGTGGACGCCATCATGCGCTTGAGAGCCCTCACTACGGGAGATGCGGTGTCCCGGGGTGAAGTGGTCTTGGCGGTGTCTCTCGACATTGCCAACGCCTTCAACACCATGCCCTGGAGCTGCATTAGGGAGGCACTCCAGTATCACCGGGTGCCAACCTACCCTTCGTCGTGTGGTCGGGGACTACCTGACGGATAGGTATGTCATCTACCCTGGTCGCAGCGGAGAGTGGAACCGGCGAGAGATGTCGTGCGGTGTTCCACAGGGATCGGTTCTAGGGCCGCCCTTGTGGAACATCGGTTACGACTCCCTGATGGCGTCAGCGTAGTTTGCTACGCTGACGACACGCTGGTGCTGGCGCAAGGGAGGTCGCACGAGGCGGCGGCCGAAGTTATGACACGCGGGGTTGCGCTGGTCGTGGAGAGGATCCGGCAATTGGGTCTCGAGGTGGCATTGCACAAGTCCGAGGCCATGTGCTTTCATGGGCCTCGGAATGCGCCACCGTCGGGATCCATGCTGACGGTAGGAGGGGTGCCCATCGGCGTCGAGCCGACGTTGAGGTACCTAGGTCTCGTCCTCGACAGCCGCTGGAACTTCGTGGAGCATTTCCGACGTTTGGCCCCCAAACTGGAACGGGCCGGGGCTGCCTTCAAGCGGCTCTTGCCCAACCTGGGGGGTCCAAACGCCTCCTGCCGGAGGCCCTACGCGGGGGTCGCGCGATCCATGGCCCTTTACGGGGCCCCGGTGTGGGCGCGTTCATTGAAGCGGCGAGCCGCCCACTACCTGAACGCGCCCCAAAAGGTGGTAGCCGTAAGGCTGGTTCGGGGATACTAGAGCCTCCGAAAGAGTGGGTCTTAAAATGAACATGGACAAAACCAAGGTTATGTTTAATGCCCATGTAACACCCACTTCTATCAAGATCGGAGACTCTATACTCGAAGTTGTAGATGATTATGTCTACCTGGGACAAACGATCCAGCTAGGTAGGTCTAACTACGAGCAAGAGGTCAACCGTCGAATACGACTCGGCTGGGCACCGTTCGAGAAGCTGCGCGGTATCTTCGTCCAACTTACCGCAGTGTCTCAAGACGAAAGTCTATGACCCGTGTGTGTTGCCACTATTGCCAGTGATTACATACGGGACCGAAACGTGGTCGCTCACAATGGGCCTCATTCGAAGGCTTAAAGTCACCCAAAGGGCAATGGAGACGGCTATGCTCGGAGTTTCCTTGCGTGCTCGAATCAGAAATGAAGACATCCGCAAGAGAACCAAGGTTACCGACGTAGCCCGAAGAATTGCCAAACTGAAGTGGCAGTGGGCAGTGCACATTGCTCGCAGAACGGATGACCGATGGGGCCGTTGCGTTGGACGGCCTCCCACTAGGTGGACCGATGACCTGGTAAAGGTTGTGGGCATCCGCCGGATGCGAGTCGCACGGTCAGTGTGGCAACACTTGGGGGAGGCCTATGTCCAGCAGTGGGCGTCTTTCGGCTGAAATGATGACTGGACAGGTTAACTCATATCTGTGTGGTTATTTCTTCAAAATACCATCTCAGACATTAATCTGCATGGTCCTCATAAGACTTGACGAATGTCTTGACTTTAAAAGAGACAGTGACCTCTGAGTTTGTTTCGGATGTTTCTTCTCAGAGTACCATGTCTGGACTTTACAACCTTTTTCAGATGCTATTAAATTATTTACTAAAGAACAAACTTATCCTAATTTTTCTAATTATATTTGTTATTATTTTACACAGACAGACAGTGACCTCTGAGTTTGTTTCGGATGTTTCTTCTCAGAGTAGTCACGAAACACTGGCCCGATCTAGTTTTAAAATCAACGTGTAAAAGTGTTTTGTAATACTAATTTACAGAAATAAATATGAAAACAACACAAAATTGAATCCCCCAAAAAAATAGGGCCCCTATCTCTCATCGAATCTACATATTTAGTATTTTAAAAGTGATTTTCATTCAGGTCGTCTAAACATGTTGGTGAATGTGTGTCGCAAGCAGTTGTGTGATATTTTTGCCCAGTTCAAACCGATGGAGCCTAAGGAAAATGTGAGTACTGATTTATTATTGGTAGGCTAGTTTGTCCTGTGTCGATTGTCATTAGCCGAAAACATGATCAATCAATGTTGATCAATTTCAGAAGATTTTGGCTATAAGGGGAAATTTATTTAGTAACTAGATAGCCTCGGCATATTTACCCTTGCAATAAAGTCATTTGCACGTCACGATTCAAAGATATTAATTAGCATTTCATTGAAAAAAGCCGATTAAAAATACAAGATAGCTGGCATTCGCGGGGTGTTGGTTGGGTTAAGAGTATTTATAAACGCATCTTTGTCTATAGAAATGAGTGTATAATATGCCCTTAATAAAATGTCGGTAGGCGTTATCCAAACACCAAACACATTGGATATTTAACATCTAAACATTCGTACTCGTATTCGATAGGCAGATGTGTACAGTAGAACATCCACATTTAGTCAGTTTGGTGCTACAGAAAAAAATCTGACCTTAGACTGACCTGGAAATCGAATCCAGATCAACGATTTAACGGCAACTAAAGTTTGGTATATTTATAGTACCTTTACCGACCCAGGTGTCCGGCGACGTGAAGTACCATTTGGGTACTTACATCCACCGGTTCATCCGGCGGACCAACAGGTACATAAAGGTGTCGATGAGCGCAAACCCGTCCCATTTGGAAGTCGTGACTCCCGTCGTGCTGGGCAAGGCGAGGGCAGAGCAGTTCTGGAGGGGCGATGCTAAAGGAGACAAGGTTTTTTTTTTTTTTTTTTTAAACTCGTGGCCCCCTTTTAGCCCCAAAAAGCGGCTTCGTATTTTCCACACACATTGGTTTAGAAGATGTGTTTGAGACACAAAAAGCGACGTCGTATTTTCCACTCACATTATTTGGTGGGCCAACAATGCCAACTTTTCGAATATAAGATGTTGAAAAAAATCTAGATGTTGACTAAATCGAATGTTAAATAAAATCCACTCAGACACTGAGATAAGATATCGAACATTATAATTTCAAATAAACGTCCAGGTGATGGCGATTGTGATGCACGGCGACGCGGCTATGTGCGGGCAGGGCGTGGTGTACGAGTCGTTCACGCTCAGCAACCTGCCGGCCTTCACCACGCACGGCGCTGTGCACATCATCTGCAACAACCAGATCGGATACACCACCGACCCGCGCTTCTCCAGGAGCTCGCCTTACTGCTCTGGTATGATGCCATTCACCTCATCTGTAAGGGGTAACTCTCGATTGCGGTCCAACAATGCACGTTATGGACAGAATCGGACCATTTTACTTACGTTTTTAGCGTTCTCCCTGATCCAGATATAGCAAAAGCCATCGACGCGCCAGTTTTACACGTGAACGGCGACGACGCGGAGGCAGTGGCGTACGTAGCACGCGTGGCCATCAACTTTCGATGCAAGTTCAAGAAGGACGTGGTCTTGGACCTGGTCTGCTACCGGAGACACGGCCACAGCGAGGAGGATGAGCCCATGTTCACGCAGCCTTTCATGTACAAGAAAATTAAGAATATGAAAACTGGTCAGTTGCCATCATTCATCACTTGCCTGGGTTTATTATTTGGTCTCTTAAAAGGTTCAACAAAGAATTTACAATTTTATTTTGAAGAATAAATGAGTAATTACAGCTTTGAGTTATCTGCCCCGACAGAGGCGACAAAGGCATACCTAATCATGGTATACGTCGCTTTTTGAGAAACTCAACGCCCCGTCGTAAGGCGTCATGTAGGTAATATGGAATACAAATTCCACATATTACATTTCGGGTAGAATTATGGAGTCTGCGCTTCTTAAAAAAAGCCATTCTAGCTCACATGACATTCTTTACACCTCATAGTTTGCATGCACTACTTTTGAGGTGAACATCACATGCTCTTCTGAAACTAAATAGCACTTATATCTTATTACAGTGGATGTAATCTACGCAGACAAGCTGAAAGCGGAAGGCGTCGCTAGCGATGCTGACATCAAAGGATGGGAGAAGGAGTACATGGACACTCTCAACGCTCACTTTGAGCTCTCTAAGAAAATAACCAAGCTTAGTATAGGGGAGTGGATCGATACGCCATGGACTGGATTCTTTGAATCTGTAGACCCTTCCAAAGTAAGTGCCCAAGTCCTATGCTTTGCTCCAATGCTATGATTTGCTGCTGTTGTTATGAACAAATATTTACGTATTGTAGATAAAGTTTCTAAACTATTCTTGAGTGAAGCATTTGGCAACTCTGAATACTATATTATGTTTCAAACACAGACTGCAATCTATCAGACACAAACATTCTGCCTTTAGCTCACAGCACCTAATAAAGAAGACAAAGACAAAGACATTTATTCGTAGGATACGGTAGGCACAAAGTTGTTAAATAGAAATAGCATGGTTCATAAATAAGCCTGGTTCTGGTAGGTCTGGTTCTCAAGCAGGACATATCCGCCGCTAGACGCGGCATACGAATATTTACATTATTTACACTTGAAAACACTAAAATTAGCACATAAATGAAATAAAAAATAATTATTATCTTAGTTTTAACTTTTTTCGTACATAATATACCTTTAATAACTTACTTACACTCTATTAGAACAAAACAAAAAAAAAAAAAACAAAACTAAATGTCTAAAGTCTATAATCTAATACATAAAATATAAAACACAACATTAACATTAACATTGGATATAATAAAAAAAAACATAAAAAAGTGTATAACAATATCCAGTATCTACCTATTATATTTAATATCTTCAAGAAATTCTTTTACTGAGTAAAAGTCTTTTGAAGTAGCCATGATTTCAACTTGTTTTTAAAAAAATGAAGTGGTGACTCTCTTATTGGTTTCGGAATGTGGTTGTAAATTTTAATGGACATTAAGTAACTGTTTTTATAGTGAAGAGTACTATTGCAAAATTGGTTTTTAAGTTTAGTGGGGTCCCTTTTTGAGAATCTGTTGTTTTCGGCTACAGTGGAGAAGAAGTGTGAATTATTTTTAACAAATACCTATCTCTAAGGTATAGGTACAAGCTAGAGTTAAAACCTTTAACTTTTTAAAAACAGGTCTGCAGCTCTCGTAAGGAGGTGTCCCAGTAATTGCTCTCAAGCATTTTTTTTGTGCTATAAACGCTCTTTGGACATGAGTCGAATTACCCCATAAGAGTAAGCCGTATCTTAGTATAGACGCTACATAGCCATGGTAGGCGTTGAGTGCGGCTTGTTCATTTGCTGTTTTGCGTAGCTCTTTTAGCGCGTATACAAATCTGTTTATTTTTTTACACAGGTTGTCAATATGGATTCCCCAATTACAATTTTTATCTAATGTTAACCCTAAAAATTGTATGCTGTTTTCTCTATTAATTGTTTAATTATTGTGTTCTATGTTAATTATTGGTGGATTTTGTTTATAGTTTGCAAATTGAATGAATTTTGTTTTAGAAATTAACTTTTAAGTGGTTTTCATTGAGCCAATTTATTATATCGGTAATGGTTTCTTTTACTTCTTGTTGGTGCAGTGTTTTGTCATTCTCAGGTATTATTACTGACACATCATCGGCAAATAGTACGCATTTATGTTTAGTGATATTTGGTAAGTCGTTGATGTATAAGAGGAAGAGAAGAGGCCCAAGGATACTTCCTTGAGGCACTCCTGACCCATTGTGACGAAATAAGGATCTATATATCATTGCAACAAGTTTATCACTAATTCGGGATATTTTAACACACTGTTGTCTATTGCTCAGATAACCTTTTAGCCAATCTAGTGCAGGACCTCTAATTCCATAGCGTTCGCACTTATCAAGAAGTGTATCGTGATTAACGAGATCAAAAGCCTTGGTCATGTCAAGGAAGATTACTGAAACAGGACGTTTTTTATCTATATTATCAGTTATGGACCTTACTAGAGAGAATGCTGCCAAAGTGGTTGACTTACCTTTTTGAAACCCATTTTGTTCTTCATTAATAATTTTATGCTTATTTATAAATTCAATTAAACGACTATGCATTATTTTCTCATAAATTTTAGAGAATATTGAAATGAGTGTGATAGGTCTATAATTAGTTTTGTCTAATGTACTCTTACTTTTAAGCTGGGGCTTAACTATAGAAGGTTTTAGAATAATTGGAAAGACTCCCTCAAATAGAGATAAATTAATTGTGTGACACAGAATTGGTGATATCACTTTAGCGCATAGTTTCAGTATGTGAGTGGAGATCTCATCATACCCTACTGATTTTTTATTGTTGAGGGATGATATTACACGAAACTCTTCAGTGTCAGAGTATGGTTTCAAAAATATACTGGAGTTGTTCCGTGTGAGTTGAGATGTATGGGTACTTTTGGCAGATTGTTTTGTATGAGAAATATCAATAAAGAAATTATTTAATGAGTTAGCTATTTGAGTTGGGTCATTTAAAATTAAACCATCGTGATCTATTGCATTTATCTGATTAAATGTTTTGTGTGTATCTGTTCTATTTTTGATGATATCCCATGTAGCTTTATTTTTATTTTTAGATTTTAGTATGTAGTTAAGGTTAGAACTTTTCTTTGAGCGGATTACGCAAGATTATAATATTTTATTATATTCTAAATACCTAAACCGTATTTCGTTATTTTGATTTTTTAAGTAACACATCTTTTTAAGTTGTCTTTTATTAGAACAAGATTTCCTAATACCTTTGGTAATCCATTTAGGTGATGTATTATTAACATATACTTTAGTTTTCCTTAAGGGAAAACATAACTTATAAAATAGCGAGAAGTTTTCATGGAATATATTAAAGCTATCGTTTGCGTCGGTGTTGTCGAAAACATCGATCCACGACAAATTCCCTACAGCTTCCACAAATTTTTTAATGTTATCATCTGAGTAATCCCTCTTTATTTTATACCAATATTTTAAGGCAGGTTTCCTCTCCGCAGCTGGGAATGTTAGTGTTTGGCATGTATTATGATCTGATAAAAAAACTTCGTGTGTGGTTCCAGTTGAATTTTCTATGTTACTTATAATCTGATCTAAGCAAGAAAGCTGGCGTGTTGGTGTATCAATATGCAGAGTTAACCCATAGATAAAATATCTTTAAGTTTGGTTGTATCATTGGTTCCTTTTAATGTATCAATATTTAGGTCTCCTGTAATTATAATACGTTTTTTCCGTTTGAGTAATTTGTACAACAATAGGTCTAATTTTTCAAAAAATAGAAATGTTCTGGAATTAGGAATTCTATAAATACAAATAACAAAACATTTTAGAGAAGGTATCTCTACTCCACAACATTCAAATATTTATAAGGAATATATATAATACAAGGAATCGGCCCAAATCACCTGCCATTTATAGCAGCTTTTGATAGTACCGTGTTTACCCGAATTCTGCAATTTTTCAGATCCAAGAAACGGGGATAACTCAACATTCAATAAATACCATAGCGAGACATTTTAGCACGCCACCGGAACCGTGGGCCTTCGAGGTTCACAAAGGCATAACAAGGATGCTGAAACTCCGTGAAAAAATGGTTTGTCTTTTGCATGGCTGAACCGCTGCTCTGGTTCGCAGCGGACGTAATTTTACTGAAGTATGAGCAAAGGCTTAGACTGCAGGTGTTGCGTAGGTCCAGGATGGCATCGCGGACTGGCCGATGGGCGAGGCGCTGGCGTACGGCTCGCTGCTGCGCGACAACGTGCACATCCGCTTCACCGGCGAGGACGTGGAGCGCGGCACTATGGCGCATAGGTACTCCCGCACTTTACTCACACGTTTGAATACCTACTGCTAATAGACTACTTATCATTAATGAGATGTCTTTACTGTGCCTATACAGTTTACACTAGGTAGAGGTACAGTCAGCCCCAAAAATACGAACAATAAATAGCACATCCAATTTTTGGAAAAGTTTAGCGTTGTAATTCTTTTCTATACATATTCAGGAGGCGGTGGTGGCTTGTTTACAGTGGACCAAAATGTTTTTTATATCCGAAAGCTTATCAACGTGACATCCCCTGAACCCCTGAAACTGTGTGTGTTTTGCGTGTACATGCTGAAGTCACATGTCTTACAGGCACCACGTGTACCACCACCAGGGCGTGGACGGCGCCACGTACCGCGTGCTGGACACCCTGTACCCCGACCAGGCGCGCTACTCGCTACACAACAGTTCCCTCTCTGAATTTGGTAACAATAATTACGCAGTCTTCATACTTTTATCAGACTAGACCGCTTGCCACTCAAACAAGTGTATGCAACTTTTTTTTAAATATATTGAATTACATTTATAAAGGATGTAAGTAACTAGTTAGCCAACGGCACTTGTTCTCCCCGTCATTGCGATTTTTTCTTTATTCTGGACCATACATATTTGGGAACCTATAATTTAAATATATACTTAATAACAAACATAACGTCACGCCTTGTAATAAGGGTGTACCTAACAAGTACACCCAAGTCCAGGCGTGGTCCCAGGGGGGGTATTACAGGGGTTATGACCCCCCCCAAAATCCTACACGCCAATTAACAAACCATCTTGAAATATCTTTTTTTGTGATATAAATTATTTACTTCCTGCTTAATCGTTCAACAAGAGAAATTAACCTTTCCGAGGCAGAATGCTAAAATTTTCGAGCTCGCTTCGCTCGCTAATGCATCCTGCCCTTTTGGATTACTTTTGTTCTCACCTCTATATGAATTTAAACAAAAAGAACATAATGCACGGGGCGGAGGCGCTACTTTAATTTTGAATTTTGGAGCTCTTTTCTCTCTCTTGCATTCTATTAGTACCAAGAATGGATCCAGGGGGGTCATGGTCGGCCGTCATAAGGGGGTGATCATGACGCTTTGGGCTGGGCCTAGGTCGACCGTGATATGTTTCTGAACTCATTGATTCAAATAAAATGAATAGATGCCCGGCTCGCTTCTCTCGCTCTTGCGTTATCTTCATCTTAAAACTGTAAAATCTAACAATCTCAGGCGCAGAGCCGTACAGAAGGGATGAGGGTTTAACCCCCCGAAAACTCCGACAATTCTAAAAAAATCAGGGACTGAATTACCCAAAACTAAGGTACCATTAAATTTCAGTATGACGTCATACCGTTAAATAAGGGTTACCGAAATATTTCGGTACCGTTTTTTTTTTTTCAGTAGCGGAATTTTGGCTTTGAGAATGCATCATCATTTCAGCCCGTTGCTGTCCACTGCTGAACATAGGCCTCCCCAGTCGATTTCCAACGTGTCCGGTCCAATGCCACCTGCATCCAGCGACTCCCTGCACATTTAACAAGGTCGTCGGTCCATCTGGCAGGTGGCCGTCCCACGCTGCTCTTTCCAATGCGTGGTCTCCACTCCAGTATCCGTTTGCCCCATCAGCCGTCCGATCTTCGCGCTATGTGGCCTGCCCATTGCCACTTCAGCTTGCTTATCCGCTGGGCTATGTCGACGACCTTGGTTCGTCTACGGATTTCCTCATTTCTGATTCTATCACGTAGAGAAACGCCGAGCATAGCCCTCTCCATAGCCCGCTGAGCGACTTTGAGCTTCTGTATAAGACCTATTGTGAGAGACCACGTTTCAGATCCGTAAGTCATCACTGGTAACACACATTGGTTATAAACCCTACTTTTGAGGCACTGAGGTATTTTGGACGAGAAGACATCGCGTAGTTTCCCGAACGCTGCCCAGCCGAGTTGGATTCGACGATTGACCTCTCTCTCGAAGTTGGACCTACCTAACCGGACCGCCTGTCCTAGGTAGATATATTCGTCGACAACTTCAAGAGTAGTGTTCCCGACTGTGAGTACGGTGGGTGCAACATGGATATTAAACATGAGTTTCGTTTTGTCCATGTTCATTTTAAGACCCACTTGCTGGGAGACACTATTGAGGTCACCGAGCATTTGTCCTAGGTCTTCCAGTGACTCAGCCATGACTACAATATCGTCGGCAAATCGAAGGTGTGTGAGGTATTCGCCGTTGATATTGATGCCAAGTCCTTTCCATTCCAGGAGTTTGAAGGCGTCCTCCAGAGTAGCCGTAAACAGTTTCGGAGATATGACATCTCCCTGTCTTACTCCTCTCTTTATCGAGATCGCCTTCGTGCATTGCTCCTGTACTCGGACTGACATTGTGGCATTGTTATACAAACACTTCAACACTTCCACGTACCGATAGTCAATATGGCACCTCTGGAGAGACCTAAGAACCGCCCAAGTTTCAATCGAATCAAAGGCTTTCTCATAGTCCACAAACGCCAAGCATAAAGGCCGGTTATACTCTTCGGTCTTCTGTATAATCTGCCGCAGCGTATGTATGTGGTCTATGGTACTAAAGCCTCTTCGGAAACCGGCTTGTTCGGGAGGCTGGAAGTCATCAAACCTGCGTTCGAGACGATTCGTGATGACTCTAGAGAACAACTTATAGACATGGCTCAGCAGTGTGATGGGCCTGTAATTCTTCAATAAAGTGTTGTCACCTTTTTTGAAGAACAGGATCACCACACCCCTGTTCCATGCCTCAGGCGTTTTACCTCCAAGCAAGACGGAATTAAACAACTTCTGAAGGACTTCAACTTGAGAATGCATAACGGTATGCATTCTCAAAGTCAAAATTCCGTTATAGTAGTCTTAATGAAACATACAGGGTGTGGCGTAAATAGTGGTCCACCGTTAAGGATTCGATGTACCAGATAGTTTACTATAACTTAGTACAATTTTAACCATTTGTAACCAAGGGTTCCTGAATTATTAATTGTTTTCTATTTTTATACGAAATTTCTATCTTTGGTTACAAATTCGGCTGTAGTTTAAAAAATAAAACATAATTTTCTTACTTTGATTTCTGTTAATAACTGCTGAATACTAGAGCTATCGTGGAAACATGTTGTTTTTATGTAATATTAGAGCTTTTGAAGAAATAGTAAGTTCTTCTCTATTTTTACTTTAATGTTTAACATATCATGAAAATTCAAGAGAATTCACACTTAAAACATTGTGCTGATGGATGCATTGAATAGTACGGGGGTCGTGGAACTGTTTAAAGTAAAAATCTTACATTAAATCCATGTTTAAAAAAAAACTTGTCAAAAAGTTGGAACTTTGACCCCCAATGTCACCGTAACTAGAAGGTTCCCAGGTATGGTCTAGAACAAAAAAATGATCGCAATGACGGGGAGAACAAGTGCCTTTCGGCTTCGTTAAGGGTCTTGTTACACCCTTTATTGTTGAAATTATCAACACAACTTCTTTCTACATTTTTATTATTTTAATTCTGTGTTATTTCATCCGCAGGCATTTTGGGTTTCGAGGTCGGCTACTCTTACTCAAGCCCACAGGTGCTCTCAATATGGGAGGCGCAGTACGGTGACTTTGCGGACACCGCACAGCCTATGTTTGACACGTTCATTGCGAACGGTGAGAGCAAGTGGGTGAGCCAGTCGGGCGTGGTAGTACAACTACCTCACGGCATAGACGGCGCCGTGAGTATGATTGAGAATTTGGATCAGCGTCGAGCCACGCGGCTTTATTTCAAGATGTATTATTTTAGCCTTATTCGTCCAGAATGGAAGAACTCGTAGCTAAATAATAACAACCGCTCGGGTCGATTAAGCCGCATGCCCGAGTTTGGTATGTGGATGGGTGACCGCCCGGTACATTCAGAGTTTCCTCCGTGCCTCAGAAAGCACGTTAAGCTGTTAGTTCCGGATGTCATTTTTAGATCTTTGACAGTCGTTACAGGCAGTCAGTGACCAGAAAGTCTGACAACCAGTCTTACCAAGGGGTATCCTCTATTACCCAGGACTAACTAACTTGTGGAGGTCAGGTAGGCAGTCGCTCCACGTAGAATACTGATATTCAACTGCATCTGGTTAGACTGGAAGCCGACCCAGACATAGTTGGGATAAGGCTAAGCACATGATGATTCATCCAAAATATGGATCGTTTCGAGGCACCGAAATTCACCTCTAAGCTACTGCGCGCCTCAGTGTTAGTTAGGATCTTCACATTTTCAGCTGCCTCGACTACTCTCGTATTTATTCATTTTTAGTGATTCCATAGTATTCGGTTTACTTTTCGGTTTAATTCACTTCTCTTTTCTAGGTTTACTAAAACAACGGAACAAAACATTTTGCTCTTTTTCATGGAAAAAGATCGAAAGGTTCCTGAGAAAGTTTCTAGGTATCTCTTATAGATTGGGATTTCTCCATATTGCCCCATTAAAAAAAAGTAAATTATAAATGAAAAAAGTGTAATGTGTTTTTAACTCGATCCTTGACATATGATAGTGTAATAACCTCTCATACATTGAATAGTAAACTAAGATTTTTTTGCACAACGACATCGCGTCCGATAGCGCTTCCAGAGCAGTCATTCACTACATTCAGGTCGAAATTGATATATTTACATGTCACGGCCCGTGACGTGTAAATACATATCAATTCACAAAAGTACTATTATTTACACTGTGTTACAAAACATCTTGAGATGTATTTTGTGCTTTAATTTTAATTTTATGTGTGTGACTTTGTTATTGCATTAGGTTATAAACCTGGAATGATAATTTAAGGCATTTAAATAAATATTTATATAAATAAACTAGCGACCCGCCCCGGCTTCGCACGGGTCAATGTTATACATATAAACCTTCCTCTTGAATCACTCTATCTATTAAAAAAAACCGCATCAAAATCCGTTGCGTAGTTTCAAAGATTTAAGCATACAAAGGGACATAGGGACAGAGAAAGCGACTTTGTTTTATACTATGTATGTAGTGATATTTATAATATAATAATTCCTGGCCTCTAAAGGCGGTCGCTCCTTATGTACTACTAATAGATTGTCCATTCTGAATCAAAAGCCACGTTTTCGTTTGTGATCAGGGTCCCGAGCACTCATCAGGGCGCCCAGAAAGATACCTGCAGCAATGTGACGACGACGAGGATTACATACCAAACTTGGACGACAAGGATTTGGAGTGTAAGTCTTGTAAATTAGTACGGACCGGATTACGCTCTCGGCGGCCGGAGAGAAGCCAGATACGCGGAGGATGTAGTACACAAATGTGAGCGCAAACACCAGGTACACTCTCTCTTCATTGTCATCGTCAGCTGCTACGACAATCTGACATCACCGAAGAGAGAGATCAGGCACAGGACTGCACCGTTCGGTCTCGTGATCGTAAGCGCTACTTCCGTGCGTGGGATCCTGGCTTGATTCCCAGTCCCAGGTTGAGCGAAGTGTTTTTGGGTTTTTCCATTGAGAATTTCTCCGTAGCAACCCGGAATTTGAAATTTGATCGTGAGGCAATCCAAACCCGTGTCTTGGGAAGCACGTAAACCCGTTGGTCTATAAATACTTCTCTACTTTACAACGATCATCACCCAAATTGTTAATTGGTAAGTATGTACCTAACTCATTTTGGAAGGTTACATTTCCCCTTCAATTGAGTTTAAGGTACCTTTTGGAATAGAGGGGATTCTGTGACTGTTCTAGTGGATCCAAATATACCTACCAATAACTGTTTTTCTGTGTTCCAGTAGCTGTTTTTTTTTTAATAACCGATGAAAAATTTCTATACGGGTGAGCTCAAAATGATGAACTGAATAAGTGGTAACGATTTTCGCGCCGGTGTCCCCTCCATCCCGTATACCTATAGGGTTACTGGTCATTGTGACCGATACTTGTGAGAGGAATTTATGAAAGTCTTGTTCTTTCTTTTATTTTCACTTCCAATTTTGCTTTGCTTTGTTATTTTGTATATTTTTAAATTATTAATTAAATATATTTATTCAAAAATTAGAATTGGCACAATAAATACAATTTAAATCTTAGAGATAATGTTGGTATATCAAAGTTCGATTCCTGTACTAGGTTAAACCTGTATCACAGGCGGCATGTTTCTAATAAATACTATTTGGACAATGGATTTCTTATCAATATTTAACATTATAGTGAAAAAGCATAATAGTGAAATAAGTTAGTATGGGTTAATATATATTATGATATACCTAATGTACTTAAACGCTATTATAAGATACGAACAAAAAAAATTAGGGTCACACATGTATATAAAATCTAAGGAAAACAATTTGTAGCACTTATTCACTAATGACTAAAATTACACACTAAGCAAAATTACTTTATGCATTACGATAGTAATACCTGCACTAAAGGAGGTCACTATTATTAAAGTGTTAATTAAATATTGCTAATGAGCACGTCTGTACGCTCCGGGTGCACAAATCACCAAAAAAAAGAATTGTCTCTTCTATCTCATAATTTTAGTTACGGTAATTGGTTTCACAACCGTTGTAATTAATTAAATAAATAATAAATACTTAAACACGTGATTGTACTCATGAAAACAAACAACTTTACCGGAGACACATTTTTTTAAGTACTTATTCAATTTTATCACAATAACATAACAGCCGTATGAAACTCGTGCGCGCGCGCCTGTGACCTATCAGCTGTTAGCTGCGTGACGCCTTTCTGTCTCATTACTATCTTACCGTGCAACAGAGGTCGGCAGAGCACTCGCGCAGCGAATTCCATATCATAATCAGCCTTTAATGTTCCCACTGCTGGGACACTCGGCCTCCTCTCCATGAGAGGGAATGGGCTATAATCCACCACGCGGGCCCAGTGCGGGTTGGTAGATGTCACATGTCTTCGAATTTTTGGTTCTAGGACATGCCGGTTTCCTCACGATGTTTTCCTTCACCGTTTTTGAGAGCAGTGGTGATGAAATAAATTACACAAAGTAATGCGCCTGCCTGGGTTCAAACCCACGATTTACTGTTCGTAAGTCGGGGCCGCCACCACTGGGCCACCGCTGCTCTCCTTCCCTTCACGAATTCCATATGGCTGTTATGTTATTGTGAAAAAAGTGAATGCATATAAAAAAAACGTTTCTTTGGGAAACTTTTTTGTTATCATGAGTACAATCAAGTGTTAAGTATCGGTCACTAATTACCAGTCACCCTATTTATTATATAATATATTTATCGTAGTGAAACAGTTGCGGGCGGCCAACTGGATCGTGTGCAACGTGACGACCCCAGGAAACTACTTCCACATGATCAGAAGACAGATCGCCATGCCATTCCGCAAGCCGCTCATCATCCTCACGCCTAAAGTCGGCCTTAAGCACCCCTACTACCGGTCCAACTTCAAGGAATTTGTAACTGGAACGAGATTCAGGAGGTGACGTCGAAAATAGTATTTAGTAGTTGTTTAAACTTACCGAGTATAACATAAAGGGTGTAACAATAGCCTTAATGAAGCCGAAAGGACTTGTTCTCCCCGTCATTGCGATATTTTTTTTGTTCTAGACCATACCTGGGAACCTTCTAGTTACGGAGATATTGAGGGTCAAATTTCCAACTTTTTCACAAGTTTTTTTTTTTTTTTAACTTACGATTTTATTGTAAACACCTCCACGGGGGGTCCATACTATGGGGGTCCATACTATTCAATCTATCCATCACTCCAATGTTTTGAGGGCGTTACACTGAGTCCTACCGTAAAACGTGATTCTTCACCCCAAAAAAAAGTCGTTTCCCAGCAATAATTTTTGCATAAACTTACTTAATGCTTGGTTGCCGGCTTCGTGAAGGGTCTTGTTACACCCTGTATATTCAGAGACTAAAAAAGGCCTTCATAGTCATCGCTGCTTCATAATACACACAAATTATTTATAGTAGGTATTACTGTATTTGTTTCGTATTTTTGACAGAGTTATCCCAGAAGAGGGGCCAGCCAGTAAAAACCCCGCTAATGTCAAGAAGCTGATCTTCTGTTCTGGCAACGTAGCGGTCAAGATTGATGAAGAACGGAAAGCTAAGAAACTAGAGGATAAACTGGCCGTTTGTCGTGTTGAACAACTATACCCATTCCCTTACGACCTGGTTCTCAAAGAGTACTGTAAATACGAAAAGGCAATAAAAGCCTGGTGTCAGGAAGAGCACAAGAACCAGGGTCCTTGGCCCTTCGTCAAAGTTCGTATGGAGAACCTCTTCGAAGCGAAAGTGAAGTAAGTACGGATTATCGACAACACGTTAGAATGGGGTTAGGTGAATAAGCGTACTTTGCCACCTGATGATTCGGATTATGAATCCTGAATCCCCTTGTAAATCTGTGGCACAATCGCCAACCGTATCACGAAATACATCTAGCGCTTAACATTTTTAAAAGTTCTCTGTCATCTCTATTTTATTTTTAAACGATTGATAATTCGAACTTGATTCGAACGGATTATTTATCAAATTATGACGCTGAAACACAATGAAAGCTCCTGAACGCGTAATCGCATTCAGTTTCAGCGGTGCAATAATACCACAGTATGCTTACCTACTACCTGTTTGTCCGCAGATGCATATCAAGACCAGCAAGTTCAGCATCGGCGACCGGTATCAAATGGATGCACATGAAAGAATTAAAAGATCTTAAAGCAGGCATTGTAGCAGGCTGTGTATGAAAAAAAAATGTTGTAAAGACACTTGTATATGATTTTTGGAGAAATCAAAATTGAATATCAACGATATACGTTTTTGGAGTTTGCATTCCTATCTCTAAACTTACTGTAATATGCGATTATTTTGTTTTGTAATTGTCCGTTTGTAATAAAAAAATACCATTTACCAGGTACTTATTTCATTTAAAATGTTCTCCGCATACGGCTATAAGAGTGTCCGCTCAAATACGCACTGGTGCGGGTGTACGCTTACATGTCTCAAATAGCAGGAGCGCTAAAAGGCGCGGCCGTGCCGCGGGTTTTAAGGATATTTTGACAGCGGGAACCTGCTCCATGTTTTAGCATGAGTTAACACCATTCTATAAAGTAACTACCGTATAAATTGCGGGCTCGGCTTTGGACATGCACCGATTGATTAGAGTTACAATCACGACTCACGGACGCCTACGCATCCTTTCGCATCGACGGCGATGTGACGAATGCGCTCCCTTTTTTTTTTTTTTTTTTTTATCGATGGGAAATCATCAAATGACCCCTCCCGCTCTGGGCTGAGCAGGAGGGAGTGTCAGACTTGTACTGACTAAAACCCATCCATGTTCCTTCCTTTGCCCTTTGTGTTCCAGGGCCGCGGTATCTCTTTCGAACAGTCCCGCAACCCTGGCAGGCGTCGGCCCTTACGGACCCCTTCCTGTTTGCTGACTCTCTTTGAGGCGCGCGTGGAACACGAACGCGCCGTCGACACGGCCTGTCGTCATAAGACGGACGGACGGCGAGCTAGCCCATAGCTCACCGTCCACAGGCCCGCGTCTACGGTGGCCGGGGGCCACCACGTGGCCCCCGACGCCCGGTGCGTCTCCCGCGGCGGCTGGGACGTGAGGTTCTCTCCCTCTCACGTCCCGCCACCTCCTTCGCTAGCATGACTGCTTCGCAGAAGGAGGTGACGGCGTCCCATTCCGTCTCGCTCCGGACCATGGATTGAACCAGGGCCGGACGCGAGAGGTCGCCGCCGCCGATCGCCGCTACGAGGACACGGCGTTGCTCCGCCCAAGCGGAGCAGACCTGCACAGTGTGCTCCACCGTGTCCTCCGGTCGATCCTCGCAGTGGTGACACCCGGGCGTTTCCTCCCGCCCGATTAGGTGCAGGAACCTCCCGAAACAACCATGTCCGGTGAGGACCTGCGTCAGGCGGAAGGTGAGGGCGCCGTGGCGCCTCTCCAGCCACTCCTCAAAGAGGGGACTTACCGCCATTATAGTGGCGTGCCCTGCACGGGGTTGCGACAGTCGCTCTCTCCATGTCGCCATGAGATCACGCCGGAAGTCTGTCCGCTGAGCGACAATTTGCCGCGGCAGCGGAGTTTCCCCCCGGCGTAGTGCCTCCACGCGCCACTCGTGCAGGCGCGCGAGGACTATCGCCTCCAGATCCCATGGCGGCAATCCGGCAAGGAGGCTCGCCGCCTCGCCGGAGATCGTGCGGTACCCCCGGGTTAGCCTTACGGCTACCACCCTTTGGGGCGCGTTCAGATAATGGGCGGCTCGCCGCCTCAAAGAACGCGCCCACACCGGGGCCCCGTAAAGGGCCATGGACCGCACGACCCCCGCGTAGAGCCTCCGGCAGGAGGCGTTTGGACCCCCCAGGTTGGGCAAGAGCCGCCTGAAGGCAGCCCCGGCCCGTTCCAGTTTGGGGGCCAAACGTCGGAAATGCTCCACGAAGTTCCACCGGCTGTCGAGGACGAGACCTAAGTACTTCAACGTCGGCTCGACGCCGACGGGAACCCCTCCTACCGTCAGCATGGATCCCGACGGTGGCGCATTCCGAGGCCCATGAAAGCACATGGCCTCGGACTTGTGCAACGCCACCTCGAGACCCAATTGCCGGATCCTCTCCGCGACTATCGCAACCCCGCGAGTCATCAGCTCGGCCGCCGCCTCGTGCGACCTCCCTTGCGCCAGCACCAGCGTGTCGTCAGCGTAGCAAACTACGCTGACGCCGTCAGGGAGGTCGGCGCGCAGCACCCAGTCGTAACCGATGTTCCACAAGGGCGGCCCCAGAACCGATCCCTGTGGAACACCGCACGACATCTCTCGCCGGTTCCACTCTCCGCTGCAACCAGGGTAGATGACGTACCTGTCCGTCAGGTAGTCCCCGACCACACGACGAAGGTAGGTCGGCACCCGGTGATACCGGAGTGCCTCCCTAATGCAGCTCCAGGGCATGGAGTTGAAGGCGTTGGCGATGTCGAGAGACACCGCCAAGACCACCCCACCCCGGGACACCGCATCCCCCGTCGTGAGGGCTCTCACGCGCATGATGGCGTCCACCGTCGAGCGCCCCCTGCGGAAACCAAACTGGTGTTCCGCAAGATCCGGCCCAATCCCCGCCAGGTGCCCGGCGAGGCGGTTGGCAATTACTCTTTCGAAGAGTTTGCCCACCTCGTCGAGCAACACAATGGGCCGGAATGCGGACGGAGAGTCCGCAGGGCGCCCCGGCTTCCGGATGAGGACCAGCTTCCCCGTCTTCCAACGAAGCGGGAACTGGCCTCTCTCCAAGCATGCGCTTAGGAGCCCCTCCAGTCGGGGCCCGAGAGCCTGCAAGGCCAGGACCCAGGCTTTGCCAGGTAAGCCGTCGGGTCCTGGGGCGGCAGTTTTGGCCTTAAGCCTGCCTACCGCCACTCTCAGGTCTACCCCAGTCACCTCTGGAATGTCGTCATCGTCCTCAGTGTGGTCCGCTTCCGGCACCGCAAGTGGCGGAGCCATGGGCGGGGGAGGATGTTCCCCTCGCGAAGGGAACAGAGCGCTCACCACGTCCTCCACGAGCTCAGGCCGGAGACTCTGCGTCAGCGGAGGGGCCCTGGTGCGGAGTTTATCCCGCACCATCTTATAAGGGCGCCCCCACGGATCTCTGTCGAGAGTCTCCAGCATCTCCTCGCGGGCCACATCCTTGGCCCGCAGGACAGCCTCTTGGAGGGCGGTCTTCGCCGCTCTGTATCCCTCATACAGCTCCGCCTCAATGGCTGCCGCATTCGGAGGGCGAATGCGGAGCCTGCGATGCCTGGCGTACAGGTGTCGTGCGGCGACGCACGCCTCGCGCAGAGACGTCAGCTCTCGCGACCACCAGTACACCTGACGCCGGGCGCTTTCAGACCGAACCCGGGGCATTGCCACGTCACATATATCGGACATGGCCTCCTGGAACCAACCCGCCTCATTGTTCACGTCGGCAGGCCTGACCGGTGATGTCACCCAGGCCTGCACGATCGAGGCTTCCAGGAGGAGCTCCCGGTCCAGCTGCTTCAGCGCCCATCGCGGACCACTCGGGGTCTGTAGGACCGGCGCGCTTGGGGTCTGGGCGGAGACGTCGAACCGGATATACCGGTGGTCGGAATAGGTCTCCACCCCCTCCATGACGCGCCAGTCAACGACACGCGGTGACAGAGCGGGGCTAGCGAACGTGATGTCCACCACCGACTCGCCCCGCATCCGCACACACGTTGGGACAGAACCCCTGTTAAGGACGACCAGGCCTGCCTCCAGAGCCCAGTCTTCCACCATCCTGCCCCGCACGTCTGTGCAACGAGAACCCCAAGCCAAGTTCTTGGCATTGAAGTCCCCGAGCACAAGCACGGGGAGGGAATGGCTTCCGATGACGACACTCAACTCCCTGAGGGAGTTGTGGAACTCGGCGAGAGTATGGCTCGGGGAGAAGTAGACACCCGCTACAACGATCTCCCCGAACCGTGCTGCTACGCACCCCTGACCCTTCCTGACACTTTCATGGGTCGGGGTACCGGCGGCGGCCGACGAAATTATGGCCACTGAGCCACTAAGGTCCTCCACCCAGTCGTCCCTGGGCGGGACAAAGTAGGGCTCAGCGACCACGGCGACATTAATCGACCACTGCGCCATGCTCTGGAGCAACAGATCCTGAGCGCAGGCGCAGTGGTTGATGTTCGCCTGGAGGAGCCGTAATGGGGCCGTTATTGACACTCCATTACGGTCTCCTCTCGGGCCCCCTGTGAGGGCCCCGCTGCGGAAGGAGCAGCGACGGCGGTGGTGGCGGCAGCGGCGGCGACAGTGGCGGCGGCTGAGGCGGTGGCGACGGTGGCGGTGGCGGCGGGGGGCCTTCCCTTGCCTCTGGAGGCATTGGTGGGAGGAACGCAGGCCTTGCTCCCAGCCCGGTGATCGGCCGGCTTGCCAGCCGCCGCACATGCAGCGCAGTGCGGCGTCCCGCAGCAAGTCGCGGACACGTGACCGGGCTGACTGCAGCGGAAACAGAGGCCGCTGCGATCAACCTCCGAGGCGCATCGCACTGACACGTGGTGTCCCACGTGGCAGCGATAGCACCTCAGAGGTCTGGGCTCCAGCAGCTTCACCTGCGCTGAGACCCAGCCCACCAGTAGCCTTCGGCCCTCCACGATGGTCTTTGCCGCCGTCACAGGGCAGCTAACCATAGCGGTTCGCATACCCGACGGGTCCGGACGAAGGGCGCCTGCCCTGACCTGCTCCGCAGAGCACCCTCCAGACCTGGCGACGGCGGCCACCACCTCCTCCTCGGTCACCGAGTCGTCCAGGCCCAGGATGCGCAGGTCTGCGCATCTAACGGGCCTGGACACTCGGGCCTCGTCCGCGTTTAGGGACGCCCTGAGCTTCTCAGCCAGAGCATCAGCGGACGAGCCACTGGCTTCGCCGGGGATCTCCAACATTCTAGCCCCCGTTGCGGTGACTCGAAGTCGGAGGCCCCCGGTGATTCCGAGCTCCCCGAGGTTTACCGCCTCTTTAGCCTGCGCCAGCAAGTCGCGGTAGGACACACCCCGCTTCTCCGCATCCGGCTGTAGTGTTATCACTACAGCTGCGGTTCTCGGGGCGCGGAGCCTAGCCGCGACCTTTCGCGCCCTGTGCTGGCGCTGCCGCTCCTGATTGCGGGCCTTTTTGCGGGCCTTTCGCCCCCTCTGTTTCTCCCCGACCACCTGCCATCCGGCTTCGGCCGAGGGAGGTATAGGGAGCTGGGGGGGCGGCGGCGGCGGCGGCTGACGTGCCGCAGGCGCTGGCCCACTCGCCGCTGGCACTGGCGCCGGCACAGTACCCGCCTGTGCAGCCGCCTTGCCCTTCTTTTTGCCCCCCTTTTTAGTCGGCGCCGGTTTCGCCGGAGCCGGCTTTTCGGGGGGGGGCACCACAGCCCTGCCGGAGGGCCGACCGGACGACCTCGGTCCGGGCGCGGCAGCCGCAGCAGCCGCGTACGACACCGCACCCGGGCCCGGGCTCGCAGCCACCCTGCCCGCACCCAGAGAGGGGCGCAAAACAATTCCCTCCAGGACGGAGAACCGCGCCTGGAAGGAAGCCAACTCCTGCCGAACCAGGTTCAGGACCTGGTTCTCCACCGGCACCGGTTGGCTTTGCCGCTGCTGCTGCTGCTGCTGCTGCTGCTTGCCCGCCTTTTGAGCCACCACGCGGGTGCTAGGCTCAAGCAGACGTGCCAGGTCTGCCTGGAGCTTCGCGTTCTCCTGTTGGAGACGCTCCGTGGCGGCCGTCAGGCGGGCTACCTCCTCCCGCAGCTTGGCCACTTCGTCTCCCTCTGATGAAGGGGGAGGAGGCCCAGCAAAGTTAGCCTCTGCTGCCGCCATGATGGAGGCAGAAGCCGCGGGTATGGCCCTGAGTTTTGATGAAGTCTTCATCTTTAGGGCCACTCCCCTTATTGCGGCCTCTACCTCCTTCGCGAACCTGGCCTTACGCTCCACCTCGGAGCTGCCAGGTGCGCCTGCCTCGTCGGCAGACGGGGGGGCAGTATTGCCCGGAGGGCGCCCCTCCTCGGCAAGCTTTGCCGACCCATCTGACCTCCCAGAGGGAGCAAGCCCCCTACCCTTGCCCCGGATCCCGCCACGCTTGTTGGTGGGGATCTTTCGGGCCGAGGCCTCCTCCTCTCCAGATGACGACCCCCGGTCGCCATCCCGCCGGGACCGCTTGCGGAAGAACTTAATGTTCTCCACAGCAGTCCCGGCCCCCACGCGCCGGGAGCTCTCTGAGCCTCCCGCGCTCACATCGCTGGATGCGACGTCGGACTCCGACGGCGCATCCCTCCTCTCCTCTTCCTTGCCGTTTCCGGCGGTGTTGGTTTTTTTAATTGTATTATCCATTTTGAACCCACGAGAATGGGGGAAATAAAAGTCCATCTGGGCAGAGACCCCTGTACCCAGATAAGCAGATTTTGATATTTATTACTCGCCAGGGGGCCTGCAGTTACCCTGGCGAGGGTGAGCACTAGCGACTGATTTGTTCCATGGGAACACCCGTCAGCCATACATCCCCTCGCGGTGCGCCGCCACTTGGGATTCGGGGTAACTTTTTATAGAGGTTTTCTACCTCGCGGTCCGGGCGGTTAAGCCAAGACCCTCGGTCCCTATCGAAGTCGCGAGACGTGATCCACGGCACTTCGACGGTGGGATTACGATATCGACGGTGACAGAGGAGGACGCATCCTTCTCTGTCTGCTCGGAGGCAGGGTAAGTGCACACCGAGCCCGCCCTTACTCCTCTGCTATGCCCTCTGCTTTTCAGAGGGTCACGCAGAGGAACGCACCTTTGGTCCAGAATGGACCCCACCCATGTCAGAATAATTAGCCGCGGCAGTAACACTCCCCGAGGGATAAGAGAAAATTCTCATTTCCCCTCATTCCCCGGGGAAGGATACCGCCGCGCCCAGGGTGCACCGGCCCAGCAACTGCTCTTCCCTGCAGACGAATCTAGAGGGACCAGCAGCCGCCAGGCACACGTGGAGGACTTCTGACATCGCACCCCACGAATGCGCTCCCTTATAGCACATTATGTGTGTGTAATAATAATAAAACTGTACTGTGCTTGTAGTGCTTTTTTATGGCCAAACCGAAGCGGTTTGTCGAATGGACAAACCGTCGAACACCGTCGATCAACTTGCGACCATTATAGACTAGGCGGTCACGACATTTTTGATAACGATATCCTAAATGGCCTACTATGGGTTGATATCAATGATATTTAATGTAAAAAGTCATTGGTTGATATTATTATGTTATAGAGGATCTCTGATGAGTCTGATGCTAAATACCTATGTCGGTCTGCCTGCGCGAACGGTTGCGTTAGTGTGTAAGGCGCTTGAAAAACTAGAAAGTTACCAAAAAGAAAAACGATAACCTATGCACTCACGTCATGAATAACATAAAAACTGACCAAATATTCGGTTGCGCTAATGAGCAATCCTCGTTCAAAGATGCTTTTTTGCTTACAGAAGGTTTTCCTTTTATTTAATTTATCATGTTTGTTAGAGAGATTTGATCCATATGATTACCCCTATCGATTGATGTCCTCTAAGATTTATTTTTTTCGAATATTAGTCGGTTCGATTCCCGAGTGTGGCAATCGACTTTTCGAAATTCTTTCAATGCAGATTTGTTTCTTTTTAAAAATAATGGAATGTTTCGTTTGAGTAAAATTTGTTAGCTTCATTATTTAGATTACTTTTCCACCAGGTGAGATTGAAAAATAATGCTGCAAAACGAAGTCCGTCAACGATGCTCGTCGGTCTTAGACGCCACCTATACATATATATGTATATATAAGATGCTCTGTGGACGCCGAAGAGGGCTATGGGGGGGCGTGCGAGTTTTTTTTATTTTATGACCATAGATTTTTATAAGAGTTTTATGGCATTCATAAATTGTATGAACTTAATGAACGAAGGGGGTCTTATTAATGATTTTAATGATTATAATTCTGTAATTTAGGTCTTACTGGCGCGACAAAATTTTTATCAACATACAACCTGATACTAACCAGCAAATTGCAAAAAACGTAACAAAAATGAATTTCGCGGGCTTCTCTGGTGTACCTTAAAGCTGAACTGGAGAAGCAAAAGGAACTGGAGAAAAGATTTTTATTACAATGAGTCTTGGCAGCGTCATCTATCATTTTTATGTGGAAGCTGGCCTGGAAAGAACCTCACTGTTAGACAAGGACACAATCCACTCTCTTAGCTTTCTCGCTTTAAACTCTAATGTGTTTTACTCTACGTGTTTGAGATAAAGTTAATTTTCAAACGGTTTTTTGATATCAAGATTTTATTTGTAATCATTCCAGTATCAAATATCATAGAAATATGAAAAATAATTTTCTTAAATCTATGTAAAAAAAAAGTTCCTTGGACTTGACAGTAGAATGACGTTTAATAATTACCCTGAATTTCACAAAAATGGTAATGACAAACTTTTAAAGTTAGACCTTGCTAACATGAACAGGTCCATGCTTGCTAAAGACAGTTTATGAAAACTAAATATGAAAAATCACAGACATAAAATACGAAAGACATTGTGTATAACGGCCCTTACGAATTTTTTTAAAAAGAAAACAACTTGATGACACTGTCACTGTCACTCAGTCACCCGTTAATCACTCGATCTGAAACAAAAACACGACGAAACCGGCTGGCGGTGCAAGTTAAATGATTCAAAGTTATAACAAACTAAAATGACGTCTTCCTATTTTGATTTCTTTTGTAAAAATATTGAAAGTGAAGATGCACAGAATGCAGACCGTATTACGGGCACCTGTTATTCTATGTGTCCCGACGAAGAAGTCAAATTGTACGTATTTACACACCTATTTTGATAGAAACTTATCGAGGGTAGAATAGTTAGATAAAATTCTTTGTTCTTCTTCACTATCACACTGTAAAATAATGTATTAATATTTTTAAAGTATAAAAAACAATTGTAGGTATAGAATAATTCAAAAGACGTATTGTGTGATGCAATTACTACTACTAGTCTACTGAACATGCCAACAATATTTCTAAGATCTTCTGCTAACCTACCTCAACACCTCTGACCTCTTCGTCTATGTATAAGAAGGGGCAGTGACTAAATTTGCTTAATTTGTTAAGGCGTGAGGTGGAGCATCTAGTCCATGTGCTAGAAGTGTGGGGCAGTGAGCGGAAGCTGGTGAAGAGCTACAGCCGCTCTGCAGCTGACTCCAACATGGCTGTTCCACATCTGTTGCGGCCCTACTCCGTGCTCACAAACACTGTACAGTATCTGCTGTTAGAGTAAGAAAGTTTGCATCTCAATATCGTTAGATAACTTTATTGTTGTGTAATTGTTATTCAATTACATTTATTGATGGACTATGCAGGACCTCCTAATCTTATTGCTAGCCAGCAGCTTCCTGTACACATTCATACAAAATAAATGTAATTAATAATAAAAATAATAATTAACATTATTAACCTATTGTGTCTCGTGTAGATCTACGTTCTGCACACGAAGGGAACAATACAAAATAAATGTACTAAGTATTGTTTTTCAAATATTTACTTTTTTTTTCACAAAAAAAAGACAACCAATTATGAAGCTGTCAACCAAGTACATCAACGATGTAACTCTACACAAAAATTTTTGCTGGGAAATTCCTTTTTTTTAGGGTGGTCAATCATGTTTTACGATAGGACTCAATGTAATGCACTTAAAACATTGTGCTGATGGATGGATTGAATAATATGGGGGTTGTGAAGGTGTTTAAAAATCTTACATAAAAAACTTGTATATCAAAAAAAATATGTGAAAAAGTTGTAACTTGACCCCTAATATCTCCATAACCAGAAGGTTCCCAGATCCATACTTGGATCAATATTTAGAACAAAAAAATTATCACAATGATGGGGAGAACGAGTGCCTTTCAGCTTTGTTAGGGGTCTTGTTACACCCTTTATAGATATGCTGATTATGCTTAAATGCTTTAGAAAACTAGATTTACTTTTTGACATAAAACAATACCTCTTATGTTCCAGTATCACTAGAAGAATAGATGTGCCTGCTTCTGTGGTGTATGACTATGTAAATGACCGCCTGAGAGCCGTGAGACAGGAGGCTACCATACAGCGGCTGCCTCCTGAACAGTGCACTTGTCTTCTAGAGCCTATGATTAGATTTTATGTTTACTACGGCTATAAGTAAGTGTTTCTTTTATAAATAACCTTTTTCTATTTTTTGCTAATTCAGCTCAATAAATGATGGGATCCATAGACAAAGGAAAGGAGATTTTTGGTGATGCCCCACGAACGATGAGACGTTTGATATCATATCCTGCCTGTCCTGTTGTTTGCAAATCACAAGAGCTGTTGGATGCTACTGGAAGTGCCAAACTCGTTATCAAATTTTGGGCTAACTTAATTTGAATTGTCATCAACACTCTAAGAACTAGAAGAAAGAAGATATGCAGTGGGAAATGTATTAGAGCCCACCCAGCTCCTACTACTCATAGCATAATCAGCCTATAATGTTTCCACTGCTACGACACAGGCCTCCTCTTTATGAGAGCGAATGGGCTATAATCCACCACCAGTGTGGGTTCGTAAATGTCACATGTCTTTGATTTTTTTGTTCAAGGACATGCCGGTTTCCTCACGATGTTTTCTTTCACTGTTTTGAGGGCAGTGCTGATGAAATAAACTACACAAAGTAACGCACCTGCCTGGGTTCGAATCCACGACTTAGTGCTGGTAAGGCGGGACCGCCACCACTGCTCTTCTACCACACATGCAGTTCATTAAAAGCAATAGTTACAACAATGCATGCCTTGCCTCTTCTCCTGTTTTTAATATTTCTATGGATTGGATTGTTGTTTTTAGAACTTTTATAATTTCAAGTAATGTTGTAAAATAAGCAATCTGCTTTATGCCACTTTTTTCCCATTTAGAATTTCTAACAAATCTATTTCAGGTTGTCAAACCTTCCCCTCAAGGACTATGACCCAGTTCTCAACAAAAAGTATTTACTGGAATGTATAAAATGGTACCTCTCATGTCGTGACACCATAGCCAAAGCGCGAGGGAAAATAGACCACCTAACAGATTTCCTCTCAAACCTAGATCTGAATAACAAGGATAAGAAAAATAAACTTGTCAATGACCAAGTGCTGATGGAAAGCCTATACATATTGTGCAATCTAGATGATTTACATCCACTATTCAGATATGTCAATTTGACTAAAGAATTAAAGAGGTGAGCAAGAATTTAACACTCTTGAATTATTTTCTTTGATTTGTGTAGGCCTCTGCCGCCTATGGAAATCAGCAAATAAACTAGAACAATCACAAGAGAATAGTGATGCTTGAGACAAACCCAAAACGTCTCAACTGCCTACACTTACAAGGCCCCATACTCTCCCAATGGGAACAAAGAAAAGCTGCTTCGTGGTAGAAATAGGTATGTTGGTAGAATCTATGAACGAGCTCTTTTACAAGAGCTCTACTCTATTATTATTTTGTTTTAAGTAATTTCTTGTTTTTTTTTTCAGAGACACGAAAATTCAACTAGCTTACGAAATAGCAATAGCAAATCTCCAGGGCAACTACATAAGAGTGTGTAGGCTGTCGGGGAAGCTGTGTGCACTGTCGTACTGTGCCTTATTTACCTACTTACCATCATTACAACGGTAAATATTGCCTAACTTTTGTATGAGACACATAAGCTCTTGGATTCATTTATATTGTTAGCCATATAATTTAGTAATTTAATCATTGGTGCGCATAAGTCTTGATTAATTCTTTTTGTATTTATAATGTGTTTTAACTGTCATGCATGAACAGTTTATTTCCTGGCAATTTTTTATTTAATTTTTTTGCCTATAATCAGTGAACATATCCAAAACGTTTTTCGCCATTTCTCAATTATTTTTTGCTGTAGAAACGTACAAAATATAATAGGTCCCGCGTGGTTAAAAAAATTACATAATAATAGATCTTTAACTATGAAATTACCGGTTTTTTCTCACATTTTGTTCTGTTTGTAACTTTGGCGTATAGTTATATTTTTTCCTAATTCCATTTATATTGAATTAATTGTTAAATTACGTACCTTTTAGAGTTTAAAAACCATACTAGTAGTTTCATATTACCTCATAGGGACTAGCCTATAAGGTAATATGCAACCCTGAGGTAATGTGTGTTTTGACACACACACCTGTTTCAATGTGCCATCGATTTCACTACTTCAAGTAGGTATATTTTATTTAAGATACGGAGTGCAGCGCAGATTTTTTCACTCGAAGGTTTGCCATTGCATCATACATAATCAGTTCACACGTTACCAAGTAAATGTCAATGTGACAGCAAAGGATATCGTGGCTCCACCACGATATCCTTTGCCGTAAATAAAAAGGAGAAAGGAGAACGAAAACCACGAACCTCGTCAACATCAAAGTATATTATAAAGTAAGGGGGTAGGTAGAAACAAACTCCCTTCCCCAAGTACACTCGCGAGTCGCAAGGTACTCTCCTGGCGCAGCCCGGTGTGACTATGACGGTCGGCGTGTTTTCGTAGCATTGTCGGTATCATCACATTGGACTGGCCAGCGCTCAGCCCGGACTTGAATCCCATTGAGCACGTGTGGGATGAGGAGGGTTCGTTCCAGAAATCCTGCTACGAAAACACTTGAAGGAAAGTGTGAATGAGCTGAAATCGGCTTTGATAGAGGAGTGGGGAGCTATCCCGCAAGAATCGATTCAGAAGCTGATTAGGTCAATGAAGAAACGTCTTCGTGCAGTTATTAGGGCGAGGGGAGGGAACACAAAATATTGAAACTTAATTTTAAGGCCAAATCATTTTTTTATGAATAAATTTTTGTTGTTTTCTTCATTTATCATTTTTCCATTATATCCTTCTGTTTTCCTAACTCCTTCACTCAATCCGGGATAGCTCCTTAAATACTGGTGTGATTTAAATGAATTTGGTAGCAATTTAAAGTTAACAATTTTACCTTTAAAATGGTACCATTTTTATTATTCATAACTAGTAATTAAGTCCTCAAGATCGCGCAGAGTCAATTCCAAGTAAGT
Source organism: Eugnorisma glareosa (assembly GCA_947578425.1). NCBI lineage: Eukaryota > Metazoa > Arthropoda > Insecta > Lepidoptera > Noctuidae > Eugnorisma > Eugnorisma glareosa. The sequence continues at coordinate 19,805,872 of OX387966.1, read as the reverse complement.
GATTCCATACTTTTGCTCGCGAGTGTATATCCCCTAATAGTTGATTGCAGACTGGACACTCCTGTGCCGGCGCGATCTCACTCAAATATACCTAGACTCGCTATATGCAGCGGCGTGACGGGTGCCTTAGCTGTAACACTTGACAACGCAAGACCACTTGCGCCAAGTTAACATACGCAACACACGAACGCGCGTGACTCGCGTTAGCTGTTACGTTTTTTTTTAAACTGGCTTATACTGTTCCACTGCTGGGCAAAGCTCTCCCCCAAGTCCTTCCAGGAGTTTTATCCCGGGTCACCAGCCAGCCCTCGCGTTAAACGTCTAGGTCATCTCGCCACCGTCTTTTTAGGCATGATAATTTTACCAATGTTTAATTTACAAAGTGCATCATAATAATTGTGCAGAAAACTTTTTTTTTTTTTTTCTTGCAGACGTGCCCTCCTAATGATGAGCCACGCGTACAACAACAAACGCCTCACGGTGCCCGGCGCGACTCTTGCGCAGTGGTTGTGCTTCGGAACAGAACGCGATGCGACTGCGGCGTGCGCGCATTACGGGCTTACAGTAGAGGGAGCCGCTGTGCGGTTCGATAAGACCAAGTTCAAAGCAGATGCTGCTTTGGTAAGATAGTATTTTTTTTTGCTTCCACTGTAAGCTAATATATACTAATATTATAAAGAGGTAAAGTTTGTGAGGTTGCAGGGGGTAACCTCTGGTTCTACTAAACCGATTTTGAAAATTCTTCCACTAATAGGAAGCTACATTATCCTAGAGTGCCATAAGCTATGGTGTTAAGGTAAGAGCTTAATTAAGCTTTAATTGTTTCTTTTTTGCCCTTTTAGAACACACCGAAACCTCAGGACATAAGGGAAAAGTTCGATTTAAGTATAATGGATATCTTTACTTATACAACGGCTAAATAGACTTTTTTATAGTAATTTCTTTCTTTTGAAATTGTTGACTGTTAAACTGATCACAGAATTGATATTTTTCTACGAATAAAACGATTATTTTATAAAGGAATCCTTTATTTGTTTTATTTACATAAGAAAATTCTCCTAATTATGCAATAACTAATTACAATGGACAACAAAATCTATCTAATATCAAATGGTTGCATGGCTCCCAATGTCCAATTCATTCCATCAAGTATGCTGTGTACCTCCCTATCTGATACTAATGATAACGGCGCCGGAACGACGTACATTCATTTTGTTTTACTATATATAATAATAATATCTAAAAATAGCCAAACTGTTAGAAAATATTACACTGTCAGAGTAGTGAGAGTACTTCCAAAATCTAGTCAAATGTATTTTATGCATTGTTAAGAAATATTTTAATTATCTAAATAACTTTTTATAATTCTCATAATGATTGATATAGAAAAATAGACATTTCTCTGACAATGCAAAATGGGGTGAGGGGGTAGGAGCAAAATATAATAACAGCTTTGCCTACAACATTATATAATAACAACAGCTGAGAACCACACTCCCTTCGCTACTACATCATAATAAATTAATCCTTAAATTGAAACAATTTCATTGTACTCCGCAATGTTGACCATGCTACACTTTAATTAGATTTTTCGAGAACATGAGTTACCGATACACATAATAAATGCTCCATTTTCAATACACTGTGTTCCTGTGTAGTGTGCCAATGGATAAAAACAATTTTGAAACAAAAATGAGTAATATCACAGATCATAAAATCATGAGGGTGCCCGCATAGTCGATATTGCGGAACTTTGATGCGGAGAATGTCGTGAATGGTAACTAATCAGTTAGGATGACGCTATCGATTCGTATATTAAATTTATTTTTAATGAGTACCCATAACTATGTTAACACTTGCATTATAAATATCCAACATATTGCAGAGAACTTGTCAAAGCGTATAGACATAGCGTTGATAAACACACAAATAGTAAATATTTCATAAGATATTCTCTCCATGTAGAATTTATCAGTTATAACAATTTTATACAACTTGTGCCTACAAACGTTACGTTTGTTAGATATCGATTTGAATACATCCGTTTGGTAGCACCTAGATGTTAATCTAATAAAGGGAAGGTAAACATTAAATTATAAATCGTCAGGAACCATGTAAAACTAAAATAAATTCAATACAACAAATCAATGTCATAACAAGTTTTAGACGATCGTCTACGCGTGATTTCATTACGATACAACACATAAAAACTGATAAATAACTTTAAAACAACAACAAAAGCTCTAATGTACAATAGAGGTATATCATTCAACTTTACATTGACATGAAACGTGTTCAGCTTCCTAGAGGTAGACGGTCATGTCACACGAGGGCCGAGAGCCGAGGGTGTGGCGCCGGCGTGACGAGCGACAACTTTCTATAGAGGAGACGTTAGACAAATCCGTAACATTCATGTTTAACTTTATACTAGACAATACTTAACTACAGTCGCGCACGCCGGCGGCCTCCGCTGACCCTCCGCACCTCACACGCACTACTGGAGCCCCATGCCGGCCGAGAGCGGCGGGAGACGCTTCTTGTACCTTCCACTGGAACAAAACCACGACTGATTAATTTGTACGCAAATCGGACACCAGGAGGCCTACCATGACGTCTAAAAGCAGCAGTAATTCCAGTGTGGGAAAGAGATGGCGCTAGACGACCTATATAGCTCTGTCTCTTTCGCATCATAGTAACCCCCAGCGCAATATACAACACAACATTATTAATTTAAACACTCATGAAAGCGATTTCCAGCAGGGTACTACAGACTTAAGATTTGTTTTCAATTTGTTCAGCTTTCTACGAACAGCACTGATTGATCTTGAACCATAAATCTGATTCGTAAAGCCAGTCTTTCTTTTATTTTTGTAAAATTGTAAAATGTACGTTGAGACGTTCGACGAATCGGAGTTTCTGCGTCAAGACTCAATGTTTCTGTTCTGTCTTACCTCATCGGCCGTGCTTCTAGTTGTTCTTAAGGAAGGCGTCATCGAAGAGTTCGAGCTCGTGAGACAGGTAGTTGGCCTTGTTGCGCAGCTTCTTGGCCGATGTGGACGCGTGCTCCAACATCTTGGTGGCTTCCTTCACCTCGCTCAGCTCCGCGTCCATCTCCGTCGTCGCCTCGTCGATCAGCCGGCACAGGCGCGCGAACATCGTAGATAGTTCCCTGGGAAGTGAAACATGACATTTTTAAAAAGTATTTAATTACTGCAATAGTACCCTCTAACACAGATTTAAATATAGCTTAATCAAATAAAAATCCGTCCTCGGGATGATGAAAAGCAGCCAAATAGACAAGAACATTCGTCATTCTTCGACGCAAGTCAGCGTTTTAAATTCCTGAGAGTCGAGAGGCGGAGCATCGTGTATGCCACATCCGCAATGCACGAAACCGAAATCTGTTCCGGCCAGGTACATGTTACGTGCACCACGGATTTCATTTTTACTTCTGATTTTTGTATCTGAAGTTAATGTGAAGAAAGAATGTAAGGTGATAAGGTAAACAGTGACCTCTGAGTTTGTTTCGGATGTTTCTTCTCAGATTAGTCAGTTACGAAACACGAGCCCCATCTAGTTTTAAAATCGACGAGTAAAAGTGTTTTGTAAAACCAATTTACAGAAATAAATATGATTTATGATTTAAGAGCCCCTATCAATTTCTTCGCAGTACTAGTTTAGGTAATTTCGGAGAAATATGCGCGTGTGAGCGTTCGAAATATCGCTAACGATCGTAGTGTGCGTAGTCTCGTGCAGTGCAGCGGGAGCAAATAATCTTGGTCCGTAACAGTATTAGTTATACACATATTTTAAGCAAATCAATTTGCATTTAAGCTGCAATTTTTATCGCTTGCGTATGTCTGCGTGTGTGACATCTTATTGCTGTTTTATTTAATTTTTAAGTAGGCAAGTGATTTTTCAAGTGAAAAAAAAAACAAGATACCTCTTATTCATTTCTTTATAGAAGAAAAAAAAGGTTATTTTCTTTATAGTTTTGGTTTTTAGTTTTTTTTTAGAAGTGCCGGTGACAAGGCCATATCCAGTGAGCAGGGTGCAAGTAGTGGCGCTACGTAGGTGTGTGCACTTTCTATTGCAAGACGATTTAAGTTGATTCGTTTCAATTAGATTAACGTAAGGTTCTAACAAGAGTAAATAACTTGTGATATTTACATTCTAATTAGATTTATAGTTTGTTTTTTCTTTTAAAAATAGCGATAAGACGATATAAAGGCGCGTATAATTTCTATAAACGTTTTGTTGTTCCAATGTAAGGTTCCTGAATAAGCTGAATATTTGCAATATTTATGTTCAAATTAGCTTAATAAAGGATTTTCACAGTTAGTTTTCCTATTAGAATAACCGTAAGACTGAATAAATAAAGTTTTAAGCGAATTAATTAAGTTGAAAATTCGATCTCATAGAAATTACGTAAGTTGAAAATGAGGTTTTTTATTAATAGAGATATCATATCGAAATTAGTGTCGATAACTCTATTAGTTTAGGAAATATAAGGCAATTTGTATAATGAAAATTTGTTCAGCTTATGTTCTAGGATTTTTTTATTTAATTTAGATTTGTTAAATGTTATTGTTTTATATGATAGATCAAGTATAGTATAGATCTCTTGACCTGTAAAATAATATACAATACATAAGTGTTTTTTGAAGGAATAAATAAAATATGGGGTTCCAAAGGTTTCGGCTTTAGTAAAAATGACGCGTAAAATCGGTCCAAATTACGCGGTTCTCGCGATCGTAAGCACGGCCCGTATAAAACACGGGGCCCTGTCCGCTCAGTAGTCAGTCGCAGTACGGCCACCGAAGAGGCAACAAGAAAAGGAACAAGGAAAACCCGAAGCCTAGGGAACCGGGGAAAAGCTAGCTATATCAAGAAATAGTGTTTTATTCCTGCCCACCCCTCCACTCAACGTTCCAGCGCTCTCCTTCGAGGTCCTAGTGGGTTGTGCCCAGTACCCATACTCTACGCATTCAGGGGTGCGTGACGACGTGCGTCACTAACACAGAGCATCTTATGTCACCAACAAAGTATTGTCAGCGTACGTCAAACGTAGTGGGAGATTGTCCAAGGAGTTTGGTCTCCGAAAGAAGTATAGATATTGATACATTTTAACCTCCCTTTCGACGTTAATACGAAGTGCTCCGAATGTCCAAGCTTTTCTGGAATCAACGATTTCGGGCAAAACATTTCATGTAAAATGTTTTTAATTTTGGTTCCATTTTGTTTGCCAGAAGTCGTCGTCTTTTGCAATTCTTTCGACTTTTAGAGGTTTATCCGGTCCAGTCCACACAGCAAACAAACAAAGTAGAACAAAAAAAAAACTCACAGTATCAAAACTAGTCAGACGTAATACAAAATCACGCGCGATTCGCAAGTACTTCACGTCGGGAGCGGCAGTCGCAGCGACACAGGTCCCTCGTCGAGTAGCCCTCGGGCGCGACTAAATGCAATGAGCAAGCGCATCGGCTTTTATGCCATTATTTAAATATTTTATTACAATTAAATAAGTAGTCAAAAAAATAATTTAAAAAATTGAATTGGATAGATAAAAACCTTAAGTTTTATAATATTTCATATTTATTGATATTTTCAACATATTCTTACAAGTAGACGACGGTTTTGCACATTATTTTATCGGGTTTTTTCGGTGTTGTACGGTGCAACCGCACATTCTGCAATTCAGCAGTTTACGCCACATTCATTCAACTCATAATAATTAGTTCAGTTCGCGTTGAGCTATCAAGTCAGCCAGGCGTTCTCGTTACAGCCAACAAGGGCCGCGTCACTCACTTCATTTCCACACCATCACTACATTAAGCTCATTTTACTTTAAGTACCTTTGGGACAATACAGTAGTGTTTCAGTACTTTACTTTCTTTCATTCCATTCACCCATCATCTAAAGTAATATATGGTCTAGCAAGGGGTCATACATTCTTTTTGGTCCTTCGAGCGTGAACATCGCATGCTACATAGTCCATATCGCGCGCGTGGACAGTGTAGCGGGCAGCTATCCAGTGACTCAAGTGTGTGCTGTGTTGAGTGACTATAAAACTTTGAGACTAACAAGTGTCTCAGGGTCAACAAGGACCCGTAAACTATCAGGTGCTTAGTGTGGAGTTATCAGACTTAGAGACTAACAAGTGTCTCAGGGTCAACAAGGACCCGTAAACTATCAGGTGCTTAGTGTGGAGTTATCAGACTTAGAGACTAACAAGTGTCTCAGGGTCAACAAGGACCCGTAAACTATCAGGTGCTTAGTGTGGAGTTATCAGACTTAGAGACTAACAAGTGTCTCAGGGTCAACAAGGACCCGTAAACTATCAGGTGCTTAGTGTGGAGTTATCAGACTTAGAGACTAACAAGTGTCTCAGGGTCAACAAGGACCCGTAAACTATCAGGTGCTTAGTGTGGAGTTATCAGACTTAGAGACTAACAAGTGTCTCAGGGTCAACAAGGACCCGTAAACTATCAGGTGCTTAGTGTGGAGTTATCAGACTTAGAGACTAACAAGTGTCTCAGGGTCAACAAGGACCCGTAAACTATCAGGTGCTTAGTGTGGAGTTATCAGACTTAGAGACTAACAAGTGTCTCAGGGTCAACAAGGACCCGTAAACTATCAGGAGTTCAGTGCAAGAATTTTAGACTTTGGGACAACCAGGTGTCTCAGGGAGAGCTTTATCATCAAGATCAGAGGCTAGCAGGTGTCTCAGGGGATCACCGAGGATCCGCAAGCAGTTATCAAGAACATTCAAGTAAGACCTTTCCATTTATTTCTTACTTCAATTAAGTCCTCGCCATGGAGGCCATACATGCAAATCAGGAAGAACTTTACACAGCCATCCTAAAGTTGGCTACAAATATCAAAAAGGACTCGGCGGACCGTAAGACAGCCGACTATTTCAAGCGACGTTTAGAAAACTTAAATCAGTATTGGTCCGATTACCAGTACAATCACGACCGTCTTCTTACGGAAGAAAGCAAGTCTCATCCGTATTTTAGTGGCCGTACATACGAACAAACAAAAGAGCTATACAACTCGACCAAGGCATCTATCAATCAACAATATCAAGTTTTGTTGATAAAAACGAAAGAAGCTCAACAAGGAGGTTCTACACAGGAGGAACATGGTCCTGCATGGTCTGAGCAAGCAGATCCGGTGGGGCGTCAATCACCAGCCGTCGGGGTATGCTCCAGAGGTTCATCTAGCAAGCTTGATGAACTGTTAAAGAAACAAGCAAGCAACTTCAGGGCGCTGCAGCGCACTGTGGCAGGGATAAATATGGATTTTATGTCCGAAAAGTGGGAGTTGAAAGATGCTTTACATACTCTACAGTCTCGATGATCTATCATAGATTCCTTACATTGGGAATTAGACAGCGAATTGGAGGGTACGAATCAAGAATATGAGGTATCTTATACGAAGCAAGAAACTATTTACAATGAATTAAAAAATGTAATTAATAGAAAATTAGGGTCCGTAACTCACAAGGAGAATTGGACACCGAAAATTGACATCCCGTTCTTCAATGGCAATTATCAAAATTGGGTGTCTTTCAAGGATTTGTTTGTTGAAGCTATCCACAGTAACGTCTCCTTATCAAACGCCCATAAGATGCAGTTTCTTAAAAGCAAGGTGCGGGGAGAAGCTGAACGTTTGATACAGCATTTAGAAATCAGTTCTGACAATTACAGTGTTTGCTGGGAGATATTGAACAATAGGTACAACAACACATGGTTGATATTTACTTCTCATATAGATCTGCTACTAAATCTTCCAGTAGTTCAACAAGCAAACGTCCCTCAGATCAAGAAAATTCACGATACTACACTTGAGTGTTTAAATTCAATAAGGAACCTAGGCGTTAATATAGACAGCTGGGATCCATTCATCGTGCGTATTTTATTGCTAAAATTAGATGCGGACACGCATGATCATTATTTGGAATCTCTGAAGAAACCCAGAGAACTGCCAAAATTGACGGAGTTTCTAAGCTTCTTAGAGAGCAGATTCACCGCATTGGAATCTTCGCGGAAGAAAAACGAAAATTCCAAACCATCAACAAGCAAGCAAAATAAATCATCATCGTCACATTTCAAGAATTCAGCAAGTAAGACTTCTGTGAATAATATCGAATTAACATGCCCGTTGTGTAAAGAGTCACACGGAATATATTATTGCAGTAAGTTTTTAAATATGACACCAAGTTCAAAGCGACAAGCTATCACACGATTACATTTGTGCAAAAATTGTCTTTATTCGCATGGGGATAAAGAATGTACGTCAGAAAGACGCTGCCGCGAATGTCGCGGCAAACATAATACACTTTTACATGAAGCGTTTAACAATAAGTCATCATGTAACACAATTACGGAAAATGACACACCAGCAGTTCTTGCAGCTAGAACACAAAATCAAGAATCACAAGAAAAACACGTTTCGCAACAAGGCAACAACGTGATCGAAACATTATTAGCAACTGCAATGATCAAAGTTCAGGCAAGTGACGGATCATACCACAAAATGCGTGCGCTAATAGATCAAGGCTCTCAGGCCTCCCTTATCTCAGCCAGAGCGACACAACAGCTGGCTTTATCAAGAAAGTATTGCAGGGCCGTCATCTGCGGGATAGGAGAGAAGGAGAGCAGTAGCAAGGGCGTTACGAACATAACATGTTGTTCGCATTTTAATGACTATACATTTAAAACAGATGTGGTAATCATGGACACGCTGATTACTCAATTACCAAGATGTACGTTCACCAAGCCAACATGGGCACACCTGGCCGGCATGCAACTAGCCGATCCAGAATACAATGTCAGCCGTCCTATAGACATCTTATTGGGAGCCGATGTGTATTCCCATATCATTTTAGAAGGCATAATCAGGGCGGACCTATCATTACCGGTCGCGCAACAGACACGACTGGGATGGATCTTATGCGGAAATTACAAGACTTTCAACTGTAACGTAGTCCTGAATCAAGTGGACGAAGTACAAAGATTTTGGGAGATCGAAGACATCACCGAATCATCCAATTTATCCGCAGAAGATCTACAATGCATGGAGTATTACAAGAAAACCACAACAAGACATGAAAATGGCATGTATGAAGTAAGATTGCCTTTTCAAGAAAACTTTGAGACACATTTGGGATTGTCTAAAAATAAAGCTATGGCTCAATTTCAACAGTTAGAAAGGAAATTTCGCAATAATGAAGAAGTAGCAAAACAATACAAATTATTTATTCAAGAATATAAAACTTTAGGACATATGAAACCAGAGTCCGATAACAAGCAACCGGATTATTATTTACCGCACCATTGTGTATTGCGAAACGATTCGACTACACTTCGAGTAGTTTTCAACGCTTCTTCAAAAACAACAACAGGAACCAGCTTGAATGACGTCATGTTAAAAGGCCCAAATCTACAGCAAGATCTCCAATCTTTACTGTTAAGGTGGAGACAATATCGAGTAGCTTTTACGGCAGACATTGAAAAAATGTTTCGTTTCATTTGGTTAAATAAACAGGATCAAAGATTTCAAAAAATCGTTTGGAGGGATACCACTGACATGCGTCATCAGGCATACCAGCTATGCACAGTTACTTACGGCACCAAGGCCGCACCATTTTTAGCTATGATGACTTTAAAACAATTGGCTGAAGATGAGAGACACAATTTCGACAGTGTTGCAATCAAGGCATTGGAGCATTCATTCTACATGGATGATGTTCTACACGGGTCCCATTCTGTCGAGTTAGCAGTAAAACTAAAGCAAGATTTAATAACGTTGTTAAAATCAGGGGGGTTCAATTTAAGAAAGTGGTCTTCCAACGCATTAGCCTTACAAGACGATACAATCGGGGCGAGTAGCAAGCAAGAAAATTTCGATTTCAAGGAAATGGAGACATCAAAAACCTTGGGATTACGTTGGAATTCAAAGGCAGACTTATTTACATTTCAATCAAAAATTGAACCATCTAACAAAGCACCAACTAAGAGATCTATGTTGTCAGACATATCAAAGTTGTTTGACCCTCTTGGTTGGCTGTCACCGATATCAACCAAGCTAAAACTGCTATTTCAGCAAGTTTGGATATCTAGTAGTCAATGGGATGACAAGTTACCCGATCAAATTAGCAAGGAATGGCTCAACATTAAAGGTGACATGCACAAAATCAATCAATTCAAGTTGGAGCGTTGGTTGGGTACAGGAGAAAACAACACGCTAGAATTACATGGATTCTGCGATTCTTCTAATAAAGCCTACGCATGCGTTGTTTACTGCAAGACAGAAAACAACGGCGAAGCAAAGATCACGTTAGTAGCAGGAAAAGCAAGATTAGCACCAGTAAAAAAATCAATTACATTACCAAGATTAGAGCTTAGCGGTGCTCTACTACTGGCAAAACTGTTGTTCAAAATTCAACAATGCCTCATCAGTCATAATATCAAGATATATACTTGGACAGATTCAATGGTAGTCCTAGCCTGGTTACAAAGAGAGCCAGGACGATGGAAGCCTTTTGTCGCCAACAGGGTGCGACAAATATCAAGCATGATACCTACAAACAGCTGGCGTTACGTCAAGTCAGCAGAAAATCCAGCGGACTGCGCAAGCCGCGGGTTGGGTATCGATCAATTGAAAAATCATTCTATGTGGTGGGAAGGACCGTCGTGGCTGCGGAACTACGACCCTGACCATGAAACTGGGCAAGCAGTGTTTACCACAGACGAAGAAGCAAGACAAGCAAAGCAGCTTATTAATCACATGTCGCAGCAAGAAAGCGATAACATTTTGGGTGAATTATTAACAAGATATAGTTCACTCGCCAAACTAACAAGAGTTTTAGCATGGATTTTAAGATTTATCAAGCAAGCGAAATACAAGAAAAACCGCATGCAAACTTATTTTACATTACAAGAATTAGTAAATGCTAAGCATAAAATAATTTTATATGTACAGCAGAGAGAATTTGCCCAGGAAGTACATAATTTACAAGAAAATAAGCCGCTATCAGCAAAAAACAAGTTATTGCAATTAAATCCATTCCTTGACAACCAGGGAATTCTCAGAGTCAGAGGAAGACTAAGCAAGGCCAAGATTGATCAAGATATGATGCATCCGATTATCATAGCTCACGAAGGTCACTTAACAAACTTAATTATAGATCAAGCACATAAACTTACCTTCCATGGAGGAGCACGGGTGACATCAGCATTCATTCGCAAGAATTACTGGATCATAGGCGGTAATCGAGCGGTCAAAAAGCGTATACGTACCTGCGTTACCTGTCGTAAACACAATCCAAGCAAGATGACACAGTTGATGGGTGATTTACCTACGCAGAGATGTAACGTTGCAAAGCCTTTTGAACATACAGGCGTCGATTTTACTGGGCACGTGCTCATAAAGGCCAACAAGGGCCGTGGGATTAAGACCACAAAGGGCTACGTGGTTGTATTTGTCTGTATGGTGACCAAGCTTGTTCATATAGATTTGGTCTCAGACCTTACATCATCAGCATTCATAGCTGCGTTGCGAAGAATGGCTGGAAGAAAGGGCTCGCCGAAACATTTGTACAGCGACAACGGTACAAACTTTGTCGGCGCCAACAAAATTTTACAAGAAGAATTTAAGCAGATACAAGAAACATTCGATCAAGATTTCATCAAGGAAATTACTAGCATGGAGATCGAATGGCATTTTAACGCGCCCTCATGGCCTACAGCAGGAGGGCTGTGGGAGGCTGCGGTCAAAAGTTTAAAATACCATTTAAGAAGAGTAGTTGGAGAGCAAAAGCTCACCTTTGAAGAGTTCAGCACAGTTCTGGCCCAGTTAGAAGCAGTACTTAACTCCAGGCCACTGTGTCCTCTGACTGAAGATCCCAACGACTTGGATTTTCTCTCTCCGTCAAGCTTTATCAATCTAAATCAAGACATGACTATATTAGAAACAGAAACAGATATGCGGACGAGATGGCATTTAACTCAAAAAATAGTACAAGATATTTGGAAACGTTGGCATACAGAATATCTCACACAGCTGTCAGCAAGAAGCAAGTGGAGACATTCTCAACCAGACATTCAACTAAATGACATTGTTACAATTAACGATGCAAACTTACCTCCTGGGAAGTGGGCAGTTGGCCGCGTCGTCCAGCTGCATCCCGGTGCCGATGGCCACATCAGGGTGGTCACATTGAAAACTAAGAATGGGCTTATCAAGAGGCCTATTCTCAAGCTGTCTATTCTCCCTGTGAATGATAGAATCGACAAACAAGAGTTGGGTTCCAAGGAAGAGAAAGACGGCAAGCCATATCAAAACAAAAAAGTAAAACACAGCTTCTCATCGCTGGTAATGTTACTTTTGTATTTCATGAGCATTTTGACCACAACTCACTGTTCATACAATGTGACACAATTAAAAGACAATCAAGGTCTTTATTTTGACAAAATTGCAAACATGCAATTAATCAGAGATGAATGGAAGATAGTCACATACTATGACATGAATTCATTTTGGCAAGGTACAGAAGCATGCAGTAAATACCTTAGCTACTTGGATCAGTTATGCAACAAGTATAAAGAAACGTCGCATTGTGACGTCATCCAAGTTCAATTGCAGCAAGAATTCTCAGAACTCGAGTATTATAACCACCTGTTGCTGAGTCAGCATTCCAGCACGCGCCGCGCACGGGATCTGCGCCGCCGCAAGCGAGGCCTTATCAACGGTATAGGGTATCTTGCAAACAGCTTATTCGGTGTACTTGATGAGAGATTCGCAGAACAATATAAACAAGATATTCAATCAATACATGACAATGAAAACCATTTGCTCTCGCTCTTGAAACAACAGACAACGGTCGTTGAAGCAGAATACAACGTTTTGAAAAGGAACGGGCAAGCAATCAATAAGCAACACAAGTTGCTTAATACACTATCGATCAAGTTAGATAAGATGGAGAACGTTTTATTGAACGAATCAGAGAGAAATCGAATCATGAACGATTTCAGTACGGGAGCAATCGCAACGAGCAATGTTTTAAGACAACTAAAAACAATCCAAACAAGTTTATTAGATACCATAACAGATGTTTATCACGGGAGACTCAATTTTCATTTACTGTCACCAGAACAACTGAAGGACACTCTGAATACAATATCGAGTCATCTTTCAAAGGATCTTACGTTACCAATCAATAATTTACAAATTAACTTCAGGAACATTTATCAATTATTGACAGTCAAAGCAAGAATGACTGAAGAGTTTTTAATATTCGAAATGAAATTGCCTCTGGTGTCTAGAGATACATTTTCAATCATGAAAATTATTCCAATACCTCAACTTGTAGGTAACTCAAGCATGGCTACTTTAACTCCGATTGCTGAACATGTTGCAATCAATTTGAAGAAGGACTCGTATTTACCGATGTCTACATACGACATCCAGATATGTCAACGTGACAATCTCGATAACTATCTATGTCACATAGAGAAGCCGATTTATCATCTCAAGAATGATGAAAAGTTATGTGAAGTAGAACCTGATTCCAGCAAATGCAAGATCAGCATTACGACTTGTTCGAATCAATGGACAGCTCTTAGCAAAATAAACAAGTATGCATTTTTCTGCTGTAGTCAGTGTCAAATTAGAGTTCTATGCGACGATAGTGTGTCGCCGGGACAGTTAGTAAAAGCAGGCATATTGGGAGTCGAACACGATTGTCTAATTAAAACCGAAAGTTTTACGGTTTACTCTCACGATGAAGGTTTTAGCACTTTAGACATAAAACCATCTTTCAAGCTGCCTGAGATAGAACCAATCAATCATATCATAGACGTAGGCATCCCAACTCCACTGATACAAAACTATACACTCCTCTCGAGCAGCAAGGAGCTTGACGAAATCAAGAAGCAACTCCGCATTCTTAAAGCAAGTGAAAATTTGCCAAATCAACTTTCGTATCACGATATCCATCACTATACAGCATTCTATGTGGTGATCGGAGTTGTGGTGGTGGTTGGAGCAGGCTTCATGGCACGACGGCTGCGTAACAGGCGAACCGCATCTCTCGAGGTGGCAAGGGCCGCATTGGCGAGTCTACAATCCGCGCAACATGTGACTCCGGCACGGGCAGAGGCTGGGGCCTCTATATCATCGTCCACAGTTCAATATAGTGTTAGTGCGCGTAATCAGTGTGAAATTCCGTGTGTATCAGATTACAGTGAAATGCCAAAAGTGCATAAGTTAGACAAGTGTACAGTGCCTATGTCTCGTAAAACGGAGTTCAAGTAGAGACACTAAACATAGAATAAGGACCAATTGGAATCACCTTGTCAATCATTTAGTATAAGGACCAATTGGCATCACCTTGTTACTCATCTTTTCATGCTCATCTCATATTCATCTTCCCGCTCGGGAGCATGTACGGTGCAACCGCACATTCTGCAATTCAGCAGTTTACGCCACATTCATTCAACTCATAATAATTAGTTCAGTTCGCGTTGAGCTATCAAGTCAGCCAGGCGTTCTCGTTACAGCCAACAAGGGCCGCGTCACTCACTTCATTTCCACACCATCACTACATTAAGCTCATTTTACTTTAAGTACCTTTGGGACAATACAGTAGTGTTTCAGTACTTTACTTTCTTTCATTCCATTCACCCATCATCTAAAGTAATATATGGTCTAGCAAGGGGTCATACAGGTGTAAACCACATTTTTTTTAAAGTACTAATTAAATTTATTTTAAAATAAAAAATCGTAGACTTACTAATATACTATATGCCCAGTATGTACGATTTTTTTCAAATTATAATTCATTACCAGTTAGCCGAAAAAGCTATTGAAAAACCTGGTGTTTCGTGCTTTCGTGAAAACGTATGTTTGATTTTTATTTTTCCTAATTTATGTTGAGTGGTTATCAAAATTATAATTCGTACACTTACTATATTGAAAGAGCGAAGGGATGGTACTACCGCTGCGCGGGCGCGCGGGCGGAGAGGGGTGAGGGACGGCGCCCACTGCGAGCGCGCCGCCACGTCTTCCTTCCGCCCGCAGTCAGGAAAGGCTACTTAGCGGAAGAGCACGTCCGTTTCGATCCCGACGCTCCCATCTCGCGAGTGCAATATTATAACTGTGACGATTAAACGCGATAGAGCCTATAAAATTGACTTTTATTACTGAGAACTCCTTTCAGCTCAGTAAGTGGGATTAGACTATAAACGTCCACTAACTAGTAAACGTGAACTTGAATAATTATACTTACCTATAGTTTTCATCCGTTCTCCGCGAATTGAACGATATTTATAGTTGTGTTAATTTAGCAACGCAACGACGTGAATATTTATGTCGTATATTATTTTATAACGTGAGTGTTTTGTGTGAATTGTGTAAACGTGCGTGCGCGCGAAAATGAGCGCGGATAACGAACTTCAAAAAGAAATTAGCCGCATTCGTCGCGAGCTTTTATCTAATTTAGAAGAACAATTAAAACATCGCGTGCGTAAACTGGAAACGGAAGTTTACGGCGCGCCGGTTTCGCGTGATCCCGATGAAGAGGGCTCCTTGACACCACCGATACCTACATCATTGACCGGCGGATATGTGACACCGGCCGGGCAAGACTGTGGTCATCAAGCAGCGTATGGGAATGAATCCTGTACCGCTGTTCCTACCACGACGTGTCAACATGGCTACTTCACGACTTCGTGGACGCCTGCCACTACCGGTAACGGTCACCGGGCGGTTTCGCAAACCGCTGGACGAGTCGTGTCATCGCCGGCGGAGCAGACACCGAATATGTCAGCCCCACAGCTGGATTCAGGTATTTCTCAGTTAGCGATGCCGAGCGCCCCGTCGCTTGGCGTCCATAACACGGTCGGCGAGTGCGGGTTACCAGCCACGCGCGCCGATGAGCTTGCACGTGTTCTTAACAAGTTGCCTGCCGCCGGTACGCCGTCACAACTGAATTTCACGACTTTGACGCCTACAAATACCGGGTATGTTGCATCTCCATCATCACTGCGATATGTAGGTCGTAGCGACCCTATACCGGAATTTGACCCCCAGAAAACTTTAATTACAATGGAACTTTGGATTCGTAAAATCGAAGGTATATCTAACATGTATGGCTGGGACGAAAAGACCACTATTTTCAATACTTCGTCAAAATTAAGGGGCTACGCTCGTCAGTGGTTTGATAATTTAATAGACGTGAATGTGACTTGGTCGGATTTTAAGTCAAAGCTAATGGTGGCTTTTCCGTCCCAAAAAGGTAAATTGAATATGTTACGTGATTTGGTTAATGTCGTACGGAAACCCGACGATGATTACATGCAATTTTATTATGATAAACTGGCTTTGGGAAATGCTTGTGGCCTTCCGCCATCGCTCACCACGGAAATTATAATTGGCACGATTGGTAGTCAGATCGTAGAGGTCGGCGCGGTTTCCGCGGCTTGTAATGACCCCACTAAGTTGTTAAAATACCTATCCGCACTTCGTACCGCCGGAGGAACAAGTCATGTCGTGCCAAGTGTAAATTCCTCTTTTAAAAAGATAAGATGCAATCTTTGTAAAAGGCGCGGTCATATTGCAACCAATTGCAACTACAAGGCGCGTGATAAAGCATCTATTTGCGCTTTTTGCCATAAATCGGGCCATACGGAAGATAAATGTTTCCGCAAAGCTAAAAAATGTACGTATTGTGGTAAATCGGGTCATAGTAAGGATGAATGTTTGAAACTTAAGGCTCGAAAGTCGCACATCAATAATAATAATAATAATTCGAACGCTGGCTCATCCCAGTCGGTACATGCTATAAAAGATCAGTCATCAAGCTCGAAATATTATTTAAACGCAAGAGTCAATGATCGCCCCGTGAAAGCTTTTATTGACTTTGGTAGTTCGTGTATAACTATTACTAACTCTACGTCACAAAAATTAAATCTCGAAGTGCAACCCTGTCAATCGAATAGCGTTATTAGTGGTTTTGGTGGTTCGAAGATAATACCTATTGGTGAAGCGTATATAAAGGTGTGTGTAGACGAAGCTTCGTGCGACGCGAGCGCTTATATTGTGCCAGACAGCGCACAAGACATCGGTGTGATTATAGGCCAACCGTTCACGGATTATCCAGACGTATACGTCATTAAGACACCTACGTGTTTAAAAATGTATAACGCTAATAATTTACGCGAGCTACCCGCCGTTTGTGAGGATGTCGAACATGTGAAGTTGGTCACGGATAGTTCAGTCGCTTTGTCGCCAGGAGTAAACAAAATAATAGTTTCATGCGACCAACTACTATTCGGACATGCGTCCGTACGTCACACCGAACATCAAGCTCCGAGGGCTGAGTGCGTTATTCCACAGAGTGATATCGAGTTTATAGACGGAAAGGCAGTTATGAATATAATAAATACGAGTAATAGTTCATTTGACTTACCTGTTAATCGATGCGTAGCACGAGCCGCGATAAACGATATCGGGAATACGTACAAAATAGGTGACGAGCTAGAACCGGACGTGTTAACGAAACTCGAGTCGATTTTACAAGAATACTCGGAATGTTTCTCGGGAGTAGACGACAATAGAATAGGCAAATGTTCTGTTAAGATGCATATCGAGTTGACGGATAAAGAAAAGGTCGTTTATTACCGACCATATCGTATGTCGGCGAGTGATCGTGACAAGGTCCGCAATATCGTTGGTGATTTAAGGAGTAAAGGTATCGTGGAGGAGTCCACTTCGCCATACGCGAGTCCTGTCATTCTCGTGACCAAAAAGACGGGTGAGCCGCGCATGGTCGTCGATTACCGGGCGCTTAATAAAATTACTAAAAAGGAGCGCTACCCTTTACCGTTGATACAGGACCAACTAGATCGACTTTCGAACGCGCGTGTCTTCTCGTGCTTAGACATTTTATCGGCTTACCATTGCATTCAAATCGATGACGAGAGTAAACACTATACCGCGTTCATCACACCGGACGGTCTATATCAGTACACTCGCATGAGTTTCGGATTAGTTAATGCACCAGCGGTGTTTCAACGCGCTATAGATGAAATCCTCGGGCCATTAAAATTTAAATTTAGCACGGCGTATTTAGATGACATTTTAATATATTCCAACTCGGAAATTGACGCGTTAGACCATTTAAGGGCAATTTTAGAGCGGATCCGAGACGCCAACGTTACACTGAGACTCGATAAGTGCTCATTTTTAGTGTCTCGTGTCGAGTATTTGGGCCACGAAGTGTGTAACGGCGAAGTAAAACCGGCTCAACATAAACTTAATGCCGTGCACGATTTTAAGCAACCCGAGAACGTACACCACGCAAGACAGTTCATGGGTCTAGCGAACTACTTTCGTAAGTACGTACGTAACTTTGCTTCGCTAGCTCGACCTATCACGCTATTGACAAAAAAAGACCAACCATGGCTCTGGGGCGCTGCACAACAGCAGGCCTTTGATAGTATTAAGAACATATTAGTAAGTCGTCCGGTATTATTATTATTTCATCCGGAGTATGAAACACAAGTGCACACCGATGCCTCTAAAATCGGTCTGGGAGGTATTCTGCTTCAAAAACCGCCTAATGGTACTTACCAACCAGTCGCTTACGCTAGCCGCCAGACGACCACCGCGGAGCAACGTTACCATAGTTTTGAACTTGAGACATTAGCTGTTGTCATGTCATTACAGAAGTTCAAGGTCTACTTAACGGGTTTAAAATTCACCATTGTAACTGATTGCAATGCTCTGCGGTGGACGTGGTCAAAGCGGGACCTGAACCCGCGCATCGCTAGATGGTGGCTCGAAGTGCAGGGACTTAACTTTGACGTGGAATATCGGCCCGGCAAGGCCATGGCTCATGTGGATGCATTGAGTCGTAACCCAGTTGAATCCGTTATGCGATGCACAAACGGAGATCTTATTGAAAGCATGCAGCACGCTGACGACTCAATCCGATCCACTATAGGGCAGTTGATGGACGAAACGTCCGTGGGCAATAACAACGGCCTAGACCGGGACTACGTTTTAGAAAATAACGTTTTATTTAGAAAAGTGAACGGTCAAAACAAAGTTGTAGTACCACGTCAGTCTCGCTGGTCAATCATGCAAACTTTTCACGATAACAACGGTCATGCTAACTATAATAAAACCTATGACGCCATAAGGGAAAAGTATTGGTTTAGTGGTATGAGACGGTTTGTGCAGAAGTACGTCGGTGGGTGCATATCATGTCAGTACGCAAAGAAACCAACGGGTCGTAAAATAGGATTATTACATCCTATAGAGAAGGTAGCTGTACCGTTTCACACCGTTCACGTGGACCACCTCGGTCCATTCTGTAAAAGTCCATCGGGTAAAATGTACATACTCGCCATTATAGACGCGTTCACGCGTTTCATCTGGATTGAGGCGGTACGCGATGCTGGTTGTGGCAGCGTATTAAAGACATTTGATCAGTACATTAAAACGTTCGGATTGCCGAGCCGTATAATCAGCGATCGTGGTAAAGCCTTTGACTGCCATGAGTTCAAAAGGTATTGTCGTGATAGGCAAATCAAGCACATACTAACCGCGGTGGCAAGTCCAAGGGCTAATGGGCAAATTGAGCGGTTCAATCGTACGATATTGGATGCTTTGGTCGCCTACCTCGGAGAAGAGGATCAGAACCGTTGGGAGGAATATTTGCCCAAGGTACAGCTCGGGATTAATTCCAATACCAATAATAGTACAGGGAAATCACCACTGGAGTTACTATACGGTTTCCGACCACGACTGTCGGGAGACATCGTTGTACCTACGAGGTCCGATATCAGCTCCCTTCGGGCTGGCGCTATTACTCGGTCTCAGGAGGCTGCCCGGAGGTCAAAAATCAATTTTGATAAAAAGAGACGTGAGGGCGCTCCATTTAAGGAAGGCGATCTCGTCCTGGCTGAACGTAAGGTTTTCAAGAAAGGGTTACGCAGCGGCAAGCTTATGCCTCGTTTCGATGGTCCTTTTGAGGTGCGCAAGGTTTTACCTCATGACCGTTATGTAATCAAAAGTACCACCTCTCGTGGTCGTCCTTACGAAAACGTTCTTGCCAGAGATAAGCTCAAGCCTTTACAATATCCTAACGAGTTAACCTCCGATACTGATTGATAACAGGTTGGAAGTTGTTTAGATTATTATTATGTTTTATTTAATTTTTTAGTTATATGTTGTAATTAGTCGTTTCAACTATCATTATAAGACTAACATAATTATATACCATGGCTAATTGACGTTAAATAACAACCTATATATCGGGTTGCACGTTAAACGTGTTAATATGCTTGCCTTAACATCACTATAACAGGTAGTTGATTATTGTTACTATTAAACGCATGTGTGTGTGTAACCGTGTGTATAATGTGTACTGACAGTTGGTGGTGGATGTAGAAGTGTTTACAGTACTTTTCAATTATTACTTATATAATAAGTGACTTAATTAACAACAAACATACTTCCTAAGTACTACTGTTAATGTTGTGAGCCACTACTCCGTGGCCGCTGCAACTGTTCACTTAATACAATACTTATATTCATTTACTTAATGTTGTGAGCCACTACTCTGTGGCCGCTGCAACTGTTCACTTTAATATAATATATTCATTTGTTTTATGTGAATGTTGTTATTAATTGTGAGTCACTAAATGTGACCGCTGCAATCGATGATCTGGTTATAACACAAGGGTACCCTGCCAAATATTGAACGCTAAATTGAACATACATGAAAGACAGATACCGCATTGGTGTCGTCGTTTAAGCGAAGGCCTTCTTAGACTGGTGGTAGATACATAGTGTCGTTCCTGTCGATGGGCGCATTTATAAAGTGTCAGTCACTTGCAACAGATACGCAGCGTCGTCACCGTCGATAGACACATTGGTAAAGTGTCATCCGCAGATGATAGACAACAGGGTCGGCACATCCAGTGTCATCATCTGATAGACACATTCATAAGGTGTCGTCTGATATAACCACGACAGATGCTTAGCTCGTCGTCGTCTGACAGACACATTCATAAGTGTCCTCATTATTTTATAGTGCCAGACACATTCAGAAGTGTCACGACAGTGTCTCATGGTCTGACTGTCTAACAGACGTATCGATATACCTACGCTCTTCAAATTTCTTTTTTGTGAGATTAAGAACTCACCTTAATCAGTTGACCTCGAGAGTAGGTATTATTAGTTCCAGGATAGGCTACCCGGGGCGGGCAGCTTCATCAGGAAAGGCCGACTGAAAGAGCGAAGGGATGGTACTACCGCTGCGCGGGCGCGCGGGCGGAGAGGGGTGAGGGACGGCGCCCACTGCGAGCGCGCCGCCACGTCTTCCTTCCGCCCGCAGTCAGGAAAGGCTACTTAGCGGAAGAGCACGTCCGTTTCGATCCCGACGCTCCCATCTCGCGAGTGCAATATTATAACTGTGACGATTAAACGCGATAGAGCCTATAAAATTGACTTTTATTACTGAGAACTCCTTTCAATATACATAGGTGATATATAACTGTGCATTAAAAAAAATACCGGACCTTATGGTTATTGAGAAATTTGCCCTGAAAAAAGTAGTATTTTCTGTTTTTAGACCGCGAAATTGATGGGGCTCTTAAGCTAGACGTGACATAGATCACTTGGTCAAGGTTGGCGGAATCCGCTGCACTCGATAGGATAGGCGTTAGACCACTCGATGGTTTCCTTATGTCTAGTCAGAGGATGTTTCAGCTGAATGATGCATGCTGAGGTACTTACTGCTGCACTTGATGGCTGCAGTTGGCGGAGGTGAGGTCGACGATGAGGCGCAGCTTCTTGCTGGCGTGCGCCACGTACTGCTGCTTAAACACACGTTGCTGCGCTCGCGCCGTCCACGTGAGGCGCTCGTACGCGTACAGGGCTCCGTATAGGGCTCCAGTCACCACCACGAAGCGCCAGCCCACTGTCTTGAGGAGCTGAGAACATATTATAAAAAATTTAGCGCTATTTCACTACTAATTAATAGTCACTCAATGAGGCACGAAGTGAGAGTTTTGATATTAGAGATTGTCACACTCATACCCATCCAGTGCGACTCCCACTGGAATTGTTCATGGTACATAGGCGCGCTTTCATGTCATCCTTCGTGTAGAACCACACACACATACACGCAGAGCGAGCTTGTACTCACCAGTCCCGACAGCAGCAGGCCGCCCATCGTGCCCTGCGAGGTGAGCGCTCCGACGGCGAACTTGGAGACCAGGCCCCACTCCTCGGCCGACAGCCCCACGTGGCTGCCCAGCGACGGGCCGTTCGGCCGCGCTACTTCCATCGACGACGGGTTTGAACTCACGGACGGGGGGATCTGGAACGTCAAGTGGAGATTATGTTTACGAAATAATACGTTTTGATGTAAACAAAACGAATTGTGGAAAGTTTGACTGAAAAAAACGCGTGATTATAAATTGAACCTTAAAGTGGCGCAATAGGAGCCTGTATTCATGAAGTATGTTGAAATGGTAATGGATAGATATGCGGCCAGGCAGGAGATATCCTTCTGGCCTTACAAGCGTCACATTTGACGACGAAATAATAAAATAAATTCACTCGCTGTCAGACAATGCGCACCCTAAACTGCTGGTGCTGAAGCTACAAACTTTACTCCCGAATTCAGAAATAACGGACGTGAGAACTAATGAAGATCATAAAATAAATACAAGATCTTTCTATTCCTTCCTTTCATTATTGTGTACATAAACTGTTTAATAAATAAATAAAACTTTTTGTAGATGCAACAAATAACCAAAAGAAGGCGATGCCTTGGGCATCGTTGGTCAGTTCACCCTATATCAAGTACCTGCGTGTATTGCGGCGGGTTCTTGAGCGCGATCTTGTTGGAGTTCTTGCCCTGGAAGCGCTGGATGAGCGCGGTGATGCCGTAGGAGAAGCGGAAGGACAGGTCCTCGGTGAAGTCGGCGCACAGGTTGTCGCAGTTGAGCCGGTACAGCACCTCGAAGGGCTGCTGGTGCGGGATGATGTAGCTGGCGGCCGCGGCGCGCTTGTGGATGGGCAGGATGTTGTACATGCGGTCTGGAATATAGCGATACTCGTCTTCAAGTCAGAGAAAAGTTCAGTAGCGGCTGCCATCCTAATTCATGCTCGTCTGTGGAGCATTTGAAAAACGAATCATAAATACGCTCATATAGCAATACGACACGACAAAAGGATGGCAAAAACCAGTGCTATAAAAATGTCGCATCACTATCTAGTGAGTGTGATTTTTTTGTCTCGTGCAAGTTTTATTACACAAGTCTAAAGGTGTCAGATTAGCGTACAGTCGGCACGTACAAACTCGTTTTTGGAAGCGCGTATACGCGCGCCTTTAGCCATACACTTAACTCGTACGAGCGTTGGCGCGCTTATAAGCTCGTACAAGCATGAGTCACGAGCGATACTGACTGAACCCTGAAACTCGAACGGCGTTCGCGACGCTGGAATAAGTGCGGGTACGCGCGTTCGGTTTTCTGAAGCGCAAAATGTGGCGCCGATACGAACAAACGCGCAGAAAAATACGCTAGTCTGAAACCGCTCTAAATAGGGTTTGCAAGAAATACCAAACTTTTTTTATTTCTTAAAAATGCCTTGTATTGGACCATAAAAACACTGTGGTACACTTGTTTAATGCTCTAATACAACACTTATTTTACAATTTAATACTTTATGTGGCGTGTTTTTGGTGAAACGGAACGCAAACACAAAATGCATCGATTCCGGTAGTGACGTCAAATGCTATGTGTCAAAGAAACACTTTTAGTTGAAAAGTACTTAATATTGTTATTGCATTTTTTTGATAAAGCACTTGCAAGTGCATTATAGTAAAACTATTCTACTAAGGGCAAAAAATCAGATTTAAACAAGGCAGATAGAGGGAAGTGACATCAAAAGCTATGACATGAATGGCCAGTCATGGACGTTTCTGTCGTAGAAAATTGTAGGAGTTTAATATTGTTTTTGTGCGACAAGCAGTAGTTGAAATTAACTTTTAATTATTTTCTTGGGTTGATAGTAATGCATATTATTGATTTAAGTGAAACAAATTACATGCATATTCCCTATTATGACGCCCAGCAAGTGTGCAAACGACTGAAGAACGACTCTTTTTCAAGGTTCTTGGAATTCCATTGAGAGCCTTTCTTTTCTTCCAACATACCAGCCATCTCCTTCTGCGCCTGGTCCATCTCATTCCCGATGTCAGCGGACAGTCTCTTCTTGAGCCGGGAGCCCAGGCCGGCCTCCACGTGGCGATGTAGCGCGCGCTTGTACAGCTCCAGCTGCGCGCGCTCCGGACGGAACGGCGTGTCGTACTCGTCCACCAGCGCCGACAGGCGGCGGATCTCCTGGCTTAGCGTTAGCGACACCTGGACACAACTTCTTACTGTTTTATGTCACATATTAGCTATATGGGCACTTATGAAACGTGAGAAGGTAGGTGCACGGTTGCAAAACTGTGATATAAAGTAAATATTATGTCAGTATTACCTGCAGAGTAAAGCACAGGCACAGGCACAGGCGTTATCTTAATGATTTGGGGTGAGCCTATTTTAAAAATGGGATAGGCCGTTTTTTGGGATACGCTTGCCTTGAAATCAAAATCTACTTCGTATTTGGAGTGTTTGTAACAGTAGCACATACAGGGTGGCGATTGCACGGGGCTGATTCTACCCATCATACTAAGCTAATTTCGCTATGAATCTCTTAATTGATTCGTGAAAAAAAAAACTATGAAAATACAAATAAATCGTCACCCAATAAGTAGCCATTCAACGAAAATAATGAGATCAGATTGTAGTAGCTTCGTTCACAAATAAAAATGGTGAGTGATAAGAATTATTCCCATTTTTTTGTAAAATACAACAATACTACAGCTTTGGAATATAAATGATCGTACAAGCCGTATCGGAGGGTGGTACTCGTCTACTATGGCGGATAGCTCACGGATCTCTTCACGAACTACCACGGACACCTGGGTGGAAGGTGGGATACACGTTACGGACTATTAAAGATGACAAGATAATGTTTATGCAGGTTGCCAAAGTATTAAAAAAGCCTGTGGTCAACTGTACAATCAACGCACGATATACAATTATGTGTAGGGAGTATATTTAGACCTATAAGCCCTCTAAACGAGATAGCACAGCCATATCCCGTCGTTCAAGACGCTACTCCTTATAGTATGATTTTAAACAGTAGTTTAGTTTGCAATGTATGGCACTGCGCTTATCGCTAATAGTGAGGAAACCTGGACTTTCATTAAAATATGCCCGTAATCGTCAATCCACTTCGAGTAAGTTAAGATCAATGCCAATCTTTGCCCAGCAGTGGGATAGTAATCACGCCTGCAATCCCCGAAGGGTTCGGCAGAGGTGTACCAAATAGGACACCCATTTGTTATGTTTTAAGTCCCATGTTAAAGGGGGCGAGCCTGTTGCCATCAACCGAGCACAAATCCAGACTCCGTAGTTGCTACTGACAAATTCCTGATGAGAAAATCCAATAACACTGCCCGCCCCAGGAATCGAAACCAGGACATCATGCTCAGCAGTCGCGCTTGGGGCCAGTCGACAAAGTAACAGGTAACAGGCTGGTAAGAGTGGTTACCTTATGCTCGACGCTCTCGACCATGCGGTTGATCTTGTCCTTCATCTGGCGCGTGATGGTGGTGAGCTGTTCCTCGATGGCGGACAGCTGCTCGTGCAGGATGCGCTGCTTCTCCACCTTCGCCGCCTTCTGGTCCGACGCTGTGTTGTATACCTGCGACATTATATGGTATTATGTTACTGCGTGTTTGAGAAAACTACGGGTAAATCACTTAGTACGTTTAGAGCTGAACGGATTTAAAACATAGTTCTTTAACTGTCAATTATTTAAAGATAAACAGAGACAGAATGACGAACTAACTATTGTCATCATCGTGAAGATTCGTGATTTTTTTTACCCCCTCCCCCGTCTTCGAATCTCACGTGATTATGTTTAGTTATCGATAGGACGACTCCTATCGGTAACTAAACATAGTAAAACATAACAAATTATTGTTTTTTTTTTTTCAGATCACCAGCGGTGATAAGATTCCTCACCAGTTCCAGAGCCTGCATGACCTCGGCGGCGATGTTCTTCCCGCGGCGCGAGTGCTGCGCGAACTTGGTGCGCACGGCCGACTTGCTGATGCACTCCTCGAACTTGCGCTCGAAGTCCACGAACTCGAAGTACCGCACCTGGTGACCCTCGGCTAGGATCGGCGCTGCAAGTTGATGATCATAATTGTACCGATTATTAAAGGATTGCGGGTATGATATTTGTACGGTGGCGGGTAGATGCTTTAAGTTATGAAATAAACCAGTGTGTAGCTAACTCCCGCCTTTCATTGACGCTGCATTGGCGACGAGAATAGGATTTTTTTTTTATTGTGACTCCATTACGCGAGCAGTTTCGTTATTAATTTCATAAAGATGCCAATCGGCAAGTTAGAACCGTTCAGTATAAATTCAAAACAGTGGCCTGCCTATATACGCCGGGTCAACCAATATATATTACTCAACGACGTAAAAGATAACCTGAAAGTGCCGATGTTAATAACAATCGTAGGCGAAGCAACATACTCGTTAATGTGTGATCTATGTTCGCCTGACTTTCCCGTGAATAAATCGTACGAGGCTTTGGTGAAACTAGTTGCCGATCACTTAGAACCGCAACGATCAGAGATCGCCGAGCGCCACGTGTTCCGGCTGCGGCGACAACGTGCCGGTGAACCTTTGATGGAATACTTACAGGCCCTCAAACATCTGGCAACAACGTGCAATTTTGGCAAATGTACAAAATGTTCTACTCTTGAGGAAAATCTAAGAGATCAGTTTGTGTCGGGTTTGACAAACGACGCAATGCGTTCAAGAATCTTTGCCGAAAGGAAAATAGAATACAAGGAGGCGGTGGAGTTAGCACTAGCTCTGGAGGCTGCAGAGAAGCACGCGGAGGTGAGCGGCAGCACGATGCCGACTGCGACCTCAGGTGCCGGCGGCGAGGCAGGTGAAGACCTGCATTATACGCGTGGAGGCAGAGGGCGCGCTCGCGGCACGCGCACGGCGGCCGCGGCTGGCGCAGGCGGTGCGGCTGGCGCGGGTGGTGCGGCCGGCGCGGGCGGTGCCGCTGGCGCGAGCGGTGCGGCGGGCACACCGCACGGCGGCTCAGCGGCCACACAGGCATGCTGGCGTTGTGGTAAGGCACATCGCGCGGACAGGTGCCGTTATGTGAATTATAATTGTGATGAGTGTAAACAAAAGGGCCATTTACGAGTGATGTGTAAGTTGGTGAAAGATCGGGCAGACAGTCGACAAAATTATATGAGTGGCGAGGAAGACTCTGACGATATGTTTAAGATTGTTGTTGGAGGTAAGGCTAATAAACCGTACTATATAAATGTCATCATAGATAACTTTGAGACCAAGTGTGAAATTGATACCGGTAGTCGCATCTCGGCTATTAATGAAGATCTGTACACCCGCAAATTTTCTCATAAAATTATTAAGACAGATAATTTAATGTTACGTAGTTATGCCGGTTCACGCATCGAATCGCTTGGTTTTATAGAAGTACAGGTTAGGTTAAGAGATGTAGAAGTGAAGTCCTTACCACTTTATATAATTAGAAACGGAGCGTGTCCTTTGCTAGGAAGAGACTGGCTGCGCGCTCTTAAAGTAACCCAAATAAACCTGTTTAAGATAACCGATGATGGATTCGTGAACCGTCTATGTGCGGAATTTCCGGAGGTGTTCACGGATAAGTTAGGGACTTGTAAGCGAGCCATTCGACTACAGCTGACTGATAATGAACCAGTGTACGTACGTGCGCGGCCTGTGCCATTGGCGCTGCGTGCTCGCGTCGAGCGCGAACTGGCGCGCCTGGAGGCCGACGGCTCCATATACCGCGTCGACTATTCCGACTACGGAACGCCAATAGTGCCGGTTATAAAGAAAAATGGGGACATACGCATATGTGGGGATTATAAAATCACAATTAATCCTAAGCTCAAGCGTGATTATTACCCCTTACCCCGCATTGACGAGTTGTTCGCGAATTTAAGCGGAGGAGAAAAATTTACAAAAATTGATCTCACGCACGCTTACGAACAGTGTTTATTAATGACGGAATCGCAACCCTATACCGCCATTACAACTCACCTCGGAACATATGCCTACCGCCGTACACCATACGGGCTAGCGTGTATACCCGAAAAATTCCAGAAATTAATGGAGGAAACTCTGCGTGGCATTCCGGGTTGTGTTGTTTTTCTGGATGACATTTGCACAACGGGAGCTAACGATAAGGATCACATAAGTAATTTACGAGCTGTACTCGAAAGGTTGCGCAAGACGGGTTTAACAGTTAAGTTAAGTAAGTGTAGTTTTTTACAAGACAGTGTAAAATACTTAGGTTTTGTTATAGACAAAAAGGGTTTACGGCCAGACACTGCCAAGTTGGATGCCATTTCCAGCGCACCCAGACCAGAGAATATAACGCAACTTAAAAGTTTCTTGGGAATGTTAAATTATTATGGGAAATTTATTAGTAATTTAAGCACATTATTGTACCCTTTACACAACTTACTAAAAAAGGATGTCCGCTGGAAATGGGATCAAAGTTGTGAGCAGGCGTTTAAAGAAGCTAAGCGTGTACTCCTGGGCGAGCGAGTGTTAGCTCATTACGAGGAGGGGCGGCCGCTTGTACTCGCGGTCGACAGTAGTGCGTATGGGTTAGGCGCAGTGCTGGCACACCGCTATTCCGATGGCAGCGAGCGCCCGGTTAGCTGTGTCTCCCGCACACTTAACGCAGCCGAGCGGAATTATAGTCAACTCGATAAAGAGGCACTCGCGATATTGTTTGGTGTAACAAAGCACCACCAATACCTTTTTGGTAGAAATTTTATATTACGCACGGATCATCAACCGTTGACACACATATTTGGTGCTAAGGGTGGCATTCCACAGACAGCTGCCAGCCGGCTACAGCGGTGGGCGGCGCGCTTGGCCGCATACGACTTCACTATAGAATTCGTTCGCTCGGCTGACAATGGGCCGGCCGATGCTTTATCGAGGTTACCGCTGCCCCAGGAGGGTCGCTTAGTGGACGCAGTCAATTACATAAATTTAATAGAAGAATCTTTTCCTATTAGTTTTAAGGATACAGCTAGGGAGACTGAAAAAGATACATTGTTGTGTAAGGTAAAAGGTTATGTCACCTTTGGTTGGCCGTTGACAGTGACGGATACGGAGAAACCGTATTTTGCAAGGAAACAGGATTTAAGTGTAGAATTGGGATGCCTCATCTATAAGTATAGGATCATTATACCGAATACATTACAAAAACAAATTTTAGAGGAAATACATGATGGTCATTTAGGAATCAATAAAATGAAGAATTTGTCAAGAAATTATGTATATTGGCCCACTTTAGACAAGGACATAGAGGAGGTATGTCGCGCGTGCACGGCGTGCCGCACAGTGCGCGACGCGCCGCCGCATGCGCCTCTGCACCCGTGGGAGTTCCCGCTGCATCCGTGGCAGCGAGTACATGCAGATTTCGCGGATTGTGGGGGAACACGGTATTTAATTATGATAGACGCAAACTCAAAATGGATAGAAGCAATTGCTATGCGTAGGACTGATGCACAGGCGACTATCGTGGCAATGAGAACTATTTTTGCTCGTTTCGGCTTACCGTCACTACTCGTCACTGACAACGGCCCCCCATTTTTCTCACAGGAATTTAAAATGTTTTGCAAGAAAAATTGTATAAAACACGTGACCACAGCTCCTTACAGACCGCAGGGAAACGGAGCTGCGGAAAATGCGGTAAAGACCGTTAAAAAAGCGATCAAACGTGCATTGTACGAGGGCGAGGACGTGGCCACGGCATTAAGCAAATTTTTATTTAAATATCGTAACTGCCAACATGCAACCACTGGTGTGTCCCCTGCGGTGGCGTTGCAAGGGCGTAGGCTTCGCGGGCGCCTTGACGCGCTGCGGCCTGACGTGTCGTGTGTAGTGCGCGCTGCGCAGGAGCGGCAAGTAGCGGCTGCAGGCGGCACGTCACGCGCACTGGCGCCTGGGGAGTCGGTGCTGGCTCGCGACTACACCGCGAGGGGGGATAAGTGGTTGTCGGGAACGATAGTCGACCAGACTGGACCGGTCTCGTATAAGGTAGACGTTGGACGTGGAGTCGGTTGGCGTAGACATGTCGATCAAATAATGCCCATACATGACAAGAATCGTCATTCGTTATCTCGAACGAGCATAATTTCCGAAAGTAAAGATATATCCCCAGAGAGAGAGGTTCCCTCGGTCCGTGAGGAGGTTGAGGGTACATTTGAAGACGCATCTGACAGCATTGGTGAGGAGTCACAGACTACTGGTTCTGAAACGGCATCTGGGCCGGAGACACCACCACCACTGTCTAGTGCGTCTGCCCGTGCTCTGCGAGCTTATAACCGGGCTCGATCTGGAGTTACTAAATAATAATAAGTAATAAGTATAAGTAGTATAGTATACGTAATTACTGTTGTTAACTGCGTTCATGTTGATTGTTTTACACATTTTAGTTTAGACGTTTTAGTTATTACTTTAGCTTAAGGGGGAGAAATGTACCGATTATTAAAGGATTGCGGGTATGATATTTGTACGGTGGCGGGTAGATGCTTTAAGTTATGAAATAAACCAGTGTGTAGCTAACTCCCGCCTTTCATTGACGCTGCAATAATAAATATGACATTATGTATATTGAAAACAGGAACTTC
Source organism: Eugnorisma glareosa (assembly GCA_947578425.1). Lineage (NCBI taxonomy): Eukaryota > Metazoa > Arthropoda > Insecta > Lepidoptera > Noctuidae > Eugnorisma > Eugnorisma glareosa. Next base: position 19,774,995 of record OX387966.1, on the reverse strand, counting down.
AGTACGTTTATTCGGTGCTAAAGAAAAATGGGATGCGCAGAGGAATGCGCATTTTTGTTCTTCCATTGACACGCCAGGATCATCGCAAGAGACGGTGTTGTGTCTGTTCAGTGGTGGCGTTAACTTGCTCTTGTTACTCCTTTAGATAGCACTATGTAATCATATTTGCAGATGTAGCTTTGCTTGTCAAAGGTAGTCAGTGGCCCGAAAGTACCCAGTACTCTGGGTTGTGGAGGTCAGATAGGTACTCGCACCATGTAAAATTTTTTTTAATCAGCTACATCCAGTTAAACTGGAAGCCGACCCCAACATAGTCGGGAAAAGGCAGCCAGATGATGATGTATAGGTATCGCTTGAAAATTTATTAAGTTTGTGACAAAATAGTGTTTGATACTCACAGGAGACGGGCTTCTCTCGCTCGCGCATGCGCGTGAGCAGCGCCTCCTTGGCGGAGATGAAGAAGATGCGCTCCTCGGCCTCCTTGGGCGAGCACACGCGCAGCTCGCGCGACAGGAAGTCCACGCAGCGGTTCGCGTGCTGCGTACGGACCTGCAAGCAAGACACCACGTTAAAACAACGCCAAGGAATTGAGTTTTAGGAAAAAAAACGTCGTCTGCTTGGAGCTACAACGTTATTCAGATTCAGAGAGTACACTTATGAACGCAGAATCAAATTGATTCGATCAGAAAAGGCTTTATGTCCGTGCAATAAAAACGAATAACCCGACGTGGTGTCGAGTCGCATTGACGGACCAAATTGGGCGAATTACGTAGTTTTTCACCTTTATTTTCGCTCTTTCTGATCAACTACAGCCGATTCGTGTCGGTTAGTGTGGTCACTGTATCGTACGACGTTGCTTAGTTTAGTACAGTTTAGTATTAGGTTTAATTAGTTTTAATTTCTTAGCGAAATTTCACTACGTCATCAAATGATGGGAGACTGAAACTATGATTTTATCTCCAAGTTTCAAGGGACTGTATTTCATCACGTGGTCAATCCCCAATCACTTCAGTTGTATAAAAAATTACAACAACATAAAAAGGCCACCCGCAGCAGACACAACGAACTTTGAGCATACAGTATCATTTAAGTATTTGAATATAAACTCACTTGATCCAGATACTCAGGTTCGGATGCAGAGGCGTCCCATCTGTTGTTAAGTATGAATATGTTCGGTTGCGATATTTTTGTCGATACTTTGTGAAAGAAGTTCTTTTCCTGAAATGAGAAAATAAATATTACAACTTTACAACTCAATTACTTTTGTAAAAAAACTTTTCTCTTATGGGGAGAGCCTATCTAAGCTCAGTGTAGATGGCGTGTCCATAGATAAGTCTCAATCTGACCAATGTTGTCAAGTTATTTTGAAATAAAAAATGACAACAGATTTTGAACCAAGGAAGATGTTTGGAAATATTTATGCTTGCGCTATTAGTTTCACAATTGCCAGCTCTGTTAGGGATAGCGAGGTTGTGTCACGTGACACGTTGCACGTTACATGTTACACGTTACTCACGGTGACCATGAGCGTGGACTCTGCGTTCGCGACCAGCACGAACACGTCAGCGTCGAGGCAGTACTTGTCGATCCACTCGTCCAGGTTGGGAGTGACGTCGACGCCGGGGCTGTCCACCAGTACCACGTCATCGCGGAGTAGGGCACACAGCTCGCGCGGCCAGTACACGTGCACTAACGAGCACTCCTGTAGCCGCGACGCACATAGTGCGTGGCCCAACTGGCTTACAGACTGCGGAACAGAAATAATTACAATTACGTATATCTCTCGCACACGCTGTCACATAGCACTCACACGCAGCACAGCGTAAGTAATAACGAGAAGAGTATACGAAGGCAAAGAAACGACCGCCTGTCAAGGACGTGTAGGGCCCACGGTCTAGAAACCACATATTTTATGTAATCTGCTTCATAATTTTCAAGGTCCGATTCTAAATGGAAAATCGGAACCATTATTAGTTAATTTCCGGGGCCTTCGACGAGTAAAAACTCGCTCGTCACTATCAAGGCGGTCACACAACGCAATATTAAACCATAACATCAAACAAATAGAAGCTACAGTCACCTGAACATTGAGCTTTTCTTCGGACCCCTCGGTCCGTAAGAAGGACTCGTCGGTGTCTGAGCCTTCCACTTGCAGGAAACAGTTGGTGGTGTGCCCGATACCGCTCGGTAGGATTTTATCGTGCAACATGGCGTTAATCACTGTGCTTTTACCATTGCTTGTCCTGGAAACAGAAATAGTAAGTTTAGCTGCTAAAGTACCGCGAATCTGCAGTGCCGAAAAGAAGTATTTTCCTTCCTTTTACAGCTCTGCAGATGATTAAAATAATACTCGCTTGGAGGTAGGCCAGGTAGACTTTTTTTACCCTTGAATTCAACCGATAATTTTATTGAGAATGAATGTGGATGGTAATAAGAGTAGAGGAAGTCCAAAGAAACGATGGATAGACTTTATGAAGGATGATATGGCTAGAAAGGACGTGTCTGATGAGATGACGAGTAATAGAGAAGTATGGAAGAAGAAGACATGCTGCGCCAAATGATAAATTCGATGATGATGTTGATTGTTTGATTGATGATGAATTCATCATCATCAATCCTGCCCCTATCCCAATTTATTTGAGGTCCGGATTTAATAAAATCAATAAATTAATAGGTTCACCATTTGAAAAACCATTTTTGAAATGATTGGTTCATGTTGGACTCATAATATTGTATCCAGCAAACAAGTACGAAAATATATTATGAAAAACATATTTTATGGGTATATCTTTTACACACTGACTGATTTGATTGATTTCATTGTTTTGAAGATATTAGAATTATATATTTGTATGTATATGCTTACCGACCAAAGAAGGCGACTTTCATGTGATCTCGCTTGAGCACTTCCCGTATGGCCTGCACCTTGGATACATAGGCCTCCACGTTAGCCAGGTCCTGGGGCGTCGCGATCCCATTCTCGCCTGTGACCGCTGCAACAGTTATATTAAGTTAAAGATCATGTAAACTTGCAGAATTTCGACCACTGCTCCTAGTTATAATGTCGGAAATGTCCAATTTTGACCAGCTTGTCATTTAGTATATTCTGGTAAAAATAATGTGTTGTGGCATTGTGGTTTCTGCCTATACTCAATAATTGGTTTCTTCCACATAGATGGTAAATCTGATTTACAATAACAGCTACTTAACAAAAATAGTTATCTTATAAATGGTTATAGCAGTCGTTTGATAATAGATTATAAATGTATGATCACACATAATATTAATTAGTATTCCAGGGGCCTTAGTCTGCTATTGCAATAGTGTCAGAATGGTCTATAATTGATTTAATAAGGCCCCTAGCCCACGGCGTATTGAAGCGCGTTCGAAACTCGTTTAACGTCCGTACAAAGGGTAATTCGTCTGCGCGGGGCCTTATTAAATCAATGATAGACCATTCTGACACTATTGCAATAGCAGACTAAGGCCCCTGATGATTCAGAAGTTTACGAAAATCACAACGGTCACCTGGCGTCCCACGTCCGTTTTATTCTGATGAGTCAGTCTCTCGGTACAACTCAAACCTTCAGTACATAAGCACGCATAACATTAACGTTGTTATGCAACTATGTAACGGGTATACAAACAAGCGTTAGTTTAGTTGGAAATACGCCAACACAACAATCACTCTCAAATATGAAATATCATGTTGCTAGATAAATTGACCGTATTTGTATACGTGGGGATATCAGGATAATAATATGTATAAAGTTTTAGGGCAAGCGGAAAACCTGGGCTAGCGTATCTATTAGGACCTCTACATACTCGTACCATTTGAATAAGTGCGGTAGGCTGCGTCGCGGACAGAGCGAGATTTCGTAAATATACGTTTTATGCTGCGTATAAAATCTATACAAAAAAAATAAAATTGAAGTGTATGTTTGTAATATCAAAATAACACAGCTTTTTAATTAATGCATATGAAAATATATACGGCACTAATAACAAAAACACATTTTTTTTCCATTTTTATCTGTCTGTATGTCTGTTTGTTGCGGCTAATCTCCGGCTGAACCGATTTTGACGGGACTTTTACTGGCAGATAGCTGATGTTATAAGGTCAAACATAGGCTACTTTTATTAAAAATAATTACGGTTCCTTGCATGCGGTTAACCTACTGCTAGAACCAACTTTTAAGGTCAGACAGTACTTCGCGATTGGACAAACAAGGACAACATTATACCTACTTGGAAAGTCAAGGCAAGGTTGAAAAGAGAACTGGCTAGGACAAGGATTCAAGGACTAATTTAATATAATGCCAAATTAAATTATTCTTTCAAAGCATGTCGACCGAATATTAACTATGACATGTAATACATTAGGCTCAATTTACATTGCCGTGGAATAGAACGGGAGCGATTTTTTGTAAAGAAATCTTACAAAGCATAATACACTTTATATTCATTGTGTTATGTTTAAGCAAGAGCTGCTATAACTGCGGGAATTCCCGAAAATGCGCCAGAATTCTTCGGAAGACGTGCGATTACTGTACGTTACACAATTAACATAAAGTTCAATATGCTTTGTAGAATTTCGTTATAAAAATTCTCTTCCATTCCGCGGCAATATAAATTAATCCATAAGCGTAGAACACTAACGCGCTAGTTTTAGACGCATATTACTCTAGAGTACAATTAAAAATTAATGATAATGACCTCTATTCAAAAAAGCCGTACGTTGACACGCGACCTTTCCAAGGCATTCATAGATCGGCCATAGATATTATAATATTCTACAGATAAAATGGATTTTAATCGTCAATAAGATTAGTTACTACGGTACCACTTATCATTCGTGAATATTTTATTTTTTATGAGTAAATGTCATTCGCTTTTGTTGTCTTTTTCATGTACAGACTGTAAATGAAAAAAGACAGTATTTAAATATATGATGTGAGAACTTGGTTTGGTGGGTTGTGTAAAATTGTATATTGAGCACAAAAAGCGAATAGTCTGAAGAAGTCTTTAAGACAAGTGTGGACAGTCCCTAATATTGCATGTTGGACGAAGCACAAAAAAACTAGTTCCACCAACAAAGTGCAAATATGTATTTATTTTTATTTACACATGGACTGTCCATGTCTGGATGTTTGTGCTTTGTTTATATCCTTATCAATTGTTGTTTGTTGTCATTTGCCTTACAGGATGTGACAGACTATGAGACAGATATAAAATCATCCACTCTACCCTTACCAGATTGGATATGATCATAGATCTCTAATAGTTGGTAACATGTGCTAGACCTTTTTAGTATACTACTAAATTCTGACACAATTTACCAAAGATGATGGATGACACCCCATTCTGGTTTTAGTCACACATTCCATTTCTCTACTATTAGTTTCAAAGGGTTAGTTCAACATTAATAAATTATAATTTCCATTAAAATACATGCAGAAGGTCAGCACTAAACATTTACCAGCTAATCAATCATGTTCTGTTGTAGTGATCATTGAGAATATTCTTACATCTACACTAATATTATAAAGAGGAAAGATTTGTATTTTTGTGTGTATGTTTGTAATGAATAAACTCAATACTACTGCGCCGATTGCAAAATTCTTTCACTATTAGAAAGCTACATTCACCCTGAGTAACATAGGCACCCGTGCGAAGCCAGGACGGGCCACTAGTACTAAAATAAAAAGAAACAATGTCATTAGCTCACCATGCATGAAAGTGACAGCATCCTTGACATAGTCATCAATCTCAACAAATATATCATTGATCTTCTTCTTGGCCCTCACAAATATCTGTAGCGGCGAGTCCACATTTGACATATTCACGCGAACCGCACCATTGTTCAGCATCGCAACGTTGTGGGGCCCGTCGCCAGCCATCATTGATATCGTACGGTTAACATACGCAGCCATACGGGAAGGAAATATTCACGGTTGTCGTTAGGTGGACCTTATGCCGGACACGCCAACAATATAGTCACTGTATCACTTCTACAGTTTTAACAATACATGCACGGTAAAACTGCAACAAAAACATAACAAGGCGTAAAGAAGTGCCAAGAAAATAAAAATCACAGGACAGTGCTACGACTTGTAAAACCAGCTTTCTGTACACAAAGCCTGTGAACATTTAAAAAGAGAAGCTTTAGATATTTATTTGAATTGCCAATATCTACAGTTAATAAGACAAGTAATTATTAAATACTACTTATTCATCAGACCATAGCTAACTTTATTTTATTCCTGTTGGTCAGGTTCACTAGGTTGAAACAACCAATTTATGTTAATGATTGGACAAGGTTTTGTAAGAACCTGATCATAACCATTCAACAGTAATTGGTGATCAATCCGTTCCCAAGTTCAATCTTATCAGAAAAAGGAGACAAAAATATTGATAGCATGTAACAGTAGATAAGCATTTTGTGTTTTAGTGCAAGATCTGTTGTAGCCTATAATGTAGACAGCATGCAGCACAGGCTCTGACACTGAATGAGATTGAGTACTGGTGGTGGTATCAAGTGGCTACTCAAATTGAGGTTATGTTTGTGATCAAACTAAGTAAAGCAGACACATGTACGGACGAAACATTGAGGGTAAAGAAGAAGAAAGTGCGAAAAAGCAAAACACCAATAAAAAGCTATCAAATGCATGTAATTTGCACCTTATCATCTCGTTGCATCATCGCAATCGATGCGCATCCCTGCAAGTCCAAGCCGCGTCAAAATTTGTACTCACTTTACTGCGATCTTATTAGAAATAAATTCTGAACCAAATAAAGTACGATGAGACGTAAAACAACTGACAGCCGCTAAATATAAGTCAAAATTCATTCATGATAAAATTCACAAATACAACCCATCTCCAAAATAATGTACACTTTTATACCGCGAGAATCAATAGCACAACTTACCTATGTATTAAAGCATTTATTGGACATGTTAATCCATAACTAAAATTATTTTCGGCAGAATATTACCAATAATTTTTTTCATAAATTTATTTCCCTGTTTTCAATTTCCGATTTTCCTGTCCTCTGATTGTTCCGTTCTCAATTTCATTTTCTCGATATACTATTGGATCTACCACCAATGAAATAGTATAGAATATAGGATTCCACCAATAACACGCAAGTGCGATTATGCAAGCAAAAACGTTTAGTGATCACTAATTCAATCTCATGCTAAAGGTATTAAACAGTATAAATGAGTGCCTCTAAAATGGTTAATATTTCTACATCCATTTTAGCATAATAAAGAGAATTGTTTTTGTTTAAATAAAGTCCTGTTATACCATGAACAAACCAGTTAAACTTTAGAGATGACTATGATTTTTGCAGAAACAAGACGTGCTTGTTTTTTTTCAAATACGTTTTATTGTTTTCTTTGCGTTGTGGTTTAGAAATTTTGTATTTAATTTTACTTTAAAACCAACTCTTTATGATATTTTACCATCTTATGAATTTACTTTGCTAAAGCTACTGTTTTTTTTTTTTCAAAAAATTGATTGCCATATCTATTATTTTTATTTCACGTGATTACAGATTACTTCACAGTTTAAATCTCCAAGTACGCAACTAAACGTATCATATTCCAAACCAAATCCAAATGTCAAATTTTACAAAAAGTCAATGGCGGATGAATGAATAGAGCAAGAAAGCCGCTTGTCCAAGCGAACTCAGTTCAGTATTTTCATAAACAAGTATTATTTTCTATCATAGAAAGTTGATACAGATTTCTTTTACTTGAAGCGAATATAAATAAGCAAAATGTCTCGTTCTGTCCGAGCGGAAACTAGGAATCGTGTCAAAGATGATATCAAAAGAGTCATGCAAGCTGTGGAAAAAGTTCGCCATTGGTAAGTTGGACATTCGTAGCAAACATTTTCTGTAATTTTGTCAAATTCTATGAAATAATACCGTGTCCATTTTTAGGGAGAAAAAATGGGTGACGATTGGTGAAACGACTATGAAAATCTATAAATGGGTTCCAATATCGACAAATGAGCAAAAGAAGAAACACGCGGCTAAACGTGAGAATAAGGAGAACACATTGACGCCGAAGAAGGTGCACGACTCCTCCAACTCCAACTTCGGCATGGCTGAAGATTCCAACACATGTGAGTAAAAGTAACTATTATTTAAAACTCTCGATACTCACGAAAATATTGTAAAACAAAAATAGTTTAAAATTTTTAAGATGGTGGATTTTGGAATTTAAGCAAGTAGGTCAGGGTTCAAATCTCATGTTATGAAATCTGTGGCAGTTTTTAAATTAATTACTTAGTGTTTGAAACTGATAGGGCTCTATGCTTGGAAAAAAACTACTATTACTATTCTAAATATTACATATTAGACAAGAATTAAGCTGATCACAGTAAATGAAAAACAATATCCTTACTTTTCAGGTTTCTCAACAGTAAGTGACTCCCAAGGGCCTACAGAATTCACCTCCACAGCAATGAATTTCTCTGAAGACTCAAACTCTCAGAGTAGCGGCACCACAACTCCAGCCAAGCGGTTAAAAACTGATTGAGGCTTGCTCAACTCATAAAGTCTTCGACACTAGACTGTGCTTACATTGAACAAACATTGAGGACTTGTTGGTATGTGCTGTGAGTTTATTTCATAAGTGTGCATTCAAGGAGTTAGTATCAAGTCACCACTCATCGCTACAAATGCGTTAGTGTTTTAGTTTTAAACTTGACCTTAGTTCTACCAAAATGTACCAACCCACAGAATAATGTTTTATTTCTGAGTTTACAATTATTAATTTTGAATCTGTTGTATCTTAATTATCTTTTGCATGTTTATGGAAGTGATTTTACTGGACAGTAATTATGCCACATTTAGATTGTTGATAGGATGACATATTTAACTCAATTAATAAGAAATTTTGGGTTGACACATTTTGGCAGAACAAAGTCTGGAAAAGTTATGATTATGACCATTAATTTAAAAATGTGTTAATTTTGGTCACTATGACCGAGAGTGATGTAATTTTATTTGAATTTAACATTTTATTTTACTATGCTAGTTCAAGGTCTTCTTTCTTATGTAAATATTTCAGTTTCATAAAATGTGACTTAATTAGATTAATTTTAGCGAAATGACTAATTTAATGTATTTTTTTTTAATTTAACATAGGGTTTGGGATTGGTGTCTGAAAAATGTGATATTTATCACATGAGAGTAGTATTTGCATGTTGAAGCGCATAAATATTTTTCTGTACAACAGTTTCTTCCTCTATGTGACTCAGTACAAAACCCTGTTGTGGATGATGTATTCAAGTCTGTTAGGTATTACCACTTAGCAAACTCTTACACATTGGTGGTTTTTTTGTTCTGATAACAAATATGTTAAGATGTGCTGAGCATTAATTCTATAGTGAAGAAGCCAGCCTACATTCATTTTCTTTTAGTGACAGCATAAAGATTTGCAAATTAAAAGGTGTCATTGATTGAATATTGTAATAAAAACTGAAGTTCCGATTTCAAGCTTTGGGCTAATGCTTACAGTTTGCACTATCATGGTGACCACTAATTATTAATTTATTGCCAATACTTTCAGAGATTTTCCATAATTTATATAGGCTGTGTTCAAAATAATTTTTTAAACCATTATTTTGCTTAGACATTAATTTTGCTGTGTGAGATTGATGCCATTTATGTTTTAATTATTGAATTATTATTGTGTTCCAGTTCATAAATCACCAATATGTAGGTAATAGAACTATGAATGTTTTGTTTTTATCAAATAATGCAACAAATTATTGTAAATGTAAATTTAATGTATCATATAAAAATGTAATATAATATGATAGTAAATAATAAGAAGAAATAAAGATATATAACTTATTAATTTAATTTTTCATCAGAATCTATGGACAACATGGTATTTGAAGATGCCATTGATTCTATTCCCGATAGAAGAGACACATTATCTAATTCTTGAATGCCAATTATTTCAGTAACAAAGTGGCTGAAGTTAATAATCTGTAAAGAGAAATAATTATTTAGTAATTAGTTCCTGAATTGCTAAAGTAAAATTAATAATATTGTATCTACTACAGGTTCTCATTACCAATTGAGAAAGGCCTCCCATATTTTGTCACCTGCAAATCCAAGATGTCGATCGAGGTTTACCCAAGTAATGAAGGCATAATATGCTTGCCCATTGGAATGTTAGTAATAGATTATAGGCAAGTAGTACCTCAGGTAAAAACGAGAAGTCATCTTCATTCATAACTGCTCTGTCTTCAAAGCTGTGGCCGCAGAGTATCGTTAGCAGATACCAACACAATTCGCGAGAGAAGAATTCACCTGGAAAACAAAAGCATATTACGAAACTTTTTTTTTTTCTTATTTGAAATTGTGGGAATTGATAAAGTATATGGAATGAGTATATTAGAGGAAGTTTGAAAGCGGCGCCTGTCACAGAAAAATTGAAAGTAAGTCGTTCTTGGTATGGACATGTAATGAGGAGGGATGAAACGCATGTGACTACAAGAGTGATGGACATGAATGTTGATGGATGGAGAGGGAGAGGAAGGCCAAAGATGGATGAATTGTGTGAGTAAATGATATGAAAGAGAGGAGTAAATGATGCCGTTACGTCTGAAAAGGGAGAATGAAAAAATAAAACGTGCTGCGCCGACCCCAAATATGTAGAATGGGACAATGGAAGGAATTCAGGGCGGACTACTTTCCAAAGGATTTGCAGTACGTATAGGAATTAATATAAACATTATCAGAACCGACGTGAGACGTATTTGTGTTATGCAAAATCCCCGCTGAGGATCCTAACTTAGCTCCATTAGGTACTAGGCGTGCAGTCTTACCATTCGTATTAAGCATTTCAATGAAATCTTCTCGTCTCATGAAGCATTCCTGATTAGGAGAGAGGTGACCGAAGGTGCGGAAGGCGGAGCGCAGGCGCTTGAAGCTCTCGCCGAACGCCGGCCGGTGGTTCAGGTAAAGCTTCACAAACTCCTCAAAATCAATCTCGGTCACTGGCTTCTTGAGATACACCTTGTATTTTGCTTCGACTATCAGGTTTTCCACCTGAAAATGTTATGATTAAATTTGGGAGTACCTTGTTCTTAGCGTGTCGATGGCAAATTTTCATTAGTGAATTCAACTAAGCGACCTCTCGCTGATGCAGTCATAAGATCGTCAAGTGCGCAGGTGTCAGAGCATGCAGCGCAAGACGGAAGGTGGGCCATTGTCTGTAGAGACACACTGCATACACACTAGAGATATGAGCCGTCTATGAACCCCCATCTGAAGAGATTGTCTTTGCTACGGCCGACTTGGGTTGAGACTATTTAGAGATTTCCAAGTCGGCCACGGCAAAGCAAGCCCAGGTGGAAGGCTTTCAGATGGCTCGATGAAGCCGTCAGGGGGCTTAAGCACGGGGCTGCGGGACTGTTCGAAAGAGATACCGTGGCCCCGGAACAAAAAGGGCGATGAAGGAACATGGATGGGTTTTAGTCAGTAAAAGTCTGACACTCCCTCCTAATCAGCCCAGAGCGGGAGGAGTTATTTGATGATTTCCTATCCGAAAAAAAAGGGGGCAGCTGTCGCCAGTGATTACATCTAACCTTGTACCTTCGTACCTTGACTTAAATTAGGTAAATCTTCATTCAATCAAATAATAAAACTGAAGTGTCTGATTGTAATACCTACCAAAATCAGACAAACAGCTTTGTACTGAATGTATATGTATGAAAGTACCTACTAAGGTACCTACTTATAACAAAAACACATTTTTTTTTATTTTTGTCTGTCTGTCTGTCTGTATGTTTGTTCCGGCTAATCTCCGAAACGGTTGTACCCATTTGACGGGACCTTTGCTGGCAGATAGCTGACGTTATAAGGACTAACACAGGCTACTTTTATTTTAGAAAAAATAATGGGGTTCCGCGCAAAAAATTAAAACCCTTGAAATTGGTACTTAGCAAAATTCCATTAAAAAAGGAAGTAATTTTCTTTTTATTAATTTCACGCTAACGAAGGTTGCGGGCAACAGCTAGTAATTATAATAATCTAGAAGTGAATTAACAATAAGAGTCATAAATTCGAAAATTAATTTTATTAATTTAATTAAACCAAATTAAAATGCCGTACCTACCGAAAAAGTTAACTAAAAATTAATTATAAATATTGCTATTATTATTGTTGATTGAAAAAAAAATCATTAAACGGCATGAAAATGAGAAATAATAAAAGGCAAAACATATTTGTTTCCGAAGAGTTAGGCACTAGAGCCACATTTCGCCAGCTATGTTTAAGTCTAGGTACTGTAAAAAGTCCAGACTAGGCTGTTACTGAGAAATTCCTGATGGAAATTTAATAAAACTTTAATAACACTGCTCGACCTGGGAATCGAACCCAGGGCCTCATGCTCAGCAGGAGCGCTTGCGAATACTAGACCAATGAGAAAGTCCGAGCACACTTGACAAATGTAGTGACGACCTCACAAAATGTTTAGGTAGGTACCTCGTATTCCGATGGGAAAAATCCCAAAGCCCTCATCAGATCAGGCAGCGAGTCAATCGGTATGTAATCCTTGACCAGTCTCCTGGCAGGGGAAAAGGTCCCTTGGCACAGGATCTGGATGTAATAGAACAGGTCCCGTATTTCCTGGAACAGCCAGCCGGGGCGGCCATCGTCCACCAAGCAGTAGTAAGGATCTAAATCTATTCCACCTCGTTTTGCTGTCGCGTCTACAGATCTGGTGATTTAATAAGTACATAGCTTGAAAGGTAACCAAATACAAGTTAGCTAACTGCGCGAATACTAAGACATTATTATATTCTTTTATAATTTTGTACCCTAAGCCAAGGCTCTAAGAACTATAAAAAGGTCCCATTAAAATAGATGGACAAAGGAGGTGTTTTTTCCCCCATACAATTGTGGCCAAACAATGTACCTTAACAATAAAGGTACGAAGTTATAGGAAAAAAATCGCAGATTCTGAAAAAAAATATATTGGATTTATTCATGCATTTGTACCACCTGAAATTGTCGATCAAAGATGCTAAAACTTGCAACCCAAGAATTTTAATCTGGCAATCTCGTGATTCATTTCTCCGATGATGCGTTTCGTTGCTTCATTTTATACACGTATGAAAACCTAAAAATATGCTATTTAGAATTTAGTTTTGTATTAAAGATAGGTTATTTTTCCCCGGCACACTTTTTTGTGAAACATTATGGGATCAAGAATTTAAAAAATACATTTATTTTACATTTCAGATTATTTTTTTGCGTTTGGTTAGCTACTAGCCAAAAGACAGTGCTCCAGGGTCGATAATTTACTATTTTATTCCTTTTGTTGCTGTCGTTGTCAATATTGTCATTCAGTTATTCTAGCCCTTGTCAGACGACCGATCTCGAAAGAGTTTAATATGTTGTCAGATGGAATAGTTTGACAGCCGCCAGCGCTGTTATGAACGTTTCTTTGAACGCATTTACGATTCGAGGTAGTGTTTTTTCATATTCTTTTATTTCTTAACCTATCGAATATTGAAGGATTTAAAATACTGCTAATAACACAATATATTGGAAAGAGTTTAAATAGTAATTTGTACCTCGGTACATGTTTTGGCCGAAAAAAAAACACCTCCTTTTCAGTAAGTCTAACCAAAGATATCCAAGCAGAAAAACACTTGTTGACGCCTTGCATGTGTGCGTGCACAATCACTATACACACGCATACGGCGCGGGAGCGGGAGCCGACGCCGACGCGCAGACGGCAGCGGTGAGCGCGGGGAACCGGCGCGGCGCAGTGTCACAGATTACTAATATGCGCAGTGTGCGGTGCGCGCCCCTCAGTCTGTCGACGAAATCACGACACCGGTCGCAGTGTGTCGATTTGCTCAATCTCAATATTATTTTCTTTATTGTCGTTACTGATGTAAAAATGTCATTAGAGCATTAAACCAATATTATTATACTTGGGAGTCTCCTTGGAACCCGGTGCGTCTATCGTCAACGCGAGCATGGTCGAAAAGCTTGTTGTTTCATCCAGAGCCACAGCGGCGATTTTTTTCAACTCCCCCGTCTTACCCCGCCCCGACCCCGCACATTTCGTCTCCCACGCATCTCGTACCGCGTAACGCGATGACATTGAACGAAAAATAGTGTTCGAAAATTTCTTAAACTTGATCCAGGAAATACGTGTTTTTGAATAAGTCTTACAAGTGTGTGGAATAAATATTTGTCATTAAGAATCTCCATTACATATGCAAGGTTTCTATCATGATGATTTCTTTACTTTTAGAGTTTATGAGTACATTATGAACGGCCAAAGTTCAGGTAAAATTTCTACAAAACAGCCATTTTTGGAGGCTTATACTAAATTTGTTTCCACATTTTTTTTAATTTTTGCTCCCATAGAAACCTAGATAAATTTCAATACCTACTCGACCCAAATGTATGGGACAGCTGATTATTTTTTTACGGTTTCGATGGTGGTCTCATAGAGAAAGTTGTTCAGTTTGATGGTCCGTACCACAGTATTCCATATGATTATACCCTTTCTGATACACGCTGCAGTGCACAAAATACCTATTAGTTCAAAAAAATCAAAGTTAAATGTGTAACAACTGCATAATCACGTACCTACGAGCGTTTGTATGAAAAGTATGACGGGTTGGCCGCTCTTAACCTCACCGAGTCCACCCTTTCGCTGCCCGCATTCCAGAGTTCTACATTGATTAAAGTGATTTTATTTTGACTTCATGGATGTGTTTATTCTAGAGTACCGTCGGCAATTTAATATTTTAGGTCAAAATAAAATCACTTTAATCAGTGTTTTTTTTTGCTTGGATATCATTGGTTAGACGTACACACGGCTACACATCAAGCTATACATTTCCAGTGTAAGCTGACCTCGCATTGTACGAAAATCCTATACAATGAGAGATCAGCGTAAATTGGGAATGTATAGCTTGATGTGTAGCCGTGTGTACCGGTAGTATTAGATATTAGGTAGTTACACACTTGTATTGAACGGACCATTGTGAGAGAATGGTGTCTTTAGCACCGATTGTGAACAGAATCCCAAGATCTTCTCGAAAACACATTTGTAAGACCTGAAAATTAAAAAAATATATATTTACATAACCATAATCAGCGGAGCAGAGCAGCGGTGGCCCAGTGGTGGCGGCCCTGACTCGTAGGTCGTGGGTTCGAACCCATCAGGCGCAATACTTTGTGTAATTTATTAAATCGCCACTGCTTTCGAAAACAGTGAAGGAAAACATCGTGAGGAAACCGGCATGTCCTAGAACCAAAAAATCGAAGACATGTGACATCTACCAACCCGCACTGGGCCCGCGTGGTGGATTATAGCCCATTCCCTCTCATAGAGAGAAGGCCGTGTGTCCCAGCAGTGGTAACATTATAGGCTAGTTATGCTAACCATAACCAACCATAAGTAAAGTAATGGTGCTCGAGGAGCTAGGGTGGATCCTTGTTTATTATATAAATGGGTGGATCGAATAAATTTCCCACCCGAACGCAAAATACGCGCTTGGACGCAACTCCACGTTGCGGACGCCGGACACCAGCCCGTTATCCAATTCAATACAAAGTAATGGTCCGAACCATATCTTATGCTTGAAGGTGGACATTAGGTCAGTGGGTCGTCTTAGGGGCGGATTGGTAGGAGTTGGAGTATACGCCCCCCTATGAGCAGCAAAGAAACGAAAAAAACATTTTTTTGATCGAAAAAAACTTGTTTGGGACAAAAAAATTCGGACTTTGAAGATTTTTTTTTTTGAAATTTCCCAATTTTATTGCAGAATCGGGTTGACCTAGACCATAGAAACCATTTAGGGCCATCCCGTCCATCCATACATGTATACATGGTCCTCCGACGCACCGTTTACGAATTAGTTTTTTTTAGCCTAAGTTTTTTTTTTTATTACTTTAATAACCTTGCGCTCACATTTTCGCGATTATCTCGAAAACTGTGCGTCCTAGGCAAAATATAAAAAAAAAATCCCCGTGATCCCAACATGAATTAGCGGAAAATATTCCGTTTAAAAAAAAACTAATGCCCGTAATTTTCCCCGTGCAGGGCACGCCACAATAGTGGTGATAATAAGTCTTTGAGGAATAGCTAGAGCCCCCACCTTCCACCTGACGCAGGTCCTTACCGGACACGGTTGTTTTGGGAGGTTTCTGCACCGAATCGGGCGGAAGGAGGAAACGACCAGGTGTTACCATTGCGAGGATCGCCCGGAGGACACGGTGGAGCACTCCGTGGAGGTCTGCTCCGCGTGTGCGGAGCACCGCCGAGAGGGAATGGGAAGGCGTGACTTCCTTCTGCGAACCAGTCATGCTAGTGAAAGAGGTGGCGGAACGTGAGAGAGAGAGAACCTCACGTCCCGACCGGCCACCGTAGGCGTGGGTCTGTGGACGGTGAGTAATGAGTTAACTCGTCGTTCGTCCGTCTTATGAAGACGGGCCGTGTCGCGTTCGAGTTCCACGCGCGCCTCAAAGAGATGTGAGCAAAATAGCTGATGCCTGCGGGGGCTGCGGGACTGTTCGAAAGAGATACTGCGGCCCTGGAACACAAAGGGCTAAGAAGGAACATAGGTGGGTTTTAGTCAGTACAAGTCTGACACTCACTTCCGCTCCGCCCAAAGCGGGAAGAGTCCTTTGATGAGGTCCCACCCAAAAAAAAAAACAAGACTACAGTCAAACCGACCGGACATTTGCTACGATTCTACGATTCGATTCCTGAATAAAAAAAAACGGCCAAGTGCGAGTCGTACTCACCCGCACACAGGGTTCCGTAGCACCAAACAATATAACAAAAATATTTTGAAGGCATTCATATTATGTTGTATTGTTTACATTCAACAGCAAATCTACATTTGTTTTTCACAGTATGTTAATGAAAAACAAAGTTTTTGCTGCAGTTTGATGAAAAAGTATCATATCTCAAAAACTAAACATCAAATCTTATTCAAAACAATTTTGGTTGAAAGTTTTATATACGTTCTACAATCCTAAATTTTTTCAGAATTTTCGTCCTCTTACTTTAGAAATTAGAGACAAATTTTACCACTTTGGAAGTATCTATCTTTCAGACGATTGACTTTTCTTTTTTTACTTTTTTTTTTAAAGACCTATATAAAGACACCTCGTAGTTTCAGTTCCATGTATGGGGGCCCATCTTTTATATTTCTTATTTTTATGTAAAAATCGTAAAGCGGTTGGCAGAATACATCTAACTACTCAGTTTCAACTGTGTAGTCCTAATAGTTTCGGAATAAAATGGCTGTGACATACACGGACAGACAGACAGACCGACAGACATGGCGAATCTATAAGGGTTCCGCTTTTTGCCATTCGGCTACGGAACCCTAAAAACGAAAAAATAGTGCTAGCGCAACGCGTACGTAACACCAGTGACGTAGCTAATGTAAAATAATGTCTTTATGTAAACCTTTCACTTGTTGATAAATCTCGTTGGGGCCTGCCAGATAGACTCACACAAAGACCCTTCTAATATTATAAATGTTTATAGTTTGTAAGGATGGATGTTTGCTACTCTTACACGCATAAACTGCTAAACGGATTTGGATGAAATTCAGCACACAGATAGTTTATAACCTGGATTAACACATAGGATACTTTTTTATCCCGGTAGTATGACGACAATTATCGAACTCCACGCGGGCGAAGCCGCGGCCATAAGCTATAGTCAACTATAAATACTTATTATTTCAAAAAGGCAACGGGCATTATTTTGTAAAAAGGTCACGCAGGTTACAAAATTGATTTTTTGAAATTTATACATATATAATATAATTCATTTTATTATTCTCTGTGCATTTTTATTTTCCTATCATGAATGTGTAGACACAAAAATATGGTCGGTATGATCTCTGCATTTATCTTGGGAATAGGTATATGTAGAAAAGGCCTCGCTGTTTCGTCATGGCCCACGTCTAGATTAGCACACGCTACGTAGCCTACGCCTTCGCCACTGGGTAACACCTCGCTGACCTCGCCCAGGAATCGCCACGGTTAACCGGTCCCGCATCCACCTAATTGAGCAGCTCAATCAAAAGACTTGCTATTATAGGAAACTGTAAACCTGTTAGATACCTTAGATGGATGTGCCAGCAGCGCGACATGTTTCCACGGATTGCCGTCGAGTGGCATCTTCTGCAAGCCGACCACGTCCTTACACAGAAACAGAAGATACTTGCTGGTCTTTTTGTCCTCTGTCCTGGTGATCAGCTGCATCTTGCTGACGGGGTAGTCGTATCGAGGACCCAGCACCGTCCCGAGGGTCATGGTAGTCGCGTAGTTCACTATCTTGTACTTGAACTGTGGAATTGAACTGATGGGACTTGCTCCAGACAAGTCAATGTATTAAAAGTGCTTGTTTGAATTTACGAAACAGAGTAAAACTCAAGTGCCAACTTGTGTACCTACGACACTTTCAAGAGTTAACGAGATATGTGCCATTAATGGATAGGATACTACCGGCTTTCAGTAACTCGAGGAGACCATTTTTGGTGGATTGCAACGCTCTGCTCATCGTCAAAAGATGACATTCTAGTTTTAGCAGTGCGAAATTTTTTAAACCATTCCTTTGGTTAAATATTTTCGCACTGCTAGAATTTCCTTTGGGTATCACTTAGTGTAGGCGCCTCACATATGCGTGGACTACCGCGGGGAGGGCGCGGGGCTCGGGGCACCGAACCCGGCTGCGCGAGCGCCGCTGCGCGCCCTACCACTCACTGAGCTCACAGACGCGGGCCACTACGGGCATTTCTTTGTAATGTCTTCACACGTTGCATTTTATGTTAATTTTGGTATTACACCTATATTTATATACAGTCCACTAGTTTTCTTATAAAGTCCCAACCGAAGTCTAAACATTGGTCCTTCGAGCCGGACAACAAGGACAACATGAATTTAAGTTATTAAAGTCTTATAGAAGCCAACGCTTGTATGTCTTTGTAATGACAATTCGAAAACCAGTTAATTACACCTCAACAGTCACCATTCAGAGCAAAAACTTCCAAGAGATTCTGTAAAAACACATACACAAATATTCATGATAAACAATTACTTCATCAGTAGCCAGAAGTATGGTCGGTAAATTAGACCTGCATTCTTCAGGCCGCTGCAGTACTTCGTCTGGTGTGGGCCACACAATGGCGGTCAGTGGCACCGCAGTCTGGTCCACCCGGTCCAGACTCTGGATCTCGAGGATACCTAAAAAAAACTTGTGTGTCAGTCTCGCCGCATATCATACTCATAAAATTTGAAAGAATGCTTTCAAGTACTACTTATAGAAGAATGGCTCCTGAAATATCCATAATCCATAGCTCTAGAATCAGAGTTTCAAATGTTTTTTAATGTATGCCATTATTTTTTTAACTTGATTTGGTGTAGCGTTTCTAAAATGAAACCTACGTCTGCCACTGCTTTTTTGGTCTAGTGGTCGCAAGCGCGACTGCTGAACAATGGCTCCTGGATTCGATCCCCGGGCAGAGTGTTATTGGGTTCAGGAATTTCTCAGTAGCAGTCATGGAGTACCCACAGATGTGCCCGGTTGATGGCAATAGGCTCGCCCCCTATTGCATGGGACTTTAACATAAGTGGCGTAATATGAATTGACCAGGTTTACCTAAAGTGTTGGCAGACTAACAGCGAGATGGTGGATGACACTCAAGATCGCAGGAAGAACCTGGTTGAGAATCGCGTAGACCAGGGAAGAATAAACCAAAAGGGAGGATGTCTATAGTCAGCAGTGTGTGGAACAAGGTTGCCTATGATGATGAACAGTGGCTGTTCGTCTATGTGAGATTTAATTTTGATGATGATAATTTTAGGCCGTGGCAACGTTTTAAAAAAAAACCTCTTTTCGCTCCCCTACCTCCGCCGCTGGCCGCGATGTCGTACTCCACCATGCAGCGGTCCAGGCCCAGCGAGACCAGCCTGTACTCTCCCTTGTCGGTCTTGGCGGGGAGGAAGGTGACGGCAGTGATCTCCTTGTAGTGCGAGCGGTGTTTACCGATGAACATCCAACAGTACGATGTACAGTCGTACTTGTAAACACAAACTGTTCTGTTGTCGTCCTGCAATTGCAGATTTGCTTTAGTTTCAGTTCTACCTGGTCATTATCTGCCTAAACTTTTCCCAAATATGTTGGGGTCGGCTGCCAGTCTAGCCGGATGCAGCTGAATATTTTAGCTCCAGTATTTTACATAGCGAATGCCTATCTGACCTCCACAATCCAGTTAGTACTAGGCAATACGATACCTCTTGGTAAGACTGGTTGTCAGACTTTTTGTGTCACGACTACCTGTAACGACTGTCAAAGATCTACAGATGACAGCCGGGACCAACGGCTTATCCTGCTTTCCGAGGCATGGAGGAAACTCGGTATGTAGGTAATGGGCGGTCACCCATCCACAGACCAACCTAGGCAAGCACGGCTTAACCTAAAGGTCGACCCAAGTGGCTGTTATTATTTTGCCTCGAGCAATTATCGAACCAAATAATCGAAGACCTGTATGATATCAACCAACCCGCCCTGGATCCGAATATTGAATTACGATCAACTCCATCACAGGCATGAGAGCAGCGGTGGCCCAGTGGTATCGGCCCCGACTTACGAACAATAAGTCGTGGGTTCGAACCCAGGTAGGCGCATTACTTTGTGTAATTTATTTCATCACCACTGCTCTAAAAAACGGTGAAGGAAAACATCGTGAGGAAACCGGGCATGTCCTAGAACCATAAATTCGAAGACATGTGACGTCTACCAACCCGCACTGGGGCAGCTTAGTGGATTATAGCCCATTCCCTCTCATAGAGAGGAGGCCGTCCCAGCAGTGGGAACATTATAGGCTGATTATGCAACTCCATCACACAGTCAGAAGGAACATCATGCTCAGTATGTACCGACTTCTTATTCTGTTTGTTAGTAAAGTGTGCTTCGATTATATAGATATTCTTACAGCAGTAGCCATGTTTTTGGAGTCGACACTGTAGCTCATATAGCGGATACCGCCATGGGTGTCGAAGAAAGGCTCCGGGCTCACGATGTCTATGCTCATGGGGTCGAAAAACAGAATTTGGCCCGTGTTCAGGCCGCAGGAGAGGTGCATACCTACAACCAATTTGTATTAATGTTTACTGACTTGATTAAGGATCGCGCCCAAGGCAACTAAGGCCTTCGGATGCTTGCATAAAGATACATGTTTCCAGGAGAGGCGTACGGATCGGCACCGATGGTGCGGCGGGTAAAATAAACAAAATGGGTAGGTAAATAAACAGGGTGGAAGGGATGGACGTTGACTCGTAAACGGTTACAGATCGCAGTACGTAAGTTGAACTATGACCTTGAATGCGCACTAACACATTTTCGGGTTTCAATCGGTCTCAATCCATAATTGTACCTGCGCGGACGACCGCCATTTTGGTTCAACTTACGTGTGCGATCTGTACCACTTATTTGACTACTTTCAGACTCGGACAAGTTACGGACAAACTTTGCGTACTCTACTATAAAAATCTTGGTCGGATCTCTTGAAATAACATGATCTTGGAGGTCCCTTAATGTTTTCAAGTACTACGTATGTTCTAAAACAAAGCAGGTCACGTCACCTGACGGCGCGTACTGCATGCAGGTGACGGATAGCTCGGGAACGGTGATGTTATAGTTGCAGTTGATGGAGTCGTCGTCAGGGGGCACCACTGTCGTGTACACGCTGCGCAGGTCCAGCCGCCGGATCAGCTTGTGTTCCATGAAGTTGAACAGCTCCACCACGCCGTCTTTGTAACCCACGCATAGGAGGGGTCTATGAGTGGTACATACAAAGAAAAAAAAAGGTTTATTTGGCCGCACCAAAAAGGTTACAGGCCTGCTATTATGTATGTTCTATACTTTTTTTAAAATAATAGGATAAAATTAGGTTTATCTATCAATATTGAACGCAATACAAAGTTTTCCGTGCTATTTACCATTGAGGTATTCTCTCGTGAAGAGGCGATCCTGGGTGCAAGATCAAGTCATGTCTATCATAAAAATGTCAATAGAACCAAAGTTGTGTGCAAAACAGCTCAATCGGTTGGAGGGGGGAACTGGTTTAAAATTCAGTTGTATGATTTGACCAATACATACTAAGAAACAAACTAACAAGGAAATTTTTATTGAATTGTCACAAAAGAATTTTGCGATGAAAATTTTACTCCGATGTGTGTTAAATAAAGTCTTTAACTTTTCGTATGCCGAGTATATAGACACAAATAAAAACCTATTGTGTCTCGCGTGGATCTACGTTCCCGGCACACGAAGGGTTAAAATGTGTTGTTTCGTGTGTAAATAAAAGTTTCTAATAAAAAAGAGGCCTCACTTCTCCGGATGTACGGTGAGGGACAGGACGCAAGATCTCTTGTTGTTTAAAATAGTTTTGTACTTCTCGGTGACAAAGTCCACAAATCCAACTCCTTGGTTATGTGTGCCTGCGGTAACATACAAGTTCGTAGCTAAGTAGAGGGACTACTTAGATACGGCGGCTTGGAAAAGAAAAAGGCGCTAGATTAGATTATCTTGTGTTCAGTATTATTTTCTTGCTGCTGCTTTGTGATCTCTGTTTCTTTGATATAAAGTACTCACAACTTCTAATTTTTATAACATTAACAAAAAGTACAAGCGAAGCCCCAAACCACAGTATAAATATGGAACAGTATGGAAACTAGGCTTAGTTGTTAAAATAATTACCTACTCTCCATTGCAGCATTAAGGTTGTCACTCATAATGTTTTTGAAATTGAAATTTATTTATGAAAATATTGTCTAGTGTATTGATCAAACAATCGAGTTGAAGTAGTTTATAACACGGAACAGTTTATTATTAACACAAAATAACTTGTAGAAGTATATAAATTACACTTCATCATCATCATCATATCAGCCCGGAATCACCCACTGCTGGGTATAGGCCTCCCCTTTTTTCTGCCACACTTCCCGGTTCCGTGCGTCCCTTATCCAGGTGTTTCCCGCGACTTTGACGATTAAATTAAATTACACTTGGCTTTGTCAATATGGCGTAACCTTTTACATGTTTTGGCGTGACCGCGTGAGCCGCAGAAAGGCGAAAACGTTTCGTGCGCTCCTCCTTTGAAACTACAGTTGCTCTTTAATAGATTTTCAACTTTATGCTCTAGGGTATAAAGTTGAAAATCTATTAAAAGACAAACTCTATCTCGTCGACGACGGCTTAGAGAATGGCATAACAGGACGCATGTGTGGCGCCGATGCCTGGTTAACCCAGCGGCTGCGCACCGTACCGCGTTACAACCCGAAAATGCATGTGACAGTAATTAAAAAAACCATAACATTAAAAAAAATACCTTCATTCTCCATACTTACAAATTAGTAACTAAAAAATACTTACGTCTGCTACGACACGTCCGAAATGCTTTATTATTATATTTTATGGTGTAGGTAATAAATTCTCATTCTAATAAAGAGTTTATTTAAATAAACAATTGGGAAACAAGGACAGGATACTATAAAACCTATATTTTCTAATTCTTTGTAAATTAATGCAGCTATTTTGCAATTAATGTGTTTTCTTTTAAAGCAGTAACGAAAAATTTCATACAACTATGTAGTAAGCTTCGGTTAGTATCTTAGCTGTATTAATAATAAGCCGCCATCTTGGGTTAACAACAACTTGGGTCAACACCCTCGAAAACCATGAAAACGACACCCATGACAAAAAACTTGACATTTTTTGCAGCCGCCCTCTTCGATTGACACTTTGACAGCTCTATCGGCTTCAACACTCTCGAAAACCATGAAAACGACACCCATGACGAAAAACTTGACATTTTTTGCAGCCGCCATCTTGGATTGACATTTTGACAGCACTATCGGCTTCAACACCCTCGAAAACCACGAAATCAATACCCATGATGATAAATTTGTAGCAGCCGCCATGTTGGATTTACAAATAAATTCACGAATTTATAATGATCGATCACACGGACTTTAATTCCATAACGAATAAAACAATAAATCATTCTTCCCGATCTAAATCAGCAGGGAGTTGAAAAAACGAAAGCTCCGATTTTGATAACGCCGGCGCCGTGTTTAAACACCCATAGGCTACGCAATACGTACGTGGCATTTAAAAAAAAATCCGGAGTTAAAACTTACTTGACGACTACTCGTCTTGACGCGACAGTCACGACTGAGCGCACTCCGATGTCCGCTTCGGGGTCTCGTAGGTGCGCGCGTTTGTGTGCGTGTGCCGATTCAACCGTTAGTACGTAGTTTCCGTACTGTTCCATATTTATATTGTGCCCAAACAAAGCCCAAGTAAATCGGTTGCATAATATTTTCAAGGACATAGAGGCTTATCAAGGGTAAGAAGCGTAGCAAGAGAACGCGGCGTAGCATGTGTTACGGCGTAGCATGTATTACGGCGGAGCATGTACTACGGCGTAGCATGGTTACGCAGCGTAGCAAAGGTCGTAGCAAGAGAAAATAGCCGCGTAGCATGGTTACACAATGTAGCAAAGGTCGTAGCAAGGGAAAGTAGCCGGGTAGCATGCAAGTTTACGAAGTAACATGATGATGATATCATCAAATATGTATATGAAATTACAAAAAAAAAAAAAAAAAAACTTTTATTGTCTCACTTCTGGGCAAAGGGCTCCTCCGTATCATTCCAGATAATCTTCTCCTGCGCCACCTCGAAGCCAATAAAAAAATTAAAATGTTCTTACAAACAATGAAGTCCCTGACAAGGAATTGTTTGCCATCGACGGTCGCATTAGTGGGAAGACGCATCTTTATGAGTTTCTGCTTGTTCTCGCCAGTTTCCGGGTCCTTCTCCACTACCACCTTCTCCCAACAGGGGCACGGCGTGTTACCTGCGATAGTGGAATTCACACAACATAACATTATTGCTGGTCTGCTGGAAGACATATCTCAAGAAAAACACACCGGCCACCCACCTCGTACTTTTGTACCTATTCAAAGTTATAATGCTGTTTTCAAATGTGTTTTATCGTGGTTGCTTATTTAGACATCACGCTTGTTTCCCAAAGGCTTAGGCAGAGCCGTAATGGCAAGAGTGAGTGTGTGATCCTGGGTTCAAGTTCTGTGACGGGCAAAGTGTATTTTCAATAAGAAATGTCACAGCAGCACTCATGAGTTTGGATTTGTGCTCAGTTGATGGCAATAGATTACCCATAGGAAGGAAAACTATCACTTAGGCAAAACAGACAATGAAGAAATGTGGGTTCCATTCTCTTTCGGCGAATTCAGGCATGATGTTTTTCATGACTCAATACCACAGCATCCTCTACCAGCCGACCGACCTTCGAAGGAAACAGGACAGCGTTGTGATAGGGCCTACTAATCAAACCATTTCTTAACGTTATGCTTACATTTAGGATCCAGTATCACGTAGCTCCTCGGCGACACGTTGAAGCTGAGCCCCTTCACGCGGTCCACTGTGAAGCCGTGCACCCAGTACACCAGCTTGAGCTGGTCGTCGTAGAAGTGGATCTCGCCGGCACTGTTGCCCGTCACTATTACACTGGTGAAGAGTATCCAATCAGTCTTCATCATTGTCACCGTCTGCCTGGACTTCTCTAAAGGCTGGTCAGCTTACAGCCTAACCGGATGCAGCTGAATACCCAGTATTTTACGTGCAGTAACAGGAACCCCTTGTTAAAGCTGAATTCAGGCTTCTGACTACCAAAGA
Organism: Eugnorisma glareosa; assembly: GCA_947578425.1. Taxonomy (NCBI): domain Eukaryota; kingdom Metazoa; phylum Arthropoda; class Insecta; order Lepidoptera; family Noctuidae; genus Eugnorisma; species Eugnorisma glareosa. Next base: position 19,749,209 of record OX387966.1, on the reverse strand, counting down.
TATACTTACTAAACTCTACTTAAGGACTGTCAAAGATCTACTTACAAACAACAGCAAGGACCAACAGGTTACCGTGCTCTCCGAGGCGTAAAGTGGTCTCGGTATATAGCGTGGAATGGCCAGTTATTTTGTCGTCGTTAATTTAAAAAAAAATGTTTCATACATTTTGACGGTGCACTTTTTTAAGAAACAACAGGTCTTTTTTTAATAACGACGAAAAATTGTCTAGTAGGATATTAATGAACAGGTCGGAATGATGTACTGAATACGTGGTAGTCGTATGTGCGTCAATGTCCCATCCACCCTGTATACCCACCCAGCATATATTTAGCCAAGATGGGGAACTCAATATTTTCATCATGGTCATTCAACCGAGAAGCATTCACTGCTGGACAAGGCATGGCCACTATCACCGGGTAAGTAAATCCCCGCGATCTCCACCGCTCATCGCTTTAACTTTGCAACTGTTTTCTAGTCAACTTGGTTGTGAACTCGGCACAGTTTTTGAAAAACTCATCAGAACAAACCATAGCTCATAGCTACCATTATACATTTAACGGAACTTGCTACTTTTGCATTCCCCTATTTATAACTAAGTACTAAATCAATTATTTTAAAACTAACTCATCGACATTTTTAATGACATGAATCATTCTCTTATTCAACTTTAACATCTTGATGTATTTCAGCTTGTCGATGTCATCGGAATCCTCCCCGGTCAGGTCATATGCCAGGGAGTAGCCGTACAGCAGCACGGCCCCACGGCTGGTCCCAACTATTATCTGAGAGGTACTCTTCACGAATGTGTAACATAGCAGCTTTCCATATTCCGGGTTCACTTTCTCTAGAGCATTCACCTTGAGCTGCCAGCGATTTGTCACTCTTTCAACTCCTCGCTCCATCACAACGATTCTCTGTAATTGATTGCTGTTTCACTTCAAAGTACATCTGGACATCTGGATCAGTACATCTGGTGTTTGCACCAGAACCAAGTATATATGTCAATTGACAAGGATAGCTCATATTTTGGTAAAACTTGTCAGCGAGCAAGAAGGCAGAGGGGGTCAGTGTGCATGGAAGTATTTTTAACATCGTCCCTTGTGAAGGAATATTGAATGTACCACAATGTACTGTTCTAGTCAAGTAACCAGATCTACATAAGCCTTGGCCAGTGCCTAAGTGAAATGATTAGGCCTCTTGGAATGGCTCTGATTCAAGCTTTTGATTCGAAGCTCGAGAATCCATATTTTAAACCTACTCCACTAGGAGGGATATGTTTTTTTCTTCTAAATATACAACTTAATTCTTGAGTACTCACGCTCGCAGCGCCGAGAAAAATATTTTTTCTGGTCATTATCAGAAATTGATCTGTTTTTGATGGGTTAAAACCTATTTCAACGACGCCATCTCGAGGTACACCTGGTGTTTCAAATGTCGCTTAAAAACAGATAAAAGTTTATTATTAATTATTCTGACATTATTAATAATTATTATCAACATTTTCCAAATACGATTATGCACACTAGTGTTTAAGATGTGTTTGTATATGTATTACTAACAAACTGGCTTTTATGATAAATGATTTGATTTTGATTTTGATTTTGGTTGTTCAACTTGTAAAATAATATACGAGGTGAATTTAGGAAGTGTACCGATAACACACAGACACCACCACACCACACGCACCACACCACTACGGCGGTGGACATCATGGAGTACGTGCGTCGGAAGACCAAGTACGTGGCGAGAGTGCAGCTGCTTGAGTCGCGCCGCAACGTCAATTTTAAGGCGTTCGTGGTGCGAATACCAACGTGTTATTTGCATCTCGTCTTGGAGGAGGACTTTTTGCCGCAAGACATAGTGCACAAGTGAAGTGTTACTAACATAGTTTTAAGGTTCTATTTACTAACACAATTTGTATTTTATAATATGTATGTTACTATATATCTATGGGCCAAAGAAGCCTGAAAATAAATGGATGTTGTTGTTGTTGATAACTAACCTGTAATTTAATAAGTACCTCACCAACGGCATACTTGGTGAGGTACTAACCAACACAACCAACCTAAACTAACCAACAATGAAATACACTAAGCAAGATTAGCGGCTTTCTCTTACTGTATCGTACTACGAAATTATCTTAATCTCAAAGTAGTATTCGTTATTTATAAATATTATAAACACTTTTGATAATATTACTTTCCTTTTGAATCGAATTTGTTACCAATTTCAAGGGTATTTTTTTGCACGGAACCCTTATCCTTATTCTTAAATAAAAGTAGCTTAAGTTACTCCCTAGGCCATCTGCTATCTGCCAGTAAAAACCCGTCAAAATCGGTCCAGCCGTTTCGGAGATAGGCGTTTGAAACGGATTTTGTTAAAATTTCAAGGGTTTTAATTTTTTGCGCGAAACCCTAATATTTTTTCTAAAATAAAAATAACCTTTGTTAGACCATATAACAACTTATAACTGCCAGTAAAATTCCCGTCAAAATCGGTTCAGCCGTTTCGGAGATTAGCAGGAACAAACAGAAGAGACAAAAAGTGAAAAAAATGTGTTTTTGTTTTATGTATTGTACATATGCATTCAGTAAAGAGCTGTTATTTTGGTATTTTATTTATTTGTGTGTATAGATAAAGATGTATCTAAGATAAAAATACATTAATTGCTCTGACTATACACCACCAACATTCCCAATCACAACCTACCCAGTTCCCACACTATGTTGAACTTACCGTGCGGAATCTCTTCACCGTAAGACCAAATCCACCAGTACAGCACCATTTTCTCAGAAGGGTACGCTAAAGTTAGCATATATTTAGCATCAGCGCTGAGGGCCACTTTGGCGATCTTTGCATTTCCGTGCGGCGTGAAGTATGTCTTCTGAGGGAACAGGTCCTTGAAGTCCCATACTATGAGCACATTTTCTGGCCCAGAGTCAGCAGTCACCAGCCATTTACCCGTCTGGTCCGATGCTATGCATGTGATCACGTGTCTCTGTAAGAAGATACACGGTGAAATGATGAGCACAAGTAGGTACTAGTGATTAGAAAAACCATAATTGTCATAGTGACAGAGAGATGGAGTGATATAGCAAAATATCATGTGCACCATCTTTTCGCAGCGAGGAAACACTTTTCGCTTCATTAAACACTTCAAGTCGCGTAGTCTGTACATGCAGTGATCAGAGAATTAAATGTGTTGGATGATGGTGCTGATCGTGATCTTTATGGCGTGCTAACACTTGCTGGAGTCTGCCTCATTCGGCACAGCCTTATGGCAAAATTTGACATTCTATTTTGCTACCTCGCCTGGACCCGGTCTTGCAGGTAGCAGCATCCATGATCTAAAGGACCAAGACTCTCACGTGTCCTTTCAGCAGCCACATTTGGTCCGTCGTCCAGTTGTACAAGACCCCGCAGTTGGAGGCCGAGTAGAACAGCGTGGTGCTGCCGTTATTGTTCAGGTTGATCACTCCCACTTTGTGGTTGTACCCGTTCATCCAGCGCAATTTCTGCATCGAAAAGTTTATTAGTTTGTGTACTTTTCAGTTCTCTCTAAGTAGGTTTACGTTTAACGTAACGTTCAGGGAAGGTATAGCTACATTTCATATTGATAATATCCGGCTTTGTAATTTTTTCTAGGCCTTGATGAAAATAGTTTGCCTCTCAGTCTGCTTGGTTTCTCCAACAAGCTTTGTGCGAGCTGCGCGGTTGGCTAAGTCTGTGTGGGTCAAGTACTATTGTACCTATACAAGGTGGATACGGGACAAAACTGTTACCACGTAAGTACTCATTACATCACTCTGAACCCAATCCATCGAAATCTTTCGTCGAAAATTAAATAAAAAGAATGTATGGAACGGCTGATTTTTTTTACAAAATTACCGATGAACAATTTATATGTGTTTTAGAATGATGTACTAAGTACGGGTAAGCGTTTGCGCGTAAGTGTAGCTTCTACTCTTTAAAGAAAGCTAACGCTGTGGTGAAAAGATAAGATCAGTATGTTATTGGATTTAACTGTTATTGTCTCAGTAGTTTCCTAGGATCTGTATTTTTGGCCGGTGGTGAAATTAAGCACTACGAAGTTATCTGATGAAATGTGGGCTACCAATCCCTTCTGGGAATACAGGCGTGCAATAATCGTTTTGTTCGATTTATTCCTCGCCTTGCAGTCAAAAGTATTTCAATCAAAATTATTTATGTTTTATGAGAAACTATATACCTAATAAAAACGTGCACTTACAAAAGGAGCAGGCTTTTGTATTCCTGGACTAATACCGAGTTCCTCATGGTATCTTGTAAATAATCTGGATGGACTTTGGTATAGTCTTTGCAAGTTGCCTTGTGGAATCACTGACATACTAGAAACCTTAAATTTGTCTCTTGATCTCGACATTTTGAATAAGTAGCTATGTTTTGTTACTTTATTTTTAACTTTCGTAATATCGTGCTCTAATTCAATATCAAATAACAACACACACAGCAATCAACAGTAACCTGACACTATCTGTCATTCTATATGTTTTTTACACAGGTTTTGTTTTATACGATGAAGGTACTAGTATATATATGATGCTCGAAGGTTTTGCGTTGCTCTACACCTACGCACACGTTGGACAGTTAAACCTATTAGTGGTCTATAAAAATGCCACAATAAATAAATAAATATTCTATGCTAACACAACAAAAAACGATGATTTTTCAAAGATTGACATAGTGCGTAGCACTGAACAGACACAATACACGTCATACACAGGCTGGAAGCGAGACCGACGATCATTCCGAACTCCGCCACAGATATATCATGGGTAATTTCAAAAATATCAGCCGTTCCATACATTTTCACCGTTTAGGTACTTATTGCACTTTTATAGGACACAGCTGTTTTTACGGTTCCGTAGCTGAATGGCAAAAAACGGAACCCTTATTGATTCGCCAAGTCTGTCTGTCTGTCTGTCTGTCTTTCCGTGTATGTCACAGACACTTTATTCCGAAACTATTAGGACTACACAGTTCAAACTTAGTAGGTAGATGTATTCTGTGAACCCTTTACGGTTTTATACAAAAATAAAAAATATATAAGATTAAAGGGGGTCTCCCCATACATAGTAACTGAAACTAAAAAATATTTTTTTCATCAAACCTATACGTGCGGGGTGTCTATAGATAGGTCTTTAAAAATGACATTGAGGTTCCTAAAACCATTTTTTCTCAGAGTCAATCGTCTGAAAGATATATACTTCCAAAGAGGTAAAATGTGTGTGTCCCCCCTCTAATTTCTAAAGTAGTCTCCTTTTACTTTAGAAAAAATCTGAAAAAAATATAGGATTATAGAACGTAAAAAAAACTTACAACCAAAATTGGTTTGAATAAGATTTGATGTTTATTTTTTGAGATATGGGACTTTTTCATCAAACTGCTACAACAACTTTGTTTATCATTAAAATACTATGAAAAACAAATTTAGTTTTGCTGTTGAATGTAAAACAATACAACATATGAATGACCCTTCAAAATATTTTTATTATATTGTTTGGTGCTACGGAACCCTATGTGCGTGTGAGTACGACTCACACTTAGCCAGTTTTTTTTTAAGTTACCGATGAAGCGTTAAGCGTTTTTGCGCCGGTGCTCCTCCATCCTCTATAGTTATGCGTGCCTATGTAATTCTATCGTATTCTTTATTTAAATTTTTATGTGATATTCTTCGCGACCTGTCTGTTATATCAGTCGGTTCGATACCCGCGACAGGCGCGTGAAAAATCGGTCATTCGCAAGGGCGTCGTCACCTCGAATTGGATAGGTTTTCGCGTCGATGTCCTTTCCACCCCGTATGTGTAATATGTTCTTCAGTGTTAGATACCCGCGATCGTTACCAGCTCAACTATTATCAACCATTTAAAATGCTGGAGCTCCGGAGTCTGACTTGGACGATTTGTTGCCAGGTTACCGTTTTAGACTTGAGCCGGTCAGAACAAAATGTCTTTATTGCAATTACAGCGACCAATTTATGATGTGATACATAACAGGCGCAATGTGGATGTACACTGCTTAACCCTTCCCTACGCTAATATTAAAAAGAGCATAAAGATATGTATTTTTGTGTGTATGTTTGTAATGAATAAACTCAAAAACTACTGCGTCGATTTCAAAAATTCTTTCACCATTAAAAAGCTACATTCACACTGAGTAACTTGCGAAGCCGGGACGGAACACTAGTTGTTCATAAAGAAATAAAACTAACTCATTTTGCTGAATTGTGACGACAAACGATTCCTATACAATATGTTAAACAAGAATCTGTGTGGTCTGGTATACGACCACTAAAAACCCGACCTGAAACAATGATTGTTTTTCTCAGTTTGTAGCCTATGTTACCAGGGCCATAATAACGAATCGATTGACACCGTATTCATCAAAATCGGATGATTAGTTTAGGCGCTACGGAGGAACATACGTAAATACAAACATACAAACAATACTTATAGTCTATTTTAGCAGTTTGGCTTCGTTGTAGTCGGGTAAAAATACTACTCTACACTAGTGAACATAAATTCCACCCATAAAGGTGTAATTAAAAAAGATATGTGATCAATCCTCTCCCAAAAAAAAAATCGTTAAAATCGGATCACTCTGTAAAAGTTGTGAGTGGTCATACATTAAAAATTATGTAAGCGTCGAATTAAGAACTTGTTGCTTTTTTTGTCGGTTAAAAGTCTAAGAATAAAAGGAACACGCGTAGCATGAGCGAGCGAAGCGAGCTCGAAAATTTAAGCACTCCGAATAAGTTACCTTTTCTTTTGACCACAAGTAACCCTGCATTTCATACAAACGCGCGTAAACAACTAACACTACTCGGTAAACGCTCTCATACATCGCCATTTATGTTTGAAATTACTGTGTGTAAATAAAGCCGCAAGGGGGCGAAAAAATGTATGTTTGTAGCAGTACCTAATGCTGCCCACCCTGCCACCCCCTGCGACGCCCATAGTCGTTCTTACCTAGGTATAACACCGGCCTCGGCGAAGACTACCTACCTACTTACTTAAATTATTACCTATTTAAATAAAATATCAATAGTGATGATGAGTTAATGAATAAATATCAATGTTTTCTGTAGGTACACATAGTAGGTAACTGATCTTCCGCCGAAGGTCGTTAACCAGATCACCGCGTCACTGTAGTGAATCATTATCTGGAGCCAAAGGTCGGCCCAGTACAACCCGCTGGGCATTATCGCCCCTCATTCTTCCAACACTAACATGTACGTCAAGAGCGTTTTGTGTTTACTTGGCTTAGTTTGTTACACTGTAACATGCAGGACCATCTACGTGGAACCTAATTCGCCGACTCTTGAACAGGTCAGTGTAATCTCCAATACCTATAGTTACTGTATCTCTGGACTTTAGTGAACCGCGTGTCGTCAAAACAAAAATATGCATTGGTAGATAAGACGTGTGTACATTACTACTTATTTATTTTTAATGAACAAGGTTTTACTAAATGTAGTGATGAATTTTATAGGAATCGAAGTAATGCTCGGACTGTGAACACCTACAGGGTGGACGAGGGTTGTACACTTTTTATAGATAAAAGTTCTGAAGAAGTTCGTTTCGTAGAACCTTTTTCTAATATTATAATTTCATAGAATAATTAATAATATGCAGAATACTTACTTCTAAAATTGTTACAAAGAAAATTTAATGTTTCGATATTCATATCATAGCATAACAAATCAAGCATTCTATAAACTTTTATTGTATAAATAATATAAAACTTATTACGAAGAAAAACATTTTATCGAGTGACAGTTCCAATTCATACCTTTGACAAATGGCATACCCTCCTATAAAATTACAACACCGCGTTCACAAAAACAATGCGGGTAATCTTGTATTAATAGTTACTTCGTATAAACGTAAGTACTGTGTTTATTTTGGAGTTCATATCCATGATGTTATATATGATGATGAGATGTTATATATTATAACCTCATTGTTCATAATCATTATGAACAATGAGGTTACTCCGACAATTACTGTCGGAGTGCCCTAATTTTATTACTGCGACCAATTTCGACGTAGCGCTCGCGCGCCGCTGGCGGCGACTGTGATTATAAAATTACTTGAATTGTATTTCCGGGAAATATATTTAGGTTAGAACGGACGTGACCAACAACGCGCGAGCCGAGCGAGCGAAGCGAGCGAGTGTTTTTGGTTTTTAAAACATTAAGAATCAAATATTTTATGAAACATTTTCGGCGAAACGAAATTCTATGAAATTTCTGTCTGCGAAATAAGGTGACACCCCGACGCACAAATTTTAATGCTTAGAACGTTTTCATACAGAAATTCGTTTATTTCGTTCATTTTGGTATTGCACTTTTATAGGAAAATTATAGGAAACAACTGTTGTTTTTAAATACATATGAAAAATTAAACTCAAGACATTCCAACGTTGGTAATTTTTATACAAGCATTAATTTCTGGGTGTCACATTATTATTTAGGTCGAGAGCTTCTCAATCTGGGTTTCCTATTAATTTTATCATGGCCATTTATCCGCTAACCATTGAGCAAAATATCTATAGCAAAAGTGGCAAAGCAAAACGTACCAGATCGACTACCTCCAACCATTTCCGTCATCATCACGTCGCTGCCGCGCCGCCGAGATAAATTCTTTTATAAAACTTATTGATTTGCAGCTCAGTTTTCTAAAGAAATATGGCTACTTGCCGGACGTACCAGATGACGCGGACTTCGCATATACGGTCAACTCGATTTCCGAAGCGCTGAAGAAAATGCAAGCCTTCGCCGGTCTCCCGGAAACTGGCACGTTGGATGATGATACCAAACAGGTACCTAACAATTCAATATTAACCAAAATGAGCGCAGACGGAAATATCTTTTTCTGTCAGTGATTAATAAGCCTTATTTCAAGCAACATAAAATGTGAAGTCGTGATAAAACGAAGAAGGTATACAACTTACATATTACCAAGCCAAGAAAAATAAACACCATATGAAAATCCACTTCCTATTTCTCACACACACGCCTGGCTTCTAGCTCTTCAAGAAAAAGCGGTGTGGCGTAAAAGACATCGGAACGTCCGCCATATCTGCGAGGAGTCGAAGATACATCCTGCAGCAAGCATGGAACAAGCATTATATAACGTACAGGTATGTTTAGCACTTACTACCACTTATTAAGCGGCAGATATGTAATAGCAATAGCACATCCAGCTTTAGAAAGAGACTTTTGGGAAGAGACAAACGTACATAATTGCGAGTGACTAAACAACCTGCGAAATTTTTCATAAAGTTCTCAATGTTCATATACCGTATTCTTATTTTACGGCTGGGGATGAGGTAGGTAGTTTTTGTTTCGACTGAACTTGCAGACAGTGTACAGACCTACAGCTTGTGGCATTATCATTATAATATGGCATAATGTCGGAATAGAACTTGTATGTATTTGTCTTGTTCTCCTCTTTTCCTATCGTCGCAATGGCGTATGTATTGTATTACACAATTTTGTTCCCTCTGGGTGTCAATGCATGCAGGACGAGATGGACCATAATTTGTAACTCAATACGCAAGTATCTGCGTCTTTGTCTCCATATGTGTGCATAAAAGCAGCGGTGGCCCATTGGTGGCGGCCCCGACTTACGAACAGTAAGTCGTGGGTTCGAACCCAGGCAGGCGCATTACTATGTGTAATTTATTTCGTCACCACTGCTCTAAGAAACGGTGAAAGACATCATCGTGAGGAAACCGGCATGTCCTAGAACCTAAAATTCGAAGACATGTGACATCTACCAACCCACACTGAGCCCGCTTGATGGATTATAGCCCATTCCTGCTCACCGAGAGGAGGCCGTGTGTCACAGCAGTGGGGACATTATAGGCTGATAATGCTGTGTGCCTATTACCATCATCCGGAGACACATAGAGACTCCGTGTTGCTACTGATAAATTCCTGATGGAGAAACTCAATAATACTTTCGGATTACACGGGTCTTAAAAAAAGAGAAAAGTACCTGTAATCCCGGAAGGGCCCAACCCTTCGTCAAAGGGTCCAACTCTAACAGGTGTGATGTTAAGTTCTGTAAGTCTATCTGTGTGGTTTCAGAGTGGTGAACGGCTCCAGCACTTTGAAGAAGGCCCGCGTGGAGGAGCTGATGGAGATGGGCCTGAAAGTGTGGGCGCCGCACGGCAACCTGGTCTTCAGCAGTATCGACCAGGGCCGCGCAGATATACAGGTGTCTTTCGTCAATGGCGACCATGGAGACGGGTAAACTAGTGATTGTTTTGTTAATTACTAAAATGAGTAAAACATACTCCAGTTTCTGAGGTTGTAATATGGGATCCTGCCGTTTTGACAAAATTTCATTGTACACACGGCTACACATCAAGCTGTACATTTCCAGTTTATGCTAATCTCGCATTGTATAGGATTTCCGTACAATGCGCGGTCAACTTATACTGGAAATGTATAGCTTGATGTGTAGCCGTGTGTACAAACAAATTTTAGCAACCTTTTTTATACCGACGCACGCAATATTTGGAATGAAATTAGTACGCATTTGGTAAAATTTTTACTCGGCAGAATATTACCAAGGATAATGTCATGTAAGCATTTGGTCTCTAATCAAATGATTTATTACACCAAACAATCTTTAGACAATAAACATTTAGTCAAATGATTTGATATGTTACAGAAAATATTAAGACAAAAATAAGATTTTTTGAGAATTATTTAATTATAAACATGCACTTTAATTTTAATAACACTTATTTATTTATTTATTTATTTATTTATTAACTATGGAAGACTTACAGCTAAAATAAACAGATTAAAAAAAAAAAATGTATGTGAGACTGTCAGCCAATTAAAAGTCCTCACTTCTAAAAACCAGATTTTAAAAATAGGGTGTGAACATAAAAATTCAAAAACCATGCCTGCTGCATGTGTGCTGTTTGCTTACTTGCATGCTGCTTGCTTGCATGCTGGGGCCTTAGTCTGCTATTGCAATAGTGTCAGAATGGTCGTATCATTGATTTAATAAGGCCCCGCGCAGACGAATTACCCTTTGTACGCACGTCAAACGAGTTTCGAACGCGCTTCAATACGCCGTGGGCTAGGGGCCTTATTAAATCAATTACAGACCATTCTGACACTATTGCAATAGCAGACTAAGGCCCCTACTCGCTTGCTGCATGCATGGTGTATTCTTACTGTAAACTTTCCGAGATATGATAGTTCTGCCTTTTAATGACTAGGTATCGATATGAAATGTATACCAACAGATGATTCTGTCGATTTCATACCATAAATTATCATTTACATAATAATATATTCAATATTGTAACAAAATACTTCCGCTACAAAACACAGTGATAGTGTTTTGCATGATTAACCGACATTGAGCGTCATTTATGATTTACCATCTAATCTACCCCTTCCCACAAACAAAACACATTGTAATTTAATTTGTATATTCTGTGCAACTGACAAAAAGATGCAAATCTTTTGTCATTGACTAAGTAATAATTGACTGAATGAACAGAAATGGTAAATAATTGAAAACTGACGATGTCGGAAAGTCGTAAGATATAATTATGTATAAACGACTTGTCAAATTGAATCGAAGCATTTGTGAATATATAGCTATTGAGATTCAGTTACAAGATTTAAAAATAAAGTTATTCGACCAATACATGTAAATAACAAATAGCATTTAATGAAAAGTATCAAAAAACCCGACTACAAATTATGGGCAAATCCGAAACTATGAGGAATAGCGAAATCTAAAACTGCATCATTGGATTTTGGAAAAATCATTATTCCTGGCCAGGAAACAAACCCGTTGATTTTGAAAAAAAACACATACTGTATTACACCATTCGATAGATTCGCTAATAGGGGTCAAATGGTAAGTAATGACATGCTGAGTACGTTCTTTGTAAACTTTATTACCTCGTATGTTCGAAATGGCTGGATGGATTTCGACGATTATGGTAGTAGTTTTTTTTCAACAAAACCTATCGAGGTATGGTTGAAATAAAATATATTACCGACTTACAATTGAGCGCCAAAAATCCGCCATTTTTTTTAATATCCGACTACACTATAGCGTTTTGATCCCTCCCGCAGCTTCCCGTTCGACGGCCCCGGCCACGTGGTGGCGCACGCGTTCCCGCCCCCGCACGGCGCCATGCACTTCGACGACGACGAGCATTGGGGCGACAACCCGGAGGAAGATGACGAGGACGTCACAGACTTCTTCGCCGTCGCCATCCATGAGATCGGCCACGCACTGGGCTTGTCGCACTCCACTGTCAAAGACTCCGTCATGTATCCGTATTATCAGGCGCCGGTTGATAATCTGCATATGGACGATATTTTGGGCATGCGGGAGCTGTATTGTGAGTAGTTTTGAGTTGCTAAAGTACGGACCCAGTTCTTTAATCCCGTCTTGGGATTAAAGAACTGGGTCCGTACTTTATCACAAGTGATAACAGTCATCGTTACCTAGCAAAGTTATGTGTGGTAATCATAGTAGTCTATGGCCGCCATGAAGTCGATCAAACTGAAAGCAAACTTAGCACTTTTGAATGTCAAAAAAAAAAAACAAAAAAGATAGCGAAGCTACAGTCACAAAGTATAATAAATAACTTGTGAAAGAACTGTAGTTGCCCATTCCAAAGCGTAGATCTCTAAGGAAAAGAATGGGCAAGAAACTCCATGAACACGTTAGACTCTTTTAAATCAAAATATTGATACAAAATTTATTTATATATATAGACGAGCTTCATATTATAGGGTTCATACACCAAATCTCTTAAAGGGTCATTGTACTCATCATTATGAACAACTTTTACTGTGGGACCAACCTCGAAATCGCGAAAAAAAAGTCTGCTGTTCCTTATAACATGATCGCAATATCTCGTCAAAATGTACTGAACAGCTGATTTTTTTTTCGCGATTTCGGGGTTGGTCCCATAGTGAAAGGAGGTGTTTTTTTTTTCGGCCCAAACATGTACCGAGGTACAAATTACTATTTAAATTCTTTCCAATACATTGTGTTATTAGCAGTATTTTAAATCCTTCAATATTCGATAGATTAAAAAATAAAAGAATATGAAAAAACACTACCTCGAATCATAACTGCGTTCAAAGAAACGTTCTTAACAGCGCTGGCGGCTGTCAAACTATTTCATCTGTCAAAATATTAAACTCTTTCGAGATCGGTCGATCGATCGATCGTCTGACAAGGGCTAAAATAATCTGAATGACAATATTGTCACCAACAACAACAAAAGGAATAAGATAGTAAATTATCGGCCCTGGAGCACTGTCTTTTGGCCAGTAGCTAACCAAACGCAAAAAATAATCTGAAATGTGAAATAAATGTATTTTTTAAATTCTTGATCCCATAATGTTTCACAAGAAAGTGTGCCGGGAAAATTAACCTATCTTTAATACAAAACTAAATTCAAAATAGTATATTTTTAGTTTTTCATACGTGTTTAAATGAAGTAACGAAACGCATCATCGCAGAAATGAATTACGAGATTGCCAGATTAAAATTCTTGGGTTGCAAGTTTTAGCATCTTTGATCGACAATTTCAGGTGGTACAAATGCATTAATAAATCCAATATTTTTTTTTTCAGAATCTGCGATTTTTTTCCTATAAATTAGTACCTTTATTGTTAAGGTACATTGTTTGGCCACAATTGTATGGGGGAAAAAACACCTCCTTTGTTCATAATGATGAGTACAATGACGCCTTAAGAGATTTCGTGTGTGAATAGATACACCTTATACAGTATAATTATTATTATATATAACTAGATCTATTAGATATAATCAAAAATTTAAAATTAAGTAGCTCACCACCTGGCACTTTTATTTCAAATAATAATTGTGGAAACTATTATCGATGAACCACTTTATAAGGTGTAACAAGACCCTTAACGAAGCCGAAAGGTACTTATTCTCCCCGACATTGCGATCATTTTTTTTCTTTTAGACCATACCTGGGAACCTTCTAGTTACGGAGATATTGGGGTCAAAGTTCCAACTTTTTTTTTAATGCAAGTTTTTTATTGTAAGTTTTTTACTTAAAACACCTCCACGACCCCCGTACTATTCAATGTATCGATCAGCACAATGCTTTGGGTCCGTTACATTGATTCCTACCGTAAAACGTGATTTTTGACCCCAAAAAAAAAAAGTTGTTTCCCAGCAATAATTTTTGCGTAAAGTTAGTTACTTAGTTTGATGTACAGTATGCTTGGTTGACGGCTTCGTGAAGGGTCCTGTTACACCCTGTATGAACAGGATCAGGATCGTTTTCCTTCCATTTTCCGTCTAAAGCAAAGTTCGAGTCGCATTTCAAATTAGTATTTTATTTAATTCGTCAGTTTTTATCGAGAATTTTTTTTGGAGGCAAATTTGCTTCACCATTTTAAAATCGTTCGCAGTAATAGACAAGTCTGATGAGGTGACGGATAGCCCGGGGACACTCACCTCCCTGGTGCCTCGCTTCACCAAGCCAGGCAGTGACGAGGATGAGAACTCCTTGCCCGACCTGTGCCTGACCAACTACAACACGCTGCAGGTCATCAACAACAAGATCTTTGTGTTTGAGGAGGAGGTGAGAAGTCATCACCATCTTTGTTTTACTTACCTTCTAATACTATTGACGAGATCTATTTTCTCCAGAAGGGCCAAAATAGTCTATGGTAGTGACCACGTGTCAAGTCGCGTCGTCCGAACCGGAAAGAGCCGAAGGACATTTTATATTACACTAGCGGCACGTCCCGGCTTCGCGCGTGCCTATGTTACTCAGGGTGAATGTAGCTTTCTAATGGTGAATGAATTTATGAAATCGGCGCAGTTGTTTTTGAGTTTATTCATTACAAACATACACACAAAAGTACAAATTTTCCTCTTTATAATATTAGTGTAGATAACATCACGCGTGTAATCCCCAAAGGGTTTAGCAGAGTACATCCACATTGCGCCTGTTATGTATCACATCATAAATTGTTCGCTGTAATTGCAAAGTCATTTTGTTCTGACCGGCTCAAGTCTAAAACGGTAACGTGGCAACAAATCGTCCAAGTCAGACAGATTCCGACGCTCCAGCATTTTAAACGGTTGGTAATAGTTGAACTGGTAACGATCGCGGGTATCTAACACTGAAGAACATATTACACATACGGGGTGGAAGGCTCACGTTAAAAAAAAATCAGCAGTTCCATACATTTTGACCATGTATGTAGGTATTGCACTTTTTTAGTGTAGCTGGTTACCTAAAACCATGATTCGCCATGTCTGTCTGTCTGTCTGTCCGTGTATGTCACAGCCACTTTATTCCGAAACTAACAGAACTACACACTTGAAATAGGTAGATGTATTTTGTAAACCGCTTTACGTTTTTTATACAAAAATAAAAACTAAAAGATTAAAGGGGGGCTCCCCCATACATGGAACTGAAACAAAAAAACCTATGCATGCGGGGTGTCTATAGATAGGTCTTTAAAAATGACATTGAGGTTCCTAAAACCATTTTTTCTCAAAGTCGATCGTTTGAAAGATAGACACTTCCAAAGTGGTAAAATGTGTCCGCCCCCCTCTAATTCCTAAAGTAAGTGAAGGAAAATTTTGAAAAAATGTAGGATTGTAGAACGTAAATAAAACTTTCAACCAAAATTGGTTTGAATAAGATGTGATGTTTAGTTTAGAGGTATGGGACTTTTCCAAAAAACTGCAACAGCAACTTTGTTTTTCATTAACATAAAACAGATTTAGTTTTGCTGTTGAATGTAAACTAATACAACATATAAATGAGCCAGCCAGTGCAGTACAGTTGCGGACGGCCAATGCAGGTCATGGGCTATATATACAGTTACTATGTTTGATCCTATAAACATGTCTAAAATATTTCAACATTTCTTCCCCAGTGGGTATGGGTACTACGCGATCGGCACCAGATGGAGCGCGGCTACCCGCAGCGCTTCCACGACGTGTTCCGAGGCCTACCCGCCGAAGTCGAAATCATCAACACTATTTACCAGAAACAGAACGGAAATATTGTTATTTTCAAAGGTAATCAGGGACTATCCCACCATCTCTTATTCTGTATTACCTACTTCAGTGTGAGAATGGCAAGGGAATGGAGCTAGACGTCTTGTATAGCTCCATCTCTTTTCCACACTGAAGTGAGATTGAAATAATACTCCTGCTTTAAATACGTCATTGTACATACATGACGGAGTCTTGACATTAGAGTGCGACAGTAATAGGGTCCCCGTTCCGTGCCCGTTCCCGCTGCCGGTGGTTGTGTGCAGCCTATAAAGAGTTTTACTAACATATTGGATTGAATGATCTGTCAGTAAATGATTTATTATTATTATATAAATGAGAACGCCATGCGCGAATACTGTGGTACTGCTAAGTAAGGTAGTCCTGCAGACTCCAGAATTATAGACAAGATTATAGTGTTAGTTGACGGTCTATAAACTTTTTACATCCATTTTGAGAGCGAAGATTAATACACACATTGAGAAAACTAAATTATTTCTGTCTCTCAAAATGGATGTAGGAACGGGTCCCGCGGTACTAAGGAGCTACTCCTCATCGACATGGTCATTAGCCAACAGGTTTATTGATCCCGCAAGGATCTGTCGACATGTTGGAAAGATTACAAGAAGGCCTACGACTCGGTGCCACATACATGGCATAAGAGGGTGCTGGAGTTGTACAAGATAGATGCAACTCTACGCGCCTTTCTTGAGCGTGTATGAGGCAATGGAAGACGGTCCTTCGATATCCAGAGTGTCGACAGCTCCAGAGGAACGATGAGCCTTTAAGGATTAAACGGGGAATATTCTAGGGCGACAGACTAGGTCTACTTTGGTTCTGTCTAGCCCTGAATCCTCTCAGCACATTGCTGTAGGATTAAGGTCTAAGCTACCAGTTGAGGAGAGGTGGACACCTTTACATGGATGATCTGAAACTCTTTGCCCCCAACAAATTGTGGCTGATAGAGCTAATGAAAGTAACTGAAACTTTTAGTAGAGCCATCAGGATGGAATTTAGTGTGGACAAGTGCAGTCATGCATGTAAAGCGAGGAGAGACCACCGCAGATATCTCTCCTCATCCAAAAGCTTAGTATTCGCACAGTATTTGGGTCGGAAGCGTTAGGCAGTAGCGTAACTGACATGAAGCAACCGTTGAGTGAGCGCTTCTTCGGTCGCCTGAACAAGGTTTTAAATACACTTCTTTCAGGCGGAAACATGGTGCGGGTGAGATTATAGCGCACGAGTGTGTGCGCCTACATGGGTGCACTCCGTTCCTTCACGCTCGTAGTCTGATGGGACCGGCTTATCTGACACGATCGGAGAGAGATCAGGCACAGAACAAACGGCTTAACGAGGCACAGGGGGGTATCATACCGCCAACTTCCAAACTCCGGTGCAGCTACTGAGAAATTCCTAATGAAATAATCCAAAATTCCTAATGGAAAAACCCATTAACACTTTGCCCAACCCGAGAATCGAACCCAGGTCCCACTTGTGACCGCGAGACCAACGGAGCAGTCCTGCTAAATAGGCGGTGAAAGTAAGCCCGTAGGACAGTCCGTCCCGCGCTTTAGCAATGAGTACGCTCAGCTCATCACAAGTGAGAGATTGAGTAAGTAGGTTTCAAGAAAGCACATGGAGCAGTCCGGCTTGCTGCTAAATACTTACACGGACATGCGTGATCTATGGTCCAGTCAAATTCTTGTGCCAACTGCCAAATAATGTTTTTTTTTTTTCAATGAAACACTTCATAGGTCTAATATATTATTATTGTATAATTGGCCGCATGATAATTAATGAAAAGGTCATCAAATATTAAAGTTGCAGCAGTCTATGCATTCGTGTGCTCAGAGAATTTAATAAATAAAGGAAATACTAAACATTTGATAAGGGCATGGCGGCTAGGCATTAAGATTAGTTTTCACAGTTTAGCTTAGCATATCGCCTGCTCACAAGAAAGGTTAAAACACATAAAAAACAACTCCTGATTACAGACCAAAGCTACTGGGAGTTCGACGCCTCATTCCACTTCATCAAAAGAGGCTCCATATCTGACTACTCGACTATCCCCGAGGATACGGAGCTGACGACCGTGTTCCTCTCCAACTACAACAACAAGACGTACCTGTTCGAAGATGAACAGTACTGGCGGTACGACGAGAGCGCTGGGAGTATGGACCCAAGGTTCCCGAAGAATATGACCATGTGGAGACAGGTGCCCAGTCCTGTTCAATCTGCTGTTGTTTGGAAAGGAGGTAGGACAGCTCTAGTGGGAATTGTTTTTTTTTTGTTGTAAATACTCTAATTAATTTTCGTTGCGGGATCCAAATCAGTCGAATCATTTTTCCGCGACTGGTCGTGCTTTTCTGGTGGTCGCCGCTGTTGATTCTCGCAGTAGTTGGGACCAGAGTGTTGCAGGCCTACAGAAGATTAAAAAGATATTTTTACGTCTTGTGGAACGACCGTACCGATGATGGGTACAGCACGAGAATCTTCTCCATTTAGTTAGGCGTCCGTGGTAACCATAAACCTACCGGATCAGCGCTTTATGGTAAAAAACTTACATTAAGGTGGAAGCGCAAGGGTAGCCCGCGATATTTAAATTTTCTCAAGTTTATTGCAATTTGCAGGTCAGTGTCAAGTTGTATGTTGATGAAAATATGAATCGCGCCAGTAACACGTATGGAGTTACAGAATTATAATAATTCAAATCATCAATACAGC
Source organism: Eugnorisma glareosa (assembly GCA_947578425.1). Classification (NCBI taxonomy): domain Eukaryota; kingdom Metazoa; phylum Arthropoda; class Insecta; order Lepidoptera; family Noctuidae; genus Eugnorisma; species Eugnorisma glareosa. The sequence continues at coordinate 19,730,385 of OX387966.1, read as the reverse complement.
TCTCCAAGTTCATAAAATCACATTCAATAGCTATTTCATGAAAAAGTCACTCTTTGAGATTATATGAACTTGGAGGGTTGTATTGATGATTTGAATGATTATAATTCTGTAATCCCATACGTGTTACTGGCGCGATTCATATTTTCATCAACATACAACCTGACACTGACCTGCAAATTGCAATAAACGTAAGAAAATTTAAATTTCGCGGGCTACCCTTGCGCATCCACCTTAACAGCGCCTTTTTATTGGCGCTTTATTATTTTTATTATATTGGCTGTTATTGTTGTATTGCCTGACAGTTTTCGTAGTTCAAGTGTTTCCACCGAGCGAAAGTAGTTCGCGCAGTAGTTCAAGTGTTTCGGTTGGCCAGAATATTAGGGTCGTCAAGTATTCCAAGAATTAAAAAAAACATAATTCTTAATTAAGTATTTCTTCTTCAATCACTCTCCATCCATTCCTATCGTGTCAGTTTCTCATTTGTTTTCCAGATACGTTCTTCTTCCAAGGCCCTCGTTTCTGGCGCTTCGACAACGAGCTAGTGCAGGCGCACGAGTACTACCCGCTGCCGACAGCACAGTTCTGGTTCGACTGCCAGCCCACTAGGGACATGGACCGGTACAGCACTAACGATGGGCCCTGAACTGTCGACTGATCGACTAAGGACGAATAAGTGCGTGCCTTTGATTTTATTTTTAGAAGTGTTAAGATTTAATAATTATGTTAAGAGATGTTTGTGTTCAATAATATTTGAAGACTTGATCATTTTGTACTGTGTGCAACAATTTGGGATATTGTTCTAAATTCCCATCAATAAAAATCAAAACCAACCCAATAAGTGTTTCATTAAAAATATATCACTTTATTTAAGTTCAAAAATCACATAAATTAAATTACACAATAGGAAACTGATTTTTTTTACTGTTGCCGTCCGGAATGTTGTATAATATCGATTGCAGAGATGAGCGTAACTGATAATAACAATAATACTGTACCATTTTATTTCCATCATAGTAACAATATTTTAATACATTTGTTCCTACATATGTTGAGACAAAAATTCATAATTTTCGAAGGGTTTGTACTATATAAATTGAAAGTAAATCCATCTACTGGAAGTACTAGTAGACGCAAGCACCGAAACGTTGTTTTCTACGACATTGTATGTCCTATCACATGGTTTTAACTGATTTAATATTAACAACCAATTACTCAAAATATTGTTAAATACATATATGGTAGTTTAAATTTACTTGAGTAGCTGAAGGGCAGGTTTAAGAGGTTTACAAAGAAAAACAAAGATTAACAATGAGAATAAAAAAGTGAAGAATATTATTTTTAAAAGACATATTACCTCAACCCAAACACTTTTTACACCTTACACTTCAACTACAAATAAATCTATAAATGCTAATTTCTTCGTTAAGATATCGAAACAATCGGTATTAATATTTGTGAGGGGCGCACTCTTGGACTGAGCTCATTATTAACAACTAACAATTGGAGTAAATTGCCTACAGCGACGACATAGCGAAAATTTAACGTGATGTGAAATACTCGCAAATCGACACAAAATCGTATCAATCGAAGATCTATGTGATCTTATAAAACTGATGAATAATTGATTTAAAACTTGAGAAGGTTAGTGCAGAATCGTTTTAATGTCGATTTACCGTTATAATCATCTTAGTCGATTATCAAGACATGGAGTAAAAAGCGACGAAAATGCCAACATTTTGTGTTGCGGTATGGAGATGCAAGTTACATAGTACGATTAGTAACATCCCATGTTCGCAGTCACAATTTTAACTTGAACACTTGGCAATACGTCTCATTTCGCTATGTCTTGGTGCGGGCAGGGTGCGTGTGTCGTGTCGACCGTGGCAGTGGGTAGGCGCTTAGCTGCAGCAGGAGGCGGGGTTGGGGTCTCTGCCCGAGCGCTTGGTGACGTTGAGGCGCGTGAACTCTTCGGCAACCGTCGGGTGGATGCCCACCGTGTTCATCAAGTGCTCCATGGTGATGCCGCATCTACAACAAAACGATGACTTTTAGAATATCCGCACGAACTTTACAAATTATTAATCTAATTTGAAGAAATGGTACACTGAGTACTAAATGTGCGTAATTTGGGGCTATTTACGATACAATCAATTTCAAGTTACAAAACTCAAAAGTTCAGTATAATACACCCGTATTTTGTAATTACGTCCAAAGGTCCAATGTAAGATGAGCCTATATATTGTACAGACTGGATCTAGATTCCGGGCCTCTTTTCACCGATTCTATCAGTAAACCCATAACACTGCCCGACCGGGGGATCGAACCCAAGTCCCGCTTTGCACTACTGTTTGCGATAACTCATTAGATCTACGAGGCAATAGCTATATTTTATGACCCAATACATACTTGATAGCAACGGCGAAGCCCTGAATGACCTCTCCAGCGACCGGGCCCACAAAGTGCAGTCCGAGGATTTTCTGCGGCGCCTCGCGCAACGCTACGGCCTTCAGGTAGCAGTTCTTGATGTTGCGCTGCGGGATGAAGAACTCCGTCGGCTTGTAGTACGCGTGGTATACCTCCAGGTTGTCAGCGCCGTATCTAGGTAGGAAGAGTCATTGTTGGTTACATAGGCTAAGTTATGATGTCGACTAAAAGAGAAGTATGGAAGAGTACAATATGCTGCGCCAACCCTAAATAAATTGAAGAAAGATGCAAGGTTACCGCTCCTCTCAAAACGGTGAAGGAAGACATCGTGACAAACGCCGGTTTATGGTTCCATACATAGACATGTGTGATATCCATCACCCCGCACAGGGCCCGCGCGTGGGTGTATGCCCTTTATTTATCACTTTATTCAGTTTATAATTGAAGCTCATACGAAGGCGGTGAAATATTACTCCTCGTACGTTTGTTACTCAATCGCGCCACAACGACTGAATCACTCGGATGACTGTTCATTTTTGTGTCATATGTATAAGAATTAACGTTCATTTGCTCTTTTTAGGGTGTCCGGCTGTCTATCACCAGGCTGTATCTCATGAACCGTGATAGCTATACAGTTGAAATTTCACAGATGATGTATTTCTGTTGCCGCTATAACAACAAATACTAAAAAACAATAAAATAAATATTCAAGGGGGGCCCCCGTACAACAAACGTGTTTTTTTTAGATAATGTTACGGAACCCTTGTCCGACTCGCACTTGACCAATTTTTATTTATTTTTCGATCATTCCGTTAGCGAGTGAAAAATGCAGAATGCTTTACTCCAACATTGTTTGGACAGGTGCTCATCGCCCATGATTTGTTTCTTTTTTTATTTTCAATTCGAGGCGTTTTTTCAGACGTTTCACTTCGAGAGAAAGATGGCGAATGAAAGGTAAAAATTAACAGAAAGTTAAACGTCTGATATCGGTGTTAGCTGGAACGTGTTACATTAGATAGCAACAAGCATTTCGAATAGACGTAATAAAGATAGCACAGTAATTTAGCTAGACATTATAACAATCGACCGATTACATTGAATTCAATTTACTTATCAAAGTACAATCATTATAATCCTCACGCCTCTGAAAAACCGATAAATTACCAATTTGCGTGAGACATAGAGCGATGGAATATGATCAGTGATGCCAATTAGTCCTTTCACGGTTATGCCCCAATAGCAACCTTATTTTAACGGAAATAAAGATCATCGTGCATTAGAGAGACTTGTTTGTGGCAACAACACCACCGCAACCTTATTGTTATCAGAATAGAGATCATTGTGATCTTGACAGAGAAGCTAAGTCGGAAGTAAAATAACTGTGACTGCCGTGTGCACTTCGATTATCAGTATCACCACCCATGAGCTTGTATTTGTAAGTCAGTTTATTTCAAACCGAATGTCAAGAGACTAAGGTCCGGATTTGATCAAAGCGGAGCGTTGGACACGTGCAAAATTGGACTAATCACTGGGGGGACAAGAGACGCGATGTGGATTTCAACCAAAGTGATTGGTCGATTCCCGCACGTCTATTCTCCGCTCCGCTCGTCTCGGCTTTTGGAGTCCGAGCCTAAAGGACCACACCCTACACACTTTTAAGTTAGTAAAGTAATACGGCAGAATTTGTTGAACAATCAACCTTTCAACCGGCTCGTGAACCCCGTTCGCCATCTATACAAACGCTGAATCATGTTCAGGTCAACTCGGCTCAATTCGACGTTAGCCAAGCGGCCTCTTCTTGAAAGTATATCTGTCTAATTTGCCACCCAGATGTACAGGAAGGAAACAAACATGGGTGTTCCTCCGGAGGAGGGTTCCTCCGTGTGAGGACACCTGTACACATAAAAGTAACATTATGTTCAAGCACGTACTGTAGATAATATTACCGTATACAATTATATTTATGGCTTCTTACATGGTGTGTTTACACAGCCTTTTCCTGTATAATAATAATATAATACTTTTCCACCATCTCATGGAAGTTAGATATTTTTATATTTAACTTAGCTGAGTAATATTCGTTTTTATGAATACTTTTCAAGGTTGAAACTAGTCGAGCAAACACGTAAATTAAACTATTGGATAATCCATTCGGAATAAAAAGTGGCCTTCATCGTATGAACTATTTCTGTGCAGAATAACACGTTGATACAATTAAACCAGAGATGGTGTGCGCCTATGTAACCTTCAGTAAACCCTCTCAGAGGTCAGCTTCTAAGTTTTGTACTGCGGCATGTTGTGGTACTGCAACGATTTTGATGATTTCTCTCTATCAGACTTCCTACACCGATCATCTGTCGTTTACTGTCATTCCAAAGTATTTCGGAATGGCATACAAAATAGGCAAATAATTGCACAGTTCTAAATTAAAATCTTATCATCGAGCGTTCTTATTTCTTAAGATATACATACCTAAATGATCACCGAAGCGCATACTTTTCCTGGGAGATCTGTACAATGGTCCGATTCTACGTGATGGCAGCGCAAACAAAAAACATGTTATTTATAATATTAGTTGTTACACATACCTTTCAGTGGCAGTCTCTTCGCTGAGTCCAACACAGCCGTACTCCAGAGGCGTGAAGACAGTCGTAGCGACGTTGTCGTAATCCATGTGCTGGTTGGCGCCGGCGAACATGCGGCGCGCGAGCAGACGGCCGGCCGCGATGGCCACGGGCGTCAGCTCCGGCCGGCCCTCCAGCACATCACCCACCGCGTAGATGTTCGGCACGTTAGTCTGTTCCGTTGCCGCCATGATCTTACCGTTCTCGGATATGGACTGGGAACAAGACAGTATGGTTACAGAGTTACAGTGCCCTTTGCGAAGAGTAGTGGAACGAGAATAGGGAAGGCCGGTGGCCTACAGCGGGACGTTACAGGCTCGTAATCATATAATAATAGTTTAGTTAAAGTTACCAGGATATAACATCAAGCCAAGCATCCCCGGAGGATTAGGTAATGGTTTACTTATAATAATACTTACAAACCACTTTAAAATTAACAAAAAAGTGATTTCTTTAATTAACATAGTCAATCGATTTTTGTTTTGTTAATTAATGTAATTAATAGTTTTTTGTTTTGTTAATTGTTTGATTTGATGTTAATTTTATTAAAAAATATTTATATGGAAATAAAACTGATTTCGGAACCGCTGTTTTCATTCAATAATTTTTAAATGCAAATTTGCAAAATATGTGACGTCACACTAGGGAAGGGGGGGAGTCTCACAAATGTGACCAGCTGTGAAAAAAGACAGGGAGAGGGCAAAAAAGTCATGAAATTCGTGTGACGTAATTTATGGATGACCCCTAATCTCTGGGCCATCACGACATGGTTTACTTACAAACGACCACATTGCGTTTGAGTCCCATGTAATAAGGAGAGCGAGCCTACAGTTATAAATTAAAATATCCCATGGGGTCAAGGGGTCATGGGGTTAAGGGTCGGTCAGATGAAATGGTATTAGATTGTGTAGTAGAGTACACTGATCTACTGATAACATACTGCGTCATTTCTACATTGTATTCGTTTGCCAAGGTTAACTACCACATTTCTTCAATTATATGTAACTAGCGACCCGCCCCGGCTTCGCACGGGTGCAATGTTTGACATATAAACGTTCCTCTTGAATCACTCTTATCTATTAAAAAAACCGCATCAAAATCCGTTGCGTAGTTTTAAAGATCTAAGCATACATAGGGACAAACAGCGGGAAGCGACTTTGTTGTATACTATGTAGTGATGGATGAGCCCATTGCTATTAATCTGACACAAATCCATAATTCCAAATTTCTGAAAAACTCCTGTCAGAATGTATACAGGGTGTAAGGGACGGCCCTCCAAAAACTGACAGAGTGCATTCAGCTCCTTATTTTGAATCATATTCTACTGGAATTTTTCTGTTTTTTTTTTTTATTGTTTTTCCATTTACTATAATTCCTTTATTTCAATGTAAAATTACATACCCTGTAAGCAGCACTCCATTTATGTAAATAATACGGCTAAAATGAAAAATCCAACAATCGATGTTGAAATACTCTAAAGAACGACATGCGAAATCAGCTATTCACTTCTTGCCTAGCTACAGAGTTCATCGAACTCGTCGTCGCGCTCGCCGTTCGCTACGTGCGTATTGCCACGGTATTGATACATTGCGTATAAAGAAATAAAACAAATCTAATTTATTGGATTCCCATAACATTCCTGAAATAATTTATTGTACCGGTCATATTAGTATTATATACTGAATTCACCCGTATATCCGAGTCTTAGTTACAAAACTGTCTAACTGAACCGTGTTCCACCTAATAACGCTCATATCAAACAAGGTCAAACAATAACGGATTTGATAAAAAATGATAATCCAATATAATTTTATCAGTGTTACGAGTATCTAATACTTGCAGTACATTATGCAGATGTCACAGTACTCATCGATTAATATTTCATACACACAAGCATTATAAGTCCATTATAATTCCCTGGATGGTCATTATAGTCGTTATTATTTGGAATATTGTGGATATGGCCTCGCCTATATGTACCACACCTAAATAGTAAGCTAAACGTAAAATTACAGTTTGTGGACAAATTATGTATAAAGCAGTTGTATATTGGCGTACGGAGATGAATGCGAAGGAGCGTCTGTATAATCAAATACAGACGCTCCTTCGCAGTATTCATCTCCTTAACCTATCCAAATTGAGGTTGCCAAAACTTTTAGATCAACTTGGGGATTATTAATAATAAAGTCTCACTGGGCGGTCGGATCAAGAGCCTTATTCAGAATGCAGTACTCCTCGGTACGGCTCGCATTGTGATGTGGTTTCTGTCTCTGGAACTCTAACCACCAGTAACTTGGACCCTGCTCCCGAAACCGTTGGACCGCATTTTTTTATATTTTTAAATGGTTTTTGTTTTTTTTTTAGTTTTTTTTTTTAATTTGTTGTTAATAAAGTTCCAATATGCTCGTGGTGTGGATCTCACTTTGACGGGGAAACCTTTTTTTCAACTGGGCTATTTGTAACCCTATGTAATATAGGTAGGGTATGGAAACTCACGGTAACTCCGGCGGCGTCCAAGTTGAGTGCCTTGGTGAGCGCGTACCGGCCGGTCGCGATCAGCACTGTGTCGTATGTATCCTCAAATCTGAAACACGCAACCATTATTAACTCAACGAATTAACTTAGAGGTGTAGAGTAGTTTCCCTGATATTCTGATGACATACAAAAGCTGCCTATGGCTATTTGACGTATCAGAAGCAACCTAGGTACGTTGCCATATGAAAGAGACAAAGCTGAAAGGTCTCACCAGGTGTCTTGAGTTACACCGGGAGGCTTATTTTTCTAACCGGCCCTACCTGGACGATCTCTTTTACAAAGAAACTCTACGACTACTGAAAAAGGAAGGAACTATTAAATATCTCGACCTATACACACACGATGTAACCAGGCCCTTCACGAAGCCGTCACCCAAGCATTCAGTACACCAATCTAAGTAACTTTACGCTAAAGTTATAGCTGGGAAACGACTTTTTTTTTGGGGTAAATAAAATATCACGTTTTACGGTAGGACTCAATATAACGCACTCAAAACATTTTGCTTAAGGATGCATTGAATAGTACGGCGGTTATGAAGGCATTTTAAGTAAAGCTATAAAAATTAAAACTTGTGTTTAAAAAACTTGTAAAAAAGTTGGAACGTGGACCCCCAATATCTCCGTAACTAAAGGTTGATGCATTGAATAGTACGGCGGTTATGAAGGAATTTTAAGTAAAGCTATAAAATTTAAAACTTGTGTTTAAAAAAACTTGTAAAAAAGTTGGAACGTGGACCCCCATTATCTCCGTAACTAAAGGTTCCTGGGTCTAGAACAAAAGAATGATCGCAATGACGGGGGAAACAAGTGGCTTTCGGCATCGTTATAGGTACTTTTACACCCTTTATACCCCGAAGGGTTAGCCAGAAGCGTAGCTATAGTACACCCACGTCACCCACATTCAGCCAGTTATATTCGAGTCCTGTGGAGGGGCTAGGGAGTGAGCCTATCATATTATAGCGAACATATTAACAACCAGGCACTAAACTAGACCCCAGGCTGCTTCTACGAGAAATCGCTGAAAAACCCAATAACACTGTCTCGACAATAATTATAAGAAGTAATACATACTGCTCCTGAAGCTCCGTGTTCAACCAGCGCGCCTTCAGTTGTCCGTTCTCAAGTTTCACGACCGACAGCGGGACGCATTTGTGTTCGAACTTGACGCCCCTCTCCTCCATCTCGTTGGTGACCATGCGCGCCATCTGCTGGTCGAAGCCTCGCAGCGGCACGGAGCGGACCAGCACGGTCGCCGGGTAGCCCAACGAGTTTAAGAAACCAGCGCATTCGAGACCAATGTCTGTGGCGGTGAGTTAAGAAAATGTGGTGGTATTTTGCCATTTGTAGAACGAGTTTTGGTAGATACTATTTACGGTTGTTCCGTAAACAAGGGGTAAAAACGGAACCCCTATTACTAAGACTCCACTGTCCGTCTATCTGTCTGTCACCATGCTGTACCTCATGAACTGTGATAGCTGACAGTTGAAATTTTCACATTTTCAATTTTCTGTTGCCGCTATAACAACAAATACTCAAAACAGAATAAAATAAAAATTTACTAGGGGCTCCCATAAATCATTTTATTTTTATATAATGGTACGGATCCCTTCGTGCGCGAGTCTGACTTTTGACTGCCAGTTTTTTTTAAAAACGCTACTGCTGTACCAGTGTGTGTTTCAAAGGTATAATAATCTAATGGCGCCAACGGTACCTATTCCTAAGCTAACTATACGTCTGTCCTAAACAGTAATAGAGAGCCATGCCAACCCTCAAGTTTTGGTGGCACGAAATCATGAATGCACGAGTCTGAGTCCACCTTGGATGGGTTAATACTGTTAACATTCGTAAAGTTAGTCGCAAGTTTTTTTCAGTGTAATTTCAACCGTGACTAAGTAAAATAACAAATATGAAACGTATATAAATGTAACCGTATGTGTAAAAATCGTTAAAAAAAATGCTATTCATGTTCGCTTTGTAATGATAACATCGCTTTGATTATCAGAATTAGATTAGTATTGCTGATAGCGATTATGTAACTGGAAAATCACGCTTCGATTTTGAGTTGTCATGTTAGGTATACATATTTGTAAAGGGACGGTCCTCTCTGAAATTACGACCGTATAAAACAAAGATATGATGTGCTGACCCCAAATAAATGACGTCATTAGCAGAAAGATGGCGATATTTATAAAGGATACATCCAGCGCCAACGACGAGCGTCTTGCCCGGGGGGCGACTGAGACTAAAGATATCGTCACTGCTGATGCAGTACTCCACTGCTCCAGGGATGTCAGGGTAGTGCGGCCTGCCTCCCACAGCAATCACAATGTTCTTCGCCGTCATCTCCTTCTTAGACCCATTCTTCATCGTCGCGATAATCGTGTGCGAATCCTTAAATTCTCCCAAACCATTGATGTACTCAATTTTCTTGTCCCTCAAGTCTACCCTGGTCACCCAGTTGACGGATTTGATGTGGTTCTGTACGTTCTCTGTGAGCGTCGGCCAGTTGATTTTGATGTCCTTCACGGCAGGCACATCCCAACCATAAGAGACTGCCTCCTGTAATGGCGACACGTGTTAATTAATGTGACGCGTTGGCACTTACAAATAAACAACGTTTTATCTTCATATTTTTTCAGAGATAGAAATCAAGTTACTGATAATAATTTTCATAACGTTTGTACACATTGATAAATCAGCTGATACTTCAGACATGTAACGTTGGTTGCTCGGGTGATTCTCGGCTTGCTTTTTGCTTTGAGTCATCTTCGCAAGGTATCATGTAATAGGATTACACCATGTAAAAGGTGAACATTCAATGTTGGAAGGTGTAACCATTGAATAAGTCAAGTTTTAGCTGGCTATACGTACCTACGTACAATGCAAGAACTCGTAGAAAAAATGGTAAAATCTGGCGGTTATTCGAAACAATAGACCGAGGTAGGTACTCGTACTCCCTAAATGATTGATAAAATAATCAGACGAGTGTGGCTGCATTGTTAGCGCTCTATGATTATTGTATTATTAGTCACTATACACTTAATAGGGCATACATTGATAATGATAGATTATTATAATAGGAACAGGATTTACGAATTAGCGGTTAACTATTAATAGGTACATGTGATTCTCTTGGCAGATGAGTTCGAAAGAATACGAGAATGAATTACGTGTGACGCAATTTGTCGACATTGCGCAATACTACATTGGATCTAAGCACGCTAATGAAAGTTTTTCTAAGTCTTCAAATCATTTAATATGAACGATGACTTGCAAGTTTGGTGCCAATATCGTGGGCGTTTGAACTAAATCTGTAGTAACTAAACTAATATACATGACCGGCAGATCTAGTTCTTGCTTGATTCTGCTGATTTATTTACCTACTCTTATAAATTCTGGACCGTGATGTGGTACACCTCTAACCTGTATGTACTGCGAAATACCCCGAAATCAAGCTCAACAATTTATGCACAGTACTGTGAAGGCAGACTTTATAACCTCACATCCTTCAGGTTCGTAGAAAAATGGTGCTGATTGGATTGGATAACTCAAGCGAATTTAATATTATGAATTTTAATTAGAAGAAAGAAAAAAAAATTGAATCAAAAGATAAACAAGAACTATCGAAAATAAATAGAAAAAAATAACCATATTAGCGGCTGTACCATTTTTTTTTTTGTTAATGGCATCTCGCAGTTCAGCCAGCCTCATAAGGCTGGCCACTGCTTAACCGGTCTACTCCTGTGGATTCAAGGCATCCACAGGAGTAGACCGGTTAAGTATTTAAGGCCTCCAGCCAGGGGAGGCGGCGGCATAACGGTTTCCTTTTATAATATTATGAACGCAGGTTCAAAAGACATTTCGGAGTAACATAACTATCTACTACGTATTATCGATGACGGAACTGTCCATGAACTCTGACTTTTGTTCCGACAAGTGTCATGTCATGTAACATCGCCTCCATCGACTGTCTGTAGGTGATTATTGTCCTAGGTCAGGGTGGGTGGCAGGTCTATTAAGGGGATGAGTTATAGGACCTTTGGTCTATTTGTTTTGTTCGAAGTTCGAATATGTTTAGGCACTTTCTCGGCAAAGTTGACCTATAAATGCAAGAGTATAGCATTTCATTCAACTTAATATTAGCTATTGAAATCAGAATAATGTGATTACGCCAAGCTAAAAATGCAACAAAGAAGACAAAAAAAAGCAAAATAAATGAGAAAATATTATGGAGCAAAATACACATGAATGTTATTAAAATATTTCTGCATTTACCGAATTTTTTAAATCTCTGTCAGGTAACTACATTCAAGTAGATAAAGAGATAACTAATATGCCTCTGCATTTAGTATTCTGTTCTTTACAATACATGTACATACAAGAGCAAAAACATAATTGAAAACAATGGTAGATAATTTATTTTCTTTACGACAGTCCACGTCAGTGCAGTGGAAATATTAGTAAACATCAATCGAATGTATTGATCGCGTAGTCTTGCTAAAGGCATATGTATGGGAAATAACTCGCCTGCTATGATCGACCGGTCCCCGTGACCTTGCGGTTCACTGGTCGAGTGAGGTCAGCGGCTACCGAGCGTTGTTTAGGGGCTAGGCCCGAAATAACCACACGAAAATACCGCAACACTTAAAAGTTATGGTGGCTTGTAAATGTGATTTTGCTATTTTTCTTTTAATTCTGTTAGGCCATTGATTTGGGATTTGACTAACGGATACAAGAGTATTTCCTAAAATATGTACAAAGTGTAGTGTGTTAATTAAAAGAATGCCAAGAGATCGATTTTGGAGAAAAAACAAAAAAAAAATCGCTATTTAGTTATGTCAGGATACGAATCCAATCCATTTTCGCAAAAGAAAACATCTTTTTTTTTCGGATGGGTGGTAGTCGTCAAATGACTCCTCCCGCTCTGGGCGGAGCAGGAGGGAGTGTCAAACTTTTACTGACTAAAACCCATCCATGTTCCTTCATCGCCCTTTGTGTTCCGGGGCCACGGTATCTCTTTCAAACAGTCCCGCAGCAAAAGAAAGCACCTTAGTTACTTTTACTATTGAATGTGTCAATGGTGGTGCAGGTAAGGGTCCCAGCAGCCTTTCTGACCAATCAGGAAAAATGAACCTATTGAAATATAATTATGAAAAGCAAGAACCTCATTTTCTATTGTATTCAGTTTTTACACACACAATGTCACCTCTAAACAGTGTGTTTGGTAGGTACATGGCAGGAACCCATTTGTTCCGGCTGTTACACCATGAAGCTACAGAATTCCACATACTGTTAATGGCCTAAAACGAACACTATCTTATTTGCCAATTTCCGAAAAGATTTATGCAACGCAAATTTAAACCGTTAATGAAAGAAAAAATAATTTTAAGACCATTTAACTTGAATTGGTTTTGATAGAGGTTCTGAAGTAACGGTAATACGTTTTTATCTATTGTCTAGGATCCTTGGAGCGTTGAAACTTTCTAGCGGTTTCTTTGCTTGTTGAGATGCGAATGTAGATTTTTTATTGAAAGTAGTCTAAATTCGGATCATAACAGATTGCTGAAAGGGCCAAACTAGCCAACCTTGAAATGAAAATATCAAACAACCTTTTACTTTCATAATGCAGCTACCTCTACATACGTATTGCAAGATACGTAGGACCCTGGAGACAGATGCGCGATTCACATCACGGCTCTGCTCCCACGTGAACTATCATCATAATTCGTCATAGTGTGCGACGTTTCACTAGCTTGGTTTAACTTTGTCATAACATAACGTATGGCATGGAGGTGGTTAGTGCAGTTTACTACGTACTAGGTTATCTCCGTAACGTAATCTGTTCACAACCGGCAGTGTGGGCTAATCTAGATTCGTCTCGCTCGCCGAGCAATGAGCACGAGTATGTCTAGCAAGTCTTAAGGTCCTAAGTTCAATCAATATATTATAGTTTTCTTCCTTCCTTTTAACCCTTGCATCACTTTCAGGTTTCACCTCAATAGTTTCGCATAATTAGTCATTATTAGAGGAAACCCGAAAGCCTACCTGGTTACCTACCAGGAACAAGATCGGTTTAACCAGAAAATTAATAAATAGGAAGGAAAACTAAATGACGTTTGGCGACGATTAAAAGATTCTATGATGACTCACTAAAATGGAATTATTAACTACAGAGCTTCACTATAAATACTATGATACTGGCACGAAAATGCAAATCATTACGATCCATCAAATGCGTTCTAAGTCAATTCAATTACAGAGAATAACAAAAAAAGAGTTAGTAAAACAGGTTTTCGATCAGACTGCAAAATGTAATAAATACAGTCTCATCTATAATCCATTTATCTGTGCCGTTTCTGGCCTCAGTGGCTATTTATGTTCCAGCTTCCAGTCAAAGCCAATAATAGATGTTTTTAGACACAGACTGTGCTTTGGGAATATTAAGCCAGGTTCAGATGGAAAATGCTAGACTAAGAATGAATGACGCCTAACATTAGTGCGCGTGCGTGCGTGTGCCTGAGTATTAGTACGTTTATAGCCCGGGAGTAGTTGTTCTCTTATTAGTCATTTCAGATCTACTATCGATGTCAATTTCAGCCGGCGTACTATTATTTATTTATTTTTTTTACAACTTCCGTAACCTCCCACACTCAAACCCACCGCGAGTGCGTCAGCTGACGCTTGGTTTAGTTATTAGTCATTCGAGATCTATTGAAAAAGATGTCAATCGATCGGCGTAGAAACACTACCTAAAATGCAACGCCTCCCGGACTATTGGTGTTAGCGTTGTGTTGTTGTTTTTTTTTTAAATAAAATTAGTTAAGAGTTTTTATTTTTAAATGCTTCTACAATAGCGCCTTAGCGAGTTGGTTAATGGTTCGGGTGAGGAAACACATCCCTCTATCGTATTTTTATCCAACTCCCTAGGGGCTTGGAAAAAAAACGAGAGACTAAAGACACTATACGAGTCTCAAGGAGACAAGCACTATAACAATAATAATTGTTATTGAAATAATTTGTTTCTTTGCTCTTATCTCAACCTAGATATTAGGGAACTGACTGAGCAGTATAAATGTTGGTGAATCCAAACATGTAGTTAATTCTGCCAGTACATAGGTACATGAGACAGTGCACAACCGCATACCTATAACAGCACAAGTCCCCTACATTGTACGAACCAACGATGCTCAGCTATAATGACACGCAGATAAGGCATACAAGCAACGAGCCATTATAAACCAAACAATGACTGTTGAAAATTTTCGCGAAATCATTACATAAGCGATGTGTGTATGACTATTTGTTTTTTTTATGTTTATAAAAATATGGAATTTAAGGATGTTGGTGTAAATGGTGCATATTTTTGTTCTAGTTTATAGAAAATGGATAATCTGTTTAAATAGGTAGGTACTGACTTTTAAAACCAATTTGCTTATATCGGTGCTCACTCATCGGGGACATTTGCCTGTAGCGTAACAATCTAAGATTCATTTTGTACACAAACAAGTGAACCTGAACTGTTACATTACATTACATGCGAATGCTCGCTAATTTGGGCACTGGAGAAACAGTTTTTGTATTTTTTGGTTGTTTCGTTGATAGAGCACCTACGCAATAGTTAATTGACTTCCTACTTCAGATCTGGGGCATGTGGCAAAATGGCACGTCTCCTTAAACCGCAGTTAAGAAAAGTTGATCAGATATCGTGTCATCCCACTTACTGAAATCGATGTACAGCGATACTGTTATTGTTGCATTGTTATTATTTTCTTATAAAAGCTACAATACTGGCTTGCCAATGTTCTATGTTAAGGGTTTAGTTTCCGCACTTAGTCCCTAAAGTGGACCATTGTGCGTGAGCCATGGTGGCCGTTACTCCAACCAGCCCAGCTCCCTCCAGAAGCAGATCAAACTTCCCGGTCTTCTTAGGACATCCGCAATGGATCTCGATGTTTCAAGAGTCTCCTCGCGGATCTGGGTGACGCCAGTGTGCACTCGAGGAGTACATGCGCTACCGTTTCCTCCGCCTCCATGCACGCTCTGCACAGGGGGATGTCAGAGCTGTCATTGGCTTGCCAAATAAACAAGGGTATTATAATATCAGATTAGATTCGTTATAATAAATAATAGTAATACAAAAATAACAGTTTCACTGCGCATTTTTTGCTGTCTTTTGTTTTCCTCTTGACTAGTGCCTAGATGACTATAGGGTTTTTTTTCCGCATAAACCGGAAATTATCGTAACTAACTACGAAATAGGGAAAAACTCGTATAACCATCTCTGACAGGGAACAATCGACGGCAAAATATCCAGGGCTGCATGTAGGATGTGGGTAGGGTTTGGGTGTCTGTAGCATAGGAGCCAGGAAACTTACCACCTATGAAAAAATATACACACCATGTAACATTGTAAAAGCCCTAAAAAATTAAGTAGAAAGACTAAATTCTTGTGATAATATTTCAAGAATTTGAGCAATTGTACGCACGGCGGCCAGTGAGGCTATACTAAACCAAATTAAGCTGATCTCTCATCGTACAGAAAGCTCATACAATGCGAAGTCAGGTTATACTGGTTATGTACAGTTTGATGCGCCACCGTGTGAACTACTGTTCAGTAGTTGATTAATTTAAATGAATTACTTAAATAATTTATTAAGAAAAAGATTAAGTGCTACTATTCCCGTTAGGTTTATATAGAATAAAAAGAAACTCACATGAATACTTTCTCCCAACAAGGCAGCCTGATGCATCAGCTTCTTGGGTATACAGCCTACATTGACACAGGTGCCACCCAAGCCCCACTTGGTACCCTGTGGCGACGGGGTCACGTAGTCCAGTACTGCAACCTTCGCGCCCAAATTCACAGCCTCCTTGGCACACGCAAGCCCTCCCGAGCCACCACCGATAACAGCCAGGTCATAGTCGAAATTTCCATCTAAAATGGACATAATAATCCTGTCAGTAACTGCTATTATGCTAAATGCTATTAGACATGACATATAATGTACAATTCGGAGTCTTGTGACCTTAACCTAGGCCAACATTGGGTGCATTCAATTTATTTTAAAGACACAATATTTTTAATGAGGATCAGGCACATTTTTTTTATAAATCTTAATTATGCAGATGGACAGAAATTACAAAACTATAAATTACTGAGAATAAATATTGAA
This sequence comes from Eugnorisma glareosa, assembly GCA_947578425.1. Taxonomy (NCBI): domain Eukaryota; kingdom Metazoa; phylum Arthropoda; class Insecta; order Lepidoptera; family Noctuidae; genus Eugnorisma; species Eugnorisma glareosa. The sequence goes on along the minus strand of OX387966.1, from coordinate 19,713,630 downwards.
ATTAGATTAGAAATAACGAAGCTACAGCAAATTCTGTTAAATGTGATGTCAAGCAATGATGCCCATTTCAGATTAACAGTTCAGAAAACCTGCAGTAACCTTCGCTATCTCAGATTTGATTTTCTTATGATAAAGTAACAGTTCTTTATAGTGCATATGGTACCTAAGCATTCAAGAATCCAAGTTATGATTTTGCACGTGATCCTCATTAGGCATTCAGATACAGAAGAGAAATTTATCCATTTATTATCCATGTTCTATGTATTAGCTGGAACTCAAACAGAGCTGGTTGCCCAGAGTTCCAGCAGAAGAGTAGCTCTAAAAGAAGAAGCTTTAATTAATCACAAAAAGGGGTAAAAAATACACTTATTTATTACAAGTGTTGCTACCTCCAAAATACTACCATATCACATGAAATGTGAAAACAGGGTACTGAGAAAAAAAAAATAGAATCAAGAATATGGAATGAATTATTTCTGATAATATTTTGTTTTTATGTGAATTTCATTTCTGTGACCGAGTGCTTCTAGAATATTGTGTTACACAGCTGTAGATTCAATACAAATAAAGTTCAATACAATGCAAACAAACAATACAAGCTTGTTTTCTTTTAAGCAATTTATGACCTTACACCATTCCCTGTGGATAGCATTTACATCACATTGACAGTGCAAACATTATTAAATTATTTATAGCTAAACATATACTCATAGCAACCCATCTTGTAACAGTTGTAACTACTGCTTGGTCCTTCCCGTAGATGAGACAGCTTATGCATAACAAATATTACTACTAGGATCGGCAGAGTTCATACCTTCTGGGGTATTGTCTATAGGAGCAACCAACTTGGCATTACGGCTACAACACAGCCAGCCTGATATCACCAAACAAATTCAAATTGTAGCATGATAACAAAATATTTATGTAACTGTAAAACTGCTACTTTGTCACGGGTCATTTTATCAGAATATTAAGGATCATTTCATTTTTGGAGCTCACATTTACTTTCAAACACATAATCTACAAATAATAAATAAAAACAAATAAATTAAATATTGTGCAATGGATTATGCTAAGCATTTGGATCAATTCCACCATCCCAATGATGCTGATTATTTCTTAGATACAGTTGTTTAACAAATAATAGGCATGCAATTAACATTTTTTAGGTATCCCCTAATAAAAGGTAAAAAGCAAGTTACAAAAACTGGGTTGTATGAGTTGCTCAATCAACGAGTGAGGTTAGACAATTATCTGCACTTCAAGGTTAAAACATGACAATCATGGATTACTTACGAGAGCTAAGTGTTCGTTGTGCCAATATTAACACTCTGTCTGTTTTAATTAAGGGTTTTATCAAATTATTTATCCTTACAAAATTACTTAGTATTGTCATTTTGACGTAAATGTGACAGAGACAAGAGAAAATACACACACCGGACCTTTGGGGTTGTAAAAGATAACTTGCAACAAATGTCAAGGCGTTGTAACTAAGTCAGTTCACAAGATGAAGACTGTGTTGATCACCGGTGCCAACAGGGGCCTCGGCCTCGGGATGGTTAAATATCTCCTTACACAGAACACCGTGAAGACAGTAATCGCGACGTGCCGGACTGTGTCCGAGGTATGCTAATCTTATTTCTTACTAACCTATAGGTGCCATCGCTCCAATTTTTGTTTTAAACAAGTTATAACCACACTCGTCAACTTATATATTTATTTAGATTTATTGTAGCGCACTGTAACTGCACGATGTCTCACGATCAAATACTATTCGATCAAAGGCGTAAAGTGCTTTTTGTAGCAAGCCAACAATCCTAGTGTGAAAGAGATAGCGAATCAGACTCGTTTGACAGCGAACTGCTGCTACAGGTGACGTCATCATCACTGCCATTGAAAATAGTGCTGTGATCGTGACGTATCACTTTTTCAATGATGTCATCACACAATGACACGAGTGAGACCGACCAGTCGAATTATTACTAAAATGTGTAAATGAATGTGAGTTGGCACATTGAGACATTTCCAGGATAACAAAAGCAGAACATAAATATCATACAGTCGTCCCCCTCCAAAGCAGACAAACTTTTTACGAGTCATTCGTTTGCGCAAAAAAATATGTAACGCCAATTTTGTTTTTTTTGCCACTCCTTACTTGTATTCCCCAAAGGGGCTGAAAGCAATAGGATGAAGTAAACCCATATTTATCGCCATGGCATAAGTTGAAGTACTAAATAAGGGGCAAGCCTATTGCCACTAACCGGGCACAAATCCAGTCTCAGGATTCACACTATGTGATCAGTGATGGTAGTCGTAACTAATAAGTTACCATAGAAAAAAACATATATGATATGATATTATTTTATTGACTGCATTTCATACATGAAAAACACATTCATGTGGGGAGTCTGTTAGAACTGGTAGGAGAAAAAGTGACCGAAAATAGTGTAAGGGGCCACTTAGCTCAAGCGGTCCAGCGTCGAAACATAATGATAGGTGTAGGTCTAGGTATATTTCTGTTGCCTCATAGATAACGTATTGTCTAACTTTTCAGGAACTGAAAACATTATCGGCCGAAAATAAAAACCTGCTTATTTTGAATTTAGGTAATTTAATTTTTTTTTTGTTTCTTATTTGTGCGCTTTTCCATTTCTCTAATCCGATTTTCTATTTCCCATCAATTAATTAAAATAAATGTTTCAGATGTTAAGGATACGTCTTCGTTCGGTGATTTGTCCACGCAAATAAGCAAAGCTGTTGGCAACCAGGGGCTAAACCTGTTGATCAACAATGCTGGTGTTACCACCAAGTTCACCAAATTGCCATTCGTGAAAGCTGAACAGTTGTTGGATAACCTGACCGTCAACACGATTGCACCAATTATGCTTACGAAGGTATGTGTGTCATCTCATCATTCCCCTGCCCTTACCTCAATTTATTTGCGGTCGGCGCAGCCTGCCGTCTTAAATATTTCTCTTTCTAGCCAAATATATTTCAAATAGTCCAACCATCTTTTCTGTGGTATGCCACTACTTTCCTCACAACATTCAAAAATCAAAATCAAAATATTTTTATTTGACATAGGCCTAGATGGGCACATAAAAAACGTCGACAAAAAGGTGCACGGTTCGGGTTGGTCGTTTCCTATGGAGAAGAACCCGCAAGAAACTCCATGGTTACTCTTTTCAAATCATTTGGGGTTACAATATTATCATGTTAGAGCATTAGTACCTACTTAAGTATAGTGGGACAGCATAGGCCCGACAATAGGTCGTTGCTAAAACAAAACACACAAAACATGTAAAACAAGATAAAAAGTTAACAAAATTTAACGAGCATCTGGGAATCTACAAAGCCTACAATGTTCACACATTTACAAACAATCGGTAAAAAAGAAGATATAGGTACAAAGGTAAGAAAATATTGTAAAATAGTAAATTAAACAAGTGACACAAATATTGTCAGTGCTGTAACTATTCTGAGCAAAAGATGTATAAATGATTTGAAAACTATCGTAAAGAATCTGGTTAGAAAGATGAGAAAAAATGAGATTGAGAATAGTTAGAGACATCCACATATTTGTGCCGTTTATGAGCTACCAGGGAAGAAGCATGCGCAGAAGGAACTAAAGCCAAACTTCTTTGTCTTCGATGTAGTCCTTGATTTTGTAATATGCTTTTTTAATAAGGAATTTCACATTTTCCTCATTCTTCCACAACACATGCTCATACAGCCAGATGACCGGTGCCAGTTTCAGACTTCCTATAATAAACTCATTTCTTATTCTATCCATTCGTGTTACATTACACCACACATCCCTTTTAGCATTCTCATCTCAGCCATGTGTACTTCCAGGTAGGTTTTTTTTTTTTTTGTAAAATTAGTGTGTTTTATAGGTTATGAATAGATTATTTGAAAATTCCTACCTTCTGTTAAAGATATTTTCGGAAGCACGTACTGCGCCCTAATCCCAATTTAGTTGGGCTTACCCTAAAGGACCGTAACCGTACGTAACCGTAAAGGACCTTTCGAATCGAATATCTATGTTATTTTTAGAAACAAGTCAACCAAGGGTGCGTCTTCTGATCCTCTCCACGTATTGATCTAAAGGCTTTGATATAATGTCTAGATAGAGCATCAAATGTGCGCAAACGTGTCAAAAAATATCAGCCAACTGTTGGCTTAAAAGTTCGCACACACACAGTGTAAACACTGTGCGTCTATGTCTCTGTACACCGCTAGCACGCTGCCGCACGATGTTTGAAATTGTTGGGTCGTTTTCTTTGTTTTAATTGTAGGGCGACGCTTCATCTAGACATTATACAGCGTGTAACAGAAAGGGTATAATCATATGGAATACTGTGGTACGGACCATCAAACTGAACAACTTTCTCTATGGGACCACCATCGAAATCGTAAAAAAATAATCAGCTGTCCCATACATTTGAGTCGAGTAGGTATTGAAATTTTGTATAGGATTATTTTTTTGATTTTTGTATAATCAAAACCTAAAGGATGTCATTTCTCTATCACAATTACGCAGTAATTTCTAGACTTTACTACCCATCCTGAAACAAGCTGCGGACGCCAACAGTGACAAACCCATGGGGGGACATCGTGCAGCCGTCATCAACATGAGCTCAATACTTGGGTCCATTGCACAAAATGACCAAGGAGGCTTTTATCCTTACAGGTGCTCTAAGGTATGTACTTAAAACACTATGAAACGTGGGCTTTAGGGGGGGGCGGAGGTGTACACCTATCCCTATCCTAGCTATCTAAGTATAACTTTTCCCACCTGATACCACGGAATTAGTAAGTACGTAATAAATTGTAGCGCATAGTAGATCCACACTCTCACTATTAATTTTTTTAAAGCTAAAAGGGTCCTCTGAGTAATCTTACTGCCCCTGCAAACTTACGCATTTTGCACCCTGGGAAAAAACATTCATCACTAAGGCTTCTTTTTTCTGCCTCTAGATTGGCATTCCTGTTGCATTTTCGCATGATCTACCGCTATTTATAGAGGCTGAAATAAATTTGGAACCCCTTGCCCCGAGGCCTTAATAGGCAATTGTCATACATAAGGTTGCAAAAACTGGAAGCCGACCCCAACATAGTTGGGAAAGGGCTAGGCAGATGATGATGAGGTTGCAAAAAAAAGAGCATATAGATATTTTGATCTCAAATTACATATCTGTATTTCAAGGCATGATGTAAACATTTTCGTGCTCGCTTCGCTCGCTCTTGCGGCAAAATTTCTCTTGAATTTTATCATTGTCTATAAGTCCCCTATTTAACTCCTGTATGAAGGTTCGAAACAATTCTAACCTGTCCAAGGCGCACTGCTTTGCTTGCTGGCTCTTGCCCAACCAGAGGGGTCCAAACGCCTCCTGCCGGAGGCCCTACGCGGGGGTCGTGCGGTCCATGGCCCTTTACTGGGCCCCGGTGTGGGCGCGTTCCTTGAGGCGGCGAGCCGCCCATTACCTGAACGCGCCCCAAAAGGTAGCCGTAAAGCTGATCTGGGGGTACCGCACGATCTCCGGCGAGGCGGCGAGCCACCTTGCCAGATTACCGCTATGGGATCTGGAGGCGACAGTCCTCGCGCGCCTGAATGAATGGCGCGTGGAGGCACTACGCCGGGTGGTAACTCCGCTGCCGCGGCAAATCGTCGGTCAGCGGACAGACCTCCGGCGCGATCTCATGGCGACATGGAGAGAGCGACTGTCGCAACCCCGTGCAGGGCACGCCACAACAGTGGCGATAAGTCCCCTCTTTGAGGAGTGGCTAGAGAGGCGCCACGGCGCCCTCACCTTCCGCTTGACGCAGGTCCTCCCCGGACACGGTTGTTTCGGGAGGTTCCTGCACCGAATCGGGCGGGAGGAAACGCCCGGGTGTTACCATTATGAGGATCCAACGGAGGACACGGTTGAGCACACGGTGGAGGACTGCCCCGCGTGGGCGGAGCACCGCCGTGGCCCCGAAGCGGCGATCGGTGGCGGCGACCTCACGCGTCCGGCCTTGGTTCAATCCATTGTCCAGAGCGAAACGGAATGGGACACCGTCACCTCCTTCTGCGAAGCAGTCATGCTAGCGAAGGAGGTGGCGGAACGTGAGAGGGAGAGAACCTCTCGTCCCAGCCGCCGCGGGAGTCGCACCGGGCGTCGGGGGCTACGTGGTGGCCCGCGGCCACCGTAGGCGTGGGCTTGTGGACGGTGAGCTATGGACTAGCTCGCCGTCCGTCCGTCTTATGACTGCAGGCCGTGTCGACGGCGCGTTCGTGTTCCACGCGCGCCTCAAAGAGATGTCAGCAAACAGGAAGGGGTCCGAAAGGACCGATGCCTGCCAGGGTTGCGGGACTGTTCAAAGGGCAAAAGAAGGAACATAGATGGGTTTTAGTCAGTACAAATCTGACACTTCCTGCCGCTCCGCCCAGAGTGGGAGGGGTCATTTGATGATTTCCCATCCGTAAAAAAAAGGCAGTGTGTAAAAAGATCGCTTCGCTCGCTCTTGCAGCTTCTTGAATCTTGACTTGGTCTGTATGTCAACCAAGTAACTCCTGTATGTAGGGTCAAAACAATTCTAACTCGTCTAGGTTACGGTGCCAAAATTTTCGACCTCGCTTCGCTCGCTTTTGGAGCCTTAGGTCTTTTATTCATAAAATTGTCCCCCGAGGTCAGTTAAGTAATTTCTGAATAAAATGACATGAGTAGTTAGCTTTTCTGGAGTGGAGAGTTTACATTTTGTTTAGTTCCTACACTATTCAAATAACTCGACAAAATTAGTAACTTCTACATCTCTATGTATAGAAAATCTAACCAATCCGAGGTGGTAAGAAAAAGCTATAATTATGTAAATAAAAAATTAAATGTAACCCTGTTAAGGTGGATGCGCAAGGGTAGCCCGCGAAATTTAAATTTTCTTACGTTTATTGCAATTTGCAGGTCAGTGACGGGTTATATGTTGATGAAAATATGAATCGCGCCAGTAACACGTATGGAATTACAGAATTATAATGATTCAAATCATCAATACAACCCTCCAAGTTCATATAATCCCAAATAGTGACTTTTTCATGAAATAGCTATTGAATGGGGTTATACAAACTTGGAAGGCTGTATTTATGATTTTAATTATTACTTGCGCATCCACCTTAACCAGTGAAACGTGAAAAAATATAAATCTGTTTTTTTCCCTCATCTTTCTGCCCTGCCCCCCCCCCCCAGCTCAAAAGCTGGCGACGGTTGAAGACTGGCGGTTATAGTGCTGCATGATTATTTTGGCGCATGACCTTAACCGAAACTAACGCCGCCATCGCCATTTTTTTTAATATAATTTCCACAATTTCACAAATGTTTACCAACAGCTCCCTCTTGTCTGTCATTCAGGCACCAGGAGAACAATGATGCACACTATCCCAAAATGTTCTTGTTTCTACCTATTCGTTAATTTAACTTCTCTTTGTTATTTAATTACAGGCAGCATTGAATGCAGCTTCTAAATCAATGAGTGTCGATTTAAAAAAGGATAATATTCTGGTAGCATCTATGCACCCAGGATGGGTGAAAACAGATATGGGTGGCAAGAATGCGCATCTCGATGTCGAAACTAGCGTCTCTGGGATATTCAAGACCATAGACAAACTTTCCGAGAACGATACCGGAAAATTCCTGAATTATGATGGCTCCGAATTACCATGGTAGTTAATTATTTGATGAAAATTGTTCCAATTGTTTCAACTTCAATATTAAACTATTCCATTTTGTATGTATTTTGTTTACTTTAACTATAAAACAAAAACCAAGAAAGGATGGTGGCCCAGTACCCTGTGGTAACGCCCCCGACTTGCCTGTCGTTGATCCAAGTACAGGCACGCACATTAATATATTGTAATTTATTTAATCATCGCTGGCATTCTCTGGTCTCAAACCGGTGAAGGAAAATATCGTGCGAAAATCGGCATATCCTAGAAGTTAGAACCAAAAAATCGAAAACTTGTGGCATCTTCCAACCTGAACTGGTCATGAGTGATGGATTACAGTCCACTCCCTCGCATAGAGAGGAGGCTTGCAGTGGCGGACCTATCATACAAGCCGATAAGCCAGCTTGCCTTACAATCAAACTCAACAAAAAAAAAACATGCTTTAGGTTTCTGGGTTTCGGCCGGTGCTAACGCTTTCTCTTTCACACCCGCTGGCTTGCATCGACCTCTCAATTTCTCCTAGCAAATTTTTAATACATCTGTAGGTACTTATTTGGAGATATTGTACGGAATTTATTGTGGTAATTGGGCTTTGCCTCCCTTTCAATGAAAGGGAGCGGGCACGCCACTGGAGGCTTGTGTGTGTCTCAGCAGTGAACAGTCGAACATAGGCTGAAGGATGATCGTGTTGAGGTGTGATGTTATCTTGCTCTCATTTTTATTTATTTAAACTTCATATACAATAGTGGTACATAGGCGGACTTAATGCCATAAGGCATTCTCTACCAGTCAACCTTTGGGTTAATAAGAAAACACTATGAGGTAGGGTAGTTAAAAAATATATATCTAAAAAAAATAACTTGCTTTCGAAAATGTATATTTATGTCGGAGACGGTCATTGGTAGGGGCTTAAAATGAATCACAAGTACGCGGTGGTGACATCACGCGATCTACTTACAAATCTACCCACACCACAGCTTGCTTGTTACAGAGTCAAGATGGTAAACTTTGAGCCAGGACGACAGTCGAAGTCAGTGTCTGATCGCGGCCGAGTTAAGACCTCGTGGAACTGTACCCGATTCATTTTGCCCCGTGTTATTTTGCTAAGTTGTAATCTCAAGTAATTCGTTAGTTTTGCTAGAAACAATGTATCGCTCAGTGTCTTTTCATAGCACGAAACCCATCGTCTGCCCACATGATGTAGAAGCCTAGCGGAATAAATCCTGCCACTCCGACATATAGATCCTTGTAGTGAAGACATATAAAATAAACTAATAAATATTTTAACAAATGGTACCAAAATAAAAAACGAAAAACCTAATAATAATTACCGTGACTCGACTTCAAAATTCAAATTGAGAGTTATCTATTCTAGTGGTTACGAACTTTTCTTAAAAAACTGAATTTGCTTTCAGCTTTTTTAATGCAAAAAGGTAGCGCGTTCCAGAGCTTTATAGTAGAGATACCGTAAGAATTTGACTTAAAACCGGTGCGGTGCGCGATGTGAAGGAATTTGGAGAAGTAGATTCTTGCATGGAAGCTCGAAGATTACGCCTGTAAGAGCTGTCCAACACTTTGAAGTATTTTTTTAGATAATCGGGAGCACATCGATCGTTCACAATCGTGAAGAGCATGTAGAGAGATCTGAGGGACCTCCTGAGTCGGATAGGCAACCATTTAAGCTGAAAACGGAAGGAAGAAATGTGATCGTATTTACAAAGGCCAAAAACAAAGCGAATACAATTGTTGAGAAGTCGACCCAATTTATTTAGAAGTTCTTGGCAAAGATCAGAATAACAAACATCAGCATAGTCGATAATGGGACCAAAGTGAGTTGTGATTTTTAATGTATATTTTGATGCCATGCTAAACGCCTAGGCGTTTAGCATGGCATCAAAATATGAGATCTAGGTAAACCTATACCTACCTACTTATACCTATTCTTTCTCACTTACCTTGCCAACCAGCATGTTGAGTTAATTCCTTGCTCAAAGAACATGGCATGGCCTTCCTAGGTCCAGCACCTGTAAACAGTAAAAAACAGTGAGGTCCGAGATGTAGACATAGTTTTTTTTTTTTTTTTACGAGATGGCATCTCGCAGTTCAGCCGCTGAGGCTGGCTACTGCTTAACCGGTCTATCCCTGTGGATGCCTAGAATTTAAGGCCTCCAGCCAGGGGCAAAATGAACTTATAAACTAAGCGACCACTCGCTAAGGGCACCCCCTGTGGGGTACGAGCCTCGGCTTAGGGCGTCGCTGGGGAGGGCAGCAAGGGCCTGTCCCCTTCTTTCCTGCTCCCTTCATGGATCTGATTTAGTAGACATAGAATATGGCTCAGACTCACTTTATAGGGTGTCTTTCTTTTTGTGTAGCTATAACACAAACCGACCGCGAGACCAACGACGGTTTTTTTTAATAGATAGTGATTCAAGAGGAAGGTTTATATGTAAGTATAATTATTCTTACACCCGTGCGAAGCCGGGTCGGGCAGCTACTACAAGATAAATTGTACTGGTACGCGTTGGTAATCCTAAATAAATTTTATAAGTAGGTACCTACACCATTAACCACTGCAGTATTTCTAAAACTGATCTTTGGTCATTTAAGGCAATGAGATTAATTCACAGCCAAATCAAATGAACGAACGAAAGAATGTCATCATCGAATTTACGTTTTAATGTACAGATACCAGAACATCGAGCTACCTACCTGAAACTGTCGACAGATTGTACTTATGCCCTAGTAGCTTGATGTGGTAGCTTGTGTGTAGGTACGTACCTACTACATGATACGTATCGACGCATCGGGTCCACTCTGCTCTCCCTCGTCAGACATGCGTTTATGCCTAATTGAATAATAACATTACATACAAAAGCGCCCTGCTTGAGTGTAGTGAGTGTGCCATTGTGCACTGTACATCCGTATCATCACATTGCATTTGCACAAGCTCGCATAAAGGGAGACGCGGCCGTGGCTACTTGTGGGGCAGCTAGTAGGGTAACCATCCGTCTGGATATGTCCTGCTTTGTCTTTTGTCCGGAACCTTCACCCTAAACCGATCTTCCAGGAAATAAAATACCACAATATAAGAAATAAAGTACCACATTTACCGCAAATAAATAAGTTTGATTTGATTTGAAAAAATAAGTCTATCAAAAAAAGTACAATTAAAATGTGAAATAAAAAGGACTAAGTATGTAACCCTACTTGTGGGATGACAAAACAAACTCGTTTCCTGATGCGTTTGGAGCGGTGTGCAATTTAGGAAGAAAATTGACAGTAATCTTTGATTTTATAAAAATCATGCACCGTCACTTTTAGCTGCTGAGTGCTGACTGTGTTATATAAAGGTGATTAGTCATCGTGGAAGATTCTAAAGTATTGATTAAGTTACTAAGAAGCTGTACTATCTAGTATTGCGCGTTAGCTTACAACGATACCTACCTATAAATATAATAAATACGGAGTCATTACAGTTCATACCTTACATCCCTACACACCTTTTTGAATTTTAAGGAAATTGAACTTTTTACAGTTACCTACGAAAGTCATTTATGTGTAGGTACCTACGAAAGTAGATATTGTAAGTTTGTGCACATATGGAAAATGAAAAGAAAGGATTGAATGACAATTACAAGTTTCATACTTTCCCTATCAATTTAGGCCATACCTACCATATTTATATTTTTGCCATATTTATTTACCTAGGCCTTAGTTGGTACCTGCTTGTTGGTGATGAAGTTACCATGGTGATAAAGTATCTATACTAATATTATAAAGCTGAAGAGTTTGTATGGTTTGGTTGAACGCGCTAATCTCAGAAACTGCTGGTTCGAATTGAAACATTATTTTTGTCTTGGATAAGTCATTTATCGAGAAAGGCTATAAATGAATGGCCACGCTAAAACCAAAAGGAGAGAAATATAAATGAAAAATGTTGCAAAAACGGGGAAAAATTATTATTTTTGAGAGCTTCTTTAGCGTGCGCTGCGTAACGGTTAAAGTTACACGAAAATAATGTAGGTACGAGGGAATTATTTCTTTTAAAACTGTCTACAAAAAAGTCCGCGACAGCAGGATGCCAATCTTTTAAGGTGGACTAACAATAACCATTTTTATGATTTTAAAATTTGCTCAAAATGCTTTATTTAACAGCCTTGTGGCTACTGTAGCCGGCCGAGTGGATGGCAAAATAATGTGCCACTGGGTGGCGGCACACAGACCGTCATTCAGATATGTGTTTTAAGTTTTATTTTATTTTATTTAGTTAGTGCCAAGCTGTTTTGTATTTGTATTTTTATCCTATGGATCTCTGATCTGAAAATAAAGATTTATTATTATTTATTTGCGAAGGTGTTTTTACTGACATATGTATAGTATTAATCCTTATCAAAATAAAATATATGTTAGTCATCTTTAGCCATATTTTTGTGACCAAAATTGCCCTTTACACTTTATAATTTAGACGAATATCATATAATGCAAATAACTTGCCCGCGACTTCGTCCGCGTGGACTTAGATCTTTCTCAGCCTGTACTTGCACAGGCACTTTGTTACGGGTCTATTTGAAATAATTGCTTTGAATTAAGTCTTTATACTGCCCAATCTACAAACATCACCAAAACAATGGTGTAAATTGTCATACTCACGAACGGACAGTCATGTTGCGTTTTATAATAACAGGCTGAGAAATATGTAACTCCACGCGGACCAAGTCGCGGGCACAGCTCTAGTATCTACCTAGTAAAATATTTACAGTCATAAATCGATTTCCTACACACCTGCAACAAATATAGGTAGGTACTAAACACGTCTTGTAGATAAATAAATTCTACTCGACTCACAACCAGGCAACGAAGCGCTAATGTAGGTACCTAATTTACGTAAATTGATTTTGTCGAGGACTCCTTGTAGAATTATTGTTAGTGGTACGCACAATATACCTACTTAAATAATAATTATTTGACTTAACTGCCTCGTTAGTCTAGTGGTCGCTAGTCCTGGGTTTGATTCCCGGGTCGGGCATTGTTATTTCGATTTTCCATTCTTTTTTTTTTTGATTTAGCATTATTTATTACCTTAGGCACCTACAGCCAATTTGACCTGCGAGTAGAGCAATTACCTATTTAAGTGTAGATTATATTAGATGAGAATTGTTCTGCTCTGCATATTATTGAGATTCGATTACCTACCTGCCACTTAGTAGTAGTACTTACCACTAAGTACTTAAACAGAGTAAACTCCAACAAAAATCTGATCAGTCCACGATCGCACATCAATATCAAACCAATGGGTTCCATTACCTACACAAATCAAATCCTACGATAATATCAGTTAGGTAGGTACCTACGGACCTACCTACATAAACCAATGCTTACGATAAGCGACCCATTTACAACAAACTGTGAACATGTTTCATACATTTTTTTTAAACCTTACCTCACACTAGGAATTTCTCCTGTATCGTGGGTGCGTTTACAAACATTTAAACTCACATACACAAACAGCCAGACCCGGAACAACTACCTTATTTGTTCCGTGCGGGGATCGAACCCGCGACATCCAGCGCAACAGCCAAACGCTCAGCCACTGCGCCAACCGTGCTGTCAATTTAATGATGATCTAAGGGTAAAAGGCAGCTATAGCTATGGGCTATAGCTGCCAGAAAACCGTGTATTGTGCTTACGTATATAGGTATCCCCAATATATATAATACATAAACTGTTTGGTAAATGTTACCTACTCCCAGAAGCAACTAGGTATAATATGTATTCATCATCATTTAATGATGTTGCTGTATTTTTATAACACAGATTTTAAATAAAAAGTTATTATAGCAATTATTATGCAACTATTGAAATACCTACTTATTGCTTATTTTAGTTTTCAGGTTGACTAGATTGTGACTCTTACCAAACATGCTGCACTGTTCCTTGTGAGGACAGATATTCGATATATCCATGTTTATTTCGAATTGTAGTGGATTATCTTGCTGCTGCAAATTTATATTAGGTATACGAGATACAACACTGACATTTTTGCCCTGTGGCCGACTTTGTGACAGTCATGTCACCAATAGAGTCAACCATAGATTGGTGGCTTAATAAAAAAGGCCGAATGCAAAGGTCTGGTGCTGCAACACATTAAAAAACCTCAGTCGGGATGTTCCCAGCGTGGTAGCGCATTAGCCTTGTAGATGCAGCATTGGCAGACCACCCTGCCACCCAAAGCTGGACATACGAGCTGGTGAAGTTTGTGGGAATCCGTTGGATGCGGGCAGTAGTAACAGCTGACCGGTCGTTGTGGCGATCTTTGAGGGAGGCCTACCTATCTCTAGCAGTGGATGAGTGGACGTCTTTTGGCTTACATGATTAATGATGAAAGAGCTTCAAGATACCGGGACTGCGTTGAAACTTGAAAATACTCACTACCTCTTACAAGTTACGTTCTTTAAGAATTGTATCTTTAACACATTCGAGTCCACCCCCGTTTCATAGTGCGCATGTGCCATCCCACCATACATTTTGCAAGTGGACCCTCCAGGTGGGTCCATGGCATTACGTTTGCGCAAAAGAGAACCCACCTGGAGGGCTTTCGGCATTAGGTTTGGGATTAAGATTTAAAAGCCTAAAATAACTGGTAAAATAGAGTTTTCAGGGGGTATTATCGCTATATTAGCTATCTGTGGGGGTATTTTCATGCCCTAGTAAGGTAGAGGAAGTGCAATAACAAAGAAATAAAAAAATAAATGAAAAAGTAAAATCGCCCGCTGTGATCCCGTGACAGGGGTGTTCAACCTTTTGTGAGATTTTCATGTTTTTTTTTTTTTAAATTTAATTTTCGTAATCGCAATTATTGTTTCTTTTAGATTTTAATAAATAACATTTTAAAACTTTTGAATGATTACAAACGTTGCATTTGCATTTGTAGGTAGTTTCTTTGACAGTTTTGTTTGAACCACCCAGTAACTATTAATTACATAATTATTATATTCCTTCACTTGTAATACTGGGTTAAATTAAATTAGCTAGCGATACTTCGCAGCTGTGATGGATATCGATATCTTAACACATTAAACCAAACAAAAAACGGATTTGATGACATTTTGTTAGGTTAATGACCACAAGTAGTGCAGTTATTTTAAATGCAAAATCGATTTAAATTATAGATGTGCCCTTGCCGTACTTCGCGCAACCGTGTTCACACTGAGATGAGCTCGCTCGTTTAAACTTCACGGTTTATAAACACGATATACAAATATAAATGTTGCAAAAAGAAACTATTTATAACCAAAACACAAAAAAAGTTAAAATTACTTTCGGAAGTCGTTGCTTTTGCTTGTTTCATCGACATTTTGCATGTTTGAGGTTTAAAGAAACCTAACACGAAGAGGATGGCGGGATCGTAGTCTAGGCAATTTAATTGAAAAATGCTAAGCATTATTTATTCCAAATGTCAAGTCTGTAGCGATAATAGTTTCTGAAATATGTAGCTGTGCGTGCCTGTGAGAGATAAACGGGCAGGCAGACTAAATCTCACAGTAATAAGTATTAGTTTTTGTCTATTTTGATGCCGAACACTAAAAAGCCTCAATTTTGTACTCATTTTCGTGTCCTAAAATGGAAAAATAATTATTTTTAGAAAATATTTAAAATCGTGCTTATGGTTTTTCATCCCTGAAATAGGACCCACCACGTGGGTTCTCGGCATCTAGGAAGAGGTCGAAAATTGATTGAAAATAAAAATGCTTGTAATTTGAAACCACGGCGTATTCTTATTAATCTTGTTAAAATATACAACTGTTTTTATTTTTACGTTATTTGATGCTGTATTCGCTAAGAAAAACCTACATTAAAAATGAGCCCACCAGGTGGGTTCTCGGCATCCCAAGTGCGACTTGAGTGAACCCACCAGGTGGGTTCCCGGCACTGAATGTGTTAACGGATTTTACCACAAACAAATGGCAAAACCGACGTATCATTAAAAAATATATGATGTTATTCAAGTTGCATTTTCCGCAGTATTATCAAACAAACAGTCCGTCCACATGTGAGCCGTAATAAATGCTTCGCTTCGCCTCAACTTCAATGGAGTCAACCTTATGAAAGGGTGAACACCTTCAACTTGCAAACCAATTTCTTAGTCTATGTTCAGGGATACGTGGATAAATGAAACTGCTTGAATTGGTATCAAAAATCGGATTTATATTTCCGCTTGCTGTAGTAGGTTAATGTCATTAACAATTTGCCAGGTTACAGATGTGGCCGCACAGCCGGTATCAAGCATAACGTGTACTTTTTATAACAATGATACATTTTTTCAGACCTAATAACCTAAAACTTACAGAAACTACCTACAAAGATATACAGGTAAAGCCTAAATTATCTACAATCGTCAATAAGTTATATACAGATATAATAACAATACAGCAATGTTATATACACTTAAATTTAATTAGAATTATCTGTAACCTGAGAAACTTTGATTTTTCCTACATTCAGGACAGTACCATTTGCCTTTAGGCGGTACCATGATACCAACGCATTCGAAATGGAACCATTCGATGGGACAACCTTCGGCGTCGCAAGCAATCATCTCCGACACTTCGTCGTACGGACATCGACAGTAGCAGTACACGCTCTCGCCCTCGCGCGCTTCCCGCACCGCAGGGCGCTGGAACGCGTACGGCAAGCTGGAGGTGCCCGAATTCAAATAAGTTGGAGGCGGCGGTACGGAGCTCTGACTGTTAGGTTGATATATTTCTAAGTTTCCTTCTTCGCTCGAATCAGAGTCGCTCGACTCCATAGATTCAGTATTCATTAAGATACGCGGCGGCTCGGGATCAGGTATGGGAGCGGTCAACCTTATAGGGTCTGTATAATTATACAATCTGCTAGAAATCACAGTTGATGGTACTTCTTTCTTTGCCTTGTGCGTTACTGGAGACGGCAAATCTTCCTTTCTCCACTCCAGTTTAGGCGGTTGTTGCGGTTTTAAGGCTGTTAGTGTCACCGGAGTTTGTGCAGCGTGCGTGCGTGCTTCCTCATCACTAGAATATCCATAAAACTTATTGGGAACTCGTCTTCTTTTCGACGCTCGTTTTTCGGCCGCCGATGCTGATGAGCTCACTTCTGTCAAGATCGGGCTTGGTTTTGGTGCCTCTGGGATTTGTACTGTATTGGATTGTAACGATATTGTTATCTTATTAGGAATTAAAGGCGGTGCTGCCACAACTTCAGATTTTAATATGACATCTTTAGGAATGTTGATTTTTATGGGTCCATGCTTTTTGGAATTCTTAGATTTCTTTTTCTTTTTGCTCTTCTTTTTGCTGCTGCTTGATTTTACTTTAACTTCAGGCTCTTCTATGGGCTCTTTTTGTTCCTTTTCTTCTTCTTTCACTTCTTTGATAGGTGTTGTAGGTCGACTTAATTCACCGGAAATAGAACCGGCGTCTGAGGGTGCCACAGAAGATAAATTCATCAGCTGGTTCCGTTTTTCTTCATGCAACTTGTTAGCTATTTGTTGCGGGTGCTCATCATAAAACTCTTCATCTGTTTCACTTTCCTCAGTTTCGAGATCTGTTTCCGCAATAGGAGGCTCAGTTTTCTCAGGAATTAATATTGGAGTCTCAGACATGCCCATCACATCTACATTAGAGCCAGTGCTGAACCTCCTATTGGCTAACGTCTTTTTGAGGCGTTTGGTCTTTTTCTTCTCTTTCTCATTTCCTGATTCATCCGACGAATCGGAGTCTGAGGAACTTGATGATGAAGAACCACTACTAGATGAACAACTGCAATTGGAGCCACAGGAGCAGCTCGAATCAGAATCGCTGCTGCTGCTACTAGTTGATGATAAGTCACCACGTTGTTTCTTAGGAGATTTTTTATTTTTCTTTTTAGTATCACTACCATTGAACAAATCATCATCTCCATTCATATCAGTCGGTACCAAACAATAATCGTGATCAGATTCACAGACATGTTTTCTGATAGGTACTAATGGAGGAGTTTTTTCTTTTGTCTTTTCAACTTTTGCTTGATATTTTTTGAAATTATCCCATATGTCTAGAACCTGCTGCTCGTTCGGTTTTTCGTCAAGTGACTCTGTTTTCTCCTCAGCCTTTGGAGTCACATGAACATCCACATGATTTGTAACAGTTGATTCTACTTTAGGAGCATCTTCTTCCTTTATTTTATCATCTAGTTTCTCATCTTTAACTGTTGGTGGCATACCACTATCGGATTCGTCACTGCTATCGCTTTCTGAAAGGTTAAGTGCAGGTAAATTCACATCAAGCAAAAGAGCATCCTTTTCTTTTAATTTCTTTTTCTTTTCTTTTTTGGTTAGCTGCTCAGTTCCAGACTCAGCTGTCAGCTCTGAAGTACCAGCTTCCTCTTTTGGTTTAATGTCTACTAAATCAATGACAGGGACAGGTTCTTTAGATGTTTCTGGTAAAACTTCAGTTGGCACACTAGGCTTTACTTCATCTTCAATAATTAATTTCTTCTTATGCTCATCTAAATGTTTGTTAAGGAGTTTCTTAGAAACAAACTTATTAGTACAATCTTCTTCTGTACAAACATGGGGATAATCATTGGTGTGAAATCTTTTATGAACTTTTAAGTATACTGCTTTTGTAAATTGCAAACTACATTCTTCACAAACAAATATAGCAGGAGGTGTACAGAAATGATAGACATGGGGCCATTTTTTCTGCAAACATTTTTTACACATCACACTTTCAGTGCCATGTTTCCAAAATAAGTGATTAGTTATATCTGGCTTATTTCTATATGCAATGCCACATCGGTAGCATAAATGGTGCAGTTTATGTTTCCAAACATGGTTGGACAGGCGTGCTTGGTTGTGACAAAGTTCCAAACAAACATCACAGGTGTGATGAATCTTTCGCAGGTGTACCATCAATCTGAACGGCGATGGGATGGCATCTACATTGCACAAACAGCATCTAAACTTAACTTCATACTCAGAATCATATGTTCCAGGGCATAAATGACATATTAATTCACTATAACTATAAAAATTAGATTTACACATAACACACAGTAAGATAGTTTTTTGATGCATTTTACGATTATGTAAATAGAGATCTTTATGGATAGCAGTTTTGAAGTAACACTGAAAACATTCAAACATATAGTCATACTGTACTTCATCACACTTTTCTACACTGTCATAGGAGTCCAAGTTTATGTAGACCAAATTTAGTTCTGGAGCACCTGTCTTCAGTTTAGCTGTTATAGTCTCAGGCATCAGCTCCTCTGCGGTAATGCTGTCCACAGTTGCTGCAAAGCGGTGTTGTGACACCATGTGTAAAGCAAGCTGCTCACAATTGACTGCAATCTTACGCACATGATTGCAATATATGCAACTGTAAACAGTTGATGATAAAAACACTTTTAGCAGATCTTTGAGAGGATATTTATCTAGTGGCTTATCCAGAGATAGTTCTGTTACAGGGATTGTTGGTTCCTCAACTGTTGGCTCGACAGGTGGCTCTAGTTCCATTTCTGCTGGCTCTAGTTTGGGCTCCTGCTTTATGTCTTCAATCTCATCTTCTACTTGAATGTCTTCCTCCGCTTCTTGTAAAGGTTCTTCTGCCTTCAAAGCAGGTAGGTCAGCAGGTGGTGTGAAGGGTTCTATTGGTGGATCCTCAATTAATGACTCATCTTTAGTTTTATTTTGTTCTTCTTCTTGAACAGTATTATTTTCATCTACTGTCAGTTTATCACTAACATCACTGTCAGAAGAGTAATCACTAGATGAATCTTTATCCAAAAGTTCTTTGGGAACTCTCACTGTTAATTTGGGTACCCTGTTCATTGTATTAATTTCTTCTAATTTGTTGTCATAAATTGTAGTTTTGACTGTGTTCTCCGACTTTATTTCAGGTGTTTTAGGTGAAGTTTCAAAGTTGTTATTCAAGAGTGTTTTCAGTGTAGTCTCTTTATTATTTTCAATTATGGTTGTCTTTACAAAAGGACTGTCAGGTCTATCACATATTGTCATTCTTATTGAAGGTGTTTTAGGTGTTGCAACTGGCTCAACATGTACTTGTGCATCTCTCACATACCGTTTTGGCGGTCTTCTCACACGTGTTGGAGGTTTGTGTACTTTTTGTTTTCCAATGGTGGGATCTACAGTGGAATTTATGATAACAGGTGAATTTGCATTATTTAAATTAAATTTTAACTTTATAGGACATTCCTTTTCTTTGTCTACAGGAAAACCAACTGAATCTTCTTTTTTAACAGGAGAAGCCTCTCTTATTGGTTCGTTAATTTCATCAGAAACAGGTGAGTCACTTTCATCTGAATGTTCTAAGCTTTCATCACCATTGGGGAATATGTGTGTGGTTCTATCTGGGCTAAAGGTATTTTGTTGCACCAGGGTTGATACAGGTTTTGTGGCAACGCTCTCAAACTCCATTCTTGAATCAACTGTGTTGTCTTTACTAGTTGTTACTGAACTATCAGAGGTGATGCTTGTATCACTGATAGCTGGCTCACTAGCATTTGTTTCCGGCATTATAGCTGCAGGTTTATGTGTTTGAGATGTGACAGTCTCAAGTTTAACATCAATATCTTTCTTGTCACAAGCTGGTTTTATTGAATCTTTTGCTACACTTGAGGGTCCATTACTTGACACTTCATTGATAGTTTTAGCACTCTTTATGCTATTTGTTTTAACTGCATTTTTGCTAATAAGAACAGGCACAGGTTTCGGCTTAACATTATTACAATCATGGTTGAAGAAGTCATCTTGTTCGCTGCATATTTCATCACATGCACAGCACATCAAATATAAAGTACCATTGTAAACATTGAAGAACTCTTCTTTACTTTCGTAGCTGAACTCTTTAACATTATGTTTATTTGTTAGGTGTGATGACAGTTTCTCTGCTTTTGAAAACATACCCAAACAAAAAAGGCAAATATGTCTATTGTGCACTTCTCTCATATGAAGAAAGAGATTCCAGTTCTCATAATAAGTTCCACAAGCTGAGCACAAATATACTTTCCGAGTAACTCTAGATGGTCCAGTGGTATTAGGTTCTAGACATGGTGCTGCCTCAGGGCTGAGTGCAGGCTCTTTTGCTTGTGCTCGACATACCAATTGATGTTCTTTCAACATAGCTAAGGTTTTAAATGACATAGAACAACACTTTCGACACTTAAACTTCACCATAGGCTGCAAGCCCAGACTCTGTGCATATTCCTTCAACTGGGGTCCTTTTTCTGCTTTACCTTTTTTGAACTGTAACAGCTGGCTTTTAGGCACAAGCCGAGGCACTGGTTTATCACGTTCACTGATGGGATCACTCTCTGCTTGTGATGAGACATTGTGGAACTGACTACGGTCTATGTGCTTAGGGATAAGTTTCGGCAGTCGGGGCACTGAGATGGCAGGGGTGCTGCTATCACAAGCTTTATTTGCTGTAGGCTTTCTTTTCTTGGATGTACTATAGTATTGAAGCGAGTTATCTACAAAAGGCCGTTTACCAAGATGAATTCTAAGAGGGTTGATGCGTTTTTTGAACTTGTCGTCGGTCGAAGTGTCTGCGGGCTGCCGACAATGCGCGTACGACTCGTCGGGCGGACTGGATGGCTCGCCAGCGAATTCGTGCCCATTAGCAGCTAATTTAGCTGGGCGTTCGCCGTACAAGTTGGTCAATGATGCTGTTGTGTTTTTATCATCTTTCGTATTGACAATATTACCATCTTCCATAGTTTTCTGGAAAAATAAAAACACGTGCTTTTGACTACTAGGAAACAAAAGACGCTCAATTATGAGGAAATCGAAACATGATTTGAACTATCATCGTATCAACAATAATATAAATATACAATCTTTACCTCGGAATTCGTCCGTCCAGCACGAGTGCAAGAATAAAGATTCGTTTCCATGCATCCGTTTGAACAGAGCAATCCTTACATCAGGCTTAGTATGAGGCAGCCGCGGGCTGATCATTCCCGTAAAATGGCGTCACTTCGCACAGCGAGGAATCGTGATATCAAAAGCGTTGCTGTTTATTTGTACCACTTAAATCACAGTTCACAAACATTTTTCAGGTTTTATATTACACTATTAAACACAAAAAAAACTAAATTAACCCCAATATATTGTTTATTTCCAAACACATTATCGAAAATCGTAGCATTACGAGAAGCTAATTCATGAACCATAGACTAAGTTTTTACTTCATAATTATTTTTTTTAAACTTCTCTTCTCGATCATGGCTTTAATCATGAACACGTGGTTTTTAACCATAGACAGCCATAAAAAACAAATTATTAAAATAAAAAACTATCCTTGAATTCGTTCAAAATAATAATTCTCTATTATTAAGTGAAACTACCTCATTTACAACTAAAACTACGATTTATCACTACAATATTACACCAGCGTGTATCCGAATTTAAGGAACCTTTCACTTGCTAGGGATTCGTTTTCTTCGTTTCTAGTACATTTGTTCTCATTTCTTTAGTTGATTAAAATTTTGTAGAAAATTTTAATATTTTAATCATTCCATTATTAAATGGTTAAACAACTGCAATAAGATATTTCTGTGGTTTATTTCATATAGTTTACTTTGATCTCGTTGACTCGAGTCTACTCGTATCTACCAAAAACCAGCCGTTATCAAAAAACAACTAATCGACTAAATTGTGATATAGTGGTTAAGTTGCTTCGTTTACCTTCCACTACTACGTTTTTTTTTGCAAATTTGTCAAGGAAGCTCTTCGTCCGAAGTGAGGGTGTTAAGTTTTTATCGTTTTCTTTAGTGAGATTTTCTTTTCTTTACGTTTGTTATGTAGACAATGCAGATGCAAGATGATGTCTGATCAGTTTAGAAAAGTAGAACCATATTCCCCGAAGTCCTCGCCGCGAGGCGCGAGGTCACCAGTGGTTTCTCGTCAGGATTCCTCTGGAACACTCAAAACTACGATCTCGCTCGGCAAAAACCCGTCTATAGTGCATAGTGGACCATTCTATTTGATGAAAGAACCTCCAGGTACAGAATTACTCCTTATCGGTACTGTTGCAATGATTTATTTACAATCTATAACATTATTGACAATATTATTTACAGGAGAATGTGAACTCACAGGAGCGACTAATTTAATGGCTTATTATGGACTTGAACACTCTTATAGTAAATTTAATGGCAAGAAACTTAAAGAATCCTTATCTTCTTTTCTTCCTAATCTCCCTGGAATTCTTGATGGCCCTGGACAGGAAGATAACAGTACTTTAGGATCAGTGATAGCCAAAAGGCCTATAGGTGGTAAGGAATTGTTGCCACTATCGAGTGCCCAGCTGGCTGGGTTCCGGCTGCACCCAGGTCCATTACCTGAACAGTACCGCTATGTAAGTGCGACCCCACCAAAGCGACATAAGACCAAACACAAGAAACATAAGCACAAAGATGGAGTGCCTCCAGGACAAGAGACACCTCTGCAAGGTGAGCAGCATTACAAATTCATAATACTTCAGTTTCTGTCTATTATTAGACTTAAATTATGATTCAAATTAGACTACCATGAAATGTATGAGTGTGATGTTATTTTGACTTAAATTTAATACAAGGGGGTCAAAATGAGTGGGTTTCATAACACATCTCTAATCAGTCCTTAGTTGCTATGATATTGCAGCCTAGTTGTGATTAATGGCGGTGTGCTCAGCTTTATCACAATGTTTTCAACATAACATTTTAAAAACAAATGACTGCTGAGACCACTGATTCCAACATTTTCAATTGACCCTACCTTTGATCACTGGAGATTTTAGTACTTGTGGCAACAGTATGATTTAAAGGAATTATTATGAGCTATGATTTGAGATATATTTCAATGCTGTTGGACTTACACCCACAGTTCATAGAAAATGGCCCATGGTCCTTTCAAGTTGATTAGAATAGAAACTTGGTATAACTAACAGTACTAATATGGGGGGGAGCTTATAATTGCTAGGATTTTCAGTCAAGTTAGCACAGCTTCACCAATTTAAATTTTACGTAGAATAAGAATGGTTACCATCACAGGAATTATTGCTGTGTGAACCATAACAATTTCTGTGATGAATATCATAATTATTTTCAATATGCATAATTACGCCTCCTGTAGCTATATTCAATTATGAAGTGAAGTGTCTATTATACATTTTTGAACCACTGTCCACTACAACTATCAAATGAAAAGATTTTGCATACTAAATAATTAACCTCATACTATGAAGGCATTAGCTGTTGCTCAACTTGTCTTATAGGCTGAATATGCATGCGCAGATCAACATTTTCGAGTATCTCTATCTGATTTATGATACCAAATGACTCCTTACATGTCAGTAAGTCATTTGGTATAATTGCAATTATCCACATTAGTGACTTGCAATTCTAAGTGACAGAAAGTGAAAGAGATACAAGAAAATGCAGCCTTCCCCTTCTAAAGAGCAGTATTGAGACTAATCTCACGATGCATAATCTAATTTATATTTCGTTACACCAACAGATTCCTCAAACCCAGACACATATGAGAAGAAGCACAAAAAGCAGAAACGGCACGATGATGATAAGGAACGTAAGAAACGGAAAAAGGAGAAGAAGAGGAAAAAGCAGAAACATAGTCCAGAGCATGGTGGGCTCACGCCCAGCCAGCACCCCTTACCTTAAACTATAGTACCGTAGTGTGTAAGTTGAAGCTATTGAGCCCAAAGAGACTGCGCCATATAGTCTTATTACTCAGTTACACGAAAAATGGGCTACAACCAAAAATATATTCTCTTGATATATTTGCTAATCGCCATTTGCATCCTTTTTGGTGACAAAGCTGCAGCTATTGTACATATGTAGTGTCCCTTTTCTTCATAGCTCAACATTTATAACCCCTTCATGAGTCTCATCACTCACTGCCGTTCTTTTCTTCAAGGCGGCAATCATTTTGTATAGTTTTTTAGGTATAGAATTATTTATGAATAAGGTCATTGGGAACAGTTGAAAGATTGCTGGTTACAAAAAAATATAAGAACTGGACTGATGGTATGTTTTATATTTGTATTAGGTTTGTAAATGTGGTGATGGATGGTAGATAAAGTGGGCTTGATAGAGAAAATATATTGTATTACCTGAAAGAATAACTATTTATTTTTAATGATCCCAAAAAGCTTAATCCTATTGGCGCTTTGTTTTATTTTAATTAAGTTTTGCATTACACTGATAAAAATTGTTGATAACATTCTCTTAATTTATGCCATCGCTTGCAATTTACTGACTGTGAAACAGGTCTAAATCTGATTAGGTAAGCAGACTGAACGGAATGTAGTGTGTATGTACATAAGAATTGTTCATTAGATAAAGCAATTAAACTGATTTGTCTAAACTTAGGATAATTCTCGTCATCTCTTTGGGCTTGACTCTTATGAAATTAAGTATTAAGTAACATATACAGTAATAAACATTTCATTTTACCATTTTGTTAGATTTCCTTATGTTCAAGAAACCAAGATGCATTGTAAATATTCATACATCATTTTGTTTTACTTTACTATATGATTAAGAAGTACCACTCTCATAGACGTAATAAATTTGATAGAACGTTATGATGTTGTTTACTTTATTTGGATTTAGGATGCCTGATGATTTAGGGTGTCCATTAAATCTAAAATTTTCTTGGCACCACTAGCAGTGAATGGTAGGATCGATCGGCCAGAATCCCTGGATATCTCAACTAGACTGCGAATCCGCCATCTAAGGAGTAAAATACTTATACCAACCGCCAAAGGCGTTGAAATATAAAAAAAAAAAACTTTTATACAGGGTGCAATTTAAGTCATAGGCAATATTTTAATCTACGGCTCTACTCACGACACTGATTGTATTAGGGCGGCCGGCCGGCCGCAAACTATTTATGATTAATATTTGATGTTTGTTTACTTTTCGTTACGCGATGTGCTGCGCTTTAAAATGTTGATACTTCAAGACTTATTGGGGTTTAAGAAGTTTTTTTTTTTATTACTTTTAGTGTTTATTTGCAACAATACGCCTTTGCAATGTGATTACTACATTTTTAAAGTTTTCCATACTTGCATTAATAATATTTTTGATTTGCGAATTATTAGCCCTAATGCAATCAGTATCGTGAGTAGAGCCTTAGATTAAAATATTGCCTATGACTTAAATTGCAGCCTGTATATCTATGTGTATGTGGTGGCCTTTCAGAAAAACGCAAGTTTTAAAGTAATTTGGTTATAATTAAACATTCTCGTACGTCATTAAATAAGCAACGTGATTTACGAGCCTCCATACTATAGGAACGTAACATAATCACGCTACGCCGCGCGGAGGTCAATCAGGGCCGTAGGCAGGTGGGGTTTAGGGTTGCCAAATTTTTAATGTTTTAAATACTCACATATAACATTTTTGTAACATACTCACAAAACTCATATTATATTTAGGGCCAATTTTGAAAGCTTTGTAAGCCCAACCAAATTGACGAGGACTAACTTTTTAAATCATTTGATTTAAAAAAAATATTGAAGATCTATTTCGGTCGTCCAACCACTTAACATTAATGACTGAAAACACTAAATCCATGAATAGGTTTAAGGTGGCAGAACCAGCTATCAGCTCTGTATATCAGTGAAAACAGTATAATCTACCTATAGGTAAGTACTTTATTATTGTTAAACAGCAAAAAATATTTTAGAGTGAAAAACAGTATAATACTGTTTTTAACAGTATGGTTGGCAACCCTAGTTGGGGTTTCGAGAGTTCAAATCTCGGGCAATAGAGAAACCAGCCTATCCAAGGCAGCATGTTTAACTAAATTTTCGAGCTCGCTTCGGTCGCTCGTAGTCCTTAAATTTGCTGGTTTCTGCATGTATGAACAAAAATAAACTGAATTGTTGGATATTTCCGTATAAATATCCGGGAATATCCATCAATTTTCGGGCATTCTCTTGATTCTGAAATCTTTTCTGCATCTACAAACTACCTACATAACTTGCTGCTTGAAGAAAGCCGAACCTACCTTAGTAAAATAGGTATTCAGAGTTCGCTTTGTTCGCTCAGATATCTATCTTTTGCGTTCATAAGCTTTTCTTTATAAATTGGCAAAGAATTAGCCCTATTTCTTAGGGGCCTAAATAAAACCTATCAAATTCAGGGAGGGTGCTAATTTTTCTTTTCTTGATTCCTTCTTTTTCGATTGATAGGCTGTTGTGTACCAATTCTATAAAGTTACTCCTCCTCCCGTCGAGTAGTGTATAATATTTACTTTTTGCTAAAGTTATTCCCAATTGTTAAACTTGTATCTTGTTTACCCCCCCTCCCCACGGCCCTGGGGTCTGCAGTAAAAACTTGGAGTGGTTTTTTACACACCGTGGTTCTATTTTATTCTACTTTATCAAATAAGCTTTGTTTACCTGGCAAATCAATACCTACACTGTCATAAATATTTAAGCAGGATATGCAGCACTCAATTGGGAGCGAGCGGTGGTTTCAGGGTCATCCAGCATATTAGATATCAGTCGATATATGACTGCAGCCGTGAGTGCCGCCACAAACATGCTTTGTATTACTTTCATCAAGTTCGGCAACAGTCAACAGATGTAAATATATAGCTTGCTATACATTTCCAGTATTTATATAAGCAGATCATCTCATTGTACGGAAACCCTATCTATATATCTATATCTTATATATAAAACTAGCTGTCGCCCGCGGCTTCGCCCGCGTGAAGTTCGGTAACTGTCCCACGGGATCATACTAAAGGGAAAAATAGTATCCTACATGTTAATTCAGGTTAAATCGGTCAAACCGTTTCGGAGGACTTCGATAACAAACAATGTGACACGAGATACAATACAATTCAAATCATACCTAACATGTTAAATCATGAATGTAGGCATTCACCAAAATAACTTATCATTAACCCTTCAACGAACAGACACAATAGCAAAACCTATTGTCATCACCACCTGGGGTGTGATCTGATCGTTGATGAATTAAGTAAAACTACTATCCAGCATATCAAGACCCCTGCGTTCTAGGAAGCTGCATATAAAAGAGGGCCAAGCTGTTTCAAATGATTTACTGAGCCGTTTTTTTCCCTTTACCCTGTATAGAAGTCGAATCCGCCATCTTCTGGATCTCAAAATAAAGAGAATCACAATCACCATCACTATCACAATCTTCATCACTGTCACAATCACCATGACTGTCTCAATTACCAAAACTTCACAATCAGTATCGACATCACAATCACCATCATTATCACAATCACCACAAGTGTCACAGTCATCATAACTATCACCATCACTACCACAATCCCCATCATTATCACTGTCACAATCATCATCATCGTCGTTATCACAATCATCACAATAAATCAATAATAACCCTGTATAGAAGTCGAATCCACCATCTTCTGGATCTCAAAATAAATGCAATATCAATCAGCACCCCTGATAATCTCGGAATCGACAGTCCGCCACATTAAATCTTAAAATCGTTGTTATTGTAATACACCCGACTTTTTGACTTTTTTTTTCAGACTTTGTCACCCCATTTCCCCCTCTAATGGCGAAATCTTATAAATAAAAGCGAAAGGTCACTCACTCACCTATCAACGCACAGCCCAAACCGCTGGGTCTACAGATTCCAAATTTGGCAAGTAGGTTCCTTATTAACCCCCTAAGGAGCTTAAACGGGGCTCCAAAGTTTGTATGGGGAGACAAGATTAGTTAGACTATTTTATTCGAAACTTCACAAGATAAATTAGTAGAAACGGGTTTCAGGTTTTTTCAGAATTCTAAGGGGGGATAATGGGGTGACAGAGTTTGAAAAAAAAGTGAAAAGTCGGGTGTTTCTAATCACCCAACTTTTCACATTAAACAACGATTTTAAAATTTAATGTGGCGGACTGTCGGCGGGTGTCGATTCCGAGATTATCAGGGGTGCTGATCACGAATATGGCATTTAAGAAGATGGCGGATTCGACGGGTACACTACATAAATACGAAAAACTTTATTCCGTCAGTCACAAATACGAATTTCAAAATACCGATTTTCATCATTCCGAATGGTTTAAAACATCCGAATATAACAACTCCGACTTATCATTACTCCTATTTTTATATTTCCTAAATTTCAATATTCCTAACGTTTATAATTACTATTCTCAAAATACCGAGTTTCGTTAAATCGAATGACAAAAAGTACCTACAACTTAATGATAATTCGAAACATCAAAAATATGAATTCCGATTAATCCAATTCCGAAATAAAAACGCATAGCTTGCTCGCCTTCGCGCTTTAATAGTCACAGTTCTTACCTAGCCTAACCGAAGTGATTCATCAATAATACAGGGGATTTGCAGCATGCCAGCAGGCATGCAGCGTGCAAGCAGACATGCAGCATGCAAGCAAGCATGCAACATACAAGCAGGCATGCAACATGCGAACAGGCATGCAGCATACAAGCAGGCAAGCAGCAAGCAAGCAGGCATGCAATATGCAGCAAGCATTGTTTCTGTCACGGCTCTGGCGCTGCGGGGTTTGGGCGGCCCCACGCGAGTTTCTCGTCGCAGATGGTTTTAACGCTCACCACCGCAGCTTCGGCTTGCTAGCCGGCCAGCCTCAGCCACGGTGGCGGACCTTCCAACCACCTGCTCCTCAGCTCGCGGGCCGCCCCACCCCTCCGCGCCTACGCGGGCTTAAATTACACTCTAGGGTACGACAGACAAGACTGCGTGAAGTCGGTTTTCCAGCTATTCGTTTCTGTCACTAAATTTTGTAGCACAACATGTTGACTTTTTAGAATTGTATTTACAATTAATGCACATGGCAAAAAAGACGTCGGTCAATAGTTTTCGATAAAATGAATTTCGAACAAATAAAATTCGGAAAAGTGATTCAGAGTCCTAATTTTAGTTGTTTATTCGAAGTATTGAAAATCGGAATGTCGTTTTTCGGACCGAGATCCCTTCGAGCATTTGATTCTTCGATCGTATGAAAATCGTAAAACTAACAAATCGCATTTACGACTTTCGGTAAAATAAATTTCGTGATTTTTATTAATAGACATTATAATGCTTAGGTATTATGAAATTCGGACTTTTGAAAATCGGAACATCGAAATTCGCAATAAAATATTTCGGAGTATTTGGGTGTTCCCGGATTCGACAGTGATAATGATGGTGATTGTGACAGTGATCATGATGGTTATTGTGATAATGATTGTGACAGTGATGGTGATTGTGATGTCGGTGTAGGGATGGTGGAAGTTATGGTGATTGTGACAGTGATGGTGATACTGATTGTGAAGTTATGGTAGTTGTGACAGTGATAGTGATTGTGATAGTGATGATGATGGTGATAGTCATGGTGATTGTGATTCTCTTTATTTTGAGATCCAGAAGATGGCGGATTCGACTTCTATACAGGGTAAAGGGAAAGAAACGGTTCAGTAAATCACTTGAAACAGCTTGGCCCTCTTTTATAAGCAGCTTCCTAGAACGCCATTAAGAGGTCTTGATATGCTGGATAGTAGTTTTACTTAATTCATCAACGATCAGATCGCCCCTCAGGGGGTGATGACAATAGATTTTGCTATTGTGTCTGCTGTCTGTTCGTTGAAGGGTTAATAAGTTATTTTGGTGAATGCCTACATTCATGATTTAACATTTCATTTCATTTCATTTATTTTCATTAAGGTGGATGCGCAAAGGTAGACCGCGAAATTTAAATTTTCTTACGTTTATTGCAATTTGCAGGTCAGTGTCAGGTTGTATGTTGATGAAAATATAAATCGCGCCAGTAACACGTATGGAGTTACAGAATTATAATCATTCAAATCATCAATACAACCCTCCAAGTTCATATAATCTCAAAGAGTGACTTTTTCATGAAATAGCTATTGAATGTGATTATATGAACTTGGAGATCTGTATTGATGATTTGTATGACTATAATTCTGTAACTCCATACGTGTTACTGGCGCGATTCATATTTTCATCAACATACAACCTGACACTGACCTGCAAATTGCAATAAACGTAAGAAAATTTAAATTTCGCGGGCTACCCTTGCGCAACCACCTTAACAATTTACATTGTGTTGAAAAAATACATATTAAATAAAATTATCACATGCAGAAACAAATTCATATACAAGCCTATTAAAATTGAAGTGAAGTGTATTAATTTAAAATATGTCAACAAATAAATATACAATGTCAAATTAAATGTCAAGTTAATAGCAGGTAGAATGTCAAAATTAATGCCAAAAAATAAGAGAACAACTTCGTCAAGGTCCTAATGATGAGCATAGTGCTAACATGTAAGGTATGATTGGAATTGTATTGTATCTGTGTCACATTGTTTTTTATCGAAGTCCTCCGAAACGGTTTGACCGATTTAACCTGAATTAACATGTAGGATACTATTTTTCCATTTACTATGATCCCGTGGGACAGTTACAGAACATCACGCGGGCGAAGCTGCGGGCAACAGCTATTATTATATAATGCGAAGTCAACTTTTATTATCGCAGTTTATGGCTTGATCTATACTAATATTATAAAGGTTTGTAAGTTAATTTGTAGGGGGTAATCTTCGGAAAAGTGGAGGAGATACCTAAGAGTTAGGCCCGGAGTTCACCAAAGTGGAGAGAGAGGATATGCTTAGGAGTTAGGCCATGAGTCCACCAAAGCGAAGACGTGCGAAGCGTAGAGGAGACCTTAGGAGTAATTATGTAACGATAGAAGCAGGAGGCGTTCTGTAATTTCTGCCTGGCTAGGCAGAAAAACGAAAAATGCCAGAATATAAGGTCTATCTATTCATACATGAAATCTCTTAGGGGTTCATTGTACTCATCATTATGAACAACTTTTACTATGGGACCAACCCCGAAACCACGAAAAATAGTCAGCTGTTCAGTACATTTTGACGAAGTAATGCGAACATATTGTAGGGAACAGCTGTTATTTTTTCGCGATTTCGTGGTTGGTCCCATAGTAAAAGTTGTTCATAATGATGAGTACAATGATCCCTTAAGAGATTTCGTGTATGAATAGATAGACCCTTGTCAACGCACACACCGTCAACACCAGTACTTGTAACACACACCAGCGCGACGAGGGGACCGGGCGGCGCGGCGACCGGACAGGAGCTCGCGCGCCATTATCATGACACACCGCAGCCGCGATCGCACGCAACTTATTTAAACTAATCTTATTAGAATTTATTAAACCTTTTTACCATACAGTCCGCTTATTATTAACCTGGGCCTATCTATGGTCCTTCGAGCTAATAGGGGAAAGTGATTTAATTAGCGTCGCGATCGAAAACCACGTCACCATCGCGCGTCCAGAATATTCGGCTGGAGGTCAAACAGCGGACATCGCAACAGCGAGCGCAGCCTACTAGCGTCTGGAGGCAGCTACTCAAGCAGCGTGGGTCACGTCAGACGCAAAGCACGAAAAACACCACCACGCGTCCAGAATTCAACTGGAGGTCAAACAGCGGACTTCGCAACAGCGAGCGCAGCCTACCAGCATCTGGAAGCAGCCACTCAAGCAGCGTCGACCACATCATTCGTAAAGGACGAAAAACACCACCACGCGTCCAGAATTCAACTGGAGGTCAAACAGCGGACTTCGCAACAGCGAGCGCAGCCTACCAGCATCTGGAAGCAGCCACTCAAGCAGCGTCGACCACATCATTCGTAAAGGACGAAAAACACCACCACGCGTCCAGAATTCAACTGGAGGTCAAACAGCGGACTTCGCAACAGCGAGCG
The DNA here is from genome assembly GCA_947578425.1 of Eugnorisma glareosa. NCBI lineage: Eukaryota > Metazoa > Arthropoda > Insecta > Lepidoptera > Noctuidae > Eugnorisma > Eugnorisma glareosa. The sequence goes on along the minus strand of OX387966.1, from coordinate 19,681,100 downwards.
CAGCCTACCAGCATCTGGAAGCAGCCACTCAAGCAGCGTCGACCACATCATTCGTAAAGGACGAAAAAAGGGTTTGATAGCAGCAGTTTCGTGAGTTCGACCAATTCATTCTTTAAAGCACCAATCTATTCAGTATCATCAAACATTCAGTCAACTTGCTAAATTGCCATCCATTCCCATTTCCAAGCATAAATTCATCCATAACAAATTTTAACGCAATTATTGAAACATAAGCAATTATTGCATCAGATTTTTTTTTCTCTCACCGCCTACCTACATTTACTTTTCTAAACATTCTTGCCAATCTTTTAGAATTTCGACTAATTCCAATCACCAATCATTTCATATCTATGAGAAGAGGTTTCAGGGGAACGGAAACTAGTATCTGATTGTAGTTATGATAACAGTTTATTCATCGTTCACAGCAGTAAATTAAAAGAGTTCGTAAAATTATTGTATTCGCGGACAATATGGCGCGTGGCGTCACGTATCGACTTGCGCGTATGAAAACGAATACATGCACGTACAAGTGCCTTGCGCGTAAGCAGCGGACTGGCGACGCCGCGCGCCTCGGGCACACGCTTGCAACCGCCACGCGGGAAAGAGATAGCGAAACATCTTATTCAGTGTATCGTAGCGGTACGCGACCGCGGGACGCTCTTATTGGTCGATTCGTAGGTCTCTGGGTTGCTACATACTCCCCCTCCAGTTCAGGAGAACGCCCACGCTCCGGGACTGGTATATAACCAACACCAGCATTAGCTGGACGTCCGCGGTTTCGTTTAGGATTAACGGGTTTTGGTAAGGAGTCGTCGCTACCTCGGTAACGTGTAAGGTCTTCAGAATGATATTTCCCTAAATCAACATTTAGTTGTTCCGTGCTCGCGATGGTGTAGGTTGTTGGGCTTACCTTTTTTGTTATCTGGTAAGGGCCATCTCGACGAGGGTAGAACTTGGAAGTGAGGTCTTTTGACCCTTTGCTTAACAAATGAGATTTCAGCATGACTAAATCACCTACCTCGAAGGCGTCAGATGGTCGGCGCGAAGCGTCGGCGTAATGCTTCGTCTTGTCCTGCTGGATCTCGACGCGTTCCCGAACAGCTGACAGTGAATGCAGGAAGTTTTCGAGGTAAGGGGTCACTTGTGGGACAAAGTTTTCTTTGGCTGTGATGGCACGAAGGTCGTGAACGACCTCTGTGGGAGACCGCATCTCTCTACCAAAAGTCAAATAAGCCGGTGACTTGCCCGTTGTGCGACATTTCACGCTATTGAGAGCAAAGCGGATCACTGGTAACTTCTTTGGCCAAGAGGTGTGGTCATCTGCCACGAGATGGGCCAGCATTGCCTTAAGGTCGCGGTTTTTTCGCTCGGCAGGGTTAGCTTGTGGGTGATACAGCGGGACAAAATTTTGTTTGATGTCTAGGACTGACATGCATTGTCGCATCACTCCGGAAACGAACTGGACCCCGTTGTCTGAAATAATCCTGCGAGGTAAACCGAACCGCATGAAATATTCCTCGATGAGAACATGAGCACAGGCCTCTGCTGTTGCTTCCTTTAAAGCAAACAGCTCCGTCCACCGAGTAGCAGTGTCTTCAATGAGAAAGACCCACCGCTCCCCCTGGTCTCCTTCCGGCAGTGGGCCGAACAAGTCCATGGCTAACACCTCGTTCCGCTGGCTCATGACTGGTGTTTGGAGTAGGCCTGGAGGTTTGGTGTTGTTAGCCTTATAACGCTGGCAGTGGATGCAGGCTAAGACATAATCGGTGATTATTCTCCGCATCCCTGTGAAATAATACAGCTGTGCTACCTTCTGGTATGTCCGATCGATGCCTGGATGACCAGCTGTTTGAGAGTCGTGTAACTCCTTCAAAATAGCTGCAACTTGGCCGGCAGGTATGACTAATTGCGGGGATTCACTATCGGAGTCTGGATTGAAACGGTACAGAACTCCTTGATCCATGAGGTAACCCCTTTCTAACCATCTCTTAGATGCAACATCATCAGGTCCTTCTAGCTCTTTAACAATCTTATTCATTTCAGGGTCCGAAGTCTGTTCTAGGCGAAGCTGACTAGGTGTTTTGGCGGGTAAATCGCAGATAACAGAACAGACACCGCAACTGTCGCTTGTATCGCTAGAACAAATCGGTCTACTCAACGTGTCGGCAACGACATTAGCCTTTCCTGGGGTATATTGGAATTGGATATCAAAAGATTGGAGCTTTAGAGCCCAACGGACTAATCTACCTGCTGGCGATTTAAGTGATAGCAACCAGCGTAGAGGCTGGTGATCACTACCAATTACGACTGGTTGACCGTCTAGGTAAGGCCGAAAACGCTCCACCGCCCACACTACAGCGAGTGCTTCTCGCTCTGTCGTAGAATAGTTGCGTTCAGCTGCATTGAGGAGTCGGCTGGCATATTCGATCGGCCTTTCCTGATTACCGTCGCCCTGTAATAAAACTGCGCCTAAGGCGTAGTTACTTGCGTCAGTTCGCAGAATGAAGGGACAACTGAAATCGGCTTGAACCAGTATTGGAGCTGTGGTCAGTAGAATCTTCAGCTCATTAAACGCTTGGGTCTGTTCTGAGCCCCAAGACCAGACTTGACTTTTCCTGGTCAAGCGAGTCAATGGTTCAGCGACTTTTGAGAAATTCGGTATGAATTTTCTGAACCATGAGCATGTTTGTAAAAAGGTTCTCAGGTGCTTCAGGTTACCTGGTACCTTCATCTCAAGGACAGCACTCACCTTCCCTGGGTCGGTGGAAACACCTTTTTGTGTTATAACGTGACCGAGATATTTAACGCTTTCTCGAGCAAAAGCGCACTTCTCCCTATTTACATGGAGGTTAAACTCGGTCAAACGTTTAAAAACTGCCTCAAGGTCTTGCAGATGCTGTTGGTAACCCTGAGATATAACCAACAGATCATCCAGATATGCTAATAAAGTTACATCTTGTAAAGCAGAGCAGGATCGGAGACGATCGATAAGACGCTGAAAGGTGGCTGGCGCGTTGCGGAGACCAAACGGCATTCTCTTAAAACGGTAAGTACCTAGAGGACAGACAAAAGCTGTTTTGTCCCTGTCAGTTTCCCTAACCCTAACCTGCCAATATGAGGACCGAAGGTCTAGCGTACTCATGTAGCAGTCCCGTTTTGTGCTCTGAAGTAACTCGTCGATGCGTGGCATCGGATATGTGTCAGCTTTGGTGACTGCATTCAAACGCCTGTAGTCGACGCAGAAGCGGATCCCACCGTTGGACTTCGGCACCATCAGCGCCGGTGAACACCAAGCCGATTCACATTCTTCTATAATGTCATCTTGTAACATCTTACCTATTTCAGCTTTCATCAGCTCCTTTTTCGAAGGGTTTAGCCGGTAAGGAGGAACAGCAATTGGAGGATGCTCACCTGTATCAATGCGGTGTTCCGCATACGGTGTTGGACCTCCCCCTGCTTTAAAGACGGGTGCGTGCCTGGTGAGAACGGCAGCGAGCGCTTGTCGCTCAGCTGGTTCAAGGTGAGTACCTTCATCGTCCCTAAGTATATCTGTGGAGGCGCAGGACACGTCACGCGAGGTAGGTTCGAAGTACAAGGTATGTTTTACTGTATCAAAGTTACTGAAATACCAGACTTCTTTGAAAAAATCTATAACTACTCCCGCGGCGGTTATAAAATCGATACCTAACAACGTCTCGTTATTTGTCGAGTCGGGAAAAATTAAAAAAAGGGGTCGTTATAACTGCCGTTTCTAAGCACACGTCTAAAGTGGTGGTAAGTACATCCATCGTACGGATTACACCGTCGGCAAGCTTAACTTCGCGTGTCGAAGTGCTGAGGGGATGACCTTGACGTAGAAGGAGAGTATATAGCGTATAACCCGCAATGCAATGTTTGGCGGCCGTGTCTATCAACGCGGTGCCGGTAAATCCTAAAATTGAAATATTAAAAATTGGTCGTAAATCGCGACCAATAGAGGGTCCCGAACGATCGTTACACAAACATACATCGGTTAAACATAAATGGGCATTACATAAAATATTGCGAGAACATATTTGTCCGTTGTCCTTTATATTATTATAAGAAATACTGCTTGAAGATTTTTGCCCATTATCCTTTACATTATTACAAGAAATATTGCGAGCATATTTTTGGTCATTATCCTTTATATTATTACATGAAATATTGCGAGAACACTTTTGGTCATTACCCTTTATATTATTACACGAAATATTGCGAGAACATTTTTGAACATTATTAGATAAAGTTTGTGGGATAATATTGGCCCTTTGTATGGGACACGAAACACTGTTATCACTTTCACACACAATACTATTATTACAGTTATCAATAGAGTAAAAAGAGTCAGACGCGCGAGATTTAATCGAATAAAAACTTTGACCACTAGGTTGTTTATCACTCTCACCTGGACTCTGCAACTTACGGCACTGCTCCTTGGTGTGGCCGAACTTCCTGCAGTAAGCGCAGGTAGGCCGTTGCCTCCTTGTGGAGTCCTGCTTTGGTGGAAAAGGCGCGGGGGGCGCGGCTGGAACAGACGCGGGGGGCGCGCCTGGAACAGGCGCGGGCGGTGCGGGCGGGCTCTGCGCCGCGGCGGCGGCGGGAGCGCCGTAGATGTGCGTTCGTGCGGGGGCGCGGCTGTTATCACGAGCGCCGGCGTTATCACGCGAGGCGGATTGTGTAGACGGCGTTGATGTTGACGGCGTTTGTGTTCGCCTCTCACTCGCCGCGTGTGTGATGATGGTTTTTTCGTCGAACGAGTCTTCTACATTCCGTGCGCGGCGGAGTAAATCATGGAAGTCATGACATTCTTCTCTGCGTAACCTTTTCTTAATTCTACTGTGCAGGAGACCGTACGTCATATCTATCTGCGCCGACTCTGTTACGTCACCCTTGGGCAATCGTGCGAAAAGGGCGCGAATGCGCGCCACAAACATGTCGGTGTTTTCTTTGTCCTGCGGCGTGGCAAATATTTCAATGTATATCCGATGAGGCGGTCGGCGGTCACCAAAGGCACTTATCAAGTTGTCCTTGGCTTCTAGCCATGACGACACAGAGTATTTTATGCCTTGCCACCACGTGGCCGCTTCGTCCTTAAATAAGTAGGCTAAACCGCGTAAAATGTTTGAGTCCGTAACTTGCGCGCAGTCGCTGTATGCCTCTATAGCGTCTATGAATGCTTCAACCGACTCCTTGGGTCGGCCGGAGAAGGTTGCTTTGCAGCGGGCTAGGGTGTTGTGCCCTAGTAGCGCGAGTGATTCCGGGGTGGATGCATTCGCCCGCGACACCGAGGTGAGCAACTCCCTGAATGCTTCTGTTTGAGAGCGTTGGAGAGAAGCGATAATCATCGCCACGTTTTCATTAGAGAACGTAGCGTTTGCATCGGCGCGCGGTGATGAGATCGCGTCATCGCCATCTTGGCTGGCGGACGCCGCTGGCGGCGTGTTTGGTCGCGAGAGGACGAGTAATGCGTCGTTTGCATCATCTCTCCGAGTCAAACTAGCCGCTCTACTCCTTGTCACTGGCATTTTAGTTTGTCACTGCAAAACGTTCACTAGGTATGTAGACACTATACAATAACTACTATTGTCAATTGTCACACGAAAAACACGTTGGAGCGCCACATATGAGAAGAGGTTTCAGGGGAACGGAAACTAGTATCTGATTGTAGTTATGATAACAGTTTATTCATCGTTCACAGCAGTAAATTAAAAGAGTTCGTAAAATTATTGTATTCGCGGACAATATGGCGCGTGGCGTCACGTATCGACTTGCGCGTATGAAAACGAATACATGCACGTACAAGTGCCTTGCGCGTAAGCAGCGGACTGGCGACGCCGCGCGCCTCGGGCACACGCTTGCAACCGCCACGCGGGAAAGAGATAGCGAAACATCTTATTCAGTGTATCGTAGCGGTACGCGACCGCGGGACGCTCTTATTGGTCGATTCGTAGGTCTCTGGGTTGCTACATATCATTATTCGATCGTTTTCTAATACATTTTTCTTTCATACCGTACAGATTACATCGCCTTGCTCTCAGCGTACCGACCGAGTTGGCCTCACACCGAGGGTAATTTGGTAAAGTTGCGTGAACATCACACTGTGCCTGCCACATTTCCGATCCAACATAAGTATCATTTCAATTAAGTACATTACTTTCATTAAGTTTCAGTAATGACTGATGCTAGACAAGCCCAAACATCTATAAAGCCCGATGAATATGACTTTCCTCAGCTCAATACATACAAAAAAAGGAGATCAAGTCATAAAGGAAAGGTCACGGTTTTTAAAAATTATATAGAATCATTATTAAAATCCAAAAAACACTTGTCCGACTTGGACATAATACAACTAAGTAATCGACTAGAGTCCTACAAGTCCCTTGCAAATGAATTCGATAAAAACCAGTCCCTCATCGACGACATTATTGGGGTTTCAGACGAACAGCTGAAGGAGCGGGAGCAATTTGAATCGGAATATCAATATCAACTTGCGCTCGCCATTCAACTGCAGCGAGACAATGAAACTGCCTGCGTTAACGGGTCTGTACAAACTCCAACTACAAATCAAGCATTCATTAAATTACCTACTATTGACCTTCCACACTTCTCAGGGGATTATCAGAATTGGCTCGAATACAGAGACACCTTTGAATCTCTCATCCACAAAAACAAATCAATAAATGAAATTCAAAAGTTTCACTATTTACGTGCATCTCTGCAAGGAGAAGCATCTGAAATGATTAAATCTTTAGAAATGTCATCAGACAATTACCGGGTAGCTTGGGAACTCATCACAGACAGGTACAATAACACGCCTCAACTCATACACAATCACGTACACGCATTAATCAGCATAAAAAACATCGAAAAAGAATCCGCAACAGCACTCAGACAATTACTAGACACAGTAAACAAAAATTTCAGAGCACTTAATAATTTAGGGGAACCCACAGTAGACACAATGTTAATTTATCTTATTACCTCCAAATTAGACTTCAGAACACTCAGATATTGGAAAGAAACGATCAACAATAATACAGCAGAAAAGCCCACACTTCAAGATTTAACATCATATCTTAATGATCGCTGTATTCTTTTACAAAATCTTGAAGACACTAAAAACATCAATAAAACAGATTCAAAATCACAAACATCAAAATCAGACAATAAAGAAAAACAATCTCGCAGTCCTTGTCCCTTATGTAAAGGTCACCATTATCTATTCGCTTGTCCACAATTCAAACAAATGACAGTAGAAAAGAGGATAGAAAAGGTTTCCAAGTTCTCCAATTTCTGTGCTAACTGTCTGCATACCGGTCACGAAACGAAGTCTTGTCGTGGCGGAGAATGTAAATATTGTCAAAAGAAACACAACACAATGCTACACATACACAAGGAAACGAATAAGGACACGGCGCACACCACGCTCGCCAGTAACAGTAGTTCTCAACACATATCAGTTCTACTTTCCACTGCCGTAGTGCATGTCATCGCCAGTGATGGAACGCCACACTTGGCGAGAGCATTACTGGACAATGGAAGTACCTCCTGCTACATCACAACCAACCTGGCTACAAAGCTCAACCTCACATTCGAACCCATCTACGGCACAGTTTCAGGCATAAATCAACAACATACAAATATATTTCATCGCACAAATGTACCAATAAAATCATTACATAATTCATTCACAACCAATTTGTCATGTTTGGTACTTGATACCATAGCACATTCATTACCAAACATGCGCATCAATACACAAGGTTTAAATCTACCTAAACATTTAAAACTCGCCGACCCACAGTTCTATGAACCCGCCCCAATTGACCTATTGCTAGGTGCTAACATATTCTGGCAAATAATCGGTAGCGGTCAGATTCAGTTAGGTAAACAACAGCCTACACTACAGGAAACTGAATTAGGCTGGCTAGTTTCAGGGTGTACAACAAACACCAACAAACACACAAACAGTTGTTTTTTCAATAACAACAACCCAGATCAGTTATCACGTTTTTGGGAGCTGGACAGCTTCTCTAATTCACAAATCAACGATCCTTGCGATTCAGATGCATGCGAGATCATTTTTAATCAAACAACCACAAGACAAAGTGACGGCAGATTCGTTGTCACTATTCCATTTAAAAAATCTCCTGAATACTTGGGTGATTCATTCTGTCAAGCCAAAAAACGATTCTATTCCATAGAAAACCGCATGAATTCCGATCACACATACAAACAACAGTACTCAAACTTCATAAAAGAGTACATACAACTAGGTCACATGACTTTGAACAAACATCCATATAAAAAAACATACATTCATTCAGATGACAACAAATCAATTATACAATCAAGTGCACACAACACTAACACAAACAAACAGCGCTCACCTGTGTACTATCTACCACATCACGGAGTTACACGTGAGTCAAGCACCACCACAAAATTCAGATCAGTGTTTGATGGTTCCGCAAAAACATCCACAAAGCTATCACTCAACGACATTCAGTTAATAGGTCCTGTCGTTCAAGACGATCTTATTTCTATACTCATACGGTTTCGTCAACATAAATACATAATATCAGCCGATATAGAAAAAATGTTTCGCCAAATATCAGTGGTGGAACATCACCGGCCCCTACAACAAATCGTATGGCGATACAATCCTACGGAACCTCTGCAAACTTACACGCTCAACACCGTCACATATGGCACGGCATCAGCTCCATTCCTAGCAACACGCTGCATCAAACAAATAGGCGTAGATTGTCAAACCACACAAAATAATTCAGACAACTATGATCACAAACTGGTCTCCGAGATCATCTTGCATGATTTTTATTGTGATGACCTCTTGACCGGAACAGATGACGAGTCGGTACTATTGGAAATTGGTAAAGGAGTTTTTTCCGAATTAAAGAAATATCAATTTCCACTTAGAAAATGGCAGTCTAACTGTCCCGCAGTTCTAAAAAAATTAGATTTCAATGATTCAGACAACACAACAGTTAACCTTAGTTCAAACGATCCATCAAAAACACTAGGCATTTTTTGGAACATACACAAAGATACAATTTTATATACAGTACATTCACATTTAGCATCACAAAAACTAATCACAAAACGCACCATCTTATCCACTATAGGTCAGATTTTCGACCCATTAGGTCTCATTAGCCCTTGCATACTTGAGGCTAAACTAATAATGCAACAGATGTGGGTAAACAACATCAGTTGGGACGGTGAAATACCGGTTTCAATTTTACAACAGTGGGCGAAGTTTGTAGAATCGTTGTCTTTTATAAATCAACTAACTATTCCTCGGCGTGCATTCCATGACTCATCGCGCGATAACATTGAACTACACATTTTTTGCGACGCCTCACAACAGGCGTATGGTGCGTGCGTATACATACGTACTTGCGCATCCGATGGCAATATCAATGTTCAATTGTTGATTGCCAAGGGACGAGTAGCGCCCCTAAAAACACTTACCGTTCCGAGACTTGAATTAATGGCCGCGTTTACCGGGGTTAATTTAAGTTATAAAGTTTTAAACTCACTTCGCAATAAAACCAACTGTAGGTGTTATTATTGGAGTGATTCAATAATTGTTCTATCTTGGATAAATTCACCTGTACACAAACTTCAAACATTCGTCAAACACAAAGTCACAGACATTCTCAAACATACTGATCCACAGTCATGGTACTATGTACCAACCAAACAAAATCCAGCAGATATAATTACAAAATGTACCAATGCACAACAATTAATTCAAACACCTTTATGGTTTTCAGGACCAAACTTTTTAAGGAATGATGATAATCACAGCTGGCCTGAACAACCAGGACATCTCAGCGTATCTGACCTTCCAGAAGTCCGGTCCCAAACACATCTCACACTCGAAGATGGACTTAATAACAATTCATTTGTTTACAAATATTCCAATTTTAACAAACTTACACGCATCGTAGCTTACATACTCCGATTCATTCATCACTGCAAACATAAACATACAAACAACAATATCAGTACAAATAAACACAAACAGGTGTGCATAGGTGACGTCATGCCATTATCAACTAGTGAACTTAATTTAGCTAGGTATCAGTTAGCAAAGATAGTACAATTAGATCTCTTTTCTGAGGAATACCAACTATTATTACGCAACAAACAGTTACCTGCTACACATAAATTAAATTCACTTAACCCTTTCATAGGAGATAATCAACTCATTCGTGTGGGCGGAAGGTTAGCACAATCGCCATATAATTACGATAGAAAATTTCCTATCCTTCTGCACCCAGCTCATCACATAACTAAAATCATATTCTCAACATATCACATCACACTTCTACACGCGGGCCCACAGCTGTTGTTGTCACACATACGTCAAGTTTTCTGGCCAATTTCTGGTCGTAACCTAGCTAGAAAAACTACACAATCATGTGTAACATGCAAACGGTTTAAAGGAAAAACTGTAACACCTATCATGGGACAGCTACCTGAACAGAGACTGCACGCAAACTTTGTATTCAGTGACGTAGGTGTCGACTACGCCGGGCCAATTATGATTAACAACCGTAAGGGGCGTGGAAGTGTGCTTATCAAATCTTACATTTGCATTTTCGTTTGTTTTGTAGTCAAAGCTGTTCATTTGGAGTTGGTTACAGATCTGACGACAGATTCTTACATAGCAGCAGTTAACAGGTTCATTTCTCGCAGAGGTAAACCTAATAATATTTACTCAGACAATGGGAAAAATCTGGTGGGTGCAGCTCGTGTGATCACCAATTTTCTCAAAAATCACAGTGAGTCAATTTACAGTAGTGCTGCAGAGCAAGGTATAAACTTCCACTTCATTCCCCCATATTCTCCCCACTTCGGGGGTCTATGGGAAAGCACTGTTAAATCAGTGAAACATCATCTTAAAAGAGTACTAGGGATGGCAAATCTCACATATGAGGAAATGTATACATTACTAGTTCAAATAGAAGGCATTCTTAATTCAAGGCCTCTCACACCTCTTTCATCCGATCCGTCTGATCTATCAGCTCTCACACCCTTTCATTTTTTAATTGGTCGTTCTCTAACTGTGCTACCTCATCCACAGATGTCCGACTGCGACCCAGCACAGCTGCCGCGTTATCAACGAGTCGAACTTCTACGTCAACATTTTTGGAGACGCTTTAATAAGGAATATATTTCCCAGTTGCACCAAAGGACGCGCTGGCAACGTTCACACGGCGCGCTCACAGACGGCTCGCTGGTCATCGTGAAGGACGAGACACTACCCGTGGCGCAATGGCCGCTGGGTCGCATAGTTAAGCTGTATTCGGGACCAGATGGAGAAGCTCGAGTAGCGGACATTCGCACCATGACCGGCACAATCAGAAGGGCTTTCCATAAAATATGCCCATTGCTGGATGATAGACCATCGGACTGAGCACGAAGCAAGTCAATCAGCCGGGCTGGCCTCTCAATCGTGGCCCGGGAATATGTCAACGCACACACCGTCAACACCAGTACTTGTAACACACACCAGCGCGACGAGGGGACCGGGCGGCGCGGCGACCGGACAGGAGCTCGCGCGCCATTATCATGACACACCGCACAGCCGCGATCGCACGCAACTTATTTAAACTAATCTTATTAGAATTTATTAAACCTTTTTACCATACAGTCCGCTTATTATTAACCTGGGCCTATCTAACCCTATATATTTAAGGTATATGATGCTCTGTACCCATGGAGCTCCATGGGAAAAGAAGTACGTTTATGTACCTACCACGTGAGTGTCGGTAACCGTATATTTAGATGTCGAGAACGTTCATTGTGCGTAAGGTTCAATCATCATTTATCGTGCTTAGGACCCTCTCAACCGAACACTTCCCCAATCAATCTAGATAAACAAATAAGTAAAATCAAAGTGTCTGTTTGTAATTTAAAAATAACAGCTTTTTACTGAACGCATAATCGTAATCATATTTACAGTATTTTACAGTATTTCCGATTCACAAAATCTTTCAGACATGCAATGATTTCGAGTGACTTTTTGATCAGAAACTGGATCGAAAAACAATTTTTTGGTTAAAACTTTCAAGCAAAATGTAAGGGAAAAAGTTTTTTGGAATTTCTGTCTTTTTGAGTACTCCAACCTGGGTTGGTCCCGTACATTTTTTTGAAAATCTGTGAATGATGATCAAGTATCACGAAAAAAAAGGATAGTCTCCTAGGAGCATTTTCGTGTAGCTGAAACGGTTAAGGTAGTTCCCCTGACTGCCCCATTGAACGTATTCATCCTGCCTGTTTACGGTACCTACATGTAAACAAAAACGCATCATGCGCAAGGGTAGCCCGCGAAATTTAAATTTTCTTACGTTTATTCCAATTTGCAGGTCAGTGTCAGGTTGTATGCTGATGAAAATATGAATCGCGCGAGTAACACGTATGGAGTTACAGAATTATAATCATTCAAATCATTAATACAGCCCTCGAAGTTCATTTAATTGAACATTTAATTGAGTAAGTTTTTCATGAAATAGTTGTTTAATGGGGTTAAATAAATAATGAGAGTTATATAATTTCATCAACATACAAGCTGACACCTGACACTGACCTGCAAATGGCAAAAAAAGTAAGATCATTTAAATTTCGCGGGCTACCATTGCATTGAGATTATTAGATTACCAGTGAGTGTAGGCGGGAGTAGTGAGCCTAAAGAGATAGCTAACCTTTTTAAAGTTGAGGCTCCTCTTACCAGCAATGTTGTTGTGCCCAAGGTTGAGGCTGTGGCTGCCTGTGAGAACCCAATTGGGTTTTCTGCACAGGATGTTAAGAGTATTGTCGATAACATGAAGCGTGGTAAATCTCCGGGCAGTGACGGACTCAGCATTGAGCACCTACAGCACGCAGGTACACATTTGTCTAGGGTGTTGGCTATGCTGTTTACTTTCTGCATACGTCACTCGTACTTACCACCTAAGATGACGGAAACTGTTGTTGTACCTATAGCAAAGAATCGCACCGGTGCGGTGATGTGACTGATAAATGTAATTATAGGCCTATCTCCCTGGCTACTGTGATGGCGAAGGTCTTCGATGGTCTTCTAGATGCACGCTCAGCAAGTATGTTATGCCTCATGACGCTCAGTTTGGATTTCGTGAGAGTTTATCAACGGAAAGTGCTATTTTGACTTTAAAACAAACAGTCGCCTATTATGTTGATAGAAAAACACCTATCTATGCTTGCTTTCTTGACCTATCGAAGGCCTTCGACCTAGTCGATTATAATAGACTCTGGTCGAAGCTTGGGGAGGTCGGGGCTCCTGCTGAACTCGTTAATATATTCTCTTTCTGGTATAACCAACAGTAGAACTTTGTCAAGTGGGGGAATGCATATTCTGATGAATATAAACTTGAGTGTGGTGTGATGCAAGGGGGACTGAAGCTATTTAGTCTGTGGGGGACTGACTTCTCCAAGACTCTTTAATCTGTATGTCAATCAGCTGATTGATGAGCTCAGCCACAGTCATGTCGGATGTCACATAGATAACGTTTGCGTCAATAACAACAGTTACGCGGACGATATGGTGTTGTTGAGTCCATCTGTTGGTGGCCTACGGAAACTACTAGGTATGTGTGTGTATGGTAGGTGTGTGTGTGTACTATAAATAAATAAACAAATGTGCCTGTGCTGAGAGTCACGGTTTGAAATACAACGATAGAAAGAGTGAGTATATGCTTATCAGAGGTAAGATTAAACAACCTGAACATATACCACCAGTATATCTTAACGGAGTAGCCTTGAGTCGGGTCTCTCTGTTTAAGTATCTAGGGCATATTGTGACCGAAACCCTACATGATGACGCGGATATTGAGAGAGAGCGGAGAGCATTGTCGGTGCGAGCTAATATGTTGGTGCATAGGTTTGCGAAGTGTACAGTACAGGTAAAGGTAACATTGTTTAGAGCCTACTGCCAAAGCTTTTACACCAGCGCCCTATGGACCAACTACACGCAGCGGGCCTACAATGCTCTCAGAGTTCAATATAACAACGCCTTTAGGATTCTGGTGCGGCTACCCCGTTTTTGTAGTGCTTCGGGCATGTTTGCCGACGCGAGGGTGGATGACTTTTATGCTATAATGCGCAAAAAGTCAGCCTCACAATTCGCAGAATTCGAGGTAGTGGCAATGGAATCCTGAGGATGATTGCGAATCGACCAGTATCGCCAGTGGTGGGAAGGCTCATCAGGCTACATGTCGTCTGATGATTTTAAATGTATAAATTTATTATAATTTTCTATTGTATTTGTGATTTTATATTTTTATTTGTTACAATATAACTTGACATATTAATTAGTCTCAATTCAATTTTAATGTATTATTTATTTGCATTAGTTAATCTGGTCTATTTCAATTTAATTTATTCTCAATCGATTTATTTTAATTCGAATTCATCTGACTAGACTACATAAATGCTACTAACTTAGTCTTAAGATAATTAATTTGTTACTAACAAAATATGGACATTATCTAGTCTGAAATAAACAAATTTTAAATAATTTTAATTTTAATTGCGCTTCCACCTTAAATTTTTGTCTGTGTTTGCCCCGGCAAATTTCCGAAACGGCTGGACCGATTTCGACGGGACGTTTACTGGCAGATAGCTGATGTAATAAGGAGTAACTTAGACTACTTTTATTTTTGAAAAAAGATTAGGGTTCTGTCAAAAAAATTAAAACCCTTCAAGAGTTTTAATTTTTTAAACTGTTAACGAAATTCGATTCAAATAAGTAGTATTTTCATAATAATTTCACGCAGACGAAGGAGGTGGGGCACAGCTAGGCTGAAATAAAATTATAACTGGTATTTTTATTGCTATTCACAGGGACCGTCAACAGGAGACACAGTTCTTGCATAATGCTCTGCTAGAGCTTCCCAAGGAGGCCGAGATGAAAATAAAACAACACACATATTCAGAGCGAAATTTAATCAAAATATTCAAATTTATACAATATTAAGTCTGTTTTCGCTTCATATAAAAAGACAGTTGGTCATTCATAGTTAAATTGAAAACAAATAAATTAGTAATGCAGCACCAAACATCGTACTTAAAAAAATACTACTTACAAATTATACTGACATTGATCTTTTACTACGCAGGCCGAAGAGACTAACTGTCTGGCCGTCAGACATTCGCTTGAGCCTGTGTGTGGGCGGTACACACAGTACTCAGAGTAGATGGAA
Organism: Eugnorisma glareosa; assembly: GCA_947578425.1. Lineage (NCBI taxonomy): Eukaryota > Metazoa > Arthropoda > Insecta > Lepidoptera > Noctuidae > Eugnorisma > Eugnorisma glareosa. Next base: position 19,665,828 of record OX387966.1, on the reverse strand, counting down.
TTTATACATACTACAATACCGTCATACCGACAACATACAGGCCAAAGGTATATCGAAACGCGCGACGCATTAATAATTAACTGTGAAAATGTTAGCGAGCAAACACGCAGAGTTTTGGCTTAATATCAGTTTGGATACAAATAGGCGGCTGATTGTAACCAGAGTGATAAGTCGGTGGTGTGTGGTTCTTATCTGGCCACAGTCAACTAATCTATATTGACACCAATTTGTACAATATCTTCCTCGTGTGGCGCACAAAGCCCTGCGTGTATGACCAAAACATAATTGACTATAAAATTGTAATTTAACGCCGTAGGAGTAACATTTTAATAAAAAATCTACAGATATACATACATGTAACACGCATACGCCGTACACATAACATCTGACAAGCGCGCCTCTACCGCTACCCGCATCTCCAGTTCATGACTACTCGTAACTACAATACACACAACATATTGTATCACTAATACATTTTGGTGCGGCATGGCACTGTACGTTAAGTGAGCATCACTAACAACTATATTTATATATAAGCGACAAGTTCGATAATCTCCTGTACATCGTTACACACTACTACGTTTTATTTAGTTTTTCTCATTCTACACTCAACTAGTTCGAGATCTCATCGAAATGTTCACAGTAAAGTAATTAAAGGATGCCACAATAACAAGATAAAAGTAATTTACAATGATATCAGTTAAACAGCATGGTAACTTTGCAGAATCGTGGATAAAAAATCTCGAAATATAAAAAAATACAATGGTCAGTCCCACGAAAACTCCCGTCTTCGAGTCCCTAATCCTATTGGACGTTTTACCTTCTCAATAGACTATCACATACTCATGGGATACAATTTTGAGCAATTATATTACAAATAAAAGCATTTTAAATAATTATAATCGCATGACCGAGTAAGTGTGAGAGCAATAAAGAGTTGCGTCAAAACTTAACTATTTGAATTTGTGATACCAATGGCAAGTAACAAATCGATCACTCCAATTTATGATTAGTAACAAAGCGAATGAATTCGGCAAGCTAAATAAACTCTTACATACAATACCTATACAGAAAATACGAACATAGTTAAAATAAATAATTATTTATTAAAAGTAAACAAAACATTAATTATACACATTATTATCATATTTTACAGGGAATATTCAATTATAAAAGCGATTTACAATAGTTATATATAACGGTTGCACATAATACAACCATATTATTTGCATTACGGAGGCCATCCTACAACATTTCCGCTTGGCCGTGACGTGCTGTCATAATTCATTGATGTGTGATCCAAGCAGTTTTATTTTTTTATTTATGCAAAAATGTTGTCGGCAGCCATTAGCATTGGTTCAGATGGGACATTGCATTCAGTCTGACTCATTTTCCTACGTACTTTCTAATAACTATCCAAAGTGTATATAGACGTATAAATCTAGTACGAAGCTTACCTAGCGTTGTCGCGTCTGAACCAACCGAACGCTCATATTTTACAGACGATGAAAGCGTCGCCGAACCTTCATCTGAATGACTTGTTACATCCCAAGTGGATCTGCCAGCATTCTATCGAGAACTACTAATTCACGAAGTCTTATAGATTTAACATGGAGCTCATAATATGAATGGGATATTTATATGCTTAGTTATCTATTTAACTTCGTGAATTAGTATTCTTTCCACTCACAACATACACATACACGCCACACGTACGTATCTCTTCGCTACAATCATTCAAATTTCAATTTCGTTCATGCAATACTTTTCAGGCGTCTCCAGACTACACGACAGTTCACGTGAAAATGTACTGAATGACTTTTTAATATGAAATAAAAGATTTATCATGTATTTTATGATCAACATAGTACAGGTCGAAATGATGGAGTCAAGTTATTAGAATTAATAAGAAAATCAAATTATTATCTTGAAATGTTAGATTATTATACACTGAATACTATAAATATTATTACGTGGTATTCTGTCTCCCTCATGCAAATCCTATGAAACATTTTGTGAATGAGAGGTGACATATCATTTACAAAAATGTTAATGTGTTTTTCTCTCTCAGTATATATATCTCAGTCCATACATATATAGGTAGTAATCATACCTCCTCCAGGCCGCATGTGTACGATAACTGCGTTTTTCGCGCAGTTTCCTGTCATATCATTTCATAGTTACATAAGTTCGTTATCTCTGTCACAGGTCCTTGAGGAGCGCCGACTTCGCGTTCTTGAGCTTGTCGAGTCGTTTCGTGAGGTGACTGTTCTCAGTCTCCAGCTCCTCGACCCGGTTGAGTGCTTCCCGAGCCTGCAATACAATTGTAATTCTTAGAATATTGTCATTGGGACCTAGCGCTAACGGGATCGGTAGCGTTATGTACAGACTGATGCGTATCTACATAATAATATAAACGGTGTAGCAATATTGAGTTATAGAGCGTTTAATTTATTGTATTTTACAACGCTTTTATGTATAATTTAACATGCAGAAGGGGCAAAACGTTATATTTACATATTATTTAGTACACATTTAGCATTTGATCGACAACGAAACACAGGAGTGTGGGAAAGATATTTAATATTATCAAAGTATTATTTACGTAGAGCATTAAAACCCGTAATACACATGCCAGTTTCTTGCACAAAGTTGGTTCAATAGCATGCCAGCTACTTGCTTAGCTTTGTGCAAGTTACTGACACATGTGAGGCTTTGTGCAAGTTTCAAATAAGTATAGGAACGTCAATGATCTCTATCTGTCAACTGTCACTTGAAAAGTATATAATATGCCATACAAAGGCCGCACTCCGAATTACAAAATAATCACTCACAGCGCTCACATCTATATTTTGCGTTCCGTTTTAGATATCGCGATTATGACAGCTGAGAGCTGTCATCAATTTGGAACGCTCGTGAACGTGTTCACAGTGAACATAACCCCAAACCGAAACCTTTGACAAGACCTATTTTTGAAAATGGACGATATGTTGGTTGACTCTGCTGCACATACAACCCTCCAGGTTCAATTAACCCCATTCAATAACTATTTCATGAAAAAGTCACTCAATGGGGTTAAATGAACTTGGAGGGTTGTATTGATGATTTGAATGATTATAATTCTGTAAGTTCATACGTGTTACTGGCGCGATTGTTATTTTCATCAACATACAACTTTACACTGATCTGCAAATCGTAAGAAAATTTAAATTTCGCGGGCAACTCTTTCGCTTCCACCATAACAAAACAACACAACCTGTGAACAGAACTGTCATTTTTGACAGCGCTCACGGTGATATTTATTTGGGGCATGGTCGGTGTAATCGCAAGATGGCGCATGTCATGACGTCATCTATGACGATTCAAGGGACATCAATATCGCGCTCACGGTATTTCGGAACGGGTTTATGGATGCTCAAAGCGATTACAGCGTAATTCGGAATGCAGCCAAAATAATAATAACTACCATAACAAATATTTGCGTATATTAAAATTTTATTGCAAACCGTACTTTTCGAATGACAGCTGACAGATAGAGGTCATTGACGTTCCTATTCTTATTTGAAACGCATTATAGTTGGGGCTTTACGTAGGTAATCGGTTGCGTGATTAGGGTAGCACACTCCGTGAGTAGGGTATACGCGACTGTACCGTTAACTGTCGTCATTATTGATAACGGCCCAGAAGTCAACGACTTCCTGAAAATTAAATCATTGCATGTATTTAACAGTTTCTTATCTTGATTTTGTCGTGTAGCTCTTGAAACCTATTTATATATGGAGATGAGACTCGTAGACGAAAATCCCTCAGCAATTCTTGCATGAACTCAACTGATTCGAAACTTTCCTCGTTCTTGTAAACAAAGCTTCAGTTATAAAACCACTGTTGAAAATATAAGTTCTTCTAGGCGTCGATACTTACATTGGTGTGACAAATTCTAAAATTACAGCAGCCAAGACTACTTCAAAAGCTATTTGGCTGGCTGCAAAAGTGCAAATAGAGGGTGTAACAGCGCAGTTCTTAGTTGATGACTCAGCACATCAAACTGTATAACTTTCTTTCTTTCTCGACCCATGTCCCCCCTTAGAGAAAGGTGTCCAGTTTCATGGTCTAAATCAAAACCTAAGTGGTATTATGCTTATTTTGTTAAAGTCTGTAGATATGGTGGCAGTATTGGTATGTAGAGTTGTAGCTTGTAGAGTGTGCATAGCAGAGAGGTACGCACTCTCCTGCTCCTCGTGCTCGTCGGCGTGGTCCTGTCGCGCGCGCAGTCGCTGCAGCTGTATGTACAGTTGTAGAGTGTGCGTACCTCTCTCTGCAGCTTGCGGCGCTCCTGCTTGAGCTGCTCCTCGTGCTCGTCGGCGTGGTCCTGTCGCGCGCGCAGTCGCTGCAGCTGTATGTACAGTTGTAGAGTGTGCGTACCTCTCTCTGCAGCTTGCGGCGCTCCTGCTTGAGCTGCTCCTCGTGCTCGTCGGCGTGGTCCTGTCGCGCGCGCAGTCGCTGCAGCTGGGCCTCCAGTCGCGCCACGTGCGCCGCCTGCAGCGCCGCCTCGGCCTCCGCCCTCGCCGCGCGACCCTTCGCTTCCGACACTGCCTTGCGGACTGTTTCCACTGCGGATCAATGATATTTTGATTAACTAAGTTAAAACACAGCTTAAACATCATCAGGGTTACTTAGATGTAAGGTAGTGGTAGTTAGCTGCAGTGAATGTTAAGAAAACCGGTATAAGTTGACCATCTATTCTATTATAACAACGTGCTGCGCTTGTACGTACGTCTGTCACCCAGAGCAGTCAGCCCCGGTATGTTTCTTATATTTTGAACACGGCATGAGCATTGAACAGAAGTTATTCCATTTAGCTATGTTACGAGACAACAATACTATACCATCAGGTAGCATATGCTATATTATTGCAATTTGTATAGTGTGCAATAAAGAATAAGATTAGCATCTTTCATAGACCTTAGAGGTTTTGGTTATGTACTTTTGTAACTTGTTCTTTTATATTTAACTAGCTGTTGCCCGCGGCTTCGCCCGCGTTTTGGTCGGAAATTATTCCACGGGCACGTTGTAAATATAGCCTATGGCACTCTGGGATAATGTTACTTCCTATTAGTGAAAGTATTTTCAAAATTGGTTCAGTAGATCCAGAGATTACCCCCTACATACAAACAAACAAATTTTACCTCTTTATAATATTATTATTAGCGAACTTACAGAAATAGCTGTATCCCATCTGCCGTCACGTTGTCTGTTTACTAACTACAAATTATTATAGTTCTAAATGGATCTTTTTGCTCGTGGCCATAATCGAAACGATCGGTGCCGACGTTCAGGAGTTAGGTTAGGGTATAAACTCACGTTCATTCTCGTACTCCTGGTCGTGGTGGTTGGTGACTCCGTTCTGCCGGGCGGCGCGCTCCTCGTTGAGCTGTAGCTTCAGTTTGCGCACCTCCGACTCCAGCGCCTGCTTCGAGCTCAGCAGGTTTTGCAACCGCACGTCTGGAAGGAGTTGTTTACGTTACACATTAATACTTGAAAACTACCTTTTGTTGAAAAAAGGAACAGTTGAACTTAACCCAGAATAAATTCTTTTATAGCAAACTTAATTGTGATTATGACATTTACAAAGTCGATAACATAGACGAGTGCACAATCAGTACACTCACCAGTTCTAGCTGAAGAGAAGTAGTTAGTTGAAGAGAAGGAGTGGTGTGGAAACCGAAAAGTAAATTGAAGAATCCGCAAATAGACGTCAACTAGTTCTAACGCAGTTCCTTTTATCTCTTATAAATGTCATAATTATGTTGTTTTTAACCCTTCGTATGGAACCTAGATCTACGCGAGACAATAGGTTTTTAATCGTGTCTATATACTCGACGTACGAGTAGTTAAGAGCCCCTATCAATTTCTTCGCAGTACTAGTTTAGGTAATTTCGGAGAAATGTGCGCGTGTGAGCGTTCGAAATATCGCTAACGATCGTAGTGTGCGTAGTCTCGTGCAGTGCAGCGGGAGCAAATAATCTTGGTCCCTAACAGTATTAGTCATACATATATTTTAAGCAAATCAATTTGCATTTAAGCTGCAATTTTTTTAATGTTTTACATTAGCAAAACAAATTAAAATAGAAAAATTAAGACTATACAAAAGCAAATAATTATAACTCAACCTTTTCCTATAATTATATTATAGGAAAAGGTTGAGTGAAAACTAAATTATTTTATCTATTTAGTGTTGTTTATTTTTATCGCTTGCGTATGTCTGCGTGTGTGACATTTTATTGCTGTTTTATTTAATTTTTAATTAGGCAAGTGTTTTTTTCATTTCAAGTGAAAAAAAAAAAACAAGATACCTCTTATTAATTTCTTTATAGAAGAAAAAAAAGGTTTTGTTATTTATAGTGTTGGTTTTTAGTTTTTTTTTTTTTAGACGTGTCGGCGACAAGGCCATATCCATGGAGCAGGGTGCAAGTAGTGGCGGTACGTAGGTGTGTGCACTTTCTATTAGCAAGTCGATTTAAGTTGATTAGTTTCAATTAGATTAACGTAAGGTTCTAACAAGAGTAAATAACTTATGATATTTACATTCTAATTAGATTTATAGTTTGTTTTTTCTTTTAAAAATAGCGATAAGACGATATATAGGCGCGTATAATTTCTATAAACGTTTTATTGTTCAAATGTAAGGTTCCTGAATAAGCTGAATATTTGCAATATTTATGTTCAGATTAGCTTAATAAAGGATTTTCACAGTTAGTTTTCATATTAGAATAACCGTAAGACTGAATAAATAAAGTTTTAAGCGAATTAATTAAGTTGAAAATTCGATCTCATAGAAATTACGTAAGTACGAGTTTTTTTATTAATAGAGATATCATATCGAAATTAGTGTCAAATGAAAGGATTATGTGTAAAACTAAATGTGTAAAAGGATTCATGTCGATAACTCTATTAGTTTAGGAAATATAAGGCAATTGGATAATGAAAATTTGTTCAGCTTAATTTTTTGCAGTTTATGTTCTAGGACTTGCCTGTAAAATAATATACAATACATAAGTGTTTTTTGAAGAAATAAATGAAATAAGGGGTTCCAAAGGTTTCGGCTTTAGTAAAAATGACGCGTAAAATCGATCCAATTTACGCGATTCTCGCGATCGTAAGCACGGCCCGTATAAAAGACGGGGCCCTGTCTGCTCAGTAGTCCATAGGTGCGTCGAGTCGGCACCTCTGTCGCTGGTCGTCCCCCGCCGGGCCTCCTCCGGGTAACCGGGGGTCTCACCTGGCGGTGACAGACCGCCGAGGTGCCGTGAAGAAAGCAGCGCTATGAGACAGCGCTGTGGCGCGCCTACTGAAAACTTCACCGCAACCATACACACAGGCGTGCGTTGTCTCACGCACGCCAACAGGCCTAGCCTTTTTTAATAAAGGCGTCAAAATGACGGGCCCGTTTTAACGGGCCGAGGTACAGCTTCCGCGGCCAGGGGGCAGAGCCCCGTGACCGCCTGCCGCGCCCCCTAGCGGGGGCGCAGCGACATCCAACACATAATAGGACTCAGTAGTCAGTCGCAGTACGGCCACCGAAGAGGCAACAAGAAAAGGAACAAGGAAAAGCCGAAGCCTAGGGAACCGGGGAAAAACTATATCAAGAAATAGTGTTTTATTCCTGCCTACCCCTCCGCTCAACGTTCCAGCGCTCTTCTTCGAGGTCCTAGTGGGTTGTGCTCAGTACCCATACTCTACGCATTGAGGGGTGTGTGGCGACGTGCGCCACCAACAAAGTATTGTCAGCGTACGTCAAACGTAGTGGGAGTTTGGTCTCCGAAACAAGAAATATACCTAGTTATTGATACATTTTAACCTCCCTTTCGACGTTAATACGAAGTGCTCCGAATGTCCGACTTTTCTGGAATCAACGATTTCGGGCAAAACATTTTAATGTAAAATGTTTTTAATTTTGATTCCATTTTGTTTGCCAGAAGATGTCGTCTTTTGCAATTCTTTCGACTTTTAGAGGTTTATCCGGTCCAGTCCACACAGCAAACAAACATAGTAGAACAATAAAAAAATAATCTCACAGTATCAAAACTAGTCAGACGTAATACAAAATCACGCGCGATACGCAAGTACTTTACGTCGGGAGCGGCAGTCACAGCGACACAGGTCCGTCGTCGAGTAGCCCTCGGGCGCGACTAAATGCAACGAGCAAGCGCATCGGCTATTTTTTTTTTTTTTGTTGTTTTTTTTTGGTGATGGCATCTCGCAGTTCAGCCTCTGAGGCTGGCTACTGCTTAACCGGACTATTCGGCTTTTATGGCATTATTTAAATATTTTATTACAATTCAACAAGTAGTCAAAAAAATAATTAAAAAATGAATTGGATAGATAAACACCTTAAGTTTTATAATATTTCATATTTATTGATATTTTCAACATATTCTTACGAGTAGACGACGGTTTTGCACATTATTTTATCGGGTTTTTTTTTCCACCACATTTTTTTTTAAGTACTAATTAAATTTATTTTAAAATAAAAAAAAACGTAGACTTACTAATATACTATATGCCCAGTATGTACGATTTTATCAAATTATAATTCTTTACCAGTTAGCTGAAAAAGCTATAGAACAACCTGGTGTTTCGTGCTTTCGTAAAAACGTATGTTTGATTTTTATTTTTCCTAATTTATGTTGAATGGTTATCAAAATTATAATTCGTACACTTACTATATACATAGGTGATATATAACTGTGCATTAAAAAAAATACCAGATACCTTATGGTTATTGAGAAATTTGCATTGAAAAAAAGTAGTATTTTCTGTTTTTAGACCGCGAAATTGCCTTGAGTCAATAAAGTATGTCCTTGAACTGTAACGATGCGGATTACATCTTTTTCGCTTTTATTGCATGGATATCTAATCATGACGAGTGTGTGCTGATAATGTTGGTCTTTTCCTAAAGTAGAAATTCCAATTGGGGGATAAGAAAAGTCATGTGTTTTACCAAGCGTGCCCTCTCCCGCATCGTTGAGCAGCTGCTGCGCCTGGTGCGTGACCAGCGCCAGCGCCGGCACGGCCCCGACCGCGGGCCCGGCGGCGTGCCTGTCGGCGGCGCCCAGCGCGGCGGCGTCCACGAAGGCGAACCCCGCGCCGGCGGCGGCCGCGTCCCGCGCGCGCACGGCGTCCCGCGCCGCGCCCAGCTCGCGGGACACGGACTCGTGTTCCCGCTTTAGACGCTCGAACGATGAGCATTTTTCTCTGTGTTCGCGCTGGAATTGTAAAATGTTTTCGTTAGTGATAAAATACGTTTTGTCGATGGTTAAGCCAAGCAATCTTTCTGAATGCAAACAAAGATTGTCCGTAATGCTTCTGGATAAAATGCTATTTACCTGCAGCTGTGCGTACTCCTCGTGCAGCTCCTCTATCCGGTCCTTCAGCAGCTCCAGCTGGTAGCCCAGGGCCGCCTTGTCGTTGTCCAGCTGAGCGTTCAGGATCATAGCCTTGCGGAACTTCTCCTCCACTTCCTTCAACTCGTGCTGGAAATGCAAATAAACTCGATTAGTCAAACGGTACTGATGCTTAGTATTTTAGAAGAATCAGACAAGTCAGCCCAGAAATAATGATTACAACTTTTATGATTATTTGCGGTAACATTATCATTTTAGCTTCGTAACTTGTAAGCTTAGGAAGCCAATATTCGCCGTGCAAGGGAAATGACAAGTACAACAGAACCGCGAACATTGTTGCCGAAGGTGGGGAAAACCGTGCCATGAACCGCTTACCCAAAAATACACACAATACTGTTCAACTCAACATATTATCTTTTGAATTGCCAAAAATTCAATCAACGAAAATAAAAAGATAAAGAAAAAATAGAAAGAACTCCAGTCCCTTCATGGTCACTGTCAGCAACTCTAATTAAATGAAAATAAATATCACAGTGAATGATACGTACCCTTAGGTCCTTGATGCTGAAGCCATCATCGATGGAGTCTTCAGAGCTTCGTCTGGGCGAGTGCACGGCAGGGCTGAGCGCCGTCAGCCTCGTAGCGCCGCGGCGACCCACCGCCTCTATAACCGGAACACATCATGTAAGGATTACCCTTTCTTCAAGGTTAAAGTGGTTCGTCCCTAAACTTAGTTTAGTTAGTTAGCGCTAGTACTATTTGGTTGTTTTTTTTGTTGTGTACAATTAAAGAACATATTTAATAAAAATAATAGTGCACAATGCTGCCGTATTACTATTTTGTACTAACCGATGTAGTAAAAAAAAGCGATAAAATAATTTAAGGTGCTGTCAAATTCTTTTGGTGTCATAATAATCTTTATGTCAAAAAAACTGTTTTTTTTCTAGGTGGCACTGTATAGTCAGCCAGTCTGACTTAATTTGCACAAAGAAGTTATTGCGATATTATGTTAGCCTCTTTATTTATTTATTTATTTAACACTTCAAGAACATAGTACAGACTTAATGCCATAGGCATTTATTTAACCTCTTTCTTATTTCATTTCTGAAACTTCACATCATGGAAATGGTAGCGCAACCAAAGTATCTATGCTGGTTTTTGTTCAGATAAACCTATGATTATACCTGGAGTCTTTCCCGCATACATATCGTACGCCTTGTCCGCATGGTCCTCTTGTTCGCGCTGCTGCCTCTCCAGCTCACGCATTCGTATCTCCCTCGCTTCAGCCCGCGCCGCTCGTCGCGCTGCTAACCTCTGCTCCGCCTGGAAAGAACACACGACAAGTTTAGATTGATTCCAGGTGCAACATTACTTCAGTGCAAGACAGTTTAGGCACAAAAAGGTCAAAGGAGTTCAGGGATTAGTCAAACTGAACGGCTGACACTTTTCTATTCAGTGGTTAGCACACTGGAAGAATTAGATGGAGTAACATATTGTCCCATACATAAATAGTTTTGTTGAACCAATTACTTGAAGCAATTACCTGCCTCGACAATAAAAAAGAACAAAAAGATTAGCTGGTCGCCGCTCTATCCCGTCCCAGGCAGACGTCTCGTCTAGCAGACCGAACAAGACAAATTCAGATAATCGATGATTCAAACTGAATCAGTTGGCACCAACATCGAGGGGAATGAAACTCAAGCTTAGTTCTTAACGGCTGATTAATTAATTTAATATGATATTTCGTTGCGTTGCCAGCGAGGTGCTCTTGCGCAAACCGCGGTGTGGGCGGAACATCGTGGTCGTAAGTTACGCGTCTCCAATTAGCACGCGAATACTGGTTAGTGTAATCCTAATCTGTGATGAAGGTGTACCTAACACCTTCATCGGTGTTAGCAGTTAGGTGGATTATGGTATAGATTTTGCAAATATTATGTCTTTCCTTAGTTAACTGGCCGCCCATAATATAATAACATCAATGAATGAAAAATTGAATCAGTCAATTGAATCGTACGATTGATACGATGTTATAGGAAAAACGTATTTTTGCAAGAGGTAGGATTTCCCTTGGATATGTGTCTCTTCCGAAATTCTGCTCTAAGTCATTTATTTCGGAACAATTTACATTGTGTAGAAATTGCTCTGCATTTAGATTCTCATATCCCTTCTTTTGTTGTTATTTAGAGCTAAGATCTATTGATGTTTATAATTTCCGTTTCGCCGGATGTTTAACAAAACATGTTGAATCCATAAATACCCGATGATGTCATTTAATGCACAATTAATCTGAAACGCAATACTTAATAACATGAGGGCTCAATCGATCAATTAGCCTATCACGCCCACTTATTGACTTAGTCCTACCATCTTTAAGCCATCCGTCTCCAAGGACCAAGTCCTTGTTTAAACTAATAATTGTATAGTGAAGCATGGTTCTTTTGGCGCTTGAAATACATTGCCAGGAGGGCGCTGTTGGTAAACATTTGTGAAGTTGTCTGTGGATATTGTTTAGGAAAAATGCAAGATGGCGGCCTTAGTTCCGACTATGACTATAAAGAATATGCAGCACTATAAAACTTTCAATAACTATTTTATTAATAGTAGAGTACTTCTATCATTGAAAGTAAAAATGAATCTCCTACATATATAAATTGTGTACGATGTACTAACGACCTTACATCATTACTATGAAAGGAAGGTGATGAAAGAGTGTCGGAAGCGAGCCATTAATTACACCTCGCAGTGAGGAAGTAAACGGTAAACGTCATAGAGTACTCAGACGTGGAGATTAGCTTGTCATGCTGTCAATCAGGAAAGGAGATTTGGCGAAGGAAATTTTTTCAAGAAGATAGTAGATAGTACAATCTCAAAAATATTTGAGCTATGAAATCACATCTAAATAAAGATTACAGTTATTTTATGAGCTCTAATATACTCGATATACTCGCAATCGCCCACAATTGAATTTACAAACGATGAGATCGCATTTGTAAATAATAGGCAATTTAATACAATGCCATTGAATTTCATACGTATACGTATAGCCTAGTTTTAAAACATGCCTAATTCAATGCGTAGATCAACCTGTTAGAACAATGCGCGTTACGCAAAATTGACCTAATTACGGCGAACATTAGAGGCTATGGCTAAAAGCATTGCCAAATGATGGTGATTAAAATTGTTGGGGCCTACACTTTCAAATCTCCGTGAAGAGAGCCGTTAGGATTGGCTGAATAATAGAGGTACTAAATGTGTGTTTTGTTTGATGGCGTGAGACAATGATGGGGTCGTAATATGGCCCAGCGAAGGTGTGGGCTCGCCACGCTCGGTCTGCTCATACTAAAGCACACATCACATCATTCACAGTAAACGGGTTAGGGGAATCTCTGTTCTCAACACGCGAGTCATATTGATTAGCTGTTTGTTAAGTAGATAGTGGATAAATTTCTTAGCCGCAATTTAACAAAATATTTTGTAATACTATCTATTGATGTGTAAATAATTTAGAGAAAGACAGATTTTATAAGATCTGCCTATTGGGAGATCTCTTTCTTATCTAATAATTGGAATTTAAAAAAGTATGAAACTGTTCAGGGAATGGAGCAGTCCTTCTTTACGCAGTGGCCTGGTGGTGTGAATAACGCGGAATTTTTCAAGAATACATTTTAAAAAAGACGATGTGTTTTGATAGTTAAACTGTTAAAATGCGAAAATTATGCACAATTGACCTCATACGGGCGTGAAGTTTAAAGCAACAGTAAAATGCGGGTGACGGGAAGCGGTGGCGTAACAATGCGATAACAGTGCCCTTCCTTGGTTCACATCGCAGTCAACTATTATTACTGCCTTATCTTGAGACTTCCGACCATCCACTTCCAACCAGCATGCAATGTGACTGTACATTGCATGCTGGTTGGAAGTGGATGGTCAGTAGTGGTGGTGGTAGTTTTAACGCGAATACAAAAACACTTTTACCATAACTCGACACCCATCGATACTACGCCACTGCTCATAAAAGTCGTAGCTCATAATCGAAACTACTAACAAAGAAATGCACAACACAATATTAATAGTTTCGAAAATCGAAATGATAGTTTTTGACCAGCAAGGATAAACAAAGGTGTTCCAGTTAAAGTGCGATAATCTCGAGCGCGGGCTTAGCGGCAGGTTGCCAGTCCTGCCGGTCATTGGTGTTTACCAATTCGTTGACATTTTTATTGCTAATGCACTTCAAACTGATTGAAAGATAAAGCGACTATGGTCTCGTTCTATTTATCTCTAATAGTCTATTAATAAGTAATTCGATGTTTGATTTAACAACAAAACCGTCGGTCGAGTAAATATTTTCTAGTTGAACACTTACTTTCGTCTGACAATTTCTTAATTCATTTGAGAGACTGTTTTCATTTCCGGCAATTGTTTGATTGCTCAACGAAATGAAATGTCTCATTTATACTAGAAAAAAAGAAACAAAGAAAACATATTCTACTACTACTAATTGCATAATTTTGTCAAGTAAATATCTATTTTTCATCAGGAATGTACGATGGCCGTAAAAAAGAAAACATTACAAAAACGTGGACAGAAATTCGTGGCGTTTGCAATGGTAGAAATTTGGAATATGTCTTTGGAATTGTCAACAGAGTCATTTGACTGTGAAGAATGAATGTCACACTTGGGAAGACAACGGATGAACACTGCGTGATAAACCGTCACTGTTGCTTCGTTTAGCGTTAATTGTTTATATTGTTACGCAAACATATAACTCAAGGATGCGTCGGACTCGGGGCATGGAAGGGAGCACTGAGCTACTCAGCGAACATATACATCATCAATATGTTGCTAAATGCGTGTTGAATGAAAACATCCCAGTAATGCTATTATTGAATACCTAGTCGATGAGATGTCACAATACATTAATTAAAAATAAACACCGACGCGGACAAATATTTAGTACATTTTGGATAAACATCCAAGGCTTAAAGGCAACATGTTTTGAGTCACCTTCAGTATCATTCAAATCGTTAAAGTTACTTAATACGACAATAAGGACAACAAAGACATAAATATGACGGTTGTGGTTGACCAAACAGTCACAAGATCTCTGTAATTAATATTAAGAAGAAAACTTGTTCCAGACGTTCAGTAATAGGTATACTTAATCAAGTCTAAGTTACTCACATAAAGGATCAAAATACGAGTGGCCAGGCAGAACAGTAGCTCAAGCGGTGACATGGTGATTGGTGTGGCTATGTCTGCGCTATGAGGTCACCACAGGCGTGTCAAAACCATCACACAAGTGTTCATAGCTAATGCCACGTGTATACTGACCATTATAATATAACATAATTTATTACAACATACTACAAGAATAAGGAAGGAACAAGAAGAAACAATACCCCATTGATATTCTATTGAAATTCATCGCTTCGCTATTCTAGTCCATTTATTTGGAGGTGAAAAGGTGACTTACATAAAGGAGCAAGAGTTTGCAGCCGAGTGCTAACAAGCTCTCCGGAAACGTCATATCTATGCAATCTAGCAGCACGAGGTCATCTCACCGCAGCACCGGCGCGATTACGAACATACATACAATTCAGAGCTCTAACCAGACTCTGACCACTAGGGTATTCTAACAATACAAATCACACAGTCACGACAACATAATAGCTTAAGTAACACTTAATGTGACAGCTTCTACTAGTTTCCACAAAAAACTTGAAAAGTACATTACTGACAAAGTGGCGACTAAAGTAAACGATACTCACCAGTCACCTGAGACAACTTTATAATAGGCCGCAACCTTCAAATTAAGTCGTATGTATACCTATAGTCAGATAAGATAATTCCCAACTAGGTGTGTTTGGGGCTATTAACTAAATTAATCTTTAAATTACTAACGAGTACACAATCATAATGGTAAAGGGAAGGGAACCACAAGCAGATGGACGTGACTCACCTGCAAATCGTTTTGGGAAACGGAAAAGATTTCGGATATAGCATGACACAATACAAAATTCAAAGAAGGTTATGAGGTCAACACTTAACAATTTGCTTTACGTACATGGTTCTGCTGATCGCCGAGAATGCCAACGATTGAGGGATTCTGGTCGCCGTGTGAATCTCGGCGCAAATCTGATAATACTAAGCTTTGGTTTTCCATATCACTAGAATGAGCTTCACTATTCTTTCGGCCATTCATTCTGGACTGCTCATCCACATTACCATTGGTGTGGCCATTAGTAGCCGCATTCTTCTGAATATCATCTTTTACAGCTTCATTGATCGGTATGTGAGCAGGCTTCGCTTCATCAGGGCGTTCGACGAGAATTTCGTCATCGGTATCACCAAAATCACCGTCAGTGAAGGTTTCCCCGCTCTCCTCTTCACTATTGTCAGGCGTGACCACTTCGGAGCGCTGTCCCATGATTAACGTCACTGATTACCCGTCAAGTATAGTTGCACTTATTCGTAGAAGACAAACAAACGGAGGTGCGCGCTGGTTTTGAATTCTTACATCTACACCATGCGTCAACAAATGTGTGTGCGCAGGCGACTAGATTGCAGCATAGCCTCTGCCGCTTGAATAGAAAGGAAGGACGCAATTTTTGCACTGAGCTCTTCTCGAACTGCACTCTATTGCGAATCGCGATAACATTTATTGTCGCGGTATTATAGCTTTATCTTATCGGCGATGTTTTCCACTTTATTAAACGCTCCTTGACCAACATTCTTTATTTTAGCGTCAACCAAACTGTTTCATTTCGATAGCAATAAATTGTTTTCTTTAGAAGCACTTATCACAATGATGTTTTGTGTATGTTTACGTATCTCGGGGAACAATAGAATAGAATCTTTACGAGAAGGCGACAATTAATGCGCGCGATCGTTGTTATAATTGTCGCGTTAGGGCAACCAGCACGCGTCTGGTTGCGGCGACGTCTGCAACCGACTGCGAGTGACCGCCATGCTGGGCCGCACATCACACCGCATAGCAAGCTATGCTATCGTTTGCGTGATAAATCGCATTGTTTAGTACATGCCGAAATTTCAGAAAAAAAAAACAGGTTTAGTGTAGGTACCCTTCACGATTTCGTTCTCCTAGTACTTTTTATTGAGTATTCACTAAAAAAGACAATTTCAGCGGCACCAACACTTCCTTCTTGATTCTGTACTCCTAATACTTTCTGTTCAAATTCTAAATTGAGTTCTCTCGTAACAAAACCGTAGTGTGCCAGAGAGAGACAAAAAATAGCAACATCAACAAGAGGTTTCCTTGTAACTTTGGGAGCTGACTGTACTGTAAAAAAAACATGGTTGACGAAACGGGAATAAAAATAAAATAGAATAGTTACGAAGGGGTATTTTTTCACTTGTTTTGGACGTCTTTTGATGGAAAATGGAAGCTTTATCAGGATCATAATATGTCTAATATAATAATAACGTATAACGTGTCTAATACATATAATTATAATAATAACGTATCACGTTAAAAATTTAAAATTCTTAAAATGTTCTTTATGGTTATGACCACAAAGTCCATTTTAAGAGTTTAATTTTTTTAACGTGATCCGTATTATGTTTCTGATAAAGCATCCATTTTAGGCCCACAGCAATTTTAGGGCAAAAAACACTGGTTTTACATAAAAACTTTTTGTCTAATAAACGCGGAGCTGAGGACTAACTCCACGTCAGAACGTGAAAGCGCATTCATGTTGCCGTTTCTCTTTGCAAAACTACGCAAGGCATTCGTAATGGGTTTTAGTTAAATTCTACATCCTCGAGGGATTCCTAACAATGTCCGAGTCGGCGAATCGAACGAACGCATATATGCGCAGACACCGACCATCTCCCGCACAGCGGTGAGACGAACTTTCATTAATTGAGCATTGTTTTGGTCAGCAAGACCTATTTCGGTGAGGAAATACTATTATGAAGCATAATATAATCAATTAGGTAATCGTTTTCCGGTTGCCAGAAAACAAAAAACAAACGTAGCCGTTAAATAAGAACTACTTGTTTTATTATTCTTGAATATACTTGATTTCGTGCTTCAAGTGATTGCATTAAGGAAGGTAATTCAGTTCGGTGTCATTGAAACTCTACAGTCTACACTATAAATTAAAATTACTCAACAGATTTAAATAAAAAACTGGACATGAACTAGATGTACTCTACCTATCGTATTAAAACCACAATGTTTTTGAATCATTGATCTGACAAATGACATTAACAATAAAACAATCTAATAATAGTGACATTGAATTATCACAGGAAAAACTTGTTACACACAATATGTGTGCTGATAAGCAATCATTAGCGTGTCATATTTATTATTATAAAGGAAATATGTATTTTTGTAGATTTTTCTTAAACTGTATTGTCGTCTCTGTTCCATTCAATTTGTTTAGAAGCACTTTGTAAACTTAATATAGTATAACGATGACTTCTGGAAAAGATATTATAATTATTATGATTGTGATCGAAAGCCCTGAGGAATTTAAATTGAATTTAATTTATGATTCAGGTAATATTGAACCAACCATTTAACGATTAGAAGTTGGGCTAAGGACAGGAGAATGTTTTACAGGAAATACTGTGCTAGAAAATTCGGGAAATGACCAACTTGTATACGAATTACCCAATGTGGCTTGTAAAGACTCCCTGACGGTATGCTCATCAGTTCGGGTATTCATCATCTGGAGGAAAGGAGCAGCATCATTTTAAATAGTATTAGGGAAAGTCTCCACTTCATCCAAGATAGACCGTTAGATAGACCGATTGTTTCATCCGGGAAGCTGCACAAGAAGTTAACGAGTATTGGCGGCTGCTGAAGAAATGTAGTTTGCCAATAATTATTGTAGCGAAACTTCTTATCTTGTTCTTGTTTAGTTTTTTAGATCAACTGTGTTAGTTTCAATTTCGACAGCAAAATATAAAAACTTTTTTGCCGAAAGGAGCTCGGCATCATGTCGTAACAGAAATCTGGGTTTTTATCTCCAGGAATGTAGCTTTATATCGTTAAGCCATCTTTTCCCGATATGTATTAAATTACGTAAAAGAAAACAATGGAAGCATGTCTTTTCATTGCTCCCAGTTTTTCTTCTATGTATTTTTCAACCATCGGTAAATATGATCTACGGGCGAAAATGTCAGCCAGCCGTTCATACGCCGTAGTGAAATTGAGATTACTTTTATTTTAGTCTTAGGCTGACTAGTCGGTTTCGATTTCCGATTACGATCAGCAACGCATCAACGGTTTTCGTGAGCACTCACAGTTTACGAGGTAGCTATAAAGTCGGTAAAATTGTTGGTTAAACCTGCGGTTATTACGTGGGGACACGCTAGTACATTATTAGGCATATGAAGTTCCTACCTAAGCTTGTGCAAGCTGTGGGTTTGTTCCATGGGAAGTTATAATGGTGCAATACGATTACGTGTGTTTAATTGCTGGCTGATTAACCAAGGGGTTTTTTTGCGGTAAATAAAAGAAATCATTTCTTAAGTTACTTATTGCACTGCAGCAACGAGTTTTAATGTTCAGTTTGTTAGAAGTAAAAGACACAATCACATTATTGCATAATTCGGCCTACCTCACCTTTTAAAAATCTTCACCAAAAAGAAAATCAACCGCTTTCGGGTAAAGAAATCGATGACCACAGTAAATCTTTTAGGCGAGATAAAGGAACCGCTGACCATTCTTTTTATGTTGGCGTGCACAAATATCAACTACTTCATATCAATGTCAGATAATGCATTCGGCAGCAAAGATACGATTTCCACGACGCCACTGATATGAAGGTACTCAGACAGATCAAAACTTTAAGGTCTATGTGGTGGAAAGTGACATCATCTAAATACCTACACTGCAGTGCATCTGATGTAGCTGTTTAGATAACTAATCGGTCTAGCTGCTAGCCCAGGGATTCCCAAAGTGGTCGATATCGACCCCTTGGGGTCGATATCGGTTTCCTAGGGGTCGACATAAACGAAAACTGATTATGGGGGTCGACGAGGTCTAAAAATCGACCCCTATTAAATTAACACAAGTTCTTATTTAAAACTTTCAAGATAGGTAGGTAGGTACTGTATTGTTTATGTTGTGTTACGTGTACTAAGAATAATTAATATTTATGTAGGAAATAGCATTGTTGTAGTAATATAAAGCCTCAAGTTCGTACAAGATGAAAAACTCGGCAAGTCAGTGTGGACAAGTTTGTGCAAGATAATGAGTTCGAGCGTACGTCTTTCAGGCGCGTTTTGACTTGCTCTCTATTTGACGCTTGCGCGATTTAACACGAACGAATTCATGATCAAGTTGCAAGTCCAAACATGTTCCTGATATTTTACTATTTAACGAGGTTGCACTTAGGTTGAAAGTTCATTTGCGTTTTGAAATTCGTTGGAGCTTGAACGATAATAACTCATATAAGTACTCATTTATTTCAAGAGATTACAAAGTTATTACATAGCTAAATTAAGTGAAGTAAAGTGACTGAAAAAGAATTTACAAAATGCTGAGCTCCCTACGCGAGTTAATAGCGTAACCACACAATATCTGCAGTTTATGAAAAATTAACAGGGTAAGTACCAAACAGTTTTTATCCGGCACAGCGCATCAGCATTGCCCCACTGCACACTGTGTGATAGTGATCAGTTGAGCTATCTGTAGATTGTTTGCAACAGTTTGCAGTTGCCTCTCAATTGTAAAAATTTACCAGTAAAATAACAGTTTATTAGGTATTGTTTTTAATTTAGGTACTTAGTTTCTTATTTTTTTATTTGCAGGATTACTGAGAGTTTTATGATGGCGGACACGAAAAAAAAATGCAGACAATACAGTTTGGACTACTTGAAGTTCGGATTTATTGCATCTCCATCAAATCAACACTTGCCGATGTGTCTCATATGTGAAAAAGTATTCAGTAACGATGCCATGAAGCCTTCAAAAATGGATGACCACTTATCGAGAGTACATGCTGACAAAAAAAGTAAGCCCTTAACATTTTTTCAAGCACTTAAAGAAAAACTAGACAAAAGGCCATCCATAAGATCGATGTTTGCGTCATCATCTATTAAAGACGATGATGGTTTACGAGCGTCCTATAATATATCTTTACTAATAGCGAAGTCGGGGAAACCCCACACAATTGGAGAGCAGCTTATCTTACCAGCCATTGCGGAGGTCCTTAACAATGTATTGCACAAACCCGCACATGATATTTTAAAGAGAATACCTTTGAGCAATAACACCGTTCAGAGACGCATAGACGAGATGGGACGCGATGTGGAAAACATTTTATGCAAGTTCTTACAGACCAACAGATTCTCTCTCCAGTTGGACGAGTCTACATTACCCGGCAATGAAGCTCTGTTGTTAGGATATGTTCGATATATCAAAGATGAAAATATGTGCCAAGAACTGCTTTTTGCTACATATTTAGAGACTGATACCAGAGGAGAATCAATTTTTCAGGCCGTGGAACATTTTTTTACTGACAAAGCTATTCCATGGAAGAACATTGTTTCTGTTGCGACTGATGGTGCACCGTCTATGGTTGGTCGTCATCGTGGTTTTATAGCTCACTTAAAGCGACAACTGCCTGATGTACTGGTCATTCACTGCGTGATTCACAGGCAGCATTTAGTAGCAAAAAAGCTGAGTCCTAGATTGCATAAGTCTTTACAATATGTAATAAATGCTATCAACAAGATTCGAAGCAATTCTTTGAACTCTCGGTTATTTGCTCAGCTATGTGAGGAAAACGACGAAGTCTTTACTCGATTACTTCTTCACACTGAAGTTCGCTGGCTATCAAGAGGCTCTTGCTTAGAAAGATTTTCAGCCGTTTTTGAATCTGTGTTGGAGTTTTTACAAGAAAAAGATCCGAATTTGAAAGAAAATCTGAACAATTGTAAAACAGATATTTATTACTTGACTGATATCTTTGGAATGTTCAACAAAGTTAATTTGCAGCTGCAGGGTGACGATCTTAACTTGATTAAAACAAAATCAATAATATCGGCCTTCGTGGGTAAACTAATCCTTTATAAACAAAATTTAGGCAGAAAAGAATATTCGCAGTTTCTGCATTTGTCAAAATTACCAGAAACGCTTCAAGATGATGACATTTTATTATATGTCACTCACTTGGACGCATTACACAAGGATTTTACGGAGAGGTTTGAGGATCTTTTAAATTTACAAATTCCTCAATGGATAATAAATCCGTACAATACCACAGCCATAGAAGAAGCCAATGTGATAATGCAAGAAGAGTTGATTACCATCAGCACAGACGAAGAGCTTAAGCAGAAGTTCAACCAAGGCTATCAGAAGTTCTGGTTGCAACGCAACATTGAAACACAGTATCCTACATTGTGGAACATTCCTGAAAAATACCTTATCGCTTTTCCATCATCATACCTAGTTGAAAAAAGCTTCAGTGTGGTAACAAACATTTTGACGAAACAAAGAAACCGTTTGAAAATCAACGAACGTGGAGATTTAAGGCTGCAACTCACCAATATTGAACCGGATGTAGCTAGATTGGTAGATAGTCACCAGGTTCATCCATCACACTGAATGTTTTATTTTCTCTTTGCGAATTAATACTTTTTTAAATATAATTTCCTACCTACTTAAAATTCTTTAAGTACCTAATTTGTAATAATCGTTATAAATTAAACTTGATATTTACTGAATTGTATGTCTTTTTATTTTGTTAAATTTTGATACGAAAATGAAGTCAATTTTACTCACTTAACCAAGTGCAAAGTTTTCCAATTGGTACCTTAGTACCTAGGTATTTTGTGTCAATAGGAAAAAACTAAAGATAGGCCCCCTTATTCATAATAGTCTGCTAACTTAAAGCATTGCTAATTCTCACTCTGTCTTCTTCTATTGACCTAAGTCAGAATGAAAAATAACACACTGTAGCAGCTGTTTTAAGTTAGCGGACCATTATGAATAAGGGGGTTGATCTTAAAAGTAGGTAATTTGGCCATGGGGGTCTGAGGTAACAGTTCATTTTGGAAAAGGGGTCACTTGTCCAAAATAGTTTGGGGATCCCTGTGCTAGCCTATTGCGTGGTTAGCCGACCTTGGTGCAAGTCGTCATGCAATTTTTACGCTTCCGATTTGAATTATGCATTTTGATTTGCTAAACCGCTAAGGTCAAAAGTTGAAGGCGAATGAAGGTTAGGAGTTTAGAACAGAGATCTCTAACCTATTCCATTGTCTAATAATATAAGATCCTAATATGTACGTAGTTTTAAAGCCTTGTGACTTTTTAAAAGGAGAAATCGGATAAAAAGACCAACAATTTTTGGTCCTCTTGATTTTTTGCGAATAGGATTACCTACTTTGATTTCACTCACAGTTACTTTCTACGGAGTAACAATTAACATTATAATGTCCTGTGATATAAATATGGCTCGCTCTCGGCTCTTGGTCACACAAGGGACTTCATACAAAGGTACAAGGACGTCACGGCTACACTCTCAGACACAATACCCGCCCTACACTACACTTCTACTAATATACTCTAGCTGCAGTGCAGCTGCTAATGGTCCTTATTGCCTGTACTGAAGATGCTATTTCGATTAGTAATAGTTCTTCTGGGTGATAATAATAGGGCTCTGGAAAGATGAGGTTCGACAGAAATGTGAATAATCGTTAGTTTTAATAGTAGACATTATCGTTAAGTATTGGAGTAATTACAACAAAAACCATGTCCGGAAAAGATGCGATCGGTTTAGGAAATTACTTAGAAACGTGTGTCTGACCCAAGATTATTTCAACCTTCGGCCTGCAGCTATGTTTTTATTAGTGCAACCTTAACTGCTAATAGAAGTGCAATCTAAACTTTAATTCAAAATATTTACCACTTATGGGCTATCCCGTACATTATTAATATTAAAACTTCCATACAAAATTACTGCTTGATACAGTATAGTTAGAATTAAACGTATAAAATGATCCGTATATTCCCGACGTTTAATAAAATTTATTTATAGCCATATTAAGGTGGAGTGATGGACATCAAGCAATCGATCGCAGTCAACGTTATAATCATGGAAGTAATTTTAGAAAATGATTGAAGGAATAAATTAGAAACGTTACATTAAAGAGATTTATCGATGTTATTGATTTGCAACATAAGCCTAGTTAAATCCGGTATAAATGCGTCAATAAACCTGACGAGGACATCACTCCTTCGACACTATCATTTATTTGAAATTAAAACCGTTTGATACAGTATCGCACGCAAGTATCAATAGAACGCACTAAACCGAGCCACAACCCGACTAACACTGACTGACGAGCACTGGCAGGACTGGCCCACTCGGCCCGACGCGACGCAAGGAACGCACGCAAAAACTGCGCAAACGCAACTTGACCGCACGCGGGAAAAATTATTGAGATAGCTGCCACGCGACTGTCGCAGAAAGCTACGTAAAAACCGATTGCGGACGATTAACTGTTAGCAGATCGAACGGGATCGATGGACGGCGAGGTACGCACGCGACGGTACGCGGACGTAAATATCATGACATTTGCAGCATGGAGCCGACGCCAACGCACGTGAGATGCGCTTTCGTAATAAGAAAGGTGAATGATCGATGCCTCAATTATTTATTAACGACAATAAACCATTTAATTATATTGATACAGTCAATCAAAACAACGACGCGACATTGAAATGGAGCATATCATTATCCATTGCTATGGTGTGCAAAGTCAAGTGCTTCGTAAATGAAATCAAGTAGGGTTAAAGTATGAACTGGTCGATAACGTGAATACACAGCTTTGATTTTATCGGTTATATTCACAACGAGGACACGAATAGTCAATTAACGTTAACGATAATTTCGCTCTAAATCAAAAGACGCGATGCGGAGTTTTACGAGACGAGTTTATTTTTAGAATTATTAAAATGTCCTGTGTGATTCATGGGGAGGCGCTTGTGTTGTGGGGACCACACGCGTAGCTAGCTGTATTGAGTTTATTGCAAACATCAAGTTTCTTGTAACAATATGTCTCATATTATGCAAATTTTCTGCTTTCTCCGCAGTTCGCGGACCGGTCGAGAATATCTGTGCTACATCTCCAAATCATAAAACTCCTTATGCAGTCGCTGTTAAGTCCGTTATTGTATAAACCTGTTTCAGTAATTGTGTATATCCTTATCCGATGTTGCAATACTTCCAGTTGATTATTGCTGCAAATCCGTCCGCATATGCAATTAGTTTAATGAGAGCGGCTCATTAACAAATGTTTACCTAGCTGTCTACGATGTTAAATGTTTACTTAATTAGAGCTGTTCTATACGGATTACGGACGTAGATTTTTGTGTTGGCCTTTTATGTTTCCGTATTTATTAAGACTTTTTTCCGGGTAATTATGAACCATACGATTTCGGTTAAACCTAGACAAAGAGATTTTGTACAGAAATGTATGTATTTTGTAAAGTCACATTTCCCACAACTTGGTACTCACTAATTTAGGTCTAACTAGACAAACAATCGATCGAGCCGACGAGTCCTCGTCGCTGCTGCTCTCCAGACAGTCGGACAGAGACGGCGAGCGTTGCTGTGGCCACGACTTGGGCGCCTTCTCCGAGCACGGCGACGGCAGCACCAGTGGCGGCGGCAACCAGCTGCCCTGTCCGCGCCACCACGACACCAGCGCCGGCGCCACACCCACTACCATCGCCAACCCCAAACGAACCATACTGCCAAGTTTCAGTCACCAACCAAACACAAAACAACAAGTCTCACAAGAGCATAGTCAACTCCAACGCACTAGGAAGTGCCTGCCGCTCGCTTAGAGCATTGTTCTTAAATAAAAACGTCTATTTTAGATGGATGCAGTCTCACACACTTTCACACATGCAATGTGTCACCACACCGGCGAGCGGACGCCACGGATTATCCATCAACGTGTCACGACTCACGACAGCCGAAACATCACACGTGCGCGCCGAACTATAAGTTAATACTCCACATGAACATTAACTAAGTTGTGCAACGTGCCAAATGCCAAGTATCCCGACGCATACGCGACACGACCGGCACGAAACGCATCGTGCCAAACGAGTGAGTGTTCGCAATCCACTCGCTAATTGTCACAGACGACTTCACGAGCCACCCGCAGCAGCACACGCGCGAAATTGAACGCTTTGTGAAACTGCGTTATTGAAAATGTCGAAAGTTGAAAGTTTAATCGTCCGGGTGCAGCTCGGGACGGTGTGCCCTCGCGATCGCAGACAGTCGAGTGGCGGTCGTTGACGCTGGAGCCCCCTCCGCCGAGCCGCCCAGACGCCCCTCCAGCCGCCCGCCCAAAGGGATCAACCCCCCTAGCCCTACATGCAAGAGAATGTAGCGCGAAATGACTGCTCGCTGAAAGGGCTTCTTAGAAATGTACATGGAAGCTGCTCACAGTTGTGTTTATTTTTAATTCCCGTGGCAAATCCGAGGCGCTCCACTAAATGATTGGCTTTCAGTACTGTTAGCGCAATCTGGTGTCGTAAACTAGGTCAGGCATGTATGCAATACTCGTAATAGCCAATAAAGCATTTGGTAAGGAACATTGTAACTGCATAAAACAACGTTGTAAAATCGACTATAGGGAATTATTACATAAACAAGGCATTAATATAGACTTAAACATGACCGTAAGAAATGAGGTTACAGACCTATACACTTTGTTTCATAATGATTACAATTACATAGTTCCGTAGCTTCCTGAAAAGCGAAGACAGCATTAATTCCGTATGAATATGTATAATTGAAATACTTTAGTTTCCAACTTTCTAAAAAAAATGAAAGAGGTTAAAGGATCATAAAGCTACAGAACAATATCTGCAATGGGCGTGAGTATGCCCAGCAGGGTAAAACTGCATTTGCAAAATAGAAACCACAGGATTGGTCGGGAGGCGGGACTGCAGCGGGATCGATAAACAGATTGGAATTTTATGTAATGGCATGGAAATGTGTGAAATACAATCTATACCCAACAGCAGGTAGCATCAGGAGTTGAGTCATCATTGTTTCGGGTCAAAAGACCAAAACCTAAACCACCCTAAAATAATAATGATATCGCAACGAATCCCAAAGTTGCATCAGCCGCGGCGAGGCAGAGGGGGATGGAACCAGCCAGATCGATGCTGCCATTGACGTCAGTGAATCCCAGACTAGGGGCGGGCAGAAACAAATCCTATTTATATAATATCTTTCTGAGATTCTATTAACTTTCTTTGTCTCGTACACAGCTCAATAAATCTATAATCTAAGGATCTTTATCGGTAAGAGGCTTTCTTCAATAACAACTAAATCTTTTTAGATAGCTGTCAGAGCATCAAGATTGTCAACACAAAATATTTGTCAAAATTGACTGCTTCATAGGTTTAATAATTGTCGCTAAGCGTTGGATTCTTTGTTCGAAACTCTGTACAAACAGTGTTATAAGAGATTTCCATTAGTAAGTCTTAATAGCAGTAATAGAGAGCCCTGAGACTTGATCTTCGGATAATCTCGGAAGAAAATATTCTTCAATTCCCAAACAAAGACTTGTTGAGGACAAAATGTTTAGCAATGCAAATTATAACGTTTGCATAAAATAAACATTAACACAGTCGTTGTTTTTCAACCCATTGGAAACAATAATAATAGACTTTGGATACGTTCTAAACAAAACGAATAGGACGAGTTCTAGCTTAGATCACTTTGTCGATTAAAGAATAAACTAGTTGGTGACATTATATTCATTGGTCTCGATATGGTCTCGATCCAATTCGCCTTCGTATTCTTCAATGCTAAGGATCGCGGCTCGCAATTCGTAAATTGATAGATAGATAGAATTATTATATAACAGTATTGTATACCAAAATTGAGCTCTTTTGCAGTATTGCTAATTCTATGGGTAAAACGGCGGTCTTATAGAAGCGAATTAGCGATATCTACTCGACAATCTTAAACAGCCAAACATATTTCGGCCACTCTTACCACCTACTGCTACCATATTCGCAAAAGATTTTCCACAGAAGGGAAAGCCAAACAAAGCTGCAGAGACCTCAGCCGCATAATAACCAAATGTATGTAAAGTAAGAGGCAATGGTGATCCTTACATAACCCAGGGTAGGCCTCCGCGAGGCTGCGGAAGTGGGACACGGATCGATCCGCACGGGGCGACGAACCCGAGCACCAGGCCCCAACTGACCTATATTTACTATTCCCACTTTACAATAACCCAGTTAAGTTAAAACTGGAGCCAATTTTGAACAGTAAATCTAAACGACTTTCGAGAATTAAAGTCGATTAGAAGTTAATTAATTTAAATCTAAGTTAAATTCGCTGTTGTATTTAAAATTTTCTAAATTGGAAAGTATGAATTGGATATCTGTCTGGTTTACTTTATACTTGAACATTTGCTTATAAATATCACTTTCGACTATGTTCAACAAAGATATACGTCCAAACTTTAAGTCCACTAAAGGATTAGATAAAGCTTTAACTGCAATGTTAATGACTAGGATAAGTTACATTTAAAATACGAAGATATTGATTTGCAAATAAGTATACATAAACCTGTTGCTACTATACTTGGATGTAGATATACTTTAAAAGGTATAGAATTTACTCAGTTGGTATGTTCGCCTTTTAGATTTATTATTGATTTCCGTTGACTTGAGAAATATGTCGACTTACAGAAAAGGTATTGCTTGCTAGCTCTTTGCCCTAATAGCAAAGCGTAATTCGTTTTCAGTCAGTCAATCAGTTTGAGATATCTCTATTTATAAGCTCTTACTAGAAGAGGAATTTTACGCTAAGTCTGACGAGAAAAACTAGACTGGAGAGTGGTGAAGTCAAGGGTTCAGATCGATTAGACATTAATGTCAATGTACAAGAAGGCCATGTGTTTCAACACAAAGTGCGTTAAAAACAAAACATTCCAGAAGGAACGTTTAATTTTGGTCCTTGTGACACAGAAGAGTTGAAATTGCTTTACTGGCGCCAATGGGGTTGGAAAGTGAAAGCTGATCTCAGATGGCGCCACCACTGCACAAACCCAATCTGACCAATGAGGTCAAGCTCTTTGAAATACAAAATGACATTTCCAGATTTTCAACCAATGACGATGCTATGAACCAGCGATGCTAGCGCCATTAGTTTCACAAGTTGCTATCCCCATTGGAAAAACGATAATAAAACCAGCTCAACAACTTGGCAATCGCATGTAGGTAATCCCATATACCTACGCCGGGTATCGTAGGAATCATTGCAGTAGGTCAGTTGTTTCCGGGAACTAACGGGCGTACTTGGCTCGTGCTTCATCTCATCTTGCTGCATTTCACATTGCCGACCTTTTTGCATTAGCCGCGGAAATCGATTCAGAGCGTAACACTTCGTTTATCCAGTGTTTTTGTAGTCATAAAATATACCTTATTGTCCACACAAATTGTAAGACGGCTCTTTTTTACATTATTGCTCATTCTATAGGTACTAAGATGGTCTTGCATGCTTCCTTGGTTAGTATAATTGGACTACGATGCCCCACTTATTTTTACATACCATTAACTTTGATAGGATCACCACAACAGGTCAACTGAGGCCATAGGTTCAAATCCTACTCGATTTGAACTCCCGACCTCTGCCATCAATCAACGCGATCTCATAAGGTCAAGAATGCAAGATAGATTAGTATCATCGCCAAATTGAAGTATTTCGTAGGTCGAAACGAAATTCCTTTCGAGATGGATGTGAACGCCCATATCATCAATTAACATACATAAATGCGACCGATAAATACACTCAATCAGCGAGCTATCAAAAACAAATAGTTGGCATACCAAATCTTACTGAAATAAATACTTGCTGGCTGCTTAAATATCGATCCCTCGATCAATGACTCTTGGCTTCAATTGACTGGCTTTACGACCGTGTATCGAATCAACATTATCGTCATATGGAACACCTTATAAAGAGACCCCACGTCATATCAATGTTTCCATTCGACCCACTGACTAAGTACTCAATAGATATTTTGTCCATTCAATTATCAACAAAACTAGACTGATTGAATAACGAGCCAAACATAATTTCTTTATACAGAGACATCCTTGTATATTTTTCAATATAAGATGGGTGCACCGTTGTTTAGGTTACTGTAAAATCCGTAGCGGATAGCGGACATAACAAAGATGATAATAGGAAACCCGGCGAGCGTGACACTGAACGATTTGAAGAACCTTAGCAAAGGGAGACAAGTAAGGCAGAAAGACATGACCAGATAATAAAAATAACATTTGACTGCGGAACCCTAAAAACTGGATAGATGCAGATAACCAGTATCCAAGTTAATAAAGACACTACATCCCTAGAAACATTCCTCTCACATAGCGGCCGTAATTAGCGGCACTAGCTAGAGCGTCGCTTGCAGACGCAGTGCACCAGATACGAGTACTGTCGCGAGGGTCCCAACTACTACTCTGAATATTCGTAAATAGCGCCAGCGACCGGGCCGCATCAACCACATGAGGCCGCTTCTATTTCGGCCGCGTGTCGTTTTGTTTCGCACCGCGTTCCGATGCACGTTGTATGCGCTTACGCATAAATATATTCATGTCCTTACTCAGGGATGGCCCCCTGGCTGGAGGCCTTAGATTCATTTTTAAGGCATCCACAGGATTTGCCCGGTTAAGCAGTAGCCAGCCTCACAGGCTGAACTGCGAGAAGCCATATCCAAAAAAAAAAAAACTCAGCGATGGCAGAAACTCAGATTTATTTATTTATTGAGAAAATCCGCGTATAGGAAAGCGCAGCTCGGGTGGGACGATGTCGATGGACACAGCGTTGTCGCGATATCTAAAGGAGGATAATGATCATCCAGAAAATTACTATTGCATCGGAGTGAAGAAGATCATAGATGATAACCCTTTTTGATGATAAATTAACACACATTGCGCTTGGTTGTCTAAATAACAGCATCAGTCTGCTTTAATTTAGACACAACACTTCGTCTAAGACAAATTTTATTGTGCTTATTTTTTATCTATACGGTGTGTTTATTATGGTGTAATATTTTAAATTGTCTTAAATTACGTGAACCTTGTTACAAATTACAAAGATAAAGGTCTTAGCCTAAAATGTCCGCATTTTGATAGAAGTTAAATATTTACAATAGTCTGTTACTCTGTATGATGGATCACATTGTAGAAACAAGAGTAGTTATGATTTTGACATAAGAATGGTTACACCATACATGCATGTATGAATTAATGACAATTTATTAAACATCGGAAGGCGAACCGACTGTTGTGTTATGGACCAGCTTGAAAGGAGCTATACGCCAACGAATACGGTTAGATAAACCGCACCTAAGACGACCCACTGACCTAAATCTTAGATTCAACTTGTTTTTTTTTTGTTTGCTTGCCAAGTGAACGGTGTTAACCCTACTGAAGTAACAGCTCATAAAACAATAATCATTGGATTAGATGGATCGTCGACACAGTCGATCAGTTCTACGGTATTCGTGCACACATTCGACACAATTTGCAAATATTTTATATTGGATCAGCCGATACCTCGCGATGCTAAATAATTTACAGTTTCAAATTCAAATTAATTTATTTCGTGAACACAGGGTACATACAGAAGATGGTATAATAAAATATAGATTAGATCCGAGCTGCGTCCCGCCAAAAGGCATACAAAATATCAAAGGTCCTTTTTTTTTAAAACAGATACATCTTAGCCATTAAAAGTAAAATCATAATAATTTTAAATCATATAAAAATTAAACAAAATGTCAAATTAAATAAAGTAAAAAAATAAATCGAAAAAATACAAAATAAAAATAACAATGTCACTAATTCAATAATACATCAAGACAAGACAATACAACAATTCAATAATTCAAGATTAACAAACTCATTTCGTCTGTCACATAACATTAAAACAGATTATATTTGGAAAGGAATTAAAATTAAAATTTGTCATTTAAATATTCGTCAACTGAATAATACACCTTGTTATTTAAAAATTTGAATAGATTTCTTTTAAATTCGTTAATGTTCACACTAGAGATAACTTGTCCTGGTAGCTTATTATATAGTTTTTGAGCCATTGCATAAAAGCTTTTGCTATAAAATTGTGTTTTTGTTGCTAACACCTGCAGCTTTTTTGAGTGCCGTTTACTTTCTACAAATCTATATAAATGTATGTTGTGTTTTATAAAAATACAGGCTTCATAAATATAGAGTGACGGTAAAGTTAATATTTTTAGCTCATGAAAATGTGGCTTGCAAGATTCTTTTTGTTTTATTTTACAAATAGCTCTGATACATTTTTTCTGTGCTACAAGTACTTCTTGAACCCTCGGGGCATTACCCCAGAATATGAGGCCATACCGCAGAGCTGAGGCGACATAACCATGATAAGCTGCTAGTAGGGCAGTCTTATTGGCAATTTTACCCAGCATATAGAGAGCATATGAAAATCTACTCAGCTTTCCACAAACACTTTCAATTTGAGTCCTCCATGTCATGTCATTGTCAATATGTAGTCCAAGAAATTTCGTAATAC
This sequence comes from Eugnorisma glareosa, assembly GCA_947578425.1. Taxonomy (NCBI): domain Eukaryota; kingdom Metazoa; phylum Arthropoda; class Insecta; order Lepidoptera; family Noctuidae; genus Eugnorisma; species Eugnorisma glareosa. The sequence continues at coordinate 19,633,835 of OX387966.1, read as the reverse complement.
TAGATTCAAGTACTTCAATCCCTTTATAGTTTATTTGAAACTGTGTTTGTTCTTTATGTCTAATTTTGAAATTCATTACTTTAGTTTTAGTTAGATTTATTTGAAGGTTATTAGAATTTAACCAGTCGATAATAGGAATAAGGCTATTGTTTACATGCTCTTCTATTTCTTTTGTAGTACCAGAATTATAAATAACAGTGCTGTCGTCGGCAAATAGTGACATTTGATGTTTAATTACTTGGGGAAAGTCATTAATATAGCAAATAAAAAGTAACGGTCCTAGCACAGAACCCTGCGGTACACCACATGACAGTAATCTAGAGCTAGAGGAGTATACCATCTCAGTTTTGGTCTTTACATTTACTTTACTAATTTGTGTAATTTGACTTCTATTCTCCAAATAAGATTTTATCAGATTAAGCACGTTACCTCGGATACCATATCTTTCGAGCTTTGTTAATAGCATTTTATGGTCTACGTAGTCAAATGCCCTGGTCATGTCCATAAACAGCGCCATCACTGGTTTTCTGTTATCCATGTTATGGTGTATTTTTTCTAAAAAGTTATAAATAGCCATATTAATGGTTCTATTTTTTCTAAAGCCCATTTGTTCATTGCAAAAGATATTATTCGCTTCTAAATAACTGTTAATGCTGTTATAAAACACTTTCTCAAAAATTTTAGAAAAAATTGGTATCAGTGCAACTGGCCTATAATTGGCAACTTTTGTTTTATCGTCTTTTTTGTGTAATGGCTTTATTATTGAAATCTTTAGCTTAAATAATATAAGCTTACGTTACGCATCAATGTTATTGACCACCTAGGTACAGAGCTTATGTTTTACTTAGAACGTCTATGTTTATTTAATTTTCTGCTCTAGTGGGAATATCAAGAAATTCTGCTTTGATTTATTTTCACACAGCAATTGCTCAAACCGAAGCAATTGGCTGAAATAGACTATATGAGTAAAGTATTGGTTGAATAGTTTCCTAGTATAATAAAGCAATCTGTTCTGATGCTTGCACATTTCAATCTGAAAAATCTGGCAATAATTGTCTCATCAGCTGTCGAACAGACTGAAATGTTAAGAAAAAACAAAGCATGAAGATTTATAATAAATATCATCAGTTAATCAACTCAGCCTATCAATATTGATGGCCCAAGATTAAGGATAAGGCTCAAAGGATCAAAATGATACTGCCTTTGCTAAAATCCAGGTTAATGGCCTCAGTCCCCACGTTATACATATTTTCATAAGGATAACGGCAGAGAGACCTACGTGAGCCCCGTGTCGATGACCCGTACATTCTTCTATCACTTCATCAACGTTGATACGTTCATCGTCATCATTCACCGGCCCTTATCCCAATTGATTTGGGGTCGGCGCAGCATGTCTTCTTCTTACACCCTTCTCTATACAATTCTATACGTATACTCGTCATCTTAGTCCCCCCGAAAACCGACATCATTATTCACACAGTCCATCCATCGTTACTTTGGTCTTCCTCTACTCCTACAGGTACAGGCAAATCCTCATCCATACTCAAAACATCTGGTTATGAAAACATACTAATTAAAATAAATACTCAACTGGCGAACTTTGGGTGTACTATTTGACACAAGTCTGCCTAACCCTTCAGGAATTACAGGCGTCATGTTATGTTAAAATCAATAGTTTCGCACTTGTTCTCCCCGATATATTTTTGTTCTATATCATACCTGGGAACCTTCTAGTTACGGAGATAGTTTCGTTAGCGTGTTCTCTGCACTGACATGTGATACCAAAGGCGACATCGGTAAAGTCAGTCGGTCGCTGAGGTGTCGCACGCGGAAGTCTATTTCGATCGCGACTTATTTTACTAACTCCATTAACAGGTGGCAAATTACACAGTGCTTTACAGAGGAAGGGCTTTTATACAAAGGAGGTTGGACGGTACTTTTTGGTACGTTGGAGAGCTTCGATGGTAATATGAATTGGTTTTTTGAGTGTTGCGAAATGTACACTTTCTAGATCGCCTTTAAAAAGAAAGGGAATTTATGATAATAGTGCACAGAACTTGCTTAGGGAACTTACAATACCCTAATTATGAATATACAATAACTAAGTATCCCACTCTGGGAGTATGTCAAGGAATTGAAGCTAACGCCTGAACCCGACTAGGTTACATCGCACTAAATGGCTAATGGCTGCCTACAGATCAGCCGTTAAAACCTCATAATTTAATTTGTCTTTCTAGAGATTATATGGTGTTAAAACGGTCGCTTATGAGCTGCACAGTTTATTATCTACAAATCGAAAAAAAGTGTTGTCTAAGTCTTCGTAGTTATGTATCCTAGGAAATATAGCCCCAGGCCAAAACCAAATAATAATCACAAATCAATGCCAAAACAAATAACTCTGTATTTTTTCCAAGAGCGGCATTTAGTTGGCACAGTATGCGGAGTTTTGGTTCGCCCTTTGCGAGGCGTCTCGTCTGCCAGGACTGGCAGTCTACATTGTGGATTATATTCGACGGTCGGACGAGCAGGTGAGCTGAATTGCGCATCATAAACACACGTTATTGGTACTACAAGGCAATCTTAGTGAAGTGTGTGCAAGTACTGCAAGGCAATCTTAGTGAAGTATCGCGAGATAATCAAGTGTTTTTTCGTTAGTCATCATTCATGATTGATATGGATGTGATTGGCACTTTAACTTTGTTTTGTGTCACATTTGCAGTATTGTGCATTCATCTTGGTATGATTTTAAATTTAGAGACGTAAGTGCTAATTTGTTGTAGAAAACATGTCAAGAATATGTGAGCCCCCTGTATAATCAAAGTACAAGTAACTTGTGTACGCAGTTAGATTAAACTATTAAAAATAGTTTAAAAACTTCTAACTAAGAAGCGCCACCTGTTGACTACTTCAGACAACATCAAAGTTTTTTACAAGCAATAAAATTAATGTCAATGCATAAATTAGCAAGATGTGTTGATCCATTTGACCTCTAGACATGAGTCCAAGAAGCTTGGTCATTTGTAATTGGCTCAAAGAGATTATTTTTCTAGACAGAAGGATTAATAAGTCACATGGGACTACACATGTCATTAATATGATTATCTGACTACATATAGGAGACTATTGAAGTTAATCCATTTACTGGCATGTATTCATAATATGCCACACTAATCTTGATCTTGTCAGTATCAGACAGGCAGCCAGCAGTAAGGTATGGAAATATTCACTCAGTATACACATTGATCATCCCAGTCACAATCTATGTTCTAGTTATTCTAGTTAAGTACGTCAACCACAACATTTTAACTTGTATTTAGCATTACATTACAGGCTTACACTCTGTTTCCAGAGTCGAGTTAGATCAGCTAGGAGTTGCTGACCCCCAAAAAAACATCAAAATTACTTTTTTTGTTTTATCATTTTTTATATTGATACCCATCATGTCTGTGGAGTCTTGCTAGTTAATTTAATTTGATCTTTTATTATACCTCGGGCATGAAACCATTTAAACTTAGCTCAAGCCTTATGTTTGTAGTTTTTTCAGGGAGACTGGTTTTCTAATTACCCATTCCATTTACAATAGATATATTAGGTACTGACCTCTCTGGCGATCTGGTCGAGGGCTTGCTCCTCGGCCGTGGCCTTCGTCTGCGTGCGCTGGCGCCGCGACGGATCCATCCCGCACGACACGCTTCACACTCTGCACACAAACAAACAATACTGAAAAGACTGGACTCAAAGCACTTTTAGAATTTAAATTTTATGAGATTTTGTCCCATTTGTTAAGGTATTGAGGCCTCTATGTGGTATTCTATTTATATGGGGCATTGCTCATTGGCATTGTCTAACTTATTTGCTAGCTCTGGCTGCTAGAGCCAAGCCTCTTCCTGTACTTGCTTCATTTCAATGAGAGATTATGTATTGTATTGGAAATTCATTTGTTCTTTCAACTAAGTAACAATTTTTACAAAAAGTTTTACACATCAATTATTTTTTTGTTTAAGTAGGTTGGTCACTCCTATCTAAGTACTCTGAGAAAACACTAAAGAAAACTCAGAAGTAAGTCTTTTAATGTCTCAACTTAATCTTGGTCAAGTCATCACAGTGGAATCTTACTATTAAATGTACAAGCTCAGATACTTATTATACTCTAGGTCTCCAACTAATTACATGATTTTTTCCTGGTAACACTATTTTTAATGAATCTAAAAAACAAAGAGGATACATATTTTGTACTTTATTCCTGTTACTATGACCTTGATCCTACTAATAAGAATAAAGATTAGTATTTGAAACTTACTAACATACATAAAAACTTAAGTTAAACAATTCGTTATTATTTGAAATAGTATTTAAATACTAGTGATAAGCAACAGTGTGTCACATGCTGACGTAACCTTGGATTAATGGATGGAGTGACACCAATGTGTCAGATGCATGTGTTATCAGCAGGAGCTACCAACAACAAGGCTATCTCTCAACAAGTATTGTTCCGCTACTGTTTTAATTACTTATTAGTTTAGTTTCCTTACAAATGCTGTGTGCTGTTAAACTTTGTAGTTGATTTAACTTATACTGTTACTAAGGTAAAATATTAAAATCTGTGGCTCTTCAGGTCAGATTAGAAATTGATAAATAATATTTGCATGTCTTGTATTCATAAACTTAGGGGTTTAGAAACTAAAGCAACCCAAAATATGTTTAAATGAATGACGATTATCTTTTGAATACCAGTGTCACATATACGTGACAAGCAAGCACGTGCCCTGTATGCCACAAGACACAAACTAACAAAACAAGCAGACAAAATGGTAGGTGAAATTATGGCTTAACATAGAGGGCATTTGGGCGTTTATGCTCTAGTGTTCAAAAATTATTATTTCTAACTAACTATAAACTAAACTGAGTTAACTTTAGTATTAAACAGACTTTTAACTGGATAGTAAGAGACTTATTTTTAATCCTAAAATGTGTTAATAATAGGTCAATCAAATATGCATTATCAGTAGTATTTTCCATCAATTCTGCTGATTTAGAAGCCAATGTATTGTTCATCTGCTGCCACTGATAGCATAAGTAAATTTATTTATTTTTAACACATGATGCTAGATTGTCCTGTTGTTTGTACATTATTTAAACCTACATAATCAACATCAAATATTTGGAGTAAAAAATAGTTGACCAGATTGTTGATAGTGTCACAAATATAAGATGGAATTTGGTATCAAAATACATATAAGATTAGATAAATGTGTTTACACAAATACACTTACGGAGAGCTAGTTTCAGAAAGTAGGCAGAAGATTGAGCTTATATATTTGTCTCACACTACACTACAGTTGTAACACATGCACTGCATCCACTGACCTACTGGAGGTTCCTACCTTATTCTATAAATATGGAAACACCACCATGTTGACACAATTTTATAAATATTGTTACACTCATCATTCACATAATGTATTACTTATAACAACACAATCGCCGTGCTATATTTTGCAACTAATATTCATAAACACTGTGGCACTGGCTGACCACAATCACAAACTAATTAACATAAATTAAAAACAGGTTGTCTATAACCTAAGGGGTTCATTGCGCTTATCCCGCATGCTTGTTTCCTCAAAATCGTATTGGAGTCACGATCACCAGGAAAACGGGTGGGCACAAAGCCAACATAGTTTTTTATGGTAGTCACTACAATGACATCATTGCGTACTTACTGGGACAGTTACAGATGTAAACACATCACTGCAACGCTCACTATCACCTACTTATCGGTCATCAGTCCCGACACGATCTCACGATTATGCTAATCAACTCTTAAAGCGCAAAAGTAACGTAAAAAATTTGCAATATTTTAAGAAATACGGCGACACCTATTCACTGCCTACACGAATCACATTGATTATGCGTCAATTACACACTTTACACGCAAAGTTAGGGGTTATTTGGCACAGATTTTAATTCATTCAGTCAATTCTATAGTTTATTTAACGTTAAAATCGTAAATTATGCCATTTTTTCTAAAATTAATTTTTACAAAAGCCATGTATGACATGCATGCCATTGCGATTTAAAACCGTTGCGTTCAAGAATGGCCCGTTGGAACGTCAGTTAAATTTATGGAAGCGTTCAGTTAATTTACACTTGATTCAAACTAGAAAACCAAACAATATCATTGACATCGTTTTCATAAAAGTGGAACTAGACTTTATATGTTTTTAAAGTTGTTTTCATATTGTCTTTTTTAATGCATTATTTTCTCCTATCTAGGTTACTCACTCGGTGTTGCCATTTTTCAACCGTCGTTGCTTCTCCGAATCCGAGGTAGGCAGAGATCAAGAGATACGAGATGACTATTGTCGCTATGAAATTTCGATAGTAAGTACTGTGTGTCGCATTTGATTAGGTAGGTACTATTCAAATAAATTCTTCAATAATTTAAAGACCTCTGCGGAAACATAATAAAGTTTAAATAAAACACATGAATAAATAATGAAAATTTATTGTAATTCTTATTCACCGACACTTCCATCTTCCATACATTCTTGTTACAACTTTTTTTTTACATTGTGCTACTACACACTGATCTATGTAAATGAAAAATATAAAACTAGAGTACATCTACTCGCTCTTCGTCTTGGGCGTGTCTTCCTTGTAGTATAAGAAGACGAAGGAGAAGAGGAACACGCCCACCATCATCGAGAAGGCGCTGACGTAGTACGGGTACGCGCTGGGGATGAAGCGCTCGTACTGTGTGTGTTGTAGGGGACGCACGGATACCTGAGATACAAATACAAACATTAGTAATTAGATTCCTTGTCACATTCATAAATAAACGATTCAACAATATTCTTTTGGTTTTTTAAAGTAAAAAAATCCATATTTTTGTTTGAATATTCAGTTGTTGTGCCGATGTGGGAATGCCTATTTACATGTGTTGAAGTTTTACAAGAAGTTTTGAATATATAGACGTTGGAAAATTGGAAATATGAAATGTCATTAGTGTCATTGGGCGTGCTGTACGATGTTCCACTTTCGGGTTTTAGTCTAACGTTCCGTAGCATCAAATCTGCACTGTTGATATTACACTTTCAACTTTTCAACAATATTTGCAAAAGACCATTTAAAAATATCAATATTAAACTAACCTGCGTCGAGTGATACAGCCTAGTGTACCCAATTCTGTCGTAATCAACCTTGAACTGGTAGACGCCCCAGACGTCGGGCACCTTGAAGATAGCCTCGTACACGCCATTGGGCTTCTTCTTCAGGGTGGTGCGGATGAAGGGGTCGATGCGCACGAACTCTAGCTGGACGTCAGTCGCGTCGAATGGCTGCCATTTGCCGTTTTTCAGCTCTTCAATTTCGATTCTGTAAACCTGGGTAAATTGGTGTTTACTTCATAATCATAAGCATTGAATTATTTGATGATATTATTAAGACTAAAGTACACACTACTAACTGAGAAAACAGACAAGAATCAAGTATTAGTAGAATTCAAGACAGAAATCTTTATTGCCATCATCATTTCTGAAACTTCCTATGCAGTTTTGATTGCCTAGGAGTTTCAGAGCATAAAAAGGTCTCTATCTTTACTTAGCACTGGGAAATAGCCATCTTCACTCTCGTGTTTTTTAGTATACAAGCAGTGGACAACAAAGGAAAACAAATAAAAATGTTCAGTAGAATACTTACAACAGTGTCTGTGATGGTGTAAGTGTTGGAGGACTTCTTCTCTCCCTGGCGGTTGTGGTTCACATTGCGCACACGCAGACGGCCGCGCTCGCCGAACGACCACTCGCTCAGACGCACGGCTAAGGCCTTATTGCCAGACTGAGCTGAGCTCAACTTGTCACCCTGAATAAATAAATTAAATAATAAAGGAAGCTGTACAACTTTACACTAATGGAAATATTGACTCCTTGAAAAAGCAGACCAGATTGAGTTCTGGTTTGGTAAAATGAATGTATTTGGATAGTTATAGTATAGTCATAGTCATTTATTCATTAACAAGTAACTTGTATCTGAATTTAAACACAAAAATTATAAATTACTGTAGATGATACAAAGCAACATAAAAAATAAACCATTTGTAAAATATCTAGACTAAGATAGCAATATCAGAAATAGTAACATGAGTGAAGCCTTGCAAAGTTGCAAGTTATGAGCTCTAATTTTATTATAACAGGCTTCCATAAACAACTATTTAGGCAACTCAGCAACTGTAATTAGTTACCAGTTATTTCAAATTTAGAATATCACCATATTTACTTACATGAACTTTAGCAACGGCCGAGTTGAAAGCCTCATCAGAGAAGAAGTACAAAGAGCCGCTGAAGACAATGCGCGCGTTGTTCCTGGCCTGCAGGGCGGCGATCAGTACGGTCTTACGGCCGACGGCGTGGGGGTACTCCTTCACCTGTGGGCAGTGGGCACAAACGGAATTTATAAAACTGTTACAGTTTTGCTTTAGGTACTGTAATATTTTGTTACAAAGGCTGACTGCATTTTAACATTTTTAACTGAAAGCTTTAACTAAAAGTAAAATCCCATATTACTTGGGGTTAGCACAACAAGTTTATTTCTTCCATTCAGGACACAGATGTTAGTCCTCTGATAACCATCATGGTAAAATATTATTTAATGATACAATGTTCATGCCGGTGCTGCACTTCTCAGTTCAAATAAGTATGTGATTAGCCTGTGTAATAAAACAAAACAAGTTCAAACTAGAATCATCTAAGGGTAGTATTGTTTCACGAGGCTCCTAACCTGACTCTTAGGATTGTAGCTGTAAGCAGTGGAGTCAGCGGTCAGAATAGGCAGGACTAAGCTGTTGTCCTTATCCAGAATCAAACCGGTGCCTTCAAACAGTAGGGGTTGCGTGTTCTGTACTCCGACAATGGTGGGTGCAGAGATAAGGTTCTTGGGAGACACCACAATCTTGGTGTGTTCACCATCATCAGACGCATCATAGTTGAAGTGGTCAATCACTGCTGCAGATTCCTCGTCCATCTAGAATATGAGAATATATTTTTAGTTGTAAGGGTTTTTTACTTACCAATACTGCATTACACTGTCACAACACAGAGAAGTGGAAGTAATTGGGGGAGGCCTTTGCCCAGAAGTGGGACAGTAATACCTAAAAAAAAAACTGCATCAAAATGGAAGATTTTTTAGAATCGCAAGGGAATCTAACTTCTCAGGCAAATTGTAATTTGCACAAAGTTTAATGAATAAAAATTATATAAACAGAAAATTAACATTAGAGTCATCAAGATGAACAAATAACATAAATTAGTCCGTCTTTTCCTCAACTTATTGACCAAGTTAGAGGCCCATGGGCAGATTGACTCAGATGTTTTTTTCTGAGCAAATAAGAGCCACTTTTAAGAGCTTATTATTGTTATCAGAAGAGATCATAATGTCCACACTAGCCGTAGATCAAAAGAACATTGACACATTGGGTATGGCCGTGGGATGATGCAGGTTAACAGTAACAGGAGATCTTGCGTAGCATAGTTGCGATTTACCTCAAATCCACATTCAGAAGCGATCTCCCTGTATACGTCGCCGGCGGCTGCGTTGCCAGCCATGAGCAGGTTGCCGCCATCGTCGATGAACTTCGTTATAGCCTCGGTGTCGATCTGACCGCCGAACTCCAGCACCGACGGCGAGAACACGATCAAGTTCTTGTACAAGTATTCACCATACTTGGATAGCACTAGGTTAGGGTCGTCAGCTAGTTTGTACGTGAGACTGTAGCCCCTATCTGAAAACAAGACGTACGATTGAAATGGAATGGCTCAATTAACCGTCTGTTGAGTTTATATGGACTGTGAGTTAAGTAGCTTTTGCTTAAATTAGCTCCAAACTGACGATATCAAAATAGAGTACCGGCATCCCACCGCCGTCATCAATTTTACTTACCATGCAATGATTTGAAGAACTGTGAGTGGGTTTCCCTTATAGTAAGATTATCAACAAGAACTAGTGTTTCTTGTTCAGCTAATACTAATGTAAAGCTAGCTATAATTCCTAAAATTAGTGAAATCTTCATTTTTTGTCTTGTATTTTCTGCCGCACTACAAAATTCAATCAATGGACAATGACGTGTACGTAAATTCTATTAAATCTTTGACTTATGGCATGGAAGAAAGAAAAACACATCAATTTCGATTATCTATGGAAATGAATCGTGCCACTGGCACTGGTGGTGGTAGGCTATACATCAGACACCCCATAAATTACATGACCAAAAAGAAAGCTGGCTTGTGGACCGTACCTGACCATAAACAATTCGTGCTGCAGTTGGCAGCAGTGGAGATTTTTTCTATCTGTGGCGTCAATTTATTTTGATTGACGTTTCGTAAAATGATTTATTTTTGTATCGAAAACCTGCTCTTGGATTTAGCTAAATAAGTAAAGTCAGACGTCCGGACTGGTCATTTCATCAAGCAGTCTTCCATAAGTGTTCATAAAATGATCATATCGCGGTCTAAGCACCGCTCGTCGGTGGAAGTGTGTGCGGACTGCGGTGGATCAGGTCAGGGCGATGTTCCAGTTTTAGAATTAGTTTTAATAGTTCCGGTACTAATTGTAAAGTGTTTTTGTGTTGTTTGCTGGTCGTAGATCCGTCATGGGCATCGATCAACCGTGGGCTGCTGTTGTGTGCCGAGTGCTGTAGTGTCCACCGTAGCATGGGACGACACATCTCTCACGTAAAATCATTGCGGCAGGGTTCCTGGCCACCATCGCTACTGGCAGTATGTATCTATAGTAATTATCTTTAGGTCAGAGGGTCGTGTTATGTTGCCATTATAAAGTACCATCAAGAAAGGAAACACTGCCCTAATTACATTAACAAATTGTATTAATAGATTTGGTTTTAATTCAGTGGTTAGTCATCAGGATTACAGTGAGTTTAATTGAACAAGGTATTTAACAGACTTCTGAGTGGGAGCTAAACTTAGAAACATGTCTAGCATCAATTTCAACCAGTTAAACGTAAATTAAAGTTATTAAAAAGAATCTGTCTGCATCTGATTAAAACTTATTTAATTTTATAAAATGCATTTTCTGAGTCTGTTCTACTGTTTAGATGGTGCAAGCACTAACTGCTCAGAATGTGAACTGCATTTGGGAACATTCCTTACTGGACACTTCAGCCCCGAAGCATCTCCGCAAGAAACCACAGGCCAAAGATCCATTACAGTAAGAACAATCTCATTGAACTTTAGTTGTGTTAATTACATCAATCAAGTTATAACTATCTGATAAGGTATCTCTGTGCAAGTATGTCAGTAAATAAGCCTAGATATAACAAAGAGCTGCAACATTATCTGATTTGAAATTGGAGCAATAATAATTTAAACATAATTCAGTTTAAGTGTGTGTCTTGAGACATGCTCCCCTCCATGACTAAAGATAATAGTCACACAAAGTAACTAAAATAAGCATAAACACATACAAAGGCCAAAATTCATTTTCTTTAAAAGTTGACAGTAAAGTTTATACATGTGAATTTTTAAGTGGGTGTGGATGGCCAAATCTGAAATTATGGGGAATAGTGAAAAATGCATGAATTTTGACGAGAAATAAAACTACATCATTAGATTTTTGAAAAATAAGGACTTTTTGAGCAACAGTTGATCAACACTGTTTTGAATTGAAAGTAACTTCTAATATTTTACCTTTACCATATTACCGGCAGTAGTGCTACACTTTACAAGCCAGATCATTATTTGTTTACAACATGTTTATTCCTTCTGGCCAAACAGTCTCTATTTTTTCCTCGCTCTTCTCTGAGGACTAAACTTTTATCTCGTGTAAATGCTTTGCCAGTACAACAACTACACATTTAAACTTTACACAACCTAACTTCAAAATTCGCTTTTAGCCCAGTAAAGTCAGAGTTCATTCTGGCAAAGCACCTGAGACTAGCATATGTGCTGAGGGCGCGAAGAGATGAGCCTCCCAGTGAGTTGGGGAGACAGCTGCACAGTGCAGTCAGGAGCTCTTCGTTGGATACTGCCATGAGGCTGCTGGCTCAAGGAGCTGATCCTAACTACTATAATCAGGTGAGTACCATTACAGAATATTTCATGTAGCACTTTGATCACTGACATAGTGTCCTTCACATTACTTGCAAATTATCTAATTGTGAATTAGTTGCAATTGTTACTTTAGATGTATCAACCCAATAAAAGTAATTGTATAATGTCTACCATTGCGTACAATTCGTAACAATGGCCACATTTCCATTTGCTCATAGGAGCATAGTTTATGTTTTTGTTTTATTCAAGTTAGGGAAACCAAACTGGTGAATGTAATAAAGGAAGCAGTATTCTCTTTTGTATTGCATTATTCTAATTTATTCAAATAAATTAAATTGAAATACATTTTGGAATTTTCCTTCCTCAAATCAATTGATATTATCACATGGAAAACCAATATTTTATTTCCTAATTATAAAAATACCATTTTTAAATATTGAGTATATAAATAGGAAAGTTTTGCCTTTGATTGTCAGAATATGTTCTTTGTTTCAAGATATTAGTCAATATTTTGTAAAATACAAATTTTTTGTTAATAAAATTACTTTGAAATGTATGTGAAAATATTTCCATGAATCATGTGTAATTGGCCATTGTTATAAATGATAACCAAAACAATACTTATTACAACCACCCAATCTATACTAATATTATAAAGCTGAAGAGTTTGTTTGTTTGTTTGTTTGTTTGTTTGAACGCGGTAATCTGAGGAACTACTGGTTCGAATTGAAAAAATCTGTTAGTGTTAGATAGCTTATATATCGAGGAAGGCTATAGGCTATATATCATCACGCTACAATCAATAGGAGCTGAGCATCAACGAAAAATGTTGCAAAAACGGGGAAAATGTATTATCTTTGAGTGCTTCCGTTGCGTGCGCTGGTTAACCGGTTAAAGTTGCACAAAAATAATGTATGAGGGAATTATTCCTCTTAAAAATGTCTAAAAAAAAGTCAGCGAGAGCACATGCCTATCTTTTAAGGTTGACCAACAATAACCATTTTTATGATTTTAAAATTTGGTCAAAAATAGTGTTTTATTTGCATAGGTTTTTTTACCGACATAGTATTAATCCTTATCAAAATAAATATGTTAGTCATCTTTAGCATTCAATTGTGACCAAAATTGCCCTTTACACCATTCAATTTAGATGAATATCTTAGGAGATATCACAGTTTTAAAATAACTCCGCATCAAAATAATAAACTGCGCGCGCTGCGAGGCGGGCTTCATGTTGTTGGGAAAACCAATGTGATTAGATTCAATGGACAAATATTGTGGAGAACTTAGAGAAGGTTTTAGTTTTTGTTTCATTGTAATCAGTGCTCTCTATCGAAAGATTTATGAATTTAAAGTGTTCAACAAGAACTTACCATCATTGTGTAAGATACATGCAACGACATCTATTGCACCAAAATGGTACTAATTAATAAAAATGTGCTCACAAGATAACTTTTAAATCGGCTGACCAGCTTTACAAAAAAGTTCTGGTAGCTAAAAGTACTCTAGATTAGTCTACATGACGCTATAACCCTGTAGAGTGTGTGTTCGATCGCTTTACATGCATTATATTTTAACGGTTTAATTTCGTGCTCGATAGACGGCGCTATTAATTTCACTCCATTTTCTGAGTCGCGGTGTTAAGTTTTCCGTGAAAGAATGACCCTCGCCCGTGTCAAATGTCTGAAGTTTGGTTTATTAACCAACGAAACAAAAAGAGGAGGTTCTCAATTCGACGCGTCTATATATTTTTTTTTTTATGTATGACCTGACCACGCATAACTTTTTACAGAGAAGTCCGATATGCATGATCTTTTGTTTTTAAATTGAAAAATCGTGTTTGGGCTCATTTCCTTATTTTTCTTGATGAGAACTTTAGATCTAGCTGGAGTATGACGTCATCGAAGGTCTGACTATGGAGACGGAAGGCACTTGCAAGAAGTCTTCAAGAGTTTGCAGCAACAATAACGTGTTTGGGTTCATTTCATGCACCTTGATGAGAACTTTAGGCCTTGCTGAAGTATGACTGTCATCGACGATCAAACGATAGAGACAAATGGCAGTTGCAAGCGGTCCTAAACAGTTTGCAACAGGTATAATGTTATTGGGCTCATTGCATTCGCTTTGATGAAAACTTTAAACCTAACTCAGTATGACTTTCATCGAATGTCTGACGATGGAGAAGGAAAACAGTTGCAAGAGGTCCGCAACAGTTTACAGCAGTTTTATCGTGTCTCGGCTCATTTAAAGAACTTTGATGAGAACTTTCGTTCTAGCTGGTGTATGATTGTCATCGAGTGTCTACGTAAGGCTGTCGAGGGTCGCGGGCCTGTAGACGGTGAGTAATGGGCTAGCTCGCCATCTGTCCGTCTTATGACGACAGGCCGTGGTGACGGCGTGTTCGTGTTCCACACGCGTCTCAAAGAGATGTCAGCAAACGGGAACGGATCCGAGAGGAGCGAGGCCTGCCAGGGTTGCGGGACTGTTCGAAAGAGATACCGCGGCCCTGGAACGCAAAGTGAAATAGAAGAAACGTGGATGGATTTTAGTCAGTACAAGTCTGACACTCCCTTCCGATCCGTCCAGAGTGGGAGGGGTCATTTGATGATTATCCATTTATTTGTTCGGCAATAGTATATAATAGGGATTTACTCCTTTTGAGAGCTTCCGTTGTGCGTGAACGGTTAAAGTTACGCAATTATCATGTATGTCGGAATTGTCCCTCTTAAAAAGCTCTAAAAAAATATCCGCAATGGCCATATGTCTAACTTTTAAGGATGACGCACACTGTCTCTAACCTCTCTTTCTTTTATGTGCACACGCACGCAGACGAAGTTGCGCGGGTCAGCTAGTACTTAATATTCTAAAAAAAAATGGGGTCTTCAAAACAATAAGTGCATGTAAAATGTGTTACTTTTTGGGGTTCTGTACCCAAGGGGTAACAACAGAACCCTATTACTAAGACTTCACTGTCCGTCTTTCTGTCACCAGGCTGTATCTCATGAACCGTGATAGGTGATAGCTAGACTGTTGAAATTTTCACAGATTATGTATTTTTGTTGCCGTTATAATAACATATACTAAAAACAGAATTAAATAAATATCTAAGGGGAGCTCCCATACACTAAAGGTGTTTTTTTTTAGATTGTTGTACGGAACCCTTCATACGCGAGTCCGAGTCGCATTTGGCCGGTTTTTTGATTTAACAAATTAGCTTTACAATGACCAATCTAAGATCTTCGATAATTCGTACAGGAGAAAGGAACAACATGCCTGCACGTGGCGTGCCGCGCGGGGCAGCCGGCGCAGGCCGAGTTGCTGGTGGCGTGGGGCGCCGAGCCCACCGCGCGGGACCACTCCGGCCACACGCCCGCTGATTGCGCCAGGTAAACAATAAAATGCAGCGCACATAAGGGCGAGCCGCGTCGCATTGCAAAAATCCTCCTACATTACTTTCGTACATTTGTATGAACCATCGCATACTGCAGGCGCTTTTTTGCATTGGAGTGCAATACGCTATGGCCCGATGCGGCAGTAATGTGCGCCAGCCTTAACACCACGTTTTCAAAGCCAACAGAAGTGCCTCTTAGTCACCTGTCTTGTTCGTCAATGTGGTTTGCCCCATTTGATCTATTTAGTAGACCATAAATCATTGATTAGACTTGTTGTTATGCTCTTGCCATGACTTGACTTTTTAATAATCCCATCAATTAGTGTCAGTCACGGTACCATGTAATCACGCATCACGAATTTAGCTATTAATAGTTCCTTCATATCGTAAAGAGTAAGGAGGGTAATCTTTGTTCCTCCCTCTCACTGAGAGACGGCTTGACCCAGCAATGGGAACAAAAACGGCTGATTATCCTCATGATAAGTCAAAATACCTGCAATCACTGAAAACTTACTCACAAGCTCTTGTCTCTCGGTTTAAACATGATTAAATTAGATTCAAGGATGCATTTCCTATTTCAACAAGTTTTTAACAGAAAACATGAATAAAAGACTAAGAAAACAGTCTGACAATTTATGTAACATAACATTAACTATATTTCATCCTAGAATGATTTGTTAGGTACCTGCTTTGAATTATTTCGCAGCTCATTTATCATCTGCCCACGATCATAACACCAGAATAGTGGTAACCTTTAGTGTTGTTTAGCAACATGGCGGAGGCAAGGTCTCCGCTGCAGTTTTACACCTACAATGCAAATATATGGAGCTAAGAAAATACTTTTGATATGTTAATGGAGTTCATCATGACATTGAAAACTAGTATCGTATCTAAAGAATAGGAATTCGAGTGACACGGATATTTATTGATCACTAAACAAATTCTTGTGAGCATTATACATAGAATTGTCTTTGAATGGATAAATCTTATTATTGATTGTTCTCGCCTGTGCTTTGCTTAGTGTTAATGGGTATTATTATAAATAATTATTACAAATAAAAGAAAGTCACATTTACCATAGGTTATAACAATAATCATGGTTAGTCGCCTACGATCACGCTATCAAGGAAGTAGTGTCTACTACATCCCTTTATTTTTCTGAAGGAATTTAGAATTTCACCAACAGATTCTGACCATTATGTGTTTCTTTGGTGTCTTGGATAAAATCTCCAATGTTCTATGTAATTGCTCCAGACAGGGCGGCCACACTGAGCTCGCGGACCGCCTGACGGAGCTGGTGTACGAGGCCACAGACCGCATGATCTACTTCCTGACCGGCGAGAAGCCCGACCACGCGTCCGGCAGGCACTACATAGTGCCGCGCGCGCACGACACGCACGAGATGACCGACGTCGCAAAGGCAGCGCGGGGCAAGCTGCAGCTGGTATGTCGCTAATTAACACTTTCAATAAAATCTATGAAAAATCATGCTGGACCAGATGTTGACACATTTTCATTTAAATGCGATCCTGCATAGTCACTTGTTCGGTTTTGCGAAAGGTAGGTCCAGGTGGAATCCTGGGAGAAGCCCCAGGATGCAATTGGCATTTTCTGTGACCTCG
Source organism: Eugnorisma glareosa (assembly GCA_947578425.1). Lineage (NCBI taxonomy): Eukaryota > Metazoa > Arthropoda > Insecta > Lepidoptera > Noctuidae > Eugnorisma > Eugnorisma glareosa. The sequence goes on along the minus strand of OX387966.1, from coordinate 19,616,760 downwards.
CAAAAGCGTTTGACTGCTTTGACCACAGACACTAATATGTGAACTACACGATTACGGAATTCGCGGACGAGCTGTTGTGTTGTTCTTTTTTATTTCTCAAACAGGCAGCAAACAGTAAATGTAAAAGGAGCGATATCCTCCGGGTCTCTAGTAAAAATGGGCGTGCCCCAAGGTTCCATTCTTGACCCTTTTCTGTTTTTAGTTTAAAATAATTTTATCATGTAAGAAAACATGATGGTTAACTTATCGGATAATTATATTTGCTGATGTCACTTCGCTTATTTAAAAAAATTGATATACATAATAGGTATGCCGTACGCGGTACCCCTAAGGACTTCATAAAAATATAGGTGGCAATGAAAGTATGAACTGTTTTGTGAAATAAATAATGACTGACTTAATTATTAAACTTAATTATAAGTAATGTTATTTAGTAACCTTTTGCCGCATGAAACTTGCCCAATTGTTACCTAAATGGAAGAAGTCACTGGCTCCTGAAATACAGGTACTCTAACTTAGCTCTGGAGCCAGGGTCTCAAATTTTTCTGTACCCTGTTTTTATGGCAATAAAGAATTTATTATTATTATTACTGACGGCACGGTTGGCGCAGTGGCTGAGCGATAGATACTGCTGCGTTGCGTGTCGCGGGTTCGATCCCCGCACAGAACAAATATTTGTATGGCCTTTGTAAACGCACCCACGATACAGGAGAAATTCCTTGTGAGGGGCAACGATTTTTTTAAAGAAAAAAAATGTCAGAATTATATTAATTTAAAAAAAAACACCGTCAAGAAATAGAAGCTCCCTACATTTTGCAATCTAGTCTATTTTATTTTCAGCTACCAAATCATCTATTTGAAGAGCTTGTGATGGACATCTACGACGAAATAGATCGCAGAGAAACGGAAGCTAGTGAGTACTAGGCCTAGCAGTTGCAGCAATAAGTGCCTTTTAGCCTTTAACTCTAAAGTCATTATACTTATTCTGCTTTCTCAGCGGAAGCTTTTTCGGCACTGTTTGGAATCAATGGAATTCTCACAACCAGAAGTGGTGTTTGTTTAGCCTGTTCGTGAAGTTTTCTCACACAAGTCTGCCAACACTTGTTTATTTTCCCTTTTGTATTGTAGTATGGCAAACAAGCGCGACGGGTCTCGAGCGCTCCGGCGTAGTATTCCTCCCGGTAAACCCCGCGTTATCCGCACCTCGTAACCAAGGGAGACAGAAGTTAGCCAGGCTGTCCACTGCGGAGATGGCTACGCTGCTACGAGACGTGCTCGTCGACGCTACGAGACGGCAGCACATCGCTACGCTGCAGCCGAGAGGTAAGTGTTAGATACATAACAAAACTGCGTCTGTTCTAAAATCGGTCTTCTTTTCGTGTCGATGGCACTTTAATATTTGTTGGGTTCAGTAAGTGGGTTTTCGATTGGTTCACATTTCTAGAAAGTGGTTAAATTGAGTAGGATTTGAACTTGTGTTGTGTAAAATCTTAATAAAACGTTTTGTGGCTCCATAGTTGTTTCAAATGTTAGCCTACCTACAGATTAGAGGTGCATGATATGCCCAATTTTCTTCCTATTCTATGATTTTTATTTATATATTATACTGATTATAATCCATAATTACAGCGCCCATATCCCTGTTAAACCCATTGTTATCAGCGAGCCACTTGAAGCATTTCTCGCAGATGTCGGACGATGAGCCGCTGTATGATTCAGTGGCTTCGGATGAAGACTACGCCGCACTAGCTCCTATTGATTTAGATGTGAGTAATATTTAATGGTACTGAGGAATTCATACACAATACACTTGACGTGACACATTGCCATTTATTTATTTATTAACAACTTTATTGTTAATCACAGAACAAAGAGGACAAACATATTTAAAATTATTGTAGAATGTGTGTACACTGTCTTACCGTTTTGTTGCACTAGGCGATGACTTTAAAGACAATCAACTTTATGAAAGTGCTTAAGTTCAAATATCGTTTTACAGTTATCAACCGTAGTGCCCCGCGCAGGCGCAACAGTATCGTCCACATACAGCCCCTCGCTGCCCATAGAGCACTCGTCGGTCATAGACTTGCGCCGCACACAGTCGCCCAGCGCCCTCGCACACTCCTCGATACACGAACAAAACCCCGAGATTGAAACCTTGAAGAAAGAAATACACACAAAAGACTCCACCATCACCGAACTAAAGAACCAGCTGAAGAGCTTACAAACAATCGTTGAACAACTGACGAAAGAAAATAGTGTATTGAAGACAACCAGCAGCGTAGACGACGATCAAAGTATGACGTCACAAATGTCAATAAATGACAGCTCTAGCAATGTTCTAGAATCTTCCAAAGCTCAAGAAAGAGGGAAAAGTCTAGAAACAGAACATTTCACTCGGTCAGATGAAGTCGATGCGAAGTTACTGAAAGCGGCGCAGCGACCGGTCAGTATGTTTGAGACTAGGGAGGGACCAAAGAATAACTGGCAGGTTACTAAACACCAGGTACTAATAGTCATTAATATTATACTAATTTACTTAGATTAATTACCAGTATTAACTTGGTAGTATTAAGGTGATAGGTGTAGACTCTAGTTTCATTAATAATGTCAGTTTAACTGAGTTAATTGTAGAAGATATAATCAATAATATGATAATAGGAGTTTACTTTCTTAAGAGAAGTAGCAGAGATGGATGTTGGGCAGTGGTTAGAAATATTAACAATTGACAAGCAAAATCTTACCTAACGTTACATAAGATAAACACTCATCGGATTTGTATCACGGAATAAGGAAAGAGTTGGGGGCTAATAAGGCTAATCATTATAAAATAGTTCTTGCATGTAGTACTCGGTAGTATACGGATACTAGTAAACGTCACGTCCGTATGTGCATGGATGGACTGTGTCAAAGACGATTGGTTAAGAGGGAGGGACTCATGATGTGACTAGTAATAGAGAAGTATGGAAGAAGAAGACATGCTGCGCCGACCACAAATAAATTAGAATCAGGGCTGGAGAATGATGATGACCTTTTTATAAACACTATTATGGCATGCTATTTTGTTCTGGCAATCGTCACGATTCACCAAATACTTTTTTTTTTATCAATGTTAATATTATCAAATCCGAATTACCAAACTGAGATGCAAATACACTCATCAAACAGTAAAACCAGTACAAACTCTCCTAACCGAAGTCTATTGTTCAGTTGACAACGCTATCAAGCCTGGAGCGCTCGCTGTCTCCACTTTCCCTGGGCGGCGAAGGCACAGACCTAGCGGAGGGCGGAGCCCTGCCGCGGGCCGAGCTGGTGCAGCGGCGTGCGGAGGCTGTGACCCGAGCCATCTCCGAGCTGTGGGCCGCCGCGCGCGACCAGCACCCAAGGTTGCAGCAGCGAGGGGACTCCATCAGACATGCTGTTAGGGCGCTATTAGCGCTGTTTCCACAGGTACGTATCAATAAAATGCTATAGGTAACTGAATAACTCCCATAAAATATCCAAGTGTCCAATTTTGTTTCTCTGGTCCGCCGCCGTAGTGGGCGCCAATAGTGAAATCTAAACTGATGGCGCCCAAATGGGACTAGCACTTCACGCTGTAAATGTTCCGAGAATTTTTCTCTGCCAATAATCTTGTTTGAAAATACATTTTTTACTCAAATATCATTATTAATTATAAACATCGTTTTCAATAGACAAGTTCGGACCGTGAGCTGTTGCTAGTATTAGGCGAGTTACGCACAGCGTGCGAGGAGGTTTCCCTCGCATGTTCCGCGCCCTCCCCGCTCAACGAGGTCCGCGCCGCCGCGTACGACCTCGCGAAGGCCACCAAACTGTTGGTGACGCACTTCCAACCCGACTCATAGCGATCGCCCCTCTGCTACTACACCACCGTGTAGGGCAACACTTCAGTATTCCCGTGAAGATAAGTGACTCAATGTGTTCGTGTATTATTGTGTTAAGTGTTAAGAAAGTGTCGAGAATTGTAAGGAAAGTGCAAAATGATTTAGCGTAAGCATAATCAGCCCATGTTCCCATGGCTGGGACACTGGCCTCGTCTTCTGTGAGAGGGAGTGGGCTATGATGATTAGATAATGAACAGTGTCACATTGTCACCTGTACGTCGGCTAGTGTTCACTTGCGTATGCGCAAGGAGATGTAGCAAAAAATATTGTTGATGCTTAACTCCTATTCCATTTGAGGGTAGTACAGAAATTGCCAATCAAAGCATTTTGGGATGCATTTTCGACGGTTGGAAATACGTTCTCGTGGTTAAATTCACAAATTGGGCATTGGAATGATTAAATAAAAAAGGAATTTAGGTCATGTGATCGACTTACAAAGTATACAAACAAATTAACGTTGTTTAGTTGTTAAAATCAGCAGTAAAGAATATGTTATTTTGTTAAATCGGTTGTCTTCCTTTAAGTCGGTTGTATATCGCAGCTCAATGACACCGCAGCTAAGATTAATCTCTATTTGATTGTATTATTATAAATATGAAAGATGCGTGTCTACACTAAATTAGAGTATTGAATATTGGTCCTCAAATACGTAGCTAAAGATATACTAAATGGAGTTATATCGACTTTATTATAGAAACTAACAGACGCAAAAATTGCAGGCATTCGCCCGTAATGTTAGGCTCGTCGCTCACTATATATATAAGTCGAGGCGAGGGATAGGTCTCTACGTGGCGTCGAGACGCAGGCGGCTATGCTTTCTTCACATTCTGCAGCCGCGCTTTGAAACCGACTCGCCTTTAGCGACCTTCAAACCGACGCGCCTTACAATTCAGATTCGAGCATTACAAAATTGAGCGAGAAGAACCGAGCATTAGGGCCGGACTCCACCGAAGTGGAGACAAGAAGAGAAGAGAGATGTGTTGTAAACCACCAATAGAATTTCGTTATTCTTCTCGTCTCCTCATAGCTTTAGTGGAAATGGTTGAGCAGCGAGGAGAGGAGATGTCTCGTAATTGTTTAGGCCAGCGGAGACGAGAAGAGTCGTCAGCGGCGTGCCGCTTTGCCTTACTTTCCTCTCCGCTTTGCACATATCCGAACAGCATCAGTGAATACACCCTAGCTTATACGCATCTCCTCTCCGCTTCGCACATCCGAACAGCATCAGTGAATACACCCTAGCTTATACGCATCTCCTGTCCGCTTCGCACATCTCCGCTCGTCTTCGCGTTGGTGGAGTCCGGGCCTGTGCGCAACCTGTAACGTTAATAATTTCGTAAATTGAGGCTAATCCGTGTCTTAAGATTTAAGCATATAATAACTCAATATCATATAAATATTCCAATGTAAATCAAATGAGATTCTTAAAATATACAAATATTAAAATATAATGTCTTCAAACCTCTTCTGTTAACAGCTAAAAAAGAAGTTTAACTTACAACAATTCTAAATAACAAATGAGACAGTATATATTATTATCTATAAGTAATTATATGATCTCGAGAACTGACAAAATATAATAAATATGAATATTTTTAATGTTAGATTGTCTATAGTGCATAGTTAGGCAAGTTGTAACGCTAACTTTCACTCACTTGTGTGACTTACATGCAAGAGAATATTGCTTTAAATGTTAAAGCAATATTCTCTTGCATGTTGTTATTTATTTACCATATTCATCTGGTAAATGCTAATACTGTACCTACATAATATTATTCAGAAAGAAATTGTTATTTTGTAACAATTATAAATAATGACAAAATAATACAAAATGCTTGACGCTTTCGATGTACCAAAATGTAATTGCGGCGCTTAATAGCTAGAAGAAATGTATAAAAATATTAAGTTCAAATATTATGTACAATCTCGTTAAAATGTCAAGAAAAATGTATAATTTTGAACCTTTGACTTTAACTTAAGATCGAAAATTATATTAAGAGCCTAGTTATGTGAGGCTAGGTAGCAAATAAATGGTGTTAGTGATGTGTTTAAATAATTAAGGATTGTGTTATATTTAAAAGAATTTGAAGGTGAAGCAACAGGCATTTCTGTTGGGTTGTGCGACAAGTATTAGACCAAATTATTGTTATATTGCGCTTACTCGACTGCGCTATTTTTGTGATATGAAAATGGAAATATTTCTGAAGGTCTGTAACAGGTAATTAGTCAACTAAATAAGGTCGAGACTAATCAAAATAAAGTACTAAACATTACTTTTGCAAAATATTCTAATTGGCTACAGAATAAGTCTTCAATAAGTTTTGTTAAGTTCCAATAAGTTTTGTTATACTTTAAGTAGCCAGGGTAAGCGCAGTCGTGTTATATGTGTTCTAGTATGTACCACGATGTGATCAATATGTGGTGGACCCAAGTGCCATGCCCACAGGGGTATTAAACATTTTCACTTGTTTTCAAACTGGTATGACCAAAGCTTTTTCCGTAAGCACCTGTCCCGCTACCGACGAGGTAGCGACTAATAATTATCGACTACTCAAGAAACGTACATAAGATTGTAGGTAGCGACTCCCGTATCAGTAACTGTTCAAAAAATCTTAGAAGTTTAATTTGATCCACTTCCCGGATACCGATTTAGCCGAAATTTTGCATACATGTTCAGTTTGAATGACAATGCGTTATTAGCTAGGTGACTTCATTCTAAATCCAATATGGCGGACTAGTATTTATGCATTCCCATGACATGGGTATCAAGTGAAAGGGAGAAAGCGTTTTTTAGTTTTTGTAAACTATAATAATTTTATTAGTCGCTAGCTCTACTCGGCTCTCGCTAATCGTCGATGGTGGGACAGGACTTACTTCGTTATTACTCTACTGTCACAAATCTGCATTTTCTACTTACACTGTGTCATTCCATTCAATGTGTTCTATCGTATATTGTAATATTTCTAGATGTGTGTCATAATACTTCCATTTCTTTATATAAACTTTATCTTATTACAGTATTTTTGTTCTGTGAAAGTGTTTGGTTGCTGTGGGAGGACGCGTATTTCAAGATTAAGGATTAACACGCTTAAAAAATATCAATATCGACTTATGATTTTATACCAACTGATTTATATCTTATCATTAAGTGAGGTATCACAGGGTTCTCTTTGATACATTAAAATATATACCTGTCTTGTCCTACGTGTTTCCCAGAACAACAAGTTCCGACACGATACCTACGTAGAGGTGCTTGATACGTAATAGTTTCTCCATCCCAGTGCTCTTTGGTACCCAGTACACACTGATCTTGATAACAAATTGTGCCTAAAAAGTTTTATATTAATACATTTGTTAGAAGACCTAGATAAGTTTCTCGATTCGTAGATTTTATATGAGCGTTTCATAATAATCTATATAACGTTGTTAGATAGGTATTGCATAGTTAACAAGGTGGATTTACTATCGTGGTTATTATATAATGTGTAACAATATTAGCTTTCGTACTATGTATAGATATGTTTAGTATACGTATGAGTATTATGTGATCACTTTATGTGCCAATGTTTATGTAAAAGACGTAGAATAGTAAGTGGTACTCGATGGGATCCTGTTTCTGTATTTTTGTACATATTTACAATATCCCACCAACACAATAAGCTTTACTTTGTAATAACTGCGGCGGTGTGTGAGTGCTTACGAAGGAGGAAAAGGACCAACACAATGAGTACCTACAGCAGGAGCTGCCTGTAGCATTCCTACTGGGACACTGGCCTCCTTTCGGTGCTGTATTCTCGTTGGCCCCACTGCGCCGTCCCTACTGGAGGGGCCAGTGGGAATTGATAAAATAATTAAAAATTTATCCCGTTAGCCCCACCGTATTTTTGAGTTATAAAAATTACTCAAAAGCATTGTATGGGATCGAGTAGTGTTAGTGCATTTGTGCTAGTTACGGGCAGTGACCTTACGAACAGTACTAAGCTGGCATGAATCCACGATGGTATTTATTACTAGAAGATCGTACGTAGCGGGAACAATTTTTAATTATTTTAATCAATTCCCGCGGGCCCCACCAGTGGGGACACGGGCGGTGGGCCCAACGGGAATACACTCTTTCGGTAGGGGGGCTAGACCACCACGTGGGCGCAGTGCGGGTTGGTGTAGATGTCACATGTCTTCGAATTTTCTGTTCTAAAACATTGTTCAGCAAGTTTTCTCACAATGTTCAATACCATGAGTGACCGTGACGAACGTAGTAATTACTAGCTGCCTCGACAATGTCTTCCATGTCTCATTATTCGAGCTGGTAACGACTAAACAACCTTGACGAATTCGCTAATCGAATCATTATGGCGTGAACTAGTGTACTCGCTTTTTTGTAGTACGTACTCATACAGCGCCTGCGCTAAACGCTGGATCACAATAAAACATAATATTAATAAGTCTAAATGCAATTATTTATGTACTTAGAAGTTTCTCACTGAATATATTAATCAAACTTGCTACGGAAACATGATCTCAAGCTGATTCGTATGAAATTTATTGAAATTTTTAACGTTTAACATATTAAAATTTATTATATTATTAATTTTGAAATCAGTTTTTTGTTTCATTTATCCACTCCTAACGCAACGTTCAGACGAAGGTGAATAGTAAAATACATACCCAAATTCAATGTTCACACATTTAAAACTGTACAGAGGAAAAAATAAGGTGCAGTCAGCTACAAAAGGAGTCATTAGTTATTTTTTTGAGAAAGATATTTAAAAAAGAGAAGAGTGGTCCTATTTTTGAAAGTGTACTTATCAACTATACTTTTCAAAAATAGAACCTCTCGTCGACTATTAGAAAAGGTAGAAAGTAGCGTAATTTATTTTGGATGCAATTAATATAGTAGACTAATTGCATCCTTTGCATTGCATACTTTTTATTTGTGATCTAACTAGATTCTAGTTTGATCACAAATAAAAAGTAACTGATTTAATCTAGTTCAGCTGCTGACTATACAGGTACAAATCATACCAAAATGATAAATCTACTATCTACACCATGAACAGGTAGCTAAGAACGGATCATGAACGGTTGTCTAGTTATCATGCGTAGTCACCGGCCATCGGCGATCGTATTCGCAGGTAAGGTGGGTGTGGCCGCGCGCCCGCGACCTCTGCACCTCTACCCACAAACATGATGACGTGGCAACGTCTGCTGCGTAGTGCGTAGCTATAACTAGTGGCGCGGTTGATCTCACCTTAACCCTGCATAATGCGTGCCTGCATCAACAATCGTGACAGCGTAGCAGGAAGGTCTACACGACAATCGCATAACTTTAAAGCACTTCGCTTAGTAACAACTAGGTATACAAAAAAAATAATTGATAAATTATACTAACTAAACATTACCCACGTTGTTCAGCTCCTGTAACAATCCTGTCCAATAAGCTCGTTATACACTACCTTAGTTCATGGCTAAATAATATTAACCGCACGGATCGATCTTTAAGGGTAAGCAGTGCTTGCCTCGGTTGGTCCGCGGATGGGTGACCATCCATTACATACAGTTTCCTCTGTGTCTCGGAAAGCACGTTAAGCTGTGTAACAAATCTACTAGATCCTGTTAAGAATTAAAGGATAAGAGTAGACTTGTACATTTAAAAATTTAATAGAGATATGGATGTTTTTACAAATGAGATAAAAAATACAAAGACGAGATAAAAAAGACGTATCAAACCCGCACTCTGGAAGCAGTTTTTGAGTATATTTACACGATTAAGTAGCACTGTTGAAGCACGATGAAATGTAGAGGTGGAGATGTAGGACGATGTATCAGGTCTGCTCCACAGGAAGGCGGCGTTTGTAAGAACAGGAGTTGAGGTCCTGGTAGATCTTTAGAGTTGGATCACCAGCTTTTAGACCCAGGGCAGCTCCGCGAGATGATCAGCAGGGATGGCACAACGACAGTTTTTAATAATAACATTGGGAGTAGTAGTCCCAGGTGTATCTTTAGATGGACCACCTTCAAGAATCTGTCTTGTTTCCAATTTTAAGAATTCCTTCAGTCTCACATTCAAGAAACGCTCTCTCGTCTAGTCTCCTCTCGACTGCCTCGTCAGCTCGTTTTCCACAGTAGTCTCCTTCCATTTTTGAATCTCACTTACACTTTGTACTACACTTACAATTGTCATACCATATACCATTTATCATCCTTTTTTATTGATTTGTTTATTTATACTCAGCGAATCGATCTAAATACGATTCGTTTTCATTATATTTGCTGAAATAAAATCAATAAAAAAGGATGATAAATGGTTTAAGGTATGACAATTGTAAGTGTAGTACAAAGTGTAAGTATAGCATATACTATAGCTGTTGGTCCCGACTGTAATTTGTAGATATTGTGGCCCTATAGTCTGACAACCAGTGTTGTATTGGAATCGTATTACCAAGTGCCCAGAATAACCAGTACTTACTTACTGGGTTGTGGAGGTCAGATAGGCTATGCGTCATATAGAATACTGGTATTCAGTTGCACCCGGTAAGACTTGATGCGCTACAAAAATCGCTATGGATGGAGCGAGGACTTACAGTATCTCCCATCACAAGGGGACTCGTCATAGTAATTTAGTTACGTAATATAATAATGAAATAACAAAAGGTACAAACATTTCAACACAATCGTAAGTCGTCTCGAAATTAATTCGCAAATGAAACCACAAAAAATGTAAAATATACTTTATTCCATTATAAAATTTTCTCACGCTCGTAATAGTGTGTTTTTAAATAATCATTACAAACATAATTACGTTATATTCAACACGTTTTACACGTTACACGGGGTAGGTATGTAATACCTATGGCCTCAATTTTATTTTGTACGTTACATTTCAAATGGCGTGTCTTTTTTATAACAGCGTACGTAATTACAGCAAAAATTGTATGGAGGTAATTGACAAAATCATTCTTGAGCTACTCTGATTGCTTTACTCATTAAGTCGTTGCTCAGTGAACAATAGGATTGGTGGTGTTTACAAGCATATAATCTCAAGGCTTTAGGTGTACCTACTTATTTAGCAAAAAAAGTATGGAGTTAAAAATACTCGTTCGGTATTTTGCCGACGGTACATACCTACCTACTAACAATAACAGCAGTCCAAGTTTCGACACAAATGATTTCATTACACATAATTATTTATCAAGTACCATGTTTGACCTTGACATAATAATAAGAAAAACTATTGTATGGTGACTGGCGAAAAAATCGCTTTCCACAGTCACGTTTCAATTAAATGATCAATATCATAGATTTACGTTAGTGTCAAACTTTCAAATACATATCTGCAGCTGCCTATTACCCTAAAGATCTATATGTATGGTAGACTCTACAGAGTATCCTACATGCAAAGATACATAGATAGACGTGAAAAACATAATTCTGTCTTTGCTGTCTCGCAGTCGGGTATTATATTATATTTATGCAGTCGGGTAAATAAGGCGGTGCATTTCCAAGTGAGCTTCATCATTTCGATTGGAGGTTTTGTTACGAGTACAACGACTGAGGTAAATAGGGTAATGAAGCTCGCACTAACCCTCACTTAGATAAATTGTCTCCGGTCTGCGCCTGAGAATCTGAAACCATTCCTCCTTCATTCAACCATGATTTTTAGCAAAATCTTGCTAGTTAAAATATGGCAGTTCTCCACAAGTTTGTCAAAAGCTATAAAAGATAGGTAATACTTGCTCAGCGATGCTCGCTTGGCGGTCAGAATCAGAACTCACGCTGAGAGACCACCAGCGGTCATTTATACTTAGAGTGCGGATCTGAGTGTGTAACATATTAATATTATGAATTCCGAACAATTACTAGAACTCATTGTTGTCTAGTTCGGACGACGACTTTGATGTAAACTGAAACAATGAAGACCCCTCTTTATTTCGCATAAAAATTAGACATAAAAGTTAATAGAATGTGATGAAGGTGTTAAAACTCGATGGCCATTACCCAACATTAAACTATCAGCTATAAACTTATGTTGATATCCCACTGTTTCAGTATTCTACCAGTGAACGCATTTAGCATGTACATACATTAATTAACGTTAGTTTTAACTAACTTTAGTAGACTATATTTTATGTAGGTTTTTATAGGATAGGATAAAAATGGAGTCTCCAAAATAAAACTGGAATAGATACCTAGTAAAATGTTGATTTGATAAAAGCCGTTAAGGCAAAAAAAAAAATAGTAAATCATATTTTTTTTGTGGTGCTAACGAGTACCTACTTTACCTAATTACCTATATTTTAGAGCGTGTATTTTGGCTCTTGTTCCAAGTTGCATTGACCCCGTTTGCTTTACTTACAACATAATGCATATCTGACGTATGACTACGTGTATTCCGTCGAGAATATTTCTAATGTTATCTCAACAAACATTCAAGCCGATTTAAGCGTGAAGATTTATTGGTCATTGAACTAAAATTATTAGTGGAGTAGTAGATGCTGCCATCACCAACAACTGGGTGGAAATGGCGTTTTCTATACATCCCAATCGTCTCATTATTGTATCAACACAATTTTAATTTGCACTCAGGGACTACTAGAGAGTTTGAGGATAAGTGACACTATCAGCTCAACATAGGTCGGTAAATATTAATATGTCTGGTTTTAGAGACCATCGCCCTTTTAAATCTCCCTAACAAATGAACCGTGTGGAGTGCAAATTGCTACTAAACGACGCAGGCTGTCTGACCCCTGTAACCTAGGGGTGGTGTGGAGGGTTCATGGCACGTGTGCTTACGATTTATTGAACCCCTGTAATATCTGCATTATGTGCTTACCTAGGTACCTACATAACTCGCATTTGTATGCGCCGGGAAAGGACTCCCAATAAACACAAACTGGCTGGATAATTTTTATATAACAGCAATTTTGTAGACTTAAAGCTGCCACGGTGCCTGGTTAACATCTGTATAAGCGCTTATACAGACGATATTCAAGCTGCTAATAAAGACTTTATTATTAATTTGGGCACAAAATAACTTGATTTAATTTGAATAACAGCTGAGTAATAGCCACTGAAGACGTGTACAAAAAAGCTGCGTATCTTCTGCATAAATGCTGATGTACCTATTATCCAGAAATTATAACTCTTTTATGCCGTGAATAATGTTTGAACTCCGATAATCAGATAATATTCAGAATTTGGATGTTAATTGTAATTTTATAAAGAAATAATGCAAATGATCGTACAAAAATAAGGTAGTTGTAATTCATTTCGACGAATTCATTGCAAACACATCTTCTGTGCCAGCTTATAATACTTTAGAAGTTGATTGTTTAAACGCATATCACTTTATTGTGATAATATAGATAAGTTTATTGTAAAATTTCAGAGCGCCACAAGATAGAACAGCTATTTAAAAAAGAATGTTTATGATAATAGGTCTACTTGGAAAAATGAAATACTTAAGTTATTTTTACAGATTTAAGCGCAGGAAATAATGTAGCTAGAAATTTTACACAATTTAAAGTATTTTTATTGGTCAAATATAACTATTATAATGTTTTTTAGCTATTATTTATTTTTGAAGTGAGGTTGAGAATGTCGGTGACGTTCTTTTTTAATACGAACGGATTACGTTCACTCAGCAGTCATTTAGCGTATTTCTGTATAATAGGCCATAAGTGATTACTTATTCAGATATTGTATGGTTAAAAGTACAGTAAGGATTATTATATTGAGAAAGAGTTCCTATAGTACCGAACACAGTATACTTATACCCTCCTATTAATAAACACAGAATATACACACATCAAAAGTGTCTAGGGATCAACATATATTTTTGCAATAACTTTTCTCCTGATTGATATTAATTAAAAATTTCTTTAAGGATTCATCAAATAAAGTGTTTTCGTTTGTCACAGTAACGATAAACCAAGTCACCTTTGCATTAATAAAGAAATTTGCCATTTTCCTAATAAAGGGATTTTTGACATTTGAACCACTAACACAAAAGTTCGAAAAAAAGACTGAATCTTTAAAATTTTATTGGGTAACTTAAACAATTAATAATCCGTGTTTCTACCGCGAACACTAACAACACAAGAACATCGGTTTGGCATACTCAAAATGAGTTCATCCAAATCACGCTGTGGAATGGCCGCCCATGTTCGTTGCAACAACAAAAAAAGGTCTTCTTGCGACTGGATACCCTCCATATTCGGAGCTCTTCTCTGTAGCATATCCCATGCATGCTTAATCGGATTCAAGTCTGGCGACTGAGCAGGCCAGGGCAGGACATTGATGTTAGCTGCGGCGAGAGTCTGTCTTACAACTCTTGCGGTGTGCGGTCGTGCATTATCATGCATTAACTGAAATAAGGGACCGATTTGCACTTGTAGAGGAACGATGACGTCTGATACAATCGTCTCAGCATAAATTTGAGCGTTGAGGTTGCCTCTGATCCAAATCAACTCAGTTCTTCCGCCGATCCAAATACCCGCCCATGCTTATAGTGGTGATGGTTCCACCACTATAAGGATGGACTTCCTGGCAGGATTTTAATCGCTGTTGGCGTCCAGGGGTTCTCCAGTGTCGTATACGTCTTGTATCCGGTCTCATACCAAAACGAGACTCATCAGAAAAGCACACGAAACGCCATTGTTCTTCTGCCCAATTTCTGTGTTCAAGAGCCCATTGATATCGTATCCTACGATTGTGCATTGCTATAGGTGGTACCCGTAGCGGTCTTCGGGAATGAAGGTTCACTTCATGCAAGCGGTTTCTGACTGTTTGGTCGCTAATTAAGTTCCCTGAAGAGTGATGAAGCCTCACGGCTAACATCATGGCGGTTATTGTTGGAGCTCTTCGAGTTAAGATTTGAATGTATCGGTCTTGTCTCCGTGTGGTGCAGCGATACCGTCCTCCATGGCGCTCAGCCACGGTACCAGTGCTTCGGTAACGTGTCCAAAGTCGACTGATAACACTCTGACTTGTATTCAGAGCTAAAGCCACAGTACGTTGCCGGGAACCAGCTTCTATCATTCCCACGGCTCTGAGCATTTCTTCCCTGCTTAAATGACGTCGCCGCTCCATAATAACGTTGGTTTTAATCAGTAGTAGGGAAACAGTAGCACTAATAATGTCTTCAATGCGTTGTATGTTTTTATAGGGAAAATATTGACAGCTGATTTTCATCTTTTACTCGAATTTGATTCACAGTTCCTGATTCAAATTATGAAATGCACCAAAAAGGATCCATATAAATTTATAAAATCATAAATTTATTACAAAGCCACATCTCAATCTCAAGAAATCCACATAAAAATGCTTGATCCCTAGACACTTTTGATGTGTGTAGTACATTTTGATATAAGTGGGGAAACTTTGTTATTGCATTCGAGCGCGGAATTAACACCCGAGCTGTAGGCGAGGGTGTTATGGAGCCGAGAACTGCAGTAACAAATCCCCACGCGTATCAAACGACGTTTTTCAATACACTTTCGAAGAAATAAGATAGTAGAACGGAAATTATTTTTGTCAGGAATAATTAGGAAACTATGATTTAATTTGCTTTTTTTCCGCGCTTTGCTTTCGCCAGGTTGAAGAAGAAGCAAAGGTCTGATGCCGCTATACAGCCTAATATGAAAAAAAAACAATAGATTATGAAAGAAAGAATTCAAATATTTTTGAATTTAGAACACAAGTAAATATTAATTTGTTCATATCTATACATATAATAAAACAGTAAAAAAACTGTGTCTGTACATTGAATATATTAAAAAAATAATTTTTGAGGGGGGTTTGGAAACAGTAATAGAGCACGAATCCAAAAAAAAAAATCTGTCTGTTTGTTTGTACACGCTAATCTTCGGAACTACTCGACGGATTTAAATGATTTTTTTTTTGTTGTATAGGTATTAAATCTGGGCAACATATAGGCTATAATTTATCTTGGAAACTTGAACATCTGATGCAGCACCGCAACAGACCAGCTAAACTATAAGAGATACAAAAATGGTACCATAGCAAAAATTGTTCCACGTGATGAGCATTTTCTGCTAAGAGAATAAATTTGAAGATCTGGAACGCCTGAAGTGGAACTCCAAGAGCCCAGCTACACTATAACATATATAGGAATGACGTCTTAGCAAGAGTTGTTCAGCCTGATGAGCACTCTCTGTTGTCGTATAAAATTTGAAGATCTGGAACAGCTGATGTGGAACTCCAAGAGCCCAGCTACACTGTAACATATATAGGAATGACGTCTTAGCAAGAGTTGTTCAGCCTGATGAGCACTCTCTGTTCTCGTATAAAATTTGAAGATCTGGAACAGCTGATGTGGAACTCCAAGAGCCCAGCTACACTA
The DNA here is from genome assembly GCA_947578425.1 of Eugnorisma glareosa. NCBI lineage: Eukaryota > Metazoa > Arthropoda > Insecta > Lepidoptera > Noctuidae > Eugnorisma > Eugnorisma glareosa. The sequence goes on along the minus strand of OX387966.1, from coordinate 19,600,497 downwards.
TAACATATATGTATAGGAATGACGACGACGTCTTAGCAAGAGTTGTTCAGCCTGGTGAGCACTATCTGTTGACGTATAAAAATTGAAGATCTGGCACACGCGTTGTGGAATTCCAAGCGCCCAGCTACACTATAACATATACTAATAGGAATGAAGTCTTAGCAAGAGTTGTTCAGCCTGATGATCACTCTCTGTTGACGTATAAAAATTGAAGATCTGGAACACCTGATATGGAAATCAAAGATATCACTAATTTCACTGTATAATTATAAAATAACATAAGCTGGGAGTACCTCCACGTGGTGAAGGCGGTAACAGTTTAGGACTGATTTTCGATGAATCATTGAAAATTTGACTCTACTGGCCAAAACTCCCATTTATTATTTTATTTTATCAAATTATTAAGCCTTCGGGCTTATGTTATTTGAGTGTTTAATTTCCTTTTTCATTTATTTTCGTGACACGGTAGCCTACCCGGTAACACAGGGGACCAGTCACTTAGATTTTAATTGATCAGGTATCTTCAGAATTAAACTATAACTATGCCTAGAAAGAGGTCAAATCTTTCCCAACGTTCCAAAGGAGCTAAAAGATTGAGGATCATAAGATCCCAAGAATCTACCGAAGAGCGTCAGGAGAGACTTGATGCTGTTCGAGAACATCAGGCAGCAACTCGCTCCGTAGAAACCGTCGGATCGCGAAGCACACCTGCGTTCTCAGCGTATTTACGCATTTACATCCAGGTCTCTAGAGACCAGTGAAGAAAATGATGCGCGAATGACCGCTGATCGTGAACGCCATGCACTGTCTCGAGAGTCGCAGACGTTCACGGATAGAGAATTGCGCATGAGTTCTCAGCGTATCTACGCATCTGCTTCTGGGTCTCTAGAGACAAGTGCGGAACGTGATGCGCGACTGTCCGCTGATCGTGAACGTCACGCATTGTCTCGCGAGTCGGAGACGTTCACGGATAGAGAATTGCGCATTTTTTAAAAATTATTTGCAATATTATTGATAATTCAGTGTACCCTTGGGATCCGCTGCAGAATAACGGGAAGAAAAGGTATTTGTTGTGTAGGTATTAAGTCTGGGCAACATATAGGCTATAATTTATTTTGGAAATTGGAACACCTGATGCAGAATCGCAACAGAACAGCTAAAGTATAAGAGATATAAAAATGGTGTCATAGCAAAAATTATTCCACGTGAAGAGCATTTCCTGCTGTGAGAATATATTTGGAGATCTGGAACCCTGTTGTGGAACTCCAAAGCCCAGCGACACTATAACATATTAAGGAATGACGTCTTAGCAAAAGTTGTTTAGTCTGATGGGCATTTCCTGTGGACTTACGAAAATGAAAGATCTGGAACGTCTTCAATCGTCTCGCTAATCCCGTTGTTTTCCCGTCCCCGGGGACGGGAAAACAACGGGATTAGCGTAGGGTCGGGGTTACGTCTGGTGTAGAATTCTGAGGCCCGGCCTCAGAATTCTACACCAGACGTTTCAGATCTTCGATTTTCTTGACGACCCCGTTGTCGCTGGCAAAAGCAACAGGATCCGCGTACGAAGTCGCGGGCAGAAGCTAGTAAGTAAATATTTGTTATAAATAATCATGTTTATCTATGATATTCTATTTATAAACAATTTAAATACTCAAAAAATATTTACGCCGTAAAGACGCATATCTCCTTGGCGAGATTAAAAAAAAACCATCACCGCCGATTATAGCTATAGTCGTTGAACTTATCTGTGGAAATTTTTATTTCCGCACGTGTGCGAAAATATATTTAAAAAAACACGCGTGTGAAATACATTGCATGTTGAACCTAATCGTAGTGCGATAAGAACCAGTTTTCGAGAAAGTGTATTGAAAAAGTTATTCCAAGTTTAAACCAATGAAAATGTATGGTTATTCCTTTGTTATTCCTAGTATAATTTTATTCCGTGTTTATTAAGAGGGCTACAGTTTATTAGGGTTCTCTAATCGTAATAGAAATTCATACATTAATATTGCATATTGCAGTGGTGTGCCCGCAATGATGGGGAGGTTTTTTTGTAACACTTAAATGTAAAATTACTTTCTGTATTCTAAAACAAAAACTCTATCTTTACGAGTTTCTGTAAAAAAAAATTATTAAGTCTACTGATATTTTCTGGATAAGAATGCAGAATTCCTTCAATACTCAGTTACTTTGTGCGTAACAATATTATTATTTTTTATATTTGCACCCGCTGAACATAAAGGCAGTTGTACGCTTTAATCTGAACATAGAGGTAGTTGTACACTTCTCGCGCTATTAGTTTGTTAAAATATATTACTAATTTTCATTTACGCAGTCGTTTGCTGTATAAAAACTAAAAAAATGGGAAATATTCAGTTTCTGAAAAATTGAGAGAGTATAATTATGGATATTCAGAAAGAATGAAACTTATGCAGAACAATTCTGAATCTCCAGCTGCTATGGAGCTACTAGCTATCTCAGCTGCTTTTATCTGAATATCGATTATCTAACAGTCCTACTTATCATTGGTATTAAGCTTAAAAATAGATTTTCAATTTAATAGAGACTTTATCCAGCTTACAGAGTCATTTTAGTCTAAAGATTCTTGTATTCAAAATAATGCTATCACATCAGCTGTTATAGAAGGGTTATGAAGCCATAAGCTGCTTATTGTGATTTCATTTTGCTCTTATCTGGCTTGTGTGTTGCTTGAGCTGCTCTTGTTTGAAAAGAAGAGAAGGTGGTTTCGAGATTTTTATTCAAATTATCTTTTCAAGGAAAGCACCTTTGGCGTGTGTACGGGCATTTAAAGTCTAAACAAAAAAGTCTGGCTATAGATAGATATATATATACAGAACGTTTTCTTTGAAAATTATTGTTTGTAAAATAATAACTTAGTTCGCGTGTGAAGAGCCGCTTTACATATGAAACGCGAGAAAGCGACGAGACGTGACGCGACGTTAGCGGCTTTGTTTAATTGTAAAACGTCTTCTGTAAACTTTCTCCACAATATAAATTTGGTACTTAATTTTGAAGTTCTTCTATTGGATGAAATGCTATGTACAACTTAAGTAGGTAAAGAGGTTCCTATGCAAATCGATTATACAGTTTCACAAACTAGGTTTTACGCGGTCTCAAAGAAAACTTACATTATTGTACAGAATCGTAAGTTGAAAGACACGGAATGGCATTAAACCTAGGTACATTAATTATTTAGTGTTTTCCTGATAGAAATCTATTGGAACCGTTCCCATATTCCCATTATTTGATTTTATTCTATTAACATAAACTATTCACATCCTTAAAGAAACTAAAAGTAGACAAGTACTTCTTCGGTATATAATTTGGTAAGGCTAACTAAAATTAGTTACTGAGATTTTCACGAGCATTTCCATATGCAGATGGCCTGGTTTCCTCCGAAAAACATGTAGCATATGTTTGTGCACTCATAGGTGAGTTCGAAGCCGTAGCTCTCGCCGATGATGACGTGGAAGGCCGGGCCGAACTTCTTGTCCATGGACTCCTTGACCATGCGGGCCGCCAACTCGTTGTTGTGTGAGAACTTCTCGCACGCTGTGACTGACAACTCGACGGCTTCGAGGCGCATCTCCTCTGACATGTCTGAATACTGTGGAAAAATGGGTTTGTTAGACGTTTTCCCGTAGTCCGTTCAGTACCAACATAAATTATCTAATAACAACGGCTTTCAGACTGTTTGTTTGCGTTTTTACTTTAATTAACCAATTATAGTCCTGACTCTGGAACCGAACCCGTAAGTTTTACTAAAAGCGCACAGCTCCAGCAGCTTTTGATTGCTTATGCAATGCCACATCTTTTTCTTGAATGATTTACTTTTGATAGATCATCTTCCAGTTCAATTACCGCTAACAAAAACAATGGTAACTATACAAAGACTTTCCTACTAGAAAACTCAAATATTTTCTCGTTAAAAATTTTACGCCTCATCGGTCTCCAAACGCAGATCCATTACTAAAGAAGTTGTCTACGATTTACATAACCGATTGTCCAAACACGCGTAGTACGGAGATAGTGCGGGATTGGGTCCACCTGCCAAAACAAACAGATGAAAACATCGCGATCGAACACTCTCGAGCTGTCGGCGAACAAACAAACGTATTTACTTACTTACACCAGCCGGTAATTTATAGCGATATTTGGACGAGAGAGAAATTTACTTAGACTAGTCCTACCGAACGTTGACTTGCAAAATATTTAATTATGTAGAGAAGAAATTATGTAGAGATGATGACAAAGGCAAATAGGCAAAGTCAACGCATTAGTAGCTAGTGGCGGTTATACAGGGTTATTGGTAATCTGACGGCAATCCGTTAAGGGGATGTAGGTGAGATCATTTGCAACCAAATAACCCCCTATCCCGATAATGTATTTCTGTGTTTCTTTTGCAGAAATCGATCATTTTAGACTTAAAATCTGCTCAAAGTTAAGAAAATCGTAACAATTTGTAGCTCTGATTTAAAAACTATTGAAGATAATTGTCATTATACGATTGCTTATTTATGTATAGTGTGAGCAAGCAGATAAGAATATTACAACAATATTTCATGCCTTGTTTTTTTTTATAAATTTTCTAAGTTGTATACGCGTAGCACAGATATCTTCAAAAAAAATTAAAATTTCAAAATAATCGAAAATGGTTGACATTTGCACAGGAGTCATAGGGGGTCATTTGGTTGCAAATGATCTCACCGAAATGGGGTTAACGGATTGCCGTTATATTACCAATAACCCTGTAGAGCTGAAACTTTACAATGGTGTAGCGATCTGAAGTCTTGAAAGAAGTTACCTCTGCGATCTGCGATTATCTGGAGGTTAGAATAAATGCAGTAAGAACTAAGAGAGTAGAAACATATTCAGCAGATTGTATTAAGCTTCAAAAAGCCCCATCAGCGAAAAACTACAATCGGCCAAACTGAAACTGATCAAGCGAGACGAAAAAGTACTTGTTTGGGTATTTTCTAGGTTTTTTATTCAACAATCTTTGAGATCATTGGACGGGTATATGTAACTCTATCGCCAAGGGTTCCGGTCGAGTGATGCGTTGCAGCCAGGCAAGTCGTGCCACTCACAGCAGGCCTCGGGCCTCAATCCACCGAAATTTAATATGACACAACCATTTGATCAATATCATGTTAGTTTACAACAATTAGGCAGTAAGTTTGTATAAATGTAATTAAATAGATGTTTATTCAATTTCGAAAGCCTCAAACCTTAAGGGCGAATTTGACTGTTTCTTACGGTTAAAGTGATCTAATAAGGTACCGACAGCAACAGCATCAATACGACTGTTCCCTGTTCCTAGATATTTTGAACTAAATGTACCTACCTATAAGTACATAGGTTGATGGGCGCCAGCTAATCTCTTCGTGTGGGTGTAACTTACGTCTAATACTTAATAATACGACGACGGATGGCGGGAAGCAGGTCTAGGCGCTAATACCAACAACCTGTATGTAGAATAGAACAATTCTAGCGCAATCAACCAAAATTGTTCCACAGAGAGATGTGCTGTGAGTGATTGATTCGATACCAAGTTCTGCTAACCCCGTTCTGGAAAATATCTCATGGTGTCGCGTTTTTACCTACTGTGATGATGCTAAACAATTTTTAAAATAATTAAGGTCTATTCCGAAAATATTTCCATTGAAAAATAAGTAATCCTTTTTTATTTAATTACATAAATTTACAGGACGTTTGTTAACAAAACCCACATATCCAGAAAAATTGGGACGAACATCACTGAGCTCAGGAGATTCGCAGTAGTATCTACATTTACTACATCTATCCTAATCATTTTATTTAGGCAAGCTGTGTAAACAGATACCAACGAACAATAATATTGACAAAAAAACGCTGAAGTTGATAGAATTCATTATAACTTACCCTTATGAGAGGATATGTATGTATCACTTTCTCCGGCGCCAAACCCGTAGCAGCAGCCTCCTCTCCCATTGTAGATAATATTCGCAAATATCCAGATAAACTTGACACAAACGCTACACAACACAAAATCGTCGAAATACGACACGTCTCTCCATGGACCGTTCAATGCAACGTCTCCCTACTGTTTACCCGTTGCCTTGGAAACCGTCGGAGGCGGGAAGATTCCGATTGATTTTTCTCAGCGCAGTGCACTGTGGCACGATTGTGCGTGGCCAGCCAGTGTCGTTGGACACTAAACTACTAATGGTAGTAAATAATGAGCATGTCCTCCAAGGTTGCGCGTGGGAGCCAGTGGGTATATTTTAGCATGGTTGGCACTTAACTTCAACCTTTGATTATAATGACATCATTATCCTGATATGTAGGTATCAATATCAACCAATACAAGATACCAAAACTGGCCAAGTGCGAGTCGTACTCACACGGGGTTCCGTAGCACCAAACAATACATGAAATAAAAATATTTTGAAGCCTCATTCATATGTTGTATTTTTTACATTCAACAGCAAATCTAAATTTGTTTTTCATAGTATGTTAATGAAAAACAAAGTTGTTGCTGCAGTTTGATGAAAAAGTCCCATATCTCAAAAACTAAACAACAAATCTTATTCAAACTTATTTTGTTTGATAGTTTTATTTACGTTCTACAATCCTATTTTTTTTTTCAGAATTTGCCTCCTCTTACTTTAGAAATTAGAGGGGGGGACACACATTTTACTACTTTCAAACGATTAACTTTGAGAAAAAAATGGTTTTAGAAACATTAATGCCATTTTTAAAGACACCCCGCACGTATAGGTTTGATGAAAAAACTATTTTTTAGTTTCACCTTGGTACTATAAATGACTAGAATGTAAGTAGGCCGTTGGTTGATCAAATTATGAATTGTTATACGAAAACCATGAGACAGTGCCTACTTAAGTATAGATGTACCTACAGGCTATGGCAAGGTGGACTGTGTGATGATATTGGCATCATCAGCGATTTGTTTCACTAATAGTTTTTTAATATGATTCCTTCCTCATTCGACGTGCTTTCGCATATTTTCGAGACACCGAAAAACGTTTATAATTTCGTTAGTTTCATGTGCTACTTAGTCTAGCTACATAGATACATAAAACTACAATAAAGAAATAAGACACTTTAATACCATTTTTAGGGTTCCGTAGCCGAATGGCATTAAACGGAACCCTTACAGATTCGCCATGTCTGCCTGTCTGTCCGTGTGTGTCAACGCATGAACGCACTCACAGCCACTTTATTCCGAAACTATTAGGACTACACAGTTGAAAATTAGTAGGTAGATGTATGCTGTTAACCGCTTTACGATTTTTCTCTTCATCAGTATTCAATAATCTACGAAATTAAACTTCATAGTAGAAAATTATTTTCCATAGTAACAACATTAGCTGTTCCCGGCAATCCAACAATCAATGTCAAAATCAGCTGTGTGTTTGTAGTTTCGCAGAAGTAAATTGTATTGAAACAATCTTGAATTATAGTGTTTTATAACATTTATTTGCAATTACGAAAATACAAATAAAAAATTATGGCTTCTCGCTTCAGTGGCGCGTTACAGTTGACCGACCTCGACGATTTTATAACACCTTCACAAGTGAGTACCATAACATAACCTATCATTAATAAATAAAATGTTTTGTTTCTTGTTTACTGTAAGGTTGTGCTCTTTTTTAAATATCGGATTGTGACCTTGTACAGTTAAGCAATGAATAGGACCAAAAGTCACCATTATTTGATGTAGCAGAACTAAATAACCAAAAAAGTTTCCAAAATGAATGTTCTTTGCATTGTTATCACTTATAATCGAGGTCATTCTCCGTACTTAAAAATAATATATACTAGCTGTTGCCCGCGGCTTCACTTGCGTTTTTGTCGGAAATTATCCCATGGACACGTTTAAATATAGCCTATGGCACTGGGGGGTAATGTAACTTCCTATAAGTGTAAGAATTTTCAAAATCGGTTCAGTAGATCCAGAGATTATCCCCTACATACAAACTTACAAACAAATACGTCTTTGTAAAATTAGTATAGATTATATTCTATCTACAGGAATGTATAAAACCTGTGAAAATCGAGAAAACAAAGACAAAAACCGGTGCAAAGATTAAGATAGGAGAAGATGGATACTTTGATGTGTCAAGCGGCCGAGAACAGAAACTGCAGAAAGTGGAGATTACATTGGCAGACTGCTTGGCTTGCAGCGGGTGTATCACGTCTGCGGAGAGTGTACTGGTCACCAAGCAGAGTCAAGAGGAGCTGTTGAGGTTGGCAAATAGACCTTGTAATGTGTCATCATGTATGACTAAATTTATCAAGCATCTGAGTAAATATTTAATGACACAGCAATAATATTGTTAACATGTTATTTTGAGAAAATCATTGTAGTACGTATCTGTTTCTTATTTCATTTTTTATTTGCCTCTTGTTTCTTCTGGCACACCTTTCTTTCTTAATAAAATAATAATTATAATTTCCAGAGTATTCTCTGAGAGGAAGTACACAGACAACAAGGGAGTGAGTAAGGACGTTAGTCTGATCGTGATCTCTCTGTCACCGCAGCCCACACTCTCCCTGGCAGCCCGGTACAAGTTGACCCCTGAGGAGGCCACTCACAAGTTAGCAGGTGCCTTTATATTTTAAGCCTAACAAAAATATAATGTAAATTAACTAAACTTGTCTAAGTTTTCATGACACAAAAAATATATTGACTTGTCAATATGACTTAGTAAAATAAAATATGAAACAGTATTATTTTATGATATAATAGATATTAATAATTTGCCAAGATAGGCAGGAGTTTTTAATTCAAGTGTGGCTCTGTTGAGAAAATGGAGGAAATATTAAGAGATTGTCTGACAACATTTAATAATGGATTTTATTTGCTTATACTATAAAGTGCAAAGTTGTAGGAATTGATAAATAAGTGGGTAGTTATGGTTCAATACCTTCATAAAATCTCAGGTCTCAAAATTGCTTGTATTTCTGTGTTCAAACTGTTTCTATATAACTGCATTGCTTATTACAACAACATAGCATACCTAATACATTCAAATCCATTTTATTTCGATTCAAATTATCTCAGTAATACAAATACAAAATAGTTTATTGTCACAATTAGCATAATCAGTACATTTAACCATGTTTGGAGCCTCATTTTAAGCAAAACAGTGCCTGTATTAGGATTAGTGATTATTACAATTAAACAGTACAGTATACAGTTGTAATATGGATTTTTAAAGTAAGTTTTCCAAAAAATTTTTGCCCAGCTAAATTGGTATTGCAGGATTTACAGTGTTTTTCAACTTAACCTCATCATAACTTGCCCAGGGTACTTCAAGAGCTTAGGTGCGGATTTGGTGCTGGATATGACAATAGCTGAAGACTTTGCCCTGCTGGAGGCACAACAGGAGTTCTTGCAGAGATATCAGAACCAGCAGACTGACCCCAGCTCCAAGAACATGCCCATGTTGGCTAGCTCTTGTCCAGGTGAAAGCACTCACTTTTCATAGTAGCTTATATACCTATTTCATGCTTTTGGAGTATACTAATTTAATTAATGTAATTTTTCAACTGTTTTTAATTAAAGCAAAAAATAGTTTCTCGTTTTCTATATCTCAATTCTATCAATAGCTCAATTTATTATAATTTTCTTAGTACAAAAAATAAGAGAAATAAAATATCCAATGAAATAAAATAATATCCTTAAAATTAGTATCACAAAGTGCAATCTTGTGTGCGTCATTTATGAAACGACTTTTTTGTCGAAATTCGCTCGCACAGAAGCGTTTTATGTAACATCATAGAGGCGCTTAGTAACTTTTTGGCAGAGCTTGACATATTGAACCACTAGATTTGCGTTTGCACTTCTGTTACATTTCGCGGCAATCTTTTACCCTTAATTTAAATAATTGTCAAATATTTCGCTGATTTGTTATTTAATCAATATTACTGAATGAAAATATGGAATATTGCTCTGTGTTGCACTAAAATATTTACTAAGTATTACAATAATAACACTGGATATGATGTTGTAACAGTTTAAGATGTAAAAAACATTTGGAAGATTTCCAAGTGCTTTTTGCACATATAACTAAATATTCCGTGTTAGTAGAGTTATTATATTAATATTTTAGTGCAACACAAAGCGATATTCCATTTTCAATTTTTATTATAAAAGAGATTCATCATAACAGCGATATATTTGACAGCTATGTGCGAAGTTGCCGATTTACAGAATTCACTTCAAAATATCTCACACCCCCATACAGGTTGGGTCTGCTACGCCGAGAAGACACACGGAAACTTCATCCTACCATACATATCGAGTTCCAAGTCGCCGCAGCAGGTGATGGGGTCCCTCGTCAAGCAGTACCTGTCTAAGTGCAGAGAACTGACCCCAGGGGAGATCTACCATGTCACTGTCATGCCGTGCTATGATAAGAAACTGGAAGCGTCCCGGGAAGACTTCTATAGCGAGATGCTCAGCTGTCACGATGTGGATTGTGTTATTACTGCAAGTATGTGTTATTAGTAGAGAGAAACCATATTATATGTAACGTAAGAGATATGCATACAAATATCTTTCATTGTAATGGAATTTGAGCTTTATTTTGTCTGATATTGGGTTTCTGTCTCCAAAACTCAGGTCTGTCTTCTAATCCTATAATTTGTCAAACCTCTAGTTGAGCTAGAACAAATGCTAGAGGTGAGCAACAAGCTTCTATCTGACGTGACCGGCGCGCAGCTGGACTGGCCGTGGGGAGCGCCGGGCGAGGAGCCGCCCGCGCTGCGCCGGCACATCGGGACGGGCTCGGGCGGGTACGCCGACCACGTGTTCCTGTACGCCGCGGACCAGCTGTTCGGAGAGACTAATGCGCAGCTCGTTTATAGGAATTTAAGGTGCGTTTTAATACTTATCTAGGTAGTTTAGGTTGGCTGTAAACATTTCAGTAGATTTTAAATATTTCATTAATATTTATTAATATCAAGACTAATATGTCATAGTTGAGTGCAATTAGACAATAAGGTGGAACGAATTTTATAATGGTCGGATTTTCATGGGAGTTTTGAATTAGTTTTTTTAACTTTCGTCTCCATTCTTCTAGAAACTCAATAAAAAATTGAATTTCTAGAAGAGTGGACACGAAAGTTAAAAAAACAAATTTCGCCGCTCGCGACTTTTTTTTAAAACTTACTTTTGAATATTTTTTTTTTCATTTATGAATAAATTCAAATTCGGCGAATTGTATTATGGCGTAATAGTGTGACCCGCTTGCATCCTTATAAGCCAATTTGGTCTGTTTCTTTTTCATTATCCATGTTTTGCATATTTCAAGTCTTTTTTGGAGAATTTCCTATTTTCTTCAATTATTTTTTATATACCGGATTTAAAGTTGAAGACTTCTTTGGTAATTGGTAACTGATACTTGTTCACGGATAACGGGACATAAAAATTTTCAAGAAAACCACATCCATGAGTTTATAGTGACTAAAAATTCATTTGCAAATCGCAGAAAATCGTCTATGTTAATGAAGGCAATCTTTTTCGAAATGGTTCCATTAAACTCAATGTGCTAATTATTGTCCAAATCCTCATTTTATTAGCTATCTAATGAGGTATAATAACTAGAACAATATTTAAGGATACTTGTTAAACATTAGTTACTGCTGAAAAAGTAAAACATGAGAAAAGGCCTCTATCGCTAAGAATTGGGAGCGGTATCGGTATTGATATTAAGGCGTGTTTTGTGCAGTTTTTGGGAGCTATCTACTCTTTACCCAAAATAAATACCAACTTATAAAATAGACATGAAATTTCTGCATATTCTTGACTCCAAAATGGTAGTTTTGTTTTTTTTTTTTTTGTAGTAAAATGTAAAATTAATCTCCTCACAACGAAACCACAGAAATCAGGCAGGATTATTGATGACTTGCGTCTCCTCGTAAAGTAACCATCATTTTGATTTTCTTGTTACACTAGATGGTAGGCAATTTAATAATAAACATTATGCTAGTTTTATTTTTTTCAAAAGACCTAAATTTGATTTTATAAAAATTTTATTCTAAAATCTGAGCGTACTCGCTACGTATATTGCTATTTTCTATCTCACGATCTTGTGCTGGGTGGCGTGCGGTGAAAAGGGACGAATGCTCAAGGTTATTTGGTCAGGGTACCGCCTTAAATTGTGCACGGAAACCCAAGCTTGCAATTAATCCTAAATAGAAGTCGTGAGAAATGGTAACGCGTTAGAATTACGTTATTTTTTGTAAAATTACCAGCGGCCCCTTTCCACGTTCGTCAGCAATAATCAACATTTATCGAGTACCTGCAAATATTTTTATTAGTTTTTGTTATCTGCGGATAGCAAATATAATAAGGATATTTTCAGGATACTATTTACGTTGATCGTCATAGAAATTCGTATAGAATCGTCGAATTTGAAGTTATTCATAAACGAAAAAAAAACCAAAGGTAGTTAAAAAAAAATCGCGAGCTGCGAAATTTTTTTTTACTTTGTTCTCTATTCCTCTAGAAACTCAATAAAAAAGTCGCATGAAAATCCGACCACTATAAACTTCGTTCCACCTTTTGAGTATTTTTTGTCTAATTGCGCTCGGCTAATATGTGCAACGTACTATAGCCTTATTACATCGAAGCGAGTCGTACTTACTCACACGCACATAGGGTTCCGTAGCAGCAAACAATATAATAAAAATATTTTGAAGGCTCATTCATAAGTTGTAGGTATTGTATTACATTCAACAGCAAAACTAAGTTTGTTTTTCATAGTATGTTAATAAAAAACAAAGTTACTGCTGCAGTTTGATGAAAAAGTCCCGTATCTCGAAAACTATCATCAAATTTTATTCAAACCAATTTTGGTTAATGGTTTTTTTTACGTTCTACAATACTGCATTTTTTTTGAATTTTCCTCCTCTTACTTTAGAAATTAGAGGGGGGGAGGCACACATTTTACCACTTTGGAAGAGTCTATCTTTCAAACGATTGACTTTGACAAAGAATGGTTTTAGGAACCTCAATGTCAATAAACACTCCGCACGTATAGGTTTGATGAAAAAAATATTTTTTAGTTTCATAATAATCATAATCATAAATCTTTATTTTTCTCGACATCAAAAATTACAGGCACTGTTTTGTGGCACAATCTTATATAGAGAAAGGTGTCTGAAGTAGGAAGGTCCTGAGTTACAGATCACCTCTCTGGCTTATTATAACATTTTATTAGCTCCATTTTTTGTCAAGATGCTAAAGATAAAATTTAAATTAGAAATAGGTAATCAAGAACTTAAAATTAATTATTTGAAGACCTTTTTTAAACATAAGTAAAACAAAATATGAAATTGGCATAAAAAACATCAACTTAATGAAACCTCATGTATGTTCCATGTATGGGAATGTATCCCATAATCTTTTTTTTTGTATAAAAGTCGTAAAGCGGTTCACAGAATACATCTACCTACTAAGTTTCAACTGTGCAGTCCTAATAGTTTCGGAATAAAGTGGCTGTAACATACACGGACAGACAGACAGACATGGCGGTTCCGTTTTTTGCCATTCGGCTACGGAACCCTAATAAAACCGCGATAAAACAATGATCTATGCTACATTATTCATATACCTACGTAGACTAATATCAACTTTACACCAGTCTAAATTCAGTTGAATTCAAACGAATGAAAATGGTCCAAAAACGTATAATCTGTCTTAATTTCTGGAAAGGAAATAGCAAACGCAGGATACTAATACCGGAACCAAATGCGTCTTAAAAGTCTCACCAATAAATCTATAGCTAATAATAGAAACTGGAAACAATGTCCATGTCGCAACAGCATCGTACGACATCCTCCGTCACAGTGTCACATTTACATATTGTCACAGTGTGACCCCTCGGCCACAACTCACAAGTGGGCCATTGTGTGATGTGCCACTAATTACGGCCAGCCTCGCATTGTTCGCAGACTGACGCAAACACTGCGTGCACATTCAAGAGTTTTAGTGCATAAGTTAGTATTGTGACCTACAATTTGAAGACCTTTGCTCCTGACCTGCTGTGGTTCCTCGGCGGGCAAAGGTTTACGTCATATTGATTATTTCCAGATTTTTTAAGAATTGCTCACCCCCATACATCGGTAGGCAGAATGCTCATCTGTGGAATCTGAGGAAATCCGAGATGAAAATCCGAACAGCAGCTGGGCCCCCCGTCTTCAGAGACTTTTATCTTTTTCGAAAAATGTGGATTTGCTGTATACGTCCAGCCTACTCTGCCTACTCCTTGGGAATACAGAAGATAAGGAGAGAGGGAGAGGGCTTCTTTTCTATCATAATAGCAGGCTTAGTGCGGTTTGCAAGATTTCGCAAGCCTTCGATTTATTTGGTTGTAAGACACGGTGGATTCCTCACGCTGTTATCATTCACCGTTTTGCGAGCAGTGGTGATGATACAGGTGTAATGCTAAATTAATTTTATGTCCTCAGGAACCCAGATTTCCGTGAGGTGACGCTAGAGAAGGACGGCAAGGAAGTGCTGCGGTTCGCCATAGCCAACGGCTTCCGCAACATTCAGAACCTGGTGCAGAAGCTCAAGCGCGGCAAGTCGACCTACCACTACGTCGAGGTCATGGCGTGCCCCTCAGGTACGGTGACTATTCATTGTAGTTGGCATCGGTGAAAAAGTGGATGGACTGTGTGAGGAATGATACTGAAACAAAAGGGATTAATGATAGCGTGACGGTCAGGGGAACATGTCTTGCGGCGATCCGAAATATCATGGGACGAGGACAGGAGGAGACGATGATGAATAGGGAATATGCATGTCATTTTTTCTTCACTTAAATCAATAAAATACAGTATCACCAAACAAAAAAGATAAATGAAAATTTAAGTACAACTATTGCTTGTCCGCTTGTTGTCTGCTTGTTGTGTTAATGTGTGTGCTTAATTTACTGACGTCAAATAAACATTGCTCTTTCTTTCTTGTCACTTAAAACAATATTAATCTCCTATAATTTTCTACGACAGTTCAAACGTCTGTGACAGTCGCGGCCATTCATGTCATAGTATGTGATGTCACTTACCTCTATCTGCCTTGTTTACATCTAATTTTTTGCCCGTATTAGAATAGTTTTATTAATTGTATGTGCTCTAATCAAGCAAAAATTGCAATAACAATATTATAGTAAAATCTTAGTGAAATTTTAAATACTTTTCATTTAAAAGTGTTTTTTTGACACATAGTATTTGACGTCACTACCGGAATCGATGCGTTTTGTGTTTGCGTTCCGTTTCACCAAAAACACGCTACATAAAATATTAAATTGTAAAATAAGTGTTGTATTATAGAATTAAACAAATGTACCACAATGTTTTTAAGGGCCAATACAAGGCATTTTTAAGAAATAAAACTGGTTATGTATTTCTTGCATATAGCTCTTGCGATAACTATGAATATTGAATTTGAGTCAACTAGCATTATCATAACGAGACTAAAATAATGAGAAAATACTATATAATCTGTCGGTAAAATAAGTATTTTATGGCAAAACCACAATAGAGTTCTTCATCCAATTCTTTTAAAACACCATAATCATTATTAAGTCTTAGAGATTGCGTTGGTGACTGTAGATCAATTGATTGGCGCAAGCGGGTAAATTAGGCAAAACCGGAAAATATTGTTATTTTTTTAATATTTGACTCGCATTTGGCCTCTACGTCACTTGATGGTAGGCGACGATGATGGATGGGGCATGCTTGCCTAGAAGACAAGCTTTACCCAATATTATCAACATTCTAGGATGCCTAAACGGCGGAGCACAAGTCCGGCCGGTCACGGGCGAGAGCGGCCGCGAGCTGGTCGCGCAGCTAGAGGGCATGTACTCCGAGCTGCCCCTAGCTGTGCCAGCAGACAGCAAGCTGGTCCGCAAGCAGTACACCGAGTGGCTTGACGGGAAGGACTCGGATAAGGCGCGAGCTATGCTGCATACTACCTACCATGCCGTTGAGAAGTCAGATATAGCGCTTAATATTAAGTGGTGATTGGTTGTGATACTGTATCTCTAGTTAAGATAGTGCTATTCATGAGCGCACGTCAATTCACTCTTATGAAGGTCTAAATTGGAATGATTGATGCGCGGTCGTGGAAAGCAACTTCCGTACCCGGCCTTGGATATGGAACATCGAGTGTGAGATCAAATCAAATTGAAGTCGCGGGTATGCACTTTAAGTTAATGTAAGTATAAAGAGTGTCTTTCCACAAGTTTCGACTGCCGGATGGTCGGCCCGGGTAACCAGTAATTTGTTGGTAAGGTTGGTAATTTCTGTACCTTATGGAAGCTAGCATACTTAGTTCAATACGTTGTTTCCGGTCACCCGGCGCCCGGAACTTGCAAAAAGGCATTAACCCTACTTGTTTGTAACAAAAGAGCAAAATATTTATACCGAACTTCCTGAGTCTTGTTATCACACGATTCATAAAAGCGTGCAAGTAGTATTATGTGAACACATTCATCAATCCGTATTATAAGCAGTTCTTTTCCCAGTATTTCTTTTTCAAATTTGAGAGTCAACCTGACTTACCAGGTGTATCATGTTACCTAGGTTGTGGAGGTCAGATAGGCAGTCGCTCCATAGAAAGCACTGGTATGTATTCAGCTTCACCCAGATAGACTGGAAGCCGAACCCTGTAGGGTTCGGCTTCCAGGTGGCCTACCATGACGTCTTAAAGCAGGAGTGTTTCCAGTGTGGGAAAGAGACAGAGCTATACAGGTCGTCTAGCGCCATCTCTTTCCCACACTGGAACTACTCCTGCTTTTAGACGTCATGGTAGGCCACCAGTCGCCAACCTGAACCCAACTTACAAGTTGGGTTAAGGTTGGCAGTTGATGATTAACTTGTCCATCGCAGAGATATACGTCAATGAAATTTCAGTATGAATAATAATCTAGATGTTGTTTTAAAGAAGCAAATAATCGGGCTGATGTTACTACTTATATTCTGTAATAATTGTTTTGTTTTGTTTCTAGTTGTAAGCTATGTTGTAATATTGTATATTTGCTTATAGAATGACATATAGTTGTAAATATCAAATATCACGATCGATTGTAAGAACAATATACTTGTTTGAAAACATCGTGTTTGTGTCCATTTCCTATTTGCATATAATATGTAATTATGTGCGTACAACTTATTCACAATACGACTTTACATTATTTAATGGTTTATTTATAACTCAAGTGATTTTGGGTAAATGGATGCCCTCCTGTTGCAATTAAATGCTGTTGTATATTATTTTATCGGGTTTTTCGGTTTTATGGCAGCCTAGGAGATTTTTTTTTAGCTAATTTTAAATATAAACGCTAAATTATGATTATGACACATTATTTACAAACACTAAGAAGGTATAATTTCAGAAGAGGAAACGCGATCGATGGTCCAATCAAATCGGATGAAATCTTCGTGTGAAGCTTACACAATTAAATTGCTGTGAAAGACTACTTTACGAAAATATTTGTTAGTTTCAATTAGAACTAGTATTTTGTAAGACAACTATCCGAGATTCCTCACGCTCAATTTTATGCACACATGACATGCAATTTTGACACGCTTCATAACTTGGTTACTAAACATTTAGTTAGCTTACCTGACCGTGCCTAACTTATCCTAGTTGCAAAGTTCTGAAGCCTCTTGATCACAATCAGTCACGTGTATTTGGCGTTACGTCACGGTACTTTATCGTGCCGCGCCCGTCTCGTAACGTGTGAGTCGGCTTTCGATTAATGAATAACGATCGATACCTGCGATCGTATTCCATGCAGTGGCTTGGAAGGCGCGGCGGCGATCAATCTCGTGTTGTACAAATAATGTCTAGTGTTTACATAACAAGTGCTGCACTGCGCGACTGAACGCTCTCTCGCCGCACTAGTGCGCCATGGAAGGCTCGAGCGTCACCGTGACCAGGATATACTGTGTTCTGTTCTGCACCATCATCAAGGCCGTCATCAGCACGGGGCTGGGCAAGTGCCCCGTCTACCCTCCGCTGCCCAACTTCGACATACAGCGGGTGAGTAGCTCATTACTAGCGCAACCGCTTCGCAAGCCTAAGCATATTGCTGACAGTTTAGCAACCCTCGACTTTTTTGCCATCGACACGCAAAGAAGAAATTGTAACCCTCTAAGGGGTCCATGCAGAATGCTGCCAGTTTAGCAAGCCTCTATAGGATTCCTATGCATAATGCACACCGTTTGGCCACCCACAGAGGTCTTATGCAGAATGTTGCCATTTTGCAAATCTCTAGGGTCCTTAGCAAAATCCTGACAGTTCAGCAGCCATGTAAGGGACCTAGACAATAGGCATAATGATGACAGCTAGGGGTCCTAAGCATAACCCACAGAGCATCATATATATACTGGGCATAACCCTGACTGTTTAACAACCTTCTAGGGGTACTTAGCATAATGCTGACGCTTAGCAAACCCCTAGAGCACCAAGCAAGCATAAGCATAAGCATAATGCTGACGCTTGAACATTGTGTTTCCCGTATTATAGTTTTGTGTACGGGCCATTCTGCTACTAGCCGTAATACAGGAGACAATAAACGTCTATTCTACTATCACAGTATCACGTGTGTCAAACATTACGGTGCATTTTTGTATCGTAACGGTTACATTCGTAAGCGTAGGTATTTACTTAAACTTATAGTCGATAGAGTTCACTACATACATATGTAAATTAGTATACTCCACGGTCTCCACGGGTGTTTACACATACTCGCATGATATTAGTAGGTAACTTTGAATCCCTGAGAAGTTGGTAGCAAATATTACCCAATGAGCCACTCTTGCTTTTATCTGGTACTAACGGCAGGTGGGATAATGTTTTTCAACTATCTTCCGACTGTGAACATTGACTTGTGGATAAAAACCGGTAATTAAAAACATCTTCTTAAAAAGATCTTTTTCTATTTCTTAAAGGCCGATGTTTCTACTTGCCCTCTAACTCGTCAACACATTCACCCCTTGGTGTATTTGATAAGATATCTCAGCTTCGAATTCTAAACCCTCTCGGCTGTGTGCCAAATAAGTAGGTTATCTCCTCATTTCGACACTTAGCTGGATATACTTCAGCTTAAATATTCATGTTTTCTAAAACATACCCTGCTAGCAAACTTTAGGCGTCTATGTGCAATGTCACGAGCACCAATATGTGTCTACTTGTCTAAATTTCAAAGCGATTTCCTCGCGGGATAACGATTGCAACGTTAAGAAAAGGCCTCTTTCATAATAATCATTATCCACCGAGCCTTAGCCTGACTATGTTGGGGTCTGCTTCCAGTCTATGCGGATGCAGCTGAACTGAATAAGTATTTTTCTTAGAGCGACAGTTTATCTGACCTCCACAACCCAGGTGTAACCTGTTTCTTAGTAGTATGGGTTTATTGATATTGAGATCAAGCTTCTTACACGGAATGAAACAATGCATAAAAACAATATAACCTTTTGTTTGTACATACTTAAGTACAGACGCCAGCACATCTAGCTACCCGCAACTGTCAAATTTTCCCCCTTTACGATTTATCGCTCGAGTAACAAAGGAAGGTTTCTTTTTATATGCTCCTTCGTGGCAAACAAACTGAAATAAAATTATCAGTCTAATAATGCCAATTACTCGAAAATTTTAGTATCCTGCGGTCCTGCCAGGGATAAGTTACGTAAGATTCTTTTGACAGCTTCTAGCTTTGACAGTTACACGAACTTGAGGCACCCTTGGATCGTCGGGCCCTGGGCGTGTGCCCAGTGCGCCCAGTGGAAAAGATGGCGATACAATATTTTATACTACTCTGTATGTCCTGAAACC
Source organism: Eugnorisma glareosa (assembly GCA_947578425.1). Lineage (NCBI taxonomy): Eukaryota > Metazoa > Arthropoda > Insecta > Lepidoptera > Noctuidae > Eugnorisma > Eugnorisma glareosa. The sequence goes on along the minus strand of OX387966.1, from coordinate 19,580,618 downwards.
AAGGACATACAGAGAAGAGAGGACATATCGGAAGCATAGAGAGAGTCTAAAATAGCCGGAACTCGCGATGTTCAAACTTAACGCGTAGGAGACGCTCCGTCTACATATTCCGTTGTTGGGCGAAGTAAACAGTCACCTTGATTAAGTCCGAATGTCAAGCGGTCAACCCGCTGCCATGCATACGTTTAACATAATGCATAACACTAGCTAGGTGCTAGCTAAATCGGAAGAAGCGACTGAGTTCTGAAAGTAACAACTTTACTATGATGGGTTTCTAATGTATAATAACTAACCGATCATTATCACCTTGCGGTTCTCACACTCACAGTTGGCACCAGTGGCTGAGCGATTGGCAGCTGCGCCAGCTGCATTACGTGTCGCTTGTTCGATTCTCACATGAAATAAATATGTGTAGTTAGTACGGCTGTCAAGGTCACTATGTTCAAGATGTCACAGCACCGAAAATCGGCTAAACCAATCTATTAGAACTCTCCATAAGCACCACTATATCCAGGTACACCGAGATTCCTCCACGTTACTCTGTTGATCGAGGTTGAACTATCATACTTATTTCATAAAGCTGAAACTCAGAAATCGCGAGCTTGAGAACCCAGGTTTTTAGGACGACGTGAAGCACAGAATAATCAAGCTGAAGTGACAATGGGCCAGCCAAAGTAAACGGTAGAATCGATGACCGTTGGAATAGATTAATGTTCTTGATTGGAGACCGCGAATGGGCAAACATAGGGTAGCACCAGTATCAGTAGGACGTCCTCAGCCCAACGATTTTCGTAAGGTGCATGTCCTTAAGAATAGAATATTTATTCTTCTTAGCGTGTCGATGTCAATTTAAATTGAGCCAGCGCTTAATTTGGCGACGAGTTTAGCATTTGCAGTAGCGTCTATATGCTCCTGTAATGTGCAAATAACAGGACAGGCAAGACACGATATCAAGTGTCCCATCGTTGTGGGGCAGCATCACTATTAATTTATTACTGTAGTCGTTGGGTAAAGTAGTAGTCATTTTAGTACTCATTAGTTTAACTATCCATGTTTTAGATGAGTGGCACTTGGTACGAGGTGGAGAGATCGTTCTACCTGGTGGAGATCACGGCAAGCTGCACTGAGCTCAGCGTAGCGCTCAACGAGCGGGGTTACCTGCTCATCACTATCAATACAGTTAACAAATGGTAAGTCATATACATATGGCACTTATGGCGGTGCTACCGTTAGCCTGACAGCCCAAAGGGTCCTCGATCTTTCCTTGTTGCCATCTACCCTTATGTACCTGTCCCAATAGACTCGAGGTCGCAAGCCCGACTCATGCTCAGTGGACTGGGATCCCGGGTCGGCCAAAGTAGTAGTAGAAGGTGTTTACATTAGGAATTTGTCAGTAACGGCCCGTAGTTTGGAACTTGGTAGTGTTTCACCCCGGTGCCTCAGAAAGTACCTACGTTAAGCCGTTGGTCCTGCGCCGGATCTCTCTCCGGTCTTAACGGATTGCCGGTTCGCACGGGGCTATAACTTGAGACACCTAGATGAATGCTCAAATAAAAGTACAGTCGCGAGCACAACCATAAATTTGACAGTTTGTAGTAACTTGATGCGCTAGCGACTGTACACTATTTCATTTTCAACGCTCAGCTCAGTGCTATTTACGTAGACGAGCCTTTAAAGGATCTTATTTCTACCTGTAACTATATCTACCAATGACTATCCTAAAAAATCCTCTCCAGGACGGAGAGCCCATCAACGACGTACGGCATCGGTATCCCGAGCCACAACGCGTCCTCCATCTTCCGCTACAAGCTCAACAACCGCGTGCCCTACATCATCGGACGGCTGCTGCCTGGCGCCGGCGTCTACCACGTGCTGTTCACGGACTACGAGCAGTTCGCTATCGTGTGGTCTTGTACCAGCGTCAGTATTGCGCACTCAGGTACGTTTGATCAGTAGTACCTTACGACTGTCAAGTTACCGTTTGTGTGAATATCGTTAACATATTCACAAACTCGATTTTGGGCCAAACTAGTTTGTCCAGTTTATTTACTGGTTTTTAGGGTCAGGATATTCTGCCGCCATGGGATCTGGAGGCTATAGTCCTCGCGCGCCTACACGAATGGCGCGTGGAGGCACTACGCCGGGGGTAACTCCGCTGCCGCGGCAAATTGTCGCTCAGCGGACAGACCTCCGGCGCGATCTCATGGCGACATGGAGAGAACGACTGTCGCAACCCCGTGCAGGGCACGCCACAATAGTGGCGATAAGTCCCCTCTTTGAGGAGTGGCTAGAGAGGCGCCACGGCGCCCTCACCTTCCGCCTGACGCAGGTCCTCACCGGACACGGTTGTTTCGGGAGGTTCCTGCACCGAATCGGGCAGGGAGGAAACGCCCGGGTGCTACCATTGTGAGGATCGACCGGAGGACACGGTGGAGCACACGGTGGAGATCTGCCCCGCGTGGGCGGAGCACCGCCGTGTCCTCGTAGCGGCGATCGGCGGCGGCGACCTCTCGCTTCCGGCCTTGGTTCAATCCATGGTCCGGAGCGAGACTGAATGGGACGCCGTCACCTCCTTCTGCGAAGCAGTCATGCTAGCGAAGGAGGTGGCGGAACGTGAGAGGGAGAGAACCTCACGTCCCAGCCGCCGCGGGAGACGCACCGGGCGTCGGCCACCGTAGGCGCGGGCCTGTGGACGGTGAGCTATGGGCTAGCTCGCCGTCCGTCCGTCTTATGACGACAGGCCGTGTCGACGGCGCGTTCGTGTTCCACGCGCGCCTCAAGGAGAGTCAGCAAACAGGGAGGGGTCCGTAAGGACCGACGCCTGCCAGGGTTGCGGGACTGTTCGAAAGAGATACCGCGGCCCTGGAACACAAAGGGCAAAGGAAGGAACATGGATGGGTTTTAGTCAGTAAAAGTCTGACACTCCCTCCTGCTCAGCCCAGAGCGGGAGGGGTTATTTGATGATTTCCCATCGGTAACAAAAAAAAAAAAAGGGTCAGGATATTCTAACCCAAACAAAGCAATTACACTGCGACCAACTTGGATGTAGCGCTTGCCGGTCGCTACCGCGGTACCTCAACAAATCTACGACCCCGACGGCGACGCACCACCGTACGTGACGACTAGGACAAAGCGACTCAGACAACTCCACTCCTTTAATTCAATTCAATTTATTTAATTCAGACACAACGATCCATCATTTTGTTAGTATAACAATAAAGAGAAATACACAACACACAATATACTATTCCAACTAAATTTTACATCAAAATAACTAATAAAACTTAAAATTAATACAATACTTTCCATGTCTGTGCTGGGCGTCCTTGTTTAAACATTAACAAGGACGCCCAGTATGTACCTGCAAGCTTACGAGCAGGAACGGCTTGCGGTAAGGTAGTCGAATAAAGAAAAACCCCGGCAGGCGGGGCCACTATTTCTGTGTGTAGGGTTTATAGGGCCCGTGTTTACGTATTCCATCCGACCATAGTCTCCAAGCTCCTAGTTGGCTCTTTATGTAATCGAATTTTAGGGATCGGTTGAGGTATCCCTGAGTAAGAGTAGCCATGGGGCCCCCATGATGGGGGGTTGAGCTGAAAGTTTCGAATTCGAATAAGTAATTATCCTGACATCAATTCAAATACTCGTATTGCTAGCTTGAGATTTACGTTCTCCTCCGATAGGGGGCTATTATCCACTGCTAACGTGAAATAATCATGTTCACAGATCACATCTGGGTGCTGGGGCGGCGGCGCGAGATCGAGGCGCCGGTGCGTGCTCAGATCTACGCCATCATGGAGGAGCTGCGTCTGGACCCCGATCGCCTCATCATTTCTAAGAACAACAACTGTACCAACATCGCTGATAATAAAGTTTAGATTTATAACTCATCTTTTATTACTAGTAATTATATTAATAAGATATCGTATATTTGCATTCAGTTCTAATTAATTACGGCCGGTTGTCACAGCCAATCCAAGATCAAGTATGCCTTATGCCTTCCCTAAAATAAAATCGGAAATAGATAAGTAACCCGACTAAAACTATTCTCAACCTAATTTCAACTTCGTCAAAGTTAATTTTCGTTTAGCAGTGACAACTGGCAACTGCGGTACGCTGCGGCTTGCCTGATGTGTGCTGGCCCATAGGTGGACACTGTGGACAGGTTATTTATGTCTTACACTTCTGTCTGTTTCTGGAAAGTCACGCGTGTCTTCCCAAAGGGGAAAGCAGAGCTGTTTGGTGCACCAACATTTTTGGAAGTCGTACCCCACGCTCGGCCGGCAGTCGCGATTACAGCCACGGTAGAAGATAGTGTAGATTGACTGCTTCGAGTTACAAACGGATAGGTGGCACCACGTTTCATATTGTTTTTGATATTGTTGTTACCAGTAATTCAGGGAATGTTAAGTAACAAATAAAAATACAGATCCATCATCACACTTTCTATTTTTTTGGAAAAATATGTTATATTTACAGTAAAGTTTAATATGTATAGTAAAAAACTTATGAGAAGTTCAATAACGATTCAATATGAAATAATCATCATCCACTGGGAATTTATCACGATGGGACATAATTATGGCTGATGGAACTTAGGCTCTGTTCAATGACAAACAATATTTTTTATTCAGATATTTCAATAGAAAAAATCTTACAAGTTCATTAAAAAAACATAATACGAAATTGTTTAGAATATATTTTAAGATAGACAATCTAATCTAAGTTGTATCTGAACAGAGCCCGCAGTGATGATAAGTATTTGTAAGAATGTAAAACGAGAAGAGACAAATTGTGCTATAAAACTAAGTGCCTTCAGAATGTAGAAGTAAATTCTTAAAGTATATAAAAAACAAAAATTAGAGTTTGAAGTTATCTGTAACAACATAAATCTATTTTTTTGGCCAAATTATTCTTTAATATATAAATAGAGTGAAACAGTTTGGTTATCATATTTGGCATAGTAATGAAACAGTATATTACATTGCAACATTTAACAGACATAGTATCAATATTACTATCACAACTAGTTATTGCTGACACTGCTTTTTATTATTATTTTATTATAAAGATCAAGTCCTATTATAGTATTGAAATGACTATGAAGATCAGATGGCATATTATAATAATTTTACAGTCTTTAACTATTGCTATAGAAAGACCATTATTTAAGGCAAGATCTATCTAGATTCACTATGTTTGTTACTATCTGTAACCTTAGGCCTTATGCAACACGAAAATATAATTAATAAAAACAACAATATGCTGCAATCTTCAACATTATTTGTGCAAAACAAAAATAAAGTGCATATAAAAACAATATAGCAATAAATTAATTTGAACAATCCTTTTTTTAAGTACTGAAACAACAGACTACGAATCTTGTCTAGACAGCCGGAATCCTTATCAGTTACAAACCGACACCATACCATAAAAAAGTATCTTTTCAATACACAACACACATACATTGAAAACTCTGTGAACACATTATAAATTGCTATGAGGTCACAAGCAGTCTGTGGAAAGTATTACCAAGTCTAAAATTCATGCATTACAATTATTTTCTCCACTGCCAACTCAGGTCCTCACTTCCTTCAATTTGAGGCACTCCAAATCGCGATTTCTGTAGTCATACTGTGAATGTGAAGACACGCTGTCTGCAGGGCTGTCACACAGATTGTCAGGCAGCACAGGCCCAGTGCTGCTAGGGTTCTGTGGGGCCTGTTTATTGTTCTGCACAGCATACTGGTGCATCCAGAGCTGTTTCTCTTCCACCTCTCTGCTCACCACAACAAACAATTCTTTTTCTTTGCTATCCAGCTGCTCTTTTAGGTATGCTATTAGATCACTGCTCTGAAAAGTTGAAAGGAATATAAGCATAAGCATAATCAGCCTATAATGTTCCCACTGCTGGGACACACGGCTGGCTCTCTACGAGAGATAATGGGCTATAATCCACAATGAGGCCCAGTGCAGGTTGAAAGGAATAATTTAATAAAATTTATACCATTTGTCCATCGGTTTCAATGATTAGATTTGACTTTTAATATAATATTTACATAATAAGACACAATAATTAACAAATGTTAAGTATTACCCTTCCTATTAACTGTGGCACTTCAAGCTTGGAGTCCAGGTTGTAGAAGTTGCCCTGTATCTGCCGGATGGTGATCCAGTGCCGGCGCCGCAGTGGCAGCATCACAAACCCCAGCTTGTAGTCCGATGGCACGTTCAGGATGAAGCCACAGATGTTTGACAAGTCCAAACAACCGGGGTCCCTGAAACATTATAAGCGTTTTGTTTTCAGTTTTCCATAATTTGGTTCTGCAAGTACAATGGAGTACACTTTAATTATGGTCTCAAGCTTGGAACAAGAGCCTAATTTGTTTTAAATATGACTGGCCCCACAGATTCATAGCTAAAAGTACCAAGTTACTTAACTATACTCACTTCCTCTTATCAAACCAGACAGCTTCACAGCCTTTTTTCTGTAAAGCTGCCATTATCACATTGATATCATAGTTGCCCAGCCCCAACATGGAGCGATGCGGGTTGATCCACACGTTTGGTGATAGCCTGCTGCATATTGCATCTAACTCTGCCTTCGAATACGTACCCCGCGTCTGGAAACAAGGCAATCTCAATTAAAAGACCAACAGCATAAATAAACTTAACAAAGTTTGACTTTGAAGTGTTGAACAATAGAGCGCTTCACGGCCAAACCTGACGTGTTACAGTAGCACTCATTACAAATTCAATAATTACCTGGAATAAATTGTTAAGCGCGTGTAAAGCGCATAACTCTTTAACCTGTTTTTCATGATAAATTGTTTGTTTCGAACTCATCGCGTTCACGTCCCATTCAAAGAGTTTCTTCTGAACTAAGCCTCATGATCATCGTACCCCAAATTCTTAATTATTTTTATGCAGGAATTTAAATAGTTATCTCTATAGTCCATAGAACAATAGGGTTTTTGTAATAATTTAATCGCTGTAATTTAACACAACTTGACAATTTTCTTTGACAACATTTTTGACAGGTGACAGCTGCTGTCTATTCGATAGAGTTGGGATAGATAACGCAAAAGATAGAATTAGTTAATTTTTTAGTATACTAGTTTATAGTTTTCAATCTTGGCTCGGCATAGAAGCGGGGAGATAAGTATGTACATACACCCCAAACTCCAGTTTTTTGAGCCCAAGGCAATAAAATGGAGTGACTAAGTGGGCCAGAGTTATAGTAAAAAAAAACAACCCGTAACTACGAGTGCGAGAATAACAGTCGGTATCGGGTTGGTCAAGTATTATTTACAATGGCCTACTAAAAAAAATGCTGCTTACTGACGACTAGGAAGCATGGTCTTAGACCTTAGCCTGTTCCGACAGAAACTAACTTATTTATAAAAAAAAATGGCGGGAAATGTTTTTCCTTTTGATTTTGACATTTGACACGGGCAAAAGTTGAAAGAAATTGAATTTTGTCTAAAATAAACATTAAATTTATTCAAACAGGCTGGCACACGAAGTTATGTTTGAAACAGATCAAGTAGAAGGTTTACTCCCTGAAGATGAGCATGATAATAACTTATCTACTACTAATAAATCTTCAGTGCATCAGTACAAACTTTCTCTGTCAAGGTACATATTAGATAGATTTTCATTTTCTCGCTCATACTTTGAATTAATCAAAACAATTTGTAAACTCTGTATGACCATTATTGTCTCTTAGATCGTCAAATGTTGCATCTTCTATATTGTTGAACGACTGTTGGAACACAAATCAAGAGTTGTTAAGCGATGAGGCAGTAAATCATATTTTACACTCAACCAATGCTCTCCTGCAAAATGCTGACACAAGCCAAATGAATACATGGAAAAGTTCTTTGAAGTAAGTATTACTATCTTATACAGACTTCATCATTTCAGCCCGGAATCACCCACTGTTGGATTCCTTCCTTTCTTCTGCCATCTTAAGACGACCCACTGACCTATTTTTCTCCTGTACTCTTCTGTACGACGGGACATATTCTGTATGTGTCCCAGCATACAGAATGCTTACTCCAATTCTAAAGTAAATAATTTAGAAATTTTATGTTTACAGCAAATTTGATGCAGAATGTTTCCTTGAACAGGCACTGTCAGCTTGCAATCAATGTAATTCCAGCACGAAACATGGCTTTAATGAGTTTCAGAAAAACAAATGCATGTGTAACTTAGGCTTGACTGATACAACTGATAAAACTCCTAAACAAGTCATAGAGACTAAAAGCAGTTCATATTTTGTGAAGAATTTGAATTCAGAAAATTCAAGTCAGGAGACAAAATCTGGGGATGATCAGGATCAAGTTTTTAAGCATAGGTTTGGTCGACCAAAGCATATTAGCAAGAATGTCAACCAGCCAGTTATATCAAGTACTCTCAAAGCTGAGGAAGTTGACTTTGAAAAGGAAGAAGAAGAGAACAAAGCTCACAAGAGCAATGTGGCCAAGATCATGTTTAAGACAGCCAAGGAAGCATTGCTAGCTTCTAACCCTGCCGCTAAAAGAACATTGGGGACATCAAGGAAAGCTCAGGCTAAGTTTGTGTCTCCTATGCTTGGAGCCCAGTAAGTCAATATTTTCTAAAATGGTCATAATATTTATTGATTGTATTTTTCGCTTTGAAAATATTCAAATGAATATATCTCTTCCAGGGACAAACAGGAGACTGCTGAGCCAGAAGTCACAGATGAGCGGCTCAAACATATTGATCCTAAAATGATTGAATTAATTGAAAGTGAAATTATTGATAAGGGAACACCTATAGGTAAGAAAATAAAAATAAATCACTGTAGTAACATGCTTTATCAATATCACAGTTATGTGTTTTTGAAGTTACACTTAGACCTTATTTATGATTTCATAAAAAAAAACAACTTTTCCTTATTAGCTGGCTAGTTTAGTTAGGTATCCAAACTTATTATTTCCTTGTAACCCATAGCAAAACTGTGGTTTTACGAAAAATACACTGCATTGTTAAATATTGTTTCAGGTTGGGATGATATAGCCGGTCTACACCACGCCAAGTCAACTATACAAGAGGCAGTAGTGTGGCCGCTGCTCCGACCTGACATTTTCACAGGATTGCGGAGGCCACCCAAAGGAATCCTCTTGTTTGGACCACCTGGCACTGGGAAGACATTAATTGGTAATATATCTTTATTTTTAATTTCACTCTTTCACATTGGCTCTAGTGGCGCATTGTTGGAGTCCAAGTGAACAATCATACAAGCAAAGGTGGGCGTAACATACACCCCACATTAGGAGACTGTCGCCCAAAAGGTTTAGAGCGAGAGTCTTCTTTTGTATGAAGTACTATTTTTTTATGATGTTTAAAACAAATATTAGTGATGCTCAAAATAATTATAGAAAGCTAAGTTTAAATTAAATTACTGCTTAGACTTGGTATACAGTAGATGATAATGGAATTATCTACAGTATTTTTTTGTGCCTGCTTCTTTCACATTACGCGAGCCCCAAAATTTTGCTAAAGTAATATAGTAATAATAATGTGTATAGAATAGTAATTAATTAAATTATTTGAAATGTTTGATGTTCGACCAGCCACGCATACGTGACCTACCGCGACCCCGTTCTCTCGGCACCAGTCCTGTACTATTTTGGTCCATAGTTTGTCCAAGTATTGCATGTATGTTGTAGGTAAATGTGTGGCGGCGCAGTGCAACGCGACGTTTTTCAGCATATCGGCGTCGTCGCTCACGTCCAAGTGGATCGGCGACGGAGAGAAGATGGTGCGCGCGCTCTTCGCCGTCGCACGGTGTCACCAGCCCGCTGTAACTATCTAAATTCTCAATTCTATCATCACGAAAATGCCCTAATTCTCAAGTTTTTTAAAATCTTTCTTAAGCTGCAATATCCAGCTCGTATCTGAACGTTTTATCAAGCTCCCGCTATGCAAGCAAGTTCTAGCTTCTAGCTTGAAGTTGCGTTCTTGAAGGTTCTTGTGCCTATGGCTTCAAGCTATGCTGAAACATTGTCAGACAGTGCTTAACAAATGATATGCCACTTCTCTATATTTCACTCCATTTGTTGGAGCGTTGATCCGTTGCGTAGGGACAGACAGCGGGAAGCGACTTTGTTTTATACTATGTAGAGATTAATACTTATATCACTACATAGTATAAAACAAAGTCGCTTGCCGCTGTCTGTCCCTATGCCACGGATTTCGATGCGGTTTTTATTAATAAATACCTAGAGTGATGCAAGAGGAAGGTTTAAATGTAAAACATGCACCCGTGCGAAGCCGGGGCGGGTCGCTTGTTGATGTTAAATAATGTTTCAGGTAATATTCATAGATGAGATAGACTCTCTGCTGACCCAACGGAGCGATACTGAGCATGAAGCTACCAGAAGGATCAAGACAGAATTCTTGGTGCAGTTCGATGGCGCAGCTACCGGTAAAATGATACGTTATACTAGATTATTATTTTATCGAAAACACTATCTATGAAATCAGACAAGATTTCTCAAGAGATTTCTTGTTTGATATCATCGATCGCGTTGTCGATAAAACATTTAGATTCTGTCCATAGGTAGGCTTTGCCTAAGAATCACCACAACAAGTGTTCTGGTGTTACGTGGATTCAATCTGATCTAGCCTTTATGTTCCCACTGCAGGGCAAAGATCCTCCCTTCTCTGAATTATTTCAATAACGGAACGAACGTCATCGCTCTCGGCTTCCTTAAGGGTCATTTTACACCTATTATTATTATGTTTCAGCTGAAGAAGATCGCCTGTTGATAGTAGGCGCGACCAACCGTCCTCACGAGTTGGACGAGGCAGCGCGCAGGCGTCTGGTCAAACGTCTGTACATACCACTACCTGATGCTGAAGTGAGTATATTATGATTCTGTAATAGGATTTACTTTCACATTACTGTCGGTACATTAATGTGTGTACAATCGTCGTATATGGTCGCGATCCTCAGCAATGAGCCTAGGGAACGACGCGATGTAGAAAAATAAGAATTTACCATGTAAATCTTGGTTAATTTTAACCAACTTCAAAAAAGAAAGAGGTACTCTACAAGGTTAAATTAAATTGGCCAGCGATACACTGTATACGTATTTAGAGTCAATTTTTATTTCTCTGATGTTTGCGAGTCAATTTTGCTATTCATTTGATTTGAATCAAGTCCTTCACGACTATCTACTATACTTTACTAGTATAGTAAACATAATCTTCGTTCTTAGAATATTTTTCCTACTTTCACCAACACTTGTCTTGCAGGCTCGGAACCAAATAATAACCAATCTTCTGGCGAACGAGAACAACGATTTGACACCGCTACACATATCAGAGGTCGCGAACCTGACGGATGGCTACTCCGGCGCAGATATGAAGTCTCTCTGCTCGGAGGCCGCCATGGGGCCCATACGCTCCGTTCCGCTATCGCAAATAGTCAGCATTGATAGGAATAAGGTACTTTATAGAATTAATACTATAGCTTGGGACCTTAACGATGCATACCCATTGGCGAAAGATTCACATACAGATAAAATCCCCATTTTTCTCCCTTTCTCTTAATTGAAATCTTTTATCTCATCCATCATACAAGTATCTTGTGAATTTTTCGCCAGTAACAGAAACAGTGCATGAATTTTCAGACATGTAGGACTGAAGGTACACTTTTCAAGCAATTATATAATCGTGGACAATGATAAAGATCATAATTGATTGTCCTAATATTATAACTGTGACAATTTTATATTTTAAAAATGATTTTAGGTGCGCCCCGTTTGTAGACAAGATTTTGTGAATGCCTTACAAAGAGTGAGACCAAGCGTGTCGCAAGATGACCTAGGACAATATGTGAGATGGAATACAACCTATGGCCAAGGATTTTAATAAATTATTATTTTCATACTAAGTGCTTTATTTCATTGAAAACCTAACTTGTGCTAGACAATACCTCCCTATACTTCCTGTGGACTCTGCAGGGCTATTGCGTATCACTGTTGACAATTCATATTGATCATGACTTGGCGAGTTTTGATATATAATAACAGTTCTGCACGGGTAGCGTCAGTTGAAACCAATAAGAATGATCATTGAATATCAAAACTCGCAAAGTGATGGTCACAATAGTTCATTGTGACCATCACTTTGCAACAGAGATACGCAATAGCCCTGCTGATCCTATGCAGTCAATAGTCCAACATGGCTCTATGGACATGGGGGAAAAAGAGCTAAATGAAATCATGGTGCTTTCCTGCCGGACATCAAATTAGTCATTCAAGAGAAACAAGTCTGACGGATAAAGTTTATTTCTGTTTACCAAAGAATTCAAGAAAACATTGCATTTGCAGTGAGGACCCTGTGGCTTTCTTTCGTAAATCTATGCCCGAGACTACGAGTAAAAAATACTGATTCTGTGGTATCTGTCTGTCACGATGAAAGTGACGTGCCAGTACTATTGTCAATGTCAACAATCAGCTGTGCAGTGTTTTGGCGCGTACATACTCAAATTAGTAAAAACGTATGTATAAATGAATAATAATCATAAAAAAACATTCGAACGGCTTTTATAGAAATGACTTAATCAATTAAATAAACAATTTGCTATAAAATACAATAAAGTAAAATCAAAATGGAGCAAGAAAATCGTGTTGTTGTGCTGATAGACATGGACTGTTTTTATTGCCAAGTTGAAGAGAAACTGAACCCAGAATTAAGAGGAAAACCTATTGCTGTAGTGCAATACAACCCTTGGAAGGGCGGAGGGTAAGTGACTTGCAAAAACTAGGTAAAACAATTCGATTATATATTCGAACTTGTCTAGACTTGTCCATAAATGTTGTACAATTATTCTATTCTTATTGCCAATAATTTCTAGGATCATAGCCGTAAACTACGTCGCTAGAGCTCAAGGCGTTGGCCGCCATATGAGAGGAGATGAGGCTAAAGAGAAATGTCCTGATATAGAGCTACCTTCAGTGCCGTGTCTCAGGGGCAAAGCTGACATTTCCAAGTAAGTACTTAGTTTGATCAGTAACCAATACTTCTACAGTTTGTTGGTGTTCTGGGTCTATAAACTTGCACTACACCTCATGGTTCTTTGCCTTTTGCTTGACACATTAGCTGTCCCTCAAGGTCAACAAAACAAATACCTGTAAAACCAGTTTTATAAACAACCACCACATTTTATCTTTTAACTCAAGTTTGATTTATATTATTACTGGCCTGCATAGTTGATTAATAAAATATAAAATAAAAAGCATATAAATCTAATTATAAATGAATATAAAAAAAATCATAAAGTTCTGATAATATTTTGTATTTTCAGGTATAGGGAAGCTGGTAAAGAAGTAGCAAGAGTGCTGCAAAGGTTCACACCACTCCTGGAGAGGGCTTCCATTGATGAAGCCTATCTGGACATCACTGCTCCTGTTAGTAACTTAGAAAATCTTGGAATTTACATAACAGTTAACTTACTATTTCTTTTTCAAAATTCTATACAGCTATATAAACAAAACTACAAATATAATGCTATAGGTAATTAATCACCATAGCAGTTGAAACTTTCTTATATTGCACAACTTTTGACTGCTTTATTTAAAAATGTGTATCTTATTTGGCAGTATAAATACTTTTTCATTCTTTTGTCTCCCAGGTGCAAGAAAGACTCAAGACTCTCAATGTGAACACGGTTCACACAGACATGATGCCCAACACCTTTGCCCTGGGTTATGACTGTGTGGATGAGTTCCTTGCAGATGTACATACATGTGGCATTGAGAACATTGAGTTTGACTATGAGCATGCCAAGCGGTTGCTTGTAGGTGCTGTCATAGTCAGTGAGATAAGGGCTGCTGTTTATGAAGAAACTGGTAAGGATACTTTGTCAAAAATGATCGAATTCACCTTCTTTAACACCAGATTGCATAACGGTTCATACTATCACTGCATTCCCACTGGACAATCTATCACAGGGAACAAGTTGATTTCTCATCCTTTTTTTGTTAGTTGAAATCTTTCATCTCATCAGACAACATATTTGTATGTGAACGGTTCACCAGTGTGATTCACAGCTGATCATTGGTGTTGTTGTTGGTTTGCAGGATACCGATGTTCAGCTGGCATAGCTCATAACAAAATATTGTCTAAGCTGGTGTGTGGCATGAATAAGCCTAACAAACAGACAGTTCTACCCAAACATTGTATTGATTTACTGTACAGGTATGTTTCTTAGGGTACAAGTCAGTCTTATATATTATGTGAAACATAACTATGTTCTCAGTAATCTTTCTAAAATCAGTCAAAACAGATTGTCTTTACTTAAATTTCTTTGAATTTCAGCACCCTACCTTTGAAAAAGGTAAAGCACCTTGGTGGAAAGTTTGGGTATACAGTTTGTGAAACTTTAAAAATCCATAAAATGGGTGAGCTTCAGAAGTTCACTGAAAAAGACCTACAGGCAAGATTTGATGAAAAAAATGGGTAAGCATGCTGGAGGTTTTATTCCTGTTTACTATTTCTTTCTTTTGATAAAATATGGTATTTTAATTTTTATAGAACATGGCTATACAATATCGCGCGTGGAATCGACTTGGAACCAGTACAAGCAAGATTCAACCCCAAGAGCATTGGTTGCTGCAAACAATTCCGAGGCAAGGCTGCTCTCCTTGACTTAGAGAGCGTTCGAAAGTGGCTCAAAGACCTCGGCGACGAAATAGACGACAGACTTGATCAGGACGCATTAGAAAATAACAGAACGCCGAAGCAAATGGTCCTCAGTTACTCTTCGCAGCTTCCAGATGGGCGAGATTCAAGCAGTTCTCGTTCCTATAATTTTGTAGCTGATGACGAACTTTGCGCCGATTTTTTTTCAAGTAAAGCTTTGGAGCTTCTCTTAGAAAGTTCCGAAGGAGTCAAGAGTAAAGGTACATTTTACATGATTGTACCAAGTGCTGATTGTTTGGTTTGTATTATTTTTATTTACGTCCTGGAATCAATTTCTTTTCCAGAAGGTGAAGGCAACAGGCGACTGAAAGCTCCAATCAAATTCCTAGGGATAAGTGTTGGAAAGTTTGAAGATCATACAGAAGTGAAGAAAACTAAGAAAATATTGGACTATTTTTGTGCTGGATCGTCTAAAGATGCGACAGATCAACCTAAAGACAGCACGAATCAAGAAAAAGTTACAAGTGAACAAGCTGTTGTGAAGAATAAAAATACCACAAAGCATGAAGGCAAAGACTACATCATGCAAAAATTCTTTCAAGTGACTGAAAAACCTCAAATGGACCAAATTCAATCTATACCCAAGCAAACTCAAATTCCAAGCGATAAAACAAACAACCCAGTTATTCTTGAATCTAGTTTAGATAAGCAGGAGTCATTTTTTGCAAAAATATTGAACCAAAATAAGAAGGATCCCAGTTTGAATAGAATACAAGACTTAGAATTAGATGTCGAGAAAATACGGACTACTACGCCCGTTTGTGATGTGGTCGCGTATGGGGAAGATAGCAATGAAACATATTACTCAGGATCAACAATTGTTGATGAAATAAACAACAGCGTCGCACTGTTCGAAGAAGATCCCCAGGATGTTGCTCGTGTTACAAGTATAAGAGAGTTACTGAGCAGTTCTAGAATACTACAGGAAGACAATGATTCAGAACCAGAACAAAATATTGATGCAGTAGCACCTATGGGTGCTCAGAACGAGAATGAACCAATACGGGTTGAAACTTTTATTTGTCCTGAATGTAAGAAATCAATACCAATGGATGAAGTCGCCGAACATTCAGATTACCATCTCGCATTGCAGTTGAGAGATGAGGAAAGGCAACAGGTTCGCAAAGAAATAAAAGAAAAAAATAATAGCATAAAAAGTAAACAGCATCAAGAAACAAAGAAAAAGCAGCAACCAGAAGAACAAAACAACTCAAGAAATGATAAATCTTCCATTGCAAGCTTTCTAGTAAAAATCGACGAAAATGTTTCAACCGAGACTTGTTCAGAATGTGGTAAAAAAGTTCCCCTGGATAGATTTGGCGAGCATTTAGATTTCCATGAAGCACAGAAGCTAAACAGAGAACTAAATAAGAAAACGAATCCAACGTTTACTGGAAGTAATGTAAAAAGAAAACGAAAGTCGAATTCCCCAGTGAAGAATAAAATGCCGTGTCGACCTATTGACTCTTTCTTTAGATAATGTAATGACTTATGATATTAAATGGAATGGAAACACAGTTTTGTTGTTTGAAAGGTGTATATTATAGTGTTAAAAAGATTTACACAGCGTAGATCTCATTCTGGAGCTTCCTCCAGGCGTCAAGGGGTCCGTGCTCGGGGCGGTACTTGACATTGCAGCCGTCGTAGGCGAGTCGGCCATCGTCACGCAGGCCCTCGTACTCTTCACGCTCGTACTTAGTGAAGCCCCATTTCTTAGAGACGTAGATCTGAAATTATACATGGTGTAAATTAGAACACAGATAAAGTTTTAGTTGCTAAATGTTTTTTTCTGCTCCTATGTTATCACAATATAGGGTCTGTTAACCTCTTCCTCCAGTTATAGTCTATGCTTTTAAATAAAAAGATTCCTCATTCTGCACCTTGTCCTCAAAAGAGTGTATAAACCATGAGAGCCCAGTGTGTTGCTGGGTGTTGCAAGCGCAACTGCTGAGCTGCTGCCTGAGGTCCTGGATTCGATTCCCAGGTTAGGCAAAGGGTTATTGGGTTTTTCCATCAGGAATTTCTCAGAGCCTGGAAATACTTCTACAAAAAAAGTTAGTGAATATGATAATAAACCCATGCATACCTTCTGGCGACCGGGGAACTTGAACTTCGCACGACGCAAAGCCTCGATGACCTGAGCCTTCCAACGGTCACTGGAGCGCACGGACATGATTGGCTGTCCGATGCGCACGCGCGCTACGGTACCTTGCGGCTTGCCGAAAGCGCCTCTCATCCCGGTCTGGAGCCTGACGAGAGGAAAGATTTTATTTAGTTGCTTGAGTTACATAAAAAAAAGGAGAAAATAAAGGCATACCTGACAGGTAGTTTAGAGATCTTTTCTTAGATGTCATAGTCACTACAAGAATTTATTAAAATGCTGATAAGTTTGCATTACAGTAAAAAAATAATATTATATAATGTTTATTCATCTTGCTTTGACAATTATCATAGACAATTTGTTTTGCAAGTCACTTTTAGGATTAGTGCTATGACCTATGAGTCACTACAGGATAACATGACAGGACAATATTATTGCTGAGTTTGCCTAACACGATATTGTGCAACCATTACAAACATTTTTGTTTATCTCTGTTTACGGATGACAATCAAGTTTTAACATGGCTTTTATCTAGTGCTTATGATAGGAACGTCTCTTTTGTAGAATAGCAATATCAAACATTTTATGCCAAAATAGAATGTGTAAATCAGTATCATTATTTTTGCAGTAGGATAGTAAAATGTTGTATCTCATGGATAAACAAAGGGATGACTCATTGAAAACCTTTTAACAAAAAAAAGAGGAAAATTCTAAATTAACACCTACTAGAACCTGACAAAATAGTTTAACCCATACATAAAAACCCTAACCCATTTACTTTTATTGTTAAATGTATGTACTGTTGGCATACCTATTTTAAATAAATAAACCCATTGAATGACAAACATTTACAGTAGACTAAATGGGAGATGTATTTGGCCCCAATGTCAATTTTTTTTCATATTATGACAATCTACATAATATTCTTTATACAAATATTATTTTAGGCACCTAGCAATTTTTATTATTTCAATCTAAGTTCCACTAAAATTTATAGGACGGTCTACATAGTAATTTATAGTTGGCATTGGCACCCAAACCATCTACCGACTGCATAATATTATACATTCTCAGGTTGTCGTTTTCATAAGACACAACCAATTCAAAGAGTTGGTCTATCTTATCATGTTTAAGGTCATATTTTATGAGTTTAAGGGGAATGTAGGATTAGGTGAAATAACTATATTGAATTATATCATAGTGTTAAAACTCTCGAGGTGAATATAATCCTTAATTCAACTACTCTAAAAATCAGAACAATACCCCCCCATCAAAATTGATGAATTTACATTGTTTCTTCTCATCTTGTCGAGATTTATAAAACCATTACACTGATGAACATACTTATTGTAAGAGTGTTTAAACTTTGTCAACTAAGAAGTCCAGCTGAACAGAGAATGCATTATTCTACAATAGTTTCTTGAAAAAAAATGATGTTCTAATGATAAGTTACCATACAACTGATTACAAACATAATAATATAACCTTAAAGGCTTTAGTCATAGTTTAGGTTATTTAAGACCACGAAATAAACAAAAAGGGTTAATCCCACATGTGGATGTTTACAAAATTTTATTAATTTAAGACCCAGTAAGAGGAACCCTAGTGTCCTGCTAGATACACAGAGTAGTGTTCACAGGCTTGTAAAACTGCATTCCTGAACTTAGCTTGCAAGTCATGCCATTTTAGAAAGTTTACACTATGTTTTTGTATTTATCACTCTAGCTAGTGAAATAAGTAACACAAAAGATGCTTACCTATCAGCTCCAGCGCACGATAACATTTTGTTGATGCGGATGACATGGAATGGATGCAGCCTCATACGGATGTGGAACTGATCCTTGCCGCAGTTCTTCACGAGGTACTTGTTGCAGCAAATACGGCCTGCTTCCAGCGCCTCAGAGCTCAGCTGCTCGTACTCGTCGGACACCAGGTGCACGCATAGCGGGAAGTCGTCCACCGTCGCCTTCTTCTTTCCCAAGTCGAAAATACGGATCTTGGGGTCGGGCACACCACGACAGAACCGTGACTTTGGGTACGGTTTGTTTTTACAATACCGATAACTGAAAAACACATTTCACTAATTAAAACTTTGTTCAAATCATGATCAAAACACAAGTTTTGAGGTTGTAAATTATTTACCATCTCGCTGGTCGGCGCCCCATTGTGATCTGAAATAAATAAAAAATTAAACTTAGTATGTCTTACACTACACGTCTTTGTAAAATCACAGAATAATATTCAACACACTCCGAGATTGCATTAGATTTTATATTAAAAAATTATCAGCACCTTCACAAAGTGACACCACTTCCACGAAAAGACAGACGGAAGTTGGTTTGACGTTGACGTAGACTCAATTTAGTGTGACGAGCACAAAAAAATATTTGAGTTTTTACATAAATAAAGACTTCAGAAAAATTCCAAATAATATTATTGGAAATCCTACAAAAAAGTAAACTGTGGGTGAATATTGTCGATTGGAGAAGCATTTCAAAGACCAAAGTTTATTTTCCGCTACGCTTCATATTAATTGTACCAGTCTTATGTTCATAACTTTGCAACAGCTTATGCCTGAATTACACAGTGCGATTTAAAACTGCTCTACGGGGGTGTTCTTTTTAAGCATTTTCTAATTCATATTTAAAAAAATATTGTGGTTGCAGACCTTATCAGTGTTTTTCAGTAAATGACGTTGACTCGACATTGCAAGATCCCAGTACTACCTCAGCTATAGTTGTAAATAAACCGTTTTAAACCAAAATCAGTGGTTTAAAATCCGTTTTAAATTTGTTTAAAACGGTTTAAAACCACGACTTACTTAAAAAAATTACGAATTACTTAAAAAAATAGTTTAAAAGGCTAATTGAAATCATTTACCATTTTCATGAATATATATGAAATCATATATCATATTTATACTACTATTTAGGATTAGACACTGAAAAAAATCAAGTTTTGGGTATTTATTAAAATAAAACGGCAATGCCGCATTTTTATTTTTCATTTTGCTACCAAAA
This sequence comes from Eugnorisma glareosa, assembly GCA_947578425.1. Classification (NCBI taxonomy): domain Eukaryota; kingdom Metazoa; phylum Arthropoda; class Insecta; order Lepidoptera; family Noctuidae; genus Eugnorisma; species Eugnorisma glareosa. The sequence goes on along the minus strand of OX387966.1, from coordinate 19,560,755 downwards.
TCGCAACGTAGGAATGGGGAGAGATGGGGCAGGTAGGGATCGATTTTATGTTTGTCTGTCATGTTAATGAAGGTTGATTTTAAAACATTTTTATTTTATTTTCCTTTTATATATTCTAAATCAGGAAGGAGGTGTGGTCTAGATAACTTCGTGTAAAGCCTCAGTGCATTCCAAAAAAAAATCATTCTAAACCATATTAAACCGCTAAGTGTGGTTTTAAATCGTTTTAAACCAAAAAGACGGTTTAAAACAAAATGGTTTAAAACGTTTAAAATTCGTTTTGCATCTCTAACCTCAGCACAGAACTAGAAAGAAAACAGTACATACCTAAACATACACAGCTGTCTACTGTCTAGTCCAAAGAGTATAATATTATTATGAGAGGTCTAGTCGGCAGCTCGCACTGTGTATACATAGAAGGCATTAGCTGTTTCTAAACTGAATGGATAGTTTCGGAGTTTTATTTCCATTTCCGGTGGTTTCTGTTTCTTGACGATCTTTAACCTGTCAAAACTTTGATGAAAATTGAAAATGTCAGCTGTACTAGAACAAAATAGACGTAATTTTGCGTAAAATTAATCATCCAGGAAGACAATTTTAACAATTAATTTTTCAAAATGGGAGCTTTAACAAGTAGACAAAATGCTGGTGTCGAAGAAGCCGATGTAGTGTCCAATCACGCTTATAAATATCCACCTAGATCAGGTAAATGGGACTTCTCTAATTCGATTAGCGTTATTTATTGTGGTGTCGTGTTCATTAGACTAATCCATTCTCATTGTTTATTTTTACTATTAATTTATACTGTTTACTTGAGAAAAGCAAATAAAAAGATATCAATGGATGCAAAAAATCACTTTTATATAACTGGCAGTGTCGTGTTTATTGATTAATGAATGATCTCGGGTTGTGTAAATTACCCAAAGAAAATATTTCAGATTGAATATTAATTTTATACATACAGTTTATTATAATTATTATAAACTTATTACATTTCCACATTCTATTTGTAAGTAAGTTAATGCTATATGGAACATTTAGAAACTGATGATGCAGGTAATTACTTCGGGAGCCACTTCATCATGGGTGGCGAGAGATTTGACACCCCTCAGCCTGAAGCATACTTATTTGGAGAAAATGCTGACCTGAATTTCCTTGGTAGCAGACCCACACCTGTAAGTATAATTATATTAAACCTAAATAACCAATATCATAGTTTAATTATATTATTATTTAGAATTAAAATCGAAAAGAAATAAAATGAAAAGAAGCGATCAGCATCAAAAGAATGCATTAAATAACAATTTCGGTAAGTACTGACAATATCAGTAACCCAATGTATCCCATGCTGCTATTTTACAATAATTCCTAGTTATTTGATCCTACAAAGAGAATCTTTCTAAAGAATCTATTACCTACAAAATGAAGTTATAATATAAAGATTTATTTACAAGGAAATTGAATTGAATTACTTTATGACCTAGCCATTATGAATAATCAATGTTTTGTGTTATTATCTGAGTTATCACAATTAAATTAATATCAATTGACATGTCCTCAGTTCCCGTACCCCCCGCCACAGTCTAATGAGCCTACTAAAACATTAAAAAGTCTAGTAAATATACGTAAGGAGTCATTGCGTTTCGTACGCTGCCCCGATCCTGTGGACAAGTTGGCCGAGAACAAGATTGGAGATGGCATGATCAAGTCTGGCGACAATAATGGCAAAGGGACATATTACAATATTGAGTTTACGTTTGATTGTGATGCAAGATGTGCCATTACAGTATTCTACTTTTGTACTGAGGAAGTCACTCCCACTGGCGTTGTGTAAGTATCGTTTTGTTTTGTTTTACTACAACATTGCTATAATATCTGTGATTATGGTTCTCTTAGGTTGATATTAATCAATGGTTATGTGACCTTGTGTTGGCAACAGTTTGTTATTGAAATCAAAATGCATTGTAATTGTTTTTAACCATGACTGGAAACTGATATAATTATCTGTTTGACAATCCGATGATTCATGAGTTCATAACTTTTAATCCAGTTTTAAAATATCAAACTACACAAATTAAATAATAAACTGCCTATAAACATCAGGGTCAAATTCAATTATCTGGAGAAAGTGTGAGATTTAACCTCTGTCTTTTGACCTCATATAGCCACCCAATAGTTAGTAGAAGGCTTCCAGTTAACTAAATTTTATAATAGGTATGGAAATTAATAATTCCCACCACACCCTTTTCCCACCAGTTACTACCCGCGCGACCCTGCAATGAATTCCCAGACATACCGCTACAAGAAGGGCGCTAACCAGCAGTTCTGTCAGATTTTACATGTTTTCGACCCTTCCAAGCATCCTGAAGAAGATCTGGTGTACAACGCGGACAGGGAGATCATACCTATCGCTATCTACTGCGTCGTGGATGAGGGACAAGAAGGTAAATATCATAACTTAGTCTGAAGCCCAGTTCTACATATAGAGGGACCTTGGTCAGTTGGTCTTTGCTCAAGCTTAGCTCAGTCACGCTTCATCCAAAAATAAACCCTATAAGTTTAAAGTTAATTTCCTACAAGCGAATGCTATCAAGTGTTAGGTATAAGAACTTTAATTTAATGCCAATAAGGTTCATTTTGAGATGAAGCACATATTTTGATATTTAGATAGGTTTCATAACTAAGTATAAGATTTTCGAAAACATTGTCAAGTGTTGGACAAGTTGTATTGGGCTGGTGTCCGTAACTCCAAATGACTCCAAGTCCAAACTAAGCGCGTATTTGGCGCCTATAAACTCGCGCCTTTTTACCATGGTGGAGGATACACAGAAACTATGAAAAACCACCTGCGATCCGTAAATCAAAATCATTCTCCTGCCCTTGTCCCTATATCTATTTGGGATCGGCGCAGCATGTCTACCTCTTCCGTACTTCTTTATTACTCGTTATCTCATAGACACCGTCTTTCTTGCTACAGCATCCTTCATCCTTCACACAGTCTTTCGTTTCTTTGGTCTTTCTCTTCTTATACTTACTCCGTTTGCTTCGTCCATGTATAAACATGAAACATTGCAAGATTAAAACCGCCAGTTCGTAAAAATCAAACAAAAGTGCGACGGTAATTTTATCGTTGCAGTTTCAGACGCTTGAGATTTTATTTGCATTGAGGCTGGCGTCATTGTGCCATTAAAATTAAATGACATAGTGCCGGTTGACGCGATAGGCAGGTGAGGTCAACGACAATCTTTACGTCAGGGGCCACGGCAACATGTACCTACCTAGGATTAGGTTTGACTAATTTATTTTCCGATTATGTAACAAATAGGTGCGACTGGAAGCAGACCCGAACATAGTTGGGAAAAGGCTAGGCAGATGATGATATCAATTGGAAGCAAGTTATTCAATTAAGATGAACCATCTTGATGCACCGACTCTCTGTCCCCTCTGTATAATGTATTTAGTGGATCTACGTAACGTCTAGACGACTCGATAGTGGTGGCCTTTTGCTGCCATTCCGCACATTATCTATAGTCGTATAGACAGCCTAGTATAATATTGTGCTACTGTCTATTTGTTAACTGGTTTTGTTTGTCTTGCTGGTGAATAGCACAATGATAAAATCAATCCATGTACATAAACATACATACATTCATAAAGTCACGTACAATAGTGGTACATAGGCGGACTTAATGCCACAAGGCATTCTCTAACAGTCAACCTTTGTGTCAAATAGAACATTGTGACATTGTCAGTTATCTACTTTTAATATAAACTTATTTTTCGATATTGAAAAGACCCTTCAAAGAAAGCGAGGCATGCTTGCAAAACTCTACCTACTTACCATTTAGGTATAACTTGCGAGATTTATTGAGAATCACTACAATATAGTATAAAATAAAGTCGCCGCCCGCTGACTTTCCCTATCACATCACACCACACCATATTATACTTCACAAGTACGTTCTTAATAATGTTTTAATGTAGTTTTTTTCCCCCTTTATTTTTGTTTACTGTGTTCTTCTACCAAAGGTACAATTCGATATCATTAATTTAAGATTTAATATACAAACACTGTTTTTGGGGGGGAGGCTGGTAATCTGTGTGACAGGTTTTTCCTAGATACAGTCTCTTAGATACCAGTCTCCCACAAAGGATTTATCAGATGTAGTGTGTCTTCATATTTTTATGGCGCCTTCGTGGAAAAGAAAATAAATGTTTATTATTATTGTCCCTATATGTATGCTTAGATCTTTAAACTACGCAACGGATTTTGATGCGGTTTTTTTAAAGTGATTTAAGAGCAAGGTTTATATTATATTACATTGAACCCGTGCGAAACCGGGCGGGTGCTAGTTAAATTTAAATGACTCAGCCGCCTCCTAAACAGGGTCGGAACGATACGAACTTCTATAGAACATACGCCTGTAATCCCTGAAGGTTAAGCAGAGGTGAACCTAATAGCAGTTACCCTTCGCCAGCTATGTTTTTTTAAGCCCCATATTATAGGGGGCGAGCCTATTGCCATCAACCGGGCACACATCCAGAATCCATGGCTGCTACTGAAGGATTCCTAATGGAAAAACCAAATAACACTTTGCCCGACACCGAAATCCAAAACTCGTCTCTTCTTTACAGCAACATCCATTTATATAACAACTCCTTCTTTTCTTTCTTTTTTATTTTTTTTTAACAATGAATGCCCCAATATAGTTTTATTTTCTATCTCCAGCCGAAATAAGGCAGTCACACACGACAATAGCGGTGGTGGAGAAGCACACGGACGGCACGTACGTCCTGAAGGCGCTCAAACAGAAGCTGTTCGTCGACGGCCTGTGCTATCTGCTGCAGGAGATATACGGGATTGAGAACAAGAACCTCGATACTAAGGTTAGTAACTAAGAGGATGATAGAGAAACCATAACTAAGAACTTTTCAAAATGACGTCTTTGATTGTTTCCGATCAAATATAAAGACATGGTATTTATGTTTAGGACCATTTGGAAAGCCTGAATTGCAGACTGTCGCGAATAAAACGTCTGGCTGTTACTGTTTTTTAAATACATATTTAAAAGCGTATAGACCCAGTTATTAGAGGGAGGGTGGAGTAATGGCCTGTGTGCATAACTGAGTCTGTCTGAGAGCGAAATGTCAAGCTCGTTACACATTCAAAGTCATCACTGCAAGGCATAGACCCTTCTTATCCCCTTTTTTCATCTTTTGCTAATCGCCTTATGGAATAATGTAAATATGTAAAAATCTTCCATCTTGTTCATACACAGCCAAGTTCAGACGAAGAAACGGAAGACGGTGGCTCAGAATGCGTGATCTGCATGTGTGACGTTCGCGACACGTTGATCCTGCCGTGCCGCCATCTTTGTTTGTGCAACTCGTGCGCCGACTCGCTGCGCTACCAGGCTAACAACTGCCCGATATGTAGGGCGCCCTTCCGCGCCTTGCTGCAGATACGCGCCTTGCAGCGTAGAGCGGATAACGCTCCTGCTGCCCCGGCCGCTGCCAATGATGTAAGTACAATTTTGGAACCTCACTGGTCGTGTTAGCTGAAACCAAAATTACTTATTGTACACTGCGCTTGAGGTAGACTTCCAGTTTAATCAGATGCAGCTGAGTACCAGTGTTTTAGATAGAGCTGCTGATTGTACAAGCGCTGAACAGAAAGTAACCCTATTTCTATTGGAATAAAGTTGCTTTTGGCATTAGAGACCTAACGAGAATATAAAACAATTTTTTTTTTTTTTTTTTTTTTTTATTTAAAACAACAGTATTTTTTTATTATTATTTAAAACAACAGGAAATGAAGTTTCATGAATTTATTTATTATTATATGTTTATGTACAGGGTAGCACAGAGAACATCCCAGCGGGTTACGAGCCGGTGTCTCTGCTGGAGGCGCTGAACGGCCCGCACCCCGCGCGCGCACTCCCCGCGCCGCGCCCCGCGCCCGCCATCGCTAGCCCCGACACCGATACAGCTTCACAGGTATACTTTCACCGCTTTTTATACACTTTACTAAATACCACACACAACAAAAGTAAATATCGTAAAATGATGACTTTTGACACAGAGTAGTGAATAAGTGGAGTACTAATGTTCAAGAGTCATTCTGACGCGACAAAAATCCTCTGTAACCATGCTAACCCAAATGTTCTTGAACAAACGTTAATGTAAAGCATTGTTTCGTTCAGAACTATCCGTATATTCATGGTTTCTACGTCATTTATAATGCCTGTTTGCCTTTTCAATTTCGAAGGCTGCCGAAATCTTGAACCGCTGCAACTTGGAGCGTAGTTCGTCCACGAGCCTGGGCAGCAGCGGCAGCAGGAAAGCCAAGAGCGGCTCCAAGGATGACGTCAAGAGTGTGCGCGACAGATCAGCTGCGCAAACCGTCACTCCTGAGGTAACAATCACCTTAGATGAGTCACTTTTAGAATTTGTGACAATGGCTTGACTATTTTAAAAGAGTAACGGTAGACTTTCTTGCTGTTCCTCCTCCATACAAAACTACCTTTGCGAATAGGTCATAAATTCAATTTATGGATGCAACAATATGTGTATTACGATACCGATACGAATAACGATTGCATCGTATTAGCGAATACGATAACAATTGCAATAACGAATGCATTACAATTATTTTATTTACATTTATTAAAGCAAGACCATTGAGTAAAACCAACATTTATTTAAATTTTAAAGACAATTTACCACTTAAATGTCATAATTAAATTAATTTCTTTTAAATTCTTATTAAGAAAACGTTTTTTCTATCTGTTTCAGTCTATTTCTTATATCCGTATGGATTAAACCAGCTGTGGAGAACAATCTTTCCGAATCTAAAATATGCCAAAATATGAAAGATGGCTGACATTAGTGTTGCCAGCGCAAACATCGATGCAGTCTTGCAGTCATTTTCACGAAAAAAAAAAATACACCAAACTAGTTTTAAGAATCATTATAAATCGTAATAATTTTTACGATACGGATGATCGTTAAAAATTGCGATAACCTGCGGTTTACGATTATCGGCATCGGTATCGTTAATTGCATCCCTAATTAAATTCTATTTAATATCAGGACGAGAAGAATCGATTATATGACGTTAAAAAGTGCCTTTTAATGGCCTAATTGAAAGTCAAACTATTCAGACATTAACATTATTTCACCGTTGACACGTCATTATTTTGACGTTACATCGTAAAACATGCAAGCAGATATTGTGCTATATTTTTTTACATTTTTTTACCCAACAGCGCTCTCTTATCAATGTCATACAAGCGTAAAAAGTACCAGTACGTAATTGATGTAATTTAAAGGCTTGAACAATTTCAAATGTTGTTCCGTTAAGTTGCTCGAAGCTACGAAGTCTGAGCTATGCATGTTTATAGATGCGATGTCGTTCACAGTTCCGTATGTCGGTGCTGCTCGCTCGCGAGGAGGAGGCCAAGCGCGCCGAGGACAAGGCGGCCGCTGCCAACAGTCCGCTGCTCTACAACCACAAGCTCGTCAACGGAGACAAGATCTCTAAGGTATTGTAGGGTACATACTCCAATTAACAAAAAGAACGCTAGTTCCATCTATGACTCAAATAGAACTAAAATTCTGCATCGCGCTATCAAAGTTATCCGCGAGATAAGATTATATAGAACTACCCGACTACAGCTGTTGGGCAGTGTCGGGTACAGTAGCCCTCTAGACACAAAACGGTCGGAGGATCCTCCCTTTTTAACGGAATATGCGGATCTTTACACATTCCTCACTTCCTTAAAGTAATATCAAAATAGTAGATAGGATCTTGTTTAAAGTTTTGAAAATATCATTAGTCCACATACTGGGCGTAATCCTAGTTACGTTTTCGTAGTACCTCATTTAGTTTTGATAATAATTATGTTATGAAGCGTGTGTTTAAAAAAAACACTATGCCTTATGATTCCCAGTCATCCTTGAGCCTGGAGTATCCTGGCGACATGGAGTCTGTTCAAGAGGCGTCGGGCTCTGACGATGAAGCGAGGGCGACGCATCCAGAACCAGATAGCGACGCCGAGCGACTGTCTCCGCTGCTCACACACCCTACTGCTAACGGGGTGAGGATACATACCTACTTGTTTAGATGTGTCACTAAGCCGGTTCAGACTAAACCTAAATCATTTTGCATACCGGTTTTTACAGAAAATATTATTGTAATACTCGCACTAACCTAAATAAACCGGTTTTACTCAGATTCGATTCAAGTATTTTGTTGCACACATGACAATTAGAACAAAACGACGAGCGCGGTCGAACACAATCTGCTTGTGAGTGCGTTATTCGTTGGCGTAGAGTGACTAGAGCGACAGCTTTATTATTGTAGATATAAGAGAGATGGCGCAGTAGATAGAACTCGTATATACTAACCGTCGAATCTCAAATTAACCGGTTTATTTCGCTCAAGAGAATCGGAATTTGTAAAAAACGGGTTCTGCCACTAACCGGTTACAACACCGGTAACCGAAACCTAAACCGCAATCGTTTCTGGTTTGGGGTCAATGACCGAAACCGGTTTGGAAAATTAACGGGTTTCCGAGCCCTGGTCACTAAGTAGCAGATAGATGGCGTTATGAAGTCGGGATGGTGCAAGAAGAAGCGTCGGTCTCAGATGATTTAGTCTGGTTTTCACCGAAGCAGAGACGAATTGCACATCGCGACTTGCGCCTTTATTGTGATGGTCGAATTTTGCTTCTCCTCCGCTCCTCTCGTTTCCGCTTTGTGGAAACAATGTCAACACACCCAGAGCTAAAGTTTGTGTTGAAGTGGTGTTGCTGAACCGCTCGTTGTGTGCGCAGGCGGTGTCGAGCGCGGGCAGCGCGGGCAGCGCGGGCAGCGCGGGCAGCGCGGCGGGCGGCCTGCGCCTGGCGCCGGCGCTCGCGCACATCGACGACACCGACACCGACGAGCCCGACCACAAGCACAACTGTCAGTATGCACCAACATTATAAACCTGCACACCTACACTGTAACACACGTTTTAGCGCCACGGAATAGTATGCGAATGCAATGCCAATGTGTACACTGCGGCTACAAATTATGTGTTAATAAATCATTTGGATTTTACACGACCACGCTCCAGTTGGTAAGAATGCAAAAAACGTGAAAAAGAAATGAAGTCCACTTAGATAAGTTGAATATACAGGTAAATTTTTCAAGTGGGCGTGGATGGTCAAATCCGAAACTATAAAGGAGTCTCGAGCCTGATTTTGACGAAAACTAAAACTGCATCATTACATTTTTTTACATCAATATTCCTAGCCAGGAATCGAACCCATTGATTTTGGAAAATAAGAGTACATACTGTATTATTACACCATTCGATAGTGTCGCTAATAAGGATCAGGTTCTGGAAAATAATGACATCCCAAAAGTAACAAATATCACCAAAGAGTGATATAGTAGGTCTAAAATGGTAACCATTGTGACTGCTTGCTTGTACTTTATAGGTTTTAAATAGAGTGTTTTGGTCCTATACGATTATAGAGCATTTAAATTCTATAATTTAGCTCTTATAATGCTTACAGGACCTTACAAAGGAATCTTTAAAGTGTTGCACTCTAATAGATATGAAAAAAGCGATGATGGTACTATTTAGTACTACAGACGACTTTATTAACACTTTAATGTATCTATTTTGCACTAATAATGCGTTAAAATAAATTTTACAGTAGTAGTGTTGTAGCAGTATCGAAAACACTGTTACAGGATCAATCTGCTCTATAAAAGTATCTTGCACAACCATTACGTAACCTTTTAGTTCTTAAAAGATTACTCAACATCGCTATGGGGCTAGTTCTATTAGAGTAATGAAAACTCTTCTATAGTACTAAATAGTACCATAGCGACTCCTGGTACAGTTGCTAAACAACTTCAATTCTAAATAGAAGTGAGTTTGTGTTACTGCTACGAGACTAAAGCGTGACATAAAAGCACTAAATAGTAGATTGTACATCAAGTGCATAAAACGCACCATTTTACGCGAGACGTTTATCTGATGGATATAAGGTAGAGTGTAAAATGGGTTTTTCACTTATCATGCTCTAAAATGCGTCTTTATGTCGTGCGTAGGCGACATAAAGTCGCTTTTTATGCTCTAGAGCATAAAGTAAAATCTTCGTGGAAGACCAAGGCACAGAACAAGGCACAGACCAAGGCAATCGATCCAACAGCCACACGAACAACTTCAACATCATAGAATAACCTCTTTATTTTAATGCGTTTCGTTAGTATTCTAAGAACAAGGCAGGGACATTTCTCATTGCCCTAATGTAACTTTCAATGTTAACTAAATTTAAAATATTTACATCTTGCTGTTTCATTTCCTCGCAATCGAAGTGAATAGTAGAGTGTACAACTCGTCCATAAAACCCATTTTACGCGAGACTTTTATCCATCCGAGCGAGCTTGCGAGCGAGGATGGATATAAAGTAGAGTGTGCGTTTTATGTACTTGATGTACAATCTACTATTATGGACGAGTTGTACACTCTACTTTTCACTTCGATTGCGAGGATATGAAACAGCAACATTATGTAAATATTGCAAATTTAATAATAATTGAAAGTTACATTAGGGCAATGAGAAATAATAAATGGACGAAATAAAAAATATAAGTTAATTTAATGAAGTTTTGTTTTGTACTTTATTGGTTATTCTATGAAGTTGAAGTTGTTCGTGTGGCTGTTGGGCCGATTGCCTTGGTCTTCGACGAAGATTTTACTTTATGCTCTAGAGCATAAAAAGCGACTTTATGTGGCTTACACACGACATAAAGACAAACTTTTAGAGCAAGAGAAGTGAAAATTAATTATTAATGCACTAATTAAATCTATACTAGCTTTTCAGTATCAATTATACCACTAGTATTTCATAAATGGTGATACGCTGTAGACTGTCACTGAAAATGTAGCACATGGTTCTGCACAAAATATTTGTTTTGTACCACAACAGGGCTGTAGCAATAAAGTTCCTATTTCTTAAGCCAATAATAGGGGTGAAGAATATGAAATCGGTGCAAATATGGCTGCTGTCTTCTGCCATGACAGCACATTAGCAGCACGGATGGAGCCAATGTGTACTATATCAGCCATATTAGGCACAAGTCTAAAAAGCACTATTTTAGTACTAAAAAGCGTTTCTCGACACTTCAACATTTCAACTATACAGCTGATCTATCACCGTGAGAGCCTTTAAGTAATGTTTTAGAATAAATCAGTTACAAAACTAGGGCCTTTTTGGGGTTCTGTAAACGTTTACAACATTATAGTACCTACTTATCATGAACACTAATAATCAGCATGTTCTAAAACGTTCTCAGGACTTTTATAGTACCTAATTTTGTTACTTAGGATATACGGCAAACTAAAAGAAAGAGTTCAATTTTGATAAAATTTATAACAGTTAGTAGGAATAAACGAAACGTCGAACAAAATCACTATTGGCGCCAACTCACTTAAAAATTCTAATTTCAATTGTTTACGATTTTTTTCTTTTACCTTTAGCCTTTTTTTTCTTGTGGCCTTTAGCCGCGAAGAGTCAACAAAATTGAAATTAGAACATAATGTTGTGAAGATCGACTGCGCTGCCGGTGTCTTCAATCAAGAAAATTGATTTAAAATATGAAAAAACATAACATTTTTCATTTTTCTTAAGTTTGCCGTATGTCATCACTTCCCAGAATTTGATCCCTAATAGCGACACTATCGAATGTTGTCATAATGCAGTGTGTTTTTCTTTTTCAAAAATCAAAAGTTTCGATTCCTGGCTAATAATATTGATTTTTCAAAAATCTAATGATGCAGTTTTAGATTTCATAAAAAACGGGATCGAGACTTCATTGAGATCGCTATTCCTAATAATTTCGGTTTTGGCCATCCACGCCGACTTGGAAAATTCACCCTGTATAAGAACATAAAGATTCGCCCTAATAAAGGAGCCAGCCAATGAGCCTTAAGGCCTTGAAATAATGTCTCTCCATTTAACCGTTGCCTCCTTTTCGAACAATCCAGTCGTCATGTTAACTAAAATGAAAAAGATCGCCGCAACATTTAACGCATCGTCTTTGTACGCACTGCCGCGCCCTTGCATATTAGCACTCCATTTGCACACTACTCCGTGTCAACCCAACACACATACTAATATAATATCTGTCATGCTCCTACAGTCATGTCAAGTCAAACTTCGATCGTCCGCTAGTAGGCCGCTATTTATTTCAAACAACTTTCAATTTGTAGATATTATTACGTGGAAGCTTTGCTTGGAAATAAGGGTGATATTGCACTAGCTAGTGGAAGCTAGTATGATTTTGCCCCTACGTGCCCATTTTGAATGTATAGAGGTGGTTGTTCATTTAGTTATTCAGTAATCGTCTTATCTAAAGCTTAATATGGTTTAGGGTGATGATTGTAACGTGAACTTAGAAACGCTAATTTCTCAGTACCAACTAGAGATCATGTTAGGGTAGTTATTTCCCCATACATAAAGTACGTGTTCAAAGCATGTTTAAACTGAACCACGCTGTTTTAGATCGATTGTATTCTTTTAAATAAAGTTAACATTAAAGCACTGAATCATAATATGTCGTTAAAGGCGTTTTATTAAAACATATCAATACTAGCAGTCATCCATAAATTCGACATGCTTGTTCTTAGAACTTGATCGCATCCAATCAGAAGGAGCGCGCGTGGAGCTACCTAGGCAGTAGGCATACCAGGTGTAATGTCATCGTGAACAGTTGATAATTGGGTGTAAAATCGCACGCAGCGAGCGGAACACAGTCTCGTAACGATGTGGAGTCGCCGGCAGTCGCCGAGGACTCAGATTATTTCACGCCGGAAGACACCAACACGACCATTCTGACCGTTCCTAAGACGAACAAACTTGCAGTAAGTCCGCCATCTTGCATCAGCTGTCATCGTAGTCCGTGACGTCATCATTGAGCTTTGTTTGTGTGCGTGTTCATTCGGTTTTGGTTTACGCGAGGTTCTTTTGTTTTCCGCGTCGTGTTTAATTTGCACTTTCATTAAGATCATGTACCGCATCCGTAATATATGAATGTTTTTGAGGACACACTGGCACGTTACATGGGCCGAGCGATGCACTGCGTTACCCACATAACGTAGCTTGAGGTCGAGGCATTGCGGGGCTTTTTATATAACGCGCAGTTACATGTGCATGTTATTGCCAACTACCTTGGTACATGGTTTTTATGGCCCTAATTGGAACTAACAACGCCATTTTATTTTTTTCAATTTCCACAGACAATTTCACAGGTGACTAGTAGTTCGGGCAGACGTAACATGTTTATCCGAAAACAAAGTACTAAGCAGTGTTTATTTTATATAAACCCCAAATGTTTGCATACTCGAGGGTAGCCCTAGTTCCCAGAAGTAGACATGATGACGTGATATTATGTCCAATATCCTGGTCTTGTCAATGTCATTCAAGCGCCAAAATAACCATGTAGTACTGTAGGTACTAAATGTTTTAACAAACCTCTTAAACTCTGGCAATAATATGCACATAATATTAGAAAGCAGATATGTAGGATTTCTGAACGCCATGTTCTAATATGATTATCTGTTACAGGAGCCGACTAACAATGGAGATTGTACTCCCCAGCGTTGGGCCTTGCCGCATCACGTCACCTCATTACCTGGTATGGTAGCTTAGCTAATAAACTATTAGATTAACTGTTTGATGACTCAAAGTAGAAACTGCTAATTGTATGCACTTAAGTGCACACAATTCATTGCTCATGAGTAAAGATGCAAAACGAATTTTAAACGTTTTAAACCATTTGGTTTTAAACGGTCTTTTTGGTTTAAAACGATTTAAAACCACACTTAGCGGTTTAATATGGTTTAGAATGTTTTTTTTTGGAATGCACTGAGGCTTTACACGAAGTTATCTAGACCACACCTCCTTCCTGATTTAGAATATATAAAAGAAAAATAAAATAAAAATGTTTTAAAATAACCTTCATTAACATGACAGACAAACATAAAATCGATCCCTACCTGCCCCATCTCTCCCTGTTGCGATTTTGGTAGCAAAGTGAAAAATAAAAATGCGGCATTGCCGTTTTATTTTAATAAATACCCAAAACATGATTGTTTTCAGTGTCTAATCCTAAATAGTAGTATAAATATGATATATGACTTCACATATATTAATAAAAATGGTAAATGATTTCAATTAGCCTTTTAAACTATTTTTTTAAGTAATTCGTAATCAATGTACGGCCCACGTGGTCGTGGTTTTAAACCGTTTTAAACAAATTTAAAACGGGTTTTAAACCACTGATTTTGGTTTAAAACGGTTTATTTACAACTAAACTCATGAGTGTAAAACAAGCCATTGTGGTCTATAGAATAATGACGATTTGACGATCGTAGATTTTCACGGGTGAATCAAGCCTAGATTTACACGACACATAAAATGCACACTAAAATACGGGGCATCAGTGTATACTAGTTAATTGTAAATTCATCAGGGTTTTGGCGACCATTATTATTACATATATTTGTACGCTTCACGGCAAAACATAAATAATCTAAACTATATTGTAACATCTCACACACCTACGTTTACAAATAAAAGTTTATTTATTCTTATTACATAAAGTAACATTTATCCAGGAACACCCCTGAGCCAGTCGAGCGTGCGCTCCTCAGGCGACTCGTACAGCTCTACGTCATCCACCCGGCAGCTACTGGCGCCAGTAGCTGGCTCGCCACTCGCTACCGACACTGCCTGCTAGCGACCACTGGCGCGTCGCAAACCTCATCCGTACCAACCAACACAGTTGTACAACCATGTGGAATTCAAGTTACCACCTTATTAAGGAATGCTGCAAACTTGAGCTTCCGTAAGACTGGTCGATTTATGTGACTAATCCCATTAACACAACGGGTGTACGGTGAATGCGATTGCGACCTAGCCAGATGACGTATGTTACATACGTACGCAACATTTCGTAAAACAATATTAGTTTTATGATTTAAACTATATACATTTAAGTTATTTAGTAATAAGCAAATTAGACTGCAGAAATTGTTTCGCAGCTATATTTAAAGCTCTATGTATACCTATTATAATATTTATAAGTATAACTGTAGGTCATAATAAAATATGAATAAGCGTAGTGCAGTACAGTGATCTTTTTCTCATGTTCATAAGGTTTATATCAGAACGAACAAAAAAGAAAATAACAGTATTGCTGGTTCTGCCGTAAGCCTACATGCGGTAGCCCGTGAGCCAGGCGGGGTCCTAGGGAGGGGGGTTTCCAAGGGTCATGACCCCCACAAATCTTCTTATAATTGCTATTTTTCGGAAATTTTATAAATTATTAACTTTCTGCCTAATCGTTGAACAACAGAAGCTAACTTTTCCGAGGTAGAATGCTAAAATTTTCAAGCTCGCTTCGCTTGCTAATGCATCCAACCGTTTTTAAGTTCTATAGAAGTTGACGGAGTAACTTGTATTTTCATCTCGTATGAATGAACACAAAGAACCTTTTATATGCGGCGGAGGCGGGCTACTTACATTTTAAGCTCTCTCCTCTCTCTGCATTTTATTAGTACCAAGAGCGGATCCAAAGGGGTGTCATGGGCGTCAGAACCACCCCGGATCGCTCTCTACGCTCGCTAATATAGGGTATATCTATTCATACACGAAATCTCTTATGGGGTCATTGTACTCATCATTATGAACAACTTTTACTATGGGACCAACCGCGAAATCACGAAAAAATCAGCTGTTCCCTACAATATGATCGCATTAACTCGTCAAAATGTACTGAACAGCTGATCATTTTTTCGCGATTTCGGGGTTGGTCCCATAGTAAAAAGATTTCGTGTATGAATAGATACACCTTATACTCGTATATCCTATATGTACTATCTCAAAACTGCAAAAGTTGTTAGAGCTCCTCCTATTCTCATTTCTGTCGAAATAGGGTATATGCAAGAAATACAAAACATTTTTTATTTCTTAAAAATGCCTTTTTTCTCTTGTCATTCATCAACTTTTTTTTACAATTTAATATTTTATGTAGCGTGTTTTTGGTGAAACGGAATGCAAACACAAAACGCATCGATTCCGGTAGTGACGTCAAATGCTATGTGTCAAAGAAACACTTTTAGTTGAAAAGTACTTGAAGTTTCACTAAGATTTTACTATATTATTGTTATTGCAATTTTTGCTTTATTACAGCACTTACAATATAGTAAAACTATTCTATTAAGGGCAAAAAATAAGATGTAAACAAGACATAGAGGGAAGTGACATCAAATGTTATGTATATTATGTTCATGGACGTTTGAACTGTCGTAGAAAATTGTAGGAGTTTAATATTTTTTTAATTGAAATTAAATTTATTTTCTTGGGTTGATAGTACTGCATTTTATTGATTTATTTAAAAAAAAATTACATGCATATTCCCTATTGAGTGTGACCCCCCCCCCCCCCCCCCCGCCTTATCTTTGCGTGGGACTGCGCCTGCAGTGAGATACTGGCCGTGTTCCAACCCTGCCTCGTTTGTATCAGAGCCCAACTTGTAATACTAAGCAATTAATACGTATTTATTACCTTCAGTTGTGCTAGGCTGAAAATTGCGTTATTCAAATTATATCTCCTTCGATTTGCACAATAACTTGCTTCTGAATCAATTAAGTGCAGCTGTTTCAGGCCGCAAATTCGGGTTTTACCACACTGATTAAAGCATAAAAATGTAAAAGCCAGGATGATTGTTGTTTACTAAAACGTGCCAGAAGTAAAGTCTAAATTATTCTATGTGGGGTGAATTTTGATCATGTGTGCTGGATATATTTGCAATAATCAGCCCACATCCGTCCTTTTTTTACGTACTTGCTGGTTATGACAATTTGTCTTGACTTTTTCTCGACACTTTATTTAACTTTGTGCTCAATTTTTAGCTTTTATTTTTTGGCAGTTATTTATTTTATTTTGAAAGTAAGATGTGTTTAATCATTTAATCATCGTGTAACGAAAAAAAATGTATAAGGTAAATGTCTCATAGTAAATTAAAATGATAATAGGCTAGTTTTTAAATGAAATATTTCTATCAATGGTGTAGCACCTTCTGCTGGATTTATATCTTTGTTTATTACATATTCATGTTATGGTCTCTCAGGTAATCAATTAATCAAATGTACACTTGATGAATTGTTGTCTAAATATTGGTATGATTTCGCAAAACATACCCTGTTAAACTCCAAATTAAGTCAATTTAATTTGAAAAGAAATAGGGTATGTTTTACAAATCACATAAAGGCCCTCCCTCATCAGGAGCATTACCTTTTAATGTAATGATGCAAGATTCGATTTTGTACAAAAAGGAGGAAATCTAAATTGTTACTTTACAGGTAACGAGAGAGGTGAGGCAGTGCCTTACTGCAAATCATGTAATGAAAAACATAGTGTACAGATACAAGTGCTCTATGGTGAAGGTATAATTTTAATATGTATTTTTGTTAAGATATTTGATAATTCCATTTGTATAAAACAAATGGGTCGGACATTATTTATAGACTGATTAAGAACATTCCTGATCCTCCATCTGCAGAATCTCAAATAGTATAAATTATGTATAAAAAATATGCCTCCTGCATACCGTTTTAGTGTATTATTGCCTAACATTTTCTTGATAAGCTGTATAAAAAGTGTATTGTTTGATAAATAAACTTTAGTAATGTTCCACAAACTTGTTTCTATAAATGGATGAGGCAAAATAAATTTCAAACGAAGGTAGTATAAAAATTTATTGTGATGTTATTGCACTTATAATTTATTATAATATGCTGATTAATACAAAACTACAAGAAAGTAATTAAATAAAAAAATAACCAAGGCTTTTAAACAAAAATCTATATAGGTTTGTGTAGCTTAACAATAGAAATATATTAAATTGATCTATTATGCACATAAATCAATTTTGTGTAAACTTCTGTATAATACAAGTATTCAAGTCTGTATTCTATTAATATAATTATGTCATTAATTGACTTATAAAACTACATATTCTCAGCTTTGGTTAGGCATTGTTTGCATATTGAAATTTGAATTTTCTGAATGACAACTATCAGAGGTGCTGGGACCAGACACTTTCTTCATGGCTTGTCTCCGGGCTGCATATGCAGACATTCTGGCTAGCCTAGCCTGCCTCTGCTCTGGTGACTCCTTGGCCAGCCTTTTGGCAGCATAGGCAGACATTCTTGATAATCGTTTAGCTCTCTGTTCACTAGTCTCCCGTGATAGTCTTTTAGCTGCATATTCTGACATGCGCCGCAGTCTGCTGGCACGCTGATCAGGGGTTTCGTTAGCGAGCCTCTGTGCGGCATAAGCAGACATCTTTGCTAACCGCGACGCTCGTTCATCTGGCGATTCACCCACAAAACTTGACGAATCTCTGCGACGTCGCCTCCGTTTAATGGGCTCCAGCAGTAAGAGTGGGTCCAACTCCTGTGTCGACGACATCGAACTTGAATCATCCATTTCGTAATTTTTATCACAACTTGTTTCATCATATTCTGTTTTGATATTATCGTAAGACATTTGTTCAAGTTCCGAATTCATATCTGTACCGGTAAACGTGTTGTCCATTTTGCTATATTCAGATTTTACAGTAGAGATCCACTCATTATTAGCTTTCGCTATCACCATTTTCTTCCAGGAACAATCAGATGAATTCAAATCACCCATATTGATTGTTCAAGGATAGACGTATCCATAGAACCATAACGAGTTCGACAATATAGAAACTTATTCAAAGAACTAAATACACTATCAGATCTTTATTTCACTTCACAGTTACAGCAATACAATCGATTCTCACTGAAATAAAAATAATAAAATCTTCAATCACCGACAGCGAATGGCGACGAGAGTCACTGACAGCGCGGCCGCGAGGAGAGAGTAGAAGTAAGTAGAATGAAGGAAAAATCTACGGTAGAATGGTAAGAAATGGCAGGCATTGAAAGACTAAGCGAATGAGGGCTATCGTTTTTGAGCTCGCCAGATGGCACCACTGTCGATTAAGGTCCTGGCAAAAATTCTATTTTATATTAAGGTGGAAGCGCAAGGGTAGCCCGCGAAATTTAAATTTTCTCAAGTTTATTGCAATTTGCAGGTCAGTGTCAAGTTGTATGTTGATGAAAATATGAATCGCGCCAGTAACACGTATGGAGTTACAGAATTATAATCATTCAAATCATCAATACAACCCTCCAAGTTCATATAATCACAAAGAGTGACTTTTTCATGAAATAGCTATTGAATGGGATAATATGAACTTGGAGGGCTGTATTGATTATTTGAATGATTATAATTCTGTAATTCCATACGTGTTACTGGCGCGATTAATATTTTCATCAATATACAACCTGACACTGACCTACAAATTGCAATAAACTTGAGAAAATTTAAATTTCGCGGGCTACCCTTGCACTTCCACCTTAAAGAGTGCCAATAACTTCTTGATAAATTTATTTTATTACGTATAAAAACAAAGTGTAAACTTCAGGTTCATATATTTATAATATTCTCCATAAAATTAGCAAGCATGAAACATTTAAAAATCATTTTATCTCCAAGTACTGAAAATTAAGATTCTAAGTTGCTACTTAAAATCTTCAAGTCTTAATTAATCAAGGATGGCCCAATCTAGACCACAATCGTGAACATTTGTAAAAATACACGCAAAGCGTAAACTTTCTATGACATTGACATTTCGGTGCCCCCGCGCTACACTAGTGCCTCTAGCGGCGAATTCATACGCGATAGCCCCCATTATTATTAACAGTTACACACTTTGCAGATCAATGTGACGATTATTATTCCATGATATGAAAGTGGACCAATTATAAATATTAAATACGTACAATGCGTTTTAAATAAGAATAGGACTGACCTTGGCCCTTGAGCCATTTGTGAAATCGATTAAGTTGGGAGAAAAGACGTTTGTGAAATCACATAATAATAATAGTCCACCTCGTGAGAGGTGAGAGACGAGAAAGATAAGCAAATCAAGAATCTTGATTTGGCTCTGTGAGTACTGGCCACCGCACTGTCGGTTAAACCAAAGAGACCATGATTAGAAAAAATATGTTATGTCAATTTGTCGTGTGAAAATATAGAATATTGTCAATCGCAATAGTTGTAATTAAAGTAATTTATTTACAATACAATGATCATATTATCAATACACCCCATCAATTGGTAGCAGAGCGTGGTGTTTCTGTTTTTCCGTGAGTGACGAAATGGCATCTGTCCGCAATAAAGAACCACTAACAAAATCCAATGGGGGTTATCGCGTGTGAATTCGCCGCTAGAGGCGCTAGTGTAGCGCGGGGGCACCGAAATGTCAGATGTCATAGAAAGTTCACGCGTGCGTGCTTTTTTAACACGTATTTTTACTAATACTCACAATTGTGGTCTATATTGAGCTATTCCTGGTTAATTATGACTTGAAGATTTTAAGTTACAACTTATGATCTTATTTGTTAATACTTGGAGGTAAAATGATTTTTGAATGCTTCATGCTTGCTAATATTAGGGAGAATATTGTAAATAAATGATCTGAAGTTAACACTATGTTGTTAAACGTAATAAAATAAACATTTTATGAAGTTATTGGTACTTTAAAGTACAAAATAGAATTATTGACATGACCATAAGTGATAGTGGCGCCATCTGGTGAGCTCAAAAACGATAGTCCTCATTATGACACCTGGTGCCTACAAGCCCAAGCCGTCCTCATAAAAAATGACTTTTGGGAAATTGTCAGCGGCGAAAAACATTATCGCCAAAGGCAGATGCGGCGGAAAGAGCGGCGTACAAGAAGGAAGATTTAAAGGCAAGGGCTGAAATTTTTCTTCTTTTGTCACTATCGGAGTTAAAACAAATAAAAATTTTTACTTCAGCTAAAGCTAATAGGGACAAGTTAAAAGCCATTTACCAGAGCACTGGGCCCGCAAGAAAGGCAACTTTATTGAAGCAACTGGTTTTAAAGCGCATGACTAATGAGGAAGATATCCGCGACCACTTAAATAACTTTATGGACATGTGGACAAGATCGCGGATATGGACTTAAACCGGAACTGCTCAGTATACTGATGTTATACAGTCTGCCAACAAATTTTGAAAACTTTCGTATCGCCATCGAATCAAGGGACACATTGCCCGATCTTGACGTATAAAGATAAAAATTCTGGAAGAAAGTCAAGCAAGGAATGTTGGTGAACAGCCCGAGAGCTCATCAGATGAGTATTTTTTCTAAAAAGAACAAAATAAAACCGTTTTGCAAGAACTGTAAGAAAAAGGGACACGCCACTGAAGTGTGCTGGGGAAAAAAAAAAAAAAAGTGAAAACAAACTTTCAAGGCAGGAACTTCAACATCTGCCTGAGTGACGAAAACACAAACACCAACGAAAATTTATGGTGTCTAGATAGCGGCTGTTCATCTCACATGTGTGGTGAAAAATCAAAATTTTCCTGAATGACCCCTGAAAATGGTATCCTAAAGCTGGCATCGAAGAAGCACACAAGCAAAATTGAAGGAAAGGGAAAAGTAAAAATCACCGTAGATAAGGTAAATAACAACATTAACGAAACCTTATTTGTTCCTGATGTGTCAGTCAATCTTCTGTCTGTGGGCAAAATAGCCGATAGAGGCAACAAAGTAGTTTTTGAAAAAGACAAAGCCTATATCATAGAAAAAGTGGTGAAATAGCACTCACAGCACAAAGAAAAGATGGACTTTACTACCTTGAATTTAAGAAAGAGACTGCATGGAATGGCGTCGTAAACTTGGCCATATAAATGAAAAGGATCTGATTAAGATGGCAAGGAATGACCTAATGTACGGATTGAACATCGACAAAGAAAATTTGGAAACATGTGAAACCTGCATTAAAGGCAAGCTATCAAGATTACCTTTCACAAGACGTGATGATCTCTACACGACGCAAGAACTGGAAATAATTCACAGCGACGTTTGTGGACCTTTTGAGTGTGAGACACTTGCAGGCTCAAGATATTACGTCACATTCATAGACGACTTTACCCGTTATTGCCACGTCTACTTCATAAAGAAGAAAAGTGACGTATTCTTATTGTTTCAAAGAATATAAAAATGAAGTCGAAACGTTCCACAAAAAAGGATTAAACACCGGCAATCCGACAACGGCACTGAATATCGTAACAAAGAGTTCGATGATTTCCTCAAACTTCATGGCATCCACAGCAAAATGGGATTAGTGAGAGGAAGAACAGATCCTTGCTAGACAAAGCTAGGTGCCTGTTGATCGAAGCCAATGCTTCTAAAAAACTCTGGGCAGAAGCGATATCTACGGCAAACTATCTTATAAACCGTAGCCCGTCAAAAGCATTAGATGTTGATATACCGTTCACGAAGTGGACAGGCCGAACACCGTCTGGCAATCATCTTGAAGTTTTCGGCAGAAAGACCTTCGTCTTGAAAAAGAACAGACGAGGAAAGCTAACAGAAAAAATCAAGGAGGGAATATTCATGGGATACCTTAAAAGGTTATAGAGTTTACATACCTGAAGATGACGACGTAGTGACGAGCAGGGACATCAAAGTCCTAGACAAGATGTACTATCAAAAAGAACACACGAGCTATAATAACCTTTTAAAAGAAAAAGAACATCACAAACATAGACAGAAAATAGAAATTGAATTCACTGGACAGAATAATAAAAAATCTTTACAAAATACTGAAAGTCAAAATGACGAAGTAAATGAAATCGATTCATTCGATGATGCATCTGATACTTTAGAATCACCTGAAAATTGGAGGCGCCAAAGAGAAAGGCACCCACCAGCGTGGACTAAGGATTATGAATTACGCAATCTCGAAGAAAGTCATTCACTCACGGGAATTATTTACCTGTCTGATGAAATTGAAAACGAAAACGATGAATATCGGCATGACGCCATCAAAGCTGAAATCAGAGCTCATGTAAAAAACGAAACCTGGAAAATTCAGGAAAAGAAAAGCAATGACATGAAAATCCTAGACTACAAGATGGTTTTAAAAAACAAAATAGGACCTGATGACAGCATCTTAAGAAAAGCCAGACTTTTAGCACGCGGTTTCACGTAGCGACCAGGTATAGATTTCAACGAAACTTACGCGCCCGTAGCGAAGTTAAGCTCGATTAGATCTGTTATTGCAATTGCCGCAGAAGAAGGGTTAAAACTGAACCAAATGGACGTAACAACTTCGTACCTAAACGGTGTACTAGAAGAAAAGATAATGATGAAATACCCTGACTATTTAGAAGAATACTTGATAGAGATAATGGTCGATGAAAGTACGAAAGAGGATTTAACGATTTACAATAAAACCAGAGACATGTTAAGAGACATAAAGAGTGTTCCAAAAGAAAAAGTTTGTTGTCTTATTAAAGCATTGTACGGACTCAAGCAGGCAGGGAGGAAATGGCATATAAAACTCGACTGAGAATTGAAGAATATAGGGTTTCGAGCGTCTGAAGCCGACCCGTGTATATACATCCTGGAGAAAAGAGGAGTAAAGATTATTATTGCAATCTATATCGACGATTTATTAATTGCCTACTCGTGTCCAAAAGCATTGAAAGAAGTTAAAGTCCTACTAAATTCAAAATTTGAACTCAAAGATTTGGGGAGTCCGAAAAGGCTCATAGGCTTAGATGTAACTTACAATGGGGATGAAATAAAATTACACCAACAAAAATTCATCGAAGATACCCTTAAAAAATTTAAGATATATGTATATCCCTATGGAGCCTGGACTCAAATTGAAAAAGGGAGATAAAAACGAATCACAGCATCTTCTATACAAAAACAACTAAGCAACTCGCCCAGACATAATGTTCGCAATTAGCTACCTATCACAGTTTAACAACTGCTATAATGAAGAACACTTCAAGAGCGCCAAGAGAGTACTCCGGTACCTAAAGGCCACCAAAAACGCAGAGAGATTAATATTCAATAAAACAGGACAAGACCTGCATGGAATGGCAGATGCAGATTCGGGCGCTTGCAAGCTTGATAGAAAGCCTTTCTCAGGCTATTGCTTCAAACTTGCTGGAACGGCCATTAGTTGGATGTCAAAGAAAAGCATTGCACTGTCGATAGCCGAGACAGAATATGTAGCTCTGACTGAAGCAGCAAAAGAAGCTATACACTTGAAAAGTCTTTACAAGGCTCTAGCAGGTCCGCGACTGATGAGACTGCTGTCGCGACGGCGTGCGTCTCTCTTTATTCTTGTTATATGCTAGTTATCCCCAGGTCTACAATGTAATTTGTTCTATAGTAATAATATAGAATTTATCTGTTTCGCTTTTGATATAAAGAGAAACCCCCGCCTCGCGAGATGTCAGAAACACTCACCGTTACGGATCACACACCGATACGGAGTGTCTCTCAATCCAGTCTCTTATGCTTCGGTCCTCAAAGGCACCGAAGTGGCTATCATCAGGTCAACCATCAGTTTATTCATTTCCTCAGGCGCGACTAGGACATCTGTAAGTTAAAGTACCCATGAATCTCTGGGTTTAGTATTACCTATCTGTTTATGATTAATAAATCTATTTTGCTTTCTCATTAGTTTTATTTTATCATCAACATTTGTGACACCTCTGTGCTAATCAGATTCTGGATTTTATCCGCCTCTGCAAGAGCACGCATTCCAGTTTGACTTCGGCCATTGCCTCTTCACCTGGAACGCTCCCGTTATTATTATACATTATAATATATATGTATATATGACGTCCGTCGACGTCCGCACCCGTCAGTGCCTACCATTGGGCCCCCATGGGGAATATACTAGAAGGTCTGCGAGAGAGGTTGGCCCACGACCCTTCTCACAAACCCCAGCGCTCGAATGTCCGGACTAGTAGCGCGTGACGGTCGTCGTTATACCTTCAGCTGCGATCATGGAAGCATCTCATTGAACCAAAGCCGCAGCCGAAGACACGACCATCACTTTCAACAGATTAGGTGTACCAAATTATTCAAGCAAGCAAAAATACTTTCGTATAACATCAATTATTAAACATACCAAATCTCTGATTTTAACATAAACAGAAAGTTAATACTTAGCTATCCATGTGGCGCGTCTCACGAGTGACAAGAATTATACTTCTCCATATAATCTTCTTGCACTGAATTTACTCAAAATAACTTTTATCCAAACCTGTCATGGCGGTATTGAAAAGAGCGGCAATATTATGATGCTCTGTGAGAGCGCCTTAGGTTTGGTGGCGTCAAGTTGTTCATACTGATTTAGTGTTGTCATCTCATTAGTGCTGTGCAATTATATATTTACATTTATAGGTTTGGAACATCGCGATTTCATCTTTCGCGACAACTGCGAAGCAGCCTAGGAGTCTCCGAATGAACGCGATAGTGCCGTGAAGAGGAGTGTGGGTACTGGCCACCACACTGTCGGTTAAACCAAAGAGAATCATGGTCTCTTTGTGGAAAAAATATGTTATGTCAATTTGTCGTGTGAAAATATAGAATATTGTCAATCGCAATAGTTGTAATTAAAGAAATTTATTTACAATACAGTGATGTAAGATGCTCTGTGCAATGATCATATCAATACACCCCATCAGGCTCGCGAGGTTGTCGACATTTGGGATGTGGCTTCGGCGATCATTGTGCCGATAGTCGTATTAGCTCATGGCTTATTTGCCAAGCGCCTCTACCAATACCAGAGGAGGCTCTCGTTAGGCAGCTGGATGAAGGGCTTGATTCGGAAAGCAGTACTTCTGGGCACGGCTCGAATTGTTAGGAGGTTCCTCTATCTGCATAGCTATTCACAAACGCTTCGATTCGATTTCGATTCGTCAAGTCGTATGTCTATCTTTTTTTGGCATTACGAAAGCGAGCGAGATAGACATACGACTTTCCGAATCGAAGCGTTTGTGAATAGCTATGCTGGAGTCCTGACCACCAGTAGCTTGAACACTGTTCCCGAAACAGGTGGACTGCAATTTTTATATGTTTAAATGTTTTTTAGGTATATTGTTTTTTTCCAAGGAATATTTAAAAATGTAATTGATTTGTAACGATAGTAAAGGGATGGAATAGTTCTCCTGACCGTTATTGGTCATGGCGGTCAATCTCAGCGGAGATTAGCCATCCGTGCGGGAGATATTAAAGTGCACTAGTGTGTGCGCATAGGCACAGGTGCACTCTCTGCTCCGTTCCTTTACTGTCATAGTCAGATGAGATGGAGCTGCAATCCGACATGACCGGAGAGAGATCAGGCGCAGGACCAACGGCTCAACGTGCTTTCCAAGGTACATGGGTATCATACGGCCAACTTCCAAACTCCGGGCTGTTACTGGAATTTTTTTAACGGAAAAATTAGTACTTGTAAGGAGAGAGTAACCTTCTCAATATAAAAAAAAAACCTCGCAAATCATACTTTGTTCAACAAAGAGCCTGACAACAAATGAGCAACAAATAGCAAAAAACGGAAGAAAATTTGAATTTCGCGGGCTACCCTTATTTCAACTTTTTCATGAAATAGTCATTTATTGGGATTAAATAAACTTAGAGGGTTGTATTGATGATTTTAATTATTATAATTCTGTAACTACAAACGTGTTACGGTCACGAATCATATTTTAAGAAATACAATTTTCATAGTAGAAAAATCATTCGTGTTGCTTGCAACTCCAAAAGTAGGTTGCCAGTTTACAAAAACTGATCCTCATGGTTCTAATAAATGTTCTACACTACAAATAACATTTCGCTTGTTTGCGACAATAATGTCATCATAACTCGAAAAATATTTTTTTAATATTTACATTATATTATCGCCTTTTTTGCTTTTATTTTAAGGTTTATTTGACGTATTTCGTTAATAAATTGAATACTTACCAGGTAAAACGTGGTGAATAGGAACGCGTAAATCGGGACAAGACAAAACTTTGATTAAATTCGTATGTAATGTTGCCAACAAGGTCTCTAGATAATTAAGTTTAAGGTGGAAGCGCAAGGGTAGCCCGCGAAATTTTTTTTTTTTTACGTTTATTGCAATTTGCAGGTCGGTGTCTGATTGTATGTTAATGAAAATATGAATCGCGCCAGTAA
Organism: Eugnorisma glareosa; assembly: GCA_947578425.1. NCBI lineage: Eukaryota > Metazoa > Arthropoda > Insecta > Lepidoptera > Noctuidae > Eugnorisma > Eugnorisma glareosa. The sequence continues at coordinate 19,533,575 of OX387966.1, read as the reverse complement.
CACGTATGGATTTACAAAATAATAACCATTAAAATCATCAGTACAACCCTCCAAGTTCATTTAACCCCATTCAATAACAATTCATGAAAAAGTTACTCATCATCATTCTCCTGAAAAAGTCACTCAATGGGGTTAAATGAACTTGGAGGGTTATACTGATTTAAATGATTATAATTCTGTAACTCCATACGTGTTACTGGCGCGATTCATATTTTCATCAACATACAACCTGACACCGACCTGCAAATTGCAATAAACATAAGAAAATTTAAATTTCGGGGGCTACCCTTGCGCTTCCACCTTAAGTAAATAAAGTACTTTTGGGTAACATAGCATTAGTTCAACGGTAAAATCTCTTTCAAAGTTTTGCATTCCTGTTTACCCCGTTTGACGGTACTTTCGTTAATTTTCTATTCAAGTACAAATAAAATCGAAAAATCCTTGTTACAATCGAGCGATCTACGAATAGATTATTACAATGTATTTATTTTTAATTTGTAAAGTATCAATAGCAACACTGTGCGTGTGATTTGTCAAAAAGTTGGCATTTAATCCATCTGTTTTATTTAGAAAATCTATTTTCAACTCATATTGCGGTTAACATTCGGGTATTTATCGTATTTGATTGAATATTATTACGAAAATATTCATTAAATAACAACTAGTCTTACAAAAGCATTTATTTGTTTCATAAGTTCATTAAATTCCCATATAAGAAGTACAGCATCTGTGATCAAAATTGTAGCTATTTATTTCACTATTTTTATCTTTTGTTGTCTTTGTGTTAATTTACCTCGAGTTGTTTTGTTTTTAGGGACTGTGACACAAGAGACTGTGCTTACGGAACAGTATCGTGATGACATAATGGTGTAATAGTTTGATGCTGTTGTATTATATTGTCAATAAACATGGATAGTATACCCGAGTCACCAGTGAAGATGAGCCCACTCGCGGAGCCCGAGGGCTTCCTAGAGAGTGAGACAGACTATACGAGCATCAGAGGAAAGGTAAACATTAACATTGTCTTTGTTTACCAACTGTTCCCGCGTAAATTACGCCTACTCACATCTCTGCTAAATGGTTTCATGATGTATGATGGATCTATTGGATCTTAAGATTGTCATGCTGTAGAAATCACATAGCCCTACAAGGCACTTCATTTAACCTGCTCTAAGATGACTGCTGAATAATATATTTATGATGAACTGCAAAAAATTGTTCTGGAAAAGAAAAATATTTCACATGATAATTTATTTTTGTTATCAAAATTAATGTTTCTGCGATGGATCAATAAACTGCCTAATAAATAAATTTTTATTGCAAAAAATCTATTTGAAATAAATTATTTCCAAAAATGTTATTGCACCATAACAATATTGCATCACTTTGTCTATTAATTGTCCCATCACACAGCTAGTTCCATCAATAGAAAAAAAAAAAAAGTAAAAGCAAATATTATACTCTGCCAAAATCTCATCTAAATTATTTTGGCAGTTCAATTGTAGAAAATTATCAACAGAATTCACATTTCACAACATCAAAACAATGTTGCATTGCATCACATATCAATAATTTGAATTGTTGTGTTGTGTATGAATGAAGCTTTTGTTACAATTTGGTTGCTTGTGTTTATATACAAGAAAGGATGAAATTTGATATTTTTTACTGGGTATAATAAATAAATAAATAATAAATATCGCTAGACATTACACACAGCGCCATCTAGATGCCACACTAAGCAACGAGGCTTGTGTCGTGGACACCAGATAGTTGATAATACTACATAGATACTTTTTTTTTTGTAAATACATACTTATTATACATATAAACATCCATGACTCGGAAACAAATGTCCATGCTCATCACATAAACATTTGCTCCTAGCGGGATTCGAACCCGGGACCCTAAGAACATAAGGCAGTCTCACTCTCGCTGCGCCATTCGGGTCGTCATAATGTCTTAATTTTATTACCATCTAGTATATGAAAACAAATACAACCTAAAAAGATCTATTGAACACATTCTCAGGATCCTCACAGAATAATAATTACAGTTCTTTGCCTACAAAAGTTGCAATTTTTTTACTTCTTTTTTCTTCTATAACTGATCTATCCAGTCATCATCTAACAAATTACTTCATTGTCTATCAAATTACGGGAAATTCACTATCATAGACAGTTGGATTAGACAATAACAAAGCCATAGTGTACAGTTAAAGCTATCACTAGATAATAATAGGACATCATATCTGAAGTGAAAATTTTCAACTAACTTTTGAAGGCCACTGTACCTACACACCTTTTGTAAAAATCTTTACTGCCTTAGAGCATTGTGTAATGCACCAGCTCTAAACCAGACAAACTGTGTAATATTTACATAATTTTCAGTAAAAGGTATAATATTGTATTAGTTGGACTTGATTTTAAGTAATTGAAAATGAATTCTTTTAGATGGTGCTCGTGAGCCCTACAGCTGATGAATATGAGCTGCTCCGCAAGCAACTTCTAGAGAGGCTGGAGTCAGGCAATGGAGAGATAATATACGACATAGGACTAGGAGAAGGTAACTATTTCATTTTATAAAAAACAAATTAAATAAGTCAGCCTAATACAGTCAACTGTTAGGCTTCTCCCAAACTGCATCACAACACCCTGTCCTCTGTCTATACGATAGTATTACTACTAATATTAAATACTACTAATATTAATTTAATTATTATCTTCAGTATCAGCCGAAAGGCTGATACTGAAGATAAATAATTTTAATGGATAATCAAAGAGATTTAAAAAAATATAGTGTGCACATTGGGAACATTGTCAAACAAGTTTTCATCCTGAACTTTTTCGATTTTGACACCAGAATGCTACCTGACAAGTGGGCGTAAACTTGACAGACTGGTTACTAAGTAGTAACAAGTATTGGATACGATTTTCTTTATCTTGTCTCTTCTAATAATCATCAATATTTGAATGTCTTTGATATTGATAACTAATTGAAGGACAAAAAAAAAAAAAAAAAACAGACTTATTAAATGGATGTTTAATAAAAAACACATAAATTAAATAATCTTTTATCTGTGTAGCTGATAAAAGCACTGATTGACAACAATTAACAATCAACAATTTATTTTAGTTCCTGTTTCACAGTACAAGAGAATCTTATTAATCCTTTTGAAAACGCATGAAAACAAATATGATTTAATCAAAATGTTGTGGTTTGGCATGTGTTTATTTTATGCCTGAATCTATTACAATAGCAGGCAATATTTCATCATACTATTATTGTTTATAGCTTATTAATTTATGAGTATCGCGTACCTGATTCGAAACTAAGGGGAAAATCATGTAATATTCAACATTTCATCATACTACAACACACAACAGCATTAGGTTACACCAAGAGTTCACAGCAATCTCATATATCAACAATACCTCTGTACTCACGCCTTTTCTCTATGGGGATAGGCAGAAACTACAGAACGCCAGTTGCAGCTACAAACCTTACACCTTTTGCTTCGTCAGCTTCATACATCTGGTGATGAACACACGCTACATTTGGCTGCTGTTTAAAAATTCTTGGAACTATAAAATCTAAGGGCTAGTGATCACCCGGCGAAGCGCAGTGCAGCACGCCCTTATAACGTGTGCAACAATTTTTTAAGTTTTTTGGTAGAAAAACATTTGCTGCCCTTGGTGTGCACTGGCCCTTAGGCTGAGTCATCATCACTGTGGCCTTAATTACGTCATCAAATATTTAGAAGATAACCCAATGATTAGATTATTTATTATTTCATAAATACCATGTTTAAGTAGATAGAGCAGATGTAATGTTGCAAGTTCTTACTCTAACAAGCCTGTTATCTAATCTAGTGATCAGTCGTGGCCACGTGCATGTGCATGCGGTCATGTGGTAATATGGTAATATCGGTGTCTCTTAATGGAGCGTTGAATGTTACCGCAATTGTAACGCGGGCGCCTGATCGAATGATTCACACACGGTATAGTTTCAGAACTTGAAGAAGTGAATCTTGAGCTTGGTAAATCGAATATGGCAAACTATAATTTATACCTTGGCAAATTCTCAGTAACAATAGGCGATTCTTAAATATCAGCCTGCGTTATTGAAAGTACGGCGATTGGCGCAGTTGCTGAGAGATTGGCCGCTGCGCTACGTGTCACGGATTCGATTCCCGCACGGAACAAATATTTCTAGATTGCCTACACTACAAGTAGTTGTTCTGGGTCTGGCTGTTTGTGTATGAGTTAAAATCTATGTAAACGCACCAAAGATACACGAGAAATTCCTAGCGTGGGGCAACGTTTTGAAAAAAAGAAAGGATAGCTCGCTTTTAGCTTCACTTTTTCATTTAGTTATCAGTAAGTGTTAATTGAAATGGGTAAACTCTTTAAAGTAATTACTCTGCAATCGGCAACTTGTTTCAATTGATTTCTTTCATAATATAACACGTGGTTTTGTAAGTTAAGTTAAACAAACACGCAAAGCGTGTCAAGGGCAGATTTCACGAATCTGTTCAAACATTTTACAAAATTGAATGGAGCACGAAAAGTTATCGGTCGTATTATATTTTAAAATTATGATTTTGATGACGTCTATTTTGTACTCTACCAAATAAATTTAATCCACTTTCTAAACGCCTATTTCACTTTTAGAAACTAATTAGTTTGCCTTTGTTAGGTATTTTCTGATAACACTTGTGTTATAATAACGGTGCAAGAAAACATCGTGAGGAATCCGCAGTTTTCACAACCACGTTTACATTTGCTTTCGATTGCTCGTGCAGGTACGACGTGAATGTTCTCAGAAAAAACTGTCAGAGAAAAGTTTAGAAGCACGAGCGCCGACAACTAAAATATCTGTGAACTGATAAATTCGCGTCAGTGCGGTTCACCTTTGACCTTGTAACCAGTCCTATGGTCATCATCTCTTGTACAGGGTGTCTTACATAATCAGCCTTTAATGTTCCCACTGCTGGGACACACGGCTTCCTCTCTATGAGAGGGAATGAGCTATATCCACCACGCGGGCCCAGTGCGGGTTGGTAGATCACATGTCTTCGAGTTTTTGGTTCTAGGACATGCCGGTTTCCTCACGATGTTTTCCTTCACCGTTTTGAGAGCAGTGGTGATGAAATAAATTACACAAAGTAATGCGCCTGCCTGGGTTTGAATCCACGACTTACTGTTCGTAAGTCGGGGCCGCCACCACTGGGCCACCGCTGCTCCCCTCCCCAGGGTGTCTTGGATTACTGGAACCTTCTTCCCACACCATTTCCTCCTTTCTTCTAAATAAGATTATCATAAGAACCATGAGCTAAGTTGCAATTTGAAAATAGCGCATACATCGCTGGTCATAAAGTTTAAGGTCCTTCTTTGTGCAGACGGGCGTGGTCTAACAGAGGACGAGTACAGCGCATCAGTAGCGACACTACAGTCGCTGGTGAGCGGCGAGCGCGTGTCGTGCGTGGAGCTGCGGCGCTGGGAGTGTGGTAGCGGGCTCACCGGCCAGTACCTGCTGCGCGCCGAGCTCGACCACACCGACTTCATGGAGATCAGGTACAGCAGAGATAGATGGGCAGTAGTAGTCGTAAAGGACCTCCCTCGTCCCTGAAAGTACTAACCAACCAATGTACCTATTTTTCCGCCAATCAGCGTAGAGTTAATTTCCTGGTTGCCCATTGATTTCAAGTTTTTACGGCTTGGCTCTAGGATGGTAACGAACCTATGATGCCTCTGGTTATACATACATTCAAAAGCGACGGTGACCACTTACCATTGGAACTACTTCCTATCCACCAGTAATCCAGTCGCTCCATGTAAAATATTGGTATTCAGCTGCATCAGGTTAGTCTGGAAGCCGACGTTAACATAGTTGAGAAAAGGCTAGGCAGACGATGATGACGGTACTCCTTTCCACTTGCACAGTTTCTAGTTAATAGTTGTTCTTCTCTTACAGAGTGGCAGTAGTAGGCAACGTGGACGCGGGCAAGTCCACCCTCCTGGGCGTTTTGACTCACGGCGAGCTGGATAACGGGCGCGGGTACGCGCGGCAGCGACTGTTCCGGCACAAGCACGAGATGGAGAGCGGCAGGACCAGCTCCGTCGGCAACGATATACTGGGCTTCGATAGCATGGGTCAGTACTACCCGTTTTTTTTATTTACGTCAGCCGCATCCACGATAACCGCTGGGCAAAAGCCTCCTCACAATGGGCGCCTTCAGATGGACGGCTCTACTTAAGCCGGTCCAGAAATTCACTGAATTCACTGCCGGCTTCTCTGTTCCTCGGTCATTATAATTTGGATCTTTTCAAGGTTCGAGTGAATCGATTTCTTTTGGGCTCTAGACCGCATCATCACCTGACGTCAGGTGAGATGCGGCCAAGTGTAAACCTTTTAACTTTGCCTACGTGAAGTGTATCGATATAAAATAAAATAAAATAATTTCATTTGGCTTTGTTTGTTTACTAGTATGATGCAAATGTTGCGAATAGAGCAACAAAGGACTCGATTTTGTTGTATTGGAACTTTTCCAAGCTATTTTCTGCTCCGGTGCCTTAAGATCTAAAAGAAAAATAGCCGCCTGTCATCCCTTTCTGAGTTATGAATCGCACCCCACTACACACGCTAAACAAGCTCAAGCTCTTAAAGAAGGGCTCACATCTAAAGCTTGGTTTTCAAAATAACCTACTTGTTTATTTATTCTTTTTCATCATGTCGTATCAGTGGCGAAGGTTCCAAACAACTCGATTCCTACCGGCTTCGGTAAATATAGGCAAATAAAAAAAATCACATTAAAGATATTTACTTCCGGCTTACCTCTAAAAAAAATTGACACTTCGCTACTGCGTCGTATTTATTTCAATGCAACCAGCATTGAAATAAATACTAATTAAACTAAAATAGTAATACTAGAATAGTAATTAAACTAAAATACTAAAATAGTAATTCAACTTCACGACGTGTAAGTACTTCTACATAGAGATTAGAAAGTAAACAATTCACGGTGAGGTGTTCCAGTCTCGTATTATGTTGGCAACTTTGGATCAATGAACACGATTAAAAATCTGTTATTACGTAGCTGAAGTAATCGAAGAAAAAGTAACTAATCTAATAAAAGTAGCAATAACTAAATTAGTCATACAATATTCAATTTTGCGATTTTTAGTGGCAGTTTGGTTTTTGTAGTAAGGGCATGGACCATGGGCAAGTTTCTATGAAACATGGGCGTGAGACCAATAGAATTGAAAAATATCTCGAATAGTAGCCTAAAAAGTTATAATATAATGAGAACTTCACTTCATTCATACTTAAACATGAAGTACCTAAGCGGCCGGAGAACAGAAACAGAGCCACTTGACTTGACAGTTTTATGTATTTTGCCAAATATTAGACCTAATACTCGAAACTAATAATTAACCTTGTTTACCAAGGTTACCGTTAACCAGCCGTAACAGCGCTTAACAGTCCTGAATCAATTCTAAGACTTCACTGGCCTACCTCAGATTAATTACTAAACTGTTTTCAACATGATCTACTTTAAAAAACAAATGACGGTTATTGTCAATTCTTCCACAAAATACAGCAAATTGTAACATTCTCATTTAGTCCTATCTCGGGTCTCCGGGGAATTTGGTACTTGACGCAATAATTTTAATTGAAGTACTTATTATAAAGACCTATGATTTGAGATTTCGCTTAGCCGTCAAACTCTAACTCAAAGCATTTATTTCAATTAGACCTTAGCAGGCACTTTTGAAAGTCAGAAAAACAAAGGCGAAGCTACAGTCACAGACACAAGGCATAATAACTTGTGAAAGTACTGTAATTGCCCATTCCAAAAGCGTAGATCTCTATGGAGAAGAATGGGCAAGAAACTCCATGGACACTCTTTTCAATCAAATATTTTTACAAGATCTTGGTTACATCATTCATGTTGAGATTATACATATATGTGAGAACGAAGTAGAAAGACGTGCACATTAAGAGCGTCCAGAGAAAAAGATTATAATTATCAACAATTTAAAAACAAAGTTGTTAAAATAAACCGTGGCAGCTAAGAGATGACCAGTCCCAACTGACAGCGCCCGTTCACGAACATGACGCATGGATCAGCCCCATTCAGCTCAACCAAATTGAAGGGAACTAAACGACCCGCCACTATCAGTGAGACATTTGAGTGAGCCTGACATTCTCTCAGCCACCAGGGCACATTGGAGTCAATGAAGGATAACTAAATATAAATGGTAGCTTTACAGTACATAGTACTCAGACATGTGCTATGCAATTATATAATACTAAGAAATTGAATCTATACTATGCAAAGATATTTTTACAATCTTCTGCAGCTTCCACAATAATTTTACATGAGCTTCTGATTAGTTTGCCCTATGGTTGTGGGGCAGAACCAGCATTGAGCCAAGCATTTTTATCATCGATGTAATCCCCTAACTTATAAAATGCTTGCCTACATAGTGTGCGTTTTATACAAGATTTAAATTTAGTCTCATTCAGTTGTTGAATGTGGGGAGGTATTTTATTATAACATTTTAAACAGTACCCCATGAAAGATGAGTCTTACTTTAGCTAGCCTGAAACCTGGCTGAACTAGTTGGTCCCTGTTTCTAGTATTATAGTGGTGTCTGTAAATAAATGCTGATTTTTCCTAACGTACATGATGTTTTCATAGATGTATTGACAAGGTACTGTCATGATGTTAATTTCCTTGAACAGTTCCCCTAGAGAATCGCGCCTACGTAGATCATATATGGCTCTGATGGCTCTTTTCTGCAGAATAAATATAGACTCAATGTCTGCAGTCGGGTAAAAAGCTTTCCCATTCATGCATACTATGAAATGCGACTATGACTCACTATGATAATATCATCCTTCCTGATTACTAAGATAGTACTATCGCTGATACGATTTGCAATCTTGATTTTTAGGCAATTTTTCCTTATTTCAAATAGTTTACGTTTCAGGCTCATGCAAATTACTGACCTATCAGAATCCTGTCTACTATATGCCTCCTTTCTCGAGTGGTCGCAAGGGTGACTGCTGAGAATGCCAGGACTCGATTCCCGGGTCGGGCAAAGTGTTATTGGCTTTTTCAGAATTTCTTTATTACAGCCACGGGTCTGAATTTGTGACCGGTTGATGGCAATAGGCTAGGCCCCCTGAAAAAAATTGCTGTTTCCTACTAAAGTTTCATTTTCAAGTTATTGACAATTTCAATAACTCATAGCTCGTGGCTAAATAATAAAGGCCGCTCGGGTCGATCTTTAGGTCAAGCCGCGCTTGCCTAGGTTGGTCTGTGGATAGGTGACCACACATTACATTCCGAGTTTCCTCCGTGCCTCGGAAAGCACGTTAAGCTGTTGGTCTCGGCTGTCACTTGTAGATCTTTGACAGTCGTTACAAGTAGTCAGTGGCCCAAAAAGTCTGACAACCAGTCTTACCAGGGGGTATCGTGTTATTACTTAGCGTTACTAGGGCATTACGCCCACAATAATTGGATCGATGTTGAAACTCGCTTGCAATGCGATGTACACTTTGCATATTCATTATAGCTACTCGGTATAATTAGATCATTTAAATAGTAAATACTGTGATATTAATAGAACTTGAACGATCGCTGATAAACGGTCGTAGTTAACAGTTATCTTGTTATGCAATTAACTTATATAACTGTTCCATCGTCGTACGATTTGAATGAAGTACCTACATGACGTTTTCTAGAACATTACCACAGAATGATAAGTACAAGTAACAGTACTGTCATTACGTTCTCTTTCGAGCACAGAACCTTTAAAACAAGGAAATTTGTTCAGCTATAAGGCCGTATAGGTACTGTTTTTAATTCCCAACGTTAAACCTAACGTTGAAGTTAACCACTGAAACTTCAAAATACAACAGCGCGATTTTCAAAGGCATTCATTTAGTTGTCGGTTAGGCTTCGATTTTAACAAGTATTAAAATCCCAAGTTTGACTGCCTCGTTGGTCTATTGGTCGCAAGCGCGATTGCTGAGCATGAGGTCTTGGGTCCAATTCCTGGGTCAGGAAAGAAAGAAAGAAAGATCATTTATTTGTAAAACATGCGTATACATGAGCTGTCAAATCAGACATGCAAGAAAATAACAATGTGTTGTGAGCGTCCATGTTTTGCCAATAGTGGCGTACAAAATTAGGTACAGCAATAATACAGTAATTTTGAATTTAATTACAAATTTACAAAATAAACAAGAAATAAATGTCAAGATATAACAGTAAAACTAAAGTATATTATTATGTCAGTATATATTCTTTATCATGCAGTCAAATAATATCATTGAGAGAAAAAAACAAACAACATTACTAAATCATTATTTTTCACTACATTTTTTATTTTTTTTTAGAAGTCTGAATAGAAAAGTCCTTTTGGTTCAAAAAATCGAATACATTATAATACGCTTTATAAGCTAAAATATTTCTCAATATGTTTCTGAAACGCGACAACGGCAAAGTGAAGTCAGGCAAAGTGTTATTGAGGTTTTTCATCAGGAATTTCTCAGTAGCAGCCATGGAGTCTAGATTTGTGCCTCTCTGATTTGTCTAAAATGGAAGCTTTATCAGAACCATAATATGAATCACGTTAAAAATTTAAAATTCTTAAAATGGTCTCTAAGGTTATAACCACAAAGTCCATTTTAAGAGTTTTAACGTGATTCGTATTATGATTCTGATAATGCAGCCATTTTAGGCCCCCAGTTGATGGCAATAGGCTCGCCCCCTGTTACATGGGACTTAAACATAACTGTTGAAATATGGGTGTACTATTAGGTACACCTCTGCCTAGCCCTTCGGGGTTTACGGGCGTGATGTTATGTTAAAAACTATGATAATCTAGAAAAACGACGAGATCACTCACACTACTCGTACAGTCGTACACGCAACTGACTACTTTCAGAGTTCATGATAAGAAACTAGAAAGGCATGAAACACCTACAAATTACTTTCACGCTACATGAGCAGGGTTTATAATCACTCTTATATCGGTAGTACTACAATAATATTGTTTTTTTTTTTATACATCGTGTACAAAAATTATTATAACTACTCGACACAAATGTATGGGAAAGCTGAATTTTTTTTCAATATTACGATGATGATCGCATGGACAAAATGGTTCAGTTTGATTGTCTGTAGCACTAAAGCCCTTTTTGATAGACGCTCGCGCTGTATACAGCCACGTGACTGTAGTTGATAGTAGCAGTAGTAAAGACAGGCGTTTCGTTTAATTGATTGAGACAGTGCCTGAGGAAACTACGGTAGGGGAGGAGCCCTCCCCCCACCTTGCACCTCAGACACCGATCAGTTCAGCGATATGGCCCATAGTAAAGCTTTTAACGACGGGGATAATCTGGTGAAGCAGAAAGTCTAATACTTACGGTCTTGCCAGCTGTCACCCACCAGTCGCTGTTCCAATTCAAAGAGGAATAACTACTGGTAATTGGTACTTCTTAGGTCTTCCTCTACTCTTATAGCTATCCACATTCATTCTCAAAACTCTTCTATGGTCCTCATTCCTCCGCATCAAATGCCCGCATCAGCCTTTCGACCACTAGACCAACGAGACAGTAAAATTAAAGGTCCTCATGTGATATTCCCATCTTCCGCAGGCAACGTAGTGAACAAGCCAGACCACGGCACTCTGGACTGGGTGAAGATCTGCGAGAAGTCGTCCAAGGTCATCACGTTCATCGACCTGGCCGGCCACGAGCGCTACCTCAAGACCACCGTGTTCGGCATGACTGGACATGCGCCCGACTTCGGCATGCTTATGGTAAGGATAAAGCTTGAAAAAGTTATTTTATTTTTCACTGTTGCGACACAGGCAGCCTTTTCTTGAGAGGTAGTGGTGGATGTCATATGGCTTCGAATATTTGGTTGTATCTATTACATGCTATTTTCCTCACGATATTTTTCTTCACCGTTTGAAAGCACTGGTGATAAAATAAATTACACAAATTATCGCTGCCTGATTTAGTGAGTTGACCGGTGGAGCAGCAAACATGACTCGACATTCCTTAAAATTCTTCCTTTGGTCGACCATCCTTGATGTCGAAATTTACTCTGTTCAATTATAAATTATGACGATTGTCCTTGATGGATGAAGAAAATATTGGACTATGTGAAGAATGATACGAATGAAAGAATAGGGAGTAGAGTAAATGGTAGCGTGGAGTTGGCAAACGAAGGCGTATTATGCCTACTCCAAGTAGAACGGGACAAAGCTAGGAAGAAAATTATGTATTATAAAATTGTGACGTATCTTTCCAATTCCTCAGATCGGTGCCAACGCAGGCATAGTAGGCATGACAAAAGAACATCTAGGCCTCGCCCTTGCCCTCTCCGTGCCCGTGTTCGTAGTAGTGACCAAGATCGACATGTGTCCCCCGAATGTTCTGCAAGACAACCTCAAGCTGTTGATCAGGATCCTGAAGTCCTCCGGCTGCCGCAAAGTACCTGTCATGGTGAAGACGAAAGATGATGTCATTGTTAGCGCTACCAATTTTGTGTCACAGAGGTATGTAAGGCATGGTCACTACATTTGTGTAAACATCTTGTTGCAATCTTTATTTCTCTCTCTCTCTTTCTCAGTTGAAAACTTTTATCTCATCATTTATCATGTTACCTTTTGCTCTTCTATCTGAATGGAATGTCCTGTTAAGTATTTCGTGTGTACTTATGTAACTAAATGTTTTTTAAATTGTTGAATTTAAAAAGTGTTGCAACACTCAAAAATATGAAGGAAGGTCCCTGGTAAACCAAAAAATCAGTCGTACGGTTATTTAAAAAATAAAGGTAAACGTGACCCAGATACTGCGACGGTGATTTTAAAACGCCCAAAAATAGTTAAATTGCTTTTTTTTAAATTCATAAACAAACGTGGTTAGGATTTTTTTATCTGCATACTTATGTTGTTATTTCACAATTACTTCAGCAATTTCTATACTAATTGCTGTTATTCCAGGCTATGTCCAATCTTCCAAGTATCAAACGTATCCGGCGAGAACCTGGAGCTGCTGACGATGTTCCTCAACCTGCTGAAGACGAGGATGCCCTCGCAGGACGACAAGCCCGCGGAGTTCCAGATTGACGATACGTACTCAGTACCGGTACGATATACAACGTCACGTTGTATTTATTGGGGAAATTACCCACCAAGGAGATACCCACGTCCGTGAAGATGCTAACGTACTAATGACTAGCTTTTGCTCGTAGCTTGGCTCCCGTTATGTACCACGGGAAAGTTTTAAATGTAGCCTATGACACTTTTTTATATTAAATGGGCTTACTCTTGACCTCAATCTTGGAATGTACTTGGGGCTAACGTAGTTTTTAAACAAACACGCCAAAACTGTAGCCAGTACGAGTGATTCTCTAATTCGTTCCCCAGGGTGTGGGCACAGTGGTGTCAGGCACGACGCTGGCGGGAGTGATCCGTCTGAACGACACGCTGCTGCTGGGGCCCGACCCGCTGGGCCGCTTCCAGCCCATCACCGTCAAGAGCATCCACAGGAAGAGGATGCCTGTGCCCGAGGTCAGGGGCGGCCAGACTGCTAGCTTTGCGCTGAAAAAGGTCTGTAACGAAACAGTACATTGTGATACAAGGGGTGGAAAGTAGGTTATTGCACACGAGGTGTCATTAACAAGCCCGAGGCGAAGGCGAGGGTTGTTAATTACACGAGTTTGCAATAACCTACACACCCGTGTATCACACGACGTTTTTCAATACAGTAATGGGAAATAGTAAAAACCAACTCAAAACATAACTACAAAAGTAATGATCGAGCTCGTAAAAAAAAGTCACGACCGCGTAACAGAAAGATGCCTAAGCAAAAGATTTAATTTTCGAATCGTAATTATAGCCTTTGAAAGTACGCCAAGTTTAACAACTGTGTTGAATTTTTTTTTGGGTTGCCCTTTGCTTTCACTCGCGCTGACCAATATATTTGTTTTTTTTTTTTATCTCGGTATCGTAATACACTACTTCTACCGGGATCGCATGGAGGTCCAAATTTATTTCATACAGCAACGCACTATAAAAACAAAATCTTATATTTTGTTTCAATAAACTTTGACGAAGTGAACAATGCACTATCTAAGGTTGTCCATTGGTTCAATGTAAATAATCTACTCCTGAATGGAAAAAAGACCAAGTTGATTAAATTCTCAACTCCAAATGTGAGGCAGTTATGTGCAAATGTTCAACTTAATGGAATAGAGTTGGATCCTGTTGAGTCAACGGTTTTTCTTGGAATAACTGTTGATTCAAAATTACAGTGGGGCCCACATATTGAAAAATTGACAAAAAATCTTAGTTCGGCCGCCTACGCTGTCAAGAAAATTAGACAAGTTACTGATGTTGATACGGCCAGAATTGTTTATTTCAGTTATTTTCATAGCGTCATGTCGTATGGGAATCTTCTCTGGGGTGCCTGTGCGGACATCCACGCTATCTTTGTTCTACAGAAAAGGGCTGTTAGGGCCATTTACAATCTAGGTCCTAGGGATTCCCTCCGAGAGAAGTTCAAAGAGATGAATATTCTGACCGTAGCCTCTCAATACATTTTTGAAAATTTATTGTATGTTCATAAAAATATATCTAATTTTAAGAAAATGTCCGATATTCATAGCTTGAATACTAGGAATAAGCACAACCTCGCTGTACATCGCACTCGCCTCCACAGAATAGGCAACTCATTCATGGGCCAATGCATACGCTTTTACAATAAACTTCCCATTGACATTAGAAATTTATCAATCAATTGATTTAAAATTTGCATTAAAACCAAACTATGTAAGAAAGGGTACTATAAAATAATTGATTATTTAGATGACAAAAAGGCTTGGGATTGAACTGCTCGCTCTGCTAAGCCTTGTGTAATTCCTATACAATATTGACATAAAAATCTGATATAATATCCTATTGTATAATTCCTTTTTATAATTAATTCTTTTACAATTTTTGACATGTAAATTTGACATTACAATTATTATCTTATTTTGTATGTTCAAATTATTATTTAATTCATTATAAAACATGAAACATATTGTACATGCTTTAAAACAGACTTTGATCCCTGAGTTTGTTTCGCCATTTCTTCTCAGGGTAGTCAGATACGAAATGTCGACCCCATCTAGCTTAAGTTTAAATTGTGATGACGTGTAAAAGTGATACCTACATCCTATTTACTGAATAAACAATTTCATTTCATTTCATTTCGTTTTTATAATTTTACGCTACTCTCAGTTTGATGGCCGGAGTCAGCGAGTTTTATGGGAAAATCTCGATTCGAAACATCGATTATTGACATCAAAACTCAAAACTGTGTTCCATTATTGTATGCTTAATATTGAAAATTTCTTAATTTTTATATCACACAAATTATGTTGACATACAGATAAAGCACACAACCAACAGCAGTTTTTGGAACATTATAGGCTGATTTTGTGGCTTATGTTTACAGATAAAGCGCTCACAGATCCGCAAGGGTATGGTGATGGTGTCTCCCGCGTTGAACCCTCAAGCTTGCTGGCAGTTCGAGGGCGAGATACTCGTGCTGCATCACCCCACCACCATATCTTCACGCTACCAGGCTATGGGTACGTATTACTACAAGAATCAACGGCATCAAACAAGGAAATGCAAATCAAAACT
The DNA here is from genome assembly GCA_947578425.1 of Eugnorisma glareosa. Classification (NCBI taxonomy): domain Eukaryota; kingdom Metazoa; phylum Arthropoda; class Insecta; order Lepidoptera; family Noctuidae; genus Eugnorisma; species Eugnorisma glareosa. The sequence continues at coordinate 19,517,856 of OX387966.1, read as the reverse complement.
CATTAATCTAACTAGGCGGAGAATCAGCAATTATTGTTCGTCAAAATAATATACAACTGTAACCCAAAACGCTCGCCCTTCACGACTTTCTAGTGTTTTAGCTGGGAAGAAAGTGGTAGAACAAAGACCCCGGTAAATTTTATATTTGCTCAAAACTATAACCAAACAGTCGCTGTACTCGCACTCATTCGCAAACAAAGCTCAAATACATGTGGGTGGACTTCTACCTCATGCGAATGACTCCTCTTAGAGAGAGAAAAAGATACAGAAAATGTGCAAATATGATTTTATCGTAAAGCTTGACTTTCCTAAGAATGTTGGTGCCGTCATTTAACAGCCGCAAAGTGATGACGAGGCTTTAGATAGCGTTTTCCACACCGTAAAGACAAACACATGGTTTTCCAGCTATGTGGCGGCACCGCTGTCCAATGGACCACCAGTGTTTCGGTTTTCTTACTTATTTGCTTATGTTTGGCAGTACACTGCGGCAGTATCAGACAGACGGCGTCGATCCTGTCGATGTCGCGCGACTGCCTGCGCACCGGCGACAAGGCGCTCGTGCGCTTCCGCTTCATCAAGCACCCTGAGTATCTCAAGAGAGGGCAGAGGATGGTGAGCCATATACCTGATATTGTTACTACATTTGAGACTTCGCAAATAAAAGTTCAGGTTACAGTCGATCGATGTTAATGGTTTCATTTGATATCGATCGAGTCTTAAAACTTATCAGGACATGGAGAAGCAGATGATTTATTTTTTGGTAGCCCAAACTTCGCCATTTCTACGGCGTCAATGACAGCGCAAAGGTGCAACTGCATGTGAGGCTACCACGACGGAAAAAAGCAAGATCGAGCTATTTCCCAAACTAGGATCCACCTCCTATTCTAAACCCTCTGTGCTCCAAAATATGCAGTCCAAATAACCTCTGTCTGCCATCAACGACGTCATCGATTGAGTTGAAATATCGAATGTTTTGGAGCGATCAATATCGACTGACTGACGTCAATCGACCATATTCCATATTTCACAAATTCATAGGATTTTTGTTTGTTACAGGTATTCCGTGAAGGTCGCACGAAGGCAGTCGGCAACGTGCTGCGACCAGAACCCGCGGCCGTGAAGACGCAGCCGCGCACCACCAACACCAGGCACGACCGACGCGCGCCGCAGTCGCACGACAAGCCCGACACGCAAGCGTCACACGTGGTAACTTGACGATAAAATCAATGTGACTTTTTTTTTTGTTGTAGTATAGAATACTAGCGACCCGCCCCGGCTTCGCACGGGTGCCATGCTATACATATAACATTCCCCTTGAATCACTCGTATCTATTAAAAAAATCGCATCAAAATCCGTTGCGTAGTTTTAAAGATCTAAGCATACATAGGGACAGACAGCGGGAAGCGACTTCGTTTTATACTGTGTAGTGGTACTTTATTGTACACCAAAATTGAATCATACTTGTTTTACAATATTGCTAATTTTATGGTTACAATGGCGATCTTATCGGGACTAACGCCGCTATTGTATTTTCAATAACATTACCACACACATTATTTTACCAACAGAGCCAAATAATTCTTGGTGCACTATATTCGCTTCCTCGGTGTGTAAAAAATAGTGGCAATGCTAAAAACATTCGTAAAATTAATTGTGTGACTTTATTCCACAGCAAGAGAGTGACGTAACAGCAACAGACTCTCCGTTCGAAGTGCAAGCAGACAAGCGCGGCGCGGCGGCGGGAGGGGGCGGCGGCGCGGGCGGCGGCGGGGGGCGGCGGCCGCGCAAGCGACACGACAAGCCGCCCGACGCGCCCGCAGTCGCCGCCGCCACCTAGGCGCGCACACACGGGCTATCTGTGAGCCTGCCACCGACACTCCGCCTACACAACGCCGAGCGGCCCGACCCGGAAGCTTCACAGATATTTCCAGCAGTACAAGAGACGGGCGCTAGGGAGTGATATTTTCAATCTTCTGCGAATTTATGAGGGTAGTGCCAGATCTTAATACTAATTCAAAATTACGAACGTCGACAGAAACTTTGATGTTTTTAGGTACTCCTGTAAATATTTTTCTTTATAGCTCTAAGAAATTATTTTTTATTATTAAATAGCTTCCCTAGCGCAGCTAATTCGGTCCAAAGCACTAAATCAGAGTACAAGGTACTTAGGTCTCATGTCTATGCCGCGTCATTAATTGTAATGTACACACGGCGGCACATGAAGCTGTACATTTCCAATATAACTTGGCCTCGCTTTGTATATATTTCTATACAATGACAGATCTGCATAAACTGGTTTTGTATAGCTTGATTGGCCGTCGTGCGTACGCGGTACGGTTCTATAACTTGTGTGTTTACTTGTCAGTACACACTCTTGGACTAGTTACATATTTTTGACTATACTATACTTGTAACTTTATAGATGGTCTCTTATTCTAACTTGTATGTAATGTGACACTATAACAGTACAACAGGAACAGAACATGCAAACTGCATCTTGATTTTCTATATTTTTATTAGAATTGCTATTTTTTGTTACTAAAATTCTCATTACTCTAAGCAAAATTCATAAGGAATAATTTTGTTTTGGAATTTATAATTTTATTTTAATTTGCTCGATTATACTGATTTCAATTTGATTGAGATTTTCATTGAGCAGTCTAGGTTCAATAACCATGAGAGTGGTTCAGTCAGTAGATAGTTGCGCAGCCGTGGTGAGCAACAGAGGGATGGATCTGTTGTACTTTATACTTGAAGCTCTTACAAGTAATACAATCATATTAGTGTTAGTGAGGCTAGCTGCTCTACTCCATATCATAACTCAGTATTTTGATAACTTCACAGTACCATTATTATGTGATTTTGTAGTTTAAGTAAATGAATATTTTTATGGTTTGTTCAGAGTGAGTGAAATAAAACTAGCTCGGATTAACTATGCAGTATTATTTTAATGCCTACAAGTGAAATAGTAATGGCTAAATACACATGTAGCAGAATTTCAGACTAAATTAAAATATTTACATTATTTCTTTAATTGTTTCTTGGCATCCTGAACCCCTTCCTTTAAGTTTTCATTTAACCTTTTTAAGAATGACATGATTCTGTTAACTTGCTCAGGATTCATCTTATCCAAATCTCCCAATTTCTCCTTACCCCTGTAGAACACGGACACTGCCAGCTGAGCAGCACGCCTCACAGGGTAGGACTCTGCAAGCTTCTGCACAAGGTGTTCATTGTTGGCAAGGTATCTTAATAAAGCTCTGATAGGCATTGCGTTGAGTTAAGTCACTTGAATGAAGTCTCAAATGAGCACATATTACGATACTTCTGTAAAAGCTCACGCTTCAGTCTCAGCTGAGTTCTCAGTATTTCAAACTGCTTCAACTGGTCCTGCTTGTTGTAATCTATGCCTGGCAAGCGCTTTATCTGTAACAAACCATAGTGGATAAACTTAGATGTCAGTTACATAAACTAACCTTAACAATATTGTTAACACCATATATATTTTTTTCTAAACATGTATGTTGATATGGTTCAAGAATAACAGTCATAGATACCTGAGTACGCGCTATATCAAATTTCTTTTGCAATTCGAGCACCCGTTGACTACAGTCTTGAGATTCTCTGGCTTTAGCAGAGTTGTCATGGAAGTCCCTCTCAACACTAAAAAAATAAAAGATTTACAATACATAGGACTTTACATTGATAAAAACGATGACGTATATCTAAAAATAAGAGCACTTTGAAGAGTACCTTCGTATTATTTCGTAAACAATCGGTAAGAAATCTACATCTACGTCTTGCACAGATATAGGACTAAAGTTGTTTTGCTCAGAATGATCAGTGTTATTTTCCATCGTATGAAGGTAGCATGAACTGTACACAAATGAATAAAACGCACTTGCCTAAATATAAACGCTATCAACAAATTAAAAATCTAATTCGATTTCACAAAAAAAATACCAGCATTTGGAAGATAAGACAGTCAAAGTGAAATGTCAATCAGTGTCAACCATAGACTGTAGAGCATAGATAGAGAAGAGTACCGTTTATTAAATTCAGGAGGCTTTGTGTACAGCCTCAGATTAGCACCGAGAGCCATGCATGGAGCGTTCCATGGTCGGCATAAAACTAGTAGACCGAGTTCCAAACGTCGAAATCCGGAGAAGTACTTAAGTCTTCGATATTGGAAATCGGTGATGGCAGGTGGAGTAAAGCTGTGACCGAGTGGCGTCCAAGGAATGGAAAGAAAAGTGTTGGTCGCCCGGTGGCGAGATGGACAGACGACATTGTTGCCATAACGGGAATATCCAGAATGCGACTGGCACAAGAGCGTGGAGCTTACCAGAAGCAAAGTGAGGCCTAGCAGTGGGTGAGATCAGGCTATGGATTATGACGATGATGTATCTCTAGAGTTTTTTCCTCTATGTGCGTCCTATCTGCCTGTGCCCTTACTATATTTACATGGGACAACTCTAGTAGTGACATAGACAATAGAAGAAACTATTGACGCTGTCATTCGACAAACTGACATTTCATTCATTGTCAAATTGTGAATGGTTCAATGGTTGCTTACTGGTGTGGTGTTGTGTTTAATAGGAGGATTTCTATATAAGAGTAATAATGGATGAAGTTGCTAAACTAGAGCATCTTTCGCTTGTGTCGAAACTCTGCACTGAGCTGGACAACCATTTGGGATTGAATGATAAAGATTTAGGTAAGTTAAACCGCTAAAAATAGTGATGTTGCGTCGTGTCCTGATTACAGATTTCTTCGTCATGAAATTCATTTTACCTTTGCTGGATCGGCATACTTTTGTGGATTAACGCTGTGCACTTCACGCAGAATTTCCTGTTATAAATCAGGTGTCCTCGTAGATGTTTATTCATGAGTTAATTGAGACCCTCTGTCTATGACTACCTCAGCCGAAAACATTTGCGTTCACCCATAAATTTCAATGCCTATTTATTCCTTTGTAACGAAAGAACTTCGTGATAATCACGGCTTTTCCTTGGAACTACAAAATGTCACACCTCTTCCCAACAGTTCCTGTGTCAAGAAGTTAAACTAAAACCTCCACATCTCCGCATTATCACCAAAAAAATGTTAAATGTGTGTGTTAATGTTAATGTTGTGTTGTGTTGTTGTTGTTGTTGTGTGCTAAATGTTATTAATTTTGTTGCAGCTGAATTCATCATTGATATAGCTGACAAAAACCCTACATTTGACTGTTTCAAGAACGCACTCATTGAAAATGGAGCTGAGTTTTCAGATTCTTTTATGACTAACTTATTGCGTATCATACAGCACATGAAACCTGTCAACAACTCTGCACAGAAAGGTGAAACTGGTCTTGAAAGTTCAGACCCCTTGGCTAATAAGTTCCCAGGGTTAGCTATTCCCAATGAGAAGCCTCCCACGTTCTCATCAGATGAAGAGAGTGAGGAAGAAGATGATAAGAAAAACAAGAGACTAACAGCAAAAGAAATATTCAAAGATGAATCAAAGATCAAAACAAATGATGCTGTGGTTGATCAAGCTATGGCCGAGTTGGAAGCTCTGGCACCATCACAAGCAGATCCTGGCAAGGACCCTCCCAAAAAAGAAACTTTTAAAGCTGATGTGAAAAAGAGAGAAAGAAGCCACAGTCCAGAGCAAAAAGATACAAGTAGAAAAAGGGAAAGGTCCAGAGAGAGAGATAGGGATAGGAGGAGTAGGTCCAGAGACAGAGATAGGGATAGAAGGAGTAGGCGTAGCAGGAGCAGGGACAAGAGGAGTCGCAGTAGAGACCGTAGGAGCAGAAGTAGAGATAGGGACAGAGAAAGAAGAAGACGTTCCAGAAGTCGCCCCACCTCTAGTCGTCATAGGTCGAGAGAGAGGCAAAGAAGATCAAGATCTAGAGGAAGGCCTTCCCCATCTAGAAGCAGGACATCCCCGTCTAGAGGAAGGACATCCCCATCTAGAAGTAGGACTTCCCCATCTAGAGGAAGGACATCCCCAAGTAAAGGAAGGTCATCCCCATCTAAACGCAGGTCACCTCCAAGAGGAAGGAGGTCACCATCTCATGAAAAAGAACACAAATTAGGAGACTATGGTAAAAACTTCAGAAAGAAGAGCCCTGAGGTGGAACTGAGTGATGATCCTGAACCTGGAAAAGTAAGTACCAGTATATTATATATACATATTTATATTTGTAACCACGTTCTCAAAAATGGCTCAAATCGTCGAGTGCAATTGGACAATAAGGTGGAACAAAGTTTTATAGTGCTCGGATTTTCATGAGACTTTTTTATTGAGTTCCTAAAGGAGAGAAGAAGTAAGTAAAAAAAAAAGTTTCTTGAAAAAAATGTAAAAAACGTGTGGAAATGTAGGATGTCTCGTGAATAGGAAATTTTCAGAAATACTTGAAATATACATTACATCGACAACAATGAAGAAAGATACAGACCAAATTGGCGTTTATTGAATGCACGCAGGTCACAATATGAATTCGTCGAATTTGAAGGTAATCTTCAACGAAAAAAAAAAATCAAAGTAAATTAAAAAATAAAATAATAAAAAAGTCGCGAGCGGCGAGTTGTTCAAATTTTTGCCTGACAATACTATATTTTGTTCTTGATCTTCTCAAACTCTTCCCTCTTTATATGCCAATCGCTTATTAATTTAATATTTCTTTCTCAGATATACAGTGGCAGGGTAGCCAACATAGTGCCATTTGGTTGCTTCGTACAAATCGAGGGGGTAAAGAAGAGGTGGGAGGGGCTTGTGCACATCTCTCAGTTGAGGACGGAGGGCCGCGTCACCAATGTGTCTGATGTCGTCAACAGGGGGGATAAGGTTAAGGTAAAGGAGAAGACAAGGCTTAATAAATAACTAACTAACTAAAGTTAAAACACCAAAGGTCCAGACCCAGACACGAACGCGCGGGGTAAAGTTGTCGTTAATGCAAATGATAAGAAATTGTAAATACTCGTTTTGTTCATAATATAGGGTGTAACAAGACCCTTAACGAAACCGAAAGGTACTTGTTCTCCTCGTCATTGCGATCATTTTTTTGTTCTAGACCATACCTGGGAACCTTCTAGTTTCGGAGATGTTGGGGGTCAAAGTTCCAACATTTTTTTAAAATGCATGTTTTAATAGATTGATTGATTGATTTGTTTTAGATTTTTACTTTAAACACCTCCGAGACCCCTGTACTATTCAATCCACCCATCAGCAACTGCACATTGAGTGCGATACCAATGTATCACCCGACTCAATAGCCCTACCGTAAAAAGTGATTTTTCACCCCAAACAAAAAAGTCGTTTCCCAGCAATAATTTTTGCGTAAAGTTACTTAGTTTGATGTACATAACGCTTGGTTGGCGGCTTCGTTAAAGGTCTTGTTACACCCTGTATTTACGTACTACGAACGACTTTTCATTTTATTGAGCAATTGAATTCAAAAATCGCTCGAATTCTCGTTACTTTTGCGTCATGCTTCCATATTAAGACGTGCATTTGTCATACCATTATTATTTTGTAAAGGCGGTTTTCTTGCTATTGCATAATATTGTGTTAATCTTTAAAAGTCATCAATAAAATCTTTAAATAATCTGATTAGCTGTTTCTGCTGCCTTAGGAACATTTGTTGGAGAGTCGACAGTGGGCAATTAAAAGTTTTCTTCTAACATTTTGTACTGTTTCAGGTTAAAGTATTGTCAATTACCGGACAGAAAGTATCTCTTACTATGAGGGATGTGTGTCAAGAAACTGGCAAAGATCTGAACCCAGCATCACATGCACATCTGGAGGTAAGTTCTAAAATAACGCATAAACTTGTATTCGCTTTTTTTTAAATCTTAATCTGTAAAAGTCTTTCGTGTTTATGATCATCATTTTTTCCATATTAGGCAGAACGCGAAGGTCGTAATCCTGATCGGCCCCCACCAAATGCCACAGTTTTGGCAGGCCTACAGGGAGGCCTCGATCCTGACGAGGACTCCAGCCGGAAGAGGGTCACCAGAATCTCCAGCCCTGAGCGATGGGAGATTAAACAGGTAAGATATACTAATGGAACTAGTGACCCCTTTGAGTGATCGAAAAAGTTCGACCAAATTGAATAAAAACTCATTGCCTATATCACTTTACAGATGATATCATCGGGAGTCATAGACAAGAGCGAGTTGCCGGACTTCGACGATGAGACAGGTTTATTGCCCAAAGACGAAGACGGCGAGGCCGACATCGAGATAGAACTCGTAGAAGAAGAGCCGCCGTTCTTACAAGGTCACGGTCGCGCGCTTCACGACTTGTCACCCGTCAGAATTGTGAAGAACCCTGACGGCTCCCTAGCCCAAGCTGCCATGATGCAGTCAGCGTTATCGAAGGAGAGGAGAGAACAGAAGATGATACAGAGGGAGCAAGAGATGGAGAGTGTACCCATGGGCCTGAACAAAAACTGGATAGATCCTCTACCAGAGAGTGATGGTAGAGCCCTAGCTGCCAACATGAGAGGGACTGGCATAACTCCTCAAGATCTGCCGGAGTGGAAGAAGCATGTGATTGGTGGAAAAAAGTCTTCTTTTGGCAAGAAGACGAATTTGTCTCTTTTAGAACAGAGGCAGTCACTGCCTATTTATAAGTTGAGGGATGAATTGACTAAGGTAAGTTGGAGTACACTATATCTCTTTATCTCTATATCGGTATAAGTGGTGTTGAGGACACAAAACATGACATGAGAATGTTTTTTTTTTACTTTTAAATGCCAATGAACAACAAACTTACAAACTTTACAGTTTGTATTTTGTTGTTCATTGGCCCTGGAGCGAATAATTTGGAAGTCATGGGGAAAGGTCTTTCCCCAGCAGTGGGGTGACACAGGCTATCAGTTACAGTAAAAAAAAACATTCTTATGTCATGATTCACCTAAAAATTTTAGGTATCAATGTCCGTCATGTCAGGACTTTCGCTAGATAATTTTATTTGACCCCTTATTTGTTCCCATAATTTAATATGCTTCTCGTTTTAGAATAAGTTCTGACGTTACAACTTGATTTTCATTATCCTTAACTTACTACTTCATTCTTTTCACCAGGCTGTTGCCGACAACCAGATCCTGATCGTAATTGGTGAGACCGGATCCGGCAAAACGACGCAAATCACTCAGTACCTCGCGGAGTGCGGTCTGACCGCGCGCGGCAAAATCGCTTGCACTCAACCCAGGAGAGTGGCCGCCATGTCTGTGGCCAAGAGGGTAGCTGAGGAGTTCGGGTGCAGGCTGGGGCAGGAGGTCGGCTACACCATCCGGTTTGAAGACTGCACTAGTCCTGAGACTGTTATCAAGTAAGTGTGGTAGCTTCAGCATCTTTTCTATACAAGTTCGTTGAGCCACTTCTCCCCAAATAACTAGGTAGTGGTGAAGATCAGACGTTTTGAGGAACTGTTTTAGGTTATTTTGAAGTTCAAAAACTGATCAGCTCTTTTGATTTTTAATTGTAATATGCTTGATCTGATTCTTACTCAGTTTAGTCGGGACCGATTGTTGATTAGTAAAAAAACTGCTGGTGTTGCCTACAATATTTGTCAGCCTGCCTTACGTATGAGGTGATCAATGCTTGTTCATTTCCTGTATGAGAGCCTTCCGCCTCTTGTAGGGGGATTACAACAAGCTGCTGTCATTTCATTACCAAATACCACAACATAGTTTTGAAAAGGCTAGGCAGATTGAATGATTTATCTATTTAATGTAATGATGATCCCATACATTCCTAAGCTAACACACAACTTTCTTTCCCAGGTACATGACAGACGGTATGTTACTCCGCGAGTGCCTCATGGACCTCGACCTTAAGACCTACTCCGTCATCATGTTGGACGAGGCTCACGAGCGAACCATACACACGGACGTCCTCTTCGGTCTACTCAAACAAGCCGTCCAGAAGCGACCAGAACTCAAACTGATTGTAACCTCCGCTACTTTAGACGCCGTCAAGTTCTCGCAGTATTTCTTCGAGGCCCCCATCTTCACCATCCCCGGTAGAACCTTCCCTGTCGAAGTCATGTATACCAAAGAACCGGAGACTGATTATCTAGACGCGTCATTGATAACTGTGATGCAGATACATTTGAGAGAACCCCCCGGAGATATTCTACTGTTCTTAACTGGTCAGGAGGAGATTGATACGGCATGCGAGATATTGTATGAGAGGATGAAGTCTTTAGGCCCAGATGTGCCCGAACTGATCATTCTTCCTGTGTATTCCGCGTTGCCTTCTGAGATGCAAACGCGTATCTTCGAGCCTGCGCCCCCCGGCTCGAGAAAGGTCGTCATAGCTACCAACATTGCAGAAACTTCGCTGACAATAGACGGAGTTTATTATGTTGTCGATCCTGGGTTCGTCAAGCAAAAAGTTTATAATTCGAAGACTGGAATGGACTCGCTGGTTGTGACGCCTATTTCACAGGTAATTAAATACTTCTTTCAACTACATGTTTCGTTCGGCATATTTGATTCTGCCACTGTCGCGTAAGGTTATGTCAATAATTCTATTTTATACTTTACAGTATCAATAACTTCATAAGTATACATTTTATTTTATAATAAAATAGTGTAAACTTCAGATACATTTATTTACAATATTCTCCCTTAGCAGGCATGAAACATTTAAAAATCATTTTACCTCCAAGTACTAACAAATAAGATCCTAAGTTACTTATTTAAAATCTTCAAGTCTTAATTAATCAAGAATAGCTACACTAGCGCCACTAGCGGCTAATTCACACGCCATAGCCCCCATTAAACTAATCATATTCTGCTTTCATTTGCCTCGTGCCGACCGGCAAACTCAGTCCGGCAGCCACCATCCCCGAATGATTTCGCGTTGTTACAGTTTGAATTACATCCAGCGGGTTTTTGAAAAATGACCCCTAAATATTTGATATAACGCTCGGATGTGCCGATGCGAACAAAAATGTAGCACTCCTTAGACTCAAAAAATGTATTGGATTTCATGTTTTTTTTTTTTTTTCTTTTTCGGTCCAGGCAGCTGCAAAACAGCGAGCGGGTCGTGCGGGTCGGACAGGCCCCGGCAAGTGTTACCGACTGTACACCGAGCGCGCCTACCGGGACGAGATGTTGCCCACGCCCGTGCCAGAGATACAGCGCACTAATCTTGCTACCACGGTACGTATTTGGAGTAACCAAGTCACTCAGGTGCACTCTCTGTTCCTTCACTCTCACAGTGCTCAACGGTTATCCAACATGACCGGGGAGAGGTCAGGCACCGGACCAACCGCGACACGTGCTTTTTCCAAGGCACGGAGGCATGGCGTGTTTTCCCTCCAACTTTCAAACTCTCAGCTACTACTGAGGAATCTCTGATGGCAAAACTCAATAACAATTTGATACGTACGTGAGCCAGGCTCAGCCCGCGCTCAGCATTCACCGGGCCGTCAATCTCGATTAATATCGTTAAAATTCGATTCATTCTTACATCATCGATTTCGCATCCTATTTCAGGCTTTATTCTTAATTTGAAGTTTAATTCTAAACATACATTTCTGCTACAGGTGCTGCAATTGAAAACGATGGGTATCAATGACCTGCTGCACTTCGACTTCATGGACGCGCCGCCGGTAGAGTCGCTCATCATGGCGCTAGAACAACTGCACTCGCTGTCCGCGCTCGACTCGGAAGGATTGCTTACCAGGCTCGGTCGCAGGGTATGTACTATGTACTTAAGTAATCCCAACTATACGCTTTTGAAAAGACTTTATGAACATTTGAATCGATTTGAGAGTGATACATGGAATAATAAACTCTATTGTGTAGAAAATAGAGCTCAAAATTCGTCACAAAAGTGGGGATAGTTGTTACACTTCAGGAACACGCAAATCATAATACGGAAAATCTCATGTCGTGTGCTCATGTTTTGCTACTAGTCTACTAACTCCAAAAAGTTTATATTTATCATGGCCAAATAGGAGATGACAAATCTCTCTTTCATTACAGATGACAAATCTCTCTTTCATTACAGATGGCCGAATTCCCGCTCGAACCGAACCTCTCAAAGATCTTAATCATGTCCGTAGCACTACAATGCTCAGACGAGATCCTGACCATAGTGTCAATGTTGAGCGTTCAGAACGTGTTCTATCGTCCTAAAGACAAGCAAGCGCTGGCTGACCAGAAGAAAGCGAAGTTTAATCAGCCGGAAGGCGACCACCTGACCTTATTAGCCGTGTACAATAGTTGGAGGAACAATAAGTTCTCTAACGCGTGGTGCTATGAGAACTTCGTGCAGATCCGCACGTTGAAACGAGCGCAGGATGTCAGGAAACAATTGCTTGGTATTATGGATAGGTGAGTTGTGATAATTCATCTTTTTCATGCTCATAGGTCCACGTCGTACGGCCGCGGGCAGCGCAGTTTCTCCAATATAACTGTCTCCTTATTTCACACCTGTTTTAGTGATGTCAAACTTCACACAATCCATTCATTTTTTTACTCATAATCCAAACTAGTAAATATATCGAAGTCAATTGCTCGAAAAGCCCTCTTATTGTGTTCACAAAACCAGGTTTTTATGCATCCTTTTAACCAATGCAAATTATACATTGTTAAAATACTGTAATTATAATAATATAAACTTTCATATTTTCCTCTTTTGCCTATATCCAAAGTTCTGTATGTAGCATACTAACTATTACGTGTTATAGTTCTGTTCAAACTTTATGGCGGCTCGGAAGTTAGCTGCGGGTGATGGTCTGCGCATTATACAGTCAAGACGATGCGTCCACTGCGCCCTGCTTATTCGTAAAATTGTGTTCTGCGCAGCTTTACGTTAGATGTTCCGAGCCGCCATAAAGTTTGAAGCGTTATTCCTGTGCTGACCGTCACTTGCAGCTAACTTACGAGCCCCAATAAAGTTTGAACAGAACTATACTTTTATTTGTATTTTTACTCTCAACAGGCACAAGTTGGATGTGGTATCGGCGGGTAAGAACACGGTGCGCATCCAGAAGACGATATGTTCCGGCTTCTTCAGGAACGCGGCCAAGAAAGACCCGCAAGAGGGCTACAGAACGCTGGTGGACAGCCAAGTGGTTTACATCCACCCTTCCAGTGCACTCTTCAATAGGCAGCCGGAATGGTAAGGGCTTCACAGTTTTGTGACTGAAAAATGGCAATATGATAACTTATCGCCGATTCCACCACTGAATGTGGTCATCACGTCTAGGCCGCGTTCAAGAGCTGACTGAATTCCGTGACAATGACCATTCAGACAGCTCTGCAAAGCGGCGCCCTAAGTTATCATTTTAGTTTAGTTCTTTATTCACATATTTCCAGACGACGATTTTTTTACTCGGCTGTAAGCCCGTAACGCCCCGTCCCTGCGCATCATTAAATCCTTATTTTAATACTTAGCTGCCCACGTATATTAATATCCAATTCTTTTCATCATCAGGGTAATCTACCACGAGCTGGTCCAAACTACGAAGGAGTACATGCGTGAAGTGACCACCATCGACCCGAAGTGGCTGGTCGAGTTCGCCCCAGCCTTCTTCAAATTCTCCGACCCTACGAAATTGTCCAAGTTCAAGAAGAACCAGAGACTAGAGCCACTTTACAACAAGTACGAAGAACCCAACGCCTGGAGAATATCCAGAGTACGCAGGAGAAGGAATTAAACTGTCCATCACTCACGCTAGATCTAATTTCGTTCTAAATAAATTTTTAAGGAATCTGAAATATTTTTTATGTATGTGATTAGCTTTAAGTCTAAACCCCCCTCTCCTTCTTGTGGCAGAAATAAAACTATCGAACACAGTCCCAGTCGTAACATAGTGTATTATCTATGGTCGTAACAACGAAAATGACATGCTGTGGTACAATTTTGGGTCCAATATTTCAACTAAATACAATATACGGTCCCATTCAAATAGATGGACAAATTTTAACTCGGCGTTACCAATACTAACCAATGATAACCAAGCAAAAAAACACTGATTAAAGTGATTATATTTTGACCTAAAATAATAAATTGCCGGCGGGACTCTAGAATAAACACATCCATTAGGTCAAAATAAAATCATTTTAATCAATGTTTTTTTTTGCTTGGATATCTTTGGTTAGACGTACTGAACGCTGTTTTAAAATTTGTCCATCTATTTTAATGGGACCTTATTATATTATATGATGACTAAATATCTAAGGGCACGGCAAAGGAAACCAGTACCTATAATATAACCTAAATTCAGAGACAATAATATGCCATCAGTCGCGTTGTGGATTATGATCTACTCCTCACAGAGAGAAGGCCTGTGTCCCAGCAGTGCAGAACACAAAACTGCAGTACATTCTTAGCCACTTCTGTAATCAGCAGCAGCAGTTTTCAGACCTATTATTTCTAGAAACGGTTTTATAATTATTGATTAAAATAAATAACTCTTTCTGCCATAGCGGATTACGCTTCTTGCAAAACAAGACATGAACATTCAATGAACGATACTTTTTCCATTTCGTTCCGTTTCTAATTATTTAACTTACGCTTACACCTGTGGCTTACCTGAGGGCTTACCAGAGTACTGTGTTGGGATCGGGATGTATCGCGTCAAACGAAACGTTAATGTCAAATACTGAAAGCGAGAATCTGACAATCTGTGTGGTTGTGTATTTTACTAAAAATAGGCAAATTCACGGAGAAAATGAGCTGAAATAACGTAATTCGTTACGCAATACATAATTTATAGTAAAACTGCACAAAACAAATTTGTAGAACCATGGACTTCTTTTCGGAAATAATCGGCGAAACAGTGATCCTTGGAATAGACACCCTTATTTTGGGCTTCTGTGTGAAACAGCTGAGCAAATGTAAACATATCCTGAATGCACTGCAGGTAAACATATTTTCTCGTAATAGAACTCATAGTTTCATTGTGTATTATCAGTTTTATTTCAACCGCTTTAAACTTTGATTTGAGCACATTCCTAAATACTTGAAAAAGTTTAATGTAGCGTGGTATAGCTACGCTACATTATGCACATAATAGAAATACATTTGATTTTCTATTCAAGTAAGTTCATGGTTTCATTGATGCCCTTGACCTTCCTTTTATTGGTACAAACAAGATAGTACAGGATAAACATGTTATATGTGTCATGTAAAACAGAAAATAATACAGCAACATGTTGAATTACAGACAGCCCCTGTGCTGGACATAGATTCGACCCTGAACAAGGAGATCAACAAGTACTCAAACAACACCATCCCATATGTGGTGATCAGAGGTCTGGTGAAGCCACTGGGCAACCCCATCACCAGCAACTATAACAACTCTGTGACAGGTGTTGTGCAGAGGTAAGGATTTATTACTATTGTTTTTATCATTCTGTGACAAAATACTTTATGGTTTTCTAAATATGAAGAATAATTATGCAGGTATTTGTTCAGGCAGTTGTTGTAAACTTTATTGCACCCAGTAGATATTTGTTTTTCTGCTTCTTCTCTTGGATTGGCACAGATTACCCGAGAATAGCTGAAAATGTGGTTAAAAACTTGTTCCAGTCACCAAGGTGGGCAAGGTGCCATATTGCTAGGTTAATTGTGATAAAATACAATAAAATAGTGAATAATTAACATGTACTATTCTATTTTATTATAGCAACAAGTCTGAAACATTTACATAAACAGTTATTACATTTACATTAGCACTTCACATACTTCTGTGAAGTGTTATTCAAATAGATTAATCCGAACAACTTGTTTAATGCCCCCCTATACAACAACACTGTTTATACAGAGACACTGTATACAAACAGTTACCACATATTCAGTATAACATTAGGAAACTCTGTACATATAATTTTTTGTTGTCAATGTACAGAAAAAATCTACAGAACAGCAGTTATTTATTTAATAAATAACTGCTGTTCTGTACATTTTAACTGTGTAGGTATTGCACTTTTGTAGAAAACAGCAGATTTTTGTAAAAATTACCAATGAACTAATGAAAACTCAAAATGTGTATTTTTTCTCTATTCTATTTTATATGTCACCTATATTCACTCTACAAATGAGTAGGCATATGCATAGAGTTCTACAACACCTATATTTTGCTAGTACTTACCTAATTTTTAAGTGTTCAGTACTTGTTTTATTTGTCTTTTGTGTTAATTTCAGGCTCACAATCAAAGAGCATGTGATAGCCCGCACATCTGCGGGCTTCTGGTCAGACCAGACTCGTACCATACATGAAGTGTGCAACTCCACACCCTTCGTCCTCAACAATGGAAAGTACAGCATTGAGGTGGTGGACGCACTCACGGCTGAGTTACTTGGTAAGTGATTTGTGTGAAAATATAGAAATTTTACTCTTTTTACCTAGCACATAACACATAAGCCCGATACGATGTCGATGAAGCCGACGCAACTCTGAAATGGATGGACCCAGTATTTTACGTGACATGCTGTGAATTGCCCTGGTTAACACACCGTGACGTGAATTTATACGATTCACTTCGTATAATTCGCACGACTCGACGTCGTGTAGTGTGTGTGTTGAAAGTAAACATTTCATTTATATCCCACTTCTGAGGTTACATTATACTTCAAAATAGAGACCTCCACTTATTTTTGTTGAATTTCTAGCAATGTTTACCTTAGTATAATTCAAATCTTCCCACTACCTACATCGAGTCGTGCGCCGCGCCGCTTTCCTTCCCTCCTATATAACTATTATTTTTATCTGATTACACCGCAGTCTAAAAGGAGACTAATGTTTACAGAGTACCGAGACATCTTAAGTTTCACCAATATTTCATTTTTACAGACATGGACGTCATCTCTGACAAGTTCGAGCCGATGTCTCCCGGGGTCATCGACCACGTGTGGGGCTTCTTCTCCGGCGTGCGGCAGCGAGGTCTGCAGACCATGGAGGAGATGCTTCGTGACGGCTCCTACATCACGGCCATAGGAGAGCTGCACAGGAGTAACACTGGAGAGATGAGGATACAGCCGCCGAAGGATGGCCTGCCCTTGTATCTGACGACGGCGACTAAATCAAGTTTATTAAAACGGCTGGCTAGTTCAAGGGACTTTCTAAGGTATGCTGTACACAGGTCACTCCATAGATAATAGTCTAGTATTTGGTCATGTCGACCAATCTCAGCAGAGACCAACCACAAGTGCACTCTCTTCTATCAATCTTATGGTCCGGTGGTACAGCAGTCCCACACGACCGGAGAGAGATCAAGTGCTGGACTAACGACGATCCGTACTCTCCGAGGTACGAGTATACCACACCGCCAACTTACGAGATCCAGGTTGCTACTTGAAAGTCCTAATGGAAAACAAACATTTTCAGAGTACTACTAGTCCTATTCGGCACGGTAGCCGCGGCGGCGTCGTGTCGCGTGGCCTACAAGTACATGAAGCGTCGCCGGCGCCGCGAGCTCGAAGACTCCATGAAGAAGCAGCTGGCGGCCGGCCGTCGGGAGCGGCGCGCGCACGCACGGGAGAAGAACCTGGCGGACGTGCAGCTGTGTGTCGTGTGCACGGAGAACCCTAAGGAGGTAGGCTCGACAATAATATTATTTATTTGTCAGCAAAGATAGTCAGACTTTTAAATGACAATAATTAGTTATTAGTCGGAGCTGGTGTATAATTTAAATAAGATAATCTTCGATTGACATATATATAACTTGAAATGATAAAAAGCAGATATTTTTATATTATCAAATAATTTTGTGTCAATTAGTAAGGCGTGCTACACGCACGTCCGGCATAGGCCGGATGGCAAAATAGAATGTTTATTTTACCGCCCGATTTTGCGGAATAGTGCCAAATCATCATCAAAAAAGCAGGCTAAAGCAGGGTCAGAATAACGGATGGAAAAATTTATCGTAAAACATATTTCCAGATCATCCTGCTTCCCTGCGGCCACGTGTGCCTCTGTGAGGACTGCTCCGACAACATCAAAGACCACTGCCCTATTTGCCGCGAGAGGATAGAGTCCAGAGTGCCCGCCTTTATCACGTAGACGTGATAGATACCTTAAACACGTATAGAGACCAAGTAATTCACGAGCGCGCGACGTATGATTCTTACGTCGTCGGTATAAGGTATAAATTGCAGTGAGTGACGCGTTCGTGAAATGAAAGAAGTACAACAAATTTTACTACGCGGATTGATATATTTAGTGGTACAATTTTGAACTCCTTTCAGTTATTTTACCTCTAGACTGCTTCACTGTGAGCTGTATTCTGCTAACATTATGGTTGCTAAACTTATACCGTCACTTACGGGATATCTTCCGTGATAGTTCATTATTTTGAACTCCCGATATTCGCGACGTTGTTGCAAGCGCAGCGCCATGGTCGCGGGTAAACCAAAAAACCGCGGGTTGTAAGCCGTGAAAGCTTAAAACAGTGTTTGAATAAGGTTGCTTCTGACAGAGGTAAAAATAACTGTTAAAGGATAGCTACCTAGCACCATAACTTGTACATATGCTATGTTGTTACTCTCTAGCAATATTGGCTGATATTCCTGATCAGTTTCTGGCGAAATGTGGGTGTACTATGGGACACCTCTGCGTAATCCTGTGGGGAAATTGGCGTGATATTGTTAGTTTGTACGTAATAAGTATTACAGGGAGGCCTAAAATGGCCGCTTTAGCAGAATCTTATTAGGATTACAATTCGTAAAATGGTCACAAAGTGACAATTCATAATATTAACTGCGTCTGTGACATTTTTAAGAATTACAACGTGATTATTATCCTATTATGATTCTGCTAAAGCGGCCATTTCAGGCCCCCAGTTGACCGGAAATGTATTTTTACTAGGAAATTGTCATGTAATCACGTTGTTACGTAGGCATACGTCAGTGATTGTACAGGTATTATAAACGTGCCTAGGTGCTCATAGCAAGAAAACTCTCATTTGCCTTTTTTGAAGAGTGGCACAAATTAAATTATACGGATTTGAACCTCGAGCGTAGAAATAATACTGTAAGTCTAGTGGTGTAATAAATGAAATTAAAGTTTGTAAAATATTTTATTTGATTTTATTGATGTCAGAAACCTATACTTATACCTCCGCATGAGGCTGAACACGTGTCGTCTTCTTCTTGGCCGTTGAAAGGAGTCTCATCATCTGAATGATCTGATACATTTGTATCCTTTCCTCCATTTGCTTTATGTTTCTCTGCACTTGAAGTCTCATCTAAGCCATATTGTTCTAATAACATGTCAAGTTTCTTATTACTAACGGCTGGATCAACACTAGTTTTACTTTTACAGCTTCCTCCACAACAATCGTTTTTATTACATGCGTCATTATTGCTTTTATTTTCTTTATTTGCATTACTCTTACTGATTCTCTTATTACTATCTATTGCTATGTGTGTATCGCTCAGACCTTTAATGGCATCTTCTAAACCTGTCTCATTATTTGCCTGTTTAGCATGGTATTCGTCAAGCATCCTCTTTGCTTTAGAACTCTTGCCGATGCCGAGCTTGGGTAGGCCTTTGTTGAGCCCTTCGAGGAGCACACAAGCCTTGCAAACCTCTTGTGATGACACGAACTTGCAGCGACTGCATATCCTCAGGGTGGGGAGGGAGACTTGTTCCTTTACTGACATGGTTTCACCTGGAATACATAAAAAATTAATAGAATTATTATTTTTCATAATTATATGGCAAGATGGGTATAACGGAAAATCCCTTATCCATGGCTTTCTATTGTCGAGAATATCAAGACGCGCCGGCCGACCGCGACCTGAGATAGCGGAGGTGGGCCTTGGCACGGCATTGCGTCGTTGTCCGCGCTACTCAGCGAGCGCATCGCTATGATCATTCTCGCCCAATTCAAATTTATGCATCAATTTGTTTTCCTTTTGCAAAAACCTTATAATACAGTCCACTATTCAAGTCAAGTTACCGTATTTTTAATCCTCATACCAGCTGGGGATATTACCCATACCAGTTTAGAGTGGTCCATTTAATGGCAAGAAAAAAATATTGTGCTTTTTTAACTTGGCTAAATGTGTTATCATGAGGAAATCTTGAATATACCTGAGTAAATGATATCCATGATACAAGCAGGCCTAATCTTCTCCATATCCTTGAGCAAAGCCCGGGCATGTCCCCTGTAAGCATTGGGAGCAAACACGCACTCCGTTGAGAAGTAGACCAGCTTCTTGTAATGTGCATACATCACTATTTCCTTCTCATAGGTGTACTTTAGGGGCTTCACTCTTGGTATTGTGCCTTCACTGCCCTAGAAGAGAAAAGATAAAAAATAATGTTAGTTACATCAATTTCAATGATGAATTTGATAATTGAAAGTCATAGAAAGTTGTGCTCTTATGACTTAAGCTCTCTAAAGTTGCTAATAAGGCCTAAAATTTCGAGAAATATTCTTGGACTAGGGGAGTTGCAGTTGTTAGTTATTTGGAGCAGTAAACATCAATTTATTTAACCACTTGTATGTTGAGTATATAAACACAATTAACCTATTGTGTCTCGCATAGATCTACGTTCCGGCATACAAAGGGTTAAATAATAATGATGTTATAAGTTGGTTGATACTGTATTTAATTATAATTAAATACAGTATCATTTTATCATTGACATCTAGTACAATAATTATTGAGGGACTTACAGTAGCCACAGCAGTGCACCTCTTCAACCTTGCAATATCACCTCTTAGAACATTCATCAACACAGTTTCAGCAATATCATCAGCATTATGTCCGGTAGCTATACACTTCACACCCAACATGGCTGCACCTCTGTCCAGGGCCTGTCTTCTGAACACCCCACAGAAGGTGCAGTTGTTCTTCCTGCCTATCTGAGCCACTATCTCATCCATAGTCCAGCCATACAAGTCTTTGTATGACAATATCTTCAACGGCATCTCATAGTCATCCCGGTTCTGCTTGACGGTCTCAAGACTGTCATCTCTGTATCCCGTGATACCTTCATCTATTGACAGCAGCATCAGGTTCAACCCATAGTTGTACCTTTGATTTAAAGTCTTGAGTACATACGCAAGTACTGTCGAGTCTTTCCCGCCAGATGCACCAATGGCTACTGAATCTCCTTTGTTGAATAATTTCGCCTTTGTGATTGTGTAGTGAATTTCAGTTTCAAATGCCCAGAAAAAACATTCTTTGCAAAGAGCATCACCTGTTTTTGGTCGCTGAAATAATTCAAACAATCTAATTAGAAAAGATCACAGAGAACATGATCTTGTAGTTGTTTCTAAATAAAACATTACAGTATTTACCTTCAAAACTGCATTATTGCCACAACCTCTTCTGCATGGAAAAGGCATTATAGTAATTAGTGAAATGAAACAATATCGTCACAAATAATTGGTTTTACTATTACAGATTTTGTAAATGTTACTGTTGTGATTTTGTTTATGTTTTTGACTATAAGTTCGGGATACTATTTGTTTATTTACGTTTTTATTATATAAAACTTTTATTAAATCTAATTATTGAAAATAGTAACCTCAATATTATTACATTATTTGAAAAATGTGACATATGACATCATAATGACATGACGACAGCTGGTATTTTTGACTGGAATAGTGTGGGCGGTCTATTGGCATTCAATATCGATTTTATTAAAACAAACCGATTGGTATATTGTACGTTTTACTACTTGCTTTTCTTGAACCGTTGACCAGAATTCGTCATATTTTTTCATCATTGTGGTATTATATAGGTTCATATAATCAATGTAATCTAATTTCTTCAACATCACTATGGTAAATACCTACGAGATCGACATTATACAACCAACCTAGCTTTGTTCATTTTATTGCTTCAAATGCCAATGTTTGTCACATCTCATCACAAAATTCCATTGGACCTAAAAATAACCTATACAAGTTCATTGACTGATTGACAGTGATATTTCCGAACGAAACGAAACGTATTTCGCCTGTACTGCATTGCATCAAAAGACCATTTATTTCGGTGTTTCACTCAAACTATTTTATTTTTATATATTCGAACAGCTTTCTAGTGAGTTATGGGACGTTAAAAACCAGTTATACATGTTACGTGTGTTGAATAATGGTGATATGGTGGTTGTGTAGCGGTGGCTGTTGATGTGTCCATTGATGAGCCCGTGTAGGTGAATGTTGTTTACGGCGCGGTGAAGGCGCGTCGAGGCGGGTGTGCAGGGGCGGCAGCGCGATGCACGAGCTACTGAAGCATGTGCTAACGGAGCGGGACCTCACCCGCGCCGGCGATATCTTCGCGATCTCTGACGCAGAAATAGTCGACGACCTCAACGAAGTGGTGAGCCTTACCGCTAAGTACTTATAACTGGCTCAGCCTGTTCGTTTACGGTACCAAGAATTAGAGGAGTATGTAAATTACAGTTGACTCACATCTACAAAGTGCAATATTAAATCCCTAGTTGGATAAACAAGAACAGTCAAGAATCAGCCAAGGTATTTAGTGCCAATAACTTGAATAAATTATGAATCATATTATTCATCAATTGTATAAAAAAAAATATTGTAAAACAATTTTATAAATTGTTGTTTAATGTAGTTGTATTCTTTGCAATTTTCCTTTACGGTGTTTGCTTGTAGATTTATCAAGTTTCACTATTTATAGTTGAGTCAAGTCAGTCACCTATGTAAATAATAATACCTACCTATACTTCTGTAGTTATTGTATTATAAATAGTAAGTCTTAAATGAGGCAGGCAATATTAAGATTGGATACAGTTGACTATTATTAATAATTCTGGGTCACAATTGAATCACTGTATTTCTAGATACAACTAATATTGTCAAGATAATCTTCTTATCATGACAGTGCATTTGTTGTAAATCATAGATTCACGTCACTATTGATAAGATTAAATTTACATATATTTGTTGCAGTTGAAGCAAGTAACAGAGATTTCCTCACGGCCAGACTACTGTCGGAACGACCGAGACCAGGCTCTGATAGAAATATGTGTAGCAAGAATTACATCATGTGTGAAGGAGACAAGTACTCTGGACAAGTACTGCGGACCCCTAGTGGCGTTGCTCGAGTCCTGCTTGCACCACAACCTGATGCCTACAGGTCATCTCCGGGATGATGATCCACCTCATGCTAAGATTGCTTCAGACATTATAGCATGCATTGTTTTGGTAAGTTATGCTTTTTGATATACATGAGATGTATATTTTTTTTTAAATAGAACTTCCGAAGCCAGTTACACTATTTAAACATATAATTATTTATCACAGTCATGCATTCTTCTCACAAAAATTCAAACATTCTGACAGTATCATTATATATTTATTCTGTTTTTAATATTAATTTTTGATATTATACTATAAGATTTGAGTTAGTTTAAATATTTTTGCAAAATGCGATTTGAATGTCAAACATATCAATAGAATGTGGATACTTCAAAATAGAGTTAAACATGTCTATTTTTGATAAAAACATGTTTCTACTAAACTATTATTGAATACTAACAACTTGACCTTGCTTTAGACTGGTTTCAAAACTTGAAAAAACATTGAGATTTGTTCAAGTTTCATTCATATAAACACTGTTTTAAGCTTTCACGGTTTACACTCACACATAAATTGTCACTGTCACTTACGGGATATCTTCCGTGATTGTCTATTATTTAGAGCTCTCGATATTTCGACGCTGTTGCAAGCGCCATGATCGCGGGTTGACTGGAGAATGCGGGTGGATGGAAAATAAATTGTTAAGAGCAGACAAATCTGTCTACCCTTTTTCTTTGTCTTTTGCTACGTGCACTACTGGAACTCGACACTAAGTCGCGGCAAAACACACTCATAGTATCACATCACATGTCATCATGTCTCATGCCATTTTCTCCAGGTATCATTTCCTTTACAATCCGACAAGGAAAACTACGCCAACAAGAGCGTGATGGAGCTGTTCCTGCCAGTGGCGGTGCAGTTCTTGCACAAAGGCAACCGCGAGATATCGCGACACATGGCCCGGTACCTCTCGCTAGCTGCTGTACACCATGCGGTGCTGCTGAAGCCACATGTGCAGACTATCATGGACTCTATTATGTCAGGTTGGTAGCACGAAATAAATTGTCTCACCTGGGGTATGACTGTCATGGTAGGAATTAGCATTTTACTGAAATAGAAAATGAGAGTTAAATGCAATGTATTATTGTATTGTTTTATGAACACTACAAGAAACTTAATCTGCTCTTCAGCTCCCTCTCTTTTGTTGGCAACAGCTGAATGAGAAATGTTATTTTTCTTTTTAAACCTCTTTTTGTTTATGCAAACTCTAACACCCAATAGGGTCAAACAACTCTAAGGATTTATTTGGCATCCTCTATCATGTTAATATTCAATTTTGTCTTATCCCAGCATTTTTATTTATTTATTTATTTATTTAAGGCTTCTCAACAATGAGTACGCTGCTACATTAAATTTGTACATTGCAAACTTAAGTCTAAGCGCCTCATCACTTACAGAAAAGCACAGCATGCACTACATTATGCGCAAACAATTATACAATTAAATAATTAATAAAAGCAAGAAATAAACTGTTTGGAAAAAATAAAAACTATTAAAAAAAAATTAAATTGATTACACTTCATTAAATTAAAATAACATAGATTGAATTAAATTAAAATAGATTAAATTT
Organism: Eugnorisma glareosa; assembly: GCA_947578425.1. Lineage (NCBI taxonomy): Eukaryota > Metazoa > Arthropoda > Insecta > Lepidoptera > Noctuidae > Eugnorisma > Eugnorisma glareosa. The sequence continues at coordinate 19,493,196 of OX387966.1, read as the reverse complement.
GAATAAAATAAATTAAATTAGAATTGATTAAATTGGAATAAATTTAATTAAAACTAGTATTAGAATTGATTAAATTAAATTAAATTATTTTATTATAGATTATATTCCTGTATAAGATTATGTAAATATTTGAGCTAAGCAAATATAATTCTATATTATTTACACGGTACCTATTACATGGGACTTAAATATAATCGGCGCCATGTGGTTGTACTATGACTACACCCCACTTGATCGTTCAGGGTTACAGGCGTGATGTCATGATTTACATACCCTACTTAGATTTACCTTTCTACGGTCTAGGTAACTACCCTCTCTGCCGGATCCTGACGAACCTATACGAGGTATCTCCGGAACCTCTCGAAGGCCACGCCCCGGCGCTGGTATCGCTTTTACCCCATGCGGAACCCGTAGAGAAGAGCTCGCTCTTCACATTGTTCGAGCACATCGCCGCTCGCAAGCCTGACGCACTGAAGACATGTGTGCCGCAGCTGCTGTCGTACCTGTGTCCGAACACTGCCAGTCAGAACGATCCAGGGTGCATGTGCGTGGATATACTGCAGGTTAGTGTTGTTATTGATAAAAATTGTATGAGTTTATGACGAAATACATTAAAAACAAAAAAAAAACATACACACGAACATATCCTCCTTTTTGGAAGTCGGTTAAAAAATAAAGACGTTTGAAGTGTTTAAAAAGGGTTAATGGAATAAAACGGGGATTGTAACCAGTCTATATACAAGCAGCAGCAAATTGGAAGTATGTCACATAAATGTATAGAGCGTCCAGTTTTGTTAATTCGCAGAGGAGCGATCGTCGCGCGAAAATTCGATCGTTTGTTACTGACTTGTTTGTAAAACCTGAAAGCGCCAACCGTACGAACAAGCAGCGCCACGACAGCGTTCGGGTTCTCCGAGCAAAAGGTACGCGACTATCTCGTTTTCACGCGACGCTCACTTTTTTTAAGACATGCGGTTACTGGTCACTTTACTTGCCCTTAATGGCCTGTACTGAAAGTGCGTGTATGTTCCGCAGGTGATAGCATGCCTCAGCCGAAGCCGCGTGACGCTGGTAGTGGAGCACGGCTCGCTCGTGAAGCGCGCCGCCCGGCCGCCGCACGCCACGCCGCACGCCGTCACGCTCGTCGCCAACATTCTGACGCAGCTGGGGTACACTGGCAGGGTGTGTATGATAAACATTCATCATAAATGGCCCACCTTCCATCTTGCACCACATGCCCTGTTATCTGCGCAATGGATGACCGACTTGAATGCATCATCAATAATGTTGGACCAAATTAACACATTTAAACTTTAATCAATATGCTTAAGAAAATCATTTTCCTGCCGTTATCCCAATGTATTTTGTTGACGCTTCATGTCTCATATATTCATACTTCTCTATTATTCGTCATCCTAGTAGTCACCCCCACAGACGTCTAGCGATGTCTTCACTTCAGTCTTCGATCTTCAATCATCTTTCATTTATACAATATTTGTAAATAATAGCAGGAATTAGATAAAGTTCAACTCATCTAGTCAACACGGTATATCAACTAGGTCCTTTTTAGGTAAAATATTGATTTGTAACATTACACCAATGAATAAAACTTAATCAGTCGCGCTTCCTCAAATGATCGTTTAGTAAAGCATATAACGTCATCAGGACCGCGCACAAGAAGCGCTGAACTTCGTGCTGGAGCGCCTGGCGAGCGCGGAGCGCGCGGCGCAGGCGGCGCTGCTGCGCGACGCCACGTCGCTGTGCAGCGCCTTCCCCGCGCTCTTCACCGACAAGCTGCTCACTGCCGTCCGGGCCAACACTACGTAAGCCCACTAAATATATTAATGATTGTAATGTTTGAACTTTAAGAGACCATGATCTTGTTTCTTCTCTAGCCATCAGTTAACTACGGATATGGCGGCGCCACTCATTTCGTAGTCGTGTCGTGTAGTTTCGTAGTAGTGTCTTAGCAGATTTGGCGCAGCCGTGAGGCACGCAATCCTGCTTTTTTGTGTTTATTTCACAGAATGTTTTGTGTGCCGTTTAGTAGACGTACTATATCAATGTATTTTCTTTCTTTTCTTTGCAGCAGTAACCGTCCAAAGTCAGGTTCGAGCCAGAGCGAAGTGAACCGAACGTCAACAGGCGTCACCATCGTGCGGCTGGGCGGCGCGCACACGCCGGCCGGAGCGCACAGCGCGGGGACCACTAGCAGCGCCACTGGCAGTACTACTGGTTTGTATTTGTGACATTTCGAGTTAGTTTTCAGATGTGTAAACAAACATAAGTTTTTGTAAAAACATCTACGAATACCTAAGTTAAGTTTGCCCTTGACATTTTGAAATCAATTTAATTAATAAAACTGACATAAAGTTGATATTTGTGGAAGTAACATTAATAAAGGATGTAACAAGGCCCTTAACGATGCCGAAAGTCACTTGTTCTCCCCGTCATTGCGATATTTTTTTGTTCTAGACCATACCTGGGAATTTTCTAGTTACGGAGATATTGGTGGTCAAAGTTCCGACTTCTTCACAAGTTTTTTTTAAATACTTGTTTTTAATGTAAGATTTTTACTTTAAACACCTCCACTATCCCTGTACTGTTCAGTCCATCCATCAGCACCATGTTTGTGTTGAGTGCTTTACATTGAGTCCTACCGTAAAACGTAATTTTTCACCCCAAAAAAAGTCGTTCCAGCAATTATTTTTGCGTAAAGTTACTTATTTTGATGTACATAATGCTTGGTTGATGGCTTCGTGAAGGGTCCTGTTACACTCTGTATGAAATAAAAAGTTAAGTGGTCCAGTTATGTTATATGTGTGCGTTCATTCTCGCTTCCTATATGGAGCCGACTGTTGGTTCCTAGTCTTCGATGTGTCATCTCGCAGGTCCACCTAGCAGCTTGTCGGCAGCTTAACCGGGCAATCCTATGGATGCCTTGTTACTAAGTGTATTCGGATTGGTTTTTGCCTTGGTTGGTTACCAGTTCCATAGATCTGAACTTTTTGCTGTCCTCCTTCCGCGACAGCAATGCCCTGAGGACAGCAAGATATCTCGATAGGCTGGAGAGGAATAACATGGTCTTCCTTCGTTCGTGATGCTATTTATCTGTGCAGGCAGCAGCACTAGTGGTGCGGGTGGTGCGGGTGGTGCGGGCGGGTACGCGCGGCGCGCCAAGCTGGGCGACTCGCGCAGCACGGGCCGCCTGCACCCCGGGCCCGCGCCGCACCGCAGCATGACCAGGCTCAATGTGGCCGGTGAGATGTTATTCATTATTTATTTATTCAGATAACTTTGATCCATTCATGTTTGTAAATAGTGCTTTAAACTATGTTAGTCAAAATACATAATAAATGAGTTCAAAATAAATACATACATGGTGAATTTTCCAAGTGGGCCTGTATGGCCAAAGAACGAAACTATGATGGTTCTTTAAATTATACGAACGCGACCGACATACGCACCGACGGTACACACGGCACTGTGACAAGCGTAAATGAAAATGCGTAACATTTTCTGTTTTGTCTTTTTTACACCAGGGGGTTCAGTAGGCGGCCTTCACAAAAGTATGACGCGGTTGTCTTCCTCGCAGCAAATCAACACGCCACCAAATGGGACCACTAATACAGGTAAATACAAAACGATGCATGCTCAACAGTAATCTACACATAGAAAAGAGGTTAAAAAAAAGAAAAATATGTGTTTAAAAAAAAAACAACTTAAAAACTTACACATAAAGTTTAATTTGTGCAACAACAATTTATTTTTTAATGACATCAATTAGTGCTCGTAATTCTGCAACCGTCACGTATATAAAGTTGATATGTGTTTAAGTGGAAATAACAGCAATTGGTCACAAGGACTTGAATAGAGTTTACCGACTCGCTTGTTGCACAGGATCGAACAGCAAGCCGTCGTCGTCAGGTCGCGGCGTGGCGGGCAAGCCCAGCGGCGCCCTCCCCGCCCGCAGCTCCCCGCCGCGCGGCCTGCGCCCCGCGCCGCGCGAGCATCACCACCACAACATACTCATCGGAGCCAACACTTGTTCCGTAAGCTGCATACCACCACAAACGTTTTTTTTATTTTGCATCGGCACGCTCCAAAAACAATAAAAATGACACCACGGTAGACAAAACGATTTTTATGCATGGCCGCCAAACGATTTTCGGCAATTGCACGCGCTAAAACAATGAATATGACATCCATGTCGACTAATTAATTTAATGGTCTCATTTTTAAGTTACGAAATAGCTTACTGAACGGTTGCTTGTTTTTTTACCCGACAGCGAGAAATTCCAAAAGTAGAATAATGTTTTCGCCATTTTCATTGACATCAGAAATCCACTATAAGTAAAATAAGCTTATTTTAATTCCAGAACAACCAAACAATAATATCTGGGCCGCCTTTAGCAACACAATCAATATCCGTCAACCCGCTCACCTCCGGCAAGTCCTCAGACGGGCTCACACCGATCACATCGGCTGTGTCCATCCAACACTCCAACACGGCCTTGGGCACCGTGTCGGTCGTCACATCCAACACGCCTGGATCGGGACCAATATCTGTCAGTCCGACCAACCCGATATCTATATCGGGGCCAGTGACTGTGACGTCCAGACGGGCCAATAATACAAGTGTTACCATGATTAATACGAATAACGGCAATAATAACACGTCGTCCAACCACCGGATCAGCGTGTTCGAGCCGTACCCGATGCGGGATACTGTGCAGCACTTCTGTGAGAAGCACCTGGATAAGATCAAGGCGTACATGGATAATGTGTCGCTGAGGTTGCCGCCGCCTGCCAAGTGTACTATTGAGGGTGAGTGCTTGTTTTAATATTGTTGCGATTTTTTATTTAAAAGTACTTAAACTGTGTTAAAGTGTTGTAAACATCTTAGTACAGCTGTAGACTTTCATCTCTGTTAATCATACTTATTTAACAGTCTGATCCTAAAGTTTAATGTCATATTTTTCATCGATAACAGTGAATAAAACGCTCTTTTACTCACTGAGTGAATAAAAACATTTTGAATTTGGAACAAGCACGAATTATGAACAAAAAATAAATAAAACGTGCTGTACAAGAATATCTGAATTTGGAAAACTGTTCTAATTTGACTATACATTTTTAATGTTTATATTTAATCCTTTGTTCTCTTATTATATTACCGATTATTATAATAAAATGTGATAAATACTCATCTGCGATTTCTAAGTCTAAACTTATCCCAACTTAATCGGGGTTGGCTTCCAGTCTAATCGGATGCAGCTGAATATCAGTATTTTACATGGAGCGACTGCCTATCTAACCTAGAACACTGAGAACACAACCCAGTTAGTACTGGGTGGGTAATACGGTACGCCTTGGTTAGACTGGTTGTCAGACTTTCGGGCCACTGATTACCTGTAATGACGTCAAAGAAATACAAATGACAGCCGGCTCAACGGCTTTACGTACTTTCCGAGGCACGGAGGAAACTCTGTATGTAATGAATTAGTGGTCACCCATCCACAGACCGACCTTGGTAAGCCCGGCTTAACCTTGAAGATCGACCCGAGTGGTTGTTATTATTAACCCACGAGAAATATAAATACTATACTTCTGTTTATTTTCTCGCAGGCAATGGTAAAAAGTAGAGTACACAACTCGTGAAAAAAATAATTTATCTCAGTTATTGTATCCCTCGCTCCGTTCAGTATTCTACTTTAGAATCCCTTGCTACGCTCGGGATTCTACTCTAGACTCGTTCGCTGCTCTCGGGATACAACTTAGTCCCTCGAATTAAATTCCATTTTTTTTCACTTGTTGTTTAATCTACTATTTTTTATTTTGACTTATTTACTCACAACAATCGTTCCAAAACAAACTTTATTCTTATGGGAAAAGGTTGATTTAACGTGGCATAGAGCATCCTGCGATCGTCTTGCCATGTTGCGCCCGTGCCCCCTTGTGCGTCATTATCGCAATTTGTGAGGGACGACTATCCTGGTCTTTTCACAACTATAGATCTGAAGAATAAATCGATTCGTTGAGGTTAAAATAATGCAAGTTGTATTCCAGAGCGCCGCTCCAAGAAGCAGGCGCGGCTGCAGTTCGCGTGCGGGCGGCGCGGCGCGCACTGCCTGTACGCGCGCGCGCTCTTCTCCATGCGCACGCGCGCGCCGCGCGTCTGGATACACCTCATGTTCCTAGGTAAGTAGGTATGCGATACTGAGACTGTCTGTCATTCAGCGAATACTGTGCCCTGGAACCGTTTCAATTATTTTGTTTCTCTGTCCAACCAAAAGTATTTCTGTTAGAAATCGCCGCTAACATTTAAACCGCCATTGAACCCTTACAATTATAATAATGCTTTATTCTATGTTTGTAGCGCTCCAAGCCCGCCACGACGCAGCCCTGTCGTCCCGCGACCCGACGGTGGCGTCGCTGAAGCACTGCTGGGACATCCTCAAGTGCGAGAACAAAACCTTCCTCACGCTCGTTACTGGCGCCTTCCCTGGGATTAAGGTATGCTCAAATTTTACTGCTTTTTAAGTCTTAACAAATAATCTCTAAAACTAACTGCGAAGCCAAAAGGGCCGTTACAGGTACAACTAAGTTAGATACTCAGATGCCACTACCAATGCTGCCGATGTTGTCAAAACGTAATTGAAATTCAAAAATTATAGAATCATCGACACAATGAAGAAGACCATAAAAGCGACATATTTTTGGCGTTTATCGTGTTTTCGTTTTCTGAAGCGCGTGTAGGCGCGCATCTTGCGCCTAGTGTTTCATGACTAATGCGTACGAGCGTTGACGCGCACCTATGGTCGAATAAGCGCGCGCCCGCTCATCCCATGTGTAAGCGCGTAAGCCGGTATGAGCTTAAAGGCACTACAAAATACGCTAGTCTGAAACCGCTCTAACCGTCGCCGCGTCGTAGGTGCCTAAACAGTCTAATGAGACAAAATCCACGAGACCATCGCTAGAGTATCAACGTCTTAAACCTAAATCATTTCTTTGCTACATAGGAACAAGAAATGTTGTTGAACGAGCTGCGCGCTGCGGGTTTCTTCGACGTGTTCGAAGTAGTGGCGCGAAGAAACGACGGCGCCGCTCTGCCGCCCACACAGGTGCGTACCATTCTTTGTTCAGATTTTCACGCAATTTGATGAAGCCACGCACCGTAGTAAGAGCGTCATTAGAGGCTGCATTGCACTGTGGTGGGCACAGTATAGGCCGGTTATCGGACTTGTGGGTACGTTCATAGTTTATCATGTTCATGGTCGTACAAATTGACCGGCGAGGCGTGAGAGGCGAGCTTTAGACATACATCATCTTTTAATTCTAAAATTACAAATCTACAATAATTTTATTCTCTTCACCGTATAGGCGACCTGGGGTTGCTTCCTATGCACTCACCCGGAGCGGGCTGTAGGCTTCCTAGCCGCAGACGGAGTGCCCGTCATCGAGGGTCAGCTCAAAGAGAAGAAGGGGCGCTGGAGACTGTTCCGACGCTGGAGGACGAGATACTTCACGCTGTCCGGAGCTCATCTCTCCTGCAAGGGATCTGTGAGTACTCATTCACTGTAACATGTTTTACGCACTCACGGTCAAGTGCCAGACACTCGCGACAGATGCCAGACACTCACGTTCAAGTGTCAGACACTCGCCATAAACTTTCATCTAGTGTTCAAGATATTAAGATCAATTTTGAACACCTTTTTCTACATCTCTATAAAGTGTCAGACTATTATAACTGTTTGAACACTCCTTAAGCACCAATTCAAGGTAAACCATTTCATTGCAGAGCGGTGGCGAAAGCATTGACATAAACCAGATTCGGTCAGTAAAGGTCTCCCGCGGCGCGCGCAACATACCCAAAGCCTTCGAGATCTTCACTGGAGACCAGACGCTGATCCTGAAGCCTAAAGACGGCAAGAATGCTGAGGAATGGGTGCAGTGCCTGAGCATTGCGGTGGCTCATTCGCAAGCAAGAGACGCGCCTGCTAAAGCTAACAGTTTACCAGCTAGGGGACTAACGCTCAAGAGCTTCTAAGAGTTTCTAGGTAGTATAACATAACGCTTGTAATCACCGAAGGGTTAGTCAGAGGTGTAGTAATACACCCACATTTCGCCAGTTATGTAAGTCCCATGTAATAGGGGCGAGCTTTATGTAATATAAAGTCTCGTGTTAATAGTTTTGGATAATGCGATGGTTATTGATAATACAGGACGCCGACGAACGCCGCGACGCGACGGACGCGTCGAGAACAAAAGTTGCCTATATGTTTCCAGTGACACGCCTTTGTTGAATAATTTTCTATTCGCGAAAAACATCTTTATTCCGGAGTTCGGCCGTACTGCGAAAACCTTCTAAATACTATAATCTGTGAATAAAATCTATATTTTATAGCTTGCCAACTTTCTTAAAGTATTCTATATCATGATCAAGGTCAATATTGCAGAACTTGCACATCTCTGCCTACATTATAATCACGTCTAACATGTGTTCAATAAAATATAACAACAGCCATATACTGAAATAAATACATTTGAAAATGTGACTGAAAATAAGACTTGTATTGAAACATGCATTTGTATACATATTACATTATATACTCTATAATAAAAACAGTAGTATTATGTATACTGCTTGTATAAGTAAGAGATTTTGAAATGCATAATTGATTCTTATAATCATAAGGTAACAGATGGGGTTTTAATCGTCATATAAAATTGACACTTCAAGCTGCCCTGTACACTGTCTGCCCAAGTCATTATGGTTGTAGCGAGTACAGTCGTGTAGATAATTGAAAATGCTCACAAAGTATATAATAAGTTTTAGAATATTTGCCCACATTCCTTTTATATCGGGAATGACACAAGGTTGTTTTAAGACTTTTTTATATTCGTCCTTAATTATACGAAATTATCGAATATTTACTTGCGTACAGTTTGCTCTTGTTTGTTTCGAACAGATATAGACATTATTTTGCTAGCTGTACGTTATTGCATGATAATATGTACTTATTTAGAATGTAGTCCCTTTTATATTACGCGTATATCAATCGCTTTTGCGTAATACTAAATATTTTATCACATGGAGTAAAGCGACATGTTCTGTATAAAAAAAAATCTTTTAACTTAATTGGTATGCTTTGAAATGACCACAACGCAAGGTTTTTTTTGATTTCTGCAAGTGAAGGTAAGACAGAAAATAAATTATGCAGCTTGGCTGTTACCACTTGACTCCGCAGTGCGAACACTGCCTAAAATATATCGTTATAATATTTATGTCGCAGAATATTAAGAAATCTAGTAAAACAAATGCGAGAATACCAGGACTTTTGCAAAAGGCCGGATTATTGAAAAAGAAAAAGGTTTTCCAATTATTTAATGAAATATCTGAGTTTTCGTGAAGTCAATTATTTTATTAGTTACAATATTTTAGTGCCTTATACATAATAAGTGTTTGTTTTATTGCGCTAAGAGTACAATGGACGTTTACAATGTTGTTTAGTGGTAGAAATTCAGGGGAAACGATCGGAGGAAGAAACAAAGTTATTTAGTCATTTAACCACTTTTTTTTTCAGTTAGTTGTGATTAAGTAGTCAAGCGGGACACTAAATCAGTCCGTTTTTTTTGAGCGATAAAAAGGATGTGAAGGCCGACGATTATTACAAAAGTTGTAAGATATATAATTATGACGTACGCGGAGCCGACATTTGAACTTAGCAAAACTTTTTCCGGACATAGTAATTACGAACTTGGCGTAATGCCACTACCGTGCACGTTCACGTGCATGATAACACGCGAGTAAGACTCGTTTATTTATCTAATTTATGTTAATTAATTAATTTTATTTAACATTTCGTAAACAGAATAATTTATAAGATTTTTTGACAAATTGAGATTTTATGAAGAAATAATGCTAGAAGACTGAAAGCTGGTCAATGGTCATAGCTACTTATTGTTGCATGTGTGAGAGACTAATACAATAATACAGAATATAACTAAATACATTCTGGACATTTTGTCGTTTAAGTTCGAACATCATGTACCTAAGTAATCTTTTGGCGATTTTGATGCAGTTTGCTAGAAAATCGCAAGACGCTTTGTTTCAGCCAATCAGAAACAAGCAACGTCTCTATCTAATTTGAAGTACACTAATTATAAACTGGTTTTGTAACATTATGCAGTATTTTCACTGTCCTGTAAAGTTGCTATTTTTGTACTTGCGTAGTGTTAGAACTAAAACGACGATTTGCAAAACTAATTTGATGATCGAAGACGGTCTTACTTTCTGAAGTAAGTCCTATGTATGGGAGGGAAGGTCCAGATTACACATCAATTAATATTATGTTTGGTTTAACGAATTTGTGATTCAAAATTAACATTCCCGTCCTGTTCAGTGCTTCGAAATAATAATAAAATTATTATGTACTGTTGTGGTCTCAAAAATCATTATAAATGGTTGTAACGCGAATGACATTAGCCCGTAAGTAGTTTCTAAGTTGACTAATTACAAATGGGGGGAGCGATTTGAAAAAAGAATGAAAAATAAGACATTTTAACAGTTATCGGTCGCTTTCCCCACGTTTTAACTTTAGTTTCTAAATCTAAACCAGTACTTAACTTGCCATTTCGCATTTCACGAAAGCACAATTTAAATCATTGGAATAGTTTTTAGTTACGTCTGCTTTTTAACGTTAGTTTACTGTCACTGTCTTAACCTGAGGTTGCTATCACCAAAAAGTCAAGTGTTCATTGGTAAACCAAATTGTTTCTTTGTTAGGTACTATGTTTAATGCTATGTAGCTTGCTTAAATTGGGGCCCAATACCGAAGAACCAGCCTAACTGAAACTACCTAAGACTTTCGACGTTCGGATCAGAGCTGAAAGTTGAAATTCCAGCAGCAGCTCGAATGTCCTTTACAGCATTTAAATTTTTCACTGTTGATATGCCATAATATGAACAGTAGATAGGCATGGTGTTCTTTATCTGCCTCGATAAAACCACCATCATTCGGTAATGGGCCCCACTTGTGCTTATAGGTGCTTCAGAATTATATAATAAGGTATATACTTAAACTAAAACAGTAACGTCCATGATTAAAGTTATAAACTATCATATTATTTAGATGTAAATTTATAGTGTTGTTATCTTATTGAATCAGATTTTATCGAAGAAACGCCTGAAATCGCCACCGAATTTAAATGAAATATTTAATGTATTACTTAATTATGAAGTGCAAATAGGAGAAGTCTTTGTAGTAATATATCTCCACTGAATATGTACATGTACGCTGCCCAGTTAATTGTAAGAAGACTTTATCATCATATTGTTATAGGTACATGGATTGATAAGCCAGTGTCCATTCATAATCAGATTTGTAGGATGTTACAGCGACTCGTCAACTTTTGACTTGTCAACTTGTCAAACTTTTGCTTGTTAACTCGGAAGTACTTTATTTCGATATTCTTCAGCATCATGTAATTTTTTTTTTTGCGAATCTGTTTATGACATCATGTCGATGCCTTAGTTCACAATTGCACTAACTACAAAATTGTCAATTTTTAGGAGAGAGCATTAAAGTTTTTTAAAGTTACAAGAACATTAAAAAACACAGCAAAATAACAAAACAAATATGCATCTATTCATAAGACTAGTCCTTTAACTCCATCATATCTCAATATTGTAATATTAGTATATACGTAACCTTTTCAAAATGTCTAAATAAACATACAACCCCCTATTCAATACATTTGTGCACTTCAAAAATTGCCAAACCCGTTCAAGTTCAAATAAACAAACTTAATATACTTGTTACAGGAAATCCAATACCGATCGATCGAAAACCGCGATGCGTGAGCAGATATTGTAAATGTATATAATACGTTTGTGTTTTGAAATGTTCTGCAGTTGAGGAACTTAAAATCAGTTAAAGTGTATCTTGATTGGATTTACAAAAATAAAGGTCATTAGTATAATACAACATTCATGGAACATTAATGGAACTTATTTAATACAACTGTGAACTCTGTTTTTTTTTTTTATAGAAAGAGACGGAATAACGGTGTTACGATACGCGCAAATGAAATAGCATGAAATTTAAAACTAAAAAAGTGAAAATTGATAATTTTGTAGTTAGTGCAATTGTGAACTAAGTATTCGCTCAAAAGATGGTTGTGTTCTACTTTTTTTGATGAAGAATTAAGTAAACTCATCAATAAATCTTCACAATTAGGAAGTACACCCACACTTGTCGACGCAGAATCAAGTAAAGCCGGTCGGCGTAAGGCAATAGTCCGATGCGGTGTCGAATCGAGTCATTCGACCGAAAAGACTGGCAGGTGACCTGCATTAGCCGACTCCGCGTCGGTGGGTGGGTGTGTGTTCACTTTTCTAATAAATGAAAATGCTGTTTGTACCGTCCTACAACTCTGGCTACAGTTTAAGACCATACAGTTGCCAAAATAAATGATAATAACAAAGCTTCTATATCCATTATAAACATTGTACATACAAATATTTATATGAAACGTGTTGATTAAGTTTAAGTGCTTCGGACAACTTATGAACTTGGTGCTACAGTAATAATAATGTGTAAGTTAGTGTGTCATGGCTTCCAATCGTAGGGCTGTATGTTATACACGCGTTTTGGCTCATGTACTTAAAACTGCCCTATTTACTAGTTATTACAATAGTTGTTTGTATGTCTTGGTGTTTTATTTTGATACCATCGTCATCATCTGTGTTGGGGTCTGCTTCCATAATTAGTTGTGGCGTAAGCAGGTTTAAATCTTTTAGTGCCATTGCCACTGATTTCGTGCAGGCAAAATTGTACTGAGACGCAAAGGCAGAATGTGAAAAGACTGTTCTGCAGTCGTAAAAGTTGCCAATTTGGCATTACACTTTTCTTTCAAAAAAAGTTTGCCCTACGCTATAATCGTGGGTGCATTTACAAAAACATTTTATAACTCACATACACAAACAGCCAGACCGGTTCCGTACGGGGATCAAACCCGCAACACGCAGCACATCAGCAAATCGCTCAGCCACTGCGCCAACCGTGCCGTCAAATATTACTTAGCAGTCTCATCGCCAGTTCATTCAGCCTAGTCCTGTTTGGTTGCATGCCACCCAAGCAAAAGTATCTCAATGAAGGGTTAACACCAAGATTATAAATTGAGAAGTAATACAGTTCAACAACTTTTATGAATAAAAAAAGTAACTTGATCAATTTCAAAAATATATTTTACATTTTTACAATACTATCTACATCAATCATACATTTCTTATAACACAACATTTAGTTAACACTTAAAAACCTAAGCAGTAAAGTCTAAATGCTAATTGCACAGCATTATTCTAAATTATTTCTCCAGGCTTCATGATTCTCAATTGTTTTTTAAACCCATCATTAGGTTGTATAGCTGGCCTTTTACTCTTCACTAAATCATAAGCGTCTTGAAACTGCATTTTCTCGTAATGCATTAAATAAGCTATAGCGACCATAGAGGTCCGAGAAACACCAGCATTGCAATGGATGAGACAATTCTCTTTGGTCTCCACAGCCTTTCGAATAAACGGCAAACTATCTAATAAAACCTCTTTGATATTAGTTTCAGGCAAATCTAGACAGTTTATAAACTTATTGTTGACTGTAACTTCTACTTGTACACCTAAACTTAGCACATGTTTGATGTTGTATACTTCGATCACAGTATTCGCTGTACAATCTTGTGACCCTATATACACATAGTCGGTTATTAATACTGGGATATTGTCGGGTTTTGTGTCAACCACGAATCCGTATGTATTCGGACTTATAGATGTTATTGTAGATTCTCTCTCGACGTAGCGTTGTCCGTCGATTTGAGTTACTACTGTTTCAGTTACTTTTAATTTGTTTCTGTATTTTTGGAGCTCATTGAGGAAACTCATTGTTGGATAGTTTAAAACTGAGATTAATAGTTAAATGCGAAAATAAGTGTCAGAATTAATGATTAAAATTCTATTTGAGTAAATCAAGTACTGTTTGTGAATACCCGTTTACTGAGCCTCTTCTTTGTTTTATTCTTCAACTTTTCCACAGCAATAATGTTTTTCTACCAAGCCTTCAATAGCCAAAAACCTCAACTATGTCCCAAAAGTCTATCGTCATCCCACTCATTCACTAACACAATCGTCCTCTTCTCTTCCCTTCTGAGTCTTCTCCGGGTCGTAGACAAGGTCCTGAGGGTTGTAATGCACGTCACACAGGTACAGACCGTCGGGGGGTCCGGCTTGGATGCTGCTTATCCACGAGTGCTTCGACGGTATTTGTAGCATCACCTTTATCTCTTCTGGAGGGTGCCTGCCTATGGCTACGGCGTTTAGGGCACCTACCATGCGACGTATCTGGAAAGAGTTACAAGATGATTCGATTTTTTCCTAGCTTTTTTTTGCAAACTGTTATTCGTCCTCAAATTAAATTAGCTAGCGAAGCTTCGCAGTGATGGATGTATCTAAATCAAAACATGATATAATGTTCGTTAGACAATTTAGTCGAACAGACCACAAAGGCACAGCACGTATGTCGTTGACAGACACCATAACGACAAGCAATTTGCCAGTAAAGTTGTTTGCGGTTTACCATTTTTCTACCTTATTACAAAGACTGAAAAGTAGTCTTTCGCCAACATTGTCGAGTGACTTTGTAGCACTACCGTTTTGCATAAATCTGACACATATTTTCCAAACATATATTTATTTTTAGAATACTACATTTTTTTTAAATAAATAGCTACCTGGTTATGTACAAATCCTCTTCCTCTAATCACGATATCCCAGTAATCAAATATGCTGTCTTGTTCCACCGAGTAGCTGGTGAGGAGTGGTCTCCCAGGCCTTACTTCAAAGGAGTGTATTTCCCGTCTGTTGTGCTTGTTCTGTTTCAGCTTGTCAAAGTTCTTGAATGTCGTGAAGTCGTGGTAGCCAACGAAGTATTTGGCGCCTTCTTTGAACTTTTCAATATCGAAGCCTTTTAGCCTGAAATAATTATTGAAAACTTGTATTATTAAGAAGGTTAATACTGCATCTTAGGAGAGAGTGGTTGATTATTTCAACCCAAACAACAATAAGCTGTTTGAATATGGATCTAGCAAAAGAAGTATGTAATGCTCCAAAAAGGTGGCATTATGTGGTTTATGGCAATCCTAAAGAGAAAGTCTTGAGTTTATTATGTTTTTAGAATTTTCCAGGTTGGGCCACATGATGACATGACATATGTGAGACTGCATATGGCTCAAGGGTTTATTTAAACTTTCAACAAACACATTGCCAAGACAACAACTCTAGAGAGGTTTCACAGAAATAATCAATAGCTTACCTTGCAAAGTGACACCTCTTCCACTCCTCTATTGGTATGTATGAAGCTATTGATTCACCCTCGGGCAAAACTACATTTTCCTTTGTCACTGCCAATCTGAAATATAAAGAAGAGTTAGGTTTGTAGACAGGAATATGCTAGGGCCATTTATAAAACAAAGATAAAAAGCCTCAGGCACACTTTTAACACTAGGTACTAATTAATAATTAAATGTTAGTTGTGTTTGTCTTTTAATTATCCTAGTTACTTTTTATTAAGGGTTGGAGATGTTCTCCCATTACAGGTAGAGGCCTTCTCCATCTTTGTCACGGTCTTTGCCAAGATTTAACCAGTTTGAGCCAGCAGTGTGTCTGTGTCACTATATCATTAGTCCATATTTTAAAGGGTCTCCCGACTGTTCTTTTGTCTTGTGGTCTTGACCATTTTGTGGTTTGGATAGTCCATCTGCCATTACGGAGGCGTGAGATATGACCTGCCCAATGCCATTTTAATGCTAGCGGTTTTTTTGGGACATCTGTAAGCTTTGTCTGTTTTCTGATGTTTCCTTTTTTTACTTTCTGTATTTTTCTTAAGCCTATTATGTTTCTTTCCATTGCTCTCTGTGTGGTCACAATTTTCTGTTTTGTTATTTAAGCGTGACAGGCCCATTTCATTGAAAACAATAATGTTGAAGCCATGTTTGGCTCTAATTGCCAAATGGATGATAATTTCTAACCTTCCTTCATTAATTATAACTATCAATTTCTTAGAAAATACTGGTTTGAATATGTGATAGAATTGCAATACAAACTCAAAGTGTGATGAATGTGAATGTTGATGGTTCAAAAGCTAGAGAAAGACCAACTTATATGTAGATTGTGTGATGATATGAATTGAAAAGGAGTAAAAGATAGAGTTAAAACTGGCAGGGGAGAATGGAAGAAAGAAACATTTTGCACCAACCAAATGTGAAACAAAGGCAGGAATATAATGGCCGTTGTAAAACAACTTTTAATCTGTGGTATGTGAATGTGGATCCACTAAAGTAAAGTTAAATCTAAAAAAAAGTGTGTTGATGTTTTGTCGTGGATCCCCATTCCGGTAGTAGCCGGTAGTATAACAGGATCGTGCGGATCCACATTCCGCCATATCAAAGGTACACAATGTAAGCAATTGGGGCTGGCTTGTATTTATGCTTTTGCGGTTGCACAACGACATGCTTTGCTTGGTAGTATAGATGCAGGCCTACCTTACTGCTTCCCTCAGAGGCGGTAAGGTGGCGGGATCTTGAGGGGGAGCGCTACAGTCGTGTAGATCCTTAAGGCAAGTCTGGTGTGTTCACCTTCACGAGGTTGCCGCCCTGTTCTTGGTCTAATTCCTTAAGAAATAGACGCAACAGAAACCACCAGGCGCTTTTCAACCTAACCATGATCCTCCGTGACTGAGTGGTTGTGGGCTCGGCTGTCACTAAATCCAGCTGGCGTCGAGTAGGTAATTTAGTCACCTGCGCTAGGATCTGCGCAGTTGAGCGCCGTGAGCGGGGATGAAGGAGTCCTGGAGGGTTGAGCCGAGCGGCGCTGGCGGTAATGCGTCCGTGAGGCAACACGCCCTCTTTGGTCTGGATTTCAAGCAAAACGGTGGCCCTACCCAATAGCCAGGGGTAGGGAAATGGCCACAGTGTCCCGTCAGAGGGCCACGGCGAGGGGTGGGAGGTCCGCGGAGGTCGTCCTTGGATGGCCGAAGCGGTGGGTGAAGGTCATGCTGACGGTGCAAGTAAGGGTTGAACCCGAGCAAGCGCCCGATGTCGCACTGTAAGCCAACCTCACGCCCCTATATCTCGATGGTAGTCCTAACGGTTGAGCTAATTTGTAGCGAGACGTTCCCAGGTGCGGGCTCCAAGGAGAGTGGGAAGCCGGAGAGATGAATTTTTAACACTTTACTATGGACAATTTAAACGAAACCATAAACACACACACACCACACACACACACCAACTACACACTCAACGACCACACACACGCACACTACACAGGTACACACCGGAGTGGAGGCGAAAGCCAAGGATACTCCTAAGGGGGGTGCTTCCAGCACCTCTCTAGCCCCCGGATGCTCTGCTGCTAAAACAGCAGGCTCCAGTGCGGGTATCGGTCTGGCAGGGGCGAGAACCGCTGCCAAGACCAAAACCAAGTCCCGTATTAAACGGAGGACGCCGGAGCTGCTCGGGACCAGTACCGCTCCTTCTTCTTTTTCAGGTGCAGAGCCCCCTAAGGCCGATAACTCCGGTGGGCGGGCTCCCCTCATACATCCTCCTCCGCCTATTGCGATCCAAGCCGCTCCCCCCCGGCTGGCCGTCATTGGTCAACCGGAGGCGATTAGCACCACAGGCGACGCGTTCGCGCTCGCCTGGCAGGTGCAGAGGAGTAGGCGCAAAGGCAGGAAGGAGGATAATACTCCGGCATCGCAACGCCACCATGCTGACCCATCAGCGCAAGCTGCTTCGGCCCCTACGGCTGTTAAGGCCAAGAGGAAGAACAGGCCGTCCCTGAAGCAGCGGCGCCAGAAACTGTGGAGGGGTAAGTCTCCACAATCCACACAGGCTGATGTCGCAGATCGGGTAAAACCGATCAGCGGCAATGTCAACTTCTCCGCAGGCAAGCGGTCGAAGGCCGTGGCCGGCACCAGCCGACCAGGGCCTAGTCAACCAACAGCCAGCGGAGCGAAGGCACCAGCTCCGGACATGACACAGCGTCCCGGTCGGAAAGATCAGGCCGCGGCCAAGCGGGCTCTCAACGAGACCTTAACACCTCGAGGAGAGCGTAAGCGGCCGCGTCTTGATAAATCCAAATGGGACGCCAACCGAAGCTACGCCCAAGCTACGAGCTCCGACCTTGACGTCGCAGTCACCTGCGGCCGCACGGGGCTCATCAGCAAGGAGGTGTCGAACCAGGTCCTCGCGGCTATCCAACGGAAGATAGTCGTCGAGTCCTCTTCTCCCACACAGGACTCCCCTGCACCGACCTTCAGAGCAAAGCCGGTGTTCAGCGGTGGAGTTCTAAGACTGTGGTGCGAAAGCGATCACACCTTGGCGTGGCTAAGGACATTGGTCTCCGAACTGTCTTCCTCTACTAGCAACTCGCTAGTGGTCAGGAGGCAGGCGGAGGTCCAGCGCCGTGTAAAATGCGGCATACTCATCCCGGATGAACAGGGGATCTTCACGGAGCCGTCCATGATTGGGCGTGCTCTGTGCTATCAGAACTCCTGGGTTGGCATCAGGGGATGGGTATTGCTGGGGGCGCGGAAACAGGCCGACGCTTGGTTTGTGGTGGTCGGGGTCCCTGAGGACCAAATTCCGACCCTGATGAAAGCCGAACGCCGTCTCGCATTTGGTGTTGGGACGGTGTACGTAAAGTTCCAGGGTCCGAACGGCAGATTTGTCGACGTCCCTCAGGGATTTCCGGCCGCTGAAACCAGCGCCGTGAAATGGGTAGAGGAGGCAACTCCCCCCACTACAAACGCCGCGACAATATCCGCGGAAGCGCCTGCAGCAGCAGCGCCAGCCGCCCCTAACGTCGCCGGCGTGGACGCCGTCCTCTCGGGCGAGGAGCCCGACGACAACATCTTGTCGTCGGCCTCTGACCTTCAGGGGGACGGTTTCGACGCAGGCGACCTGTTTGCCGGGTTGCGGCTCGAAGGTGACGAGGAAGGTGCGTCCAGCGATGGCGTCCCCTTCGTCGGCGTGTAAAGTCCTGCAGGCGAACCTCCACCACAGTCAAACCGCGACGGCTCAGCTGCGGAAGTGGTTGGAGGTTCAATATACGGCCGTTGCCCTGATCCAGGAGCCGTAGATTAGGGCTGGCCGAATACAAGGTCTCTCCAATCTTGGGGGTAAGCTCCTAGTCAGTACAGATCACGACAAGCCAAGATCGTGCATTTATACGACACGGAACATAAAAACACAGCCACTAACAGATTTCTGTTGCAGGGATATCTCTGCAGCTAGGCTGCTGATACAGCGTGGGGACAAAGAAGCAGCTGTGGTCTTCGCCTCCGCTTACATGCCCGAGGCAGAGGAGCCGCCCCCACATGACCT
Organism: Eugnorisma glareosa; assembly: GCA_947578425.1. Taxonomy (NCBI): domain Eukaryota; kingdom Metazoa; phylum Arthropoda; class Insecta; order Lepidoptera; family Noctuidae; genus Eugnorisma; species Eugnorisma glareosa. The sequence goes on along the minus strand of OX387966.1, from coordinate 19,473,759 downwards.
CGCCCGCCTCGTGACATTTTGCGAGAGCTCAGGGCTTGAGGTTGTCATAGGCGCGGACGCAAACGCTCACCATCCTCTGTGGGGCATGGACACTCCAAACGCAAGGGGTAAGGCTCTAGTAGATTACTTGTTTACAACTTAACCCTACTAAACACAGGTTCCGAACCAACCTTCATAAATAGACGAAGCCAAACTATCATAGACCTCACTCTGGCATCAGAGGGTGCAGCGGCCGCCACCACCGGCTGGCAGGTCTCTAAGGAGGCATCCTGCTCGGACCACAGGTGGATCCGTTTCGACATACAGGTCAATGTATCACCAATACTGCCACGTCGCAACCCGCGTAATACTGATCGGGCTACTTATACGCGCACCCTCGAAACCAAACTTGCGCCGATAAACTACTGGATGACCTACGAGGACGCGCCGCAGATCGACGAGCGTGTAAGTCATCTCACAAAATCAATGCTAGATAGCTACCAATCCTCCTGCCCGGAAACCACTCCGCCTACAACACCAGGGAAGCAACCATGGTGGGGAGCGGATCTGGAACGCAAACGCGGGAAGGTAAGGGCAGCCCTAAACAGAGCAATGAATACCTGTGCTGATGAGGATTGGGACGTTTATTACGCGGCCAAATCCAGCTACAAAAAATGCATTAGGTTCAGGAGCTCCACCGGATGGCGGAAATACTGTGGCAACATTGAATCCTGCCAACAAGCAAACAGGGTAAGGAAAGTATTGGCACAGCAGAACCCGACTGGGCCCGCTGTTCTCCGAAAACCCGATAACACACTTACCACTTCACCAGAAGAGGCGACGCGCGTCCTTATCGAAACTCACTTTCCAGGTTGCGCTTTCGCACAGGCTACCAACTGGACAGAGGTAACTCAAACACCTTCAGTAAACGACTGGCGCTATGCACAAAAAGTGATAACACTGGAGAAACTCCAGTGGGCGATCCAGTGCTTCCATCCTTTCAAGGCTGCCGGACCGGACGGAGTCTATCCCGCCTTATTGCAGTGGGGAGGGACCTCTGTCGCCAGCAGACTAGTACCCATAATGAGAGCGTGCCTGGCCTTTAGATACGTTCCTAAAGGATGGAGGGAAGTGAAAGTTATATTTATTCCTAAGCCAGGTAAGAGTGACTATACTAACGCCAAATCCTACCGACCGATCAGCCTGACCTCCTTTCTCCTCAAAACTATGGAGAGAATCTGCGAGAGAGAGCTGAGGGATGGCGCTTTAAAAACGATCCCACTCCATGCGAACCAGCATGCATACAGCTCGGGTAAGTCCACTGAGTCCGCTCTCCATCTAGTAGTCGGCCGGATAGAAGAAGCGATTCATCAGAAGGGCATCTGCCTGGGCACTTTCATAGATATCGAAGGAGCTTTCGATAAAACAAACTTCTCCAGCATTAGCACCGCCCTCTCCCGGCACGGAGTAGAACAGGTACTGATTGACTGGATTACTAACATGTTAAGCAAACGAGTGGTTCGCCTTGCAGAGGATCAGCTGACGGCCATGATAGCCAGAGGCTGCCCCCAAGGGGGAGTACTATCCCCTCTTCTCTGGAACCTTGTGATAAACGATCTCATCACTAAACTCAACGCGAACCAATTCTATACTATAGGGTACGCCGACGACCTCGCCATCCTCATTTCGGGGAAAGTGACGGGGACAATCTGCAATCTCAGCGCTACGCATCGTTGAACGGTGGTGCAGAGAATTCGACCTCTCAGTGAATCCCACGAAAATTGAACTAGTCATGTTCACCCAAAAACGAACACTAGGCCCCTACCGCCTACCCAAACTTTTTGATACAGAACTCCAATTAGCCGACGAGGTCAAATACCTAGGAGTTATCCTGGACAGTAAGTTAAACTGGAGTAGTCATATAGACAACAAAATAAACAGGGCTTGCATCACCTTTTGGCAATGCAGGAGAATGATAGGTAAGAAGTGGGGCCTATCCCCCAAAATTATACTCTGGTTGTACTGCGCGGTGATTCGACCCATGATCACCTACCAGGCAGGCCAAGGAAGCACTTCCTACTATCGACGGCCGCTTCACCAAACGGGCGCTTCGGCTGTCCAAACCACAGCTGCGCACAATTACAGCCGCCGTCACTGGACACGGCTCTTTTAATAAACACCTCTTTGTCATAGGAGTCACGGACAGCCCCCTATGCCGAGCCTGCATGGAGGTAGACGAGACAGCAGCCCACGTGCTTCTGCACTGCCCAGGGGTTGCAGCATACAGGGCAAAGTACTTCGGTAACCCAGGTACTCTCCGCGAGATTACCAGCAACATCAAGGTGCTGCTGGCCTTTCTCGGGGAGTTAGGGTGGATCGAATAGATTTCCCACCCGCACGCAAAATACGCGCTTAGACGTGGAGTTGCGGACACCAGCCCGCTATACAATACAATACAATGTAAGCAATTAATTTTTATTTATTTATTTAAATGCCTTAAACTATCAGTACAGGTCTATAACCTAATGCAATAGCCAGTTATACACACAAAATTAAAATTAAAGCACCAAATACATCTCAAGATTGTTTGTAACACAGTGTAAATAATAGTACTTTTGCGAATTCACCCCAGTGACATGTAAATATATCAATTTCAACCTGAATGTAATTGATGGTGCAAATTGCTCGAGTCAGAGGGGTTTTGGCCAGCAAGTTGGTCCTAGCTGGAGGTACCACCAGCAGCGGCGGGGGCCGTCGTAAGTGCAACCACTGCAACACTCTCGGGTTGATTAATAAAGACACTTACCTATACAAGTATGTCCTGCCAATAGCATGATGTCTAGCATTGAAGTTGTCTGCAACTCTGATAACTTTTTTAACGAAAATGCAATTTTTGTGTTTAAAGAAGAACTTGTTCAAGTTATAGGCGATTCCCTCAGGGTTGTATATCTTTGGGCCGTACCTCTCCAAGTCAAAGTGTGCGCTTGTGTTCAGTGCGTGGACTCCACCATCTGTACTGTAACAAGATATTTAACAGAAAAACTTTTTTCAGCTTTGTATAATTCTATAATATTAAGTAACTCTGTCAGGGTGTCAGATACATTTTCGCGCCTTAGAGGCCAAATGGATTTTGACAATTTTTTTTAATACTCAGTAGGTATGCATTTGGCCGCAATGCGCCTGATGTGAAGCGATGATGTAGCCTAGGGTGGAGCAAGCTTGACTAGAAGAAACCGAGTCACTCGCACTTTGAAGAGATCTAGATTATAATGATCGGGTGCGGGTAACAAAGAAGCCGCCAGTGAATTCCACAGGCTGGCAGTTCGCACAATAAATGTGGAAGCATAGTGCTTTGTTCGGGTCCGTGGAACTTCAACCATATAACTAATGTAGACTACATTTGTGTTTATTTTATCAATAGTAAGTAAGTAGGACTCGCTTACCGGCTAGATAGAACAAGGTTAGGGTAGTTCAGCGATCTCAGTCGCAGAAGTGCTAGTTCCATCAAACCCTGCACACTTTCCGGATCTGGGAGATTACGTCCTTCTTTAAGCCATAACTTCTCCGAAGACCTGCAATTTAGTTCCTTTGGTGAGATTATTGTACACCTACTGTGCATGAAAATAATTATTGCTAACTAGTTAACAAACCTAAATGGCGTCCCTATGTAAGAGAAGAATGATAAATATCTGGCTTTCATTATACTTCTCCAGGACGGATTTCGATAATGTTTTCATTTAGAAAACATCTGTGAAAGTTCCATTAACTTGATGATCCTGACGCCGAGAAATAGCTAGTTAGGTTAGCTGTCAGTGCCAACTGCCACTGTCAGCTAGACAATTGTCAATTCACATTCCATTTTCTTTTCTGCATATTCAATTTTGCGTTCAAATCACCAGAAAAAAATCATTATGTTTTTTTTGGTTCCTATGAAATTAGATTTGGTCTTTTAAAGCATTTATTACGTCACGGCAGACCTCGTAGAAGATGGTGGGATGAGCTGGCCAAATCCAACGACCAGTTGTCCACATTAGCGTAGGATCGAAATAACTGGAAATCATGGCGGTGGTCTCTGCCCAGCTGTGGGATGACGCAGGCAACAGTATCAGTATCAGAGTGATAGGTGATTTGATTGACAAAAGAATACTTTATTTGGTTTTCAGTAAAAAATTCAACGACTTGTTACGATTTCTAAACGAGAACCTTTCACTTTTTTGACAGTTGTTTACATCCATGTCATCGAAATGTCAATTTGTTTGCTTTGCCATTATTTCAGTCAAAAATGGCACAACGGACGTGGCATATGTTTACGGTGATAACTTTAATATTTACAGTTTTATCACTCGTTGGAGATGTTTTCTCGCAGTCACCAGCGCCCTGGTACGAGAACATGCCTGCGGTGACGATGGACTACAAAGTGCATATCGACGCAGGCAAAGAAGACTGTTACTATCAATATGTTCCGTCGGGTGCTACATTTTACGCCAGCTATCAAGTAATTAATTACGTTTTTCTGTATCGAAACCAATCAAGCGATTCCAGATAGCAATCGTAATGGCTTAGAGCCATGATAATGAAACTTTTTTAAGATTCAACTTGTGAATTTCACTCATAAAATATCGCAAACTTTTTTGTCAACAGGTGTTGAAAGGCGGCGATGGTATGTGCGGTTTCGCCGTGCGGCATCCTAACGGCCAGATAGTGCACCCCTACGAGTGGCGCCAGAGTGCCGAGTACGCGGACCAGTCCTCCTCAGGAGGATACTATGCAGTGTGCATTGATAACCAGTTCTCCAGATTTGCAGGGAAACTAGTCAATTTATATCTCTCAGTGATAAGATACGATATGTGGGAGAAGTACGCCAAGGAAGTGGAGGAGCTTGACATGAATATTAAAAATTTTACTGTAAGTTTATATTTCTTAAATTATCAAAAGTAATCAAAACAAACTTTGTTTGACAAACAGTCTTCATGCAAATATCCATAATATTAATTAAACTAAACTCATTTTAGTCCCATTCTGTAAAAAAATGAAAAGAACAACCTATAAGATTAAAGTAACATCTAAATCACTTGTTTAATTTATGTCAATGTATGTAATTTAGTCTAGTTATTTAGGTTGATTAATATTGGGAGTGAACTGTGGACTATAATACCACATATTATATTGAATAATAACTACTTGTATTTTACAGAAGCTGAGTTTCCTCTATGCCTTGACCACTAGTGCAACATTAAATACTCATATAAATACCTGTTGTAAATTATACATACAATAATATTCAATAGGTACAATAGGTGTTTACATGACAATTACTTTCCTTCTATTCTATTCCATCATCATAGAAGTGCTTAGGGCTTGTGTTGTTATGTTCTAGTAACAAATTACCAGCTAGAATAAACAATGAAACACTTTTTTTTAAATTAGTGGTTGTTTACAGGTACTATTAAATAAAAGAAGGCTAATCAAACCACTGATCATTTTGAACAGTACACAGTTTTCAAGAAAAAAATGAAACTGTTACCAAAATTAAATTTAAAAAAAAACAACTCTATGTATGTTGTTTTTTTTTTTGCATTATTTTGGTACTTTTGTTGCTTATTTTGAGTATTTATTAAACATATTTTGAAGAACTTCTCTATACTATCTATACTAATATGATAAAGATGGTAAAGTTTTAGAGGTTGTTATTCAGCTGCATCTGGTTTGACTGGAAGCTGACCCCACTAAAAGTTGGCAAAAGTCTAGGTAGATGATTTACATGCATATTTCAACAATTTTATATTGCTTCCGGTCTCTAACTATTACATTAATTTGATTTATGTTTTTGTTGCAGACCTCAATCCAATTTGTGGAGAGGAACATCAACAACATCCTGCAGTACCAGTACCATTCCCGAGCTCGAGAGTCAAGGGACTACAACTTGCTGCAGGACAACAATATCTATGTGACCAGGTATTATAATCTATGCTTCTTTGTAATAGGGTGGGGAATCCCTAATCAGCTTATTAGTTATTGATTTATTATCGGTCTTGTTGCAGATAGAGGTTTAATAAAGTTGGGTATTAATATTATTGCAATATTGAGCTAAGTTGATAAGATAACGAAACATCACGCCTGTATTCCCCGAAGTGTTAAGCAGAGGTGTACTTATAGTATTCCCACATTTATTATTAAAGCAAAAATTGCAATAACAATATTATAGTAAAATCTTAGTGAAACTTTAAGTAATTTTCAACTAATAGTGTTTCTTTGACACATAGCATTTGATGTCACTACCGGAATCGATGCGTTTTGTGTTTGCGTTCCGTTTCACCAAAAACACTCTACATGAAATATTAAATTGTAAAATAAGTGTTGTATTAGAGAATTAAACAAGTGTACCACAATGTTTTTATGGGCCAATACAAGGCATTTTTAAGAAATAAATAAGTTTTGTATTTCTTGCATATACCTTATTCCTCATAGAAAAGTCCAATAACATTTTCCCCAACATGGGAATCCCAGGAACTCATGTTCAGCAATTGCAGTTGCCACCATTATGGTGCGATTCCATCAAAAAATGTTCGCGAACATTTGTGCTGCACAATAGTTTATATTTTTTAGTGAATATTTTTTTTAATAGTTTTTTATTGTTTTAATTTTTTTTTTCAGGTGGTCCTTTATCCAAATTCTGGCCATAGTAGCGACAGCAACATTACAAATATACTTCGTGAGAGGATTGTTCAAAGTCAAGGAGAATTCTTCCAAAACAAGAATATGATCACATCACTACGGCCAGTGAAGACGACGTTGTTTACTAACTGTTACTGTCCCCTGACTGACCATCCATTCCACTCAATTAATGTTGATCTCTCTTCTTGTTCCATCTTTGTGTTATAAGCTTGTGAATTGTTTTCATTGGTGCATAATATTAGACAATAGTGAAGCTCAAGCTCGGTTAAATGTAGGAGTCATATTATAAATGTTAGTTATTGGGCACAACTAATTTATCCTTTCACTTTACTTTTCTGAGATTATTAAGTACTAGATTCTTTTTACTAGTTTCCTTTTTTATCATTTTTTATTTATATACTTACCAGCTTCTGTAAACACCACCAGTATCAATTTTTTTAAAGAAACAAAATTGCGCACAAATATTGCTTTTTGCATTTTTGTACTAAAAAGACATTAATGGTTTACATAATCATTTTAGTATTTATAAGTTTAACTTTCCAGAGTTTATTTTTTTTAGCTAATTAGGTTCTTACAAGATCTGATTATTATAACGACATTGAAAAAATATTTTTGATAGGAGTTGCATTTTTAATTATTTATGTGCTATTTGACAATTATATTTTTTTTTTAGTTTTAAACGAATATTAATATTATTTATGTAAGCAAAGACATACGCAGCGTGTTTGAAATAATGAATGACCAACATACTATAAATAAACTGAACTGTGAAGTACTTAAAGATTGTATATTTTATCTGTTTATTCCACGTTTTCTGTCATTCTGTGGCTATGTCGGCTCTGATATTCCTAAGGCCTACCACTTAAAACCGAAGAAATGACTAGGTTTCATAGCGAAGCGACCTCTTAAAAATTTGAGCGTCCCATTTTCATTAATTACTCATTACGAGCCTCTTACTTATAAGAATTTGAAGTTGTGGGAAGGTATTGTGGTTATTTTCCTCTATACGTCGGGGGGCCTAGTTACTCGAGGGCCCCATATCAATGATACAGCGGTAGCTACGGCCCTATATAAGACTTGCTAGGTACACACGCATACCACTATCAGCAATTGAGCTCGAGTAATCGCCCGGCACACTCATAACAAAACTATACGAACTATACACGCGCAGCTAGCCTACCCGTTTCTAGTTGTACAGGGACAAGTAGGTACGGTCAGCATCAGAAGTAGCTTAACATTTCGTTATTTTAATTATTTGATGTACAGGACTCCAGCTATTATTTTTAATGTTTCAGAAGATTATTCTTTAAAATATTCCTTACTCTTCAATACCTACCTTGTTAGTAACGAGTAATATGTAACAAGTTTTTATTAAAAAACCTGATTTGAAACTTTGAGTAGTGTTAATCTACTTCTGATGCTGACTGTACTACTCTATTTAGGCACTCTAACCTCGCGATTTTATAGGAGCCCACGTTCAGTAGTTGCTCTAGCTAACTTAGTAGACCAACGGCGCACCGCCGCTAATATGTGCTGTTCTACAGGCATCGCAGGAGTTGTCAGACACAACGCTGAATTTTAGGGATGAACCACATATCAGCACGTGTGGCATTTTTTCATGCTCCTATCCTTTGCTATTGCTCAGAACCGTCATTTGCTAGAGCGAGTAACGGCATGCTACCTCACCACACCCGCCTTGCACTTCTGGTTCAACCTATAATCTTATATCTCTGCGGTAGGTAATTACGTACCTACAATTGATAAATTGCACAAACCGGAACAGCCTTGGGTAGTCCCTCGGAAACTATCCAGCAGTGTTTTAGCGTGGGTTTTTGCGCCCGAGCCGACCAGAAATTCGTTTCTCTCTGTATTTTCATGATTAGTCGAGAAAATAAAAGCAAATTATAAAAAAAAAAATATACCGTACGTGTTTTTTGTTTTAGAGTAAAATGTTTTCTTAAATTTTCAGCTACGGTGAGTACCCATGTCATGTTCGATTGTCAATATAGCTGATAGTGCATATTATGATCTCCCGTTGTGGCAATTAACATAACTAGCGAGCGAAGCAACCTCGAACACTTTAGCACTCCGCCTCGGATAGGTATCTTGTCACCATTCATACAAATTATATTTAACTTACTTTCTCTACGTATCCATTAATGTTATGGAATAATAAGAGAACTTAGCTGTGTAAAAAAATCAGGGCGGCTGACCAGAATATAAGTAGGCTTGCATGACAAAGACGGCTAGCGCCGTCGCTCGCAGTCTGCCGCCCCGCGCCAGTGGTGTAGTGTAAGGAAAATACGCCACTGCTTGGTGGTCGTGGTTTTCACTACATGGTTCCGATGACAATAGTAACTATCTGAACTCGCCGCCTCCTGACTCCGCTGGCTGCCACCCCTGAAACACGCTGTCCTGAACCATGCCCCCCCCCCCCCTACGTTACGCCACTGCCATCCAGCAGTCGGTAAGTCGGCAACCCAAAACCCGCGAGGCGTCTTGTTAATTTCTTTCGTAAAATATTTGATACTGCAGCAAAAATAATAGGTATTCTAAAGTGTCCTGAAATTTTGATCTACAGATTAATGATATCCTTTAATTGAGCTTTGAACTTCCACTTGTATGAATTCTTAGATCCATCAATTTTTGCTAAAGGTCACGATAAGCTCGATTTAAGGTAATCTATTAACGAAGATAATCGGACCATCGGACTGCCAAGTCATTAGGTCTCAAGTTCGAACCCACGCACCTCTGATTTTTCGGATTCATGTGCGTATTGTATAATTACAGTAGCTTCGATGAAGGAAAACATCGTGAGGAAACCAGCATGCCTGAGAGATATTCCTCGACGGCATGTAAAGCCAAGTCAGAGACCCGGCGGCATAAAAACTCTGACACCAGTTTAGGCACTATACAACCACACGATGAAGGAAGAACGAAGACAATAATAATCATTCCGGGGGGTGTTAAGCTAGAGGCAGATAAAAATTTGCTGCATCTGAATTTACAGGATAATATTCACAGTAGAGGAAATGAAACGACACCATTATATAATTATATTTTATTATCATACCATAAATATATAACATCCATGATTTGTTACATTTGTCTCTAATTCTATATACACAATAATTTACTTAAGTACAAATACAATCGTAACTTGATTTAATTGTTAATGATATGGTGCAAGATTATAGTCGGAATTACATTTACTTGTAGGACCGGGTTTCGTCTGCCAAAATGTTCTAAATTCTTGTTCCGGGTCGGTTTGATTCGCCGCGGTTTGGCTCAGCTGGACGGCAAAATAGTCATTCAATTTTTTCGCCCGGCCTGTGCTGGTCATGTATGGTGCAGATTCCCCTTACAAAATAAATGAGCAGTCAACTACAGCAATGTAATTCAGGCTTGAGTGCTAGCCAAGGAATGTTGACTAAAATACTCGATAATTTCATGATTTTCATGATCAACTCATCCGCTCGTTATGACTAGGCAATTTTCGAATACAGCGGGCAAGTGAAGCTTTACATGACGATACAATATTATCTTAACCTAATCAGTAAAATGTCTTACAATGGTATACTGTACAACAAACCTGCGAATCTCATACGTAACTGTACACTTGACGATTATAACTACGTACTAAACTAATGCTAGCAGACATCACTCGCGTCATCAATGAGCCCGCGAGGTACCGTCTGCAACCACAGGATGTGGCGGACCACGTCCGAATAAAATGATACTAAAATAAAATACAATTAATAACTGATTGATTCATTATTAATAATCTGTCTTTAAATATAGTATTATTAAATCAAGAAAAATATTCCATTAAAATAATTTTATAACTGTATATTTAAAAAGAGTTGTTACATAACTCGTTCTCGTAGATTTCTAAATGATTTTGTTCATCGAATAGAGCGGAACTATCACAAGTGAGCACCTTCTAGCGTGTCGGATCGTTTCGATCCATACAAACCTTTAAATAGTCCATAATTATAACAAAAACTAAGTTTCCCCATTTATAGGCAGTGAATGGACGGACCACGTCTTTTTACAAACAAAACAAAAATCATAGACAGTATTGTCTATGGTGACTCAATACTTATCTGTGCAGTAATTTATCGAAGAAGTTTTTGAGACATCTCCTAATTTTATTGTGAGATTCTAACAATATTACTGTGATGATATCGAACTTCATACTTCTATTATTTTAGTCTTTTCCTTTCAATACTATACGCAACATTACCTAACCGTGAGTGCAGTCGTGCAGTAAATGCATAAGAGACAGTTGCCAACGGAATGTAGACACTGTCAGCACCGACATTGTGACGTTATTTAGCCCTTCTCAACGATGCCTGCATTCAGTTCTATATTTTGACCAACATTTATTAAAGAAATCTTGACACAAGATAAGACTCATGCGAGCATCGTTCTGGAATAGGGGCCATAGTTCGTGTTAATAAAATTTCGTCATATGAGTGTTCACTTCGAAAGTTCTGACTTTCCCAAGAAATATTAGTGCTGTGTATAAAATAATGAGCGAAAGCGATACGAGAGAACACCCAAGTGAGTAGTGTTCATTCAAGAATAGCCATAAATCGACGTCATAGCACGAAAGTCGTTTACATACGTACTCAACCCCACGTGCTTTGCCCACGGAGGTAACGCCACGTGTTGCGATCCTTACATACTCCCTTTGCTTTGTCCACGTTCACACAAAAGTCGTTTAATTTGTCTGTCAAGGGATAGTCCGTCTCCTTCTAGCTTGCGGCACAGGCTATACATGCGTCCTTTTCTTGTCCTAGATATGACCCAATCTCTGTGCAGGGCTATCACACGTGCACCTTCTTCTTCTGCCCCAGGTAGGTCCCGGAGAGCGCGAGCAGACGGTAGCGCTGGCGCAGGTTGCGCGCGCGCACGTGCGGCGACGCGATCTCCGCGCTGTAGGCGCCCGGGAACCAGCCCGCCTCGCCGTCGCGAGTGCGCTCGCCGTAGTACCAACCTGCAGGGGAACATCGTTTTGTTAACTTGGCAAAAGAGTAATCCCGATTTCACTAGTTTTAAATGGGTGGTATTTAATCGAGCGAAAATAAATTCAAATTAAAGGTGTCAAAAACATGGGCTAAGTAAGTACTAAGTGGGCGACAAGCTTATAGTGGACTAATGCAAATGTTTAAAACGGCGACTTGAAAATATAAGAGTTACTAGTTGTTCAATTCGACCAGTGTGATAATTCAAGGACTCAAAAAAAAAGTAAACAAGCTTATTGACTCCTAGATTTTGTAAACGGCGCGTAGTCAACGTAGCCGCTCTGCGCGGGGCTCTGTTTTAAGGGTTTAAAGTAACCTAACACGAAGGGGATGCCGGGAGGTTGGCAGACTTCGCTCGCTCACTAGACCACGCCGTCCCCTTCGATCCTAACCTGTCCGAGTCGGGGTGCCACAAGTCCCGAGTATATTAAGTTTTTATTCGCCCGATTAATCATTTCAATTTTAAATTTACTGCGGGTGCTTTCGAGCAAAAATAATAATAAAAAAAAATTGCATTTTTTTTTCGAAATATAAAAAACAACATATGGTATAATATGGTGTAGGTAGAAAAGGTGGATACGGTCTAGTATTTGATATATTAATCTGATATAACGGGCGAATATAAATCCATGCCCGAGCACTTATGTTATTTACGTACGGTGCACGGTGTGTCAAAAGAATGATGTATAAACCAACATAATACACTACTAATTACTTAAAAATGTTAATGAAATAAATCAGGGGCATACCTTCGCTAGTCTTCCGTGTAACATTGACGACGTCGCCCTCGGCCAGGCCCAGCTCGTCGGGCTGCGCGGGCGCGTAGGCGTACAGCGCGCACACCTGCGGACAGTCCCAGCCCGCGTACACCGCCTCGCCCGCGCCCGCCGCGGGAGGGAGCAGCGCCTCCGCCCAGCGCGACCACTCCGTCTCGCTCCCGCACGACATCAGCTGTGGGGACGGAATACTCTTGTACTTTATGGCTAAGAGCTCAACACGTGCTCGTCTGACCGATTATTTATTTATTTATTCATTATCACATACATTATAGAGTTATTAACAGATTATAGAGGTATTGACAGGTCTATGGTATATGGCCTGCAGCTAAAGGATCTTCAGTATAAAACAAAGTCGCTTCCCGCTGTCTGTCCCTATGTATGCTTAGGATCTTTAAAACTACGCAACGTATTTTGATGCGGTTTTTTTAATAGATAGAGTGATTCAAGAAAAAGGATTATATGTATAACATTGCACCCGTGCAATGTATAATAACTGATAATATAATGAAAGTGAGTTTACTTGATCTACACGCGAGGAAAGCCACAGGTAACAGCTAGTTGGCTATGACAACATGAGTCAGTCAGTGAGTAGGAGAATGATTGTGAGTTAGTGTAGGAGGACAGCATACCATCTCTAGTGTCCTCCCCTCATGGTTCTCCAGCAGCGTGATGAGTAGCGCATGCTTGGCGGTGGCGGTGCCGACGTCGCTCGCGCACACCTCTAGGAGAGACCGCGAGCAGTGGTCCACGCACACGTACAATTCCTCACTGCAAAATGAAAAAACAATTGTTATTGTTTAGACAAACGTGTCATAATTTTCAAATGCAAAAAAAAATGTCAGGGTCTTAGAGCACTTTGGTTACAAACATCTGAATGGTCGTGCAGGAAACAAGAAAAATGTTAGAGAAAGGAAAGTAAAAATGAGAGAAAGAAAATGAGAGAAAGGAAAGTAAAAATGTTCAGGAAACATTACATCTCTAGTTTTTTGATCTACGTATCTATGGTCTCGCCATAAACAAGCTATATTCTACATACCTCTTCTTCTTGGCGATGACGAGCAGATCGTTGAAGAGGAACAGATGCAGCGGCACCTTGTGGAACTTCTTGCCGAACGTCAGCTTCAGCTCGTCAGACTTCCAGACCAGATGCGTCATCTCGCCGGACCGGACCAGCCAGCGGATGGGTCTAGAGACGAAAAGATGATCTCATATTACGACGAAGATCAACATAAAAGGTTTCATTTTGAAGACTAGCAGAAATGGATCGGCGATCATGTTCGGCGTTAGATTGATCATGAACCTAAGGGGTCACCTTGGGGGGGGCCTTGTATTAAGTATTTGATAAATAGCTGGGCAATATGCAGGGTGAATTTTTCAAGTTGGCGTGGATGGCCAAATCCGAAACTATGAGGAATAGCCAAAAATACTCAAAGGAGTCTCGAGCCCGATTTTGAAGAAAACTAAAACTGCATCATTGGATTTTAGAAAAGTCAATATTCCTCGCCAGGAATCGAACCTATTGATTTCGGAAAAAAAAAGAAATTCCTAATGGTAGTAACAATTGGCTCGGCCCGGGAATTACACCCAGGACGTCATAGTGGCTCAATTAAATCCTAGTTATTTACCTTCGGTCTCGCTTGGAGCAGGCGGGCCCGAGCGAGGGCGCGTCGCGTACGTGCGGCGGGAACTCGATGATCTTGCACAGTCGGTACATCTCCTCTATGCGCTCCGTGTTCCGCGCGCCTTCGTTACATTGGGACACGTACTGTGGAAGATAAAGAAAATTCTATTAGTGTATCATAAGCATAACAATGCCATTTGCCCATTACATACCGAGTTTCCTCCGTGCCTCGGAAAGCACGTTAAGCCGTTGGTCCCGGCTGTCAATTGTAGAACTTTGACAGTCCTTTCAGGTAGTCAGTGGCCCAAAAAGTCTGACAACCAGTCTTACCAAGGGGTATCGTATTACGCAGTACTAACTGGGTTGTGGAGGTCAGGTAGGCAGTCGCTCCATGTTAAATACTGGTATTCAGCTGCATCCAGTTCGACTGGAAGCCGACCCCAACATATTTGGGAAAAGGCTAGGCACATGATGAACAAGGTCATTTGAAAGGATCAAACATAGCTAAACTACCGACTTTAATTCGATAGTTATGAGTTAGTTGTTTCTGAAAACGGTAATCAGAGTTCCAGCAGGAGCTCACATTCAGGTAAACAGCAGGCAGTCAGAGCTGGTCGGCGTAAGGTGAGGACTGAGCTAGATTGGTCGGCGTCTGTCGTTGCCGTTTACCACTCATTATCAGCCTATAATGTTCCCACTGCTGGGACACACGGCCTCCTCTCTATGAGAGGGAATGGGCTATAATCCACCACGCGGGCCCAGTGCGGGTTGGTAGATGTCACATGTCTTCGATTTTTTGGTTCTAGGACATGCCGGTTTCCTCACGATGTTTTACTTCAACGTTTTTGAGAGCAGTGGTGATGAAATAAATGATTACTTACTGTTCGTAAGTCGGGGCCGCCACCACTGGGCCACGACTACTCTCAGGAGGCACTCGTTGCTCGGTAAAAGTTCGATAGGTAAACGATGACAAGAAAACGATGTAAAGCGACAGCTAGAGGCAATCAAGTTGTCACAATTACTTCTAATGTATTCTAAGGGAACTTCTGATCTGTATATCACCGGCAGAAAATGCATGCAAGCAATTGGTGTATGCTGATACTCACGTTGTTGAGCGAGACAAGTGCTCTAGCGCAGGCGTGGTACTCCAGGTCCTCGCTGTTGAGGTTCTTGAGCACGGCGTCCAGCAGCAGCGGCAGGCGCGTCACGCGCTGCATCGGCAGCATCAGGAACGAGTGCAGCGAGAGGGACTGGCAGGACGGGTGGCTCTCCAGTCTACAGGAACAAACAGAACCACATTATTATTCCTTTAGATATATACAAATTTCATATTTTTTTAAATATTCCATAACAAAAAACATTGCAAAATATAATAAATTGTAGCCCACCGGTATTGGGAACAGGGTCCAAGCTACCGGTGGTCAGGGCTCAAGAGAGAGGAACCTCCTAACAATACGAGCCGTGTCCAGGAGTACCGCTTGCTGAATCAAGCCCTTGATCCAGCTGCCTAACGAGAGCCTCCTCAGGTATTATTTATTTAGTCATCATCATTTCAGCCGAAAGACATTGCTGGACACTGCTGGACATTTATTTATTATCAAACATCAACTTCCACTGACAGTACATATATACCAAACGTACATGTTATCGGTAAAGTCACCTTTTCTACTTCCACGAAAGCAACAACTAGTAAAAGTCCTGTTATGACTAGATCAAGTTTATGTCTAGAATTTAAAAGAGACAGTGAACTGGGAGTTATTTCGGACGTTTCTTCCCAGATTAATCTAATAAAAAAAACACCAAACTCATCTAGTTTAAAAAATTTACGCACTTTGACTTGAGGCGCGGTGGAATTTGTGACGTTTAAATGCTGGATTTGACAGGTGTTAGACGTTTTTCTAAGCAAGTAGCACCACTCTGATCTCTCCAGTTATGTTGTACAAGTAAAACTATACATACTTCTTCAGCGCATTAGCGAAGGCGGGCCGCGCCTGCAGCCGCTGCAGCGCCTTGACCATGAGCGCCTGGTTCTCGCAGTACTTCACGTACACGCCGAAGTGCTGCTCGGCGTGTTGGCGCACGATGTCGCAGATGCCTTGCAGCAGGATGTTGTCCTGCCAGCACTTCTCTAGCTCGTTCATTAGCAGTTGAGAGCATTTGCGGACTGTGGGAGAGGAAATGAATATAAAGAGACACTGTCAAAAACATACTGGTTAGAGTGACCTCTTAGCGTGGTGTCCTGGTTTCAACTTCGGCGTCAGGCGCAATTCCTTTATTTCATTAAGAAATTCTTAATCTCTGTTCGATATTTCGACTTGTAATTCTCCCCATCGTCGACCATGTCAACGCTTTCTAGTAACAATAATCGTTGATAAAAACAATATTTGTGCCGGTTTTCCAGCATCACCAATTCACCACGATATGCAAAGGGCGACTGAAAAGTTGTGTGGTAATCGGTTGGCTTGGTATGGCCATGTGATGCGGAGGAATAAGGAGAATGTCGTGAGAAAACTTATTTGAGCATAAATGTGGATGGGTATAAGAGTAGAGGAAGACCAAAGTAACGATGGATGGACTGTGTGAAGGATGATATGGCACGAAAGGAGGTGTCTGATGAGATGACGAGTAATAGAGAAGTACGGAAGAAGAAGAAGACATGCTGCGCCGACCACAAATAAGTTGGGATAAGGGCAGGATAATTATGATGCAGATGCGCAGGGGATCCCTTTTTCCCGATTCCGGGACAGCAAAGTCTTTACGATAAATCCAAGATAACTTTTAAGTGTGATATTTCATTAACCAAATTAAAACTTACCGGGTAGTATAGTAGCGAACAGGGTCTCCCAGTCAGCCCGGGGAATCACATGGGGGTCTCTGAAGGCGGGATGCGTGATGAAGTTGGCCTCCAGCACGTTGAGAGAGTTCAGGTACGACGCCTCTGACGTCAGCAGCTCGAACTTCGCTTCTTGGAGGCGCTTCTGCGCTGGCGCAAGGGAACCTGTGGGAGACGGACTTTTTAAAAAAAGATAGAAAAGGAACTGAAT
This sequence comes from Eugnorisma glareosa, assembly GCA_947578425.1. Classification (NCBI taxonomy): domain Eukaryota; kingdom Metazoa; phylum Arthropoda; class Insecta; order Lepidoptera; family Noctuidae; genus Eugnorisma; species Eugnorisma glareosa. Next base: position 19,456,631 of record OX387966.1, on the reverse strand, counting down.
GTAATGTTTGTGAGCTATTATTTATTTTACTATCTGGATAAACGCATTTCGTGCACTGTGCACTGCGGGTGCTTCCCTGTGATTTTTTAACTCGTAATCATCAGACACTATCGTAAAGACGGAAGCTGGATAGGTAGTTACAAGGTGTAACATAATAAACGCAAGACCCCTCGTGTGGTGTCTCAGACCATGAAACTGAAAAAAAATTGTTCTACGAGTTCCTAATAATCTACAGGAACTGACGCGATCTGATGTATGGGTAAACATCGATGTACGCGATCTGATGTATGGTTTTCACATGTAAGGGGAAAACTTAAAAAAAGTTATGAATTTCCAAAAGTACATAATTAAGTTGTTCAGTTGCATGGTCTGAGACACCACACGAGAGGTCTTGCGTTTATTATGTTATGTTACACCCTGACTATGCATACATAGACTTCCTCAAGCAGCAGATTAGATTTAAAAAAACTCTTGATATTTTTTTTTTTAAGATTTTTCTTTTTTTTTTTTACTTTGCCAAAAATATCAGTTAAATCGGTCTGTTATTGCACCAATAATTATTGTGACAATAAGTATTATTGTTGACTGCTAGCACGACCGTATCCTATGCCTCCTGTGACACTTACTGAGCACAGCAGAGTTGAGCACCTCGGGCACCTCGCACCACAGCGTGCGGGAGGGCCCGCGCGGCGCCACTAGCGCCATGGCGGACGGCCGGGAAGGTGTGGACTCGCTCGCTGATGTGCTGGCGCTGCGCTGCGAATGCTGCGAGCCCGGATCGTAGGCGTCAGAGTCGGAGTCACCGGTCTCGCGGCACACCGACTGGAAAAGAAGAAAAAGCGGTTAGATACTTATACTAATATAAAGTATTGTTGTCATGTCAGGCAAAAAACCTGCAAGACCTGTAGTCGTAGTCTACACATGTAGTGCAAGCATAATTCAACAACATGGGGCTTACAGTCCCCACCGACACTAAATACGAATGCGGGGCACCTGGCGAAACTATATGTCTCATAAATATGTTGCTGTAGTGTCCAAACCCCTGAACTTACAAGGACCCAAAAATGCTACTGATGCAGCTATTGGTGGGGCCACGTACTGGGCCCTACTACTGGGTGATTTAACATGTCACGAAAATAAGAAGAAGGTTCAACTATTTGACGCACTGCTACTGAGAAAACTAGATGCTTGCTCACTGCGTGTGAGGTTTTGACTAAATAGGCTAGCTGAAATTTTAGTTGCCTCGATTTGTTTACATTTAGTGCGATCGTACCTAAGTTTAATAAAAAGAACAATGTACTATTGTATTATGTAGTTTCATTGTAGATCTTTAACTCACAATTTGGTGATGAAGAAGTTCGTAAACATCGTCGCAATGACAATAGAAACGAGATATTTCTCAGTACGCATCACATGCAAAAAATTATACAAGCAATTGTGAAAATGTTTACAGAACATATTTCAAGAACATGAGACAAAACTATGCGATTGTACTCATGAAATAACTGTGATGCAATTTATGAATTTTGTTTACAGTCCATTCACAGTTTTATCTCCGACAATAACATTCAACAGGACAACAGCAGCAATAAAGACCACTGTGATTTTCACGCCGATAGTCTAATGTCAAAGGATTGCGTCGTTGGTCTAGTGGTCAAGCGCGACAGCTGAGCATGAGGTCCTGGGTTCATAACTGGCAAAATGTGAGTGTACTTGTTAAGTACACCTCTGCCAGTGTAGGGCGTAGTTAACTACAATTTTGTAATCTGGTTACTAATTACGATTAAAAGTAGTTAACTACATGTAGTTATGATTACATCTAGTTAGGATTACATGTAACTTAACTACAGTAACCAAACTACATTAAGTAGTTGTGAATTTGATTGCTGCAATCTAGAAGTTATAATTACTGATTATTTAAGTTTTATGAACTTATATTTTGCAATTAAATAAAAATGTAATGTGTAGTAATATATGTTTTGGAATATGGCTGCATAAAAAAAAACAATTTATTACATATACCTATGTTTATTTGCATGAATATCAAATGCAAGGTTAAAGTCGTACCTATATATTATGTACCTATACTTATCAGATTAGTCAATTGAATACACTGCCCAAAATGTGTAAACATTATTTGTACGCCTTGCAAGGCAGCACATAGTGAGACATAACTTCTATAAAACACTTACTTTTTCCTATGTGTCACAAATAAAAACATGAACGACTATTGTGCGTGTTTGCTTTTTTAATGACGCAACATCACAAATCTGTTGTTAAAAAAAGTAAGTAATCAAGTAATCGTGATTGCAACTACAATGAGTAGTTAGTAGTCAAAGTTAGTAACTACATTTTTCGATTTTTTTAGGTAGTTTGTAGTTATGATTACTAACTACTTTATGTAGTCGTAGTTAGTAATCAGTAGTTAGATTACATTTTGCCCAATACTGACCACTGCCTAACACTTCGGGGATTGCAAAGAGTGATGTTATGATCTAGTCAAAGGTGAAAAAAACTGTGATAGAACTGTACCACTACGGATTTGAGAAAAAAAAACACGGTGTCTGAATTCTTTTTAATTTCGAATTAATTCCAAATTCAAACTGCTCTATGGAAATTATTCGCTATTAAACCGATTACCGCTAGGTATTTGCACTGCTGTTCGTGTTAGGTCATACAAGTCAGAGTCTAGTCTGTTCGCCGAAGGTCACCGCAATTACTAGCAATTAGCACAGAATGAGCGCCAATCGTTTACACGCCGCCGGCTAAAATTGAACACGAGCTGGATAAGCGTAATTAAATTGTTTACTTCCTTCAACACACGTCAGTGTTGTACCTATATTTAAATATTTGTGCGGGATGTATACAAACTAAAGCCGCAAAGTAACCCCGGGAAAATAGGGTGATGATTAGTTTTATGACGTTTACAATCGAGGACATTAGTTTGTACAGTCATGTAATAAAATCCAGTGACTGTTCTTATTCTATGTCACTGAAATATTACTGGTCTGGCAATGACATGAAGCTAAGCGAAGAAAGGAAGGATGGAAAACGAAATGTCTAGTAGTATCATCACATAAAATGACGCCTGTAATCCTTCAAGGGTTAATTTATAGCAAACGCATATTTTGCCAGTTTTTTCAAGTCCCATGTAATAGGGGCCTATTGCCATCAACTGGGCACAGATCCAGACTTAGGCGGCAGCTACGGAGAAATTCTTGATGGGAAAACCCATTAACATTTTGCCCGACCTGGGAATCGAACTCAGAACCTCATGCTCAGCAGTTAGTAGTTAAAAGTAGATAAAAGCCAGTTACTGCTTTCCTAAATAGCTTGATTATTGTCATCATTTGCAACGCGCATCATTTATGGCGTCAAACAAAACTAGAGACGTAGTTGACACCTAGTTTAGGGAACACCCAACTGGCGCCGTTCTAATGACGGAATTACGTTTAACATTGGTAGTAAAAGGTGTTGTAAAGATTATGCATTGCGTCGTTGGAGACGCTTATCGTCTGCGCCCTCGTAACCCATTTCCCGAGGTGCCTCCTTCCGTGAGATAAGAACTGGTTAATGGTGTACTGCTAGGAGTTCTGGTTACGAGGGATTATGGGTTGATGTAATCAGCTGATATTACTCCCATTGTAAAGACTACTCAGATCTATCCTGTCCAAGAGAAGAGTAATCAACGGGATCCTCTTGGTGGACCGCTCTTAATTGCAGGCATATAGGTACATAGATTACTATATGCCTGCAATTAAGATTAAGAGTGAACCACCAAGAGGATCCCTTAATTCTTTGTAATTCTTTGTAGATAGTTCTCACAAGTCGTTATAATGTTTCGGCACTTTTTGGTTCTGTATACCAAATTAAACCTGACAAAACTATCAGGTAAATCAAACCTGAGCGTGTCGAACGCGACAATATTCAGACTAGTTAATCGTACACTAAAAATGTTATTTATTAGTGTTGCAAAATTCTTTTAGCGCTTGATCAATCATCGTAAGAAGTGCGCTATTGATAAAAAGAAAATGTGAAGTTGTCTATGGAAATTCTATTGAAAAATCAAGACTTCAACCAACTTATTTGTGCAGGCGGAAAAACACAGAACTAAAATAAATGTACCAAGTTTGACATATCGATGCAAATTTTCTTGACAAGCAACGCCACCTTGAACTGCACACATAAAGTGGTCATACTATAACAATAATACACACTGACTTAAGCGGAAAATTCCTTTCAACATTTCCGAAAGGAGTTCTCCCAAATGAGTTTGTATTACGGCACTAACCTCAACTTTGGCCGCGTTATAGAACTGGTAGAGAGGCTCGTGCGTGAACAGAGAGTGCGGGAGGGGGCTGGCGGGGTGTGAGCCTGAAGACGCGCCGGATGATGAAGAGATGTTGCCAGCTTGGTACAGACCTGCTTCTGCGTACCTGTGGGCAAGGAGATAGGGTATGAGAACAATGTCATGGAATTCTAAGATATCTCAAGTTACGGTAGCAATTTACTAAGGGTGTATTTCACAATGGAAACTGATCGCGATCATCATATCTAAACTGCGTTCAGAGCGTTTTAGTCATCATTGTTGTGGAATATTGACACTGAATCTCTTGAATTTTCACAAATATTCATGTTGACGGCGACTCTAAACGTGGTCAAACCCAGACGTGGCTGTTCTGTAGTTCTAAATAGTAAAACCCAGAAACCCTGGAACCAAACCCAGGATGCTCAGTATCACAGCTCTTGTATGCATGCTTAGGAGCTTTAGGAGAGACCTACGCCTTCAGCAGACGTCTGTAGTGTGAAGTGTGTGTGGTATAAAGATCGAAGTACATGGTAGGTATGTTAACAGGCAATGATGTTATACATATGTAACAGGTATGTATAGCGTGAGAAAAAACAGCGCTGCAAGGTCTTTAGGTACAAATAGTCAGTGAAGTCATGACAAGACCTAGAACTAATCCTACCTCCTAGTGCATTAACTAGTATTATTATAGGTAGCTAATCTTCATCATTTTGTTATTATGGAAGAGTTGATTTAAAAAAAATGTACAAAGATAGGCATCCGTTATTCAACTCGGTTTATTATGGTCTAAATTTTCGAGCAATAACGGCTAAGTAAGATAAGAGAAAGGAAAATGTTTTGGGAATCCCAAAAGTATTGATAACGGCTTATCAAACGTGCTAACACAACAATACATGTACTTTCCTCTAACATCAGGTACGTACCTACCTAATGTTAGACGAAATGATTGTGTCGGAATTATAGCTAATGGATGTAGAAATAGGCATGAATTAGAAATAAATGTTCCATAAGCGGTATAAATCCTCATATCTATACTAATATCTATACTATATAATACATATTATAAAGAGACAAAATTTGTTTGTAAGTTTGTATGCAGGGGGTAATATGTATGCCTTTCACTACTAGGGAGCTAAATTATCCCCGAATGCCTTAAGAGGGCCCTTCCCGGCCCGCCTATCGTCAAAGCGAGCATGGTCAAAAAGCTTGTTGTTTCATCCAGAGCCACAGCGGTGATTTTCTTTCAACTCCCCCGTCTTACCCCGCCCCACAACTCGTCTCCCACGCACCTCATACCGTCTAACGCGATAACATTGAACGAAAAAATAGTGTTCGAAAATTTCTTAAACTTGTTCCAGGACATACGTGTTTTTGAATAAGTCTTACAATTTTGTGAAATTAATATTTATCATTAAGAATTTCCATTACGTGTGCAAGGTTTCTATCGAGATCTTCTCTTTATTTTTACAGTTTATGAGTACATTATGAACGGCCAAAGTTCAGGTAAAATTTTTTTTTTACAAATTTTATTTTTTACGACCATAGAAACCTAGATATAGTGCACAAAATATCTATTAGTTCAAAAAAATCAAAGATAGATGTGTAACAACGGCATAATCACGTACGAGCGTTTGTATGAAAAGTATGACGGGTTGGCCGCTCTTAAGCTATATTTACAACGTGCCCGTCTGATAATTTCCGACTAAAACGCGAGCGAAGCCGCAGACAACAGCTAGTCATAAATTAATGTGAAATTGAATGTTTTGTTTGTTTGTCACGCCATCACTCCTAAACGACTAAACGGATTTCAATGAAATGAGCATACTGGTACTCCATGGCTATGAGTACCAGGGTTAGGGCATAGCGGCATAGGGTACTTTTTATCCCGGTAATACGTTCCCGTATGGGATAACTTCTGACCTCACGCGGGAGATGACGCGTATAAAAGCTAGTATCATAAATAATGAGTAGTTAATCAGCTATGACGAATGTTATAATGACTTATTGTTAGCACCTACCTACGATACTATGATGATGTAAGGAACATCCTGACAGCTCAACGAAATAATAATTTCCTTATATTGTCGCTCTCGCCCACTATTACATGTGATTTGAACATAGATAACTAGCGAAACGTGGATATACTATAGGTAGTACATCTCTGGCTAACCCTTCGGGAATTACAGGCGTGATGTTACGTTCCGTGAGTCTCGAAAAACCATGCCCCAAGGAGGTTGAATATATTGCTCTATTCAGCACAATAAAATGACTGTTTAAATTTTACTTTCGCACTGAATGTTCCATATTTAAAAGTTATTGCAAGGTGACATTGATCTCAATATATACAGACAAACGTTGAAGGTAGCAGTTAATTTTGTACACATAACATGTGGGTTGTATGTTTACACTACAATTAAAACGGTTCTAAGCAGGTATTGAAATATTTTTAGAGTTAAAATGATTAATAAGGTACCTTTGTTTATCTTCCCATCAATTTAGTAGATAAATTATGACACAAATTTTTATCTTCACTTTTTAATCAACTGTTGAAACACAATTTCCACAAATCACCAGTTTTCGAGGTTTCCTCACTGTATGTAAATGGCCAATAGGTATTTATAAGCACGAGTAATATAAATAAAATATATTTGCGTGCTAAAAGCCGCGAGGCAACGGCTTCGATTCAAAACCCACCAACGTCCTTCTGAGCAGGCGCATAATAGCGGAGTTAAAGTTATGAGGTGGTCCAAGGCAAAACCGTTGAGCGGGTCAAGAAGACACATGAAAAGTACTTATGTCAGAACAGCTGATTGGTTGTAATTTGCAGGAGTTTGATCGATAACTGCCTCGTTGTGCTAGTGGCCGTAAACGCTACTGTTGAGCATGATTTTCGGGTTCGATTCCCAGGTCGGGCTAAGTTTGATTAGGTTTTTCCGTCAGGAAATTCTCCATAGCAGCCCGGGGTATGGATTTGTGCCAGATTTTTGGCAATACGCTCGCTCTCTTCAAAGAGAGGCACAGGACTTAAAAAATCATCATCATTAGCAGCTTAGTTCCACCCACTGCCGAGTATATAGACCTTCCATGGTCTGCGCGAGTCTCAACCAGGACTTACGATCTTCTGATTATCACCCACTTCAAAAATAACTGGCCTCAATTCCACAATTTAGGGCTACGTCTAAGCTCGGTTACAAATGTTAAATCGCTTACGCTTATGCGTTGGGACACGGGTAAAGGTGGTACGGAAAACTGGCTTGTGAGTCATCAGTTTCGTGGATAATGGTCGACGTCATGCGTTCACTATACTGACTAACGTCTGGTCCAAGATCAGCTACCTCCCGGGAACATCTTTGTGGGTCACTTCGGGTTAACCCTTTACCAATTTAATTTTGTTATTTTGGTTAAACGTAGCGTGGCGCATTTAACGGATCTGACCTATGATCTATGTGATTATATTTTTGCCCCTAGCAGTGATTAGATTACCTATGTGAAGTTAACATAACTTCAAGTCTTCAATCCCGGAAGTGTTAGGCGGAGGCAGAGGTGTACCTATGACACCATACCATTTCACCAGATATGTATTATGTTAAGGTCTCAGGTATTAGGGGGGCGAGCGGTGGGAGGGGGAGGCGTAGTTATTATGTGAAGTTCTGAAACATTTAGGACCACGCAAGGTAACCTGTGGTTAAGGTTTTTGATCGAATGCCAATTCAAATCAAGTTGCAGTATGTAGGTTATGTCTGCATGAATTTCTCCAAGTGGGAGAGGGTAAGCTCGGCGTGTCGCAGTTGACCTTTGTCTTGAACTCAGCCCGCAGCCGGAGCCGAATGCCAAACGGACCGCAATCGTAACTGTAGCGTAAATGTCGCGTCGCTTGTCGCTACGCAACCATGCCGCCGCCGCTTTTACCAACCGTATTGCAATGGGAAATTATAAATATGTCTCTCAAGTATGTCAAGTTACATGAACTTGTAGTTTTGTGTAAGTTAAGTACAAGGGTACCTTCTGTTCTAGTTGTTTAATAAGACTGTCAAGTTTAAGTTCTACAAGTTTAATGTGTCACCTACCTACGTACTACTAAGAAAATAGAAAAGTTACTTGAAATTGTTCGCGCCAGGGTACCCTGCGAAATTCCAATTTTCTTATGGTTTTTGCAATAAGCAGGTAAATGTCGGGTTGTATGTTGAACAAAATATGATCCGCAGCCGGATTACGCATGTATTTATAGAACTATAATCATTAAAATCATCATTGAATTACGTTTTCATGAATAGTCATGCAATGGGATCAGTGGCGTAGCTAGTCCTAGTAGGGCCCTGTATCAGATTTCTTTGGGGCCCTTTGAACCCGAGTGCGGCGAAGCCCAAAAAGAGGATAAAATCATTAGTAAGGTACCTGAGGGTAATAAGGCCTACCTAATTTCGATTCGCTTTATTTATTTATTACTTTAAAATAGCTATTTTTTAAGGTCGGCCAGTATTGCTTCTTATAAATTTAAACAGACTTAGAAATGAAATACATGTGTATAAGCGTCATATTTTATATTACAATTAAAACAAAAATCACGTACAAGGTAGCCTAATAAGGCCCGGGTAGTTTATTAACGCCCTGCCCGTTTTCACGTTTTCGGAAAAATGTAAAACCATTAGAAATGATTCACTAATAATATTTAAACTGTAAGTACTCATCGTTCTTTAGTTGTATATGTATTATTATATATGTGAGAACAAAATTTTAAGCAAAATCGGTTCCTTTTAATTGAATAGGCTTAATTGCACGATGCACATGGGCCTTATTAGCCGCAATTTTAATAAGTCTAATTATTAAGAAATTGTTAAGATATAATTTATATACTGAATTGGTGTTAGCTTTTAATTATCATTTTGTACGTTCCCTTAAATAACCAAAACGTTTACACTGTTGTAAGTCCATTATTTTACATATGGGTGTTATTATACTCCAGGCGTTATTTGCCTCCGGTACCTTAATAAACAAATGATTTTTGCAAAACTAAGAAATACTATAGTATCCTGACTTTCATCGCTTTAGCTGTCATTCAGTTTTGATGATGATGTTGATGGTTATAACTCTGTAAAGCCATATTTGTTACGGCCGCGAATCATATTTTAATCATTAAATAATCTAACACTGACCTGCTAATTCCAAAAAACAATTGAATTCAAATTTCCCCTTAAGCCAAGTTCTCTGAATCTAGGTACTTATAGTTTTTTTGCAAACAAAGGGTTACCTACTTGCAATAAGTTGACCGACTTAAAAGGAATTTCGCTGAAATTCTGACCAAAGTAAATGTGAGTAAACTTTTCTGGGATAATATTTACATCAACACGGGAAAAAAACAGTGTTTATGAATGAAAACAGGATGTTGAAGGAGTGTCGGATTTACCTAGGTACGTGTAATTGTGTAGACTAGTCAGGCCAAGCCCTATATTAGGGCGTGACTAATTAGATTTAATGGGTTGAGGAGGGAGTAATCTATGGTTGAGGACTTCCTTTAATAGGGTTGACCACTTTAGAAACTCCTCTACTTTTATTCTGATTTAGAAGTTTATTACATAATTCAATTATTCATTTTGGCCCATAAAAATAGTGTAATTGCTGTTGAAAGGCACATACTTTGGAGTTTTGGGCTAATATTAGAAGAAATCATACATATAGAGGAATATGGTCAGACCTGCAGTGTGATTCTGCAAATAGTCAGTAAGGGATGAATGAAAGGCATTTGCATGTGACTGAGATGAGAATGCTAAGGGGGATGTGTGGTGTAATGCGAATGGATAAAATAAGGAATGAGTACTTAGGATGAAGTCTGAAAGTGGCGCCGGTGACTGAAAAGTTGTGTGGTAATAGGTTGTCGTGGTATGGACATGTGATGCGGAGGAATGAGGAGAATGTATTGAGGAAAATGTTAAGAATGAACGTAGATGGCCATGCGAGTAGAGGCAGACGATGGGAGGACTGTGTGAAGGATGATATGGCTAGAAAGGAGGTGACTGCTGTGACGACGAGTAATAGAGAAGTATGGAAGAAGAAGACATGCTGCGCCGACCCCAAATAAGTTGGGATAAGGGCAGGAGAATGATGAGTTGACAAAGCATTTTTTTTTTTCAAATTATAGCACCTGTCTTCAAGGATACCTCTACAAACAAGGTACTCGTAGGTATTCAAATACAAGCCGACTTCCTTAATCCATTATGGGCATAAATACTCACCAAGATGTGTTGGAGGTGTTAGGCGTAGTGTTGGGCGTCGTATTGGGCGTCGTATCGGCGCCGCACTCGGCGTACCAAGACGTGCGCGCGCGCGGGCTCTTGTCCTTGCGCGACAGCGTCGGCAGCAGCCGCTTCAACTCTGCACAATACACACTAACGCGTTACGTCATCGTCTCATAAACAACACAAGTCATAGTGCGGCATGGTTCTTTTTGGCGCGAAGTTGGAGCTAAGGCCGCCATCTTGTTTTTTTAATACTATTTCCACCGACACTTTCACAAATGTTTACCAGCAGGCTGCTGGCATTTGAATGACATTGCCAGGAGAGCGCTGAGGGCAGCAGCTCCTGATAATGAGATTCATGTGCTAAAAGAACCATGCTGTACTAATTACTTTGAGATTGGCGGAAGAAATGGCCGAGAAACTGGTGTTGTCAGTGAGAAAGGGGGTGAATAGTGAAGTCAGTTCTAATGCCACTCTTTGAGCAAACGGTTGTACAGATGCTTGACTTTCTCTGCAGTAAATATTTAAAATCTGTTTTTCTTGGAATTAATCATTCACCATTACCTTCATTAATTAGGTGAATTTTAGTCCGTTGAAATACAAATAAATAAGAACATTTTTGGAAAATGCAACAATTTTTAAGAAAAAAATACTTTTATTTGTAAGACTTAAGTAAATAACAATATTATATTATTAAATTAATATATTAGAAGAAGACTATTCCCCCAGAGAACCCCCGTACTTCGCTGTCAATTTGTTTTTAGACAAAAGCGATGTATGTGTGCGCATGTCATGATTTTAACATGGGAAGTCAAACATCTATACAATATAATGATTAATCTGCGTCACCTCTATGTAACCACAATAATGAGTAGTTGCATGCAGTCGTTGCGTTTTTTATTGTTTCAACTCACAAAAGAACAGTGCTGTCAATTACAAAGATTAATGGAATCGTGAGGGACGGTCATGAACATCAAATTAGAAAAAAAAACGAGCTATTGTTGCTGCCTTATTTTTCCTCTTTCTCATTCATTCTAACTGTTCTACGTTTGATTGTGAATAGTTGCACTTTTTTTGCTTTATCTTTCTTTGTGCATTGTAAAAGATTACAGTAAATATAAAGAAACAGTTAAAATGGCAGTCAACGTTATAAATGTGGGACGTGAACTTGCACAATAAGTTACATGATGTTAACATAAAGTGCAACTATAATTTACATAGAGAACAAAAACAATAGTGTTATAACTAGAATTATGTGTTGGCAGATTATGCCATCGTATTCATAATCATACGATTTGTGTTAATAAAATAATCATGCAACATTACAGAACATGCATTGAGAGGAAGAGATTAGAACTCACGACCCATCACACAGTGCTACACATCACAAGAGACGTACTAATTTACGAAACTGCGCGGGAGTTGAGCCTTTGGCTATAGACATGAGCAGCTTGCGTCGGCGCTCACAGATGACTAACAGACTATGAAGTAAATTGCACAAACCTGCACATTGTGTATAGAGGTCGCTGGCGTCACCACCATGGCATAAACATCTTACTCTACTCTCTATACAATATACACAATGGTACACACTGGCCCATAGAAATAAGACCCACCCATGGATTGTTATCCTTTTGTTATTGAAATTGCCAACATACCAATTTGTTGAGATTACAAAAATTCTTCACTGGAATTATAATTATAACAAATAAAACTGGCCATAACTAGTTATTGCAATATTATAAAAGCTGTACCAGTCTGTGCCATATAGGAGGTCACTCAAAGACTGGTTTAGACCATACATAATGTTTAATACATGTAGGTAATGTGTTTTATTGTGATCATGATGTCAAATGGCCCAGATTACTGAGAATATGACATTTCATGCTCACTATTAGTGGGATTTTGTCATGTTTCATTGAAATAAATTGCTAGAGTAGATACTATAATGGTAGGAAGTGTTTATTTGGATATTATTCTCTAGATCATTGTTCTAGATTGTGGAATGAGGACCCGCGTGGGGTAAATAGTTAATTCTGATTTGAATATTGGGCTAAAAATGTGGGGTGGAGAGTTCAGCACTTTATCTTCTCCTTGAGGGAGATATAGAAAGACTTCACTACAGCAACATAGAACAAAAAGAACGACAGCGCCATCTATGACACAAATGAAGAACTAACACGCGGCAAAATACAAAAAGGTTAATGACATTCCTTCTTAATTTAAGAACAGATAGCCCTACATTGCGATTTGCTTAGTCCTACACCTGATCAAGTTATTGAAGAAGATTATAAAAACTAAATAAAATAACGGATATATCTTGAAAGTGTTACAGCCACAACCAAGTGTTACTACAGGAAATAATAAAACATTCATGGCCCCAATACAAAATGGCTTGACTTCGCAACCAGTCGAATATACACCATTTTGTACAGGAACTCGAAAATAATTAATTATAATTTTAAACAAGAACGCAAGACAGTGCAAACATAAAGACGTGTACAGTGCAGGATCCTCAACCTCCTTTTTGTGGGAATAACTATTTAATTTAATTTATTCTTCATGAGTTTGACTGAATACGTCAAACTGACTCACTTGTGGTTAACCACCGTCTAGGTTTTGAATTTGATAATACCTAAATTCAAGGAACCGCAGATGTAGAATTGGGTCTACCGAACTAACATAAATGCTTTACAAAATTAAAAACTAACATTATAAAAGACTAACAATGATTTAATTATGCCTCTTTTAACTATGGTGGATCCCCGAGCCGCGAATCGGTCTTGGGTTGGATTAGCGGGTCGTGCAATTTGTTATTGGGATTTTTCAATCAGGAATAAGAAATATTAACTGGCGAAATTTGGATGTACTATACTTCTGCCTAACGCATCGGGGTTCACAGGCGTGATGTTCTGTTACATAAGAGGAATAATTATGTTTCTTCTAGTCTAAAACGGTAAAAGCAAACGCATAGACATGGTTATCAATACCAATGAGTTTAGAACATATGCATGGTCATAATTGAGGAAAAAAACAAAGAAAATGATTGCGCAAGTATGTACATGCCTGCATTAAGAACAATGTTCTTGCGGATAACGTGATGAGTTCTTGACAAGAAGCGATTTACTGCAAGGTTGCCAGCCTACAATAATTTATAGTGATGACTTGCGGAAAATTACAATAATTATTTCTTAAGGCGCTGTTTCTAACAGGATTAAATTCTTCTTCGCTTGCGTTTTGGTCGGAAATTATCCCACGGGCATTTTGTAAATAAAGCTTAAGGCACTCTGGGATAATGTAGTTCCTATCAGTGAAAGAGTTTTTTAGTGTATTACAGATTAACAATCAATTTTTAGTTGCTTTGAAAGTAGTAATTCTCATACAGCTAAGTTCGGGTGTTCAACCTACCTTTATTATTTGGCCATTTAGGTTTTCATGTCTTGAGATAATCAATTTAATAAAAATAAAAAACAGTTTTTGTGTGGATAATTAATTAAGTCTAAATCTATATTAATATCTTATTTTGAATCTTCGGTATAAAAGAAGCAATTTGGTACCTACTGTTGGAACACTAGGTACTATAATTGCATGAATAGTTAGACTATCCTACAATTAACTGCTTGAGTAATTTTATGTCAGTTTATAATACATTATTAGGTATCTACCAAATAGTTATTCCCACCATGTTGAAAGCACTGACCTCAGTTTAGCGCTGTCTTCGTCGTCAGCCTAATGGCCACGATAAAAATACTCAGCCAAACCATAGACCTATGACTTAAAGTCTATGGTCTACGGGAAAAACCATTATTACACGATACGGACAGACGTCAACTGAAATATCTATTTACATGGCATTTAGAGTACAGATACGAAGGAATATTCAATATTAGAAAGGTAAAATATTCGAGATACGAAGATAGATTTAAAAGAAAAAATATTTCTAATCGGGCACATGGTAGTGTGCCGGGCAAAGTTCGATAGTAAAAGCATATTCAGAAGAAGAAATTTATCTTGCATCATAGTCGATCATTATACTTAAAAAGTCTTAATTAGAATTTTAAAATCTGGTAATCGAACCAACATAGGCATAACCAACCATACAGTCATGTTATAATGCCGCATGCTTCTTGTGGCGTGTGGAATCAAAAAGAACTAACGCCGCCATTTCCTCAATACTATTTTCACACTCAATTTCACAAACGTTTACTAACATAGCACCTTCCAGATGATGTCAGAGAAGCATAGAGAAAAACATGCAGCACTATATCAATATAACTATGGAAAAGGAATTTCGACAAGACACACCCTTGCACGAGGCCTGCACTTGCGTGCTCAGCGCAGTGTTAGTTCGATTTCCAATATCTTAAAAGTTTGCTAAATATTGTTTTAAAAGGAAACCATGTAATAATATCCAAAGCTTATCATCAACAATCTTAGCATTATTATTATAATATTGTTAGTAAAGCGATATTCTATCACTCAGCAAGGGTCTTGTAAAAAGTAAGTATCAGCTCTATTCCACACCGGATCCAGTTGACGGCTGTGCGTTACCTTCGTTGACAGCGCTAAAGTCGGTTGCGGGTGGCGAGGGCGCGAGAGGGGGCGTGGGGGGCGCCGGGGGCGCGGGCGGGGGCGGGGGCGGCGGGAGCGCGGGGCGCGCGGGACACAGGCAGGGGGAGGAGTCGGCGAGGCGCCGCCTACCATCACGCCGCTTCACCACGCCGGTCGGGGATAGCGTCTCCGTGCTGCCCGGCTGCCCGTTGTCGCTGCTGTTCAGAAATTAATGCATGATAATTGAAATAATGCTTAGGTACTAACAGTCTATACTTACAATACAAAAACTTTATTGCCAAAAAATATTACAAAAATGGTTTTACATTGGCCCCAAACTAGGCATAGCACAGGCTTTCAAAAAGCAAACCGATTGACAGATCGGTTCACAATTGGAAAAAGAAACTAAAACAAAAATTACTTCTGGTCTGATATTAATAAAATGATTATTTATCGTGTTCAGAACTTGGCAGCGCACTACCTTGGACCCAGAAACGATTGTAAGGGGAGGATGGAGGCGGAACTCGTTGCTAACTTGCTGCACCAGTATCTAAAGATACACGTATTTCGATTACCTCTACACTTATTTAAAGAACTTCTCGAAATAATAAATTGTGAAATTATAAAGTTTGGTGAAGATTAACGCCAGTCAAGGACTTAACGAAAATCAGCAAACAGGATTATTATCATAGCAGAAATATAAACAAAACTCACCAATTGCTAAATCCAGAGTCACCATCCATAGAATCAGTCAGGTAGAAAGTCGAGTTGGTGATCTTCAGCGCACTGGGTACATCTGAATTGATATCAACAGCCAATGACGTCGCCCGCCTGAACCGGGACTTGAACGAGAAATACGTTTTTCTCGACAAGGTTCCACTGTCCTTCTTACTCGCCTCACTAGTAGGAGTCACTGGCTTCTCAGGAGGAGGCTTGTCAGGCAACGGAGGAGGCACATCTCCATTACTCGCCCTCTTATCCGAAATAACAGTCTTCAATTCCTCCTTGAGCGACCCATACACTTTATGCAAGGGAATTTCAGTCTTATTCAACACTGCCTTCGTGTCGTTAAAGTTGATATTGGTGTACAGGGGTTCTTGTCGCTCACAGTTCGCGTATATTGGTGACTTCTTCTTCGTCATGTCGTAGATTGTGGTCTGCGCGTTTGTCTTGGTGAACGGTTTGCCGTCCATTGCCACTGTAATCAGAACATGTGGTTAATATATGCTTTGTTTGAGACGATGAAAGTAGGTCAGTATTTATCTTTAGATATCAACGGATAAAGAGATATGGTTTGGACAGAATATTACGATTTATTGTTATCAAAAATTCAAAGATACCGACTATTTTATTTTCATCAAGGCCAGTCAATTGTGGGGACATACATTGAAATTTAACATTTTGTGGGCTTCACAGAAGAAATTGGCTTTGATTTGTTTATGAGAAGATTTGTGAAATTAATTTTAAATAAGAGTGCCATGACAGTTTTGATCACTGGTACTGGCTTGATGTTATTTAACCGTGATGGTAGAACCACACATACAATTTTAGGGTAGAATTACACATACAATTTCAGCACACTTCATATTATCCGATATGGTCTAGTGGCTAGGATACCTGGCTCTCACCCAGGAGGCTCGGGTTCGATTCCCGGTATCGGAAAGTTCTTTTTGCATTTCAAAAACATTTTTTACTTACCAGAATATCTTTTGGTGAGATTTCTCTTGATTTGCCTCATTTTCTTTTGAGCAGCGCTGGCTATTTTGGTCAGCGTGTATTGCCCACCACCGGTCGGCGGGTTGGGCAACCTCGATGCCGGTAGTGTCGGCGCTGCTGGGGCGTATGTGGACTGAAAAAAAATAAAAATAAATAACAATACATAGTTCAATAGATATTCGAGTGTTCGGTGCCTACAATTAATCTGCACAGCTTTAACCAAACTTTAAAAAAATATTTCTGGAAAATTGCAAAACTTCAATTTTGTTATAATTTTTGATGTAACCTACTTTTATTATACTTATGATAGCCATTATTTTGAATATATAAAACAACTTTTTGAGTGTAAGCGGAATAAAAACAACTCATTATTATGCGTGTTTACTCAAAGTAAGGATAACACAAACTAAATGGTATGGAAGACAAAAAATATTTACATTTAATATTTTCCCATAAATGATACATTCTAGTTGTGGCTTGTTTTTTCCTTAAACAATTGATTAAATAATTGTCAATTATTACTTAATAATGGAGAAGTTGTATTGTTTATACCTAGGCTTTTTAAATTGTTTACAAGGCCTAAGCTTTAGTTCATACTTTGTGCACCAGAGGGCGCTGCGCGTTAAGGAACGGTTTCCTTGATTTTATTTCATTTGATGTTTTTGCAGCTTCCATTGTTTGTAATCATGCGCAACCAACTATGCAACATGGGATTTGGCATTTATACAGCCAACAATTAATATAATGAGTTATTGCTTCTAATCAATCAGTTGATTTAAAATATTATGATGTTTATTTATTACAGGTCAAACGGTTAGGTGCGTAGTACTCGCAACTGGCGTGCGTTTACGACCAGATGTATGAACGAGGACGAGGCAAAAGGAGTATGTAAGGATCGTAGCAGGTGGCGTTGTAATTTCCGCCTACCCCCATTGGAAAAAGGCGTGAGTTTATGCATTATTAAAATCAAGACTGTGAATACTAGGTGAGTACAATTAGACTGCATGTATAGTTACAATTTTAATGAAGTTCTTTTAAATTGATGGCTGTGAGCACAGTACTATAGATGCCACTAAGTGTGGTTGACAGTCAATGAATCAACTCAGCCTTTCGCTGTCAAGGAACTTATATACAAGTTCCTTGTTCGCAGTCAACAGCTGGACATTGGCCTCTCCCAAACTGCGCCACACCATCCTGTCTTCTTTCATCCAGTCTGATCCAGCCACCTTTTTAATATCTTCAGTCCATTTACAACGTGAAAAGGTCACGCTACGGTTAACAGTACAAAACTTCAAATAAGTAAATATGTATTATCAACATACCTTATCATGATCATCAGTATCGCTGTCACTGTCGAACGAGTCGAAGTCTTCTTCCAGCGGGAGTGGAGGGGGTGCGTGCGCGGGGAGGGGGTGTAGATGCGTCGGCGCAGGCTCCAGCGACTCGTACAGGTGGCCCGAATCACTGCTATCGCATTCTGTTGACGATGACAGATTCTTTAGAAAATGGTTAAATAACTCTTGTTTAAAAAAAACAACAAATGATCATTTCGAATTCACACTATGCATATTTATTAAAGTTTTCATATAGCATTTTTATGTAACTGTGCATTCATAAATCGTATTATCTAATTTGATAAACTTTTTATACGATTTTTAGTATCTTTATTTATTTCTTCTTAGAAGGAACGGTTACTTGTACGGTATGTCTTTTTACCCAACTGAGCAAGGGCAATGACATGTGTTTTTAAAAGCTTCTTGCTTTTGCTTTAAAATAAAATAATACCCAGTTATAACGCTATTTTTAACAGATATTTTTAATTTCGTGGAATTTTCTGCCTGAATTCAGTTATTGCAGGCTCAAGAACTCAAAATGATTCCTTGGAATACGTATAAAGTTATCCGGCGTCGGTAAAATCCTGATGAATAAAATCGCGATTATGGTTATTTCTGATTACTGTGACGATTCAGAGTATTCAAACAAGTTATACTCATTGGAGTGCACCTCTCTGACGGTAAACTTTACTCAAAGGCGAAAGATTTATACGTTTTGAAGGAAAACCAGATTTAATGTGATATTGTTTGTTATATCAATGGTGCGGTAACAACACCATAGCGCAAAACGAGCACAGAATGCGCAACGCCATATATCGAGGTAGCGGGTACTAATTTTACCTTTTTGCCTATTCGTTTACTACAAAGATGTTTTAATGATCTGCATTATATTAAGTATAGTTTTGCAAGTTTAACTTTTTGTCTTATGAACCCTAAATATCGTCAGCAACTCACCGAAATAAAAACTGTAATAGTAATACTATGAGCTAAATATTTCTTAATTACCTAGGTGAAAATGGCTGAGTTCCAGTTAAAACGATCTTGAAGATTTGAATTTAATAACAGAGACGAGGCTATTAATAGAAATGGTGTTGCCAAATGAGTGGATATCGAAAAAGTTAAAATCAAGAAGAAAGTGGATCCTTATGCACGATTAATCACAA
Organism: Eugnorisma glareosa; assembly: GCA_947578425.1. Classification (NCBI taxonomy): domain Eukaryota; kingdom Metazoa; phylum Arthropoda; class Insecta; order Lepidoptera; family Noctuidae; genus Eugnorisma; species Eugnorisma glareosa. The sequence continues at coordinate 19,437,325 of OX387966.1, read as the reverse complement.
ACAGATACAACATTGCAAATTAAAATAAAAACCCACATTTCAGTTCAACGAATTAGAGATTTCTCTAAATCGCAAAGCAATCAATCAACATAAAAACACATAAATAAAACACAAGAATATGCAAAATAGACTAAACCACACTTGAACTGACAAAAACCAAAAGAACACGGTCTGGTCCCAGCATAAGGCGTAATACGAGAAACTAACAGATGTCAAAGGATTGTAGCTTCCCATTCCACAGCGCAGATCTCTATGGAGAAGGACGAACAAGAAACTCCATGGACACTCTTTTAAATCAGAAACAAACTATCAATCAACAAACAGTATTATTATAATTAATGCGGACAGTAAAAATGCAGGTATGGTCAAGGTTTTTGGTGACCCTCGTTGGCTTGTTACATAACCAAAGTGTCGCATCCGGCACACAGGTCGTCACGACAGCATTTTGCGCAAGAGTGGCTGTTGAAACAGTCATCCGGAGTCCGGGCGAATATTTGATCGGTTACGAAGTTTACGTTTGTAGGCAAGCATATTTTGTCTTTGTAGAGAATGTAGAGACAAAAAAATTTGCATATTCAGGTGAGTATTTCTTTTAGATGTAGCAACCTGCTTCGCCCACGTGGAGGTCGAAATTATCCCACGGGAACGAACAATCAGAATAAGTAGTATATATTTGGGTGTATAAAGGTAACAGACAGAGTTCATTTCGCATATATAATGGATGTATGGACTTTCAATTCATTTGAGATACTGGATTATATCTACAGAGCTCTCTTTTTCTCTTTTGTTTCAAAAATAAAGCAGACACGTAAGGCAGTTTGAGCTCCGGTAGTCTCAAATGAAAGCGTACAAGAGTAGAAGCAGCGAATGTCAAGGTCATTAGTCCCTTCGTTACATAAGCGAAGCTCATCGCCGCATCTGTCATGTTAGCTCAGCAACTCTTGCGCAAGCTGCGGTCGATGGAACACGAGAGCGAGTAAACAGTTTTCAGTGATTGCGTTGCCTAATGGATCCGTGTCATGTGTTGCTGCATCGTACGACGAAGTATTATCAATTATTTGAAACCTTTAAACAGACTCGGGACCCAGTTTGGGCGAATCAAGGACAACTTGCTGTGATGGAAATGTATATGTAGATCTCTCTGCCCTAGTCTATAAATATGTATGTTGTTGTTCGACTAACGATGAAACAATATTATGTCCTATTGTCTACACGTGACAGGAACTGATGTAGTTCTGGAACGTCTCAATTTAGGTTACCGTAGCCACAATATACTGCCGGAGCCTATCTATACGTTAATAACAAGAATTAATAATTGAACAAAAAGTTAAAAACGGAGAGACAGCTTAGTCACTTCTTCGGTGAAGGTTCGATAAGTAAGGAAAAAATGGGTGAACTCCCAAAATTAGTCTCGAGGAATAAAATTACCAACTGGGTAACACAACTTTCTGACGATGATTCTGGCTTGTTTTTGAGTTTTTTTTTTGCAATCCATTGCATAGATAAAACTCAAACTTAGCATGAGATTTTACAAGACTGAAGACGAAAAGGATTCACAACTATTTCAAATCCTATTAATAAACAACACTATCGTTAGCAGCTTCTTAATCAAGTCTCGCGCAGGCTGCATCAAACATTCACAAGTTTGCTTCGAAGTGGTTTTGGCGATAAAAAAAGGGGAAAAACTAGCATTTTGATTTAAGGAAAATAGGAGAATCAAACCGGCTAGAATGCCAAATAGAAATTAGATGATCATTAAGAAGGTCTTTCATATTATTATGAATTCGTTGCTGGCAGATTCTTTAGAAACTCTTGCGCATCATATGCCTTTAATGTTATTTTTGTTAGGGCACAGGCTTTCTCTCAATTGTCATTGAGGAACAGTTGGGAGGAGGACAATTCATAAGGGCAAGACTGCAATCCACTACGCAGGCCCAGTGCAGGTCGGCAGATGTCACGTCTTCGAAATTTCGTTCTAAGAATTGCCGGTTTCCTCATGATGTTTTCTTTCGCTGTTTTTAGGAGCAGCGGCTATAAATTAAATTACACGAAGAAACGTATCGTAATATATGCCAGGCATGGCAAGGCTGCCAATTATGATAATGAATTTATTTATAACTAGGTTATACCAGAGGCTTCGCAGATCTAAGACCTCCACAACCCAGTACTAACTGGGTTGTGGATAGATAGTGTAAAATACGGGTATTCAGCTGCATCCGGTTAGACTGGAAGCCGGTCGGACATAGTTGGGAAAAAGGCAGGCAGCTGATGATGATGACACTCACAACATTATCGCAAGTAGGTTCTTAATCAACCTCGCGCAGGTAACAGGTAAACAGGTTACATTAAACGTTAAATAACTTAAATTTATTTCAGTGTTTTCGGCGATAAAATAAGTGGAATAATTAGCATTTTGTATTGAGGAAAATGGAAGAATCCAGCCGGTTAGAATACTAAACAGCAATTAGATGATCAAAGGACACTAAAGGTCTTTTATATTTATGAATTCTATTATTTGTCTCAGGCAAGTTTTTTAGCAACTCTTGTACAAGCATAATCAGCCTATAATATTCCCGCTGTTGGTAAACAGGGCTCCTGTTTATGACAGGGAGAGGGCTGTTAATCTGTTATCCACCACGCAGCCCTGTGGTGGAATTTTTGGTTGTAGGACCTGTCGGTTTCCTCACGATGTTTTCCATCACCGTTTTGAGAGCAGCGATGATGAACTAAATTAAACTAAGTAACGCGCCAGGGTTCAAACCGACGACTCGTAAGTTGGAGCCACCGGCCGTTTCCACTGAGCCACACTGCTCTTGCGCAAGCTGCGGTCATATGGATTGAGACTGGATCGAGTCGAAGATTTGCATCATGTGTGTCTGTCGATGTGTAATGGATGGCGGACTGAGGTTACGTTATGTTGGGCTAACATAAGTTCTGGGCCTTTAGTATAAGGTCCATATTAACAGACTCTTTTGAGGAAATCGAGTGGTTTTAGTGGAAGAATTGTCGAAATTACTGGACCCAAGTAATTTGATAGACAGACCGTCGACACTAATCAAGAAGTCGGTAGAATTCTGATATACCACCTAGCTACCTCAGGGCTGAAGGTATCCATAAGACATTGTCCATGTAAAATAAATGATTGAGTGAGTCAGAGCTTTTAAAACCTCTTCAATTTGAGCTTTTAAAACCTCTTCAATTTGAGCTTTTAAAACCTCTTCAATTTGAGATGAAAGTAAATTACAACTATGTAGGTACATAATTACGAGATTCTTGATTCACGCGTCATATCGCTAATCAATAGCTTTAAGTATGTAATATACCTGGCATTACAACATTTTATGTAAAGGTAACTAACATGTAATTGGAAACTATTAAAATGAAGTGCGGAAGAGCTTAAATAGCAAATTGCTGTACAGACATAAAATACAAGTTTCCATTATTATTTAATGGAAGAAAATGACGAGACGAATCCAATCTGATTACTCAATAGGTTAGTTGAGGCAGATGTTAACAAACGGGAAGTGGTTCGAAAGGACCGATGCCTGCCAGGGTTGCGGGACTGTTCGAAAGAGATACCGCGGCCCTGAAACACAAAGGGCAAAGGAAGGAACATGGATGGGTTTTAGTCACTCCCGATGACCCCACCACCCACCTCCAGGAAAGCAGTAGGGAAACCAGAACACTTAGGAAATACAAACACAGACCGCCGTCATTCCGACCCCGCCGCCGCGCCGTGGTCCGTCGCGACGTCCCGTTTCAAAACCCCCCGACCCTTGCATGAGCCAGCCCGCGATGCTGAGCCAGTAGCAATAAAACAGCCCCTAAATCAGATCCAGCCTGTCCCCTTGCTGCCCTCCCCAGCGACGCCCTAAGCCGAGGCTCGTACCCCACAGGGGGTGCCCTTAGCGAGTGGTCGCTTAGCTTATAAGTTCATTTTGCCCCTGGCTGGAGGCCTTAAATTCTAGGCATCCACAGGGATAGACCGGTTAAGCAGTAGCCAGCTTCAGAGGCTGAACTGCGAGATCCTCAAACTGCCACCTCATAAAAAAAAGGGTTTTAGTCAGTACAAGTCTGACACTCCCTTCAGCTTCGCCTAGATTGGGAGGGGTCATATGATGAATTCACTTCCGAAAAAAAAGAAGGCAAATAGAAATTAGGCATAGACAAATATTATGAAAGTAAAAGCAGAGACGCCAATGGAACCCCATTTTCAAATCTTCTATTCTAAATGAGAGAGTAAATTTGCCAGTCTGTTACCTTTTCCCGCCTGAAATTTTACACACGGATATACCATGACCATGAGGGTTAATACTTAGGATATTTATTATACCGGTAGAACGATCCCGTGGGATAATTTCCGACCTCCACAGAGAACGAAATCGCGAAATCACGAAATCGCGTGCAAAATCTAGCATTCTATAAAGTAAGCCGTGATTATGGCAATGTCACCGGTAATGAAAACAACAAATAATGATATGATCACAAAAGCCACTCTCAAGCGTTTTGATCGCAATAAAAACGATTTGGTTAACGAATGACTAGCGATTAGTTTCCCAATTGAATAGATACGATCGATCTAATGGAGCATTGCAATTTTATATTTGGACATGTTTGAGTCACACCACACTCAAAATTCTTATGGATGACATACGCTATAGGCACATAACACACTACACACATACACAGTATATACTTGCTATGTTATGTGTACTTATGCATTGCATGTTGTGGTCAGGGTTTTTCCAGGTTATTGCCAACGTACGCGACGTTTTATTAGCCAATATAATTTCATTGTTAGAAGTGATTATTATGTTAATTTCCAATTCGAACTGCCATCTTCATAGTGCACTAATGCAGCCGTGAATAAGTATAGTAAGTACTACATGTTATTATGACTATACAGGGTGACTGAGCCACCGACGCGAAAACGGTCACCACGTACTCAGTACATCATTCTGGGGGCCTAAAATCCATTCCAAAAAGCAAAGCTTCCATTTTAGGCCCCCTGACCTCCGCAGATCGAAATTTTTCATCGGTATTTTTTTTTATCTTCTGTTTCCGACAAAAGTGCAATACCAACACGGTCAAATTGTATGGAACAACTGATTTGTGTACTATATCCGCAATAACACTGCAGACTGTTAACACGTCGATACTGCATGGTTATTTGCTCATCCCGCAATGGTAAATGACCAAGATAGCCACGATAAATATGCAGTAGAACAACATAAAGTACGTAATACACATATTATATCTGCCCTTGCTGCTACAAATATGCTAAAGGAAGTGGAATGACTCCATTGGAGGACGATAATGATCTACGCCTTTGACATTTACAACCGGTTGGGTCTACAGGTACTAAACATGACTTCATTTAGATATTGAAAGTTAGACTACTAAGATCATGTGATGTTAGAGATGTAGAAATCGAGAGATGTCCCAAAAAATCTATCATAGGTCTCATCATCGTCTGCTTAGCGTTTTTCCAACCATGTTGGGGTCGGTCTAACAGTATGCAGCTGAATACCTGTATTTTACATGGAGCGACTGCCTATCTGATCTCCACAACGCAGTTACTGGGTAATACGCTACCCCTTGGAGAGACTTGTAGTCAGAATTTTAGACTTTTGCCTTCTCCTGTAACGACTGAAAAAGATCTAGAGTGACGTCATAGATGTAGAAATCGAGAGACATCCCAAACAATTTATTATAGGTCTCAAACTTTAAGTTGAAAAACGTGAAAAGTGACATCAAGTTGTGATTGTAAGTAATAACTTAAGTATACGTCATGTGTGCGTTTTTGTGTTTTCACTTTCTTGTCAGCTGTTGGGGAGACAACTTTGTCTATTATGAGAGACACGCGAGCTATTATCCAATGAATTTAATGATAGGTGTTGAACTAGAAACTGTCAAAGTGAATTAGAGTGAGACAAATAGCTATCAAAAATATAAATGTTGACAGAAAGACCAAAGAAAAGGTGGACGGATTGTGTGACGTTTGATATGAAAGATGAAGGAGTGAATGGTACAGTGACGGATGACAGAGGAGAATGGGAGAAGAATCTGTGTTCCACCGTCCCGAGTAACATGGAACAAGAACTGGTAGAAGAAGCCCTAAATATCTAAATATGAAGTCACATATCAGTAGCGAAGGGTCAATTTTTGTGAGAGGTACGCTGGAGTACAAACTTTGATGTGATTATGTTTTATGTCGACAGAATACTGACTGTGCCATTTTAAAGGTAGGAATCGAGTTGTATGGATTCTTCGCCACTGTCACATACTCATCATTCACCAAGGTGAAAAGTGTTAACAGCAGATAGTTCTTGTTAACAATGATTTGAAAGTAAAATAAAGGAAAGAATGGAATTTACATCTACATTAAACTAATTTCCGCAATTGCTAATCTATGAAGAAAAATACTAAAGTATGAGGCAAGTTTCAACTACAGATGCTTACCAAAGTTCAGAAATTCAACGACTCGAGAAGCCCGAGCAGGGCAATATATGACTTTTTGTTTTTTGTACAATTCCAGGAACGTAACAGTTGAAAACATGGTTATCACAAGCACTGGTTATCAATAACTATAGTTGTTCACCACATGATCTAGAAGAGCACGTCTATCAAGTAGAAAGCGAGAAAGCGCACACTGTGAGACGTGAACCGTCGTCGATAGCTAATGACACGCTGCACGGTGTTATTACAGGCACTTAATACGAAGCCAATGAATCCAGACATCCGAGGAATGTTGACTAACAATCAGACAATAATATTTTCCATTTTATTTGTTTAACATCCCCTTCACCGGTTGTTTTGTTTTCCGGGGGATTGTTTAGAGCTTACTGCCTCTAGCATCCGCATAGTACCTATTGTTGTTATGCACGTAAAGAAGAAAATACCTATGCATGGAAAAAATGATCTCCGGAAGTGGGTTATTTATTTTGCAGAAATGTTGTTTTTGTTTTACCCTCTTTAGGTGAGATAACCTACACAAATTATTGTCATGTATAAATTTTACTTTGTGACCAGAAGTTATTATGATACCCTCATTTCATCAACAAAGACGAAGAACAAAAATACGTACTATAAAAATGGGTGTAAATAGACTCTTAACGAAGCTGAAAGCCACTTGTTCTCCCCGTCATGCGTCATTGCTATATTTTTTTTTGTTCTGGACCCTATCTGGGTATCTTTTAGTTTCAGAGATATTGGGGGTTAGTGTTTACACACGTTACAAGTACAACCCAAAAAAATAGTGGTGTCCCAGCAATAATTTTTGCGTAAAGTTACTTAGTTTGATGTACAGAATGCTTGGTTGACGGCTTCGTTAAGGGTCTGTTTACACCTTGTATAAGATGACTGATAAACTACTAAAGTTTAGTTAATAACACTTATATGGGACCACCGCGTACGCTTCCTCTACCAAATTAAAAAAGAATCACGAAACTCGGACCAGTAATCACAGAGAAATCTGTGTATGTATGTGTGTACATGAGAAATAAAAAAAACAGCCGAATTGAGAACCTCCTCCCGTTTTAATAGTACATTGTTCACCGAGAGGAGAAACTGACCGATTACCGTCGAGGGTGTCGTTTGAAGGCTTTAAAATACCCGAGATCGGGAATCGCACTTTGTCTCGAGTGATACATAGTGCTTTATACTACACCTACGAGGAAAATAAAAAACGATAACTGAATCCTCAAACAACACACAAATTGAAAATGGCGCCAATGGCGTGTGCAATTTTCACATGTTCTTTTTTCAAATTGTTTATCCTGCCGCCGCAGGGTCGCACTGCCAGCCCGACACCATCCAACACACAGCTAGTGGCCAGTGTCATTTTGCGAACTTGGAGATAAAAACTCACTGTAAAAACTTTTTGGCTTTTGATATTTAGGTTACCGGCGCAGTCTTACCCAAAATTAAAAAAGAAAAACCACGTAAGAAATGGATTTTCATACACTTTTCTCTCCCGCTCAGATGCGTTTTCTCCCCGCATATTTGTTCGATATGCAATGACGTACTTTCTACCGTAAATTTGATAAAGTATCAAGGTACTTTCCAAGCAGGTGTAGTATAAAAGTCAGTTAAAATGCAGCAGAATTGAGAACCTCTTCCTTTTCAAGAAATCGGTTAAAAACGAGATGGAATTGCTTCAGCACGAAAACTATCTTGATAGGAAAAGAGCAATAAAACAGTTAATACCAAAAAATGCGATTAGGTCTTGTATTTCGATTTCTCCATCTTGCAGCACGGTCCTGATGTTGAGCCAGCAGGTCCGCTCCAGCACATCGATGAGCCGCACCCTGTCGCCCAGGTCGTCGCGCGGCCTGCGCGGGCGCTCGTCGTTCTCACTGTAGTACGAGCACTTGGCGCTCGTGTGGATGTACACCTTCGTCGGCGACGTTATAAACACTACAACAAATGACGATCCAGATGACAACAGGCCCAATAACCCCAGGTCAACGGATTCATGATCACGACTCAAGATACCGTGAAATTAAAGCCGTCATGGTAACAATAATCGAAGCTTTTTCATTGCCAAAAAGGCTAATGCTAATAATGTTTTATGGAAATTCAAGTGTTACGAAATTCGCCAAACATGTTTGTTATTTTAATCAAACAAGTTTTTGCCATTTAGACGCAAGGATTTTCTACAATTAAGATAAAATTCAATCTTGAGTCACGTCAGAACCAGTTGAATTGTTGACCATGTATCGAATAATAATTGGGATTATTAATCAGCCTGGGGCACCTTGATCGCCGCAGTTCCTTCGGAAAGTCCTTAGCCTCGGCGGCGCAGGCGGCCCTACGCCACCGTTCACCTGAGGCCTCTCGGAGATCATTGTTCATCATCACCGTTATCACTTTATCACATCACTTCACTGATTCACGAGCACTTTTTCGAACAAAGAACGTTCGTTCAGACATCCGCTTGCACTGTCAACGAACAACGTAGCACTGTCGAGTTTCGTTCATACTGCTGAATCATTGAATGTCCAATTGAAGTTTAAGATTAAAACAGGCTTCCTTAACTCAGCCGCGCGATCAAGTTATAAAAAAAGCGAAACAAGTCGTCGGCAGCTGCGTTGCCGGCGGTCTCAGGGTCGACCACTCCACGATCGTACGGTTCGACGTTTGCATCGCCACTACAATCGAGAACTGCTGCTTTTTCACTGTTTCAATGCTAAGCGCCGCGGTATCGCAACGTGCCAAATAACATTTGTAACAGTTCGCCTGACATTGGACGTGGTTAATGCACCTAAATTGCTATTTGAAAATCGTTAGCTACGCCTCAATGCACAAAAATGTTTAGTTATAAAATAATATTGTTTTGTTAACAATCACTTCGAACGCTCTTTATTATCCAATTCATTCGATGCGGTATGACAGTCCTCAGAGAGGACATTATGTAGATTTTCAATTTCTCGTAGAAGGATGTTACGAGAAATTGTTACAGTTAGTTATTAGATAATATTTACGACTGCAAGTTATGGTGTAATTGCAAAACAAGTTGTATATTTGTATGTATGGCGTTGCAATCAGAGCATTGCGGGTTGCGAAACAATGAAGGCCTAGCGCGGCGCATAATCTGTTCCGCGGAACGAGAACTGTAGCATTACGGAGCTGCATGTTCGAGCAAGCTGCAATGAACGCGAGCTACTTACTGCACTTACTGAATGACTTGACGCTATCGGGGAATCAACATGCAATCTGTGTAATAGATGCGAGGAATGATCGCAGAAAACTAACGGCCGATGATCGCCATGACACCGCAAGATGTGTAACAAGATGAACGGTGGCCATTACAGCACTATCAGCTAAGTAGTCAACTAAACAACTGCACATAACAGCACTGAAATTGCTTCAATTATCGAGACATTAAGTCTTGTCTGGGACACTTTCTAGATCTAGATCAACAGATAGAATGACAATACAAGCTTTGTCATGTTTTTTGTCGCGGAACGCAGCGAATTGAAACAGTTTCGTCAAGAATATTAATGTGAAAACGAATACAAATAAACCATGAAATGAAATAAAGTTAGATGTTTCTATAATGGATTGAGCAATGGAATTCGCAAATATATACAATGATATTCAAACTACTGCCATTAATCTCGCTAAAGCGAATGTAAATACGACCGTGTCTAAATACTTGCAGACTTGCAAGTTGCAGCTTCAACCGATTGTTTCAAGTTACATGCAGTCGATTAACGCTGTATATTGTTCGGGTATAGAGTCGAATATTAGAGGTAAATGCAGTGGAATGCCACGAATGTGGATTAACTAAATAAGGTAGCATTGGTAAGTGGATTCCGTTGAGCAGTTGTCATAGTTCCGGCTCGGTGCAGACACCGCGGGTCGACGGTCTACACTCGCTCACAACTCACGGATCTGATGCACGATTGTTGTTTTATTATGCATCTAGTAGGTACCGCATGATAAAAGCAGTGAGAAGCACTGTTTAGGAGTTTCTAAATTGATATAGATTCATGCTCCTCATACTTAGACCTCATCCATTCTCCTGGGGTATCAGTGCATGCCTTATTTCCAGGAACCGGTTTACTCGTATTGTCTTCCGTATTCGTTATTGTGTTAGTCAATTTTAAGCTGAACATTTAATTGTTGTTATCAAATTAGTGTGAGAAGAATCAACTTTGATGCACATTGTTAAAAAATCTTATCTCAAAGATGATGTTACGTAAACTGCTGTTAAAATGTGGATACATATTTAAAGGATTGCAGAAGTATGACATTTTTTCAAGCATAAGATTATGGATGACTTTGCGTTGACAAATTGTTAATTTTTTTAATTAGATGTCAAAGGAAAGGATATGTAAATAGCCAGTTGTCACACTTCAAGGTGGACAAGCTTTTAGAATACATGAAAATGTGTGAAGCAACGCTTGTAACTGACTCTGTTGACTTTGATGGAGCCGCACGAACCGTGACCAAAGATAATGTGTTAAGTAGCGATAAAGAAACACTAGAAAGTAAAAAAACTATGTAACAAATTAGCTAATTAATATAATTTAACGTCTAACGTATTACAGGTGTTAGTTTTCGCAACAGTTGTCACGCTTTTTGTTGGGCAAAAAAGTAACAGGCCGGCTGAGGTAAGTACACGGATGTCATACGTTTACAAAACAGCAGTATGAACGAGAACAATAATTGAACACGAGTGTTGATTCTGAAGTATACAGTATTGGGTTTTCATGAACATTCACAGTATTAACAGTCCGTAAACACGAATGAAGCACTTTCACTGTCGCGGGGTGTGGAGCCGGCGGCGGTGGCGGCGACGCGTGCGTTCGGCTGCGCGGACGCAGGGCTGACTCGCGCGCGCGCCGCCTCCTCGCCGCTGTCCCTCTCCCACGCTAGAACCTTTTGTGGCAACTGTAGCAAACGTGTAGGTGTACCAGAAACGCCATTTAAGTAACACCCCTAATAATTAACGAGGTACAACGCTGCAGACATGACAAGACAGACGTCATCTCAGGCCTTAAAAGCACTTATAACGGCAAGAAGGTCGTTCGGACTGAAATAAGACAAAACAGAGCGCAAAAACTGTTTGATTGAAAAGATATCAGTAAAAAAAGACACAATTATAAATAATCATAGCTTGGAAGCAACAGCTACTTCAGATACCTGGTTTATTATCTAGACTAGAGTCAGCAACTAACAATAGGGAGCGAACTGATTCAGCAAAAGCTATATTTCAAGAAAACTGGTCCGGTGAGTCTGTCCCTGAGAATTTAGGGCGATACGCTATCAATGAAGCTATAAATCAAAGTGTTGCTGGCGAATAACGAAACTGAGATTTCGATAAACAATGCGGTAAGGCAACTTGGTTGGATCGGCTGAAAAACTTAGCAATGCTGGGTAAATAGTTGCTAATTGTGCGAGAAATCTAGAACATTGCACTCGTTACTGAATAGTGACATAACGTTGGAGTAACAAGTGGAGCAGCTAAGTAATTGATCCCACGTTCGAATTCATCAGTGATTTTGACTGCATGTTTTGCAATTGCATTACAAAATTGAAGATTCTGTGCACTTAGTTTCCTTGAATTGAGTTCAGGCGCGTGAGCGACGACTGATTGGCTTTTCGCTTGGTTGGTTGGCCAATGAAGGTTACCAGTGCAATTGGTGATAGCATCGCCTTTCGGCTTTAATACTGCGAAATGTTTCGATTCGTTTTCTAGTTCAGTAACCGTTGTTTTATGGTTGCATTTTCGTAGCCTTGGGCTTTTTAACTCGAGGGATAGTTGTATGAACCTTTTTACTATTAAAGGCGTTGCTTAGTTGTTAATGTGGGAGGTGCGTAAATGTGGTAAATTCGGAAATCACACGGTTTTGCTAACAGTCGTGATGACCACACACGAGCCACACAATGATAACTACAACCTCATGCAACGTAACCGATGCATTGTTATCTGTATTCAAAAATTATTCCCACAATTACGTCTTTATCTGTTATTTGTTAAAATTGTTCAGTGAAAGCTGCAATAATGACGCCAAATTATTTTTGCAATTTTAACGAAATCGTGTAAAATTCTGAAAGTTGTTTCCCGGCTAATTCTTCATTCATCACCTCTGAATCATTGATTTCGCTTTCGCAATCAGGCATTATTTTATCGATTTATCGTATAAGATATGGTTAACACTATTTTATTGGAGTTGTCCTCAAAGAAACATATTTAGAATTTCCCGCGTATGTGTTGATCATTTATCATTTTTTGCTCGTCATTGTATGCATTTTCTCGGTAACTAGTTCCATAAAGTGTCTTGCAATTCACAAGACCGCAAATACAATAGGATTTAAAAAGCGGTTAGCGTTAAATATCACTTTTGAAAGTGCCTTTCATTGAAACATCATTGGACGTTACATTCGCGTTAGAAGGATAATTATTTCTTATTATTTAACTGCCCTTAAGTGTAGTGGAAGGCTTATTTGTTCAATTTGTTTTGAATTGGCCAGCTACACCTTCAATGCGCGCTAAATGTGCGTATCATCACTGTTATGATGATGCAAGTCATCTATAGCGTCCACAACAAGATCTCCACTGGCATTGGTTTCTTTGTCGACTTCAATATCAAACTTGTACTCGAAAGGTCTTTCAAAATGGCTGCACGTTTCATGTTTAAGCTCCTATGTATTTTTACGGTCAAGGATGAGTAACAAGTATTGCACGGTAACGTGAGAAGGTTTATTATGCGTTGAATGACTTTACTTGCCCAGGAATTCTTTTGTCGCGCTGATTGTTTGATAACATGTAGCTATGATATTATCTCATCCACCTATGTTCATGGGCATTACTTTACCTCATATATGTAAACAAGACGCCATTTTTATGTACAGCTTACGTCACCTGTCCTCGCCATTTTATTTAAGCTTGAAAAACTGCAAGTGCAATATTGAAACTCGTTCATTTTAATTAATTTACAATAAGTGCACCTTTTGTTTTCAACTGAAGTTATAGAAGCGGAAGTTATAAGGAAATAGTTATTGTGAAGTACATGAATCCAGTTTGTTCCGCAGAGGAAAGTACATCGTAGTGCAAATAGAGCGTGGCTGCTAATGCTAATTCGTGTTCCTGGGTTAAACACGAACTTGTTGAGCAGGAAGGACCTTAGCACTCGACCAATGTTCGATTCCATAAAGTAACGAAGTGGAACTTCAAGCTTGATTGGATGTGTCTACATATATCATCTTAGATATCTTCCTTCCTCGAAATAATATGAAAGTTGCAAGAGTCAATACGTTTTAGCAACGGTCAATTATTCTTTTTCCAAAATTCCAAAACCGACCTGTTATACCTAAGCTCAATGCAAGACAAATACGACCTAGACATACATTTTGAAATGCTTGCAGATGACACTATTGCGATATAATAGAATGCCGAATCATGTTCGTGCTCATATGACGAAAATGACAAACAGACATCGTTGCATGCAATACTTTGTCCAAATATCTTGGTAGACAACAGACATATTATTTTGTTGTGACTGCGGTGTATTACAGTAAACAGCCCTAGCTGTAGTCTGCCGTTAAAATGAGATTTCAATGAAAGATAGGTTATGGCCTTCACACTTGTTCGGCATTATTTTGCACAGCCGTGTCGCCTAATCGAATATTATTATGGAGTAAATGCTTCGAGCTAGCTTTGCTATTCCGCAAAAAATGTCGAATGTGCATGTGAACAAGTGTGTACCTAGTATACCTCAGGCTCAACGATTGATGAACTTGTAGAAAGGAAATTCAGCCCCTACCACTGATGCTTAGCTAGACCCATTTTTCTATCTGCTATTCTATTTCTGCCAATACTTCGATACATCTTAAGTTCTAATGCGACTGTTCATCTATATCTGGGTAGTGAAAGTACTCTTACTTCCTAGGTCAGCACTAGAAGTTCATAGAGTCGTGAGAGAAGTGAGGTTAACGTTTAGGAAAACTGGACGTCGATCCCAAGTTGCGTAGTACATAGTGTGTTCACGAAGGCGAGTTGAGACATAAGGCTTTCGAGGCGGTGTCTATTTATGGCCTAAACGCGAGCGTGCGCTGATGCGTATCATCATTTAATCATGTAGCCAGCCGTGGGCTGTATTCATTGCAGCGTTTCGGACACCGCGTGCAATATTGAAGAGTTCGTTTAAGTACACGACAGAGATTTACGGCCTGGGGCCTTAGTCTACTATTGCACTAGTGTCAGAATGGTCTATCATTGATTTAATAAGGCCCCGCGCAGACGAATTACCCTTTGTACGCACGTCAAACGAGTTCCGAACGCGCTTCAATACGCCGTGGGCTAGGGGCCTTATTAAATCAATTATAGACCATTCTGACACTATTGCAATAGTAGACTAAGGCCCCTGATGGAGTGTTTGTTAATTATGGGATAGTTAGCAAATACGTTAATGAATGAAATGCCAATTAATAAGAATGCATAAGAGCGCAGTATTGTATAAAGGAGATGTCATGTAAATTGAATGTTGAAGAGTAATTGTACCACTAGAATGACTGGATGCTAGTGGTATGGTCATTGGGACAGAAGGTGTTCTCATTTGAACTTGACAAACATAAGAGATAGCAGGATGTTTACGATGACTTTAATTTAATCGACCATTATCTCTCTGATATGTTTACGATGCCGATCAATGTCCTGAATGTTATTGTTCGGAGATGTTTAGAGATATTATACAATGGTGTTGTTGTCGCGCAAGTATTCAACAATGCTCTGGCTTCCGCACCGTTTTATTTTATTGTGTTTGGGTGGCTTACAGCAAACAATACAAAAAATTATAGTGAGGCAATCAGAGACAAGCCATTTACAAGCCACCACAGTTAGCTGTAATAATTAGTCGTAATATAATAACAAAGAAAAGGACAAAACCGAATATTAAATTTAGTACCCGCACAGGCAGGCGCAACCACTATTATAATTTATCAAAAACTATATAGCTTTTAGACAAGACAGTACTATCTGTGAAACAAACAAAGCCAACAAATCGATTGAGAGGTGTTCGTTCATTACGACATGGTTAAATGCATTGATTGAGCGAAGTATATAAGAATTGGACAGCTTAGAAGGAAGTTCAGGACATCCAATCCTTGATTGTACTATTTTCACTAGAAGACATAATAATATGTCATACATAATATATTTCTCCGAGTTATAAGTGGAAGTAAGTGGATTTTATGCTAAATCGTGATCGAGAAGTGTCTGCTCGATTTGTAGGAACACAAGATTCGGTCCGGTGTTGACATGGTGAGGGCGCTGCATGGTGTAGCAAAAATTAAATCCGTGGTGTTACGAGGCACGGCTCGCACAAGGTATATCATAAATCATCCATTATGGTGTTTTTACGATTTTATTAATTAAACTAACCGTAAGCAATAGCCATAGCAATACTAGCAATGACCACAAAATGAATCAATTCGACGGTACAGCTGTCTGCAGTCAGCGCGTAGCCTCAAATTATAAACCAGATAATACCACAATTCAGGTGACAATTTGTACCGACAACAATGATTCAGAGCTGTTTGCAACATCTGGTGAAAGTACTCTAAAATGGACGAATCTGATACGAACAAGCTTAACAATATAATTTTAAAGAAGCCGACATTAAGTTGTCAGCAGAAGACAATCTTGGACAGACAGGGCTGACAATCTTCCAGATTTGTGTGAGATCTGCGAAGGAAAAGCGGAAGGCTTCAAAGGAAGAATTAATTTTGGAAATCTTGAGATTGAATGTGCTACTGCTGATTCCAAAACCAACGATAAGACCTGAGTCGATAACGAAACTAAATTAGTAGTTTAGTAATCAAATAGAAGAAAAAGAAAGAAAAATCATATTTCAAACAAATAAGGATAGGAAGGATTATTGTGACATTAAGAAATCTGTGTATTAACAATAAGTTTCCATCAGTTTGTGCAATGATTGAAGAAAAGTTATTATCAGGCAGCCCTGGTCAGGTTATAAAGTAGCCAACTGTCTCAGCTGGTAACAATGGCTTATGGCCTTATAGTCACGGCTTGTGCGTACGGGTCGAAGGGCGGTCGCGCCCAATAAGGAAGTCTACCTCGGTTGCTTTACACAATGACTGAGTAAATTATATATTATCACTACTAACATTGTTGAAAACATTGTGTTCGCGCTGTAATTACTGCTATTGCTGACAGATTATTTAGCTATTTCAGGTGTTCAATATATCTATTGTATATCTATTAAATTGTAAGTTTCTGTAGTTTGTTTGGCTTTTGCGTCTGTTTTATCTTTACGGTGCGGTGTTAGGGTTTTAAGTCTGAGTCGGTAAAATGTAGATTACTTTCAATTTAGTTGTATAAGTTTTAAATTTTTCTATTATCAAATTACTTCCTAGTTGATTTTTGGCTTGAAAGCGAATTACAGTTATCGGAGCTGACAAGGAAAATGCAACAAAAGAAATAATGAAGACAGAACTACTAAAAATACCAGTTATTGGTCTCAGAACATTTTACGTACCTACTTATCAACCTGTGGTATTACATTTTACACATAGACCTTGACAAGCAAGTCCGTAACTTTCTATTTTGATTCACACTTGACTAGCTTGCATACGAACAAGATTGTAGTATTTGATTGATTTATTTTAGACTGCATCGATTGTAACAGGTTGTGTTAACCCACAGAAGGGTACACCTAAAGCCTTGATACGGATATTTGCAGAGAGATCGTTTTGAATTATAATAACAAGATTAATGGACGATGAATTTTGAAATTAATCTTGTTGGGAGGCGATTCCCATCTTTAGAAATGGCAGATGGGATGAATGGAATTGTACAATTCATTGGTTCAACAATTCGTATAAAAATGTGCTTTTTTTTTTTTACCGATAGGAAATCATCAAATAACCCCTCCCGCTCTGGGCTGAGCAGGAGGGAGTGTCAGACTTTTACTGACTAAAACCCATCCATGTTTCTTCCTTTGCCCTTTGTGTTCCAGGGCCGCGGTATCTCTTTCGAACAGTCCCGCAACCCAGGCAGGCGTCGGTCCTTACGGACCAATTCCTGTTTGCTGACTCTCTTTGAGGCGCGCGTGGAACACTCTTGCGCCGCCGTCGACACGGCCTGTCGTCATAAGACGGACGGACGGCGAGCTAGCCCATAGCTCACCGTACACAGGCCCGCATAAAAATGTGATAAGAGGGATTTTTCTCTTCTTTACAATATGATAAAGACGACTATATTAATGTTTAAGATATGACTATGATTAATGTTAAGTTTAAGTTACTTATAAATGAAAGTAACTATGTTTTCAGTTATAGAAGCGAAATTGTAGACAGCTGATGTTGATTTTGAAGCATCTGTTTTTAAAACCACAACAATGCCTTTTTGTGAGTCAGCCCCTCCAGAAAGAGTGAATGACGATCCGGCAGGAAGTATCATGTTTATACATAATAAAAGTAAGAGTTACTATTGTGCATAAATCCCAATAATGGTGAGCCGGAAGACATTTAAAAAGTGAAGGTGAAAATTAAAAGCATTTTATTTTGATACTTAAAAGTTGTAAAGTGATTGTCGCAAAGCAATTTGTTTTAGTTGTGATGTCCAGAAAACAAAATGGTTTTGTTTAAAATGTAATGGACGAATACTTTGACTGACTACTTTGGATTTTATGTTGCGATTTTGGTTGATTTTTCGAACAGAATTTTTAGAAAATGGCAATCCGAGTAGTAGTCGCTCCATGTAAAATACTGGTATTCAGCTGCATCCGGATAGACAGGAAGCCGACCTCAATATAGTTGGGAAAATGTTAGGCGGATGATATTGATGACGAGTAGGTACAAGCAATTTAAGACTATTCAAACCTTAATCCAATGCAACGCCAGGTTAACGATTTTAACTGCGAATATTGAAGTTAAAGCTTATAAAACACAGCATAGCAATATGATGTACTTCATCAAAGTAGGTCGCTTGCTATCACATCGACCGCTTCAACCACCCTACTATGAAAAATCAATAGGTTTTACTGGGTCACCGACCTGGGTACCTAACAATATTATAGCATACACATTTATAATGGCATACAAAATCTCTTTTATGGACTTCGTACTTTGATCAAAAACGTCGTTACAGTGCTGCATGGTTATTTTAGAGCCTACCCTTAGTTGGAATTAGAGCCACCATCTTGGTTGTAGTGTATGTAATTAAGTATCGTTAGTATTATTATGTAAGTGTGTGTAACCATACCTTATTTAGGATTAGCCAAGTAAGCAATATACTAACATCATGTACGCTGGACCTATGTGAAGAGAGAATAAAGCGAGACGTTATCCAGAGCGGATGTCTTTCATTTACCACGACACTTCATGGCGACCCTGCCATTCAAGGTTACATCGCGAGTGAAATTTGGGCAGTCAAATTGGAACATCATTACAAAATAAGTGGTTTTGTGTTGTAAATCATGTGTACAAACATAAACTTTTAAAACATGGGGACTACTCAAACGAAAGAAGAGACGATCATCGCACAGACGGCTGCTGGTAATGGGAAAAATGTTGCGACAACCGAGCTCGGCTACTCCAGCATCAGCACGACAAATATTCTCCTCACCCTGATTACAATCGTCTTACTGGCAGCGGCATGCTATACTATCTGTTATTATTACAAGAAGATGCATGTCAAATGGATGGAGAGGCAGCTGAACCGCAGGTCCTTACGTCGCAGGCAGACCTCAGTGTATTTCAAGAAACACGCGACCCGTGATGATGTGGCCGATATACCCGTGTAAGTGAAAATAAAAATAAAAACAAACATTTCCAAAAAAATTTGTGCCGCGTACGGTTTAGTGCTATATAAGAGACAGCAGAAACACCAGTGTGGTGACACGTTACATGTGAAAAGTTAAAATATTTTCTACATGAGAGACTAAAAACCAATAGGTAATATACTATCGTGAAAATCTAACCGCTGGAACTATCAACTAATACATAACGGTTAGTGATGCTCTTATAGGCATTTAATTTTATTAATTTTACGTCTTATGAATAAGAAATAGCGTGTAAAATGCATAATTGTGTAATTACAAGTAAGTAATTAGTATAAGGTATTATTGTACTTCATAAATCGTGCACGGCGACTCACCGAATCCGATACCCCGCGCCCTATATGGAATGTTTTCGCATTGCTTTCTATATTTGGAAGACAGATCGAAGAATTGTGGTGAACATAATTAGTTGCTAGGGTGATGTCATGACATTCCTTTATGTTTTATTAATAGATTATGGCCGATGATTTTATCAGAATTTATGAAGATTTAGTGGACATTCGTAAATATTTGATAAAGAAAGGACAAGCTAGGTTTACGGGATCAATAGCGATAAATAAGTTAAAAGAGGCTAAAAATTTATTTAGTGAAGCGCAATTATTATATTCCAAGTTAACGCATGATTTAAAACCCGAATTAGTGACGCAATTGTCCACCACCTTCGATAATATTAAGAGTGCATTCTTAAAGATAAGTCAATTATGTACTTCCCCTCCTAGTGAAATAAAATTTGTAAAAATGGAATTTGATATTCGAACGGCGTGCAACTTGATTCCCCTTATGGACGGTAGGGAGGACACCACGAAACGATTGATTGATGCAGTTGAAATGTATGCGGACATGTTAGACGATTCGGGCAAAAATCTTTTAATAAAATTTGTAATGAAAGGTCGCCTATCTGAGAACGCTAAGCTCCGTTTGTCGAATAGCTATGACACGGTTCCTTATCTAACACATGATTTACGGAAACATTTATTAACTACAAAATCTTTTACCGCTATTCAGTCCCGCCTCCAAAATATGAACCAAGGTTTTAGGTCAATTGACGAGTATGGTTCAGAATTAGAAAAACTTTTTACCGACTTAACCATCTCACAGGCAGAAGGCGATACGTCAAAGTTCGCGATACTAAAGCCATTAAATGAAAAAATGGCCATTAAGAAATTTTCAGATGGGTTGAAAAATTCAAGGCTAAGCACCATCGTGGCTGCTCGCAACTATGGTAATCTCAAGGACGCCATACAAGGTGCTAAGGACGAGGATGTATCAACGCCTTCTACGTCCTCTAAGCCGGACGTCATGCAGTATTCGAGAAGAGGTCGAGGTAAGTTTACACCTTCTTCAGGACCGAGGGGTCAAGGTCAACATGGTCATGGCAATTATGGTTCCTTTAATAATTATAATCGCGGTGGTTACGGAAGATCATTCCAAAATTCTAACCGGGGTAGGAATTACCCACAGGCAAATTATAACACTAGCCGATATTACCATCGAGGTAACAGGCGAGGAAACAATTACAGCCGTAATAATGTTTTTTCGACACAACCCGTACAACCTGCCCAAGCATCGACGCAAGAGGTTGTTTCCCAAAATTGTAATGAAAATGTTAATCCCCAAAATTTGAACAACAAGCAGTTTTTTCGATTTTAATAATTATATTTTGGCTTGTAAGGGACGATGGCAATTTGTGTCATTTTATTGTAATAACAGAAAATATTATTTTTTAGTAGATACGGGTGCGTCAATATCTATTATTAAGAAAAATGAACTACCCGATTCGATGCATATATGTTATAACAGCACTACTATAAACGGCATAGGAGGGCAGATCAACTCTTTGGGAAACGTAACATTGAAACTTGTTACAGAAAATAATGACACGTTTACTCATAAATTTCACGTTTTTCAAAATTTACCCATCCAGGCAACTGGTATTTTAGGCTTGGATTTTCTATCGACTTATGGCTGCAATATCGATTTAGCCACCAACGTGTTAGCTGTTAATAATGCGGGTAAGCTAATTTATTTACCTATCTCGCCTAGACTTGATTTAACGTTTACAAAAAATAATTGTCTTGTATTACCAGCCCGAAGTGAATCGACCCATTTCGTAGAATTAAGCATAGATGCGGAAGAGGATTGTGTTGTTTGCTCGAGAGAGATAGAAAAAGATATTTTTTTAGCAGGTGCTATAGTTAGACCTAAAAATCGTAGGATACCGATCAAAATACTTAATATAAGAGATACAGAAGTAAGATTAGAAAATTTTAATCCGGAAGTTACATTTTTAAGCGAATATAATATTTTTTCTTTTGATAAGATTAATGCCAATGCTAATAGGGCCGAAACTTTACTTTCGTTGTTAAAATTAAATCATCTTAATTCTGAAGAAAAAATTTCTCTCGAAACAATTTGTACAAAATATTCAGATGTGTTTTTCCTGCCAGGAGATAAGCTAGCCACCACCAACGTTTACGAACAATCCATAACACTAAAACCTAACGTTAGTCCTACCTACGTTAAACCTTACAGACTACCACAATCGTTGAAGCCAGAGATTGATAGACAAATTAAACAAATGTTGAGGGACGATATAATAGAAGAGTCCTCAAGCGAGTGGAACAGTCCTGTGTTACTCGTTCCCAAAAAGTCTGAAGGCAGCAAAAAGTGGCGTTTGGTAGTGGACTACAGAAAACTTAATGATGTAGTAGTCGACGATAAGTTTCCATTACCAAACATCACCGACATCTTAGACTCACTTTCAGGATCAATGTATTTCACTCATTTGGACTTAAATCAAGGTTATTATCAAGTTAGTTTAAGCCCTGAAAGTCGTAAATATACAGCTTTTTCCACTAGCTCCGGTCAGTATCAATTAAAACGTCTTCCTATGGGACTTAAAACTTCGTGTAGTAATTTCAGTAGAGTAATGTCAATAGCTATGTCTGGTCTAACGTATGACAAATGTTTTATTTATCTCGATGATTTAATTATTTTTGGACGAAATCTAAATTCACATAATAAAAATTTGATAGATGTACTCGAAAGGTTAAGAAAAGTAAACTTAAAACTGAATCCGGACAAATGCCAATTTTTAAAAAAGGAAATATTGTATCTTGGACATTTAGTTTCTGCTGATGGAGTATTACCAGATCCAGAAAAAACAATTGTTTTACAAAATTACCCTGTACCCAAAAATGTAGATGAAGTGAAACGATTTGTAGCTTTCTGCAATTACTATCGTAAATTTGTACCATCGTTTGCTGAGCTAACATTACCTTTAAATCGGTTGTGCAGAAAGAATGTAAGTTTTAATTGGACAGCGGAATGTCAACACTCTTTCGAAATCTTAAAACAAAAGTTAGTTAGCCCACCCATACTTCAGTACCCAAATTTCTCAGAATCTAACGAATTTATTTTACAGACCGACGCATCAGGTGTAGCTATTGGTGCAGTTTTGTGTAACACTGACCTTAGACCCGTAGCATATACAAGCAGACCATTAAATAAGGCAGAACTAAACTACCCTACCATACAAAAAGAACTTACTGCTATAGTCTGGGCAGTCAAGTACTTTAGGCCGTATCTATTCGGTAGGCATTTTACTATAATGACAGATCATAAACCACTAATTTATTTGTTTGGCATGAAAGATCCCTCTAGCAGGCTGTTGAAGTTTCGTTTAGTTCTTGAGGAGTACGATTTTAGAATTTTGTATGTGCAAGGGAGGGATAATGTAGTCGCGGATGCATTATCCAGAGTAATTGTGACTTCCAGTGAATTAAAGAGTATGAATGAGAAAATTTCGGAAATTAATGTTATGACTAGAGCACAAAAAAGGAGAATGGATGAGAAGAGTAAGAATGAATCACCGCCAATTAGTAAACCCACCGACGAAGGGTCTGATCAGCCTAGGGTCGTGGAGTTACTGAGGAAGCCGAGTGATGTCGTGGAGATGATTTTGCTAGAGAAAGATAAAGTGGATAAATTTAGAAGAGGTAATTTGATAAGTGCCGAAGACGAGTGTCTCGCTTACATCCCTAGTAAAATGTTGTTATGTGTAAACCTCAACTATAGGACACATTTCTCGCGAGCCGAATTTGTGACTAAGTTAGAGAAGTTTAGCAAAAATATAAAAGCAAAAGAAGTATGCATAGTTAAAAATACTGAAAATGAAGAATTTATAAAAGGTTTATGTAGTGAAATACAAACATTACAAGACTGGACCGGTCCGAAACTATGCATACTAAGAGGAATAGAAAGAATAGATAATGAAAATGCAAAACAATACATTTTAAATGACTTTCATTTACTGCCTACCAGTGGGCATGCTGGTGTCCGCAGGATGACGAACAACATCAAGAGACGATATTTCTGGCCAGGTATCGATAAAGATGTTCTTGATTTTGTAAAAAAGTGTTCTACATGTCAGAAGACTAAATATAGTAGGTACACAAAACAGCCGATGACGATCACAACCACTGCGTCGTCAGGTTTTGAAAAAATATTTTTAGACTTGGTAGGTCCTTTAGATAAAGACGAGAATGGAAACTGTTACCTTGTAACGATTCAATGTGAACTAACTAAATTTATTGAAGCTTACCCTATAACAAATAAAGAGTCCGTAACTGTGGCAAGATCAATTATACAAAATTTCGTTTTACGTTTCGGTATACCAAAAGTTATAGCTACTGATAGAGGTTCAGAGTTTATTTCAAGCACTATGGTTGAAGTTTGCAAATTATTAAAAATAGAAAAATTAATGTCCACAGCATACCACCATCAATCAATCGGTTCTCTCGAAAATGCGCATAAGCACTTAGGCGCGTTTCTAAGGACTTATTCAGGCAACAACGGCTATGACTGGTCACACTGGATACCGTTTTGGTGTTTCAGTTATAATAATACCGTCCACTCAGAGACGAAGTACACGCCCTTCGAACTCATTTTCGGCAGGCCGTGTAATATTCCTAATAATATTAAGAACTGTAATAGAATAGGACCATTATATAACCCAAATGACTACTCCTTAGATTTAAGATATAGGCTACAGGTAGCGCTAAAAGACGCTAAACATAATTTAGAGAATAGTAAGAAAACTAGAAAATTAGCTTATGATAAGAAATGTAATCCTGTTACTTACAGTAAAGAAGATTTAATTTTAGTCAAAAGTGAACGGAAAAAAAAATTGGATAATATTTTTGAAGGCCCTTTTATTGTGTTAGAGGATATGGGCCCTAATGTCAAAATTCTAAAACAAAACAAAATTGAATTGATTCATAAGGATAGGACTAAATTGTTTCGTAGTTAATAGTACTTATATACTCTTATTTTTATTTTGTTTGTTGTTGTAATAACCTAGTGTATAAAAAAAATCGAGAGCTCTTTAATTTTTTTTTTTCTTTTACCCCCGGTGGTGTAGTGTATGTAATTAAGTATCGTTAGTATTATTATGTAAGTGTGTGTAACCATACCTTATTTAGGATTAGCCAAGTAAGCAATATACTAACATCATGTACGCTGGACCTATGTGAAGAGAGAATAAAGCGAGACGTTATCCAGAGCGGATGTCTTTCATTTACCACGACACTTCATTGGTACTTCCATATAATTACCACAGACAATTTTATAAATGTTTACCTGCAACGCCTTCCTGACAAATTCCAAAATAACAATGCTGCTTTAAGATTACATTCCGAGCTAGGCATCAACGTCGCGGCAGCAATTGCTGCCTAGCTCGGAATGTAATCTCATACAAGCTTATAGAGATTGTATGCACCAGTAGTGCCGCGATAGCACTGCTGCGTGCAGGGTGGTTCGGAATCATACCTCTAGAGAAAATATTTTGTTCGGATCAATGAGGGCTATCGTTTTTGAGCTCACAAGATGGCGCCACTGTCGAGTAAGGTCATGTCAATAATTTGATTTCATAGGTACTTTAGAGTACCAATAACTTCATAAAAAGTTCAATTTATTTCGTATAACAACAAAGTTCAGATACATATTTACAATATTCTCACTAAAATTAGCAAGTATGAAACATTTAAAAAATCATTTTACCTACAAGTTCTAACAAAAAAGATCTTAAGTTGCTACTTAAAATCTTCAAGTCATTATTAATCAGGAATGGCTCAATCTAGAGCACAATCGTGAATATTAGTAAAAATACGTAATAAAAAAGCACGCATCGCGCGAACTCTCTATGACATCTGACATTTCGGTGACCTTGCGGTATACTAGCGCCTCTAGCGGCGAATTCATACGCGATAGCCCCCATTGGACTGATATTTGACATTCTTTGTGTTGTCTGTAAATTAAATGGTA
This sequence comes from Eugnorisma glareosa, assembly GCA_947578425.1. Classification (NCBI taxonomy): domain Eukaryota; kingdom Metazoa; phylum Arthropoda; class Insecta; order Lepidoptera; family Noctuidae; genus Eugnorisma; species Eugnorisma glareosa. The sequence goes on along the minus strand of OX387966.1, from coordinate 19,411,688 downwards.
GTTTTTGTACAAATAGAATGTCGTACTTATTAAAATTCACAGTTCGTGATTTCCATTAAATTATCGTAGAATGTTGAGGATACGAAATTATGAAGGTTAACGGTGCATGCGTGCATATAAAATCAGATATATTTAAATGTAAAAATATCTGGATATATGCAATTTAAACCTTAAATAGGTACCTAATTCTATACAACACATGAAACAAGACAAGGCAAGGCAAGGAGACAAATAGACGGGCGGCGCGCGCGCAGGAATCCGGTAACAATTAGCGGCCACCCACCGGCGCAAGTGGTTCATGAACTTGCAGCTCATATAGACCCACACTTGCTAAGTTGTTATTGTATAGAGTCTTTAGACTTTATCTAAGTAAAGCTGAAAATACACGTGGTATTCATTTATAAAATTGTTGTTTCTGAAAGTATAAGCTTGAAGAGATTGACGTAGAAGCCTGGAGCTCAAGCAAAGAGAGACTTTTTGCCAGCTGGGGGTAAATAGGACTGTGGATGGCAATGGTGACACGCGGTACTTAGAAAATAGCAAAAAAGTAATACTATACTACATTCTATGTATACCTAGAATTAAAAATCTGTCGACGCGAGTGTTTGAGGGGGAAATGGGAGCGGAACTTGTCCCACTACCGAATACCAATGTAAGAAATAATTTATTAAATATCACAGAAATTGATACAATACATGCCGTCGAAGGCATTGACTAATGATTGTTCATAATACTGGAATCGATTTCGCTGTGATCGGAGGTTGCAATAACGCAATATTGCAATAAAATTATTGGGGTAATCGTAAGACTTATTAGGGTTAGTTTATATTAAGCTAACGAAATCCTAAAAACCGCGGATATTTCATTGTAATTGCATTTTACTCGTAATTTCGGATTTAGTTTAAATTGAGTAAGTAATGGTTATGATACTTGGAATTCATTATATTGATACGCGGTTTTAACTTTTAGGTTCTAGAAATTACCCCAAAGTAGACGAATACCTAACAACACAGATGTTGTTTTTCTGCGAAGGGTAATCTATTAGTTTGGTCAAAACGTTTTATTATCTAATCTAAATTGTTGATACGTACAAAAACAGTTGCAGAATTACAGTTGATCTCACCCGTGCCCCCGTGATTTTCGAAGATTTGTAAGTAGACTAATTCTCAAAACCGTATTTTGATCAGATTAATTTCTAAATTGATTTCAAAAGTTGGCTAATTTAAGAATATACTAGTGAACGTGTACGTAAAATGCGTCTCATTGTAATGATACAAACATGGCACTTATGATTTCTCTAAATTGTTATAGCCATTGACCAATATTTGCGCAGCGTACCAAGTTCCAAGCGAACTGTCAAAAAAAGGAAATGACAAACAACGAGCCAAGCATTGTTTAGGCGCCGGAATGTGCGCGTAGGACGCCTGTCGCCACAGTTTGCGCAATCGGTGGCCAAAGCGTGCGCTTGCGCAAACTCAATCAACAACTGCAAACGGCAGGTCCTAACCATTTCACATTTAACTGAAAAATACTACACTCAAAGCTATAAATCAGTATTGGAAGTAACGTTTATGCTTTGCAATTGTTGCAATGATTTTTTGTTACTTGAAGGTTTATAACGTCATCTACCGTGATCTATAAGAACTAACGTTGCACTCCGTAGCACGTAGTTCACCTGAGTAATCATAGATGGCGCTATTACCAATGATCTTAAGTGCGGTGTTCGTTCGTTGTTTCGTTTAAATATTGCAACATTGTTTTGCGTTATAAATTCTAGTAAAAGTATTTATTATTAAAAAAGAATATTAAAACAACTTACCTTTATCATTGCTGTTCGGTTTCGGTGACTTCTGCCACTGATGCCGAACTTTCTGCGACCAGCTGATCGGACTCTTCCTGCCGCGACTTCTCTCGCGTACACTGTAATTCAGAATTTCCATTTTTGAACCAAAACCAAAATGCTGTAACGATATAGGCGTGTTCCCCTTTTCATCGCGGTTTTCTGAATGAGCTACCGCCAAACAATTTCATATCAAGCACTGATAACAATGTTTGTTCTACTCTTTGGATACTGGTATAGCTTTTTTATTAGGTCAAGTGAATGATAATTTGCTGTTTAGTTTTCATGGAAAAAGTTGTAATATGCTTTATCGCAAGGTTTATCGGACATCTGGTAAATGTATTGTCAATATTTTAATTGGTAATTCGATATAACTTGCATTTGCTTTTTGTTGTAAGAGCTTTGGTAAACAATCTATGAAATACATGGTTATATTAGCAGAACTCTGGATTATCTCAAATCTTATTAACACTTGATCAAATTTAAAGAAGATAAGACGTAAGATAAAAAAAAAAAACAATTAAACTTACATGATAATTTTCTGTTCATTCTTTTCTTCATCGGATACGTCAACCCAGTCATCGCTGCGATCACTCCTGTCGCTGACGCTGGTCTCGCTGCTCGGTACTTGGAACGCGATCTCCTGCCCGTTGTAGCTGATCACCGACCTCTGTCCGTACAGGCTGTTCGTCTTCTGCTCACTGGACATAGTCGACTGACTAATATTCGACACCGTGTCGAACGAGAGACGCTTCTGAACATTCGACGCCACCTGCTTCCTCATATCGTGCCGCAGCTTCATCATACTCGGGCTGTTAGGTATGCTCTCGTAGCAGTGCGACAGCGACGTAGCGTCGCCATGTTTTATCGTGTCATATATATTCTCGTTCTCGTTGTAAACTGTGTAGTCAGATATAAAGGAATGTCTGCTACTGTAGGTGGGACTGCTGTCCTTGGACTTTGGCGGCCGAGCTGGGATTTTTTCATAAATCCTTTCTGATGCTGGTCCTATCTTTTCGTAGCTAACAGTGGATGCACCACTTACTGACTTTGATATTTCGTAGTTCTTGTTGTTATTTTTAGCAAAGGGTTGGTAATCTTCAGCTATTTGTATACCAGAGCTGGAAGTTAAACAGTACGGTTTAATAAGAGGTGGCTTGCAGTATTCATAACCATCATCGCTATCACCATCACCTCGCGTTCTCTCTTCAAGATCGTTATCGCAAAGCTCATAATTGTGAAGACTACTCTCATCACCTTCGGGGTGTGATCTCATTTCTAGTAGGCATTGGTAAATATTATCTTTGTCTGTACAGTCACCTTCTTTGTCATTGGTTCCAACTTTAGGAATTTCCGGCAAAGGACAATTTATTTTAGAAGCTCTATCCACACTTTTTATGGGAATAATAACAATGTTTTCAACGTCTCTAGGTTCTAAAGGTTCATAATAATCTTCCACTTCTTCTTGTTTTGGTTTAGATGTGAAACCAACTATAATTTCTTTGTTGCAAGCTTCAACAAGATTACTTTCGAAATCCGAATTATGATCAGGTTGCTGTTCACATGTTGAAATATTTACTTGAGATTCGTTTGTTTCTACTTGAGATTCTTCTTGAGCAGTTTCTTGAGGCTCATCGGAACAAGTAATAGTAGTACCATTGGTTGTAATACTAACAAAACTGTATGAATTATCTGACTTTTCAGAGTCCGAATATATTTGAGTACTACTTTTTCGACGCCATAAAAATGATTCATTAGGTGTTATCGCTGAATTAATCTCTTGATATACCTTTTCACTTTCACTAGGAGTAACACACATGTTTATTACTGGAACTTCTTCTTTTTGTTCGTTGTTGACTGTAATTGTTATTGTATTACTTTCGTTGATATCTTCTGGAATTATTTCAACGGCCTTGAGAGGTAATTTTTCCGAGTGTATATAATTTGTTTTATACCTTTTCCGATCGTATAGAGGCTCTTTCCTTTTAACGATCTCCGGGCCTTGGTGACTTGTTTTATCTAGCTTTGCTAATTCGCTTATTACAGGTTTGATCGTTTTAATTTTTGGAATGCCATCCTTTACAACAAGATTTTTGGTTAAAACTAGTGATGATTTCTTTTCAGGTACTTTTGGTTTTTCTTTTACAGGTGTTGTACTCTTAGTTTTATCAGTTTGTCTTTTTAATGTATTGCTCGAGTTCGTTTGAGCCGTTATTTCACATTCAAACTTCTTAATAACATTTTTAACTACAGTACTTTCTATTGGTTTTGTATCTTTCTTTGATTCCACTTCTTTTGTCTTAACTGGACTACCATCAACAGAATCTGATCCACTCGGTTGTTCACTTGAATCCTGATATTTTAAGCGTTTCTTTGTTGTTTTTGGTATTTTAGTACCGTCTGATTTTGAACGGATTATACGAATTTTACTTGAACTGTCAGCAATAAGTAAATCGTCCACAGAATCCATACTTGAACACCTTTTTCTGATGTTTCGCTTTTTTGAACCCCGTCTTTGCCGCAATACTATTTTTATGTTTGGACTTGAACTGAGAGTGGAAGATGGTGTGGAACTGTTACTGACCGAACATCGTGATGCAGATTGTAATTCTTCTAAAGTTTTTGCAAGTTTCGATTGTTTAGGTGATCCAGTATGTGTTTCAGTTTGTAAGTTGTTAAATTTCTTTGTCAATTCTGCTACATTATTGCTTGTTATAGTCATCGTTTTGGCTACAGGCGGTCGTTTATAGGATGTCGCAGCGGTTTTTATTTTAAAACTAACTTTTCTCTGATGTTGTTCCATTGTTTTCTTTATACTCGGGGATACTGAATGAACTGGAATGCTGTATTCTTTGTTATTTAAAGCACACGCATGTTTTCCAAACCTTCCTCCACCTGTGCTCCTAGTATCTTCACTTTCCGTTGTTATTGCTATCTGTGCGTAGTGTACAGTGTGTTTTGCCTTTTTTGTTTCATAACTGGTAGGTGCAACAGTGGAACTGACGGTTGAATTCAAGAACGCTTGCTTCGCGTCATTGATGGACATCATTCGTTCCGTCGAAGTTGGTAAAGGTGGTTTAACGGGTACTGTGTAAATATAATTGTTACTGTTATTTTGGTTTTCTTTTATCGCCATTTCAGTCTCTGGTAGAATGAAGTTTTTCAGTAGAGCCTTTATAGTGCCGTGTTGTTTGCCATCGGTGTTGAACTTCTTTATCGACGATATGAGAGTGTTCGTGGTTATCGTGTCTCCTTCCATCAGGTTTATTAACATTTGTGAGGGATAGCTGTCGCTGCTTTACTACGCCATCTGAAACAAAAAGGAAACATAAAATTGTAGCAAATTATCGTGAAGGAAGTAATTACACATAGGTGTAAACGTGACGGAGGTCAGTTTAACCAAAAGCTATAACTGTCAGACAATTCATTCATTATGCCACGAATTTTATTTATAGAGTTAAAATAAAATTATGAACTAGAGTATGAACCTGGTTTAGTTTTATCGATGTTGATCACAATGGCCGGTTGCAAGGCGACTATTCGAGTTTCTATTGTCATTATGTTTTGTTTGAACAGTTTTCCGCGGCGTGTAAGTTGAATAGCTCATTACAGCCATAAGTGTCCCACGAGATTGTGATACTGATATAGAATGAAATATGTATTTGTAAGTCAAAGCAATTGGTTGCGGCAGATTGGCAGAAAAAGTTATACCGTGAGATATGTTGCAATAAAATACAGATCCTTAAAAAAAACATTACCTATTAACAACAATGCGTCTTTTCTCCCCGTGTCTCCGAAGGGGTTGGGAGACTGAAGTACCATAGTTAACCCACATTTCACTAGTCATGTTTAAATTCTCAATAGTAGGCGAGCCCATTGCCATCATATTGGCAGTGGGCACAAATGCAGATTCCGTACCTACTACTTAAAAATTCCCGGCGGAATAAACGCTGCCCGACCGAAATCAAACCCAGGATCCCTTGTTAAGCAGTCACGTTTGTGGCCACTAGACCAACCTTTAAAATTCTTATTCAAACAAAAATTTACCTTTTAATATTTTGAAAACATTTTTAGCACAGCTGAGATCTATTCAATACTTGCGGAGGTTCTTGGCATCTCACAAAGTTACAAGTTCTCCTTACGCATGCAGCACGCTAATATTTTTACTGGCAGCAATTTCACGGCTGTTTGTATGACAATGGTGAGTCGTGAGTAGTCGTGACGGACAATAAAAGACGACAGTTGGCTATAACTACATGTATTTAGGCGACAAAGACATTCTTTGCTAAATGCTAAGTGGGTATAGTTTGAGACGTGTGTGCGATTAACAGTTGGAACTGGGTTTGAGAGAAATGAAAATGGTTTTTCATTTTTCTCTATTTCCATGAGATAGGAGTTTGAAGGAGAAATTAACTATTCAGCTTTTATTTCAAGTGCTAATCAATCTGCGTCGTGCTTTTCTTCAGAAAAATCAAAGGGCTCAGAGGTATGTTGGTTAAAGGAGTAAGCACACTCACTGACGTGGAACTTGCTTGAGTCGGTGAGTAAAAACAATATGTCCCCATGCAAGAAAAGCAAAAAAGACGTCATTCATCTTGTTGCAATTCGGACGATGCGATTGCGTCGGACTATTCGCTTTTATTGCATGGACTCCCGATTCCGTGTCCATAAGTGTAGGTCTCTCAACAAACGCCATAACAAAGATCCTTAATATCTCAGACGTTCCTAAGTTCCCAAGATTGTCAGTTACTTTTGCTTCGCGTACTCATAGCATACACTACAGCGTCAGTTTGGGCCTATTCTACTAGGAGCAAATTACAAGGTAAGAGGTCATGACGTGTGGAGCAGTGCTTTCTCCGCGTGGGAACTGCGCACGCGTCGTAGATCACACCTGATTTACCAATTTCTTTGTTTACCTATATATAATGATAGTTAGCTCTAAGGTAGCGGACATAAGTAGATACTTAAAATATACTTAGAAAAGTAGGACCTGCGCGGTACCTACTATTTTTGCTTTGATCGTTTAGGTTGGATTATTTCGCGTGTTCACTTCAATTTGTTCCAAACTTTTTAAATTTTGGGAATGTAACAACAAGGTTCTTTGTTGGTAAGGCCATTATGAGTAATATACGGTGTGGAAAGGACACCGACGCGCAAACAGTTGCCACGTATTCAGTCTGTCATTCTGAGCACATAGAACATTTTCATCGGTTATTAAAAAACAACTGCTGTTTCCTACCCATCAATATCTACACGGTTAAAATATATGGATCAACTGATTTTTTTTATAACCGATGAAAAATTTGTATGTTGGATCAGAATGATGCACCTACTGAATACGTGTTAACAATTTTCGCGTCGGTGACCTTTCCGCCGTGTAGACGTGCTACGATCCTAACATGTTTATTGCTATAAACATGTTAGGATCGTAGCAGTTGGCGGTTTCTGCCTACTGACATGGGGACAAGGCGTGAGTTTACATACGTTTGTAAATAATCTAGACATCAGGTAAGATGATGTTATGACATAAAAAGCAAATGTTGAAACAATAACAGCTAAATTAAACTTAAACGTTTAATAGGATATCAATTTTGAGTCTTACGTCGCAAATTCAAAGCTACAATTTGGAATGGTTTAATTTCCAAGCAATTAAGTTTAGCAACAATACTAAAACGTGCATGCAGAATCGCTAAATACTGGAGAACTAGTTTAAGACTTAGGTAAAAGTGAGATGAACGTGGTTGTGTAACCTAGCCTTTAGTGGAGCGGTATTGCAGGCAGAAATAATTATAAGATCGCAGTAATTCTGGATCGGGAAGATAGTAAAACTAAGACATTAATTGGTATTAGAAAGGGCTTTAGTTGTTGCCGGAACTGAGGGCCTGGACTAAGTTAAAGTGTATGGGCAAGGAAATTAAAAATGTATTGGTTTCACATAAGCTAAACCAAATATGCCATATAACCAAATATAATCAAAAACGCTTTGCACATGATTCCCACATTTTTTACACATAACATCACGCCTGTGACGCCTGTAATTCCCGAAGGGGTAGGCAGAGGTGTTCCTAATAGTACACCCACATTTCGCCAGTTATGTTTAAGTTCCATGTAATAGGGGGCGAGCCTCTTGCCATTAACCGGGCACAAGTCTAGACTCCGTGGCTGCTACTGAAAAATTCCGGATGGAAAAATCCAATAATAATTTACCCGACCCGGGAATCGTTCCCAGAACCTCAGCAGTGGCACTTGCGACCACTAGTCCAACAAAGCAGATAGAGGATTAGAGGATTTTGTTGTGTTCCATAATATTGAACATCAAAATGAAATCATCTAGACAGTCTTCAGTTTTCAGCACCATAGATGAAATTGCAAATACTAGGATCAGGATGGTATTCTATCTGAGGAAAACTCTACCCACAATACTTTTGTGGTTTGTGGGTGCGTTTAGAAACGCAAATCTCTCTTGCACAAACTTCCGGTGCCAAAATAACTATGCAAAGGCAGACAATGTAAATATTTGATCAGTGCGGAAATGAAACCTGATGTGTGGATACTGTTGGGTATAGTGTATTGATCAGCATGTTGGTGTGATAGCCTAGCCATAACAAATTGATGGGAACCTGAACATCAATAATCGTATGATCTTTGTTCATCTTATTTAGTTTGATGACATACATAGAGCGTACTTTAGTGCCAACATGACTTCCTCACAATGATATTATATGTATATGCTTCCTCCAACTTAGTTTTCGGTAGGAGTCTCTCGCTCGTCAAAGTGGTAACCTTCGCCTTGGTCTGTCGATTCGCGACGTCAATTATTGGATCATACACACATAATCTCACGCCTATTCCTAATGGATGTAGGCATATTTGGATCATGCCCCTTTATTCTGATAACAAGATTAAAACCTGACTATTAGCTAAAGAACGCATAACCAATTCCATGCCAAGCAAAATCAATTACCCTGGAAAAAATACGTCGCATAACAAAGTAGCGATTACCAGCAAGCTGATGATGTTCCATACAATCTGCTTAGCTTATAAATGAGACATACATAACGTCAGGGAAGTGTTTAACAAATCCATAAAGCGATCAATCTTCTGTAACAGTTGCACAATAACGCGTGCGACGACTTCAGATACTCTGTTTACAGTTTACCAGCGCTTGCGCACCTCTTAGAAAGTACAATACGTGATGGAAATCATAGCAAACAAAGAGGTTAGAACATGTCCGACACCATAGTGCAACACTATAGTTATCTAATGGCCATGTTTATTTAGAAAACGGTTTGTGAATCAAGGTTAATTGTTGGCATCGCGTGTTGGAATAGGGCGGTTAGTTTTGTTTACAGAATGTTGGATTTCGCGAAATTAGCAATGTCTGTGGAGAAAAGTGGTCAGTTTTCTTGTGAGGATTACGTAAGTAAGTAGGTCAGACTCGCAGTGTCTGTTCTGATGATGCTATCTTTGGTGAATGAAGTCTTCGCTCTTTGCTATCTCTAACGGCAGTTTTCAATAACTTACTCTTACTAACAGTTAACGGAACGTTGCTATTTCAGATAAACAGTTAAAGAAACAAAAACTGTTAAGTCTCCGAGAGACAGATAAGTTACGTGGATAGGATATTCCTGTCAATTCATTGCTAACTTTGTTTATAAAAACATCGATAGTTACTAGATTATGGCATAATTACTAACCGTTATACGTAAGTAAGTTATAGAAAACGGCCGTAAGACTAGGACCTAGATGGAGTGAGATGCTGTCAGCGGTAACGACGATGGAAAAGTCATAAAGTATTGGACTGATTACACTTCAACCAACTTATCTGATCAGGCGGGAAAACGTAGAACTAAAATAAATGTACAAAGTTCGACATATCGATGCATTTTTTCTTGACAAGCAGCGCCACCCCGAAATGTACACTTAAAGTTGGCGTACTGTACCAAAAAGCTTACGTCAATCATGGTGACAGTCCATAAAGCAATATAAATCGCTTTGAAAGCAATAGCGGCTTGTCTCTATTTAAACTAGTGCATAACACAATTCCTATCTAGACAGTCTTTTTTTTTTCAAAACCATAGATGAAAGAAAAAACACCCTGCCATCGTTTAATATTGCGAAATAAATGATGTAATTAAACTATGAGAACTATGCCCCTCTAACAGGCTTGCAGCTTATGGATGCGCTGACCCACTTACCAAGCCATTAGCGATGCAAAATACTCGCTAATCTGTCAGGTATTTTAGTCCTCGTTTTCTTTCAGTAAAATACCCTTTAAACGATGGGAAAGTCTTATGCTTTGTCAAAATAATCCACGAACAACAATTCAGTGACGGCTATTCAGCGCAAACTAGCTAATTTTGTATTTGTACCATTACGCAGTAAGTGGACCAATTTGAAAAGAAAAGAAAGTGTTTTAAAACAGCTTTGTTTGAAGATAAATATGGATAACACAGAAACCTATTTATCTTTTTAACAAAAGATGTGATTTTAGCGATTTGTACGAGAAGAATCCAGAAGATCCTTCCTAGATTTGGAAAATCCTGTTTGTTGACTTAGTTGTACGTTTTTTGGACTTTGGGTTTACGGTATTTCCACTTAGATGATTAGCTAATGACGGTAGAAGCAATTAGCTAATCAGCTTTAATGTGGTGGCCTAATAGCGAGCAACATTCTGTATGGCATGCATTTTTCCAGTTTTTTAGGCAATAGACAGAAATAAATCTTTTGGACTTCTCTGACCTTGCTCTTTGAGAATAAAGTTTGGAATTTGGAATTAATAAAAGTTATTGTTTTGCCTAGATGACCCGAACGTCCTTGAACTGAACTGTTAAATGAAATGATGACACGTCTTTTAGTGCCATCTAGTATTTTTTTTCGTATTCAATAGTGGCCACTGACCACAAATGGTGTCATTAATATTTTAAGCATGTACATAGTTGTAGATATCTTGACATCATCATCTTGAAAAGGAAGACCAATATCGTTACCTCTGATCGATGGGAATCCCTAAGTGAGCATTGTACCAGTATCAACTGCCTATTGGCAACGTACAGTGTCTACCTAAGGTCGTAACTTGGCAACGCGAGGTGTGAATAGGGTTACCAATTCATCCATGTGATTTCTCCAATTTTTTAACCTGGAGTCAGGATTTTGTTCAGATTTGTAATTTTCCTGATGTTTGAAGATTGCACTCGTTATTTTATGGGGATATTGCACAGAATGAAAAAAAAAAACAACTGAAAAAGGAAAGATTAAAAAGATTTATTTTTTATGAGATTTAGAAAAAATCCTTCATTCAGTCATGATTTTTTAAATTTGTGAATTTGTACCATTGTACCAATATCAACTGCTGCCCACCGGCAACGCACGGTGTCCGCGCAAGGTCGTAACTTGGCAACGTGAGGTGTGAGTGATGAGCTCATTGCCACCATTGCCCAGTTTGAATAACTGTCAGCAACGGCGCACGCGCACGTTGCATCGCAGACTCGATGCTATCGACGAGTGAATGTTAAGATATCGGATTGCGGACAGTAGGGTAGAGCGAAATATATTGCGTATCTTCTGGATAATTACAAAACAGTCGTTTGTTTATGTTTTTGCACAGTGGATTTGGTGGATTTAGATAAAAAAGGAGAAGGATTTCTTGAGAACATAAAATTATGCCAGCATTCCTCGAAGATTAAGTTGGAAAAAAAAGCCGGTCAAGTGTGAGTCGGACTCGCGCACGAAGGGTCCGTACCATTATCTAAAAAAAAATATCTTAATTGGCGTCAGTCATGTATGTATGGGGACACCCTTTAATTGTAGCCTTTTTTATTTTTTGGAATTTTTCCTTTATTTTTTTCCAAATTAAGGTAAATTTTGGTACTTACAAGTTTCCGCGAAAATCTAAATTTGCCCATATCTTTTATTGTGTTGACTCAGGACCTTGATATTTATACACCTAATGGGAGTATAGACCTAAGTATCTGGTATAAATTTCAACTTGCTAGGTCCAACTGTTCCTGACACACGGACAGACAGATAGACAAGATAGTGATCTTATAAGGGATCCTTTTTTTATCATACGATAACGGAGTTTGTAAGGAATAAAGTAAATGATGAGCCGATCCCAAGTAAGATGGGACAATGGCAGGGATTTGAGGATGATGACGTGATGACACGTAAGCGTTAACGGTTTTTAGTATTTAATGTAAGGATAAGATAATGAATTGCACCATCGCGAAGACGAGGCGAATCGAATAGGTTGATTGATTACAATTTTATGTTTCTCTGAATTCAACTTTCCTCCAAGTGTTTTTCCCCGTGCTACATACGACGCTTATATACTGCGCAACACCTTGCATGCAAGCGGAAAACTGATCACGTTGTATACCTCGGTTTCGATTAGGTACTGTGATATAAGAGGTCTGACCACTGAACTCTAACCTGAAATGACGGGAAGTCTTCAAGTGGCAGTAAAGACATCTTTAAATATACACACATAACAAAGCGTGTAATTTTCGTCACACATTCTAAGTTATCCAATCTTACGGAGTTTAGTTCTCGTAATATCGAGTTTCTCATAATTCCGAGTTTCTCTACATTGTGTGAGACAAAGGGCTGTAAAACGATGGCGACTGACGAATATGTAAATAGTCAAGTCGAATAATATTTACGTAGTTGACTTTCACTTTAGCCACATGACATTTATTTGCGACATGGGTATTATATTCAAATACGTATATATATATATTTGATTTCTTAATGTTACACATTCTTATTATGCTTCTATAACGACTATTCTGTTAACTCTGCTAAGCCAATTATACCGTTGTTTAGTGAATAAACAAAGTCTAAGGACTCATAAAGATAGAACCGTTATGTTTTATGACTGTGTTGCAGATTTTTCTTAGACGATAAAACAGATATAATAGTGCAGATAAAAGTCGAGAAGAAAAGTGGGTTATTGTTCTAATTTTAGCTTTTTAGGGTTGAATGGTCTGGTTGAACCTCTTCAGTCAATATTCTTCTAGAAGTAAGAATTTAATAAAATAAGTAAGGAATGGGCACGTAGAATGTCTATTCAAGTAATTAAGTAGAAGAATAGCTGTTACTAGAGTCTGGTAGTTGGCACACAAACACTGAATGAGACGTTTCCTTTGAACTTTAGAGTGTACTACTGTAATTGATCACTTGAGCAGAACTAAAATGCGTAGATTCTCGTACTATAGTTCTATAGCTAAGCAGTCTGGAGAAAACAAAGAAATCCATTGCTTTAAAAGTTTTAAAGAAATTATTGATTCGAGATAAATAATTTAGATGGTCTAATAAGTACCTATTGAGCTCCGTTAGTTAATTCAATTTGTTATTTTATACGAGTGACACTGTGCTTGTTTCTCGTTATACAATTGGTGGGTCGAAGTTATTACAAACAATCCTGACTGTTATAATAAAACATGTTAATGTAGGTCAGTTATAGTTAATTATCACAAGGCTGGCACACATGTCTTGTTCCAGTTATGTTTGAATAAAACAGTTACATTGATAGAAAAAAGCCTGTTAAAAATGAAGGAACTAAGGCTTCAATTAGACCAGAATTTACTCTAGCACCGATAGAAATACCTATATAATTTACATGAAGAAATTTTGCTACTTAGCAAGCAAGTCTATAGTCGATTTTCTTCATCACGAACTAATACATAGAAAAGAAAGAATAGTTTAAGCCTTGATTAAAATTGGAACCAGTCGGCAAGGTCGAAGCGGGGCTGGCTGGCCACCCAATTAGCTTGGGTGCATTGAACGTTACAGTAGAAATCATCGATGGTAAGGATTAGGTGATACTGCCAGGGGGTCTAAAATCGCCGCTTTATCAGAATCATAATACGAATCCCGTTAAAAATTTAAAACTCTTAAAATGGACTTTGTGGTCCTAAACATAAAGACCATTTTAAGAATTTTAAATTTTTAACGTGATTCATATTATGATTCTGATAAAGCTTCCATTTTAGGCCCACAGGACTCTTAATATCATTCTCTTGTCCATAACCCAATTCATTTTGGGTCGGCGCAGCATGTCTTCTTCTTCCATACTTCTCTATTACTCGTCATCAGAGTACCTGGGGCCTTAGTCTGCTATTGCAATAGTGTCGGAATGGTCTATCATTGATTTAATAAGGCCCCTAGCCCACGGCGTATTGAAGCGCGTTCGAAACTCGTTTGACGTGCGTACAAAGGGTAATTCGTCTGCGCGGGGCCTTAGTAAATCAATGATAGACCATTCTGACACTATTGCAATAGCAGACTAAGGCCCCTGGACCCTTTATATTATAATCAAATAACGTGCAGTCAACGAAGACACATATTCATTTAGTTTTTTTCCTACATAAAGATAGCCGCATATGTTTCAATAAAACAACACCTATTGTTCCATCTACGGTCCCTGTGGAGACCGACACAACCGCTCTAACAACTTGTGCGTCCACCTCGGCTGACACAATGACGGGAAGTCGGGAAGTATACGCACAAACATATTGTTTTTAGTTTCAAATTGAAGCAGATGTCCTATACTTATGGGAAGGGAAATTCGTGCAAAAGTTTTCCAGGATGAAAAGTATTCCAAGTACTGATTGATTGATGCTTTAATATGGACGCTTGAGAACTTTAAGAGGGCCCTTCCCGGTCCGTCTATCGTCAACGCGAGCATGGTCGAAAAGCTTGTTGTTTCATCCAGAGCCACAGCCCTTATTTTCTTTCAATTCCCCTGTCTTACCCCGCCCCGACCCCACACAACTCGTTTCCCGCGCACCTCATACCGCCTAACGCGATGAAATTGAACGAAAAATAGTGTTCGAAAATTTCTTAAACTTGTTCCAGGAAATACGTGTTTTTGAATAAGTCACAAGTGTGTGAAATAAATATTTGTTACTAAGAATCTCCATTACATGTGCAAGGTTTCTATCGAGATGTTTTCTTTACTTTTACAGTTTATTTGTACATTATGAACGGCCAAAGTTCAGTTAAAATTTGTGCAAAATACAAATTTTTGAAGGCTTGTACTGAACTTGTTTCTACAATTTTTTTATTTTTTGCTACCATAGAAACCTAGATATAGTGCACAAAATACCTATTAGTTCAAAAAATCAAAGGTAGATGTGTAACAACTGCATAATCACGTACGAGCGTTTGTATGAAAAGTACGACGGGTTGGCCGCTCTTAAGATGGATCCTTAAACTGCCTTGATGTTTGTGATGGACCATGTTTCATTATGAATGAGTCTACACAGTCCACCTACCGCACAAACACAAACTGAAGTGAAGGTGCTTTTCAAGGGTTAGTTTTTTATAACCATTTTGCATGCAAACTCGTGAAGGTGGTGTTTTTGGTGAGGTACTACGTCTCGGAGAAATAAACTTTTCACAAGAAACAAGCCAGCTAATCAACAATAATATAATTCAGTTTTAGCTAGTGGGTTAGAAGTAAAAGTGATTTAACGAAAATTCAACCTACCAGAAGAAAAGCGGATAGCGTTGAGGATTTACAATTTTGCTTGCTTGACAATTGGTATTAACCAAATTGTTACAAACAATTATTTCTACACAGCACCTTTAGCCATAACTATATATGTAATTGCCATATTGTTATACCTATCAGTAATAGATAATTGATTAACATTATCGTGTTATTGATTTTCTAGTAAAAGTGCGACGTGGACGTGGGAACTAATAGGTTCTCACAGTGTTATAAGAAACTGTATCACTTTCCTTTACGAGATCGGTGGTATATTAAAATCATTTAAGTAGTTATTACTCTGTCGTTTACCATCACTTTCTTTGGTACGAGCAGTATGATCGGCTTATGCCTAAACGTCTCTGTTCCGATAGGTCACCAAATTTTCTCGTAACTCGGTTTTAGTCATTTTCAAGTAAGACCCTTCATCTCTACTATACTCCACTGAGGACTTTTTTCAAAACCTCGTATTTGGAGTCGTTAATGTTTTAGGTTTATTTTTCCAAAAATCTTAATTGGGGCTAAGGCATCAGATATGACGTGTGCCATCAAAGCAAGAATTGCTGAAAATGTCTATTAACATCAGTATGGTTATAATTTAAGTTTGGCTGAATAAACTGAAGCTAACACGCGGATGAGATAAAAGAGAAGGAAAATCTTTAGTGAGATGTACTTTTTTAGATGAAGAAATATAAGTAACTGTTCCTATTCTCGCGTCTATAATTATTAAATGCACATCATAGATATAATTAGACACTTATCAAAAGCCAATGATAATTATATTAATTATGCAAACAATGCCTACTACGATACTATTTACGAAGCCTAGCGATCATTGTATTCAATTTGTATCACACACACCTGACGATACTCGATCTATACGGTGTGACTAAAAATATGAGTAATATTGACAGGGAAATTACTATCACTCATGAAACAAACAATAAGACCAGTATAGTAACCTATTTGAGAGGCTACTGTGTAAGTCATTAATAACAAAAGCGATTTAATTCAAGAATGAATAAACTATAAAGCAATTACTGAGAATATCATCTATTCAGAAACCGCTTTCGAAATAGAAGCTTCTGAGGATTACAAAATATGTAATGCAAACCGGCTACCTAATGGCACAGGTAAAGGAATTACCGAATCCCATAAGCAATTTGTTAATGAGTTCAAAGGAAAGGGCGATCGACAGGCTATAGATACTATGCCTTGAGGAATGGTTCCCAAGCCCAAGGTTACATACATAGCCGGACGTGTATTTTTACAATGAATGTATTGTTAAATGAAACAATGCAATGGATACCGTGTCAGACGAAATTTACAGCATTTGTGTAGATGTTGGTAAAGTTGTGGGGAAATTTGGACAAAGGCGAAGCTAATAATATCTATTAAAACTTCGTAATTTCGTTAACAACATTGAATTTACAATTATTTCTATAACTTTAGTGTGTAATGGGGGCGGTTGTTATATTTTATTAACATCGTTAGCTAGAAACACCTTTTCTGCAGAAGGATTAACCAAAATTGTAATATTGGATCTTTTACAAACCGTTTCTTCTACACCGTAATTACCGTCCACAAATTGCCCGTAGTTACTTCTACGTCATTTAAGAAAACTATTACTATTTAGGATGAAAATAGAAGCTACTTTAGCTAGCAATCATCGTTGCGATTGTTACAAGCACATTACTTCACCGGCATCATATGAAGTTACTAATAAAATCATAATTGCAGTCGCCCGCTCGCGCATGACCGACCGACCTTAATATTTGACGTAGCATACGAAGCATATACATGTGTGGCCTACTTTAATTCTATTATTTATAAACTGGAAATTGCTGTTATTATTCTTAATTACACTTTTTATTTATGAGTTTTGTTTGGATGTTGCGACCTCTGCCATCGATTGAAAACGAATCGGTATTTTCTTTCTTGGTGTGCATGCTTTTGGCTTCGATCTCGCCTGATGGAAAGCGATGTCTGTGATCAATAATCGAAGGAGTGTGCCTACAAGATGCCTGTTCACTCTTGCTTTAACTACTGACGGTTCATAGGTGGAAGAGAATTTGAGAACATAGACAATGTTAGAAAGTTCCACACTTTGAAAATCTTCATGAGTATCTTTTCAATAATGTTAATTTACGATTCTATGCTGTAGGAAAAAACGCTTTCTGTTTCTTTTATTTCAAGGTGTTTTTATATGGTCGATGGCCGGTGCATATTTTTCTTCTTTTTCATCAATCGTTAACTTAATATTCATACACACAACTATATGGTAATATACGATGCATAAGATGGGCATAAAATCCGTAATAGAATATTGGTTTTCTTGAGCACGCTGTTTCAGTTCATCGATGTATAAAGCAAGTAAAATAAATATTGATACTCGTAGATTTTAAATTCTTGTTGAGCGTTGGCTCTTAAATTTTCGGTAGTATCATTAAACACCCGGGAATCTACAATAAGTATTTTTAATGAAGGAAAACCGTCTTACCTTTGAATTTATTATTATCTGCGTTGGAACATGACGGATCATCGAAATAAAATAAACCATTTCAACGAACTTAAACTTATTAATGTATCTAATGATTAAGAAAAATCTAAACTAAGTATATGATTTTCCGTTACCATTTCTCTCCATAAATGCTAATAAATTAATGAGTATTGAACAAGTACAAGAGGAAAACGAACTGCCATTAAAAGAACAAGACAATTATGATCAGCGGAATGTAAAAGCATATGCAGAACACGTCACGCGAACATTGTGCATTGTTGCGGAAAGATTAATGATCTCATTCACACCTAAGACAGGTATGTATGTTAGTCCCATAGCTTAAGAAAGAAGGTTAGTCCTGTAATAAGATGCTTCTTCACCAACTTTGTTGGTCTTAATTTGCTTGGGGCCAGAAGAAGCAAACATTTTTCTTTCTTTTGTGTCGATCCATAGAAGTTTTTCGTTTAGATTCCAATAGTTTAAATGAGCACCAGAACTCCATCAAAACGAGAGTGTGCTCAGACTGGTCCGAAAAAGTGGACTGGGACGATCGGATTAACCGATCGGGGTTGAAAGTGTATAACGTATAACGTTATTGCAATCGATTCTAACTGACATTTCAATCGAATGGGGACAATGTATTTTGATATCAAATCCTAAAATTGCAAATTAATATCTACAATGTTTTAGTCGATTTCTACTAATGAAACGGTTTTATGATTTCCTGAATACTGATGTGAATAGAGACGATTGACTTTTGAACTTCATTGCGAACGAATTCCGATTATATACACCAGAAGCATCTCTAAATTAGTTAGAAAATTGCTACATTAACCAACCGTAGAAAAATATTAGATAAACAAATAAAAACCCAACTAACTAGTGGAAAAAGACCTGCAACTACATAATAATCTCCTAGTTACGATAGTTATCTCACGTTCCGTTACACTTAAAACTTAAACGTCCAAATTACATGAACGATAACTGGCAATTTAACTGAACTCGACCGACTTAGCCGCCATGATAGCATTACTTTCACTGTATAGACAAACGAATAATACATTAGTAGAGAATTTGATCGCTTTCCATGGTTAGGTAACTGATTTGTTATAACTTGTAATCGAGTCCCTATTCGATTTATTGACTATAAATCAAGTCACGTCGACTCGATTTGAAATGTCCCGGTATGAATTGTCTACGCTTGCAGTCGATGTGTTGTTAAACTCGATGTTACTGTGATTGCTTTGATCTGTGGTTATTACGTTTATTGTGTCCGCAATTGGCAATTATTGAGCTGCAATGTATGTTACATTGTTATTAGTTTGTTCTTCGTTTCCATTTTAAAATAATTCGCTCCTATTCATGGAATAGGCTTCCGGAAATTGTTTTGGCGGTACTCACAGTCTGCTTCAAGAACAGACTGACAGTCTAAAGTATTTGGAACACACTCAACAGCTTGTTTTACTAAATATTCATAATTCATTGGATCTATAAATTGAACCCACGGTTTCTAAACGTCTATTAAATTTACTCTGTTGTCAAATCTCATGTCCAAAGAGTTGATTGTTGTTGGTATTTCCGTCAACACCTCACGGCAGTTAACATGAAGTTTGACAGTGTGTTTGTTTATATTTATGTAAACTATGCGGTTCCAGAAAGACTAATCCCTTTGTTAGTTTCCGTGTGTTCGTTTTTTACAAGTTATAGATGGTGTCATAGAATTCTGTTGTTTATTCTACATCTAAGCAGCATTATAAACATTATCGTTTACAACAATGTTAACATTAAAAATTTCTCTCGCTTTGCCATCATGATTGAAATGATTGCCTGCAAGTTGAATATTCTCAATTGCCATTTAACTATCTCTACGCACGAGTAACTGCACTTCCAACTCGTTGTTTCTTTTTGGATTGAATTTATTGCATTAAATTCACTAATACGGAACAATGATGTGGAAAATTGAGTCTATTATAACGCGATTTATTTAATATGCTGAATGGAATATATTTTATGTAGTTGTTGTAACGGTTCCATACAATTTAGAAACTAGTTCTATTTACTTTGCTCGCTAGTTAAATTTATGACATAACACTGGCCATTAATAAAATCCTATCAAACGAAGCCGTACACAAAACTATTATGTGCAGAATTGATAATTAAAAAGCGATTATTGTTTATAATAGTCGAGAGCCGGATATCGATAGCAGACTGTTATTCGCACAACTTCATATTACTTTCTCTAGACTTATTAAATTATAATAATTATTATATTTGTTTTTATTACCGTCATCCAATGTTTGGCAAATCCGAGCGGCACAACACTGACCACAGAACACCACTAAGCACTATTATAGTATTCATTTACATCACAACACGCGAGTCATCAAGTTATTCCATGATGAATGACGTTATTATTAGCTCTTTAAAAACGTTTTCTCTGCGGGTGGTATCGGCGCGATTTCAAAATGGCGTCAGAGCACACGCTATACGTCTGCAACGGCGGGCGTACCAGCGCTGACTGACGTATGATGGTGTTGTGACGACATGACCTGGTGGAACTGGGTGAAACGGACGGACGTGGGCTTACCTGCCCGTACCTTACTACTTTTGAGGCTGCATATCTAGTCTTTGCAGAGTTGAGTACGTTAGTAAAGTTGACTTCTAGGGTAAGGCACTGCGTGTGGGAAAGGATCATAACTTTTTCGGCATACTTGTATAATATAATCACAAGGTTCATAATATTATGTGGAGCAGCTGTGCAATGTTTATTAAACTATTCCATTCGATGAGTTTCACTTCCAAAACTCCATATTTCATCACATACACGTCTGTCAGAATATCATTGAATAATTATAATATCAATCAATGTTTTTTTCTTTTGTTTTAAAACACCTGTATGTGCACTAAATCAAATAATACATTATTTAATGCCAATAAAAAGTAAAACATAAATATAGTTGGTTTTTGTAAGCAGGATATCAAGTTGACTTTTTGATGTAACGGGGGACCCATCTTGAATGAAAAATCGCGCCAGGAAATGAAAGGACATCAACAGGTCAGACCAGACAATAGCTAATTCCCGTTGCCATAACAGGCTCAATCTTAAAAGGATAATCAGAACCTTTTTTGTGGCGACCTTGGTCACGTACTCACGTCACTAGTGTAGCCAGCGTTGCCAGACCTACGGATTTGTCCGTAGATCTACGGACTTTAGGTCTTGTCTACGGACATACGGATTTTAGTCGCAAATCTACGGATTTCTGTTCAATTGTCTTCAAATGTTACTGAGAATCGTGAGAGTGACACCGATAGTAATAATTAATGAGTGTAGATTCAATCATTAATTATTACTGTTGGTACTGTATACATACATACTTACATATAATGAATCTGTAGACGTGGCGTTTCTGTACATTGAAAATATTTAGAAAAAAATAGTACCTAGGGCTGTTAAAGGATCCCTAACAGAACTAATTTCTACCATTTTTAGATTTTTTGTCTGTCTGTCTGTATGTCTGTGCGGGGTCTTTTGTTACAACATCACGTGTAAAGTATAAAACCGATGTGTTTAGATTGAATGCACAAATATTGGGCATAACTTAGAGAAGGTTTTATTTTTTGTTTCATTGTAATTGGTGCTTTCTATCAAAAGATATTTAAATTTAAAGTGTTAATGAAGAACTTATCAAATGTAAGATACATGCAGCGACATCTATTAAACCAAAATGGTTGTAATGACTTAAAATGTGCTCACAAGATAACTTTAAAATCGAGTGACCGTCTTTTAAAAAAATATATGGTAGCGAATACGTTATAGTATAACATCACGCTACAATCAATAGGAGCGGAGCATCAATGAAAAATGTTGCAAATTCAGGGAAAAAATATTGCTTTTGAGTTTCCATTGCGTCCGCTGCGGTTAAAGTTACTCAACAATTATGCATGTATGACGAGATTGTTCCTCTTAAAATGTTCTTAAAAAAAGTCCGCTATCTTTTAAGGTTGACTCACACTCTCTCTTATCCTCTCTCTCTCCTAAGTGACTCAGACGAAGTTGCGCGGGTCAGCTAGTTGATTAATAAAAAAAATAAAAAAAACTACTCTCGTCTTTTCCTTTGTCTTTTCGATTTTCCCGCAATTTTTTTCAATTTCTTTACCGGCAAGGAATTTGGTTTAAGGTCAGTCCATCTATAAATAGTCAGGTTTAGCTTTAAAAAATGTCCGTAGATCTACGGATTTTTGTAGAGGCAATTTACGGACTTCTACGGATTTTTTAGAGTAGCCCTACGGATTTTTAAAAATTGGATCTGGCAACACTGAGTGTAGCTGGCAGCATAATAAAGAAATAATTATTGTATGCAGAAATAATGACAATAATAATGCGATCGGTTCGTGCCTGCCCGCGCACGTTCCTATACATCCAATTACCAAGAAATTTGGGTCACTTGCCTTTGCCTCATACGTTAAAAACTGCGGTATTTCGACGACTTCATTCTTTCTTTGACAAATAGCTATTGGCTAACGTGAACGTCAATCAATAGGATTTTTTAGGAATCGCGTGTAAGTTGATTGAAGAATCAGAATTCGTTTAAAATGATGTTATCTTTTCATCAGTGCTAGTTAAGTCAATTAAGACAACAAAGAAAACAACACAAGCTACAATATTTTCAGAAAAGCGGAGATGGATCCGCAGTATGACAACGCAATGATCAAACACTGAACAATAATATTCGCTATATAACAAACAGGAAAATGAATATAAAAGTATAGCCTATCAGTACTATTGCCATTATTTTTAGCCAACAAACGTGCCAGTACCTATGATGCATCACACCATAGGGCAAACCAGTATTGCGGCGTATATAAAATCAATCAGCAACAATGCTCTCAGTGGCATACACAATAATTACATGCTCACACACACAACAGCATTCCTGACCAAAGACAACCGGTATCTATGGGAGACTGACGACTTTTTGTGATTCCATAGAGTAGAGGCGGAATGAGCGATGACCTGTGCCGTGTAATTGTAGCTTCAATGTCAGAGATAAGTGGATGCTCGTTGGACAAAGCTATTAAAGTCGAAACTAAATTGAATATCGATGGTCAGCGTATATTGCACGTGGATAAAGAATTTGATCTTTAAGACGATACAAATTGTACTCGTTTGCCTGCAGCTAGTACAAATAAATTTAATAAAACCTGTACGCATGTAGGTACAATCCTTGAATTTAATGATAACAGAAAGTCTTCAACACTTCCAACAGGTGTGGAACGCACATAGCCTTGTGCTTAAATTTGTAAACCTACCTTTAAAAGACTACATTCAAGAAAATCTTGACACAAACAGAGTAATGAGCAGAGACAATCATAAGTGTTACCAAACAGCTCGTGAAATATGTAACACTTGGCATAATTTTCAAATTCACTCGTTGCATATAGAACGAAATGCATAGAAACGAGCAAGAGAACAGAAATTAAAGAAATATCCCGACGATTATTTGCGAAAATCATGCTCACAAGTAACATTAACACCAAAATTAATTCAGAATTGGCAACATATGGCTGACAGAATTTGTTCAGATTCAGGCTTAGCTTGAAACCTGACTCACGACGATATGTTTAGAGTCCAGACGGTCCTACGTAAAGCCGTGTTATCGAGCGGTGTCGCCTTACGGAGGAGAATCCTATATAGTGAGGAAGGTACGGAAGATAGCGCTATAGGGTTTCCTTCCTTGTGACTAGGAATCGATTCTTGCACAACAAGTACGGTTTCCGAATCTCGATTTACGTTTATTTAAATCGATATGTTCGATGTTGAGACAGGTTTCTTTTTCTACTGGTGATGCAGTTCTGAGTCAGATATTACAACTCTCTTCAGTTTGATTGCAAGTGCATTGATCCTCAGTTATGAAGAAAATTATGTGCACTTCACCATCATCCTTCTGCCCTTGTCCCATTCTATTTGGGGTCGGCGCAACACGTTTTCTTCACGGTAGCATGAGGACATCACCCACTGCCGCTTTACAGGTGATGCTGGGGTTGTCACCTCTACACCTCGTTGTAAGAGAGGAGGCTACCCTAGCGATTTTCAGGCTCGAAGTATCCGGCACCCTCAGTAAAGATTCCAGAATCAAACATACACGCTTAAAAGATGATGCTATCAAGCGGCAGCCCATGATGGCAGCACCCAGCGATAGAACCCTGAAGACCCACTGCTTTAAAAAACACTACAGCATAGAGCTCACAGCGGAGACGCGTGACTACTCAGGTCTAAAAGAGCTAAGGATCTACACTGATGGATCAAAGACCGACGACGGGACAGGTGTCGGAGTGTTCTCCAACGACCTAAACATTAAAATATCCAAACCCCTGGGAATGCTCAACTCTGTCTATCAAGCTGAGTGTGTTGGCATTATCCAAGCGGCGCACGCCATAGAGGTCAGAGAAGTTACGAATACCCATATTCGTATACTCTCCGACAGTGCCTCAGTCCTTCAATCCTTAAAGAGAAACCAGATCACGTCGAGACTAATACTAGAATGCCATAATGCCCTAGAACGTGTTACGGTACTAAACCACAACACTGTGACACTACAATGGATCAAAGGACACAGCGGATCACTTGGAAACGATGCGGCTGATGAACTTGCCAGAAGGGGATCCAGCACAAAAGCTTTCGGACCCGAACCCATTGTACCCATTCCCTTCAAGCAGCTAAGGAGTTGGTTAAAGGATCACACTCAAACGCAAGCGGGAAAATGGTGGACCTCGACACCAGGGTGCAGGCAATCCAAGGAAGCTATGCCATCCCTGGACACGAAGCTAACCAAGCGCCTTCTGCGCCTGGACAGAGATAGCCTGCGACTGGTGGCGGGGACCATCACTGGACATTGCTCACTGAACAAACACTTCCACACCCTAGGTATCACTGATAGCCCCCTGTGCAGAGCGTGCATGGAGGCGGAGGAAACTGTAGCGCATGTACTCCTCGAGTGCGCCGGCGTCACCCAGATCCGCGAGGAGACTCTTGGAACACCGAGATCCCTTGAGGATGTCCTGAGAAGACCGGGAAGTTTGATCTGCTTCTGGAGGGAGGTGGGCTGGTTGGAGTAACGGCCACCATGGCTCACGTACAATGGTCCAATTTAGGGACTAAGTGCGGAAACCAAACCCTTAACATAGAACATAGAACACGTTTTCTTCTTCCGTTCTTCCACGTCAGACGTCAAAATATGTGCACTTGTTCATTTGTAATACACCAAGTGTTTTATTAGTTACTCAGTCTATAATTAAAATAAAATGTGTTAAACTTTGATTGAGAAAGAACTTAGGTCGAAAGATAGCACAGCGATTTTCCACCTGTTAGCAATTTGAATCCCCCAAAAACCCTGAAAATAACAAGCTGAGAACAATATTCTATTTCAATCATATTCAATTGCATATTTCTCAGTCCATTGTTATATTAGTGTAAATCATAGATGACCCACTTTGATATCGGATGTAGACTACAAGTTGTAGAGCAAGCTATAAAGATAACAATTAAGTCTCGGAGGGATTATTTATAACTATGTTTAAGATGTGTAGTACGTCTGAGTAATATGCATACGGGTGTGCATTTTGCACATGTGTTAAACAATGAAGGCGAGTCCACAGCTGTAGGAAACGTGGCCCATTTCCCTTTTAATAATATACCATCAGAAGATTATTCGAATCAAAATGTTTCAAGTAGTACTTTAACAACGGCTTATACAGAAGACAAGTTAATAATATTATCAATCTGTTGGACTAGCTAGACAATTAGCCATTGCGGTAGACCAACAAATTATTAGGAAGCAAAAAATTTAAAGCAGAGACCGATGAGAATTATACTGTCAGTTGGGTAACAAACCTTGCTAGCGTTTGTTAGGCAACATGATTTACTTGAGAAATACACTCGTAACATTACCAAACGAAACACACACACTATTAAATATGATACATTTACTGGTGCGGGCGCACAATGGGACGTCAATACTTTGCAGCGTGCACGCAATACTGCGAATTGTGAAACTGTACTAAGAACACGTAAAAACTGCATAAATCAGAATCTTTGACGCGACAACTGTGGAACGAATTCCTTGAGACTGGTAAAGGGGAGCAACAGGGAACTTGAATGTAGCTCAAAAGGAAGATCAAAATACAACTTGCTGGACAATTTTAAGAAGCTTCAATTACACCTCAACACGAAGCTGAAAACTAGTCTTCATTTATGCTCCCAAGCATATATTCAATTAGCACACACGACACATTTTCTCAATATTCCATACATGCAATTTCCCGGATGTACTTTTACTACCAACTATTTCTATTTAAATACAAATTAATGCACCAAGAAAAGTGAAACCAGTCCAGGACGTGCCATCGTTGCTGAAAAGTCAATAAACTAGAGGGAATGGGTACGGCCATACAGCCTAGGTACGGCTAATGTAATCGAGCTTGCCCATACCGGTCGCGGTCCGGCATGGCCGCCAATTAACTTTAAAAGGTTGTATTATGTCGTCTGCCGTTCAGGTTGCACCCAGGAACAAGGGAAAGTAACTTGAAGGGTCAATGAACCTGCACCTGTTGTAGCTGACATTTTAACGAATGGGCCCACGATTTCACAAATCAAAGGGTACGCTCCCAAATGCGATACTGGTTCCATTCTTACGCATCATATTAAGGATACGTTTCATTCAACTTTTGGTGAAGTGATCTCTCAATCAGTGGTTAAAAATAGCGACAGACCTTCTCTTCTTATCTTGCGATTTATCTATATAGCTTCTAGAAAAATAACCAAAATAGAAGTCACAAATATGCCAGTGGCTCTTGTAAAGTTATTTTAAAGCCAAGACCCACATAAGGAGCCATTTGGTAAAGATGTTGTTTTGAATGGTGCGATTAATCTTAATGTTCCATCTTAAACGAAATATTGCTTAAACATCAGCGGTTAGAGAATTACTCTAATAATTGAAAGCGATGTGGATATTTGCGGCAACAGAAAACTTCTGGGCGAAAGAAAACTAGAAATACGTATGAGTAAGAAAAGTGACAAATGATTATTACGTGATTATGATTATGAATGACGCAGTAAATGAAAGTGTGTAAAAGCTGTTTCTCTGGACGTAGGTAGTATAAGTGGATTATGGTGAATGGGGCTGTTCCATGATTTGTAAGACAAACACCTCGTGAGTTAAATTCCCTTTGCGTTTCTAGTTTTAAAGAGTTGCAAGCTGAAAACTCCACACTGAAGACCACAGAAACGATAGATAGACTGAGTGAAGGATGATATGGCTAGATAGGAAGAGACTGCTGAGATGACGAGTAATAGAGAAGTATGGAAGAAGACATGAGAAAGACATGAAGGAAGAGGGCAGGAGAATGATGATGATGAAAATATACGTAATAGTAAATATAATATAATGGTAATAGTAAAAGGAAAACTAGCGAATTTAATATTCCTGTTTATGATCATTTGAACATAGCTACCTAGGTAACATACACTATTATCCCCTATCAAAGACATAACTAGAAACAAGGTAGGATTTGTGGTTGCATCATGATTTATAATATTGCTAATTATAAATAGTTATTAAATTGTTATTATTGCAATAATATTGACCATTTATATACAGTTGGTAGTTTCCAAGTTCTATGACATTAGATGATTATAGCTTATTATTTGCCAATCAGTCAATAGTTTGGTATTGATTGAATTCGTCGGTCATGACCTCGATATTGAAGATACGATATTATAGACGGTAGAACTTTTTGTACATACCTACTACATAATTATACTTAAATTTTGTGGGCTTATCTTCATATGTCTCATGCTCATGCTATGTGGAATGCTGTGTACAAGATTTTCAAATTGGCACACTGAAAGTGAGTACATTTTCCATGTTGAATTCCGATAGCTCTGCAGGGGGAATAGTAGGTATGTAAGATTTTGTCATCTGAGACAGTTGACTATTTCTAAATCATTATTGATGATCTTACAAATCTACTTGTTGTGAGAAGCACAGTACCGGTCGAGACACCTATGCACAGCACATGAAAGTCTTTCACTTGATGTTAATGATGTCATGAAGCTAGAATCCGAAATATCGATTCAAAAAAGAAGACCATTTTACCATAAACATGGAGAACTTGCGTGAAATTCTGCCAACGAAAGTCATATCGATTCAAATCATAACCATTAATCGAATGTTGATATCGAATCATACGTGGCTGAATCGTTATTCGCATGTGCAATATTCCGGAGAAAGTTAATAGGCAGTTATTTTAACAGTAAAATAAAAGAGACTGGAATTGCGATAAGAGTACCTTTGGCCGTTAATAGTGTAAGTACTCAAACATTAGCGGCAATTAACGGTGGTGATGAAATAGTGTGCAACGATGGAAAAGAAAGTACTATTTTCTTAGAAACAAAAGACACATTGATAGTAAAAGATGCTAGAGCTAAGTACATAAGTTTCAAAGAATTAAAAGTCACACGAGGACTCATGAAACGTAGATAGGTGCACGGTTTGGGTGGGTCGTTTCCTATGGAGAAGAACCGACATGAAAGTCCATGGCTACTCCATCAAAGAGCCAAAATTTCATAGCAATTATAATACTGGCAGCACTTAAACGCGGTTTGAATGTGCAAATTGCGATCAGTTCTTTTTATGGAATTCGCCCTAAAACGCAGAAAGAATACCAAAGAAAAAAAGGATGGAACCCATCCGGGTTGCGTGAGGGATAACATGAATGAAAAACAAGTGACTAATAAAATGACAGCTGACAGAGGAAAAAAATTAAAAGTGCCAAGTAACATGGATCAAGGAAAGGCAAAAGATGCATTCGATTATAAGCTAGTGCAAGACAAAGTGAAAAGCGTTCACAGTTTAAATCTCTATTTAACGACATTAGACGAGCTTCTCTAGTCGAAAATAATTAAAATTAACTGTTTAATTACTAATAATTAATAACGCCTTTGTCGTCTGTTCATTACGTAGCTAGATAATTACAGAACAGAAAGCTAATCTTAACATTTATGAGCTAAACTTTCACTACACGAGAAAATCAACGAAAAACATTAATGCATCAATGAATAATGATATAAAATTATGTAAACAACTGTTTTATAAGCTAGGTGGACCCTTAATCAATCAATAATAAATATTGGTGTGTAATGACGCCGTTCGACGGATCATTAAAATGAGAAAATTATTTTTATTCGCCCAAATTTTTTATTACCGCTTGTAAAGCAGGTTTGACATGCCCCGAGTTGGGCTATTCAAGCAAGAATGAGCCCATCAATTGCATACGAGTTTTTTGTTTCAACATTTAAGTATCATCAAATTATTTTTGACATTTATTCAACTTTGCGGAAAGAAATAATAGTGGTGACAAGTTTATGTAATCATGATTCGAAAGAGAAGTAAGACAAAAACCGTTGTGATGGAGCTTTCTCGTGTCGCAAATGTTTTTAATGAATTTGAATCACTACCAATAGGATCATCGTTTTTCATAGACGCAAGCAATCGGAGTATTTCGGTGTAAAAAACTATGAATTTACTAACTCCTTTTTCGTTCTAAAAGTTCAAATTATATACAGGGTGGAACGAACCCCGGGTTAGAATGATGTACTGAGTACGTGGTAATCGTTTTCGCGTCAGTGTGCATTCCACCCTGTATAGGTTATAAAGGAGAGAGCGCAAACGGCTATAATGAATTCATTCCATGGTTCAGGAGTTTTGGACCCAAGAGCGCTGAAATTTTTCGTCGGTTTTAAAATGAAACATCTGTTGTTTCATACCCATGCGTGTTTCATACACGCGCGAAATATATGAAGGATTTTTTTTTAAATAACCGATGATTTTGCACGCTCTAGGACAAGAATCGGGGTTTGTTTGCGATCAGATCGCGCAACGTGTCATTGCATTTTCCCATCAGAAATTTCAAAATCAAAATATTTATTTCACCTAAGCCTACAGGGGCATTTATAAAACGCTGACAAAAAGGTGCACGTTTCGGGTTGGTAATTTCCAATGGAGAAGAACCGGCAAGAAACTCCATGGTTACTCAAATTTTTTTTTAATTTTTTTTTATTTGCTGCCACGGAACTTGGATTTGTTTTACATTTAACATTTGATTGCAAGGCACTCAAATGTCTCTGGCAAAATGTGGGTGTACTATTAGGTACACCTCGTTAACCCTCGCGAATTACAGGCATGATGTTGTGCATGCCTTGGAGGAGCATGAATGATGTTATTTGATTACCGGCCCTCTTGTCCGCTAAATGGTCACCTGCCGATTTAGCGGTGAATTTATCGCCACCCAAACAGAACCGGTCCGACCAGTTTTCTGTGTTTGGCCATTTAATCTGGCTTAGGATGAAACTGATGACCAAAGTGGTAATCATGAATACGTAATTGATTTGATAATCAGTTGAAGGCGCGCTTGTTGTTGTGCCTATAAGCATAGTTTAGTGCAATCCTTGAATATTGGTATCTATGTTAATTATTACAACGTTCTAAGGAGTGTTATTTAGGGTAACCAACGAGACCCTATTACTAAGTCTTCGCTGTTCGTCAGTCCGTACGTCCGTCTGTCTGTCAGCGGGCTGTATCTCATGATCCGTAATATATAGACAGTAGAAATTTTCACAGAATGTGTATTTGCTGTTGCCGCTATAACAACAAATAACAAAAATAAATTAAAAATTAAAGGGGGCTCCCCCACTACGATGGTGCGGAATCCTTCACGCGCGAGTCCGACTCGCACTTGACCGATTTTTTTTTAATTAGCATCCTTTGTGATTAAATCATGTTTATAAACGATTTAAATCAGAATCACAAATGTAATTTATTTCATTACCTACCACTGCTCTCAAAACGGGGAAAGAAAACATCGAAAGGAAGCCAGCATAAATCCTAAAGACAAATTCAAAGACATGTAATATCCACCAACTCACGCTAGGCCCGCGTGGTGGATTATGATATAGCCCACTCCTTCTCATAAAGAAGACGAGGCCTGTGTCCCGGGCAGGGGGAACATTACAGGCTGATTATTATGTAAGAAGTCCACACTCATCAATGTTAGGACATAGCATGCAGCTAAGTAAATATAATAAATATTCATAATGTGTCAAGTTAAATAGAAACCTCGTGTATATTATTTACATGACAATCTGGGATAAGAGAAAACAAGTCATAGCTTGGCTTTCCCGCGTAAGTTGTAACCTCTATCGAGACAAATATGTAAAGGACAATGACCAAAAGTGGTACCAAAAATCTCATGTGTCTAGATTAAAATTGTATAGTTATTATTTTCATATTTTTTTTACGATTTGATTTTTGAATAGGGGATTTAATTTAAAGTATAGAAGTATGAATATTGTTTTACTCCCTTTACATGACGTTGACACAACGGGCCATAGAGATGTAGAATGCAATAGAAACTATTTTGATAAATCGACTAACCGGTCATTCCAACTATTTCATTTTTAACCGACTGCCAAGGAAGGGTTATTATTTATAATAAATGCTTCCGTTTGCTTCAAAAACATTTTACAAATTATTCATTATTTATTTATTCAATCAACTTTGGATCATAACACCAAAAGTAATTCAAAATTTAAAAATTACATTTAAAATGAATAATGCAGTAATGTAATGCATGTGTGTATTTGTATGTATTACCTCTGCTTTCTTTGTGTTAAATAACAGTAACAATTAAGTAAAAACAGTACACCAAATCGCTTTGGTTGGTATTACTAATTGTCAGAAAATCGATTTTCTTACTAAAAATTTTGATTTATAGGTCTTTTCCCGAAATCCACATGCACATTTCTCACATTTGATCTGACGTTTACGTCCATCTGTGTTTTAGAGTTGAGATTAATTAATTATGGTATTGTTTGTTGAGAAATAGAATTTGTTTGTATTTTGTGAACTCTTTTCTTTGTATTTCATTGTGAAAATTATTCATTTTCTAGATGCCTTGTTTTGAGGTTATTTTCGATTTTATAAAATTACTCCGAAACTCAGGTTTTGTTTACAAAAAGAACTTTTGTAGGAGTTAATAATAATAAGTGTAGACTATAAATAACAAAGTTTGATTTGGATGCAGCATGGTACGGGATTCCATACATCCATGAGCATTGTCCTTTTACAACTTAGATTTAAATCATAATGAATCTAAAGGTGCAATGATGATTGAACTTTGATCTTTACAGCTAATTATAGAGATAGATGAAATAGGGAAATATACGTGAAAATGACTGACGTGACATGGGGGAATGAGTTAAACTAATAGAACTATAACTATGTAGTGTTTTCAGCTTACCTGATCAGATTTTCAGGGCATCGGTCCAGATTCTGAAACAAAGAAAAGAAAATTAATATAGTTTTGTAGCAGCATAGAAAAATGTACTTCAGTGGCATAGAACAAAAAAAGTCTTGTATTTATTAAGCACTGATACAAAAAGCTATTCAAAATGATAGTTATAGTAGATTCCAAAGAAACGAATTCAGTTTTAATGACATCATTATTCTCCTGCCATTAACCCAATTTACTTTCTGAAGTCTGGAGTCTGCGCAGCATGTCTTCTTCTTCCGCACTGTTCTGTTACTCTTCATCAAAGCAGTAACCTCCTTTCTAGCCAGATAATCACATAATCTATCCATCGTTTTTTTGGCCTCCTTCAACTCTTATAGTCATCCACATTCATATCCAAAACTTTTCTTACGACATTTTTTTAATTCCTCCGCATCACTTGCCCATACCATGAGAAGCTCGTGGCAAAATAATATCAGCCGCTCGGGTCGATCTTTAGGTTAAGCCGCGCTTGCCTAGGTTGGTCTGTGGATGGGTGACCGCCCATTACATCCGAGTTTCCTTCGTGCCTCGGAAAGCACGTTAAGCCGTTGGTCCCGGCTGTCATTTGTAGATCTTTGACAGTCGTTACAGGTAGTCAGTCGCCTAAAGTCTGACAACCAGTCTTACCAAGGGGTATCGTATTACGCAGTACTAACTGGGTTGTGGAGGTCAGGTAGGCAGTCGCTCCATGTAAAATACTGGTATTCAGCTGCATCCGGTTGGACTGGAAGCCGACCCTAACATAGTTGGGAAAAGGCTAGGCAGATGTTACAACCAAAGTTTTAATAACAGAGATCAACAAACGTCAAATAAACATAGACATACCAATCAAAGACAAAAGATAAAGGAAGTCAATACATCTACTGAAGAAAAAGCATCCCAAGACTTGTCTAATCAAAATAAAAACTGAAGTACTCGTTTTAGCAAACGACACGCGTAATTTACGTGGAATCCATGATGTTTTACTCTGTGAGGAAGTGAATGAAGCTTCTCTATTGTTACCAGAACATTGTACTGTAACTGCAGCACATAACAACTTAGAGTATATATAATTGTTTTATTAGCTGTTGACGTTTCCGTAAGGACTGTCAAGTCTTTGTGCTGGTTGATCTTTGATTGTTTAGGTTCAGGAAATAGGAGTACTTATGTGTGACACAGTGTTAAAGTTCAGTGTTTTTGCGTAGGTAACCTAAGTTTTTAATTAAAATATGATTTAAATGAAACTTGAGGAAAACCACTATGGAAACTTGAATTTGTCAATGATCCTCTGACGTCTAAACTGACATTAAAAGATTTGGGGATTCCCATTTCAAACGCCCACAAAAATCAGGAACGAAAATATGTAATTAATATTGTATCTGATTTGCCTTCTCTTTGATTCGTCATGTAGGTAATAGAAATTCCGATTTTAGGATCCTACCTAGCAACGTTTAAACCGACCTGTCTCAGATTTGTACAGACGCCAGCACATCAAGCTATTACAATCTGTCAAATTTCTTTAATACATTTTCAACTTTATCGTTAAAGCATTAGGTTCAAGGTTAATTGGGAAAATTTGTCAGTTTCGGGTAGCTTGATGTGCTGGCGTCTGTACTACTGACCAACTAATATCTTGCAATGTTCAAATCTCCTCAAAAACTCCTAATATTTGATTAATATCAATAAGCCCATCCGCTTAACGAAGACATAATATGTCACAAAAGCGAGAATGCTCATTGTGACATTACATAAGGTACTTAGATAACGCAACAATAGTAAAGTGTGGGAGACAGAGGTTTCCCATATTATACACAGCACTGTATAAGTGTATATAATAAAAATACTTAAGTACGAGGTGTGAGTAACCGAAGAGATTATTACAATAATTGACACTGTTCAAACGTGTATTGAAGAAAGTAATTAGCGAGGGCTTAGGCAATAATTCTATATTGAATTAATAGGAATTGAAGACATAATGATTCACGGCGATTAAAAAATATTTTTAAAACTTCAGATAACTTTGCTAAGGAGGGAGAGAATTTAAGGAAACCAAAGGAAAAATGTAGTAAAGCGTGGGAGGCGGACGTTCTCCACGTGTGCACAAGACTGTAAAATAAAAAAGTTAAGTACAAGATGTAAGTAACGATGAGATTAATGAAATTATTGACACTGTTGAAGCGTGTATTAAGGAAAGTAATTAGCGAGGCTTTAGTTAATTAGTAGATACTAAATGAATAGGTATTGAAGATGATGGAAAGTAATCAGCGTTGTTTCAAGGAGCCATAAAGATTCACGTCAATAAGAAAATATTATTATCTTTGAACGATGTAATTTTATAGACATTAGTAATATACCTAATCACTCTTCAATGGAGGAAGATACCAAAGAAGAAAGCATTATTAAGCGTGTGGAAATATAAAAGACAATGGAATGGACAATGGATAGGTTGACAAGGGAACATGGAAGAAAACGGAAAGTTATATTGAAGATGAGATTGATGGACTAGGACAGTAAGAAAAATAAGAAGTTAAGCGAATCATATGGGTATATTTTGGTTAACTTTCAAGAACGATGCAATATTAACCATTTTAGTTTTCCGTCTCTAAACCACATTATTAGACCCAATTACGTCTCCACACCCCATAGCACCGTCATGCAATTTTAACAATTTTAAATTTTAACTTCTGCAGCCTCGTCGTCTATTGCATTATCGTTTATTACCTAATCCGTAGTTACCTCGTCGGTATTATCTCCTGGTGTTATATCGCACTAGTGTATAACTAGTGACAGTTTGCCAACAATCGCTCGTTACCCATAGTTATGTGTTACGACTTGCGTGAAATGGCAAGTAATTAACACACCTATTCTGATTACTGCTTTACTACTGCCGTAATGTTGAAGAGAATGTTATTTTTTGTAAAGAACCTCATTTGTAATATGGTGTGGAAATGTATCTAGCTAGTTATAGTTGTGATGCAAACAAGATGATTGTTGATATTTGCACCATAAATATTTTGCTTACGACGATCATGGTGTCATTCAACTTAATGTTTTAATTGAGGATGATTTCGGACTTTACCCAATGAGGGGACTGCAAAAGATTTTTCAAAATCAAGTAACAATAAACTTGGTGGCATAATTTATGATGCTCGATTTTGCAAAATCTTTTTGTGGTCCTCTGTTTAGATCCGCCTAATCGTACTAGGAAATAAAAGTCATAAAATTGACAATGATGAGCCAAATACGCAGTAACGTCTTAACAACTCATAACATAGACGATGTGTAATTTTACGTACTTGACCGATTTTGGTGCGAAGTTACCATTACCATGTAAACCGTTCGTTACGCCTTGCGCAAACCGTGGCAATTTGCAAATTACTGCAATTATACTATTTATTTACACAAACGATCGCATGTGAAGGATTGTGTGGTAACTTCGTAGTTATGGCTCTTTATTGAAGGGTATGTCCCTTCTGATATGGACCACAATATAATTGTACAGAATCATTGACCTAATTGGATTATCATGTGTCATAACAAGCCTATTGTCTTGGATTCAAATAAACAACAGGTTTCAATAAAATTTAAATAAATACATACAAGTACATATATTTTATGATTCTACTTACACTTACAGTTCAAAACTTGTCCGTTGGAGATGGAGTATGGACATCCAATGTGAGGAAACGGAGAGCAAGTGATAGGAAAAGTGATAAGAGATTAAAACAAAGAAGCAGACCAAAGAAAAGAGCCCAGGATTGCAGGAGAGATCATAAATGAAGAGTTGTTTGGAAGAGAAAGACTGCATCGGCCCCAAATAAATTGGGATACAGACAGAAGCATGATGATGATGCTAGTAAAACTTTCTAATCTATACCGGAAAAGTGGTAGACTGGACACTGACACAGAATACTGTAGGTAGTGCCTCATCTAACTGAGCCCCAGAATATAAACAAACCAAATCAAAAGCAGACCCTTATGTACTGAATGAGGTAATTATGTAAACTTTTGGGTTAATTCAAGCTTTGCATTAGGCAAACATGGAATTCTCCAGCAATTCTTGCGGAGCATCGGACCACACTTAATTAATAACAACAATAATACGCAGTTGTATTTCCAGCGCCGCATATGGCCCACAGTTCAGTGTTCGCGGTTAGTGTCCGTCGATACCCGCACTTGTGTGTGTGCCAGCTTACTGTGCTTACACATAACTTATTCACGAATGACGTCAATTAATCTTCAACTTCGATCGGTGGCAAATATAAGCTTTAGTTTTTATTGTAAAGTATCATTATGGGGTTTATAATTAGCCTGCCAAGAAATCCATACTAATATAATAAATGCCCAAGTTCCTCTGTCTGACCTTTTTACGCGTTAAGCGTTAACGGATTACAATGTTTACCACACAAGTAAACCATGATGTATACCAAATATTTTATGCCGGTAGTAAGTTTACATGGGACAATCTCGGCATTAAAGTGGACAAAGCCGGGCAATAGCTTCGTTCTTGTAACTAAAGTTCAGTAAAAAAGTTTTTGCCGTACGCAAACGTCAGCAAATATTTCTTAATGATATAGTGTCAAAAGTATTTTCGTCTTGGTTATTTCAAAATAAGTTGTAAATCCCAATTAGACGAAAAAATACGAACCGGTTGTAATTAGGAAATCTTTCAATACTGCAAGGACAAGGCTCTATCAAAAAACCAACTTGCCAAATTATCAGTATATGCACAAGAATTTCCTCAAGCTGATGCAAAGAAAAATGATATGAAGGTCGTCGAACCTGAGAAGGTCTTAGCTACCAGAACAATATTACTATTGACACTATATTGTGATGATGATGACAAAGAGTCATAACAAGAGTAATTAGAGTACGAAACAGCTATTGTTCAAAGGGACGACCTTGTCACCGAAACAACATCGCTAGTTGCTGAGTTTACAAAATATTCACTACTAACAAATGATTCATTCATTTCTCTGTTACGGATGAATGCACAAGAAGTAAGAAACACTCAAAAAGAAACTCTAAATCAATCACCAGACGATTGGATTCTCAGTGAAGACGTAAGCGAACTTTCTGTCGATTTGCGGTCAAAAAATATGAATCACAGAGACATTGCCAACTTGTAATATTCTAGGTCGATTGTAACTATGACGTTGGTATTGGATCCGCCATGGCTGACGTAGATATAATAGTATGTTATTATACAACTATGTTATTATATAACTAATAACAACGAGATTGCATTGAATAACAACTAAAAAGATAAGAGATAATGAAACGGATGTCAAGTGATAACTTCAGTAATGATGCATTTTGCACTTGCACGAGTGCATAATTATAATCAGTGCACATTTTATTTAACAGCGTGCGAAAATACAGGCCTTTAGTTATGAATCTAACATGATTCATTACCCAAGAAGCATTTCCAATTTACAAGTCGAGAGAAGAGGCCCTGACACAGCCACAAGGCGAACGCGGCAAACCTCGGCGACGATGATGATCCAGTCGATGGCAGAACGATCCGGCCAAAACCAAAGGCCTGGACCACATTACTTCTGGCTCGTAAGAACAGGAAGTCATGGGGAGTCGCTACAGAAATTTCAGAAATTATCACAGTGACTTGTACATAAACTATTTCAATTCTGCATTCAGCAATTCTTTTATCATCACGTTAACTGTGAAATTCTCATATCGATTTACTGCAAACTAAGTTAGTACTTAGTTATTTTGCGCAAGTCGGCAAGTTTCCTAAACGTTGTACTAATGTTTTGGTTGTAAACGACTGCACAATTTCATTATAATCAGTAGTTAGACTGATTATTACAATTGTAATATCGATATCATTAAATAAGTACCTGGGTTTTAAATATAGGTGATAGCCAAACAGGAAAGCGATGGGATTTATTTCATCAAAACAGTGTAGATGTTATTTATGATGGTTGATGAAATAAATGCTTGTAATTAGACACATTTGTGTTGTTTTGGGGGAAACACAAATTCGTGAATAGACTGGTGGAAACCCAAGCTAGTCGAGTGTATGTGTATGTGTAATTAATTTTATTTATCAACGTGAAGATCTCCTGACGGTAATGGTAGCCATTATACATGATTATATTGAATTTGAATAGACAGCTCCGCCCCCTGCTCTCTATAACTAATTAATCCATTTTTCTCAACTGTACTTGCGTGAGAAGTATTTTATCTTCCATAATTTTATTACTAATCACTAGATCGATACCATTCAAAGTAGTAATTAGACCTCCTTCACATTTTCACCTCAATGATACCTATGGGTATTCCATCATTTTATTACTAATCACTAGATCGATACCATTCAAAGTAGTAATTAGACCTCCTTCATAATTATTTTTCACCTCAATGATACCTATGGGTACCTAAGCTGAAACGAAAAAGTTTTACTAACTGTACTAACTTTGATCTCATTTTAGCATGAGTAGGTTCAGAACGTTTCTTAGTTTCGGTGCAGTATCTTTAACCACAACTAAAAGAAATTCTGTCAGCTATAAGACATTCAAAAATGTATTGGCCATGAATAGAGTAAGAATCGAAAAAAGCTTAGGTTAGGTTTTAGTCAATTTAGTTCAAAGTCCAAGAACACATTCTAGAAATATGAAGAGCTTTGATAGCGATTGACACTTGGTTGCTTACCAAGGCCCTCACAGAACCAACTTCAGCAAAGATAAAGGATAGCTTCATCCATTTCCTTTGCTCGTAAGTTTCCTCATCATTGTCTAAAAGCAAAGAAACAATTTTTACAGCGAAAGCTACCGAAAGCATGCGTTGCAATCAATAATCTTGTTGATTGATTGCTAACCTATACACAGTAAACTATATACTTTCTAAAGAAATATGTGCATAATCTAGATAAGAGTGTCAAAAATGTATATAACTAAATTAATAATACAATAATGTCCGATAATTGAACGCACAATAAATCATGTAGGTGTGCGATGTTATCTGCGCGGGCGCACCTTATCATTCATCGTGAATTTCGTAATACTGCCGATGAAACTTCGAAAGCAAAGGCTTCCGCGCCACGGTGTATTTGAAGAATTTTCTTAATTAATTAACTTTATTGGGATTTGCTTATCCTGCATCCTTTTACCATACATTACATAGGTATCGAGAGTTCAACCCTGTGCCCCCGTGACTCGAAAAGCCCGTTAAGACGATGGTATCGGCTGGCATTGTTTTGTAAATCTGCTTAGTCTTCTGCTCAAGAAAAGACGATGATGCGTCCTGTTACTATACCAATCCAGAGGATTTTGAAAGAAATTCAAAATACCTACATTGCATCAAATGCTTTTGATGGCTCGGTTGGCGCAGTTTCTGAGAGTTTGGCGGCTGCGCTGCGTATCTCGGGTTCGATTCCTAAACGGAACAAATATGTACCTACTGTACGTACAGGGAGGGGAGGGAGGAGGGGGGTTTGGCTGTTTGTGTATACAGGTTGATACAGGAGAATTATAATATTCCTATTGCGGGGATTCAAAATGTTTGAAAAATTCGTCTGCTTGACAACGTAAAATCCGCAATAAATGTTGTAGAATTTTGAAAATAAATAGCAATGGGGGTGCGAGGGTATTATTGAATTACTCCGCAGTTCAATTTTGACGCCTGTCAAATCCCATGTCGATTTGCAATGCAAAGTGATCTTGCAAGAGAAAGAAGCGGCATAAAAATCCATTAGGTAATACCCAGACCAGACAGCTAGGCCTAAAAAGAAAACTAATTATAGATTGAACAAGCACGAATCATGAATACATGACATAACAGTCCAAAGTTATAATTATTATAGGAATGCCGGGCGTGGTCGCACTCTTATTCAAATATAATATATTCTCGTTGAACGAAACGTAGTCCTGTGGGCAAAAAAAAACTATTGATTGATACCTGCCAGTAGGTATGTGTAGTTACAACCAAATAATGCTAAGAAAAGTATTGCCAGCCTTCTTATGTCACATTATGGTCTGACTAATCGTGACGTTTAATATAAACTTGTATTATGGTATACAACTACTTAATGTGGTTGAAATATGACCAAAAACGTATATGCTGATTTTGCTTTACGTCAATATTGCTTTGTTATTTATAGCAGCTTCTGTGTGTGGTTTCGCCTGCGCGCTGGTCGGAGAATTATGACACTGAAACTTACTAATCAGATGTAAAGTAGTCATGGACTGATGAATGGATGGTAGATCCCAGGCACCTATTTGTATGATTGCATAACAATCGGTTCAGTGATTTAGGCGTGAAAAGGTAACAGACGGCCCACAGAGCTACTTTTGCTTAGACGTATAAATTGGCATGGATTGGTATATTGATACCTTTTTTTTTTTTTTTACCGATGGGAAATCATCAAATAACCCCTCCCGCTCTGGGCTGAGCATGAGGGAGTGTCAGACTTCTACTGACTAAAACCCATCCATGTTCCTTCCTTTGCCCTTTGTGTTCCAGGGCCGCGGTATCTCTTTCGAACAGTCCCGCAACCCTGGCAGGCGTCGGCCCTTACGGACCCCTTCCTGTTTGCTGACTCTCTTTGAGGCGCGCGTGGAACACGAACGCGCCGTCGACACGGCCTGTCGTCATAAGACGGACGGACGGCGAGCTAGCCCATAGCTCACCGTCCACAGGTCCGCGTCTACGGTGGCCGGGGGCCACCACGTGGCCCCCGACGCCCGGTGCGTCTCCCGCGGGTATATTGATACCTCAACTCACGACTTAAGTGAATACTTATAGTATTAATACACATTGATTGGCCTATAACTAAGTTCGTTGCAACCACAAAACAATGACGATTTTCTCGAGTTAAGCGAAAAGCCGGCGTGATACAATAGAAATCCATTACAGACTGATAGTCTTCCTCACTGATCCAACTTTGTAAGCAGTGGGCCTGTATATCAAGAGTTGTCTCTGCCACACCCGAGGGCAGAGACTTTGACGATACAATAACACCGGCGGTTGTTTGAAGGCAAGGCTTACAATATATTTTGAAACACTGGAGTGTTTGCAATTACAATAACGAGGTACCTACTACAGTTATATGTGGCGCTGTAGGTATGGCTGGCATTGGCTTTAAATGCCGTAGAGAAATGT
The DNA here is from genome assembly GCA_947578425.1 of Eugnorisma glareosa. Classification (NCBI taxonomy): domain Eukaryota; kingdom Metazoa; phylum Arthropoda; class Insecta; order Lepidoptera; family Noctuidae; genus Eugnorisma; species Eugnorisma glareosa. The sequence goes on along the minus strand of OX387966.1, from coordinate 19,370,369 downwards.
CTCTCAGGCATGGTTTGGTTTCCCTACGATGTTTTCCCTTCACCGTAGCAAGTGATAATTATACAATACGCATATGAAACACATACAACCAAACTAAGGTTTGCTGTAAGAAAAGGATCATTCCCACTAGTTCTACTACACAGTTCTACGGTAGGAACCCAATTCTGGGTTAAGCTCGCCGTTGTATATAAGTTATTAAATATATTGTAATTTTGTGTGTCCTATTTTTATATTTTGTGTGCAATAAAGAATAAGAATCCGAAAATTCAGAGGTGCGTATCTTGGGTTCGCACTCGAGACCTATGACTTGGCATTCCGACGTCACGAGTCTCACCATTAGGCTATCACTGCTTTCTAAGATGATGTTGATGTTGAAGACGTAGGCGTAGCAACAGAAGGTAAATAGTAAAGTGAACTAAGATATTTCAACAAAGTTTCAACACAACATAGTACCACATGTCTATGAAGATAAACGATCGCAGCTATATCCAATACCAAAACAGACACCGACTTTAAAGTAAATATGGCTACACTTCGTTGCCCATCTAAAACAAAATTCCGCATTCTATTAGAAGCAGAGCGATGCATCTTATTATGCAACCGCCAGTGGACGGCATAGCTTAGATGTGGAACGTCGACAGCCGCGCGGAATGCCCAAGTTCATCCAACCTGCAGTTTCACGATCGTGACCGGCATGACGGAGCGAGAACCACATTCTTCATACTTTATACCTTAGTTTTACCAACAAACCTTGTATGCACAAGGCTGTATCTGTCAGTTTTGTCTAAGAGAAATCGGACCAGCTTTTGTGGTAGCACTGGCAATGACCATCGAAGAATGTGTGAAAAGGAATGCTTTTGAATTAGAAGTATTCACTGTTTACAATGTCAAGAAGCATAAATTAAAAGATCTACAACATTACTTGTGGCAAACTGGCAAAAGAGCTGTTAGGAATTTTGCTCTCTTCATGGAGTCATCGGAATTCAAGTAACAGGTATATTGCCGTAGTTGAAGTCCCATTGGCTAGTTTTTGGGTTCTAATACGCTACAATATCCCTTGCCCTAAAAGTTTAAGAAACGAAGCTGATTAATGGAAACTAAAAGCCTTGACATTTTAGATGCTATTAGTAACACTAGAACTAAATGTTAAATGTTTATAATCGTACATGAGAAATATGTACAAGAATGTACGCACCTACAGGTGAGCTTCGTGCCTTCAAGTAAGGGCCAAACGAAGTGTGAAACAAATAAAGGCCACTCGTTTCTTCACCTTGAAATCCAAATATTTTGATAACAAACAAAATCAAGATTCATTAAACAAAGTGCCTCAAGGTCTGCGGTCAACACATATTAATGTCAAAGTAGAGGAAAGTCCATTGGAATACTATTAATACACGGAAAAGTAGAAGCAAATCAAAGGACGAAGCCTTCCTCAGTATGCTTGCAGAATGTTAATATAGCGTCGCTAATTCGCTATGTAGGCTGAAGACACAAGATAAATATAAATAAAGAAGGTTTAACACGGACAGAGCGACCCCTTTAGAACGAATGGCTGGCTAAACCATCGTAGAGAAATATGGAAGAAGAAGATATGCAGCACTGACCCAATTGAATAGGGACAGGAATAGGAGAATGATGATGATGATCTAGCTCAAGCATCAAGGCAGAAAGCATCATTGAAGTTCATGAGTGATTAGTCTTACAAACCCGGTAAAATTTTCTATATGTCTGAATGTTCATTAAGAGTGTACCTTTTGTCAATTATACCTTCCTAGTGTAATGTAGCAGTGGGCCTGCAAGCAGTAAAAATATTAGCGTTATTCGTGGAAACCCCTGCACTAAAGATAACAAAGGCATTTGTGAGGACATTTTCAATATTCGCTTTTACGTAAAAAAGAAATTATGGATTTCTAATTGCAATAATTTTGTAGCATTATGAAAAGAACGCTGATGTTACACTTTGCTAAGGACGAGGAAGAATACTAGAAAGTGATAGTCAACCGTCAGCAATTGAAGAGGCATCGAAAGAAGAATGCTGAAATTAATAATCTATGAGTTCAGTACAGATAGAAAGTATAATGCCTGTTTTCATAATGATAGATCATTAATCCAATGAAACAATAGTAAACGACAAACATTAGGAAGAATCATCAATCACCAGAATCTCAAATCTCTCTTCTAGTTCTGTAACAAGTGGGATCTAACTAGAAATGAAGAATGTCACAGTAACGCTAAAGCATATTGGAATGTTAAAAATGATCCTAATTAGAATAGGCAAGTCACAGCAGTGCTAGTTATTGGTAAAATAAATTACATATGAGGTCCTACCTATATAACTGTTCCAGGGCATGGAACAATTAATAATATATTTAACTCTCTTCGAAAGTAGTTTTAGTAGTTTCTCGACATTAATGTCTGAGAAACTACTAAAACTACTGTCGAAGAGAGTGCAATAATCAAAGAAGACAAGGAAATACAGGACCAACCATTAAAGACACCTTTGAAAATCAGTTCATCTGTTCAGAAGCTATGATGCCACATAGAGATACACAGGTACACACTTCGAACTTATAACACCCCTTTTTTTTAGTCGGGGTTACAAAGCAAATGCATGGCAACTGTTTATTATTTTCAATGCAAAAAGTTATTTCTCAATCTCAATCTCTTGAACCGATGAAGAATAAATGATTGTATCCTAAAGTTCAAATGTGGTGCTAATCCACAAACTATGGGACAAATTATATCCTGACCAGACGCCTGCACACTACAGAACGTGATGGACGCTAGTGACACTGCGTCTCTAAGTTCTGGATCGACTCATTATAGTTTTCCATCGACAAGTGAAGAAAATCTGTTGTAACCTCTTTGAAAGTAGCTGCAAGATCATCGGATACAAATACAATAGTTTTTCAAACCCTGCCTGCATGAGTCTTCAAATGCTGTTTGTTTTAGTTTTACTAAGACGTGCGAGATAGCACCTTTCTACTTGCATACCAGTCTACAAGTCATATGACGAACTTCGCAGAAAAATTAACTGACTCATTATGGAATGAAACAGTTCTAGACGTTTCTAAAAGAAATTGATTTTTTTGTATTTTTCCTTTATTTTTAAAAGAGCCTACAGTAATTTCTGATACAACCCCCCGGTATTATTGCAGCAACAATTTTGTTTTCAACTTGCGGGTTGTACATACAATGTTTAGTACCTACCTAAGTCATCAACGTCATCTATGAAACCATTTTTTGGAATAGAAGTTTGGAACAAAAAACTGAAGCAATTGACAGCAAAGCACACGGTGGAGATCTGCCCCGCGTGGGCGGAGCACCGCCGTGTCCTCGTAGCGGCGATCGGCGGCGGCGACCTCTCGCTTCCGGCCTTGGTTCAATCCATGGTCCGGAGCGAGACTGAATGGGACGCCGTCACCTCCTTCTGCGAAGCAGTCATGCTAGCGAAGGAGGTGGCGGAACGGCAGAGGGAGAGAACCTCACGTCCCAGCCGCCGCGGGAAACGCACCGGGCGTCGGGGGCCACCGTAGGCGCGGGTCTGTGGACGGTGAGCTATGGGCTAGCTCGCCGTCCGTCCGTCTTATGACGACAGGCCGTGTCGACGGCGCGTTCGTGTTCCACGCGCGCCTCAAAGAGAGTCAGCAAACAGGAAGGGGTCCGAAAGGACCGATGCCTGCCAGGGTTGCGGGACTGTTCGAAAGAGATACCGCGGCCCTGGAACACAAAGTGCAATGGAAGGAACATGGATGGGTTTTAGTCAGTAAAAGTCTGACACTCCCTCCTGCTCAGCCCAGAGCGGGAGAAGTTATTTGATGACTTCCAATCCGAAACAAAAAAAAAAAAAGGTAAGATAATTCGAAACATTAGATACACTTTCTCAGAACAGTGATCAATTTTGAGGAAACTATCTAAAACAACAAAACTAGTATTCATAATAATTAAACCGACAAAAAATACTGAAGATTTGAAAGGAATCATTGTAATCGCGTTCTTGCCTATGCGAACTGCCGGATTGGACACGGTTATTTTTCACGTGGCGACCGTAATAACGTAATGTTACACGTGCCCGTAAATCAGATGTTAATCTTTGGAATGTCAGTAGATAGATCGCTTGGTAATAATATTATGTGCAATGAGATTCATGTTGATCACTTATGTGGATCTAATTAGCCTAATTGAGGATTTGTTAACGATGCAATGGTGAACCCTGTGGTTTTGAAGATTCAGATAGCAGAAGACCCGAGTATCGTTTAGTCTTTACAAGTTCTATTTTCATCTTTCCGCAAATTCTACTCTTTCAAATGTTTGCAGTCGATTTTTGTTTAAGTAGTGATTTTACATGTTTTCTTCCTGTTTATTTATGACCATAAGTAATTTCTTCTTCATGAATCTGATCTGATCAGATCGAAGTCTGTTATATATTGCTACTAATGAAATATAACTTCGATATTAGGTATTCAGCAAAAGCTAAAGTTCGAAGTTATTTAATTGTCTATCCAAAATGAGAAAATAATGATAATAACATTCTAAACAAGAAATAGCAATATTTAAATGCAGAGATTGAGCAGGTTTCCTTCGATTAGATAACGCGGAAGATTCATCCGATTTCCTAGAAGACGACTGCCTTGGAGACACGGTTACATTTTATTATGATTGTCTGCAGGACTGATAACATTACGTAAGTTATTCAATGCTTCAATGGTTATAAAAAAGAGACTGACCAAATAAGATATGGAGATGGGCTTTTGGTCAGTAAAAGTCTGACACTCCCTCCTGCTCCGCCCAGAGCGGGAGGAGACGTTTGACGATTGCCCAGCCGAAAAAAAGAAAAAAGTATTGTGTAACATGACGGCTGATCATGGAGATAGTATTAATTCATATCATGATGTTTGCCTAAAGACGTCAACAGCGCCACAGGCCTGCCCTAAGCGTCGCCACAACCACCGTGCTTCTCGTATTCAGCAAATTCTCGCAACCTTCACTACGTCATCATTACTCCTGTGGATCATAATCATCATAATTATGATCCAATATGAAGGATAAGGGTATGATAATGGTTGCTATTCAATGCTTATTAACACGGTTCTCCACGTTACTACTTCTTTAAATATTATTGATTGTGAAGAAGAGTTGATTAAACTTTTTAACCGACTTCAAAAAGGAGGAGGATCTCAATTCAATTGCTTTAACAAAAAATGTGTTTACATCGATTACGCTGAGATTTATGATCCGATTTACGTAATTCTTCTTTAGTTTGTTGCGGAATAGTTGCCATTTGGTCCTATTTAATTTTGGTGAAGATCTAATGCTTATCTTCGGAGATATACAATGCAACCCTTCAAAAATAGACGGCAAATCTGCCGTGATTGCTGCAATCGCCTAGATGTTTATTGTTTATACAACATCATGACGTAACATCACGCCTGTATGCTCTGAGGGGTACGCAGATGTGTACAATACACCCGGATTTAGACAGTTTAGGTATATTATGTTCCATTTATTGGGGATAAGTTTATTACCATGACATGTATTGTTAACAATGTAAAATAAATGCAAAGCCAATATTTGTATAGGATATTACAACTAAAAATGGAAAAATAAAAAAAACGTTTTTGGAAAAAATAAAACCCACAGAAAAGTAAAAAATAACTTTAACTTCAGAAGTCGGACTTTATTCTACAGGGTAATAAGATACTGCAGTTAATTTAATTGGTAAATTTACTCATCAATACTAATTACTAAGTTGGAGGTGGTGTAATCAATAATCCAAATTATTTATGTTGCTCAAATTTCTAAATAAAAGCGGAAAAAAGAACGTGAAGCTAAAGATGAACGTCATTGATTGGTAAGTTTTATTAAACAGCTATTAGTTGTGACGGCTTCAAAGCATGTCAGGCTTATCACCACGTTTATGTTGTATTGTAGGTAGGTATTTGTAGCTACTTCTCTATTCATGGTTATCAATATCAAGAACATTAAGAAAGAAGGATTTCTACAGCGGAAATATTAAATTGCTTACTCAACTGCAAAAAAACTGCGAGAATTCAACTTCTCATCATAAATTTATATGTTTGAATACAAAATACCCGATAATTCAAATTCACAGGCATCAATAAAATCAAAAAGGCGTAACTAATAATTATTAAGGCCCTTTACACCACAGCACCGTTAAGTTTCGGGTCAACATCTTGTAAGTAGGTATGCTGAGACAAACAAGTGTAAAGTCTACTTTCACGCAAGTAACATTAAAATATCGACTCAGAGTAAGTACATGTGTTTATTTCGGACAAAAAACTGTTTTGGACACATGGACCCACTTTGGTGAATAGCTGCGCAAGCTCTGTTCTGATTGTAAGTCAAATGTAGGCTACTAACCGTGATCCGAATCACGATTTCCTGTGTAATGACATGATCGGATACTTTTCTAGTGTACTGGACACTTTACGGTTTTGCACAATGAGTCACAGTTTTGTGTTGTAGGTCTGAATTCTGAAAGCTGACACCTGAACAAACAAAAATGTATGTTAGAGAAACTATAAGTACAACATATCGCCGAATTAATTCCTCAAATATGCCATATATTTACCTATTATTTCTAATCAAGCTTTGAATAACCACCAAAAAAATTAACGGTCCTTCGCTCTGACATCATTTTGTAAATAGAACTTACCGCGCGAAGCAACAACATAAATCCTTCACAATTTGCACAAAAAACTGTTTATTACAGCATCTATCCCTCTATCGTATAAATAAAGAGAAGATAATGCTTGAATAAATAGTAACACCAACACTAAACGTTTTTGCACTTCACTTTTCGACTGGGATAATTTGAATATCGAACGTCAACATTTGTCGCGCTCTTGTGCGCGCGCACACTAACTCCCGCGGACTGGCCGAAAGGCTTCAATCGAAGGCTGCACTTCTAGAGATGAGGACGCGAGACGTTTGCGTAACCGATTCCGATTGGTTCGATTTCATTTATGAATCGATAAACTCGAATTAAACGAATTACTTTTGTTGCGGAAATGGGCGTAGTAATTTTAGGAGTCGAGTTTCTTTCGAATACTGGGGATGTGGGGATCATGATAGTTTGCAATTACTTACAAAGAGTCTTTCAATGCGCGTTTTCTAATAAATAAATAAATAATTATTTGCTAACTGGACGAAAGATTTTCGTAATTGTATTCTACTGTCTACATCATACAGTTTGTAAAACACAAGAAAACCATCAGCAGTTAGTGGGAAGGTTTTATCGAAAATATAAATAAATAACCAGTTTAGACAGTTTCATTTTATCGAAAGTGCAGTGGGGTCAAGATTACACTATGAATGGAATTGACCAACTTTTCGATTACAAATTTATGCTAGACCTACATACTCTTAATACAGATAGCATCCAATAATATAAAATAAGTCGTGTCACTTTAACTAATAGAACGGGAAATCATAATAATAATAATTGAGACGACAATAATACTGAAAAACCTCTGCATTGTGTTCTTTTTTTACAGACCCGAGCAATAATCTTGTATAATTCGATATTCCCGTTGCTTTACCAAGTTCAAAGTGTTAACAAAAAGTTAGCATGATCGATTCGTTCTAATTTCGAATCGATTAAAAAATGACACCTCACTATCACTACAAATAGCGGCTTACGTTATCATCGGCATCCTCGCGACATCTTCAACACTTGCACACGATTGTTATCAGCATGCATGGCGTGTAAACATTCGTCAATACCACGCTTGAACTAAATAACCGGTAAGGAGCAACAGAAGATCCCATTATGAAGATGGACTAAAGTTGTGACAGAGTGGCTTCTAGGGAATGCAGAACCGGTTCCGTTTTAACGAACCGGGATTTTTGGGCCCTTCTGGCCAAAGATCCGGGAGTCCCGGTACTATTCACTAGTGGCTTCCAAGGACTGGAAATAGAAGTGTTGGTCGATCGGACGTGAGATGGGCCGATGGCATTGTTGCCATCGCGGTTTTACCCTGGATGACACATGCACAAGAACGTGGAGAGAACAAGGGCACACACAACTAAAGAGGGTTATATTATACCTCGCAGTGGTGAAGTCAAGCTGTGGATGATGATGAAGATTCTATTGTCTTAAGTGTCAGGTACTGTTTTGGGGTACTTATAGTCTATTGCTCAATCATACTGTATTGAAACGCCATACAATAAACAATAAAAAACAACGTATTGTTAGCAATAAAATCAATTGTGTTCATCTCATTGTCTAAACCGTGGTTTTGATTTAATGAAATAATGATAAGTGCCTCTCGAATGTTGAAGTCCTTCAAAATAATACTGACCGCTACTCGTTGATAAAGAAGAATTTTAATAAGCCATTTAAATGTTAAAAGAATTTTAATGACCACGCAAACTTTGACATGTGTCTCATAAATAACATAGTGGATTTTACAATAGTCGAGACGTAGACGTGAGAAGTTTTTGGTACAGCTCAAAATAACAATGATTCAAGATCGTACAATGATAACGGGCCTGAAAGATTCTCTTATGATCATGTTTTTATAAAGCTGAAACAGAGACAGACGTAGTGGAGAAAAGACAAGTCAAAACCAGTACAAGGCAAAAAGATGAAGTGATCACTTTAGATTAGGAAATGTAGTTTTCAATATGTCATAAAATATTTAACTTAGCTTCCAATGCTCTTGTCCAAACAAGAACGTATGCAAATAATCTACAAAGGGGAGCTGCAACGCGTTCCAAATCAATTATCACACAGTATGTAGCAAGATGACACAATATTTACACTGTAAAACCAACATTTAGCAACGTACTACTGGTACAAATAAAGACAGTCAGTAGTGTAATCAAACTAATTAAAGTCACGTCTAACAGTAGCGTAGAAAGTCTCGCAAGACAAACGATAGCTCAGACGTAATAAGTCGGAATTACTAGCATTAGAATGCGTTAATCAAATACAATAAATATTACACGGATGTAATAATCTTTAGTCTTTATGATGATGGACTTGACAACTAATATAACTAAAAGGAAGAACAGTAAAGATGCCAGAGTGAAATACAGCGGTGGTCGGTAAAGTTTGATTGGATTTCAAAGTTTTGCAGTATTCCATAAAGTGTCCGTACATGAAGATTAACACCTTCAGTGTCGGAAACCTGGTGGGTTCACTCAAGACGCACAGTTTGCGATGCTGGGAAACCCACCTGGAGGGTCCACTACCCACTTGCAATATGTATGGTGGAATGGCACATGTGCTCTATGAAACGGGGGTGGACACGAATGTGTGGACTAGAAGCATTAATACTATAATTATGGAATACTATTTGCGCTTTAGATTTTACACCAACTTACTCACATTCTAAGAAGTGCAATCCAAAGAGTCGAGTACTAACCTTTCACTGGCAAATTACTTCGGATTTTGCAGTACAGTGACCTTATTCTCGTGACTTAAGGTTTATACCATAACCATATCGTAACATAGAAAAACAACACAGATCTAAAGATAAACATGAAGGTTCTATTACAGAACGGTTGCATGCATGTGTCAATGACGTAGATACTGCAGCGCTAACCAACATCTGAGGTCAACAACATTTGGATAATTGTGTTAGATAGGTACTATTTTGTGTATGTGTCGATTTGGTACGACGAAGCGTGGGTTTGGAATTTGAAACTAATCTGTTCCAACAATTATCAAGACGCATTTAAGTATTTGAAGGCAATGTGATTGGCGTTGTAGATTTAGTATCACAATGAGATATTATTGTGACTGATTTTTATTCAGCGTACTCGTAAGTCCTAATTTTGCTTGTCAAAGATAAAGCCTACATAACTGGCAGTTTATTCATAAGCTATCACTTATACGCGGTTGCAGAATAATTTGTTACAACAATAGACAGTTTATCAAAGCTTCGCTAACAAGTAACTACACAGAAACGGTCAACATTCCACGAATTTTCTACAAAAAACGGACGTAACGCATACTTTGGAAAGTGTGGAAGAAATGTTCTCAGACTCATTAGAATTAAATGTTATCTCATTCTGGATAATATGGCCAAAACAAAGAACATACGAGACTTATGCAATATACTCGTAATATCTGAGACCGGAGGACAAAGATGCACGGGCTGATTAACTGCTAATAGAGTAATAGTTATGCAGTAAAAATAGTGAAGTTATGAAGTTTTCTCATAAATATCCGTCTTCGTAAAGACAGCTGATGATTTGACGATCAACTTTCTAATTAAATAAATGATTTCGAAATTAAAACTATTTTAGTTAGAAATTGAGATATAAGCCCGTCATTTGTTTTCTCCCACGCTCTGTCATCTGAGAAACTGTTACTTCAGTATTTGAAGACAAGAAAAGAAACATTCATACGAGAAATTGTAAAGGTATTAATTATCTTTTGACTTCCGACCATTAAACGTTTCGTAATCATAATTACACATTAACATCTCACGATATCGCCAGCGATCGGAATGTAATATATACTTTTACTCCATTGCAAGCAGTAGATGGGTGAACTCGAAATTCATACACATTAAATTTTAAAGCTGTGAGGTCTGAGTCTGACCCCTTACACAACTAGTGAACAAGATCAACTGCCAAGCCAAATACGGAAAAAGATTAATCTCTTGAATGAGTTACAAAAAAGGCGCTGATCCCATCAACACATGATTGATAGGAGTAGTAGAAACATAGCTAGAAATTGCAAATGATAATAGAACAACATACCGAGTGTATTGGAAAGCAAAGAAAGCGAACTTGCTCTGAAAGTGGTCTGCGATTGAGGAGTTCAGATAAAGTTATCGTCAATACGCTGTTAGAGCTAAAGACCTCTGTATCAGATTACTTGTCTAAGACGCGAAACAAACAAGGTTGATTGAGGGAACACAGCCGATAGATATGTACTGTATATAATACAGCATCTATCGGTTCTAGCTTGGCACCGACTGCGTGGAATTTGTTATTAACCTCAGATGACTCCAAAGCGAAAGAATTTAACCGTTCATTCAATACGCTGGATTATACAAGCTATAAACATGACATTCAATTATATCTCCAATTTATTTTTACTTAAATCTATCTCAAATCTTTACTAATATTATAAAGAGGTGTTTGGAGGAACGGTATAATCTTCGGAACTACTGATCCGATTCCAAAAATTTTTTCACTAATGGGAAGTTACATTATCCCCGACTGTCGTTGGCTATATTTTAAACGTTCCCTTGGGATAATTTTTGGCCCGAACTCGAGCAAAGCCGTGGGCAAAAGCTAGTAATTTAAATCGCCAATCAATATGAAGATGATAATTAATATATATTGGTATTAATGATAATTTGAACGCCAGACGAAAGTAAGTGAAAATGAAAGACAAGACTTTGGGAACGAGATCTACAATAAAAAAAGTTAATGTCAATCAATGTTGTGAAAGCAATAATATCAGATTCCATTGAGTTAATAAAAAGTAAAACAATTGCGTCACAATCGGTTCCTTGTTCTTGAGAACCAGAGCTGCTGTCAGTCAGGCGTTATCTGAAAGATCTCAAGTTCGCAAAGTTACGTTTGTTGTTAAACAAACAGGTAATCCTTTCCGGAATTTGAATCTTGATAAATGCATTCAAGAATTGGCGAGAAGAAGCACAACATCGAAAGAAGTGGAAGTAAAGAATAAGAGCCATTCAAACAAGCAAAGCGAATACGTGAAGCAAATTTAATGAATTATGTAAAAACTTAAAGATTTAGGACAACGATTTCGATAATTACTATGAAGATAATCAGGTAACAATAAGTTTTATGAAGACACTATACAGGAAGAATCTTTTACGCCAACTTGATGCTAACAACAATGAACTCCAATGACACACCTCAACTCCATGAGGTAACGAAAGACTTTCCTTCTTCGACGACCAAAATTCAAACGAAAATTCTGCGAATAAAATAAATGTGCTCATACAAGCATTCGATAAGGCGTTAATTAAAGGTGGTTACCCAACAATGCAGTCTGACCAGTTATTGAACTTGTTCGTCATACGCCAAACTGCATTCAATTAATGGATAAATGATGTAAAATTATGTAAATGTGAAAGAATCTGTTTTTTGATTTTGTTGTCAAATGCCATTTAAGTGTCATGTCAGAGAGTTTCAGAAGCAAGTAGTTTAACGAGTATTAATTAGAAAGACACTTGTGAATTTGTCTGGAGTCTCAGCTGGCTCTCCACTTTTAGATCCAGTACAACTTACAAGTGGGTTCGTTGTTTGGATTGCTATTTGTTGCACATGAGTTTTCAAGTTGTAGGTGCAATATCTAGATAAATGCACTTTATAAGCTATAGTAACTACAAATAAATGTCAGGCTCTACAACAAATCGTATTAGTCGTATCAACTCGCAGATCATGTTTTATATCAATATTATGAATAATGGTTCTCTCAGTAACGGGAACGCTACTGTGGTCGAGTTCCTTTATTTTTGCGAGCAGAATGGCACCAGTTGGCACGAAACCTGCGTCACAGCGAACGATGTCGGATTTAATTACGTCTTTCTTTTATTTCTCTGTTGATCATTTCGAAGATGTGTAAAGGTTTATATTGCCCATTCGAAGATGCTTAAAGCCACTTCCGTAACCTTGGATTTATTTCGTCAGGTTACATTCTCTGCTATCTTCTTCTTCTATGATATCGATCTCCAAGTTATTCTAAAGTAGTCCGTAGTATGTAATGCTAATGATCTATGATTTAGCCCACGATCTCAAAAAGGTGGTTGGGCATGACTGCAATGGATGCGGAATGGTGAAGCTTGGGAGAGGCATATGAACAGCAATGGACTGCGGTAGGTTGAGTTGATGATAAGAAGAGATCTGTATTTAGTACGAAGTTCCAAAAGAACACTGAAAGTATAAATTAAGCTTTCAAATAAATTTAAGTAAAGTTCTATTGTATCTTCAAAAGTATCACTTGGTGGAGTTGCAGGGATTAATAATAAATTTGTACACAGCTCCTTAACAAAAGAAGCAAGTCCTGTGGACATGATACTGACACTGAAATTAGTAACTTGACTACCCTTGACAATATGGAAGACGAGTAAACAAACACATTCATCAGCTCACTTATGAGAGACGTATGATCTATTTTAAGATTTTCTAAACGAGGCAGCCACAGAGAGCCTTTTGAAACTTAAATTAACACGACAGTTAGTTACAAAAAGGATAACGCACAAACAAGGACTTCCATTCGTCGTCAAGCGTGTCACCGTGCACCGTGTATCGTATTGGACTCTGTCGTTTACTGAGTAATTATGTGTAATAAATCAATATCCTGACACTCTCGCATACAAACAAGCGTATAATCAGAGCATAAATATTAATTCTTTTGGCTTCGCACTTTGTAATTGGATGAAAAACCTCAAGCACACAGGCATCAAGAAAACGTGTCAGTCATGTCCTTGAATACAGATTTTATCAAGTCAAAAACATGGCTGAGCTAATAACAGAACAGAAAATTGGATTTACTTGGTGACTTCATTGTGGACAAACGGACACTGAATATAGATAAGAATACGAAGATAACGGGTTTACCAAAACTACAAGTGCGAAATTGTAAGTCGCAGTCAAACAACTGGTATATTACATGTTTTAAGGAGCAAACAATGGTTATGCAACTTGTGCAAGCACTTTCACTAACTACCCTTGTTTGTGCAAACCTCTCTACGCCTTTTACTTGTCAAAAGCGTCGGAGAAAAAAACGAAAGTGCTGGCTTGATAGCAATGGTGGTGAGGCGATAATTAATACTAGTAATTCATGCTAAGTTAGAGCACGTACGCGCACGTCATTCGCTGGACGGACGACGGGCGGCGAATCACAATCGATCATTTGAAATGTCCTTGCGCAGGAGTCGAAAGCTAATGTTTGAAGACATTTTGCAAGACAATGATCGTAACGGACGATGTTCTCAGCATACCTTATTTTTGTATTTGTTCTTTGATGTGTTTAGTATTATAGTTTTATAGCGTTATTGTGCCAACTATTACGTGGTAATTGTCTTCGTGTCACTTAAATTCGTTTTGTGTGTCGAGTTACATTTTCATTATGTATGGCGGGTTTATTGTACGTGACTCGTGCTTATAGTTATTTTATTAATAAACGTAGGTACTACGAACTTTGATCTCGACATGACACGGATATAGGTACGTAGCTACGTGGTGGTTACCGAACTCTAAGAGAATACACGAGGATAAAAACGTGTAACGACAAATACAATAGCGTCGCTTACCTACAAGATATTTTTTTTATATAAAAGTAAGGTTATAAACGAGGCTCCGTTTTTTGATTCAAAATCCATTATTTTTCAAACATTTCCCAATACAAGAATTTGTTCTGTATCAGATGAATTTAACCAAGTCAATCTTTCACACTCAAGCCTATAGTGGTACCTAGCCTACCTCTACCCATTTGCAAGCCTGTAAGCATATCTTGACCAAGTTACCTTGCTGAAACAGTCTCTGTAGTAAACCTTGCATGTATTTGTGCCTAAGGACAATCGAGACATGTCACTGTGATGAGCACAGAACTGCAGACATTCACCTACTTACGTTCACAGCGTCCATAATATCCACCTTAATACCTACCTATGTCCATTGCAAGTTCGAAAAACATGTTCGAACGACGGGTTGTACAAATGCTGTTGCATTGCATAAAAAACCGAAGCTTATGAGCATGGAAAGTTAGTACGTGAACCCTTACCTTAGTTTGCTAATTTGGCCAAATTCTGCAAGCGAGCCCTGTTTTTGCTGTACCAGCGCCCAATCAAAGGACCAATCAGATCTTTGCCCTTTACTTATTATGTGGGTTTTAATCAGTATTTTTATGTAGGTAAAATTATCATTTTACTTATATAAAAATTATTCAATCTGATCAGCTTTATGATTACTAACTGGAATCCACCGAAACAGTTACCAATTTTACGCAAAAATTAATTTGAGTCAATGATGGTAACTGGAGAAAATCGATTACTGTGAAAAGCGAAAAGAGAATAAGTCATAGCTTGAAGCAACAAGGCGTTCTTGAAGCTGAATCTAGTCAAATTGGTCCGATTACTATTAAAGCGTGTAATTTTTAGAATACATCCGGACCAATCACTTATAGACGAATGCTGAATCGGCAAAGCAGATATTAATCGCATCATGGACGGACGATTCACTTTAAAAAAATCGTAAAAGATGCTGCAATACTAAAATAAATTTTTGAATCGTGCTTCGATTTGTACAATTGCTAGTAGTATTAGTAATCAGGAAAGATACTGGCTTTATACGTAACTTAGTCGGATTGTGAATCACTTCTGTGTTCTCTGCTAAATTTTATCGAAACCACAATGCTCGCTGTTTCCCCGTGATTAAGCAATTAAAAATCCAAAGACTTTCTTCTTCTTAATTATAATAAATACTATAAGACTTTTTGTAGTTTATACAGATATACTTAGTTTTATGTTTTAAACACTTTTTACGTAATAGTACGCAGAAATTATTAGCCTTACTTTCTACAGTTGCGCAACAAAAAATCGATGTTAGATTTAATCAAATTTGATCATAGAATACTATGTTGGCAAATATTTAGATAAAAGGCATAGCTACATAAATCATGTTACTCCTCCCCTTAAAAAAAGTTGGTTGGTTTTTAATTTTTATCTTTTGACACCTGTCACCTGTCAGATTAAAAAAAGTAGCATAGTTCCGCGCGCAAATGTCCTGACATCTTCATTTATATGCGCGAACATTTATTTATACGGTATCCTAAAAATAACTTTAGAACATAAAATTGAGGTAAATACTACCTACTTTTACCATTTGGTAATTATTTAGATGTGGCATTTAATGTGTCTTTCTTAATTTAACATACCGTTAAGACTCTACGCTTCGTCTTTAGCGATAAAATTATGAAATCAATGTGATGCCAGGATTAATGCAGACCACATTTTATTGTCAATTTAAGGCACTAGTTTACATGTGTAACCAGAATTGCACTCAACTTTAGTATGTATTAAATTAATGTATTAGAAGAGCAAAAGTAATTTTATTTGTACCACTTGGTCCCACCACTAGCATAAACAAACAATATGTTACACGAGCCAACAAGTGGGTGTTTAACCTTATAATGATTTTCGTGATCACGTCGCAACAAACATGTTAGTGGCCCTCTATTCTAGTCACTACTGCGAATTCACTGAAATCCTACCTTCCTATCCACAGTTCTCCAATTATGTTAAAAGTCCCACGTCTGTGGTCCCACGCAATAATAGTCTATTGCCATCAACCGGGCATAGATCCTGACTCCTGATGGAAAAAACCCAATAACACTACGCTTAAACAGGGAATTGAACCCAAGAGTTGTCCTCGTGCTCGGCAAGCCAGCTGTGATCGCTAGAAAAACGGGGCAAACCAATCTGAGAAAACATGCCTAATATCAGCTTTAGATAATCCGATATTGGATTTTTAAGCTACCGAAGAGGTCAAGGTAACATTAGTAGATGCCAATTACGGAAATATCTCGCCTTGTCATCAATGCCATGGTTTGCGAAACAAAATGACGAATAGTCAACAGTTATGTCCACTTGTTTTATAACATTAGGTAACTTGAGAATAGCTATTTAGCTTCCATGGTTAGTAGGCAGAATATTTAACAACATAAATGTCGGTTACCGCTAACATTCCTGAGATACTCAATACAACAGATTCATATTCAAGTTAGATCATACTCTTGAGAATGGATGTTTTTCTTAACTTTTAAGATAAACTCAGTGTCAATAGTGTGGTTGGTTACAGTTGGAGGAACACACAATAGATGGCCGTAACGCAAGAACCGTAAGGCAAAAATAATCATTGGTTGATTGAGGACCAATTTAAATAAAGAAGAGCACTGTACTGGGGCGAAAATGAATAAAGGGTGTACACACTAGAATTGAAGACTTGGTGAAGTAGTTGGCTAATAGACCAAATAGTGAAAACAACCAATATAAGTTCCTTCCTCATTAACAAAAAAAACATCAGGTTAAACTGATCAATAGAAACTCAAACTAGAATCATTACTACTATCAGCATGCACTAAACAATTGATGAAATAATTGAGGCTTATAGAGCTGCTATTCACAGAAATATATCCTCTATTGTCCAACAGTGAAAACATACTTTTGCTTGCGAATTTTCTTCATTGTAGCAGCATTGCGTACGCGCAGACGCATCAGTACGACGTGGTCATTAACCCGGGCCACTGGCCGTAAATACACAATGCTAATTCAGCAAATTAGGAAGACAGACTACAGAAAAAGGAAAGAAAAAAGAAAAGGATACCGACTTTTATTGACAAAAGCATATGTAATTACTAACAATCGTGGAACGAAACGAAAACAAACCTTATTTCGAGGGACTGGATTCTGAGGAATTTTGCGTTGCGTTTGACAACGGTAAAGTCTTTATATGTGAATCAAAAAGGAGTTTAAATCTTCAGTAATACATTGATGCAACTGACAAAACATACTCATTATTCTGCAACAACATACAAAATCACCAAATTGTGATGCTTACTGCTTAGTCACATTTTCATTTTTTTTTCTTTTTCTGATGGTAAGTCATCAAATGACCCCTCCCACTCTGGTCGGAGTGGAAGGGAGTGTCAGACTTGTACTCACTAAAACCCATCCATGTTCCTTCTTTTGTGTTCCAGGGTCACGGTATCTCTTTCGAACAGTCCCGCAGCCCTATCTTTTTACGCTTAAACTACACTTACTTTCAGCTCTGTTTATTCACATAATACATATTTATTAGAAGCATTACGTTACATTATTCATTGCAAATGTTTTATTTTGTTGTCTGCACAAGTCTGTCTGTTTTATTGTGGTGCGTACGCGCAGACATCCGGCGAGAGGCAATTTGATGGTCGATTGCGCTGATCACTTCGCTGATAGCTTGGTCCTTTGATGTCCATATTTCATAATGTAACTGCAGTTGGTTAACAGATAATTAGAGGGTTTTGATCCCTTGTTTCTTATGTATAGTACATAATATATTAGATAGATGAGCTATTATCTAGGTATGACTATGAAAGGTGTGATACCTATGTTCAAAAACTGGGGTTATATTTATTTTGAAGTTTACCTGTAACCGTTGTGAGGTTTACCTAAGTAATCGTGCTTATTTCTAAATTAAGGTCTACCCTTCACTGTACCTTCTTGTTTTTTCGATAGTAATAGAAAGGGCCAAAATAAAATTTGGGATCAGCCACGCTAAAAATTCAAAGGCCACATTTGGTTTTTGTTTTGCAAGACAATTCATCGGTGATTATATTATGATGAACAGTACAATAACGATGATATATGTCTGTATATTCTGGATTTATGACTAAGAGTCTACGAGACAGCGACCATAAGATATCGAGTTAACACTACTTCTAATTATTTGATAAGTAGTCAAGCAATATGCAAATCGAGGCATACCATGTCATTCTTACTATCTAATCGAATTTGTCTGCAACAGCTCAGCACATAATTAATTTACTACCAATAATAAATTATATCTCAGTACGAGTTCCAATTCCAAAGAGATTGATACGAAAATTAAGTTTGGAGAATCGATTTATATTCCGAATTGATTAAATTTGCAGTTACATAATGAAATCGTGCGTGCGCATCTTTGATCTAACTTAATGAACTTTCTTAAATGATAAACAAAATCATAAATGGCTCATTGGACCTTCAAATCTACAAAGGAAAGTCCAAATTGCGAAATCAAAAATGAAAGAACACTGCGAGGGAATGCAAGGTTTGTTAAAACTGAGATAATGAGATTTTGGGTAGAGTAGACAGACAGCAGAGGTACAGAAGCGTAATATTATGTAGACCAAGCAGACTTGGCCGTGGGTGCTTTGGCAGATGAAAATAATCCGTGAGGCGGACCGATGACTTGCTGAAAGACAACCGGGAGAAGTCCCAAGATTGGAACAAAATGGAACGCAATGGAGAAAACCAAACTTTGCTTTGGCTGGATAAGGATTATGAAATTAAGTTGTTGAGTATTGATATGGTAACTCTGACCAACTTCCTTGACAATGAAAATATGCGGAAAAAGGTTATGAGCCTTATGAGGATCTATCATTTTCGAGTTTAATACAATGCACCAAATATTATTACTGTTATGTTACGTTAAAGAGCTGAAGTTAAGAACTGTCCTTGAAGCGACCCACACGGACTGGTACGGATGTTCCGTTCAAACAATCCAAGATTACTTACCTATACAATCTTATTTTTAAACACATTTGTATGTTCTCGGGCTGAGAGAAAGACAATCTCAGGCCGTTTTACGTTGCTTCACTTTAGATTGCTCCAGAAGGAATTTTTTGACGTAATAAAGAAGTTAGAAAGTCATACTTAAACACGAAATTATTATTCTACGATAGCGTGTTCAACGTCCCTTACCTGCTTATATATGTATGCCTTCAATCAATCAGAGATTGTTTACATAAATCTTCACAATTACACTGTAAGTAGCACCTTTTTGTATGCTGTACTTCCTGGCCAACAGCGGAAGAACCGTGATAACGGATCGCTAGAACAATCAAATAATTAATAGGCCAAGGATGGTTTGAATTCATACCTACGTGTTCACCATGCATTGACGGACACGCAAATAGATTATTATAATTAGCACTAGTAATCTGATTACGTTTTGCTAATTATAATTTGATTGAGAAAAGTACACAACTTCAGGGTATGTTCTTCTTGGTTGTGTTGCTCAGCAAGGTCAGGTGCGGAATACTCGCAACCGTTTATGACCGGATGTATCGACGTAGACGAAGCAAAATAATACCTATGAAAGGATCGTATCAGATGTTTTTTTTTGTAATTCCTGCTTACCGCATGATGGTAAAAGGTATAGCCAAGGAAACGTTTACTAATTCAGTGTATGAGAACTAACTTAGTGCAGAAGAATAAGCGAAGCGGTGCATTTAATAAAACTTGAGAGTGGAAACAATTTTCTCCAATTGGAAGATATCAGCACCTGAAGACACATTAATAAAGCCAGTTATAACTTCCTAGCTATTGCTTTAAACTTGCTGCATAATGTGTATAACTTCCAGTACTTTAGCTTCAAGCTGGTTGGAAAGTCTCTTTAACACAAAAACAGGAAAGATTTGCGCGTTTCTTAGATCTTTGTCTTAAAATTTTACATTACCACTATTACGCATCCGTTCTTTCATAGTAGCTTATGATACTGTTGCATAGCAGGGATTATTAAAACTCTCGTGAAACTTTATAACACGTGTTCTGATAACAGTAATAATAAAATTCTAGTTGTATATGTATTTCAAGTGAGGTTTCTTGAGCTACCAATTCTACTGCAGACTGCCAAGGTCTTGCTAATGACTTAATTTTGACGTTCAAAGATTACTGATTGACAACGACAGCCTTATTTGAATAAATAACTTTTGATTTTTGGTTTCGACTGCAAAAGTCTGATCAGACAGACCAGAACCAGACCACAAAAACAGACCAGACAGAGAGAGAGAGAGAAAGAGAGAGAAGAGAGAGAGAGAATCAGACCAGAGTTGGTGAGTTGAATCAGACTTTCAAATTACCAAAAATAAAACAATAATAGTGCGAAACAAAGGCGACTCGGATAAAATTGTAGATCTTCTAAAGTTCATTGTCACCGCTAGCTAGCCATGCGTTGAAAATATCGTTGTAATTTACAGCGATAGTAGGTCTCCACACGCGCCTCAAAGAGAGTCAGCAAACAGGAAGGGGTCCGAAAGGACCGATGCCTGTTAGGGTTGCGGGACTGTTCGAAAGAGATACCGCGGCCCTGGAACACAAAGGGCAAAGGAAGGAACATGGATGGGTTTTAGTCAGTAAAAGTCTGACACTCCCTCCTGCTCAGCCCAGAGTGGGAGGGCTTATTTAATGATTTCCAATCCGAAAAAAAAAAGTAGGTCTTTCTTTCTTTATCGTGTGGTTAGTGCCTAACCTGGTGTCAGAGTTTTTATGCCGCCCATGGGCCTCTGACTTGGCTATACATACCGTCGAGAAATATCTCTCAGGAGTGCTGGTTTCCTCACGATGTTTTCCTTCATCGAAGCAAGTGATAATTATAAGCATATGAATCATAAAAATCAGAGGTGCGGTCTTGGGTTCGAAGTTCGAACTTCGAACCAGAGACTAGGTTGAAATAGAGGATTTAGTAAGGGCAACTTAAGTAAGACTGTTCAGGTCATTCGCAATTTATGTTAATTTATACCTGGGTACCTACTTATGTGTAAAACTGGTTTGATCATCAAAAGGTAGATTAAAGTAACCAGGTAATCTCTACCAGTAAACCTTCTTTTTCAATGAAAATATGGGTAAAAAAGACCCTTAACGAAGACGAAAGGCATTTGTTGTCCACGGTCATTGGTCATTTCATTTCTTGGTCTTAACCATACCTGGGAACCTCCTAGTTACGGAGATATTGGGGGTCAAAGTTTCAACTTTTTCACAAGTTTTTTTTTTAATATTTGTTTTTAACGTAAGATTTTTACTGTAAACTCTTCCACGACCCCCTACTATTCAATCCATCTATCAGCACAATGTTTTGAGTGCGTTTCATTTAGTCCTACCTTAAAACGTGATTTTTCACCCCAAAAAAACCTTGTTTCCCAGCAATAACTTTTGCGTAAAGTTACTTAGTTTGATTTACCCAATGCTTGGTTGCCGGCTTCGTGAAGGGTATTGCTACACCCTGTATAAATCAGCTAAAGAGCCTTCGACATTTATTTGACTGCCTTTATATGGTGCTTAAAATATGTTCAGCACAGATATCGTCAAACATGCAGATGTTTATCTCATTACAAACTAGCACGGATATAGTCATTCAGTCATGTGCTAAATCTCAGCAACTAATCTGTTTCCGTTTTACGGGTCACCGCCCACGCGTTGACAATTTGTTTTCAATAGTGAAAGAATTGGAAGGACACTGATAAAATATTAATTAGAAACATTTTTTTTTTTAAATATTTGTCCGTCGCCGAGGGAAGCTTGGTAAGTAGTAAACGCTGGCGTGACGACTAACGGCCGTTTTCAATAACTTACTAACAGTTAACGGAACGTTGCTATCTCAGATAAACAGTTAAAGAAACATCAACTGCCAACCCTCCGAGAGACAGATAAGTGACGTGGATAAGATGATATTCCTGTCAATTCATTGCAAACTTTGTATAAGAAACACCGATAGCTACAAGAGTAAGGCATATTAACTATCTCCGGTGAGGCGGCGAGCCTTCTTGCCGGATTGCCGCCATGGGATCTGGAGGCGATGGTCCTCGCGCGCCTTCATGAGCGGCGCGTGGAGGCACTACGCCGGGGGGAAACTCCGCTGCCGCGGCAAATTGTCGCTCAGCGGACAGACTTCCGGCGTGATCTCATGGCGACATGGAGAGAGCGACTGTAGCAACCCCGTGCAGGGCACGCCACAATAGTGGCAGTAAGTCCCCTCTTTGAGGAGTGGCTAGAGAGGCGCCACGGCGCCCTCACCTTCCGCCTGACGCAGGTCCTCACCGGACATGGTTGTTTCGGGAGGTTCCTGCACCGAATCGGGCGGGAGGAAACGCCCGGGTGCTACCATCGTGAGGATCGACCGGAGGACACGGTGGAGATCTGCCCGGCGTGGGCGAAGCACCGCCGTGTCCTCGCGTCCGGCCTTGGTTCAATCCATGGTCCGGAGCGAGGCGGAATGGGACGCCGTCACCTACTTCTGTGAAGCAGTCATGCTAGCGAAGGAGGTGGCGGAACGTGAGAGGGAGAGAACCTCACGTCCCAGCCGCCGCGGGAGACGCTCCGGGCGTCTCCCCTGTTTATTTTTTACAAATAAAAGATACCTATTGCAACTAGGTATCTATTATACAGTTATACAGTAATGAACTGTGGACATCCTAAAATCCCAAAACATCATCAGTCTGCATAGGATGAACACAATAATTTCCGTTGCCTTTCAATAAGCAGAGACGACAAAGTTTCCGTCCGTTGAAGCGCCATTTTCTTCCCGAAGTTCATTCATCTTTTCCGTTGTGATTGACTACCCACAGAATGTTTCTACAGTTACTTTAATTACAGCAATCCGCTTTTCTTTATATTAGCTATCGTGATGCGTTACTAATATTATCAGTGCCATATTACAGCTATAAAATAACGGATTGAAGGCAATTTAGATTACCGATGTAAAAAGATTGGTTACGATTTGATTTTTAGATTTTCTTACGCGGCGAGAGAGTATAGTATTTTTCAATCTCGCAGCTCGCTACTAGATTGGAAAATACCAAACACATTCAAATATTTACGATTCTTTTTAATCTCTCTGGAAAATACTATTCCACAGTTCCACAGTTTTTGATTACCTACGTATATTTTTGAAGTAATAGCATTGAAACCCAAACCATTTATTTCAATTAGACCATTAAAGTCACTTTTGGATGTCACTTTTGATGTCTATTCTCAATGCTGGGACTCAGGCTTCCTCTTTACGGCTTTACCATTGGGAGAGAGCCATAATCGTGACATGGGTGAAAAGCTAGATGTCAAAGGTTCTTCAAATGTTTGGTACCAGGACCTGCCGGTTTCCTCATGCCGTTTTACTTTACCGTTTTGAGAGCTGATGCGATATTTTTCCTTTTATTATTGTTAAGACCTTAGCTTTCTAGTGAACGTTTCTACTGATATATTACAGAGGTTTCTTCACACATCGATCCTACCGATCACAATGCGCATTACACTACTTTAGATCGATCGTCGCTATTGTTCCCAATACGTTGGATAGTGTAACATCATGATTGTGCCGGCAAGCGGCGCTAATCAGGAATGCACCGTGACTGCGTCTTGCGACTTGAGACATAACGAAGGCACGTAGAAATCGGTATCCACAAGTAAACAGTACAGTGCTGCATGGTTTGAATTACATTGTCAGGGAGGCACTGTTGGTAAAGAAATTGTATTAAAAATACAAGATGGCGGCGTTGGTTTCAAATATACGCGTCAAACTAAAAATGCAGCGTGGTTGTTTTTAACAACCACGGTGTTAATGAAGTTTAGGGGTATTATTAAGATTGCATGTTTATCATAATAGATAATAAGTAGGTGCCTCCACGTAGGCAATTAGTCATTCGCCATTAGGCACCTATTCAGATAATTACAGAACATGAGTAATAGTTAAAATATTTTATTGTATTAGGTATTCTTTGTGATCATGCTGACCTAAATGCGCAACTCGACAAATGCACTATGGTTTTCGTGATAATTGTTGCGTTGTATTAGCTTTAGCAATACCTACACCTTAAACTAGAAATCCATTCTCTAGCATAATCATCAACTATTTTGTTTTCTTTTCACGGTGCTCCCTTACCATTAATAAAATATTCGATTTTGTACAGAAGCGAGTGAATTTGAACAGTTACCCAGGCGAATGCTCCGGGTGAGGTAGCGCCGTTAAACAGAAATAAGAAGTAGCAGAATCGTGACTGATGAAATGAATAGCTATTGCCCAGTAGTGGAACACTACGAGCTATTCATAATAATAATTTTCGACAAAGGTGCAGTTAGGGCGCAGGTCGACCTCTTGACTCTCTCGGTCTATGTATAAAAACTTAATCAAATTAAAATCCGTGAAATCATTTACTTCACGGATCAGTCAAGCAGACAAAGGTCACCTGAAGAAAATTAACTGAAATAATTCACACGAATCGTTGCTGGAAAACAGGTCGTGGAAATTCTTGTGGAGGTCCCACTTAGTTAACTGACTACCTTTTTGTTCTGGGATTTTAGGGTTGGAAAATCCACCCACAGGATAAGACCTAGCTAGGATTGAGTTTAAGGTATTTGGTTTGTAAACTGGGCTACAAACCATTTAATGTTTTAAACTTACACTGTCACATAAAGGATACCTTCTGTGATTTTCAAATATTCTGAGCTCCCGATATTTCGACGCGTTTGCAAGCGGCATGATCGCGGGATGACTGGAAAATGCGGATGGATGGTAAATAAATTGTTAGTTTAAGACGAATCTGTCACTTAATGTTTTATTTATAAGGAAAGGAAAGACTAGAAAAACTTATGGAATATAAAAAACATTCAGAAGTAACAGGGACATTTCAATTAAGTTGATTTCTCTTTTTGAACGGATAATGCGAGCACTATGTAAAAGAATATTTTTTCAGAACAAGCTTTAGGCCAGGGCAGAATTGAAAACCGACGTTTTACCGCAGGTTACCATTATAATTCAAATACCAAGTCTTGTAATAATTACGTAGGTATCGTAATGTTTTACCAAATAGCTTCATAAACAAGGGTAAGGTCGACGGCGGGTCTGTTACACAAGTGTTATCGAGGTCGCTTTCTCATTGTCTCCTTGGTAAGCCCCCGCAGGCTAACGATAATACCTGCTGCCCACGTGTGCTCTAATTATAGTCATTGGTAATCTAATTGTACATCTACAACTGACTGTGTTTCTGTGCTTGGATGGGCGTTTCGAAGATCAAAGATTGTAATGGTAGAGGCCTACTATTAATTTTATAATAGGTCTGTCAGACACAGGCGCATTCTCGTTTTTGTGTCGAATTCAGCAATTGCACCGAAGCAAGGCAGATTGAGGAAAATATATGATGAAGAGACACCTCTTCACCAAGTGTTGCTAATGAAAGACTGAATAATAAACAATTTCCTGATTTTTGTACTGATTGGAGCACAGCATGTCTTGCTTAGTGGTTAAAACACTCCGGCACACAATTACAATTCATACAATCAGTCGCTTATTCTAATGGAACATTTTCATGTGCAGTTTTATCGTCTTATTTTGTAAAAGCAACACGTAACGATGGCGAATTCCCGCGATAGTTGTTGGTCTGGTTGCTTGTCTATCAAGACAGTATAAACGTCTACCAAACATGGTAACAAGCCACGTGCGTAGGAAGTAAAATACTGTTCAGCCAAATATGTAATAGCAAGGTCTTCGAGGTCGTCGACCAGTCATTGTTTTGGGGAAGCTTTAAAGGACCCTAATTAAGGTTTTAAGAAACTGTCAGGAATACCTAACTTCTAATTACAGGTTGTTATTGAAACAATTTTGTGTGCAGATGTTTTTGGGTGTGTTAATTTTGGTTCTCATCGAATTTTGATTTAGGTAACGGGTTTTTCGAGATTTGCACAGTGATTAACATCGGGTTAGGGCCTTAGACCGTTACTGCGTAGGCAGTAAAGTGTAAGGACTTAAGATAAAGCTAACGATCAGCATTTTGAGACTTTTGGACGTCATTAAATGTTACAGCAAAACATTCGATGATAAAAATACAGTCTTTTCTACACTCCTTTTTATTTTTCCGTAAAAATTTCACCAACTGCTTTCTGTCATCGAAACATTAACGTGTGTAACGTTTATACTGTCGAATCTTTTGCGCAACCACTTCAACATAATATTAACTTTAAAAATCGAAAATAGGCGCGACACCTTGATAGCAAAACAGGTTGGTGAGTCAGCTTTCCGCAGCGTCCAGACAGAAAGGCCAAATAAACTAAGAGTAAACCCGCTAAACCACTCGCTCGCCTAGCGAGTAGCGAGTGGCGACCATTTTCCGCTAAGATGAGTCATCGAGGAATTTCTCTGATTGCTACCGAGAATAATATTGTTGCAAAGCCCGTTGATACACACCTGTGGTACATGTGCCTAGATATATTTTGAGGAAAGTTTCCTGAATACTAGAGGTACAAATGTGTCTCAAAAAGGGGCAGCTATCTTTCGAAGCACCTGCATCAAAGTGGCGCATGGAGTTAAGTCCGGCTTTGCTGAGTGATCTCTGTTAGTTATTTAAACCTGTGACAAACTCTGTCTCCATGTGACATATTAACGGTCGAGTTATTATTTACGCACTACTACGCACAGTTCGCATTTAAACTAAAAAAAGAAAGAAAAAGGATCTCTACCCTCTACATGAATGTGAAACAGAGGCCTGATATAATTATCGGCGGCGGCGACCTCTCGCGTCCGGCCCTGGTTCAATCCATGGTCCGGAGCGAGACGGAATGGGACGCCGTCACCTCCTTCTGCGAAGCAGTCATGCTAGCGAAGGAGGTGGCGGGACGTGAGAGGG
This sequence comes from Eugnorisma glareosa, assembly GCA_947578425.1. NCBI lineage: Eukaryota > Metazoa > Arthropoda > Insecta > Lepidoptera > Noctuidae > Eugnorisma > Eugnorisma glareosa. Next base: position 19,343,218 of record OX387966.1, on the reverse strand, counting down.
AGAGAACCTCACGTCCCAGCCGCCGCGGGAGACGCACCGGGCATCGGGGGCCACCGTAGACGCGGGCCTGTGGACGGTGAGCTATGGGCTAGCTCGCCGTCCGTCCGTCTTATGACGACAGGCCGTGTCGACGGCGCGTTCGTGTTCCACGCGCGCCTCAAAGAGAGTCAGCAAACAGGAAGGGGTCCGTAAGGGCCGACGCCTGCCAGGGTTGCGGGACTGTTCGAAAGAGATACTGCGGCCCTGGAACACAAAGGCCAAAGGAAGGAACATGGATGGGTTTTAGTCAGTAGAAGTCTGACACTCCCTCCTGCTCAGCCCAGAGCAGGAGGGGTTATTTGATGATTTCCCATCGGTAAAAAAAAAAAAAAAAAAAAAAAGGCCTGGTATAATTTCTACTCATTTATCTAGTTTTGTACAGTTACCGGCCGTAATCGAGATCGCCGCGAGATTTGCACCTTTTAGTATAATATTCTACTCATTGTTTTGCAATTGCGGATTTGTGCGTTGCGTGAGCGCGCTTGTTTTGCAACAGGATAATTTAGGGGACCGGCTAGCATTTATATAAACATGCCTCTCGCAACAAAACATAGGAGATGACTAAAAATGGCAGAATTGTCCCTGCCAACTAAATTGCCAAAAAATAATACATGGAAATACCTAGGCATGGAGTAAAAGTGTTAGTAAATACCACACATAGAATTAGGTATGTAATAGGTAGATGTAACATGGACAATGGACATAGGACATGGTGTACAATCTTACTATCTTACTTCATACTATATTATAAATGCGAATGTTTGTGAGGATGGATGGATGGAGGTTTGTTACTCTTTCACGCGAAAACTACCATACTATATACTATATTATAAATGCGAATGTTTGTGAGGATGGATGGATGGAGGTTTGTTACTCTTTCACGCGAAAACTACTGAACGGATTTGGATGAAATTGGGCACATAAATAGTTTAGAATCTGGATTAACATATAGGATAGTTTTTATCCCGGTAGTATGATCCCGTGGGTCAGTCACCGAACTTGACGCGGGCGAAGTACTAGCTTATGCCCGCGCATAAGCCAGTACCTACATTTTACAGAGGTAATGTTTATGAGATATTGAGATTACATGAACGTCCACACAATAGAATAGACCTAAGATACCATTCATTAATGTTTAGTCATTAAATATATTAATACAGGGCACTGCTCGAAAAATATACATGTAATGGTAACTTAACATTAGGTTTTTTATTAAAAAAAACTGGTATCATCAAAAAAACAATTCACAGTAAGAAAGTAGAAATATAAAAAAAAAACAATACTAAATTCTGATTTTAATAACTCAGATTTTGGCAAATAAGCAAGTTATTTTTGTTTATACTAATATTTCTACTATGATATTAGATAGTAGGAAATTCCATTGTTTCTACTCTAACATAAAGAAGAGCAAGATTTGATAAGTATTTTCTAAACTAAACACTTGTATTGTATAGCGGGCTGGTGTCCGCAACTCCACGTCTAAGCGCGTATTTTGCGTGCGGGTGGGAAATCTATTCGATCCACCCTAACTCTTATTAGAATAAGCTACATAATGTTCATAATATGTTTATTTATTTAGAAGGTTGCAGGTACTTAAATTACATAAATTTAATTGTTTACAGGAAGTATATCAAGGCTTTGATAATTTAGCCATGATATAGATGATCATGAAAGATCCTGATTAATCTTTGAGCAGCACGGTCAGATATAGCCTACAAATGAAAACGTGCCCAACAGGCCACCGTCGGCTAAAGCTGACAAGAAAACATCATATTTTAAACTTATAACTGCAGTTTAATGCGAAATAGCGTCAAATAAATAAAATAATAATGTTACAAGTGATATTTTATTTAAAAACTATGGGAAGAATAGTGATTAAATCGTTATTGATAAGATGTTGGAATATTTATTTTGTAGGTATTCGCGCTGAATTTGTGGCTTGGCGTGGAAGGGCCACACTGATGCGTTTACGCTCTGGCATTTAAAAGGTTAAGTATGCCTTACATGCAAAGCGCATGTTACAAGTCACTTACTTACAAGTCACAACAATTATTACCAACCAACTCACTGTGTACCAAATTAAAATTAAATTTCAATGATAACATGACAAGTTTTATATTTAATGTTTGTTGTATTATCTCAATCAACGTTTCTGTAGTTTCAGTCTTCTCTTCCAAACTTTTCTATGTTGATGGCTACTGCTTGTAATTTGGTTCTACAATACTTGTTTTAAATTCGTCATAATTTCATACTGATTTAGCTTCAAGCTATAAATGAATACAAAAATCGTGCTAATTAAGCCCAGTAAAACAAAACAAAGTTATAAAGTTGTTGCCAATTGGTACAAGCTATAATTATGGCATGTATTTAAGTCATTAAAACAATTGCAAGACTTAGTTTTAAAGAAAACTTGAACATATTTTTGTTTTAAAAGTTTAAACAACGTACTTACCTTGGTTGTACGTCCTTAGGCGAAATAACACAAAAAATCAACAATAAAGTTATTAACCATGCTGAAAATAAGAGATAATAGCACTAAATAAAGGTTTTCAATTTCAGATAATTCATGAGTGGTTTGAAACTTGAACAATAAGCAGTTTACAAACACTTGCGCGATTATTATAAAATCACAACACAAACAACCACAAACAAAAAAAACTTGTAACGTCAAAAACAGAAATTCGAAATGTGGAGCATTTTTTATTTAATTTTTTTCATGAATGTGCAAAATCATCAGTTTAACTGTTTTTTATTGAACTATTTTATTTAGAAATCGTAAATTTCCTTACCACAATTTCGTTTTAATTAATGGCCCTTGGAAAATTTCAAACATTTGTATGTTTTTGAATATTTTTAGTAAAAAAACAAGTTTTACAAGGAATATGTTCTGAACGCACCACGTAAAGTGTGTTTGCGAAAGCAGCTATGATAAAACTATGCCAACAGTGGTACATACCAACGAAAATGATCATTACTTGCAACCTAGTCAAGCTTTTAAAAATAACTACGTGATTTTAACACTTTGCGTAAAGATAATTTGCACATTCTTAATTTTGAGCATACATTTTTCATTCATAATTTTGGAGTGAGCCATTATAGTACAAACGTTTCTTTGTCTGGAGACGAAGAACTGTCACTGTCAAAAAGTTTTTATTTATTTCCGAAGTTGCTATGACGACAATAAACGCACAGAGCATCTTATATAATAAACGTAAATAAACGCCGTAGCCCACTACTTCAATTCTTTATTTAATGCGAAATATGGGCAGCATGACTCGTTGGTTAGACGTAGAAGTAGGAACAGATGACATAGGTCTAGATACTTTGCCTCAAAACTTGGCGTTACTGGACTTACACAATGATAACGAAGTCAAACTTCTTGTTGGAGATTTCGGACGAGGGGAAGATGGGCCTAAGTTGAAAGTAAGTCTAACTTAAACCAAATTCACAACTGCTTGGCTAAAAACCAAAGCTAATTAAAAACCTTAACTAACGCACTTACTAACTACTACTGGTAGCTTTTAGCTTTAGCTGGTAGGAACTGGTAACTTTCGCAACATTTAAAAAACGTCTTTTGTTTTGTAGTTAATTCTTTTCCCCAGCCTTACTTGCTCGTCTTGCCTTCTCGATGATGCTCCTTTCAAAACAAACTGCACAAGAAACAAATTTTTTAAGCTAACTTGCTCATCAGTTAGTCACTTCTTGAAAAATCTTTACCATATCTATTCCATTTACAGGTGTTCAAAGGAGCCATGCAGATATCAGACATGGTACTACCAGACCTACCTCTGGGTGTAGTAGGTTTCTACATAAGTGAGACAGTACCTCGATCCGTGCCCATAGTGGCTGTAGCATACAGTTCTTGTGTGTTCATGTACAGGAACTTGAAACTGTTCTATAAGTACTATCTGCGGGCAACTGAGCTTAGTATGTGTGAAATGGAGGTATGGAAGCAGGTGGGTACTTTGTTATTGCTATTACAATATCCTTCTTTACAAAATTCAGTAGTGGTTGCTGAAGCAGGTAAATTGTTAGCTTTAAGTTGATACACGCTTCGGTTCAGAAAGTTGTATCTCCATTTCGCTCGCTTTCGTAATGCTAAAAAAAGATAGACATACGACTTGTTGAATCGAAAACGAATTAAGCGTTTGTGAATAGCTATGCTGGTCTAACAAATAATAAGACAGAAGTAAACTGCGGGAATGTCCTTGATGAGACTGGCAAAAGAACGTGGAGCACAGGCACAAGCAAAGAGAGACCTATACCCAGCAGTGGGTGAAGTCGCTCTGTGGATGATGATGATGATCAAACTGAATTATAATCTAGTATATTATAGATCACAGCCATTTAGGTACAAAAAGTATTTTTCCATATTTTGAACTTACAAAAACTTTTGCTGCCACTGTCACTTAATTTGTAATTAGGTAGATGTTATGTATCAATTATGTAGGTATTAGGAAATTTTCTTGACAAATAAGGTATTTCCAAGTACCCTATCTTACATTTTGTAAATCCAGTATAGTGCTACCTAGTGCTTGCTAAGAATAAAACAAATGTTACTTAATGCTTGTTTTATTGGACATAATAGTAGAAAATGTAGAGTTTTTGCCTAACACAATACTAAATAAAAATGTATTATTATTTCCAGCTAACAAATCCAATAAACCACAACACAGATGCAATAAAGACCCTCACAGACAGCCTCAGAGCCATACCACACGAAACCCTAACAGCCCAGTCACAGAACCTCCTCACACTAACATCAGACCAGCAGTTAGAATACCTGGAGAATAACCCGCTGTTACCCAATAAGAACAATCCGGAGATTGTGTGCATTGGCACGATGAAGATGCACTCTATAGAGAAGTATTCTGTGAGCTGTGTCGTGATTGCTACGGAGGACGGAGATGTGATCTTGTTGGATCCGCAGACTTTTAATCAGTTGTCTCAGGTTGGTAATGAATGGTAAACTTGATTTAGAGTAAAAATAAGTTGATAATAAGGTCCTCATCTGGTGCTTAAAACAGATTCACTTTAGTTGGACAAACTAAGCACAGTTAAAGTATTGTCCAACAGCTGAATTATGGCTGTCCCTTCTTCTGTTTGTAAAAGATTAGTCCAATTCTCCGCATAGCGAGGCGATAATTAAAAAAAAAATGTAAAAAAAAAAAAAAAATATTATTTCTGATTTGTCCAGGCTAAAATATGTGGGGTAAAGAAAACTCCGTACCAAATCGTAACCACTGGACTGTATACTGTTGACTACAGAATAACGATAGCTACAAGGTGTGACTTATTGCTATTCAAGTTTTAAAGGCACTTTTACAAACACTGCTGGTTGGATTTATTGTATGCGCACATTGCACATGTTTATAGATTTTTTTGGCGTCTTAAGTTATTTAAATATATTGCCATAATTTAAACACAGGATATCACGAGAATAAATCATTATAATTATCATAGATCGTGTGGATTTCGTAAAAAAAAAAGTTTTCATATTGCATATTTCCCAGCTTGTTGAGCGCTTTCAAATTAGATGCGTGAAGAAGCGATGCAGTGGAGCCACTGCGGCGCGCCTTATTCAAATCGCTTTAACTAGGCAAAACAAGAGAATGTCAACTTGTACCAAAAACTCGCAATTGTAAACGATAGCTATCGCGATCCATACTAACTGTCGCTAAATATCATATCGCATGCGTATCATAATGTACAGATCCTGTAGTAGCGCCACTGCAGCGCGTCTTCTCGTTTCTAATTTGAAGGCTCCTCAATGCTATTAGGCTGGTGTTAAATAAATAATGTTTTCTTCTTTTTTTTCAGAGAAAAGACTGTATGCGTCCTAAAAAGAGATTGGCCTGAGGGTCGCATCCTATTCAATACTGACGATCACATCATTGCCATTGAAGTAGTCACTGCTGACAGCAGCATCATGGTCATATGTGCTGACCATACCATGGCTTGTTATAGCAAGAAGGTGGGTTGTACTTGTAGAATAGACTTTGAACTGTGCGCCACGCTTTTTTATGTTAGTTTTTCAAGTACTCTACTGCTACGGAAGGCTGTACTGCATTAAATGACGATGTCCATTCCTCTTACGTTTTTACAAAGTCATAAATGTCGACTTCGACTTGTTTATTTGTATCTTGGTTTTGTTAAAGTCAGCCAATACGCCTTTTGTCAGTACTGCAACTAAGGTCGACGGCCGACGCACAGTTTTAAGCACTGCATGCGATCAGCATCACCTCAGATTGGGATCTCCAGTAAACAACAGTGTCACCGACTTGGTGTTCGCCTGACGACAAGCCGATGAGTCCATGAGATGCTGGTTTCGTGCAATCCTTATAAGTATGCGATGACCTTAAAAGGATTCCCATTTGTTTCCAGGGTAAAAAGCAATGGTGTTTAACACTAGAACACCGTCCAGTCGCCATGACATTAATACCGGTGCTACACCTCGGTGTCACGCTGACAGGCGTAGCGCTGGCGTCGGGTCACGTGCATCTGTACGACGGCAAGTCGCGGAGAGACACCGTGTTTGTGAGAGGTGCGTGGCATATACAGCGTGTAACATAAATGTGCGGTGATAGGGTTGTCAAACTAATCGTAATTGCTAAAAAAAAACCATGAAAAAGTAGTTGGGCGTGTGGCCAAAATCGGAAGTAACGCAGTCTACTTGCTTTTTTAGTAGTAACAAAAGAGTTTCAGAAATGTTTACCAACAGCGCCCCCCGTCAACGTCACTGAAGCGCCAAAATTTATTTAAAGTTATAATGTAGCTTCCCATTAGTGAAAGTATTTTCAAAATCGGTTCAGTAGATCCGGAGATTACCCCCTACATACAAACTTACAAACAAATTTTACCTCTTTATAATATTAGTATAGATAACGTAACTCAGCGGCTATTTAACACACCCTTGTTACTTGCTATCTCCCAATGCCACCTACGTCCACCACCACTGACTTTTCATAATATAGAATATTGTTCTTACCTTTAGTAAGGTATTTCGACAGAAAAAAAATCAGCGTTTATAAAATGACGTAGGTCTGGCGCTCGTGGAATCTTGGTTCAATAGTGCAGTTAGGAAGATTACATGACACTCCTGTCACTGGCTAAGCGTCATGTTATATGACACTGATGATCGACTATAGTTAATTTTACTTTCGTCTATTTCAGATGTGGTCTCCGTGATGAAGTTTGGTCAGCTTGGACAAGAGGAACATGTACTCATTATAATAACTGGAGGTAGGTACACCAGGGGTTTCCATTTTATTTTTGTGCAGTTCTTAATCTTACTAGGAATATAGCTGAATATACATGGGGTCACACAATTTATTTTCAAAAACTTCTAAATCATTTGGAGCGTAAAGGGTAAAAGATAATTATGTTAATTAATCATCCCATATTTAATAATTCTCAGGCGGAAACCTAATGCTGAAGATACTAAAGCGCACGGCAGACTTTAGCGCGCACGCGGCCGGAGTAGAGATGTCACCCAGCTCACTAACTGGACAGAAACCCTGGCTCATACCCAAGAAGTCCAAGCTATTCCTCGAGCAGTCTGTGAGAGAGCGAGAGAACGCTACTCGTGAGTATACTCCTTCTCTTTCTTACTGGGTGGTGTACAGATCGCACCTAGTGCACTAACTGCCCGCGTAGCATGACCACCGTAGAAACGGGTTTTGTCGACGAAGAGTCGAATTGAATTGTCATTTTATGACAGATTGTGGAAAGATTTCTATCGTCGCAAGCATGGCGATGATAGAAATGTATGAAATGAATGACAAGACATGTCAAGTTGTATAGAAAGAGCTCGAGTCTTGTTAGACTAGAGATAGTATTGCCATGCCAGGACAGAAACCCTGGCTCATACCCAAGAAGTCCAAGCTGTTCCTCGAGCAGTCTATGAGAGAGTGAGAGACCGCTACGTCTGAGTATACTCCCTCTCTCTCTGTGTTCTGATCTGTTTTTGATTTTTGTGCTACATAGCAATTTTTGCGCGTGGCAATAATCAGAACCAACGCCGCCATCTTGTTATTTTTTTTAATACAATTTCCAAAGACAATTTTACTAATGTTTACCAGAAGCACCTCCCTGATAATGACATTCAAGCGCCAAAAGCACTATGACACACTATGCTGGAAATTTTTGTCAAGTACAAGTTTAAAAAACAAACGTTGCTGCTATTTCAAGCAACGCAGATCAAAGATTTAACATAAAAATACTTGCGGTTTTTACAATTTGTTATTTTCATATTATTTATCAAATTGCAGTGATGCACCAGACGTTCCAACATGAGATGAACAGACTCCGCCTGTTGGCTGCGAAGACTTTACTAGAAGCGCATGAAAAGTCGGACAACTCAGTAGGCACTGGACCTATGGAGTCTATGAGACTTACTGCCGAGGTAAAGATAGTCATTATTACCTACAAAAATGATTAATCACTACATAGTATAAAACAAAGTCGCTTCCCGCTGTCTGTCCCTATGTATGCTTAGATCTTTAAAACTACGCAATGGATTTTGATGCGGTTTTTTTTCATAGATAGAGTGATTCAAGAGGAAGATTTATATGTGCATTGCACCCGTGCGAAGCCGGGGCGGGTCGCTAGTTTATGATATACCAACCTTGCCCCCCCGACCTTCGTCCGCGTGAAATTATTATAAAAATATTACTTTCCTATTTGAAAGGATTTTATTAACAACTAGCTGACCCGCGCAACTTCGTCTGCGTGCGTGCGTACATCAAAGAAAGAGAGGGTTAGAGAGAGTGTGCCTCAACCTTAAAAGTTAGACATATGCCAGTGTGGACATTTTTTTATTTTTAACCGTTCACGTACAACGGAAGCTGTCAAAAGGAATAAATCCGTTTTTGAAATATTTTTCATTGATGTTCCGCTCCTCGATAAATGGGCTATCCAACACTTAACTAATTTATACCAGCACTTCCTGAAATTAGCGCGTTCAATCAACGAAACAAACAAACCCTTCAGCTTTATAATATTAGTACAGATTCAAGTAGTTAACAATTTAATTTCTCGGAAATATTTGCATTAATCGCAAACATATTCTACTTTTCCAAATAAGGCCTACGTTTTTTTTACCGATGGGAAATAATCAAATGACCCCTCCCACTCTGGGCGAAGCGGAAGGGAGTGTCAGACTTGTACTGACTAAAACCCATCCATGTTCCTTCTTTTACCCTTTGTGTTCTAGGGCCGCGGTATCTCTTTCGAACAGTCCCGCAATCCAGGCCTGCCTCCGTCTTCTCGGACCCCTTCCCGTTTGCTGACATCTCTTTGAGGCGCGCGTGGAACACGAATGCGCCGTCGACACGGCCTGTCGTTATTAGACGGACGGATGGCAAGCTAGCCCATTACTCAACGTCCACAGGCCCGCGACCCTCGACAACCTTAACCGGCCATACTCCAGGCAGGTCTAAAGTTCTCATCAAGGTGCATGAAATGAGCCCAAACACGTTATAGATGCTGTAAACTCTTGAGAACCTCTTGCAACTACCATTCGCCTCCATCGTCAGACATTCGATGAAAGTCGTTCTGAGTTAGGTTTAAAGTTTTCATCAAAGTGCATGAAATGAGCCCAATAACGTTATACCTGCTGCAAACTGTTTAGGACCGCTTGCAACTGCCATTTGTCTCTATCGTTTGACCGTCGATGACAGTCATACTCCAGCAAGGCCTAAAGTTCTCATCAAGGTGCATAAAATGAGCCCAAAAACGTTATTGTTGCTGCAAACTCTTGAGGACGTCTTGCAACTGCCTTCCGTCTCCATCGTCAGACCTTCGATGACAGTCATACTTCAGCAAGGTCTAAAGTTCTCATCAAGGTGCATGAAATGAGCCCAAATAAGTTATTCTTGCTGCAAACTCTTGAGGACCTCTAGCAACTGCCTTCAGTCTCCATCGTTAGAACTTCAATGACGTCATACTCCAGCTAGATCTAAAGTTCTCATCAAGGTGCAGGAAATGGGCCTAAACACGATTTCTCAATTTAAAAAAAGGATCATGCATACCTTACTTGTCTGTAAAAAGTTATGCGTGGTCAGGTTATACATAAAATAAAATAAATATAGAAACGTCGAATTGAGAAGCTCCTATTTTTGTTTCGTCGGTTAAAAAACCAAGCTTCCGACATTTTACACGGGCGAGGGTCATTCTTTCACGAAAAACACCGCGATTCAGAAAATGGAGTGAAATAAACAGCGCCACCTATCGAGCATCAAGTTAGACCGATAGAATATACTGCATGGAAAGCGATTGAACACACACTCTACAGGGTTATAGCGTCATGTATACTAATCCAGAGTACTTTTGTGCCACCAGAACTTTTTTGTAAAGCCGGTCAGCCGATTTAAAAGTTATCTTGTGAGCACATTTTTATTAATTAGTACCATTTTGATGCAATAGATGTCGTTGCATGTATCTTACAGCTTACACAATGATCATCAGTTCTTCTTGAACACTTTAAATTCATAAATCTTTTGATAGAGAGCACTGATTACAATGAAACCAAAACTAAAACCTTCTCTAAGTTACGCACAATATTTGTGCATTGAATCTAATCACTGGTTGGTTTTCCCGACAACATAAACGCCCCGCCTCACAGCGCGCGCGTCTTTATTTTGATGCGGAGTTATTTTAAAACTGTGATATCTCCTAAGATATTCATCTAAATTGAATGTTGTAAAGGGCAATTTTGGTCACAATTGAATTCTAAAGATGACTAACATATTTATTTCGATAAGGATTAATACTATGTCGGTAAAAATACCTTTGCAAATAAAGCATTATTTTTGACCAAATTTTAAAATCATAAAAATGGTTATTGTTAGTCAACCTTAAAAGATAGGCATGTGCTGTCGCGGACTTTTTTTTAGACATTTTTAAGAGGAATAATTCTCTCATACATTATTTTGGTGCAACTTTAACCGTTTAACCAGCGCACGCAAAGGAAGCTCTCAAAAATAATAACTTTTCCCCGTTTTTGCAACATTTTTCATTGATGCTCCGCTCCTATTGATTGTAGCGTGATGATATATAGCCTATAGCCTTCCTCGATAAATGAGCTATCCAACACTAAAAGAATTTTTCAATTCGAACCAGTAGTTCCTGAGATTAGCGCGTTCAAACAAACAAACAAACAAACAAACTCTTCAGCTTTATAATATTAGTATAGATTTCAAAGGTTTTAATTTCTTTGCACGGAACCCTAATTGTTTTCTAAAATAAATAGGTTTTTGCTAACTGTAAGGTCTGACAGAGCTGTCCTTTGTATTATGTTTCAGGTGGAAGGTCTTGGCCCGGTGTTCCGTGTGACGCTGATAATAGAGAACAATTCCAAAGACAAGGCGGTGATAGGTCTGTCCATATTGTTCCACGTGCACACCGTCAACTATAAAGTATCCAATCCTTACATCAAGGTAATTTTCACACATTACCACCTCTTTTATATCAAAACCAGCATTGACTCACCCAACACCCAGTTTTGTAAAACAGCCTTAAAAATGGCGGCTGCAGTATATATATTTTTAAACTATGAAAGCGCAAGCCCTATCACCTGCCCACTATCAAGTGGGCAGGTAATAGGGCATCTATTTACTGCATCAGTGAGCGGAGTTTGCCTAGCTGAGTTTTGGGCAAAACACATTTGAACTTTTTGCCTTCAATACGCTATGAAAAAGACTAAAACGCTTGTTGGCAGGGCGACATTGTTATCAGATTGATCAATATCATCAGGACAAGGACAAAAAGTTATTAATTTTGTTTGATATTGAATCCTTGAAACGATTATCGCTATCCTGATGAGATGAGATTATCACTATCACCATCACTATCGGAATCACTATCAGAATCAGTGTGATACTGATTGTGATAGTCTAGATATATCACAATCAAAATCACCATCACTATCACAATCACCATCATCGTTATCACAATCATTATAATCGTAATCACAATCATCATCATCATTATGACAATCACAATCATTATCATCGTAATCACAATCATCATCATCGTTAACACAATCATCACAATAACTCAACAATAACCCCGTATAGAAGTCGAATCCGCCATCTTCTGGATCTCAATAAATGCCATATTCGTAATCGGCACCCCTGATAATCTCGGAATCGACACCCGCCGACATCGACAGTCCGCCACATTAAATCTTAAAGTCGTTGTTTTTGTAATACACCCGACTTTTTCACGTTTTTTTCAGACTTTACAGTTTTTTTTTAACACAAATGTTTACTCATTTATCGATAGGAGTACTCCTGTGAAGTTTCGAATAAAACAGTCTAACTAATGTTGTTTCCCCATACAAACTCGACTCCCGTTTCACCCCCTTAGGTAAATTTTGAAAAATCCTTTCTCAGTGCACCCCTTACACCTCATGAAACCTACGCGCGCTAAATTTAGAATCTCTAGACCCATTGGTTTGGGCTATAAGTTGATTTTCAGACTTTGTCACCCCACTTCCCCCGCTTAGGGGTTGAATTCTGAAAACCCGTTTCTACTCATTTATTAATAGGGGCACTCTCTTATTTCCCCATACAAACTTTGGAGCCCCGTTTCACACCGTTAGGGGATGAATTTTGAAAAATTCATTTTTATTGCACCCCTAAACCACATAGGGAACCTATTTGCCAAATTTGGAATCCGTAGACCCAGCGGTTTAGACTGTGCGTTGATTTTAGACTTTGTCACCCCATTTCCCCCTCTTAGGGGTTGAATTTTGAAAAAACCTGAAACCCGTTTCTATTCATTTATCAATAGGAGCACTCCTGTGAAGTTTCGAATAAAATAGTCTAACTAATCTTGCTTCCCCATACAAACGTTGGAGCCCCGTTTAACCCCCTTAGGGTTGTGAATTTTGAAAAATCCTTTCTTAGTGCACCCCTAGACCACATAGGGAACCTACATGCCAAATTTGGAATCTGTAGACCCAGCGGTTTGGGCTGTGCGTTGATGTGTGAGTCAGTCAGTCAGTCAGTTTCTTCTTTTATATATTAAGACTACCAAAATCAGTATAAATATAACAAAATTTCAGGTACCACTTCTCTCTCCTGGCGGCAAGCTGAAGTTCCCGACAAAAATCGAAGAAGTATTCGACGAGAATATAAACCCAGATGTTTTGTTTCGCCCCGTAACAGGACAAGGTGGTGAACGATCATTGATCAAAGTTCTATTACTAAAGGAGGGTAGAAATACCCCAGTTCTCGCTGCGACTGTACAAATGCCTCCTACAGACCCCATGATGTTACCTTTTGATAAAATGCAGGCTTTAGCTGGCATTGAGGAGAAAGAAGACCCTAATTGGGCATAGGCCGCGTAAAGGCGTAGGCCGTGGGTGAAGTTCTTGATAACGCCATCTATTGGTAAGTGACGGTAGCAGTATTGTGCGATGTGTATAACAGATGGCGTGTTTACAAAGGAGGTATTATCTCAATTTTTATTACCATTCGGCATCGGTATAGATGTAACCTATCCATGAGAATGCAAGACAAATATTGTATTAGCTAGGTTGTTACAACCAATTTTTTTTTTTTGAAAGTCCTCGGTAATTATGTACATTAAATGGATATTAATAAATTGTTAAAACAAAAATTGAATGTCTGCTTAATTTCCTCTTCGCTGAATGGCTAAAGCATTTTTTGCGGACTCTGCCCTCAGGTTCCTAGAAAATCACAACAAACACTGCTCGGGCATGGATTAAAACCAGAACCACATGCCCTATTAGTCGCGCTTGTGACCATTATACCAACGATGGCAACGACAACGAGGCAATCATGGAATTAAAAAAAGAAGCATTCATTTATTCATTGACTGACAAAGTACAATATGAACTGTTGCGTCTAGCTAGAAACTTGATATTTATATAGATAGATATGAGGAGATTGAACATAGTTTGTGACACGTCATTCTCACACCCCGCTGCTATTCCGGCGAGTGAGCCCCACCTAACGAGGTTGTAGTTCGTCGCCATCGCGTTCGTCGCACTACTTGGATCCGGGTCGTGAGGGTTCGGAGACTTCAAGGAGAACCACGGAAGACTTGCCGCCGCCGACGACACCGTGGAATTTTTAAGACAACTATGTAAAAATACTGTCGTGCCAAGCGACACGAAGAAAAAGAAGAACAGTAAAACACCTCTTCTTAAAGTATCGATGGCAATTTAAATTGATTCGGCCCAGTATTTGACGAGTATACAGGGTGTAACAGGACCCTTCACGAAGCCGTCAACCAAGCATTCTGTATGTCAAACTAAGTAACTCTACGCAAAAATTATTGCTGGGAAACGACTTTTTTTTTTGGGGTGAAAAATCACGTTTTATAGTAAGACTCAATGTAACGCACTCAAAACACTGTACTGATGGATGGGTTGAATATTACGGGGTCGTGGAGTTGTTTACAGTAAAGATCTTACGTTAAAAACATGTATTTTAAAAAAAACTTGTGAAATAGTTGGAACTTTGACCCCCAATATCTCCGTACCCAGAAGGTTCCCAGATATGGTCTAGAACAAAAAAATGATCGCAATGACTGGGAGACCAAGTACCTTTCGGCTTCGTTAAGTGTCTCGTTACACCCTTTATAATGATGCTCTGTGTTTGACGACGAGTTTGGCAACATCACTAGCGTAGCTGTCAGTTCCTGTAACGGGGAAACAGCAGGACACGATATTATGGGTCCCATCGTTTGTTTTACAACACCACATGCTCACTTCAGGGCGCATTGGGCAGTGTAAACACTACTATGAAAGGATTTTTGAAAATTCATCAACTCGAGGGGATAAATAGAGGGAGTAAGTTTGTATAGAAGTTAGTGTAAGTCTTTTTTTGCGGATTTGTAATTCCATAGAGCTCATGAATTTTAGTAACAATAATTTAGTAACATAACATCTATGACGTCCGTAGATAATGCTATTAAAAGATTTGTGGATGATAGTGTTATCTGTGCGTTATCAGGGCTCACGTTACGGACTGACCCGATAGCCGACTACGATATTATGGGTTTAACTACAATATATCTTCACCAAAATGCCCGTAGCGGGTGTTTGGAAAAACGACATGACAACACCTCGTAGTGCCTATATTTAGTACTCCCACATTGCGCCCGTTATTGGCGAGCTTCTTGCCATCGATCAAGTACAGATACAGACTCCGGATTACATCTGAGAAATCCCAAATGGAATAACCCAAAAACAATGCCCGACCTGGAATCGCGAGTCCACTAGGCCCGTATATATATATGATGCTTTGTGCTACTAGGACTAGAGTATTAACTATTGAGCAGACCGGTCTTCCTCCTTCTTGTGGTGAGCGAAGGGGTCCGTTTTGAAAACTTTTAGGGACCTCGCGTATTACGCGGCCACAATCACGACTTTTGGCTGCTGACGTTTCGACCAAGACCAGGTTTGATCGACCGGGCGTCCGACCAGTTTTGTTCATAGCGGCCGGTCATCATAAGACAAGTCGTGGTCGTGGCCGCGTAGTTCGCGAGGTCCCGAACTGACTAAAATTACATGGTGGTCTTCAACTACCCATGGTTGGGGCGTTGGTGTACCTGCGCAGTTCCGTCTCGGGCCCCTGGCCTAGAATCGTCTCAACTCGCACGTCTTCCATGTGGACCATGTCATGGCTACGGCACTATGGCCATGGATCCTTTCAAGAGGCGCACGCCGTTCTCGGGTCTATGTTCAGGCGACAGACTCCCTAAAGCCGATCCACCCCTAAGTCTCCCAGCCCTTATAGTTTGACAGTGGGCAGGAATAACGCGCTTCCACATAGACAAAGGGTTATGCATGTGTAGTTTTGCCTGTTCAAGTGCACAGACAAAATGTACAGGTAGGTATGAATGACCGTCTACTGGAGAAAACTGTACAGTTATTCCTTACCATCTCCATCCATTTCTTAAAAAACTGAACTCTGTTTTGCTTGTACATTTTTTTAAAGCTGTCATGCATAATCCATCGTCTATAGTCGGCATCGGCTTTAGTCTAAGAGTGTGCTTAAATAACGTTAGTGCCATCGGGTCCTGATTGCATTAAAATGTACTCACCTAATATATTTTGTAGGCACTTAAATGACCTTTCTAAAGGACATCATCAATTTTGCATAATCAGATTCAACTATCTAAAGCCCACATTTCAAAATGTTCGATAAAGTAATTTATAGAACAATTTTATCTTTACACGCGTTTATTAAGGTACACCTGGTGGGGTTAGATAACTAACCCGTTACTTTTTCTTTTCTTTTTTCTCGATGTTATAATCCTCATTGGATGTGCTCCGCCCTGGGGAGAGCGAAGGGGTCTGTCAGAAACGTAATGACTAAAACCTCACCGATGTTCCTCGCACTGTTGCGTAAGGGGGCAGCGTGATCTAATGCGACTTCCGGTACCCCGGGCTAGTGCCTTCCCGCTTGACCTGCGGGCCTCGTCCCAGGGTTGAATGAGGTGTAAAACTGTCTCCGTTACGTCTATAAGAGGCGCGCGTGGAACACTACGCGCCGTATCCTTCGCCCCTGATGGACCAGTCTAGGTGGGGCCGGAAGCGGGCGTTGTCCACCCTCTGCCGACGCCCGGTGCGTCTACTGTGGCCGCTATGGGATGGATCAATAGATGTGACTACTTTGAGGGATATCTTACATAGAGCGACGCTGTGAGGTAGCGTGTTTTTTTGTTTTCTTATCATTTTGCATGGCCTACCCTCCGTGGGGAACCACTGCACGCCACTGAATGTAACGCACTCAAAACATTGTGCTGATGGATGGACTGAATAGTACGGCGGTCGTAGAGGTGTTTAATGTAACATGTCCGTAAGGATTGAGGAGCCACTTTTCGTATCATAATGAAATTAACTTACTTATTTAGTAGTAAGTTTAAAAATTTTGAAGGACTGTAGCTACATTTAATTGTTCTTTGTTTCGACAGTTCAAAAGTGCCTGTAACTGGCCTACTTGAAATAAATGCTTTGATTTTGTACATACGTAACTACAATGCGATACGGTCGATTTGTTAAAAAATAAATTTAAAAAACTAGTCATCCTGGTTTCATTCGTATGCCATGGTCAACCTTAATAGCGAATTCTTAGGGGATATCGAAAAGTAATTTGTTTTTCAGATACCGAATATATACAATATTGATTTGTATGTATTTAGTAGACATTTCCACTAAATGTTAGTGTCTCTGGTTTTTGATTCCGTTGTGATCTCCGGTAGGTACAGAGTAATGCTTTCATCTCAGTTAGGTACAGTAACGTCAGGATTGATCACAGTTAAAATGTGCCATATCTTCCAATTCACTCATTTTTAATTACTGACTTTTGTCCTACAAATCTAATATACTTACTACTAAACGTCGAAGAAATTGCGCATTAATTGAAGAGCTGCTTCTTGGAAAAATGTCGAGTCGTATGTATGGTCTGAGGTGCCACATACATAATGTATGGTAACTTTTTTATTTTTAATACAACCGAGCTCAGATTTTGTCTACTAACTACTCTCAAATGCTACAAAATCATACCAAATGATGATAAATATTAATCCATGATGTTCGAAATTCTGACGTGGCTCCTCAATCCAAACATTTAGATTGAGGAGCCACCTTCATGTTCATATAACTTTTGAAGTATTATATCTACTACAAAATCGAGGATTGATCCTACAAAATTTTTAAACTTACTACTAAATAAGTAAGTTAATTGCATTATGATACGAAAAGTGGGTCCTCAATCCTTACGGATATAAAGTAACAAACTTACATTAAAAAGATGTATTAAAAAAAAAAACTTGTGAAGAAGTTGGAACTTTGACCCCCAATATCTCTGTAACTAGAAGGTTCCCAGAAAAATATCGCAATGACGGGAAGAACAAGTGCCTTCCGGCTTCGTTAAGGGTCTTGTTACACCCTTTGTAAGGTCTAACTAATACACGAAATATTTTCAGAGAATCATCTAACGGTTTTAACGAAGCCAACTCAAAGGAAAAAATATATATCTAAGTACATTTTTAATATAAAAAAAAAAAAAAAAATTAAATCAAATCAAATCAAAATATTTTTATTTCACATAGGCCTAGATGGGCACTTATAAAACGTCGACAAAAAGGTGCACGGTTCGGGTTGGTCGTTTCCTATGGAGAAGAACCGGCAAGAAACTCCATGGTTACTCTTTTCAAATCATTTGGTGTTACAATATTATCATGTTACAGCATTAGTACTTAAGTATGGGGGAACAGCATAGGCCCGACAATAGGTCGTTGCTTACTACACAAAAAAATTAAAACAAGATGAAAAGTTAACAAAAGTTAACGAGCATCTGGGAATCTACAAAGCCTATAATGTTCAAACATTCACAAACAATCGGTAAAAAAGAATCTATACAAAGGTAAGAAAATATTGTAAAATAGTAAATTAAACAAGTGACACAAATATTGTCATCAGTGCTGTAACTATTCTGAGCAAAAGATGTATAAATGATTTGAAAACTATCGTAAAGAATCTGGTTAGAAAGATGAGAAAAAATGAGCTTGAGAATAGTTAGAGACATGCACATATTTGTGCCGTTTATGAGCTACCAGGGAAGCCGCATGCGCAGAAGGAATTAAAGCCAAACTTCTTTGTCTTCGACGTAGTCCTTGATTTTGTAATATGCTTTTTTAATAAGGACACGTTTGATGTAATTTTTGAACTTTCCATCGGTCAGTTCTATAACTGACTTTGGCAACTTGTTATAAAAGCGTATACTGTTTATAAGAAAAGACTTGCTAGTTTTAGTTAATCTGAATTTAGGTATTACAATTTCGTGTTTACTGCGTGTATTTATATTATGGAAGTCGCTTCTAATTTTATAACACATATAAAATACATTCTAAGATATAGAGCGAAGGCAAAGTCAGTATATCGATCTCTTTAAATTTTTCTCTTAGGGACTCGCGAGGACCCATTTTATAGATTGCGCGGACTGCCCTCTTTTGTAGAATAAAAATTGAGTCAACGTCTGCTGCTGATCCCCACAGCAGAACGCCATAAGACATAATACTGTGGAAATAAGCATAGTATACTAACCTAGCTGTGGCTACATCAGTTAACTGTCTAATTTTCCTTACTGCATATGCAGCTGAGCTTAACCTACCCGAAAATTACTTAACCCACAAAATAAATACTGGCTCCATATTTTTCAAAATCCATTACGCTAGTTTACTACGGGCGCGTCTCATTCAAAGAATTGGGAATAAAGGTTTTATGCAAAATGTCTCAAGAAAATGTAGAATTCTATTAATTTCCTAAAACAAAAACACTTAGAAATATTTTTTTCGTTGATATGGCGACTTTTCGACTTAGAGAAGTTAGTACCTTATATACAAGAGCAGAAATTGCATTTTCACAGAGATACCTATATCGTTGAGAAAAGCAGTAAATTTTATGTTTGAGTATTTCGGATCCCCATATTTGCGGACCACTAGGGGTCCGGGCACCACAGATTAATAAATACTGCTCTATTGGTTGAAATAAATGCTTCTTTTATAATTATTCTAATAAAGTAATACACTTTTTTTTAAAGAAAATATATCGCACGCAACAGGTTATAGGAATGCAGGTAGGTAATTAAGTAGGTAAACATGGGTAATAATAATAACTTCGTCATTGAGTTACATCAATTGAGGAAAACTAGCAATCTGAGGTAGCATGTAGCACAAATTACTACAGTTAAACCTTAAGACTTTAATGGTGATTAAAGTGTTAAGCCTGTGTGTTAATGTATAAGTGTTTACCCTTTTGCGTAAACTGGCAATTGATAGGTAATTGGTGTTGTAGGGTCACACTTAGAGAAGGAAGCAAGGGCCATAAATCATTATTTCATTTAAGTATTACGGAAGCCTTTAAAGATAAGTGGCAAACAAACACTAAAGCGTTTCTTATTATCAGAAGACATATAGAATACTCAGTCTATGGACTTTGGCTTAGTTAGATATTACAGTTATAGTCATGTCAGAGGCACATGGGCGGCATAAAGGATCTGACACCAGGTTAGGCACTAACCACACGATAAAGAGAAATACTTATTGTAACAAAACTGTAAAGGTAGATACGATTAAAGTCTGAGCTTAGTAACTATTCTAAGAAAGTAATACGTGCATCAGTGCAAATATTGCAATTACTAATAAGAGATATCGCGGTAATCACAAAAGATAAAAAGTAGGTACGTACCTACCTACCTAATCTCACTATGCAAACATTGATTAGGTACCTACATTTTAAACCCAATTGAGCTTTTTACATTATCCGTACGTGCGCCGGTAAAAACAAGGCTTTGTCGATCTAAGGAAGCAGTCATAGCTCATAACCCTTCTTCAGTTCACACGGTCCTACTTACTGGTAGGTAACTACCTACGTTAAGTTCCAATAACTTTCATACAGCAGATCATCCAATTAAGATATTATTTCGGCGTTCTTAATTTCTAGGTCCATGGGCGGCATAAAAACTCTGGCTCCAGGATAGGCAATAACCACACGATAAAAAAGAAAGAAGAGAATTTCTAGGTTTTACTTATTTTTAGTTGTAGTGATTAGTGTGGGACCCAGTACACTGCCCTGTGTGACTTCACAGTTTATAGAAAGCTGATGACTGATGACGTTATCAATGTCTTATAATGCCTACGATTTGTGAGATAACTTTGAACCAGTGGTGAGGTGCTTCTTGAATTCCCAGCGTCGCGTCGTCAGTTTTCGAAGAAGTAAATCCGCCGTGGCTGTGTCAAACGCCATTGATAGGTCAAGAAAAACTATGATTAGCACACACGTACAAAAGAAAGAAAGTCTTATAATAATTAAGCTCTATTATGTTCGCTGCTTTTGCACTCTGGTCTGATAGCTGTTGCAGCATTTGTTGCAATTTTATAGGACACTCGGAGAACAGTATCAGGGCCTAACAATGAATTTCACTAAAACAAAAATTATGACTAATTCCTCAAAGGCACAAAAGATCACAGTAAACATGCATGAAATAGAATACGTAAATGAGTATATATCTACTTAGGACAGTTAATATCACCCACTAAAACCATGCACAAAGAAATCGATAGGAGAATAGCTAATACATGGAAAAGATACTGGGCACTAAGCGAAGTTATGAAGGATAGGGACATGCCAATTAAAGCAAAAAGAAAAGTTTACAATATGTGCATTCTGCCATGTTTAACGTATGGCTGCCAAACTTGGGCATTACCAGAAAAATTAGCAAATAAAATAAACGTCTGTCAGAATAGTATAGAGAGGAGTGTCATTGGAGTCAAGAGAAGAGATAAACTTAGACTAACAGAAATAAAAAACAAAACACAATTCAAACAGGCACATTCATTATGTCGAACACAAAAATGGCGATGGATAGGACACATGTTAAGGGAAAAACAAGAGAAATGGACCAAGATTGTAACGGAGTGGTACCCAAGAGATGGCAAAAGAAACAAAGGGCGACAAATGAAACGATGGGAAGATGATATCAAAAAAGTGGCGGGTCTAGAATGGATCCGAGTGGCAAAAGATAGGGAAAAATGGAAATGTTTAGAGGAGGCCTATGTCGAAAGACAAGCTGTTTGTGAACCGAACACCGATACATGAAATTAGATTTAAGTAAGAAATATTTAGTATTATGGTTAGTTATATCCAATCTTTGTAAGTTTAAACAGCAATAAAGGCTAATTTTATTTTATTTATTTATTTTATTTATGTTCGCTGCTAAAAAAAGATGTAGGAAACCAGTATTTAAGTTTCAAACCAGTTTTATTAATTTATCCAGTCTTGATAAACGTTCAGACCGTAACACATGAGGCTTTTAATTATAGGTGCTTATGTACCCAAAGATGATGTGGTGGAAGGTTGCCATTCGGACGAAAATTTACTAAAATGTTCATTTAATTCTTTTGGAATGACGTTTCTTAGGCACATAATTTGATTAGCACCTTAAATGACATTTCATAATACGAGTAGATTAGTAGTTTACTATTAAATTGCGTACGTGCTATTAGGTTATTACGATAGAGCGGGACAATACGTGTTTTGATTATCATTACATGACATTTTTTCTATCGATGTATGCATTTCGAGCCAGGTGTTAAGTACTTATTTGGTTTTTCCATTAGGATTTTCTCAGCAGTAGCTCGGAGTTTGCGAGTTGGTGGGTGACACCTCCGTGTCGCGGAAAGCATAATTATAAAGCGGTTGGTTTAGGTCCTGATCACTCCCAGGTCGTCGGGTTGGATTGACGTCCGTCAGACTAGAGTTAGGAAAGTGTGCACCAAGTATTATATCTCTTGCGTAATTAGTTAAAATTTGTCGTGGCCGACATTCCGCCGGGAACATTAACATGGAAAAACGCAGCACGCTGAAATCGAAAAATAAATGAACCGAGAATCCCAAAAACATTACTGACTGTATGATTTTATAGCACCGATTGACAGTCAGTTGGTGTTATAAAATCAACGCAAAGGATTAAAATAATATTTAAAAAAAAAACCAGCCTATTAGTGTCCCACTGCTGAGAAAAGGCCTCTTCTCAACAAAGAAGGCACGAGCATTGATCACCACGCTTGCTCAAGACGGGTTGGCGATTTCAGACTTTTTTTTAAATATTTTTCTGGGTTTCCTCACGATTTTTCCTTCACCGACAAACCGAAAATAATATTACCTAATATTTATGCGGATTTTGGTTTACCCACTCGGCAACGACCTTATTTTGTCAAGTCGGGACTATTTTATAATCTTGGTTTTATCTTCTAAGTTATCGGAGCTTCAACTTGACGATCATCGTGGCTCCGTGGTCTAATCAGTGGTATATTCCAATAATTCATCGATTAAGTCAGAGATAGGTGTAATCGGCGATAAGTAAATACTTAGTGCGCCATTTTTTTGTTATCTTGGCGACGGATGCCGGCCGGCGATTACAAATTCTTACTGGCTTATGTTTAACTACAGACCAGCAGAATTAGCAAAATGTAACGGCAAAAAAAACACTTTTGATTGCCAAAATTAGTAAATGATCACCAAATTTAATCCCCATTTTATCGTGAAACTAGAACCAAAAAAATTTTTTTTTAGTTAATGACCACCAGAAATTGAACTGATGCTCTTGCATCCGAGTCGAGGAAGACCAGGTCAACAGAGCTCTACTACGCGGGGCTCCTACTTCTGAATGGTTTATAGAAAAATAACCACGAAGGGTATGGCGTCGCTATTCGCTCGCTTCGCTCGCTCACTCGACCCGCCATACCCTTCTAACCTAATCTATCCGTGTCGGGGTGCCCCAAGTTGGCCTAGGCAAAACTAGTTTGTCATCAACCACCTCATTAAAATTTGGTGCTCATTTACTATTTTAGGTGATAGATGTTAGTGGTCACAAAGTTATTTTTGGTTATCATTATATTTTCCCTCATTCTTATTTAAGTATAGGATTATCTGCATGTGGATGAAAACTTATTGAAGTTGAAATAATCCATTTCAGCATGTTTACAGACACACATACCTATAACTGAAATGCGAGTATACGAAATTCATTTCAAATAAATGTGTTCTGGGCTCAAATTAGGTGACTATGGTCCAACCGCCCAATTTCCAGTGGATAAGGAAACAGTCGCCATTGGTATTTAGTCTAATTGATATTTAGTCCAGCCCAAACATGGATCCATTGCCGATGGAGAGATCATGCCCTTATTTTTAACATCCTACATAATTATGTGGGTTGTTGGCACTTATAATGCGTAGACATATGGCACTGGGCACGCACTGGGTCCTCGTGGTGAATAATATCCCACTCCCTCTGACAGAGTGGAGGCATGCCTGTGTACCTGTATCAGCAGTGGGAACAATGAAGGCTGACTTTTCATTTCAGTTAAGGTGGAAGCGCAAGGGTAGCCCGCGAAATTTAAATTTTCTCAAGTTTATTGCAATTTGCAGGTCAGTGTCAAGTTGTATGTTGATGAAAATATGAATCGCGCCAGTAACACGTATGGAGTTACAGAATTATAATCATTAAAATCATCAATACAACCCTCCAAGTTCATATAATCTCAAAAAGTGACTTTTTCATGAAATAGCTATTGAATGTTGTTATTGAATTGCAATAAACATAAGAAAATTTAAATTTCGCGGGCTACCCTTGCGCATCCACCTTAAGTTTCAAGAACCTGATATTCCCTTCGTCCATCTCCATTTCACTACATGGTATAAAACAAAGTAGCTTCTCGCTGTCTGTCTCTATGTATGCTTAGATCTTTAAAACTGCGCAACGGATTTTGATGCGGTATTTTTTAATAGATAGGGTGATTCAAGAGGAAGGTTTATATGTATATTGCACCCGTGCGAAGCTAGTAAATTATGTTTCACACTGGTGACTCGAAATTGAATAATCTAAACTGTAAAATAATAAGGAACCGAATAAAGATTATGTGTCTAAATACGTAGTTCGGCGTAGACTGATCTACGTTTTCGTACATTTCATGGAAAAATATTGCCGTCATTGGAAAAGTGACATCATCCAGGCCATGGCACATAAACCAACCGAAACGTGTTGTATACTTTGTAATAATGAAGTGCTAACTCGCCTATGATGATGAGTTTAATTGCTTTACAAGATTTGAACCTTACCGCATGAAAGCTGCCGAAGAATGCGTATTTGCTCATATAGGACCTATCTCTGGATGCAAATTATCCTGGCAAAAATTGACGGAAATCACAAAAAATAGTTGCTATTTTAACTGTGATGTTGGGGAGTTAATAATAAACCAGGCACTAAAAGGGATACATTACTGTCCAATATATGGGAGTATAATGGGAGTTATATTTAAAAGTTGACTCAAATGAAGTTATTTTTTTAACAGTAGGTAATTTAGTATGGATTTGTTTGTATTAAAATCGTTTTCGCCATTTTCTTTGTTTTTTTTTTTTAATTAGGTCACAAGTAACCCCTATCTAATCTTATAAAGAAACCCTTGAGAACTTATACCTACTGGTAGCGTTAAATGGAAAAAAAACCAACTATCCCCACCATTGCAGATCAGTTGGGATATATGGAGTAGAAAGTTCCATATATACCAACCGGCAGCGATAATTAGAAAAAAGACTCCAAGTATTCCTACCAGCGGGGATATATCAGTAGGGATACATGGAACGGGGGAAAAAAACTGTTAGGAAGCGGTGGAGGACCTTTGTTTTTGGGGACGGCTCCGACGCAGAATGTCCACTTCTCAAAATGTCCACTGGTCGCAAAATGTCCTTTTCTCAGAATGTCTCTTTCGCAAAATGTCTCTTTCGCAGAATGTCCACTTCGCAAAATGTCCCTTTCGCATATTGGCCCCTTTTTATTTCTGACATCCTTTAATCATAATTCAATTCATTTTAGCAATTAGCTTTCACACATCATGACGTGTGTTTTGACGTGTGTTTATTTGTATCGAAATGGGTGTAAGCAAAAAAAAGACTCCGTTATGATTGACGTTCAAAAAGTGCTGATTCTATGATCACCGTTTTCCGAAGATTTACAGGTAGGTAAGTACCTATATAAATGTTGAATGAGGAGGATACGATAAGGTAGCCCGCAAATTCATATTTTGTTACGTTTTTTGCAATTTGCATGTCAGTTTCAGGTTGTATGTCGATGGTCGAGAATCGAGTTAACTTGATTCACGCGTAACAAACGTAACAAAATATGAATATGAAAATATGAATATGATATAATTTGTGAAATTGACGAGTAAGGAAACTGACCAGTTTCCTTACTCGTCAATTTCACAAATTCACCCGTTTACTCATTATACAGTTTCTGAATTGGCCAATTTCCTTATTTGCCAGTTTCACTAACTTGTATATTTCCCCATTAAGTTGGTTTCCTGGTTCGTTTTTTTTTCAAAACCCAAGTAACCAAACTCCTTATGGCCAAACTATGTAATAACTTATACGTAATTACTGAGCTAAATCCAAGCACTACTACACGTTACCCTCATTGTACCGCAGTTGGATGCTACATAACTCAAGCTGCCTAAGTAATGAATGACCTTAACATACCTCTGGTAAAAGGGAAGGTTGTATTTTACCGTAAGTTAAAGTTGTTACTTCAAGTGCCATGTTGACCCACAGTGGCCAAGGCGTTAACCTCTTCGTATAAAGAATGCAAGCTATGTGTGTGAATGCCTTTAATACGGAACTCTTTGACCATACACAAGAGTTATTATGTCAATCGTTTAGCGTAGCTATGTGTCGTTGAAGTGCATTTATTTTACCCGTTAAAGCAACAATAGTTACCTTATTTTAACGAAAATAAGTATTCACTGTGATTTTGCTATCTCTTTAGGACGAAAATGAAAAAGTAGCGAGATATTTACTTAGATGTTTACTGTTGGTTTTGAGTTCCTGATATTTCAGCGCTGTTGCAAGCACCATATGATCACGGATAAACAGGAGTACCAACCAACAAGCAACCAAACCAACAATAAACATGGTAAATACCCCGTTTCTAGTGTTAATAACAATGTTAGTGACCATGACAGTTTAAAAACTTAAAAAAAGAACTTGTTGGTTGTTCAGTTTCTGAATTCTGCGAAGTAATGGTTGATGCACCTACTCAATCCGTTAAGGAGGTCGCTACCACTTGTAAAGGTACGTTTTTGTCTAATAATCCTACATCATAAGCCTCCGGGAGTCCACTGCAGGGACCTGGTTCTCTCCAATCAAACGGAACCAATATCATGGACCATGGACAGGGTAGAAGCTACGGTTTGCTTTAGTTACAGGAATTTCAAAACGCGTGCGGAATCAAGATGAACCTTCTGAATGGGGCCGTTGATGCAGCCGTCTTACAAAGCAGAGAATCTTATCAGACAACTGGACCTGTCTCCTACCTATATGTGTCATGCTGGTCGATGGAAATTAGCCCTTTTCATATTAATTCCCCTTTGCCCTTTTGCCATGGATCGCCTTTGATTTAGGTATAGGTAGTGTAGTGTATTGATACAATAATCAATAAAATTTGAGTCTATGGTATCGATGACATGTTCTGTCGTCTCTGGTTAAGCATCGCGAGGAAAAATGCGTGGTGGTCTGGACTTCTCGAGTAACGAAGGCGTAAGATATTAATTATGATGCTTAACAGGCGAGCCAATATAATATACACCTAGGTACAATACAGGTAGGTACCTTCTTAATAAATACTGCAGGTTTCTTATTGTTCTTGTCAGCCAATTACCGTGAAATTCCATTTCGAATCAAATCTGTTTCCATAAAACGAACTCAAGTACTTACCCATTTGCAAACAGGTTTGACCTAACTCTGCCATGAGTAAACAGACTAGCAATCTGTTTTTTTCCAAATTGGCGGTTATTGAGGCGCGGAAGGTGCGTCCAATGGAAAATTCCTTGTACCTAGTTGGTAAGTACTCGATAACACCGATTCCCTTCGACTGAAACATGTTTTATTATTTGCAAACACTTGTAATCGCGACCTATTTCTAAATCTGATAACGTTTGCAAAAATTTCATTAATATTGGGGCCATCGAACTTAGCATAAAGGTACAGGTTTCCACTAATGTTATTGCGCTGCTGTAATTTCATCTTTTGGCGCTTGGCCCAGCTCGCAGAGTTGAAAATCCTACATTTAAACAGAACTTTAATTTTTGGGCATTTAATTAGGCGTCGCCACATTTGGTTAGGCCCCGAGTTCCTCTGCACTTTGGAAAGCAGCCTCACCAAGGGTTGTTTTGAAACAGTAACTGTGTTTCGGACGTCGCGCGTCGCGTCGTGTTAAATACTGGTAGGTATTCAGCTGCATCCGGTTAGGCTGGAAGCCGACCCCAATATAGTTGGGAAAAGGCTAGGTATTGATGATTAATGGCTTTTCAAGAACCAAGAGAAACGAAAGAAAAAAGAAAAACATATTTATTTGTCGCAGGGACATGACATGACATGACAAATAAATAAAATTGAAGTGTCTTTTTCATATCAAAATAGCAGCTTTTTACTGCATAAGAGCATACGGCACTTATACAAAAACATTTTTTTTTTCAATTTTTGTCTGTCTGTTTGTTTCGGCTAATCTCCGAAACGGCTGGACCGATTTTGACGGGACTTGACTTGACTTACTAGCAGATATCTAATGTTATAAGGTCTAACATAGGCTTTATTTTAGAAAAAGAATTGGGGGTCCATGCAAAAAAATTTAACGTTGAAATTGGTAACAAAGTGCGATTAATAAAGGGAAGTAATTTTATTATTATTATTAATTTCACGCGAACGAAGGTCGCGGGCAACAGCTAGTAACAAATATTTATACATTCCAAGGAAAAAATATTAAAAAAAGTTAATAGCTTGCACGTCGTCACTGCGATAAGCAGGTTACCACTCAACGTGATGCTGTGCTATGAGGGGCACAGCGCTGGTTTTCAGTGGTCACTCTTGAAAAGAGCACATTGTTGTAGCTAGTTAAGCTTAATGATTGGGAGGCTGAGTAGGCTCAAAGAAACAGACAGCTAGGATTCACTGGAAAATGATTAGCTGGAATTCGGAAACACGTAGGCCATTCGTTTATTGGAAATCGTAACAAATAAAACAGTCGTTATCAATACTATTTTTATCTAAATTACTATACCATTGTGATTACTTACGTGTAAAGAACCGGCTTTTTGCCAAGAAGTTCTGAATTAAGTTCTTCGAAATTGATGAGTCCATAAAAACCGACCGCTATAAAAATAGAGTAGGTGTTATCGCACTTACCCATTGATGTTAGGGCTCAAAATCATCATTCTCCTGTTGTTATCCTAATTAATTTGGGGTCGGCGCAGCATGTCTTCTTTTTCCATACTTCTCTATTACTCGTCATCTCAGCAATCACCTCCATTCTAGCCATATCATCCTTCACACAGTCCATCGATCGTTTCTTTGGTGTTCCTCTACTCTTATAGCTATCTACATTCATACTCAACATTTCCCTCACTACTTTTTCATCATTCCTCCGCATTACATGTCCTTAACACGATATCCGATAACCACACCACTTTTCAGTCACCGGCGCCACTTTCAGACTTCCTCAATTCAAATTGGTAACAAGACCGCGGTCCCGGTCCCAAAAGCCCCACGACCCAAAACGTAATTCTCTAATTGAATCTTGTGGTAAACAAACTTTATACATTATTAAATAAAAACTATTAAATAAAATAAATAAACTAACAACAAACTATAAAAGGTCATCGAAAAACTCCTCGACGCTGTCAGCCGGTAATGTGTCCAAGAGAGTGGCGGCGTTGCTACGTTGTATGGCAACACTTAGCCTCTGGCCAAGGTAAAAGCCAGCCCTTGGGTCACGCACGGGAAGCGTCAACTAGGCGTTTCGAAAGTTCCTTAAACAGGCTATGAGCACTCAAACCCCACGGCCCCAGGGTTTCAACCCCAAACGGCTCGTAAAATATAGTTTCTACAAAGGTTAAAATATTTTGTAAAAATATGCTTTTGGACAGCCATTATCGTGTAAGTAGGAGAGGTTCGGAATCAAATCTTTACTTGACCTGATGGTAACCAGCACGTGCCCCAAGCTGCAGTACCTAGCATCAGTAGCAGCCGTAAGATAAAATCTCTCAAGACATTCTAATCTTCTGCAGGAGGCATTCCGAAGGACAGTCCTACCTAGATAGGTACTCCAGTCCAAATTAAGTCAAACATATTTTTAATGTCCTGCTGTATTTTTGAGGAATAACTACTTAGCTCAAACTGAATAAACTATGGATTCGACTTCATATGAGTTCAACTTGAACCACCACCACCCTAAAATGTTAGGTAATAGGCAATTAATTTTTACCTAGACTAGAGTACAGATCAGCTACACTATAGTGCGCGTGCGTAATTTCTTAGGTAGGTACTAAAACCCCAGCAGTACCTGCCTACCAATTCAAATGGCATGTCTTATACTTCCTGTCAAATCAACGCGGCCACACCAAGGTCAGGTACCGGATGATTAATCATCTCGCTAGCCTTTTCCCAACTATGTTAGGGTCGGCTTCCAGTCTAACCGGATGCAGCTGAATACCAGTATTTTACATGGAGCGACTGCCTATCTGACCTCTACAACCCAGTTAGCACTGGGTTATACGATACCCCTTGGTAAGACTAGTTGTCAGAGTTTCGGGCCACTGACTATCTGTAACGACTGTCAAAGATCTACAATTGACAGTCGGGACCAACGGCTTAACGTGCTTTCCGAGGCATGGAGGAAACTCGGGATGTAATGGGTGGTCACTCATCCATGTACCAACCTAGGCAAGCGCGGCTTAACCTGAAGATCGACCCGAGCGGCTGGTATTGTTTAGCCATGAGTTCCTCTGCCTCCTCCATCTCTCTGGAGCGGTCTCTATCATTAAGGTGGAAGCGCAAGGGTAGACCGCGAAATTCAAATTTTCTTACGTTTTTTGCAATTTGCAGGTCAGTGTCCGGTTGTATGTCGATGAAAAATGAGTCGCGCCAGTGCCACGTGTGTAGTTATAGAATTATAATCATTAAAATCATCAATACAACCCTCCAAGTTCATTTAATCCCATTGAATGACATTTTCATGAAATAGTTACAGAATAGGGTTATATGAACTTAGAGGGTTGTTTTGAAGATTTTAATTATTATAATTCTGTAACAACATACGTGTTACTGGCGCGACTCATTTGTCATCAACATACAACCTGACACTGACCTGCAAATTGCAGAAAACGTAAGAAAATTTCATTTTCGTGGGCTACCCTTGCGCTTCCCCCTTAATGAAAACAAAAGGACACTTAAGCGTCCAAGTACCTTCTCCACCACATAACTGTCTGGCACGTTTCGGGTTGCTCGTTTCCTATGGAGAAGAACCGGAAAGAAATTCCATGGTAACTCCTAAAAAAAAATTTGGATAATGGTGTTAATCGTGAGGAAAGTTTTGAGTATGAATGTGGATGGGTATAAGAGTAGAGGAAGACCAAAGAAACGATGGATGGGCTATGTGAAGGATGATATGGCTAGAAAGGAGATGACTGCTGAGATGAGAAGAAGACAATGCTGCGCCGACGACCCCAAATAAATTGGATTATGGGCAGAAGAATGATGATGAATTCTTACAGAGCGTAGGCCTGACAACAAGTGGATACTTAGTATACAACAAAAAATTGTAAAAAAAATAGTATAGAAAAACTTAACAAATCGATACATCTAAGAATTTACCAACGCCTATCCTACCTATATCAAAGCTAACGACCAGTTGGAGAGTTTCCTTGAAAACGAGACAGTCAGTCGGAGTCAGGCCCCACGACCCAAGTGTTTCGATCCCATTTTTTTGTAAATAGTATGAAAATTTAATGTAGCTAATAGAATACAAAACAAACAAAATCTTGTAGAAATGCAATGTAGATTTCGTCAGAAAAAAACTACCTATTGGTCAAGACCAATAGGTAGTTTTTTTGAACTTAAGGTGCAAGCACCTTAAGTCGAGTTTTCCGAAAATTTCACCAGTCGGGGTCTAGTTATGACCCCTAGAGGCCAAATCAACCGCCGGTTAAAAAGTTTTTGACCCCTAACTTGGGAAGGGGTTTGAAATTTCCAACATTTTTGGAAAAAAGAATATATCTCCGAAACAGTAAACATTTTTACTGTTAAATATATATCTTTTTAAAGCAAATTGTTAACTCTACAATTTTTAATTTAAAAGTTTAGCGCTAAACTTGTAGTTTTCGAAATAAAAACTGAAAAATTGGGGGCTAAACATTTATGGGAGGATTTTAAAATTTATGATAACCATTTTTCAGCTGTAAAACCATCATCTGCCCGTTAATTAAAGATTTTAAACATGCACAAAAATATTTGGGTGGAAGAACCTTCTTCGAAATTTACCTCCCCCTGCGGCTTGCCGAAGGGATTTTTTTTTATTGCAAGTCTATGATTTTTGTTTTAATAAGTAGTACCTACGGGAGTTTTCGTCCGTAGGTATCGAAGCGAATTTCCACTATGTATGAAGGAAAATTTTATACCCCACACTAGAGTTTTATTTGGACCATATTGGATAATCTTCGGCTGGATTATGGCCCTGCGATAAAACTCAACATTTTTATTGAATGATAGCGTTTATTTATATTGCACATTGCGTAGGGTTTTCACTTTTCTAAATGGTTTAGGATTTATCTTAATTTCTTTAAATTTTATTTATTTATTTAATTCACACCATATATCCATAAAGTGTTAGTATATTCTTAAGTTATTGTAATTAAATAACAAAATTACAATAACTAAACAATACCTTTAATTGGCGACATGGACGTCTGCGCGCACATGTCTACCCGCCCAGTGTCTGATAATATATGTCCCATCAATTTTATCCGCCAGTGTAGATGCACAATATTGTACATCGCTTGCGCATGACGGCATGTAAAAGTCATCCAGTCTCGCTTCAGCAAACATGCCTGATGCGCTGCAAAACCAAGGCAGCCCCACAGCATCCTCAGTGCATTATTGTATTGAACGCGCAAAGCATTAAAAGCATTCTGCGTATACCTTACCTACTACCTACTGTACCTTACCCACAGGCTGCATGAGTAAAACGACTGGCAATAAACTTTGAACAGAAGGAATGGCGCTGAATAGTGCAAATTATGTTTTTCCTATTCCTCCGCCATTCTTTTCTGATGGTTTTCGTTGCGGGATCCAAGACAGTTAAATTGTTTCTCTGGGACTTCGTCGAGCTTCATTGTATCGGCGCTTCTCTGGTGGTCGCCACTGTTGATTCTGGTTTTCAGGAGTTACAGTGGTTTGGGAACAGTGCGGCGGGCATGTCCCAAAAAATACAGCTCTGAACAGAAGTCAGTTTTACCTCCTTAGTACACCGTGCAAACCTGCGAGCAAGCATATTGCATCGGGCTGCCAACGCCCTGCGCTCCCTATTAATATCTTGGCCATCCGTGAGACCATCCGTTACCACATGATTCAGGTATTTAAACAGAGTTACGACCTGCAACGGAATTCCTTGCACCCTTACAGGTGGACTATTAGATGTTCTCACTCTCGGTAATCAGCGCCTTTAGGTCAATGTTCATAAATCAGTACATTCAAGTACTGATTTATGCCTGTTAAAAAACACCTTTTAAAGTTCAGATATTATAGCATTTTAGAAAATCCTTTCATGTCACCAGATTGGGTGTAAGGAATTTGCACGCCTAGCGTGACAAAGTAATCTCATGATTTTGTCATGATTGACGTGCAAATTCCGTACATGGTCATCAATGATGCATAGCGTCAACATAATCTATAAGTAAGCTCTTTACTGACGCAAGTCTCCATAATTTAGAGAAATCGGCATAAGGACAAGCACAGCATAATCAGCCCACTTTTCCACGGTTGCGATTCGGGGCTTCTCTTTGGGAGAGGAAGTGGGATGTCACATGTTTTTGCATCTTTGATTCTAGGCTATATCGGTGATAAAACATGTATCTGCCATTGGCTTTTCTGTTTTGTACTTCCTGAGATTCCTCAAGGCTTCGTTTTATCTAGGCAAGGTTAAGTTCAAATTCCATTAACTACTTAATTATGACTCAGTTAATTACTAAAATCATAATGTAACACCGCTGATCATTCATAATAGGCCTGATCGGATAATATCTATCAATCATTAATTACATTTTTGACTAGTCAATGATATAAATATAGATTTTATCGTCTACGCTATCGTAATCAAAATATTGACAACCCTGGCTACACAAGCCATATAATTGAGGAAACTTAACTTGAGGATCTCACACCAAAACGTTCAGTATCCTCTGCGATCTCGACCTAGCTTCTCTACCTTGTGGTAAGTACTTGATGTACCTGATTGTGAATTATAGTGCTTAACTAGTGTGCCTATCTGTAGTAACCTATCTGTATCTTGGTGTCTATGTACAATTGATTAGGTATGATTGTTTTGTTTTTTTTTCCAATGATTGATGAATTACTGCCTTGCTAGTGTAGAGAGTGTCCTGGGTTCAATTTGCGGCAAAGGGTAGCGGAGTCTGGATATGAACCCAGTAGGAAATGTGATGGTTACACCTCTGTCTTCGAGGATTACGTGGAGTTACGATTTTGTGTAATTACTTAAAAGGGCCCTTCCCGGTCCGTCTATCGTAAACGCGAGCATGGTCGAAAACCTTGTTGTTTCATCCAGAGCCTGAGCGGCCATTTTCTTTCAATTTCCCGGTCTTATATATCTCGTCTCCCGCGCACCTCATACCGCCTAACGCGATGACATTGAACGAAAAATAGTGTTCGAAAATTTTTTAAACTTATTCCAGGAAATACGTGTTTTTGAATAAGTCTTACAAGTGTGTGAAATAAATATTTGTCATTAAGAATCTCCATTACATGTGCAAGGTTTCTATCGAGATGTTTTCTTTACTTTTACAGTTTATGAGTACATTAGGAACGGCGAAAGTTCAGTTAAAATTTGTGCAAAACAGCAATTTTTGGAGGCTTATACTGAATTTGTTTCTACATTTTTTTATTTTTTGCTACCATAGAAACCTAGATATAGTGCACAAAATACCAATTAGTTCAAAAAAATCAAAGATAGAGGTGTAACAACTGCATAATCACGTACGAGCGTTTGTATGAAAAGTATGACGGGTTGGCCGCTCTTAAGTAGGAGTTTCCATACATAATCATTTGTATAGAAAATCTGACGATCGGTTCTTGTGTGTTGTCAAGTCACAAGTACATGTTATCTCTCAAGAGTCATAGACAGACTTTCTTTCTCTGGCTGGTTGCCATTCTATTCACGATTCAGAGTACGCTTTATTAAACTTTTCAAAATTGAAAGCCTTCTTGTTATAAAAATATATTCTCCCTACTAATCTGCATTTCACTCCCCCTAGCTAGCAAGCTAGCTAATCTAGCCGGATTTCCTCCACATAGTTCACATGAGCACATCATCGCGATCTGCTGTCAATGAACGCTGGAAAGTGCACGAGACAGCTCCAGTTCCGCTGATAGCGGTCGACGAACCCGAGGAATGCGCCGGCACACGTCACGCGTTCAATGTCTGTAGTTCTGCACACTGCAAATTGGACCTTTGTTGATTTTGTTTATTTGGTTTTAGGAATACGGGAGTTTGCTTTTTAGATTATGCCTAATGGGGTTTCTTCTTGTTAAGATTTTCCTGTTTCTTTAGGTTGTTAGACAACCCGTGAAAACCCTAGATATATAGCGACACTTTTGTTGATAATGATGAGATAGCGACACTTTTGAATAAGTATATCATAGTTGGATCTTTGTTGGTTTTATTCACAGGAAAAGTTGTCCCGAATGTGTTTGCTTCATAAGCTAGTTGACTTATCACTGAAAAACAAACTATGTTGTAACCTAGGTACAGTAGGTACCTTCCTATAACATTATAAAG
Source organism: Eugnorisma glareosa (assembly GCA_947578425.1). Lineage (NCBI taxonomy): Eukaryota > Metazoa > Arthropoda > Insecta > Lepidoptera > Noctuidae > Eugnorisma > Eugnorisma glareosa. The sequence goes on along the minus strand of OX387966.1, from coordinate 19,307,741 downwards.
GCCTTTTTCGAACGATCTAGCATTTACGTTAATACTGGTAAAAGCGCTCTTTGTATGATTTATCTTTGTTTTTATCCCTACTTTTCTAACAGCGTTCTTTTGTAACATTTTGAGCGTTCATTTAGGTGGCGCTTAGTGTTTCAGAAAACGGATATTATTTTAAGCCCGGAATTAAGATAAAGATATTGATATCTCTTCAATGGATTTGAGTCTCCCCCCTGGCTTAAAGAAAGTAATCTCGCAGATAAAAAAAATCTCTGTAGGTATAAAAGATGCATCCGATTGTTACGAAGTTAATATTGATTTTACTTGTTACAGATCTCAAAGCAAATCAAAAACCATGTCTCTCGATGAGGTAAGTTCCCATCAGTTTGAATAATTAGTCTTAAAACATGTTGCGCTAACCCCAAATAACTTGGGCTAAGGCCAGGAGTGACCTTATCCGAATTTACTTGGGGTCAGCGCAGCATGTCTTCTTCCATAAGTAGTAAGTATATCGTCTCGTTTAATCGTCAACTCCATAGACACAGAGCATGGACTGAGCCTTCCCTAGCCAAATGTCAAATAAAATTGAAGTGCAAGAGAGACAAAGCAATAGAGCGGCTCTGGTTTGCTCCAGGTATTGGCCGCATCATCGTCTCTTTCTACAGAGTGGTAGTCACTTTTTGGCGACTATCAGTCCATTCTCTATGTCTATGGTCAACACAGTAGTTACCCTCTTTTTAGCGATATTATCTTTCGCAGAATCCTTCCGTCGTTTCTTTAGTCTTCTTGACAATTCTTCATTCTTATTTCGCCATTGTAACCTTAGAATTAGGTTAGGCAATATTATAAAACAGTATTGTGTTTAAATTTTGGTGTACCTACAACAAAAATTTAAAAAAATCCGTGGGGCCAAGGATGAGTTATTGGGACTGAAAAGATAGCAAACGATGCTCCAAACACCCTGTATGCTTATATTCTTCTTATTCTTATTTCGGTAGGGTAGACGCGTTCGCTCACAATGTTTGTACGTGAAGGTAGTGACTGGCCTCGTTGGTCTAGAACTGCTGGGCATGAGGTCTTGGGTTCGATTACCAGCTCAGGCAGAGTTATTGGATTTTAGCAGACTCAAATTTTGAATTTATGCCCGATTGGTGGCAATAGGCTCGCTCTTGTTGCGTGGGACTTCAACTTACTGGCGAAATGTGGCCAACGTCCCTTTTGAGTTTACAGGCGTGATGTTAACTTAATAGTCATAGGTACCTATGTCTAGTGGGTAGTTTTAAAGTGGCAGTGTCAGGGTAGCCCGTGAATTTCAAATTTTCTTACGTTTTTTGCAATTTGCAGGTCAGTGTCCGGTTGTATGTTGATGCAAAATGAGTCGCGCCAGTAACACGTATACAGGCTGTCGTTATGCATCCTGGGGCCTTAGTCTGCTATTGCAATAGTGTCAGAATGGTCTATCATTGATTTAATAAAGCCCCGCGCAGACGAATTACCCTTTGTACGCACGTCAAACGAGTTTCGAACGCGCTTCAATACGCCGTGGGCTAGGCGCCTTATTAAATCAATGATAGACCATTCTGACACTATTGCAATAGCAGACTAAGGCCCCTGGTCAAATTCAAGGAGGTATCTATACTAACGATTCTCGACCCGAATCTATAATAAAAGGGTAGTTTATTTTTTAATTTTTTTTAGGGACATCGGTAAGTGTAAATCACCCGTATTAAAACGCAGCCCGTCTGCCGTCTGGCCCTAGCTCAATAAAAGCGCCGTCACACTCACAAACGCAAACGTTTATTCAACAGTATAATTTTATTATGGACGGTATGGAAACAAGGGGGTGGTTTACGCTTACCGTTCGCCATGAAAAAAATATGAAAAAAACTACCCATTTCATTATCGATTCGGGTCGAGAATCGTTAGTATACAGCGTGTAACAGAAAGGGTATAATCATATGGAATACTGTGGTACTGACCATCAAACTGAACAACTTTCTCTATGGGACCACCATCGAAATCGTAAAAAAATAATCAGCTGTCCCATACATTTGGGTCGAGTAGGTATTGAAATTTTGTATAGGACAGCTGATTATTTTTTTACGATTTCGATGGTGCTCCCATAGAGAAAGTTGTTCAGTTTGATGGTCGGTACCACAGTATTCCATATGATTATACCCTTTCTGTTACACGCTGTAGATACCTCCTTGAATTTGACCAGGATGAAAAACGACAGCCTGTACAATTATAATCATTTAAATCATTAATAAAACCTTCTAAGTTCGTTTAACCCCATTCTGTAACTATTTCATGAAAAAGTCATTCAATGGGGTTACATGAACTTAGAGGGTTGTATTAATGATTTTAATGATAACCATTCTATAAGAAAATTTGAATTTCGCGGGTTACCCTGACACTTCGCCTTAAAACAATAAAATTTCTGGTAGTTTGTAGGTTTCGTACCTACGTAAACAAGATATGTGCCATGATTAATAAGATAATAATATCAAGGTATTCGAAGACTTAAATTATTAAATCATTACTTACCTTACGTCATATTGATACACAATTAGTAATCCATAATAATATTACAAAAAAGATTATAAATTGAAATGCGAAAGAATCTGTACCAGTCTGAAAGTCGTTTTGTTACCTTTTCGTGCCTTTACGGCTGAACGAATTTCGATACAATTTGGCACATACATGGTGTAACAAGACCCTTAACGAAGCCGAAAGGCACTTGTTCTCCTCGACATTGCGATCATTTTTTTGTTCTAGACCATACCTGGGAACCTTTTACTTACTGAGATATTGGGTGTCAAAGTTCAAACTTTTTCACAAGATTTTTTAAATACATGTTTTGAATGTAATGTTTTTACTTTAAACACCTCCACGGCTCCCGTATTATTCAATCCATCCATCAGCACAATGTGTTGAGTGCGTTACGTTGATTCCTACTATAAGAATAGAATAGAATAGAATAAACATTTATTCGCTAATGGACAGCAGCAACACAATAGAGCAGCACATAACATATACATATACTAACAAACAGCTTAACAATTAATTAAAACAGCTCAACTGCGCTGAGCATGCCCATAACGAAAGGGTCACCTACTCAGCATATGCTGGGTGTAAAACACTCAGCGCTGGTTTTCAGTAGGCCCCCCGCAGTGACACACGGATGAGGGTAGTAGGTAGTAAATAAATAACGTTATTCTATTAAATGGGCATTTCTAAGTGTGTAATAAATAAATAACATAAAATAAAACATAATCATATATATATACACTATTAATAGAACACGAAAATACCTGCCAAACAAATAAGAACTTATCCGAAAACGAAACACAGTTGATTGACATGACGCACTTCGCGCGGCCGATGCCGCATCGACCTATGCATTTTTAAGTATAAAACGTAACTTTTCCCCCAAAGTCCCCCAAGTCGTTTCCCTGAAATAATTTTGCGTAAAGTTACTTAGTTTGATGTACATAATGCTTGGTTGACGGCTTCGTGAAGGGTCTTGTTACATCTTGTATGTAGATCACGACATTCATGGTTTAGCCTAGGATATAAAATACACCGTTCCCACTGCTTCCCAGGTAGAAAGTTCCCGAGGAATAATTTCAGACAAATACCTACCTTTAAAAAAAAAATACGCGGGCGAACCGCAGGTGGGTACTTACCTACTTAATAATTATTTTATCTCTGTAAAATCATTTTTAGTAGGAACATGTACCTACAGTAATTAACGCGGTACAATACATTATTTATCAACCGATCAATATTATTTAGTCAAGTCTGAAGATCTAATCTTTACAGCTGAATATCATTTCAAATAGGTTTAATATAATAACAGACGGAAATAAATATGACCTCGAACTAAAAAAAATAAAAACATCTTGTGAATAGTCCCAACCCACAGTAGGCCAGCATGGGAGAATAGGGCTTACACACAAATTCCGAGTAATGAGAACGTTATTATAAGCTGAGAGCGAAATTCACCATTGAAACTGAACACGATCAGTAATCTCATCTTAGTTGCGTTTAAGAGCTGTCAGAGTAATCTTCAATGATGCGACAGCTCTTGACAGATAAACCGCGTGGTATCTAACAGCTTTTTATTAGCTTCACCTGTAACTATGTAAAAATTCTTAGAAGTTAAATTTGACCCACTTCCGGTTTCCGATTGAGCTGAAATTTAGCATACATGTTTAGTTTGGATGACAATGCATGGTTAGCTAAGTGACGTCATTCTAAATCCAATATGGCGGACTCCCAACTAAAATAACGACACTTTGGAGAGTATTTTTTAACTATAATACGACGAACTGTCGGACGCTGAATTGCTGATGAGATTTACCTACTGATCCCGTACAATTGTTGGTGAAATTAGTACTGCATAATGACTAGGTATTAATGGAAATATCAAACCGTCGCGGTCGGTCGTGGGGTACTAACGGCTCTTTGAAATAGACATCGGACAGTTAGAAATGAAGTTATAATTGCTAAAGTATACATTACTCTGATCCAATTACCGACGGATCAATTGAATATGAATTGCATGGAGTCATTGACTTCTTTTCACCTAGCTCATTCGATTGATTTTATGATTGTTACTATCCTCCTTTTGTAGGTATAGATAGATTTGTTTTTATTCAAATTACGAATTTTTTTATTAACTTCTATTGGATTTTTGTCTTCTTGACTTATCTTCATATCTCCATCCTGCCAAGGTACCATACCATACCATACCATAATAAGTAGACTTTAAGTAGGTAGGTACTTATGGGTGCATACGGACTCTCAAAAGAGCATTCATCAGGTTGGGTTGGTTTAAATCCAGGAAAAAAGTGGTCTCATACTGTAAACAGCCAGCATTAAAATTCGAAAATTCATTATAATTTGATACATTATAACGCCCTTTTGGGTCCTTGTTTATTATTGAGTACTGGCCGTCTTCGCCCTTCAGATCTATTAGTCAAATAAATCTACAATATTGTCATTTCCCGTCTTTTTCCAGCAATTCTCCAAAGTCGCCGTTACCGTGAGGAACTGGAAGACCACCCCCAGCAACGACGAGAACCTCGCGCTATACTCACTGTACAAGCAGGCTACCATCGGAGACGTCAACATTGGTAATTTATTTCTATAATCATAAAAACCTCACATCGTTTTGTCCCCAAGTCAAGGAAATGTAGGACTTTGCGTTTGAAATTAACGGTTAAAAAATATCTATATTTTATTCAAATTAGGGTTAGAAAAATCACTTTTTGAACATTTAAAAATGCATACAGTCCGACTAAACGCCCATCCATCGGCACTTCGTAGTAGTGGCGGTCGTGGCGGAATCAACTAACCAGCAACGACATAAGAATAAAATTGAATAATATCTCTCCATGTTTAGGATCTCAAATTTCCTAAATGCTCGTACTGTATATGAGCAAATTATTATTTCACAACGCGATGATATTTATAATTTTATTTATTTTTCCAGCTGAGCCCAGCGGTTTAGTCGAGAACGCCAAGTTCAAGGCATGGACCGGCCGCAAGGGAATCTCCCAGGATGACGCCAAGAAGCAGTACGTCGACCTAGCCGCCAAACTGGCCCCCAAATACGCATAATTATGTTTAAGGATACTTCTTAATTTTACATAAATTATATTATATTATTATAAATAAACGTTTTTTTAATTTAAAAAAGATTTTCATTTGAATGTTTTTTGTTGTAACTTAAAAGAAAAACTGTCTATGGTCGGGCTGTGTTATTGGGTTTTTCCATCAGCAAGGAGTTGGAAGTCTGTATTTGTGCGGTGTGCCCAGCTGATAACTGTAAATTCGCTACTTAATAGGTACCTACATGGAAGGCAAATATAACTGGTGAAATTAATTATTAGGAGGTTACACCATTTGACCATTGCCTAACCCTTCGCGGATTACATGCGTGATGATGTTATGTTATTTTTGCCAAATTAAAGGTTAAGTGTATGGAAGTATCCAAACAATGTTCTCGTTTTCTAGTTAACTAGCTAGTAATTCTCAATACCATAGGCACTTAGTTCATTCATTGATTACTATCATCTGGAACTTCGTTTAACTCGGTGATTATGGCTATGATAGAAATATTGATGTGTGACCTAGATACGGTTCATTTTTGTCTGCTCATTACCTGCCAGATATGAAATAATGTAAAAAATAGAACACTTTAGTAAGAATTGGATACTGATTTCTATGTCAGTTTTTCGAAAGAAAGTGCAACACAGTCTGTAATAAATTAAAAGTACCTACTGGTGGAAGTCTCAAAAAAATTGTTGCATTTGCTTAGTTGCATGAAATAATTATGAAAGTGAAGAAAATGTGTGAAAATCATCTATGTGGTCACGCAAACGCTAGAATTCGATTTTAGACAAGATCCAAATAAGAAGCATCATACATCAAGCATCACATGTAGGTAAATGCTTAAAGCTGAAATTCGCATCAAGTTTGAACAACTCCACTAGGTACTACGCCCAGCATTTTATTCCAACCCGGGACATTAGACCGAAAATATTTTGTTAGTTTATGCCTGTTAACAATCAAGCAGCGAAAAACTATGCAGTTAAATGTTCCCGGACTTCCCCCGATGAAATTACAGGGTTACAGGTCCCTCCTACAACATAACGTTTTAAATCCTTTAGCTTGACAATGTTTAGTCCATTAATCTTTATAAAATATACGACAAACATACATTTGGCAGTCCTTAGCAAAAATCATTGCAAAACGTAACTGTCAGTGTCATCCGGTGTCATCCCTAAAAAATCCCATTTGCCAAAAACTTTCCCTGTCTGTCAATGTCAAATTTTCCAGGTCAAGAGTGATTGTAATTTCAGGTTACAAATTTGAGGTAAATTATTAATCAATTCTTTAATTTTTCACTGATCAAAGATACGATAGTACGATAAGGATAACATTCGCATTACGTGGTCAATGATAACCGATTCGTCACCATATTTTTTATTAGTTTTGTGCGCCTTTGCGTTGTGTTTGCTAAAGTCTGTTAGCATGACCAGTTCCTAACGAGTATTCGTACCGAGCACACGCTTCTGTTTAACTGTAAGTTAGTGACGTGTATTCTGTTTGCAAAAGTAAATATCTTTAAAAGTACATCAATTTGTTCAGTAATAATTTGAGACTTCATTTGTTTTCAATGAATTAATTAGATTTTAGTTTATGGAAGAGATTCCTTTTTTGAATTAAAACTTTTTAAGAGGTTAAGTGTCATCATTATATTCAGCCGGCAATCACGTTTTACCCCCAATACCTGCGCTTGATTTGCAACTGCGGTGTTTTATAACGATATTATTTGTGTTTTTAGGTTAGTTAGCTGTATCAACAATCAACAATCACCATGTCTCTCCAAGAAGTGAGTATTTCTTTTATTCGCTCTTATAAAATTGTTTACACCAAATTCACCTGGTTTTAGGAGATCATTTTTTTTTTCATTTGCTACAGTCAGGCTGTTACTGGGAATTTAGTTTTAACTATAAATAGTTTACATGCCCATTGACTGTGTGCTTCATGCATTAGTTAGCAACTATTTCAGAAAGTGAAAAGGTCATTTACCTACATTCATGAGGTGAAATTATTTAGAGGATGACTGGCAACTTGATTTACTCTAACTTTATTTCTGTGTACCTACTTTGACATTTTATAGGTACCCACTAGATAATTATCATTATTTTACTCTTTGCCCACTTGCCTGTCTTTCTGAGATTTTATTTATATCTATCATAAAGATTGAATAAATAGTTTATAAATATTTGCTTAGTATTCAATTAGATGCAAAAATATTTAACTTTTGAGATGAATATAAAGTTTCTCATCAACATCTGCAATGCCATGTCACATTGTGTAGAAATGCTTGGGAAATAATTAACAATGTGAGGTAGGTAGGTACTCATTTTGATATTTAGTTAAAACATTAGTTATGACACTGGCCACCAACCAGTCATTTCAAATCAAAGTTATTATTTTGTTATGGAGTATGGATATTATGTTAAGGAGTAACTTGTGACTTTGGTTTGACTTTATAAATATTTTGAAGTTACCTTGTAGTTTTAAATAAGAAAAACTGGCTTGTTTAACAGTCTATCTATTCTATTAAATGATGTGTACACTAACACAATGTCAGCTAAGTCAAAAAACTCAAATGATGCTTTTTTTGTATTCAATCTTAATTTGTTTTAAAAAAAGTTTGTCTATGAAGGACACAAACTTTTTTTAAATGAGGACTTTAAAGATGGAGGTCAAAGTCATTAGATTCTCTAACTTTAGGCACCACACTATAATTTACTATTATAAAAACATACAATAATATCGGCCTGTTTCCATCCAACAGCCGAGCCAAGGTCTCTTTTCATTAACAGAAGGCATGATCATTGATCAACACACTTTGCAAGAATAAAGTTACTTTCATAAGATATAATCACAAATAGAATTATTATTTTGTTGTCATTCTGTCTCCATAGGGTGTTATCAGCAATCTGTACATAATTACATATTATTTACATAATATTAACCTTGGTGGCGACCTGTCAAGTTAATGACATGAACGGAACTATTTTTATACACCATTTCAAGTTTGTTGCATTTTGAAGTGCCTACTTATTTCAAGGATGTGGATGCAAGTATTTGAGTATTTTGTCTCAAAAAATTCTTGTTAGAATCCAAATAGAAAATACCTAAATTCATTATAGTTTCATTATGGGGTAGGCAAGAGCGTTTTGACAATTAGCTTTCCCTTTCTGGATAACATATTATCCTATGGGAACTTTCTACCCACCACTATATTATACACACTACCTTTATATTCATTTTTTTTTAGACCATGGCCTGACAAACCCACAGACAACTATAGACTCTATAGTATGTCTTTACACAGGTCATGGTCTGACCTGCTTAGTTCAATAAAATATTTAAGGTGGGGAAAGGCAACAGACAGCTGTCAGACAGTGTTACTTCTGCATAATATTAGTATGAATATACATAGATATGTATGTGATCTTAGATTTAAATTACTTTGAAAGTCAATTAATTTCTATTAAGCTATTAATGTCAACAAAATAACATAAACTTCCTTAGTAAGTATTAGACATTGTCACATTTGATAACAATTGCATGAGGATATTTGTAAACATAACCATTGATTGCATTGTTAGATTTACAAACTATAGAATAATTTGCATTAACCTGGGGAACTGGATTCTAATAATAAACTTCGTTCGTTCAGGGTTGTTCATTTAGATAATTACTGAGTGATAGCCATCGCCCAGGTTAGCCTTGGGTTTTTCATCTGTGCTGTAATAAAACTTATATTGAATGCATTACTGTGTCACTAATTTAAACAAGATAATGAAAAATTAAATTATGTGTCTATAATTTTGTTCCCGAGTGTATCAAGACAATGATAATGAAAAAACAGAGATCAAAAAGATGGAATTACCAATTAGCAGGTTTAATTATTAAAAGTACTTATTGTTTTATTATGTGTCCTCATTAAATAATAAGTAAGAATAATATGATATGACTATGATAACATTTTAACAAAAAGAGAAGCTTTAATATATTTTTAGCTGACTTCTAAATTACTTAGATCATTTCAAAAATACCTACCATTAGGTACCTCTTAGAGCAGTTTTATAATCTTATTTTAGTGTGTAAAAGAGAACGAGGTATACACCCTGTATAGCTCCATCTCTTTCGTCCTTAGTCCTGACAAACTAGGTTTATGGCTAGCTTACTCACAAAGTCAATGCTTTCAAGAGAATTTTCCTAAGTACATAAAGTGATAGCATTTTGCAGAATAATCTATGTTTGCCAAGATAACTGACCAACTCATGTTAAAGCATATTATTCTTGTTTCTTTGTGACACAATCCTAAGTTCTACGTGAAAACTATTACGTTTTTAAGGAAAAGGATTTTTTTTTTGTTTGCCTGAATAATTTTATCTTTTCTTGACACTAATACTTAATTTATATATGAACATGGAATTTTAACATTTATCACATTAGAATTTTTTTTTAATCTTTAGAGTTGTTAAATTATAAACTTTGTAAGTGCCTATTCTTGGTAATTTTCTTTTAATATTAAGGAAATATTTGTACGCCGATACTTACGGTTAAACATGTCTGGACTAAAACGATGAACCATAATATCTTGCATGCTCTTGTATGTACACAATGTTTAAACAAATAAAGAAATCTTAAGGATGACACTCAGTTCTTTAAAGTTTTGTTTATGGAAATATTTTATCAGCTTACATCTTTTGATAGGTGAAAACTTGACAAGTCATATATTTTTTGTAACTTGCTGTTAACTTATTAAGCATGCAAATATGAAGTCACATAAATTATCTAAGTAACCTTAATATTAGCTAGAGCTGGGAGCTATATTAAGAAAGCATATTTCTTTTAGAGTGGGCTTCATACCTGTTATTAAAACCCGACTACATTATTTATTACCATTTTTTTTTGGTCAAAATTAGGCCTTGATGCGTCACATGGTCATTAAAACAAATTAACTATTCATCAAGTTCAATAACTTTACCTCAATAAACCTTTGAATATGCGTATTATGAAGCTAGACAGAGTTTTTGCCGTCATTGTTAGTAAAGGTCAGACAATAGGTCCAAAGATTATAATTACGTATGTAGTCCACCAATGGGATTACCTGCAATAGCTTTGGCTATGACCCTCTGGCCATTTATAGTAAATTGTCGTATATTTTTAGGCGCGGATTTGGAAATTTCCAATGTCGTTTATTATTGACGAGCGAGTCTAGAGACTACGATTTCTCCTTTGTGGTGAACGCATTATATCATACCAGTACCACAATGTAGTACACATTACACACCGAGGTTTTACAATGAAAGGTATTTTACTGCGGACGTCACAGTCACACTATAACACATGGGTATGTAAATACGCACACCTTTGCCGATGGGCGTAGGCAAAGTACAGAGAGCCACACAAATATTTATGTGACGGCCATAGCGGATTTATGGCTAAAAAGGTGAAATATCTCACCCGTAACAAGTTCAAGGATGTTGACCGTCTGTAGAAGTAATAGCAATAAATCTTCAACTATGTTTTGTGTGTCTCAAACTGGTGATAATTTTTTAATATGGTGTAAGTAGCTGTTGGTTGCGGCTTTGCCGGCATGGATGTCGGAAATTATCCCAAGGGAACGTAGTACTGGGACAAAAAGTATCATAATTATGTATCCAACTTATAAACTATCTGAGGTCGATAGGTATATAGTATCGATAGGTACTTTTTACGTGAAAGAGTTACAGACATCCATCCATGCGTCCATGTACATCATCACAATCTTCTCATTAGTAAGATTTAGTATGACAACAGTGTCTATTTGTTTCCAGCAATTCGACAAGGCCGCCGGTGAGGTCAAGAAGCTGAAGACCCTCCCCAGCGACGCCGACCTCCTGGAACTGTACGCCCTCTTCAAGCAGGCTACCGTCGGAGACTCCGATCCCTCAAGTAAGTAACACATGTCAATACCTGACGAGTTCATCAGCATCAGCCTACAGGAGTTCATAGCTGGACATTGGCTTCTCTAATTGCACTCCGTTCGGCTCCCGCAATTAAATTGCACATGTCAATAGGTGATATCATCATCATCCGCCACAGCAGTTCACTAATGGACATGACCTCTCCAATCGCAGTTCCACCATTAGCCAATAATTTCAAAGACACAATTCCTGTAAAAAAATTTTTTTTTACACCTGTAAACTCGCATTTTCAATTAACTGTAGTATTAGATTTTTATTTCCTTTGATATCAATAAATAGTCGCGTCATTGACTTGGTAACTTAGTGACGTCACAGGTTTTTTTTTACGAGGAGGAAGGCATCTATAAAACTAATGGCGCTAGCCTATCTTGTACCAAGCAACGTCATTGGTTGAAAATCTGTCAATTTCATTGTATATTTCAGAATAGCTTAACCCCATTGGCCTGAGACTAAGTTAAGAGCGGCCAACCCGTCATACTTTTCATACAAACGCTCGTACGTGATTATGCAGTTGTTACACATCAATCTTTGATTTTTTTGAACTAATAGGTATTTTGTGCACTATACCTAGGTTTCTATGGTAGCAAAAGAGAATTGAAAAAAGAAAATTGTAGAAACAAATTCAGTATGCCTCCAAAAATTGCTATTTTGCACAAATTTTAAATGAACATTGGCCGTTCTTAATGTAAGTACATATAAACTGTAAAAGTAAAGAAAACATTTCGATAGAAACCTTGCACATGTAATGGAGATTCTTAATGACAAATATTTATTTCACACACTTGTAAGAGTTATTCAAAAATACGTATTTCCTGGAACAAGTTTAAGAAATTTTCGAACACTATTTTTCGTTCAATGTCATCCGTTAAGCGGTATGAGGTGCGCGGGAGACGACATGTGCAGGGTCGGGGCGGGGTAAAATGGGGGAACTGAAAGAAAATCGCCGCTATGGCTCGGGATGAAACAACAAGCTTTTCGACCATGCTCGCGTTGATAGACGGACCGGGAAGGGCCCTCTTAAGAACACGTCATCTATAATTAGCTTTCATCAGCGTACCTATCGTATTCTAATCCAGCTTCTACGAGCCCACTGTTTAATTTTCTTCGCTCTAAATGTTGCATTATTTATCTACCGCACTAAGTAGGTTATGAGCCGATTAATAACTTATTTATCAGATAATTAAAATGCATTATACCCGTAATACGAAGTAGGTAAATCTTTAAACGGTATTAATGCGCTTCGTTTCGCTCTAATTATGGTAAGAAGTTGTGTGATGTGTACTTTAGAGTCGTTTTTAAAATATGTATTTTCCACGTTGCCGCAATTCTAAAAGAACTTATGTTTGAATGCACAATGCAGTTAGCTATAAATGAATTAACTTTATAGTATCTGGTATACTAATAATATTAAAAGAACAATTAAAATATATTTTTTCCAATGTTTTTTTAAAGAAATGTTTAAAAATGTATATTTTGTATGATAAGAAAGTGTATAAAGGATTAAAATAATAATCAAAGACGAGGAGATACCAATTAACCCCTTTTCTGCTGCTGTCGGGATACCCACGTCCATGACGTCCCAAGTATTTATTGTATATTGTACTAAGTAACGCATAGTATTAATTTTATACACAAAGACCAAAAATGCGTCACGAATTATACCATGTTTTGTATTTTGGCGCGACTCCTTTTTTCATCAACATACAACCTGAAACAGACCTGCAAATTGCAACAAACGTAAGAAAATTTAAATTTCGCGGGCTATCGTGACGTTTCCATCTTAACTTACTACCACTATAACTGCGGTGCTACGGTAAAGCACCATAGTAGTGGTGCTTACATTTTGAATGGTTCCACAAAGAGCCACGCAGACTAATTGCAAGATAAATTGCATTTAAGGTGGATGCGCAAGGGTAGCCCGCGAAATTTAAATTTTCTTACGTTTATTGCAATTTGTAGGTCAGTGTCAGGTTGTATGATAAAGATAAAGATATATTTATTGCGTAACTGTGTACATTAAGTTCTTATTTATAAACATTACATTTTTAGTTTCAACAGTCTACCCAACTCGGATATGCAATAGTATTTCAAGAGATTACGTTCTCACAAACATTATTTTTTATCAAAAAACTCATGCAGATTATAAAATACATTATTAATTAACATTTTTTTCAATTTATTCTTAAACATATTTCCATTTAATTGGATTTATGTGGATGAAAATAACAATCGCGCCAGTAACACGTATGGAGTTACAAAATTATAATCATTTAAATCATCAATACAGCTCTCCAAGTTCATATAATCACATACAATAGCTATTTCATGAAAAAGTCACTTTTTGAGATTATATGAATTTGGAGAGCTGTATTGATAATTTGAATGATTACAATTCTGTAACTCCATACGTGTTACTGGCGCGATTCATATTTTCATCAACATATAACCTGACACTGACCTGCAAATTGCAATAAACGTAAGAAAATTTAAATTTCGCGGGCTACCCTTGCGCATCCACCTTAAGACTCTCATACCAGTCAGAAATAAAATCCTTGGACTTTAAACTAGTAGGTATCACTTTACTTGCTAATTTCACGACGTAGGTAAATTATGAGTATGACTAACGTGTATGCTGGGTACCAGACTTTGATTTATATTGTTGGGTATAATTAATCAATTAAGTAAACATGGACGATGTTGTTATTGCACTTACATCTCACACAATAAATAGGATTTATTCACAAATAGTCGTAATGATAGAACAGTTGAAAATGCGATAGCAATGATTACCGTGTTCAGCTTATTAATCAATCAAGACCAAGCTAAAGTTCTTTTCAATCATTCATTTACTATTTCACATTTCACGCCACACTCCATGAAATTCTGCGCAGAAAAAATGTAGCGACGAATTTTAGCTCGAAGTACCTACTAGACTTCTTATTAGGTGCTTGGGGATTGAAATTGCTTTGAATTGTACAATTTTTTACGGATTTCATCTGCACAATCAGCACTGAAATGGATGGAAAATCCTAGCTTTTTATAAGTCTAGTTTTTTACGAAGTTAATATGAATTTTATGATAGGAAGTGCTATTATTTTTATCTTAGTATCTTGTGGCAATGTGTTATAGCCGTCCATATCCGTCAAATAATCTCTACCTCTAGTAATTAACATGCACATGTTAGTTTCATAGTATGCCTAGACATTATAGCCTTTCGTGTATCTAATGGTAGCGTTCCGTGATCGGTCGCTGAACAAACATACATACGCATACGAATACTGAATTCAATCCATTAACCTGATTCCGTTTACGGGTTTTTTTTTTCATGTTATCGATTTATTTGGTTCGAATGTGACGGCATTTGAGTCAGACTAACTAAAATCAGGGTTATTTAATCGCACTCTTCGAGTTTATTGGGTTTTTTAATATCCTACTTATTTAATTTTGGGCAGCCATATTGAATACGGGTATATTTTGTTGTTTTGCAGCTAAGGCTCTGAAACTCTGAACTTTATTGTACCATATTTATTTTGCTGCAGTAAATTTCAGTGTTTCCTCATAGTCAAGCTTTTTAGTCCAACTGGTTACGCAAGTACGCAATTTTTTTTTCCTCTTAAATACTTCGCCGCACTTGACGTTTGTCATTAATTTATTTTTATCTGTCTATGACTGTACCTATAAAAACTGCATGCACACAGCGTGCTGAAAAGGTGCAATGTCAATGACGTTTGACCACGAGGAAACACAATTCCTCGTGGTCAAACCAGTTGTACTAAAAAGTTTGACTATGAGGAAGCACTGGAAAATTTCACTAGCCTCCGTAAAACCATTACTTTTCTATCCATGACAATAAGTTTAAGTTGCTGTGATGGCCATTACCAGAGGACCTCAATATAATAGTTATGCTCCCGCGTACTCGGTCTATTGTTTCATGCAGATAATAATTACACAATAACAATAGCCTCTTGAATAATTCTGTGAAAATTAAAACGAGTCTTTGTATGGTAATCAAGTTAGATGACTAGGTACCATATTTGCTGTACTGATAGTTGTTTGGGCCTTGATTACGAATTCATTCGACAACATCTGAGGCTTCTGATGGTGTATACCTAGTAGCTGTGGATTATATCCGACGGATTTGCAGTAGTAACCTTGCAATGTTCTATGTAAACCTTCACAAACTGTGTTTGGTAGTAAATCCAGTAAAGGATATTCAAATTTAAGAACTTAGGTCGAATTTCTCAAACAAAATTGAACGCGTTTAACACATTTAAACCGCGTTCAAGAACTGTTAGTGTTATCATTGGAGAACGTAGCACATAATCAGACAGAGCAAAAAAACCTATTTTTAGTAACATGTTAAATCTTACAAAAAATCTTTTTAATTTTAGACTTGTTCCGATGAACACAAGATTACTTTAAACTGGTGAATAGCTACACATTCTCTTATTTCAACCAGTTCTTGAATACCGTACAAGGCTCACGGCAGGCTCACCTAACCCGTTGCTTTCTCGGTAAAAGCGACCTGGTTTTAACATATTCGTACTCCGTTTGCTTTTATACGGCTTATTTATATTTTATATACTGTTATAATGTGACAAACATTTCTGTATGGTCAATAGACGAACATGACAGAAATCCGGTTCCATTTGTGTATCATAACGTTAAATTGTTAAAAATAGAAGCATGGGTATTATCTATGGCAACACAAGTGTATGTCATTTCATTAAAAATTCTAATTAGAACCCTGATTTCGCCTTACATTTTTTAACACAATTCGAAGGAAATTCGTTAAACATTGATTTATATGTATAAATAAATAGTCTTCCCGACAACGTCAGATACGCAAGGAATATTGTTAAAATTGACAAAATGAACATTGCAATGCGAGTAGCATTGGCAATGCGCATGTCTTATGCAATTACCCCGTAGTTTTCAAAGTCGTGGTCATAATTAAACAGCTAACTAATGTTTCTAAAATAATTCTATCTATTAGTCGAAAGCCTCACAACCCAGTCTCACCAAGGGGTATTGTTTTACCTACCTAGTACTAACAGGGTTGTGGTGGTCAGATAAGCAGTCGCTCCATGAAAATACTGGTATTCAGTTGCATCTGGTTAGATTGGAAGCCGACTCCTAACATGGGAAAACGCTAGGCAGAGGATGAGTTCCATCTATCAGCCCCAGAAAGCCAAACCAGGCTGGTTTGACTTTATAAATAAATAAAAAAACAAATAAATCAATCATATCTAAATCCGTTTATCATTTAGCTACTAATCACTTAACTCAATCATTTAAAGTAGATATAAATCACGATTTAAAATAAGTCTCCTAAATGACTCAATCCTTGATAAGAAAGAACATGAGCTGGCACATAACTATTTAGTTTGAATCAATTGATATAAATTGCATGAAATGGTATCAGAAACTTTATCTACACTTCCTACCACGACTCACAAATGCCTAGGATAAGCAACTGCAATGGATTTTAAGTTCTAAGTCAGCAAGCTAAGGTACAAATTATATTAAAGTCATCTTATGATTCATCAGTTGTAAATAGTCGCGCTGTGGTGATATTTTTTCTTGAGAAAATAATAGACTATTGTTCTTTTGAAAAAAGCAGCAATGAGTATTTGATGATGTTTATAAATCGTGATTCTTTTCTTGACAAAATACTGCGTGATCATTGAACGTGTACCTAGATGTCACATGACAATTATTTCAAGCACGATTTTTATTATGTTTTACATGTTCATTTATCTATCTATACTTACTATGCATACTAATATTATAAAGAGGTAAAATTTGTTTGTATGTAGGGGTAACCTCTGGATCTATTGAACTGATTTTGAAAATTCTTTCACTAATAGGAAGCTTCATTATCCCCGAGTGGCATAGGCTATATTTACAACGTGCCCGTGGGATAATTTCCGACAAAAACGCGAGCGAAGCCGCGGGCAACAGCTATTGACAATATAACATACTCAGCATACGTTCCCCGACCCACTGCTAGGACACAGGGTTCTTCCCGGGAGTGAGCCGTACAGAATCCACCATCCGGCCCAACTCGTGTTTGTTGTTCATTTACTGTCATCAAGTTATACAATGACAACATACGTATTTCTCGAAACAATGTTAGAATTCTATTTGATCAATGAATGACATTAATACCAACCATGAAAGTGTGAATATAGTACGTAAACAGCGTATATTTTGATAACCTTTGAACCACAAAAGCGAAACATCTACTCAGAAATTCTCATTTACTCTACCGTACCACTCTTTAAATCACAATCCGTGGAATATTCCACAAGGACAATGTGAAAAAATCATAAATTTATATGCTCAACAGCGTAAATGCAAATTGTATTGTATTGAACTGTCAAAATGAACGATGCTGCCATAATCATACCGGTTTTACCCTTCTAGCAATGCACTCAATTTCTCCTTTTTTTTACAGAGGCACCCGGATTCTTGGACCTGAAGGGCAAGGCCAAGTTCGAGGCGTGGAGCAAGCAGCGTGGAGTATCAAAGGAAGACGCACAGAAGGCCTACATCGCTAAGGTCGAGAAACTCGTTGCCTCCATCGGCCTCCAGTAAATAACCTTAGTGTGACTGACATTTAGCATATTTGTAATTTAAAATCAGTGTGAAATTTTTATATATGAAAAAAAAAACAACTATATTATTTATGTATTTAAATCATGAAAACCGTCAGATTGGTTTGTCAACGAACTCGTCTGACTTGGAGCGGAACGAGCAGGGTTAAGTTTTAGACGCGATTTTGTCACGGTCAAAAGTTTAGTAAGCTCTCTTACGAATAAAATGTTCTTGCATTTAACCACGAAATTATCGCCATCTTGTTCGTACTACTATTCTTTTGTCCGGCCTGTAATGTCATGGCATTTAATGGTGTAATATTTCAGGAATCGCTGTCATAATAAACTTAGATACAGCACAATATTCACCTCGTATTCCTTATGTCTTAAGACCGTCCGTCTCATGAAATCATTATTTATTTACTTCGGTTAAGGCACAACTAGCTAGTATTTAGGCGTTAACATCACATAATAATGTAAGGATACAAAAGATACCTTCAATCATTCGATTCTTCCGTACTTTTTGGTATGCGGTGCTGTTTCTGATTCTTGTATTTTTGTTGAAAAAAGATTTTTTTTATACATGAAATATATCCGTTGGTTACTGAATTTTGTATTTTGATTTATCCTTAGTATCTGTGCAAGTAAATAATCTGTAAACATTGATTCAATTTCACTCCTGTGCCATCCAAAAAATGAATCACGATTTTCGATGACGATAGACATCAGAATTCGAAACGATTGTTACGTGGTAATTAAGGGTTAATTGCAAGTGAAATCAGACTCAGTTACATTGAGACAGACACAAGTGTGTGCATACATTGTAAGCTCATTAGTACCTAGGCAAAAAAACATGGAAACTACATCTATACAAATAAATAAAATGAAGTGTCTGTTTGTAATTTCAAAATAACAGCATTTTACTGAAAAACTTATAACAAAAAAAAAAAACATTTTTAAAATTTTTGTCTGTCTGTCTGTTTGTTCCGGCTAACCTCCGAAACGGCTGGACAGATTTTGACGGGACTTTTAATGGCAGATAGCTGATGTTTATGTGAAGGAGTCACTTAGGCTAGGAGGCTTTTATTTTAGAAAAAGTACCAGGGTATCGTGAACTAAAATTAAAGCGCTTGAAATTGATAACAAAATCCGTTTCAAATAGGGTAGTAGTATTTTTATATTAATTTCACGTGGACGAAGGTCGCAGGGCAACAGCTAGTAATACATAAATACATGGAAACTACAATAACAAGGAAAGAGTTCTGGGGGCCTAAAATGGCTGCTTTATCAAAATCATAATAATTATGAATCACGTTAAAAATTTAAAACTCATAAAATGGACATTCTGGTCTTAACTATTAAGACCATTTTAAGAATTTTTAACGTGATTCATATAATGATTCTGATAGAGCCATTTTAGGCCCCCTGGAGTTTTCCTTAGCCGTCGCATTATTGACGTGAGTCCAATTCTGGCCCATGAGGTACAAACACGGATAAAGCCATCAGTTCATCATTTGCCTGTCTTTTCCTGACCGTGTTGGGATTGGTTTCCAGTCCATCTGGAAACGCCGGTACCGATATTTTGCTTGGAGTGGTCCTATCTGCCCTCCACCATCCAATTTTAGGGTAACATGTTACATTAGGCAACTACCCGCAATGACTCAAAGAAACATCTTTTTTTTGTATAAAAATGTACCTTTCAGGTACTTAATACGGGATATCACATTTACTATTATTAACCGTAAAATTATATTTACAATATCTATGTATTAAATCTGATTTGTCCGTGGTCGATGGCAATGGAAAAATAATGATAGATACCTCATAATCATAATCCGCTTTAGATAAGATAATACCTACTTACATCAACCATGATATCCATTTATATAATAAAATATAGAACCATACATTTACAGACAATCATTTAACTATCCATCTTACCAACTTAGCTACTGAAATAGGGAGAAAAGAAGACCCGTATTATGTTGGTACTAGCGACCCGCCCCGGCTTCGCACGGGTGCAATGTTATTCCTTCCTCTTGAATCACTCTATCTATTAAAAAACCGCATCAAAATCCATTGCGTAGTTTTATAGATCGAAGCATACATAGGGACAGACAGCGGGAAGAGACTGTTTTATAATACGTAGTGTTAATGATATACAAATAAACGTACGTAAGCCACGTTGAGGTCCGTGTAACTAGTGCCCACTTATACCGGAGAGCGAGTGCACGTACCCTTACGTAGTTCATCTACTTACTGATAATTCCGTGGTTTTATTCTAAACCCTAACTAGTGTTTCTAATTCATGAAAATAATTCAAAGCGCCTGTAATTAATCGCATAGGCTTGCATTAAATTTTTCAACAGGCGCAGGCGCTATACAAAAAGTGTGACAAACTTTACTGGGAAAGCTGAGAATATACCGACAAGATACATTTATATGTAGTTTACTAGTACAATGCCGGTATCCAGTTTCGCCTTGTCAACATCAATCAATCGACAAAACATCCTTGAGGATTGTATTATTAAAATAAAACACCACTAAATACATACAGATATAATATTAACACAAGTAAAAACCTAAATATCACAATTTACAGAAGACGAAAATAGATACTAAACATCAATGTAAGTAGCCAATGATTCCACAAGCTATAGCTGGTCCCGATGTGCCAGTGAGGGCGCTGTCTTCCGTGCTGGCGCGACCATAGTCGTCTTCGCCTTTAGAGATGGCTAAAGAGCGACCGACTATGGACCTTGGGCCGGCGAGGGAGATGAGGTGGTCTATGAGACGGACTGTCAGGGGTCCTTCTTCTGCTTTTATGTTGCCGAGGTCTCCGACGTGGCGGACGTTGTCGCGGGGACCTCCGTGACGACCCTGGGGGGAGGGGAGGAAATTATTAAGTGTGTTAATTATATTGGGGTAGCCGAGAAATTTAGTACACTTAGTAGAGTGATAATTGGCCATGCTAATTTTAAACATTTTCAGTCACTACCATCTTAGTAGGAATCAATCAAGAGATCCTTCTCTTGTTGTTGTTGTTGTGTTGTTGTTGTTGTTGTGTTGTTGGAAATGTTGTATGCCTTTCCGTGTGACACATTACGTATCTTAGGTGGAGGTGGAGCATCATCATCATCAGCATCCTTATGTTTACTAACCATCACACATCGCGATCAATCACTAATCTGCGTGTGATAAGTTTAGCAAAGTAATTTTGATTACCAAAGGTAGGATTCTGAAGCAGGCAGCATCGAGCGTCCTCTGGTTCAGTTCCAGTCATACACTAATTAACCAAGGGGATATGAATAAGGGACGAAAGTATGTAGAGAAGTTCGTCATTTTTACCAACGGGTGAGTACCATCGGGCACACTTACATAGAAAGCAAGGAAATGCGGTCCGATATCCTTGCAGTTATCCTTAACCGCGCCCGTCTGGTGCACATGGATGCCGTGGAGTCCAGGCGCCAAGCCGGTGATGTTGCCCTCGATGGAGACTGGCCCGTTCGGTACCAGCTGCGTGAAGATCAAATCGCCTTCCACGCCTGACTCCTCGTCGGCTTGCAGGTGCACTATCGCTTGGAGACCTGGCGATCTTTGTGGCTGGGGATGGAAAAGTAATGGCGTTAAATAATATTAGGATTGCTTAATTTGATTCTTTTTAGACGAAATTGAATGCGATCAGCACTTTTAAATTAATTGCAATCATGAGGACAAGAGTTAATGTCATACGTATTTACAATATTTATACTGACAGATTTTAAACGCGGTTGGGATGTGCTTTTAAGGACGCTTTTACATTTTTCTACAAATAACAGTGTTTTTCAGGTACCATTTTAAGCAATCATAAATGTGAAGATGTCATGGTCTTAATTTAAAGATAATATATTCATCTCCAGATTGGCATTAGAAAAATTGTATAACTTCATACAAAATTTTCGCACAAATACCTTTTTCCCATCACAATAATCGCAGAAAATCTTAAAAAGTAGGGTCAGATTAGGTACCATTTTAGGAAAATTTACAGCATATTTTATCTTAAAAATTATAACAAATTGCGGTATATATAGTCCTTTATACGTTCAGATAATTATTTTGTATCAAAATCAACATACTTTCCAAATATTTGCTAAAATAAAAACATTTGCCGATTTCTTCATACATTTTACACTCGCGGTTCATCATTCCGCGCTCCGCTCAGAAGCGCTCGTGGAAGGACAGGTGTATCGCTTTCGGGAAAAAAATAAATACGATAAAAATTGTAGAAAATAGTGTAGTGTGCATGCGTGTGAGTATGAGTACCGTCGTCGTTTAGCGTATTCGAAAGGAGTTGATACTTTTTCGGTCTGAAATTAAAATAAGTTCGAGTTTCATACTTTTATTATTAGAATGTGGTTTGCATTACGTTGGGTAAGATCGGGATTTGGGTGGATGAGATTAAGCAGTTGTAGACCTGGTTGCGAAATGGATGGGTGGGGTTAAGCAGCTCTTAAGGATAAGATTTAGATGGATAAGGTCAAGATGTCGGTGGTGAGGTTTGGAAGTGGATGCGCGGGAGGAGCGTTATCATTTTAACCGGTTTGTAAGTATGTATGACGAATATGGAGACAAAACCAAAATCCAAGATGGTGCCGATAAAAACTTGAAAACTTTTTATCATGGGTGTCATGTCATTTTCATAGTTTTTGGGGTCGCTAGTATCGGTTAAATGATCATAACTAAAATCCAAGATGGCGCCGACAAAAATTGGACAACTTTTCCTCATGGGTGTCAATTTCATGGTTTTTGGGGTCGCTAACAACGAATATAGGGTCATAACCAAAATCCAAGATGGTGCCGACGAAAAGTCGGCTACTTTTCGTCATGGGTGTCAATTTCATGTTTTTTTTTTGGGGTCGCTGCTTCTTCTTCTTTGTGTGTCGATAGACTCAAATAATACCCAACCAGTAAATTGCCACCTACACAGCTTTGTCGATGGCTTCGTTTTAATCCTGGAAGGTGGAGCTGGCTGTGCAGGATGGCAAGAAAGGAGGTGGGGCATATCCTGCAGAGGAGCTCCACACTGACATTGTAATTGGGACGGGTCGATAATTTGGCCAGCAAACATTACATCATATACATCATACATCATAATCATATATATTATTTTCATTTTATTTTTTTGGCATTTGGCCAGATTATTTCTACAGCCGCCAACCTGGGCCCGCAAACGGTTAAGAGATTTTCAGATTTTTAGTCATGGGTGTCAATTTCATGTTTTTATTGGGGTCGCTAATAATGAATATTAAATCAAAACCAAAACCCAAGCTGGCGCCGACGAAAACTTGTCCACTTTTCGTTATTGGTGCCAATTTCATAAATATAGCATTGTTGTTCATGGAACTTTGTAGTTTGTACTTTGTGGGATCTGCCACCAAGTTTAGCATTTAGTTTTCATGTATGTTGTAAGTGTGTAAGGTGTACATCTGTTTGCCGCCTAAATCCGAACAGGCGTGATTTTATGTTATGAAATGGTGAAAACAATTTATAAACATACTAGCTGTTAATTTTCGAAAATTCGCTTGCCTCACTCAGGAGTCGAACCGGCTAAATTCCTAGAAAATTACATCCTGTGCTTTTATGGCATCAATAGATAGGGTCAATCATAAAGATCAAATCTCTCTAACAAACATGATAAATTAAATGAAAGGATGATGTTGAAGGATGAGGATGTTTCCCTAAAACCCGATCAATATTGAATCAGTAGTTTTTGAGAAAATGAAGTATACAAACGGGTCGAGCACCTTTTTTTTGAAGTTGGTTGAAAATACTAACCTACTTATCACGTGATAAGTAGATTAGTATCGCTATCGATAGCTCGACGACGGTACTAATTACCAGTTACCAAATGCATTTTCAAAGATCCAGGTAATCTTCCGGAATCAATTTCAATAAAATAAAATAAATAATATCTTGGACCAAGATAATAGAGAAAAAGAAAAGAATGAATAAGTGAAGTATAAAATCGAGCGTTCAGAGTGATTCAATGTGTGCGTAGTGTGCGTACGCGTGATTTTGCTGTGTACGACTTTAGATACCTTTTTTTTTTTTCGCATTGTAAATCATCAAATAACCCCTCCCGCTTTGGGCTGAGCAGGAGGGAGCGTCAGACTTTTACTGACTAAAACCCATCCATGTTCCTTCCTTTGCCCTTTGTGTTCCAGGGCCGCGGTTTCTCTTTCGAACAGTCCCGCAACCCTGGCAGGCATCGGTCCTTTCGGACCCCTTTCTCGGGGCGTCTTCCGGGCGTCGGGGGCCACGTGGTCTCCTGCCAGGACTCGGCGGTGCTCCGCCCACGCGGGGCAGATCTCCACCGTGTGCTCCACCGTGTCCTCCGGTCGATCCTCACAATGGTAGCACCCGGGCGTTTCCTCCCGCCCGATTCGGTGCAGGAACCACCCGAAACAACCGTGTCCGGTGAGGACCTGCATCAGGCGGAAGGTGAGGGCGCCGTGGCGCCTATCTAGCCACTCCTCAAAGAGGGGACTTATCGCCACTATTGTGGCGTGCCCTGACTTTAGATACCTAAATTTGTGTTCATCGAAAATGTAACAGCATCCTTAAAGAAAGAATACAGAAACAAAGAAAATTGTGTTGATTTGCATTATACCAAACAAACACCTTTAAATAAATAAAACAGTTATTAATTCCAAAAGAGCCTCAGCTCAGCATAGTGCCAAATGGCATTGCAATGGCAATGGCAATGGCAAATGGCGTTTTTATCAGATACGGTCGATATCACCGACAAACATTTGGTTTCTGAATCACCGACTATACTTTATTTAAATTTCAGATATGGCCATTATTGATCTATTCGCTCCGGGCCCGCGTGAACGATCAGTGGCATAGAAATATAAAAAACAGGAGAAGTGGCAAGGGGGCGTGTCGGTACCGCCGCGACGAGCTCACGATAAGCATGTCATAGGGCAAATGGCCGTCTCCGCTCGTGATGTGCTTGTGCTTGTGTTGGCTATCGACAATATCGATTGACGAAAGAAATATTGCTATTATAGTTTGTTTTTCAATTTTATCAACCATTTTAACCCGGTTGGAAGATCGATGTCGAAAAATGTTTTTGACGTATTTTGGTTATTTTACAGCGTAGTAGAGAAATGCGTAACTAATTTTCGTAAAGTATACCGATCCGGTTCTACCGATTATTATCAGTGGAGTGTTTCTGGCTTTGAGTATAATATATTATGATGGCATAATATATGACAATTCCTGCCCAATTCCTGTTTTCACCAACACTATGTGTCACCTATGTCAATGCCTAATGCGCGTTTTCACCAACAGTAAGTGACGCCTAACTGAATGCCTATTTCCTGTTTTCCCCAACACAAAGTGGCACCTAACTGAACGCCTAGTTCCTGTTATCAGCAACACTAAGTGGCACCTAGCTCGATGCCTTAAGCCCGTTTTCACCACCACTTAGCGACACCTTACTGGACGCCTTAAGCCCATTTTCACCAACACAAAGTTACACCTAACTCGATGCCTAAAGCGCGTTTTCACCAACAGTAAGTGACGCATAACTGAATGCCCAATTCCTGTTTTCACCAACACAAAGTGGCACCTAACTGAACGCCTAGTTCCTGTTTTCACCAACACTAAGCAACACCTAAGTCAATGCCTAATGCGCGTTTTCACCAAAAGTAAGTGACGCCTAACTGAATGCCTATTTCCTGTTTTCACCAACACAAAGTGGCACCTAACTGAACGCCTAGTTCCTGTTATCACCAACACAAAGTTACACCTAACTCGATGCCTTAAGCCCGTTCTCACCAACACAAAGTGTCACCTAACTCGATGCCTTAAGCCCGTTTTCACCACCACTAAGCGACACCTAACTCGACGCATTAACCCCGTTTTCACCACCACTTAGTGTCACCTAACTCAATGCCTAAAGCGCGTTTTCACCAACAGTAAAGGCCGCTTAACTGAGTGCCCAACTCCTGTTTTCACCACCACTAAGCGTCACCCAACTCGATGCCTTAAGCCCGTTTTCACAAACACTAAGTGTCACCTAACGGAATGCCTAAAGCCCGTTTTCACCATCACTAACTGACACCTAACTCGATGCCTTAAGCCCGTTTTCACCAACACTAAGTGTCACCTAACTGAATGCCCAATGCCCGTTTTCGCCAACACTAAGTGTCACCTAACTCAATGCCTAAAGCGCGTTTTCACCAACAGTAAGTGACGCTTAACTGAACGCAAAATTCCTGTTTTCACCAACACAAAGTGCCACCTAACTGAACGCCTAGTGCCTGTTTTCACCAACACTAAGTGACACCTAACTCGACGCCTTAAGCCCGTTTTCACCTAGTTAGTAGTAGCAAAGTTACACCTAAACTGTCACCTAACTGAATGCCCAAATCTCGTGCTATTTCCTTACTGTTATGCTTTTACTGGTATGTTTTTTTTTTAATGTATTTTAGCTTAGAGTAATCGGCATGGTTCAGATAATATAATAGTGACTTTTGCTTATAATAAGTCAACATAATTATTCATGCTATTTATTTGTTAAGTTTGTTTTCATTAATTTACATTTTTTTCCTAACTAGGGTTTTTTTATAACAAAAATCTATTACCTGCGAAGTAATTGCGTAACACACTTTCAGTAAGAATCGATTTCATTATGTCAGTACAACAACTTTCATTGATTTACATATTACTTGAACACATGAATATTCGATAACTTTCGATTTAGTCAATCACTAGCGTGGGTACTTATTCAATTAAATTGCTTTTGCACAGGACAACAACGATACCGACCGATGTTTTTGTGTGGGTAAGTTATACGGTGCATGGTAAATACACGCTGTGTTTGATAGGATAAGGTTTTGATTGTGTAGTACGTTCTGTTTTAAGAATTGCGGGTATGTGCGCGACTGCGTATATAGATATTATATGCTTTTACTGAATTGCATGTGTAGTAGTTGCCGGGTGGTGAAAGAAAACGGAGACAGTACGTTGCGATACATTTTCGTATAACGGGCATATCTCCTTATTTATTATATCTATGATCAGTGGGTATGGCCTATTTCCTCACACCTTGCTTCACATAGAGAAGACAACCGTTCCCAGAGAGATCCAGACCATAGTGTTGAGCTTTTTTTTTTTATGCATTAATATTGAAGTGGAAAGACGTAAAAGCTACGTACCACTCAACTTGGTTATCGGAATTCTATATCGGAAATTATAGGAGCTAGGTTTTATATTCTTATAGCCTAGTTAAACAACTCACAAAGTCCATATTCCATGGATTTTTTGTCTAACAAGCACGTCTTCGCATTGCGTGTCCGTAATGACTGCCGTGTCGAATCCGGCGACGTTCATCAAGGACTTATTTAATTACTCACTAATGTCAATGAGTTACGCTATATGTACGTTTTTAATATTTTAGGTAACTATTTTAGTTACGATATTTTTTAATTACTAATTGTAAATTTTTTGAGCATTTTTAGATGATAGTGACGTATCATTCCGATAACAGCTTATGCCACGTATTTGCTAACTATCAAGGTGTGGCCTTATAACAAACTATAAGCAAAATAAGGTTAATATTCAACTCACTCATTATATTTAGTAGTCGCAAGCACTGGGCATGGGCATGAGGTCTTCGTTTTGATTCCCAGATCAGTATACAGGGTGTAACAAGACCCTTAATTTTTATTTGGGGGTGAAGAATCACGTTTTACGGTAGGCCTCAATGTAACTGACTCAAAATATTGTGCTGATGGATGGATTGAATAGTACGGGGGTCGTGGAGGTGTTTAAAGTAAAAACCTTCTATTAAAAACATGTATTTAAAAAAAAAACTTTTGAAAAAGTTGAAACTTTGGCCTCCAATATATCCATAACTAGAAGGTTCCCAGGTATGGTCTAGAACAAAAACATGATTGCAATGACGAGGAGAACAAGTGCCTTTCGGCTTCGTTAGGGGTCTTGTTACACCCTTTATGTGCCCGTTTGATGTCATATGCTCGCCCCCGCTTATTGTAGGAGGGGAGGACACGCGTGATGTCTGGTCAGGTATCTGAATTGCACGGGGGCCTGGTTCAGTTCCTTGTTTGCGGACACAGTCTTATTGGGTTCCTTATTAGGAATATGTCTGGTGTACCGTACCGTAGTACTACAAAAAGTACTACAGCGCCATTTAAGCTACAAATGAAGAACTAATATCAAAACGTCTATATAATGGCGATGTAAAAGTTTTCCGCGACTCTAAATTATAATTATATAACCTGACAACAACTCTCGCGAGAACTTCACACCCTGTTCTCCATGCCCACACAGCCCACCCTTTTTTTTTTTTTTTTCGGATGGCACATCATCAAATAACTCCTCCCGCTCTGGGCTGAGCAGGAGGGAGTGTCAGACTTTTACTGCCTATATAAAACCCATCCATGTTCCTTCTTTTGCCCTTTAAGTTCCAGGGCCGCGGTATGTCTTTCGAACAGTCCCGCAACTCTGGCAGGCGTCGGTCCTTTCGGACCCCTTCGAACACTAACGCGCCGTCGACACGGCCTGTCGTCGGCCCGCACCTACTGAGGCCGGGGGCCACCATGTGGCCCCCGACGCCCGGTGCGTCTCCCGCGGCGGCTGGGACGTGAGGTTCTCTCCCTCTCACGTCTCTCTCCGCCACCTCCTTCGCTAGCATGACTGCTTCGCAGAAGGAAGTGACGGCGCCCCATTCCGTCTCGCTCCGGACCATGAATTGAACCAAGGCCGGACGCGAGAGGTCGCGGCCCCTGCCGACCCTGACGTGATATGAACACGCAACCGATACACAACTGACAGGCGACTAAACTGGTACTTGGGTTTTGTGCACCAGCAGGTGCTCCCTTTTGGGAAAACTCGATGTGAATATCTGTCGTATATTATGTTTTTAGCACAACAATGACCAAGGCAGTGTGTGTCTAGAGGTACAATTTATGATGTTATCGTACATAATTGATTGTCAGGCTTCGTGGCACTGATTACTTAATACTATGGTTACTACGTAGAGTACGTTTCATGGTGAATGCTCAGCTGATCGTTGTAACTGATAGTGTTTCACGACAGCCTCGTGAGTAGGTAGGTAAACTTACTAGAAACCATAAAATTGGCAACCTCATCTATAATTTTGGCGAAAATGCCAGATGATGTCATCGGCCTATCTAGCATCTAGGTGACCCTAAATGTTGAGCAAAATATGGCGCGAGTAATAAAATAACCAAAAACTCTGCAAATACACATGATTAGGAAATTACCAAATGTTTAAAAACTGCCGTGTTACTGAATTTCTCCTGCGTCGTGGTTGCATTTACAAACACAAATCTCACATACAGGATCAGAATTTGTATAAAATACAACAAAAACCAACCGTGCAGCAGGAATTGAACTTGCGAGAATACTTGAATCTTGTGCACACTCAAGGCAAGCATGTGTGCTACCATTGTGAGGATCGACCGGAGGACACGGTGGAGCACACGGTGGAGATCTGCCCCGCGTGGGCGGAGCACGACGCCGCCGTGTCCTCGTAGCGGCGATCGGCGGCGGCGACCTCTCGCGTCCGGCCTTGGTTCAATCCATGGTCCGGAGCGAGACGGAATGGGACGCCGTCACCTCCTTCTGCGAAGCAGTCATGCTAGCGGAGGAGGTGGCGGAACGTGAGAGGGAGAGAACCTCACGTCCCAGCCGCCGCGGGAGACGCACCGGGCGTCGGGCCACCGTAGGCGCGGGCCTGTGGACGGTGAGCTATGGGCTAGCTCGCCGTCCGTCCGTCTTATGACGACAGGCCGTGTCGACGGCGCGTTCGTGTTCCACGCGCGCCTCAAAGAGAGTCAGCAAACAGGAAGGGGTCCGAAAGGACCGATCCCTGCCAGGGTTGCGGGACTGCTCGAAAGAGATACCGCGGCCCTGGAACACAAAGGGCAAAGGAAGGAACATGGATGGGTTTTAGTCAGTAAAAGTCTGACACTCCCTCCTGCTCAGCCCAGAACGGAAGGGGTTATTTGATGATATCCCATCCGAAAAGAAAAAAAAAATAGGCAAGCATGCATCTGATTATACTTATACATAAATCAAACACTTATTTATTACTAGCGGTTGCCTGCGGCTTCGCTCACGTTTTGGTCGGAAATTATCCCATGGGCACGTTGTAGCCTATGCCACTCAGGGGTAATGTAGCTTCCTATTAGTGAAAGAATTTTCAAAATCGGTTCAGTAGATCCAGAGATTACCCCCTACATACAAACAAATTTTAACTCTTTATAATATTAGTATAGATTTATCAATACGTCGAGTGCAGAACTATATACAAATTTGTTAAACAT
The DNA here is from genome assembly GCA_947578425.1 of Eugnorisma glareosa. NCBI lineage: Eukaryota > Metazoa > Arthropoda > Insecta > Lepidoptera > Noctuidae > Eugnorisma > Eugnorisma glareosa. The sequence goes on along the minus strand of OX387966.1, from coordinate 19,277,225 downwards.
TATGTATGGCCAATCAAATCGTCTTAATCACTGGTGTATTCGAATATAATAATCCATCGGCAATCAAATCACGCGCGTTATTTTTTAAACTTTTTGCACGATTCATTTATGTCATGTTCTCTTCCGTGAAGCTGATGATTATTGTCTGTTGTTAACACGGATTGTACGATGTTTTTGTTTGTTAACGATCCGTTATTAACATAAAATAACGTCACGTCTGTAATCCCGAAGGGTTTGGCAGAGGTGTACAGTACGATTCACGAAAGATGACAACAAATGGCGGCCGTCTACGCATGAAAACCCATGAAGAAAAGACTTATGACAAAATAAAATATTATTTTGTAAAACTCATGAAGAAAAGACTTATGACAAAATAAAATATTATTTTGTAAAACTCATGAAGAAAAGACTTATGACAAAATAAAATATTATTTTGTAAAACTCATGAAGAAAAGACTTATGTATACAATGTGTAACAGAATAAACGCACAACCTCTTAAGGGGTCATTGTACTCATCATTATGAACAACTTTTACTATGGGACCAATCCCGAAATCGCGAAAAAAAAAACAGCTGTTCAGTACATTTTGTCGAATTATGCGCACAGAAATGTATAGGGCAGTCGACTTTTTTTTCGCGATTTCAGTGTTGGTCCCATAGTGAAAGTTATTCATAATGATGAGTACAATGACCCCGTAAGAGGTTGTGCGTTTATTCTGTTACACATTGTATAATATTTTAGTAGATACGCACGGCTACACATCAAGCTACACATTTCCAGTATAAGCCTATTGCCATAACTGGGCACAAATTCAGACTCCGTGGCTGCTACTGAGAAATTCCTGATGGAAAAAGCCGATAATACTTGACCCGACCTAGGAATCGAACCCAGGACGTCATGCTCAGCAGTCGCGCTTGTTAATTAGTGTCATTCTCACTGAACTTAATTTTTGGAGCTCATGGAGTCGTGGCTAAATAACAACAGCCGCTCGGGTCTATCTTTAGGTTAAGCCGCGCTTGCCTAGGTTGGTCCGTGGATGGGTGACCGCCCATTTTATTTCGAGTTTCCTCCGTGCCTCGGAAAGCACGTTAAGCAGTTGGTCCCGGCTCTCATTTGTAGATCTTTGACAGTTGTTACAGGCAGTCAGTGGCCCAAAAAGTCTGGCAACCAGTCTTCGTATTACCCAGTACTAACTGGGTTGTGGAGGTCAGACAGGCAGTCGCTCCATGTAAAATACTGGTATTCAGGTGCATTCGGTTAGACTGGAAGCCGACCCCAACATAGATGGGAAAAGGCTAGGCACATGATGCTCACTGAACTTAATTTTATAACTTGTATTTACTTGTCTACCCCACCTAGGGTTAATGCTTGCAACTGCGACTGCTCACCAAGTTCCAAGTTTTATGCTCAGGTAGGGAATTTATGTCTGTTTTCACTACTATGCAAACCCATAGCACCTAGAAGCCTAGCGTTAGTTAAAGCAGGGTTTCTAATGGAGTTTACTTTCAAAAGTAGGTGGTTCTCAATTCGGCAGTTTTTTTTTGTTTTTAATCTTTGTTACCTCATAAGTCTCGTCATTGGACCGATGTGACTTTTTCATTTTATTTGATAGGATATACTTCCCGATTGGTCCCATAGAAATTTTATCAAAATCGGTTCAGTATTTTTTTTTTTCCTTGGTTACGTATTTTTTTCTTTTTGGGCTATGTAGATGACATGACGGTTCCTTAATAACTGCTAGTTACAATGTAAAAAATTGTTTCGTGACAAGAATTTGTGTGGAAAAAACACAACTAAAAAGGATGAAATAAAAAACTTTCTGCGAAAGAAACCGACTTCCAAAAAGACACTTATACTTTCGGAAGTCGGTGGCAAAACGTCAGTGAAACAAACAAAGTCACCGACTTCCGAAAGCAAGGTTATTTTAGACTTTTTGTCATTTTGGAAGTCGTTTTTTTTATTACTCATTAGTAGTCCGGAGACTGCAAGAGGACCAGCTTGGTTGGGCAGTTGGGCTCACTGGCAAAATTTGTCTGTACTAAACACCACTGCTCCACCCGTCGGTGAATTGTTTGTACTTTGTATTACAACCCGTCGGGTAATACAAAGTACAAAAAATTCAGATGCAGATCATTTGAATTGCTCATAATCAAGTATTAAGTTATTCAATAGTCGTGATCGTATAATTGGTGGTAAACTGTTTCAAGTACAGGCGAGGAGTGATTTTAACAAAAAAGTATCGGTAGCTACATTTGTGTTTGTATAGTTTTTGCTATCTTGTACTTAGTTTTTAAATCATTGATAGATCAATCAGTACACACTACTGTATTGTATGTATTACTTATCCTCTAAGTAGGTATGATGCTTATCGTTTTGAAGTAGTTATCAGGGTTCCGTACTCGAAGGGTAACCAACAGGACCCTCTTACTAAGCCTCCGCTGTCCGTATGACGGATATACATTATACAGGGTGAATTTTCCAAGTGGGTTTGGGTTTTTTTCTGATGGGAAATCATCAAATGACCCCTCCCGCTCTGGGCTGAGCAGGAGGGAGTGTCAGACTTTAACTGACTAAAACCCATCCATGTTCCTTCCTTTGCCCTTTGTGTTCCAGGGCCGCGGTATCTCTTTCGAACAGTCCCGCAACCGTGGTAGGCATCGGTCCTTTTGGACCCCTTCCTGTTTGCTGACTCTCTTTGAGGCGCGCGTGGAACACGAACGCGCCGTCGACACGGCCTGTCGTCATAAGACGGACGGACGGCGAGCTAGCCCATAGCTCACCGTCCACAGGCCCGCGCCTACGGTGGCCGGGGGCCACCACGTGGCCCCTCCTTCGCTAGCATGACTGCTTCGCAGAAGGAAGTGACGGCGTCCCATTCCGTCTCGCTCCGGACCATGGATTGAACCAAGGTCGGACGCGAGAGGTCGGCTAAAAGGAGCCTGGAGCTCGATTTTGGTGAAAACTAAAACTGCATCTAATGATGCTGTTTTAGTTTTCATCAAACTTTTTGAAAAACCATATTTCTGGCCAGGAACCGAACCTTGGTTTTGAAAAAAAAAACACATAGGTACTGTATTATTACACTATTCGATAGCGTCGCCAATAAGAACCAAATTCTGAGAAGTAATGACATATGGCAAATCTAAGGAAAGAGTTAATTTTTGACAAAATAGCTACCAGTCTGCAAACAGTAGTATTCAACAAAACCTCGAATAAAATCACTATTGGCGCCAACTCACTTGTAATTTCTAATTTCAATTGTTTAAATTTTTTATTTTTTTATTGAGGCCTTCAACCAAGAAGAGCAAAAAAAAAAAAAAAAATTTGAACATAATGTTTTGAAGATGACTTCGGTGCGGGTGCCATCAATGAAGGACATTAATTTAAAATATGATAAAACATAAAATTTTATATTTTCCTTAAATTTGCCGCATTTCCCAGAATTTGACACTATCGAATGGTATAAAAATACAGCCTTTTTTTTTCAAAACCAACAGTTTCGATTTCTGGCCAGGAATATTGATTTTTCAAAAATCCAATGATGTAGTTTTAGTTTTCATCAAAATCGGGCTCGAGACTCCTTTGAGCATTTTTCGCTATTATTATTATTAGTAAACGTTTACTTCATACTAAAAATTATCCATATATACATAATTAAATAAAATCACAATACAATTACTATACACAATACTTATCCTACTAATCGAAATACAAATTATATAACAACACAAAAATTAATAACACTAAATCAATCAATCGGCGATCCAGACACGTTACAAACGTCCCTGCAAGGCTATTCCTCGTAATTTCGGATTTGGCCATCCCATTCTTGTAAAATTCACTCTTTATAGGGTGATTGGTAATAAGTGACCGATACTTAAAAATGTGATTGTATCATTGTACTCATGTTATCAAACAACTTTCCCAAAGAAACATTTTTTTTCGCTCATTCACTCACAACAGCCGTATGAAATTCGCACGCTCGCGTCTGTGACCTATCGGTTGTTATAGCCGCGTGACGCCGCGCCGCCGCCGGTCTGTCTCATTACTATGGTTAATGGTACCGTGCAACAGTGTAAATAAATTTAAACATAATATCCATAAAAAATGTTTCCTTGGGATCGTTGTTTGATAACATGAGTACAATCACGTGTTTAAGTATCGGTCACTGTTTACCAGTCACCCTATATAATAATAAAATAGATTAAAAATTAAAGGGGGCGCCTACTACGATGGTACGGAACCTTTCATGTGTGAGTCCGACACTTGGCCGGTATTTTTTTATACTGTGCTTACTTTAAATTTGTGCGAATCGTGCAAATATTATTTTTTTATTTTTTGTATGGCTTGAGTTTCCAGTTGCCCGATATTAACTTTTAACAGGTTTATCTTCAAGTTCTATGGGAAACTGAAACATTAGGCTAGCAATGGCCTCTTTAGTATATTACCTACCTAACTAAATACAGTGATGTTAACTATTTTTCAAGTAGGCTAAACTTGTCTGGTATTTGCTACATTTTCAATCAATAATAATTGAATTATAAATAAATAATAAATAAATATCGCTTGACATTACACACAGCGCCATCTAGGTGCCACACTAAGCAACGAGGCTTGTGTCGTGGACACCAGATAGTTGATAATACTACATAGATAATTTTTGTTTGTAAATACATACTTATTATACATATAAACATCCATGACTCGGACACAAATGTCCATGCTAATCACACAAACATTTGCTTCTACCGGGATTCGAACCCGGGACCCTAAGAACGTAAGGCGGTCCCACAACCGCTGCGCCATTCGGGTCGTCAATTGAAAACAAAACGTAATATTTCTTGCAATCTCAAGGAAGTCATTGTGATTATTTTTTGCCCATAATTCTCTCCTCCTAATTCTCATAGCCAAGGAAGTACTTACAATATTACGACATCACGATCTAAAACGTTTAAACAAACTTGTTTTAATTGATAAACAATTAGTTCTCAGTGACGTGAAGTACAACTTCGTGAGGATCGCTTAGACAGACAGATTCTGGCTTATTAGGGTTGCGTACGGAAATGGTGCCAACGAGAACCTCTTACAAAGGCTTCGCTGTCTGTTCGTCCGTCTTTCACAGGCAGGGTTCGAATTGATAATATCATTGATAATTGTGATAAGTATTCCTTGTCAATTATCTTGATAAAAACAAAAATCATAAATAAGAAATAAACTTCACTTGTATCGGAATGCGACACATTTTACCACTTTGGAAGTGTCTATCCTTCAAACGATTGACTTTGAGAAAAAATAGTCTTAGGAATAGGAATCTCAATCTCATTTTTAAAGACCTATCTATAGACACACACGCCCGCACGTATAGGTTTAATGAAAAACATTTTTTTTTTTGTTTCAGTTCCATGTATCCCCTCTTAATATTTTTATTTTTGTATAAAAATCGTAAAGCGGTTTACTGAATACATCTACCTACTAAGTTTCGACTCGTCCTAATAGTTTCGGAATAAAGTGGCTGTGGCATACGCGGACAGACAGACCGACAGACATGGTGAATCTATAATGGTTTCCGTTTTTTGCCATTCGACTACGGAACCCTAAAAATTAAAGGCGATAACACAAGGAATTTGTTTTTTTACTAAAGCAGAGAAAATTTAGTGTTAAAAAATGTACTTTGGCACGGAACCTTTCATGCGCCAGTCCGACTCGCACTTGACTGGTGTTTACACCCAACAAGTCACGCTGTTCGTTTATTAAATAATGTTTTAATAACATGCATATCTGTGTAATTTTAACAAACTGGGAAGTTGGTAGGGCCATGAACTGTGGGTCGTAGTGTGAATGATTATATTTTTCTACTTATAGTTTAATTTTGTTTGTGCGAAATAATTATTGTAATTGTACGTCTAGGAAGCCTTTTAATTTTGTCTGATATCTGTCTGAAGAGTTCTTTTCTTGAAGTAATTTATTCTGCTGTTATTTTTAATATTCTTTGCTGCTGATTTAATTCAAACACTGTTAGATGCACTGTAGTTGCAGTGACTGTGCAAGATAGCGCTTAAGTCGCGGGTTCAATTCCTTTTCACGTTTAAAGTTTAGTATCGTTTAAATAATGGTAATTGTTATTATACGATACCATTTATTTATTATTATATTATTAGGTGAGCCTCAGCAATATTTTTATTATAAGTAGAAAGTACTTACGACAACGTATTCTATTTGCTTTTCAGCGCGATTTCCCGGTGGGTACACTTGGTGGCCGAATTCCTGAAAAGAGATAGAAACAATATTATTTGTAGATAGTTCAGGAAGAGTGTGCACTAGAAGAGTCTCAACAATTGACTGCTGTGCAACATGAAGGGTCAAGGGGGATGTTTCATTATATATATGCATAGGAACATCTCTGCCTAAATAAATTATCATTGTAGCATTCGCATCCGGAACGAGGTGATCCGACAGAAATCCAGAGTTGTCGACATAGCTCACAGATTAAGTAAGCTGAAGTGGCAATAGCGGGCCTGTAGCCGGAGAACCGATGACCGTTGGGGTCGTCGTCGACGTGTTCTTGTGGAGACCGCGAATCGCCAAACGTGCGGCCCTTAGACTCGGTGGAGCGACGATCTTTGCAGGGTGGCAGGTAGCAACTGGGTGAGAGTTTTCGAGAATCAAGTTAAGTGGCGTGCGATTGAAGAGTCCTATGTCCAGCAGTGGACTGTTATAGGCTGGTGATGATCCCTGTAGAAAGCGGTTAGGCTTATAATAGATGGTATAAAGTAAATTCAAAAATAACAATGGTGTTGAATTTCTACAAGTTCCTATTGTTGTAGACGATAATGTTGACATAGAGCTACAGGCCGTGTAGCCACTGTAGTACTGCTTACATATTTGTTCAGTATTACGTGTCAAGTCAATGTATGAACAATTAAACATACATAAGTAGGCCTTCGATTCTTAGTACCTGATGAATCAATCGGATTGCTGTATAGACACTGATCCTTTACTTTTATGAAGCGTCGATAATATGTGATACTCGTTCGTCTGCGCTATGTGAATTTGTTTGGCTACTATTGAGAAATTCCATAGGGAAATAAAAACAAAAATACATACTTTTCTCGAACTGGCTGGGTTTCGAACCTAAGTACCGCAGGCGTGGCAGAATGATTAAACTCTCATCACCATCTGCCTAGCCTTTTCCCAATTTTGTTGGGGTTCGGCTTTTAGTCTAACCAGATGCAGCTGAATACTTGTATTTTACATGGAGCGACTGCCTATCTGACCTCCACAACCCAGTTAGTACTGCGTAATAAGATACCCCTTGGTAAGACTGGTTGTAAGACTTTTTGGACCACTGACTTCCTGTAACGACTGTCAAAGATCTGCAATTGACAGCCGGGATCAACGGCTTAACGTGTTTTCCGAGGTACGGAGGTAACTCGGTATGTAATGGGCGGTCACGGTCACCCATCCTCAGATCAACCTAGGCAAGCGCAGCTTAATCTACAGATCGACCTGAGCGGCTGTTATTATTTTGCCACGAGCTCCTAGAATTATTAAAGGCCCAAATTGTGAAAATTTAAAAAATTGGTTGCCGGATTAGATTTCCTATATTTTCCCAATGATTCAGTAGAGACGCAAGAACAGCCGAACTTCGATACAAAATTGAGCATTCTCCTTTTGATTTTGGTCAGCTTACATAAAGGAAGTCTTAAAATGGCGCCGCCGGTGACAGTAACGAGGTATGGTAATGTATTGGTATAGGCCAGTGTTTTGGCGAAATGAGGAAAGTATGTATGTCGATGGCTATTCTAGTAGAGGAAGACCAAAGAAATGATCAATGATCCGTGTGAGGGATGATATGGCTAGAAAGAGGTGCCTATTGAGATGACGAGTAACCTATAAGAATGAAAAAAAAACATGCTGCGCTGACCCCAAATAATTTAGGATAAGAAGGGCAGGAGAATGATGTACAATCGACCCAAGATAAATTTGACCACCTTACGGACTATTTTTGCTTGCAGCATCCGGCAGCTATAGTAGCGCTTAGTTAAATACTTTCTCTTCCTTGGTCCTTTTTTGTGTTATTCCTATTAGTCAAAAAAGGGTGGTCAAACATCTGTGTCCATTAGCAGAGCCTGAGAATTTTTGTAAAATAGAAGACAATGTAAAGAGGTCCACCCTTTTTTTTTTGTTTTACTACAATTGGTGCGCACTCTCTTTGTGCTGACCAATAGTAGTAAGGGTGGTGAATGGACTTTGTGGTCATAACCATAAAGACCATTTTAAGAATTTTAAATTTTTTAGGTGATCCATATTATGATTCTGATAAAGCTTCCATTTTAAGCCCCCAGATGTGGATATCGGGTGCACGGGATTTTGTTTTAAAAGTGAGCAGATTTATTTTGTGCCAATATTATAGGTAAGTAAGTACATAAATACCTACTTATGTTTTAGAATTGTAGACCAAAATAAACTGACAAGAAATTAATAAGAGTTCAACAAACTTTAGTCACAGTAAAAAACTATTTATCAATAACATTATTGATAGAGTCGTATTAAAGATATCTCAATTTTATTTTAATTCCTTCTAAACTTGATTAGTGACCCGCCCCTGATTCACGCAGTTTTTACGACTGAACAAAACATCGAGACTTATTTATTAGGTAAGTACATTAAGTTTGTTAAGTTTTTCCATAACATTAGATCACACCTTGTAATCCGCGAAGGGTGAAGCAGAGGTGTACCTAACAAGTACACCCACATTTCGCTAGTCATGTTTAGTTTCGATGTAATAGGGGGCACAGTCAGAAGGCTTCGCGGTAGACCTCGTAGGAGATGGCGGGACCAACGACCAGTGGTCCACATTAGCCCTGGATAGAAACTACTGGAAGTCATGGGGAGAGGGCCTTTGCCGAACAGTGGGATAACGCAGGCTAGCAGTATCAGATCAGTAATAGGGGGCGAGCCTATTGCCATAAATCGAGCATAAGTCGAGGCTTCGTGGCTGCTACTGAGAAATTCCTGATGTAAAAACGCAATACCACTTTGGCCGACCCGGGAATCGAACCTAGACCTCATCGTCATGAGGTCTCAGCAGTCGCGCTTGCGCTCCTTACAAAAATCTTTCTCCTTAAAAAAGTTTTTTATTTTACCCTTTTTAGTTGTAGTATTAGTGCCACAGAAATTCTTGTCATGAAAAAAATGTTTACATTGTAACTACATAGAAGTTATTAAGAGATGATCATGTCATCAACATAGCCCAAGAAGAAAAAATACGTATTAACACGTTCATTGCCAAGTCAAAATGATGAACTTACCTAGATGGCCAAAATAAAAATTCGTTGAATATCTACCCTAGTGGCACAAACCAAATACCAGAACCCAATACGCCATGGCCGCAATTATAACGCTCATACATAATTAATTTTAGGCACCTTCACCGTCGCGTGATGTGACAATTAACGTGAGGCAAACAACCAAATTACTAAACTGATTTTGATGAAAGTTCTATGGGACCAATCGGGAAGTATATACATATATCCTTTCACATGAAAAAATAATTTTTCAAATCTTTTACAAATGACGAAGTTATGAGGTAACAAAACATAAAAAAAAAATACAACCGAATTGAGAACCTCCTCCTTTTTGAAGAAAGTCGGTTAAAAATGAGTTCCCTGGTGATTTAGAAGAATTCAGCGGTCACACTGACAGACACAGGAAGCGACATTATTTTAACTATTTATAGATAGTTTGTAAATTATTTATGTAGAAATAAATATTCGTATTATCGAAGTAAATTAGAAAATAGCACATAGATTAGAGATAAAACATTAAAAAATATATGCAATTTGTCATCACATGAAAAATTGCTTTTGTTATAAAAACTAAATCCAAGAGCGAATGGACTCGTCGAGTATGATAATTTATATATATAATAACTCTGTATGACTGGACCTTTTTGTCATCAAAGTTTTTTGTATCATCAATCATATTTATGTATTTCCGGTATCAGTAGAGATAGCTATTATTGATCATAGATCGTTGTATGATTTGGTAGTGCTCATTATAGTGTTTCATGAAAGTCGTATTTTTTTGCTTAGCAGAAAAGATATAGGAGGATAGGACCCTAAAGCTATAGAAATACGATCCAATTAATAAATTAAAGGTATGCCGGCCGCAAATAAACGATTTTTTTTTCATAATATTTATCAGCCATAAAAAACCGTTATGTCATGGAGTTCACCAGTCTTCTTTATTGTGTGGTTAGTGCCTAACCTGGTGTCAGAGTTTTCAGGCTACCCATGGGCCTCTGACTTGGCTTTACATGCCGTCAAGAAATATCTCTCAGGCATGCAGGTTTCCTCACGATGTTTCCCTTCAGCGGAGCAAGATAATTATACAATACGCACATGAATCCGAAAAGTCAGGGGTGCGTGCCTTGGGTTCGAACTCGAGACCTATGTAGTTCACCAGTGAATATTCCTAAGCAAAAATATTGTTATCTATGTACTGATAGTCCTCTGTGAAAAAAGTCTACTCGGTAAGTGATTAAAAAATCATTAACCTGCTCAGGTGGTGACTCCGCCCTCTAGTGTAAATGTGGTGCTGTTCCACAAACGATGGGGCACTTAATATCGTGTACTGCGTGTCCTGTTGTTTTTTCATTACAGGAACTGGTAGACGTTACTGAAGGCGCTAAACTAGTAGCTCAGTTCTGGGCTGACACAATTTAGATTGCTATCGACACGGTGATTATCTACTGGCTGAATTATAAGAAACGATATGGTTGTGCTCTTCGGTATCGTTTGGTCCAATCTCTTTAACCAAAGCTCTCATTGGGACCACGTGGTCTGGTGGTTTACAGCTATCTCGGAATGTAGGCCTGACCAATCAGTATTACTTTATAGGCTTAACTCCTAATTCATCCGTAGGTACTACTTATTTCCCAATTCACTGACACAAAACACAGGAAGGCATTCATAATTATTGGTGATAATTACGACTAGCTTCCTGTCATGATAGTGCAAAATTTTTGTCACTCTATCATCAAATCAAAAGGTACTATTAACCTTGACGCTGTGTGGGTGGCACATGACATAACTCATACATAAGCCTTCCTGGTTACATAACAAAATAAAAACGGTAATTTAAAAAACCCGACTGCGTAAAAATAAAGCATAGAACATAGCGACTTAAACAGTCGGGACCCATTATTGCGACGATTTAAGCCGGTCTATATATGTTAATGGGTCCTGTTAAGACGCTATGTTCTATGCTTTTTTTTTTTGATTGAATAATTTTTATTTTGATATACCCAGTGTCACTCTCACAGTAAATACGAATCTAACGACACCTCTCAAGCTAAAATCCATCGAGCCGTCCAGGCCACAGAGCGTGCCAAACAATTATACATACATACATACATGCTCTCGAAAAACATAACCCTCCTTCTGGCGCAGTCGGGTAAAAACTCGCCCTTGGAAGACAACACAACATCACGGCTGTAATCCCCGAATGGTTAGGCAAAGGTGTTATAATATTTATTACACCCAAATTTTGCCAGATTGTCATCAAGCGAGCACATAAATCCAGACTCCATGGCTGACTGAGAAATTCGTGATGGAATAAAAAAAAATAACAAACCAAAACACAAAAAGTGAAAAATAACTGTAGCTTCAAAAGCCGGCGACAAAAACACCAATTCAATCAAACAAAAGTCAAGCTTCGAAGCCGGTGACCTTTGTTTGATTGATTTTGTGTTTTTGTCACCGACTTCGAAGCTTGACTTTTGTTTGATTGATTTGGTGTTTTTGTCGGCTTCTGAAGCTACAGTTATTATTCACTTTTTTGTGTTTTGGTTTGTTTTTTTTTAATTGTTTTTTTTGAAGTCGGTTTTATTTTTTGCAAAAAGTTTTTATTTTTCCATTATTAGTTGTTCCCATGTCGCCATGAATTTATTTTACATTATTAAATACGCGTCTAAGTGACAAGAACAGTTCTTTTCTTAAAGTCGGTTAAAATTATTAATACTTCTAGTTTCTAGCATTCACTCTGTTGTCTCTAGAGAAATCAACTATAGATATCGACAAGCCGCATTATCTATATAATAAACCAATAATCTAATCTAGAACAAGAAATCACCTAACTCCTAACCGTTAAAGAGTTGTACCTCCCTTCATCAGCTCAGATTGAGAGACCATACGCAAATGTCTCAATAGCTTTAGGAATTATTTTTTACCAACATTTATGTCGTGTGTTGTGTTGTGTATAAAATACTGGTATTCAGCTGCTTCCGGTTAGACTGGAAGCCGACCACAAAATAGTTGGGAAAATGATGAACAATACATGTCATGATGGTAATGGGCTTCTGCCCAATAAATGGAAATCTGGGTGTATTGTACACATCTGCGTACCCCCTTAGAGCATACAGGCGTGATGTTGTGTCATGATGTTGTATAAACAATAAACATCCAAGCGATTGCAGCAATCACGACAGATTTGCCGTCTATTTTTGAAGAGTTCCATAGTATATATCCGAAGATCAGTATCAAATCTTCACTAAATTTAAATGGGACCACCTCAGAAGTATAATCTTTCCAATAAAAAAGAATTTTGAGAATCGGTCCACAAATGGGGGAGAAATCAGGTAACATACATTAAAAAAAAAAAAAATACGTACACACGAACATATAACCTCCTCATTTTTTGAAGTCGCTTAAAAATTCAATAACACTGCCCGACCTGGGAATCGAACCCTGCATGACATCATGCTTAGCAGTCGTGCTTGCGAATACCAGATCAATCCTTACAAAATGAGTTCCCTGGTGGTTTAGAAGAATTCAGCGGTCACATAGACAGACACACGAAGCGACATTATTTTAACTATTTATATTAAGTATGTAAATTATGTATGTAGAAATAAATGTTCGTACTATCGAAGTAAATTTGAAAATAGCAAATAGAAAAAAAAAAACTTTATCTAATAAATTATATAAATTGCTTTTGTAACCACTGGACCACTTGAAAAAGAATTGACATAATTTAATGAACTACCAGGGTAATGTTACCGTGACGGTTTACAGAGCAGTATGGAAGAAAACTTATTACGCTGATCCAAAATAAAATGGGACAAGGGCCGAAAGATGAGGATGACCAGGAAAAATATAATATATATATATAATAAAAATTGTATCTTAGCACTTACGTATAAGTAAGGTTCCATAAAAACTTCATAAATGTTACTCTGGTAGTCTTCAATCGCTGGTAAAGTCTTGATAATCAGGTTTCTTCCATATCCTGGAATACCTTGGATAGATTTCCCGTTCAAAGCCGCCAGCAGCCAGAGGAACTGGCCGAAAAACACATGGAGCCTTAAGTTCATTTTGATACAAAATCTATTTAAAAAAATGTATGAAAAAGTGTTCGTTTTCTTATATTACGCGTGTGAACCTTGCAAGCGGCTCGGTATCAATGATTTGACTCCTTAGTGTTGGGCTGCAAATGATGCTCTTTTTTAGGGGTCCGTGAGTGCTGAAGTAGAGCTGTTTCATTTGTGGGCGCGCTTCAATCTCTTGCCTTAATTGCAGAGTATTTTTTTTAAAACCCATGGTATTTGGTGGATGGTTAAATGAGCACAACATTATTATTACTAGTCTTCCCACATGATGACATGAGGGATTACCACCTTGGTAAAGGTCGTGGTGGAATCCATTGGTTATGGGAAGGATAGGCCGTCGTTGGGAAATGTCTTTGACCAGAAGAGAATACCTTAGCATGATGATTAGGTTGGAAAAAAGTTAAATAAAATGGCCCTCAGATGATTTCAAAAGAACTGCTCGCCATTCCGGAGAAACAGACGAGGATCATGCTGGAAACTAAGAACGTGTAACTGAACAGGACAATTTGAAATAAAGCTTTCGTATCACAAAGGCTTGCTTGTAGCATAAGCATAATCAGCCTATAATGTTCCCACTGCTGGGACACTCTGCCTCCTCTCTATGAGAGGGAATGGGCTATAATCCACCACGCGGGCCCAGTGCGGGTTGGTAGATGTCACATGGCTTCGAATTTTGGTTCTAGAACATGTATGCCGGTTTCCTCACGATGATTTCCTTCACCGTTTTGAGAGCAGTGGTGATGAAATAAATTACAGAAAGTTCTGAGTCAGAAAGTCTGGGTTCAAACCCATGGCTTGCAGGTACCTATTGAAAAAACAAACTTCAGTATTTTCAACAGCATACGGAACCACACCTCCCAAAAAGCGTCTCCCATCAGATTTTCCTAATGAATAGCTTCATACGAAGATACAGAAAATCTTAGTTAGCAGTGTTAACCAAGGCTTCATAACATAACCGTGTATTAATGGCAGGTTAGCTACGGCATTGTCTGACCTGGAAGCAGGCTCGTGCCGCATGTGATGAACGCTCATTAACTCCGAAGGTTGGTGATGAATGGCATATTAACTTGTTTTAATGTTAAGATCGTTAATTAAAATTGTTTCGATGTAATTTTACGTTGTTCTTGAATTGTTTGAATTGTTGGCTTTTTATTGTCATGAGATTTCGGTTGTTAGTTATTTTTGTGGCAAAAAATGGTATGTGAAACATGTTTGATGTACGATAAGGAAATGGATAGTAATTTAAAGAATCTTCTCATAATTAGGTTCTAGATTTTTGGAACAAAAAATATGTTTAACATTATCATCACCTTGTGACCTAATTGTTTCTTCTGTTTCATTCAGAGTAGGACAGTTGTTTCATATCATGAAAATCAACATCATCAGCGTAGGGAAGTATTCTGCTAAGCTTGATCTTCTTTGACTTCGTATTACATTTATTAAGAGTGGCTACTTGGTTAGCACTTAGTGAGGATCGTCTCCCCATCTTGTTTGGCAGGATCACACAAAACGTTTGTCGGTTCATCAGAACAAGTGAACCTTTTGCACCCCTCTTCTTCAAAAGGCGTTCTTCGGGAGCATTCGCCTATTTTGTACAGAAACGAAACTGAACTGTTGCATTACAGGCGAATGCTCCTGGTGAAGAACGCCTTAACCTAAGCACGAATTGAATTCAGATGCAAAAAAGGTTGCATTCGTTCATGACATTTTTTACAGAACCATAGAGTACAAAAAGTATTAATATGTATTCTACAAACTGTCCAATAAGACGTGACGACAAAAATAGTAAAAATCCGACAGTTCCCTTCAGTCATCGTGACAGTGTCACCTCACGAAAATATCTTTTCGTCCCAAGGAGATCAGTGATCATCCTGGTATTTGATGGTATATAGGAAGTACCTACGGTCCTACGTGTTAGTAGCAACACTGTGGTGCCTCATCCACAAGCGCCATCAATGAAGAGTTGAAGTCGTTGAGCTCAGCAACGATGAAGTGGTGATGAACCGGAATTTTGTGTTCAACCAACAACAGGTAATTCAACTCGATTAATTCCATCCATGTCTGTCAAAAACAAAACATGTGTTGTTTTGGCTAAAATGTAAAGTACAAAGATCATCTGTGAGTATTTGAATTTTGAGGCAAACTTGCCTTAAAAAATCTTCTCATAATTAGGTTAGGTTACCAATGGCACCAAGCTTCTTACTTAACTTCTAGTGTTAGTAGATACAGACAGATGAAAATATACAAGTAAAATTCAGCGTGGAGACGCATCCACCTCCGTAACATCGAGGAATCCTACCGATCTGCGAATACACTGAGGATACGGTGCTGCCGCGAACACGTGTCATCAGGGATGCACATCTCTTCCTAATATGACGGCAAAACCATCAATAGTATCATCTGCAAAGACCCCCGACGCACCACAGCCGCAGCAGTACTCTCAGTGCATTCTTATATTAAACGCGTACGTCGCTGTATGTCCGCTGAGCTTTGAAAAGCGTTACTTTAACTGATTTCGTACAACTTGCAAACCTACGGGCAACGTTACGCAAGCATGTTACAACGGACGGCCAACGGCCAGCGATCTACGTTCCCTTTTAATGTCAGAATTATCCTTAAGATCTTCAGTGACCGAGTAGCCCAGATACTTAAACTTGTCCACCCTTCGCAGTGGTTCTCCAGAGAGTGCGACAGTCGGAAAACATGAATATATGATTGTCACACTGCCTGCCTTAAAAACCATTAGTTCGCTCTTTGTGACGTTATATTTGACCCCATGATTCACCGCATAGTGTTCGTATATAGCGATCAGTCGCCTCAGAGCACTGATCGATGGGCTCAGCAACACCATATCGTCAGCCTAACTAATATTGTTAATGCACACTATTGCATACCCCCAATAACTATTCAATATGACAACCGACATGGGTGCTGCTGAGCTCAAGGATCAGCTGGTTCATGTATAGGTTGAAGAGCCTGGAATAGAACTTCCAAAAATAAATAATTGTCTACATTCTGCTGAGTGAAAGCTTTTGGGACAATAACTACGTTACCTAGTCTATTTATACTGATCAAAAAATGTATAGCACCATCGTGGTATGACTTGCTTTATTTTATGGAGCAGTAAGCTACTACCTACCTATGTTACCATTTTATTTTGTTCTATTTTTGTATTCGTTATTATTCTTAAGTACAGCAATACTTTTTTTGATCAGTTTTTTTTTTGACAGTGGGTTGAATGGTCAGTTTTTGAGAGTTGCCAGCTTTACATGAGAACCAATCGTCTTTTCCGCAAGGTGAGTTGTTTGTTGGCAACGTGATAGATATTGCTTACGATTTGGCAAGTTAGCTACACCATTGTTCAAAGGTGCTGGACTGTGGAACAGTACACAGCACTGTAAGATATGCACCGTTTAGCATTACAATTAAATTAATAATTCTGTGGACTGGTGTACTAGGTAACTAGTACCTTTATTTGCATTTCATTTATTTTATGAGAGAACTTAAATTTGACATTGAACGACCCTATAATGTTAAAATTTGCAAGAACAGTGTCAAGAAGTGCATTCTGCTAC
The DNA here is from genome assembly GCA_947578425.1 of Eugnorisma glareosa. Classification (NCBI taxonomy): domain Eukaryota; kingdom Metazoa; phylum Arthropoda; class Insecta; order Lepidoptera; family Noctuidae; genus Eugnorisma; species Eugnorisma glareosa. The sequence goes on along the minus strand of OX387966.1, from coordinate 19,260,259 downwards.
ATAGGTGTGCGTAAAAATGCAAGAAGATGCTTCTTGGCCTATTTGTAGTATAGCCCGTGCCATGTTGCTTCCTATCAGTTATAAGGTAGGTGATATGCAGTGCAGACCAAGGTGAAAGTTAACATGATAGGCTTGTGTCATAATTCGAAATCGCCTGACCCTTTACTTTTAGTCTAATAAAGCAACTATAACAGTATTTTATCCCTGTAGGACGAGCAGGGTGGGTGGTGGAGGACTGCGAGCACCCTGAACAGGTGGCTGTGGGGGGCGCTGTGCTGCGGCGTGCCAGGTATACCCTGCTACTTCTGCACCTGCTGCGAAAGAATCGAGACTCGCAGCAACGAGAGGGAGAGGCCTAGAGTTAATCGTGAGTTTCAATATTTATAGTCCTGACCAAATTTCAGCCATGGCGGCCAATCTCAGCGGAGCCAGCAACGCGGGAGATATTGTGTTCAAGTGTGCGCAGACACAGACACATCTTCTCCGACTTCCATAGTCCTATGAGACGGTAATCTGACATTACCGGAGAGAGTTCAGTCAGACGCAGGACCAGCGGCTTTTGTTCTTTCTGAGGCGTGAAATTAACGGGGTAGTTATACGGAATATTGGTAACTAACAAACAACGCACAGGTCACATAACTCAAGAATGAAAAGTAACATTTATAACCTAAGGACACTGACCGCCCGAGTGATTAGGGTCCCAGTAACGCCGAAGGGGATCGATTTGAAGACATGTGGCATCTTGCAATCCGCACTGGGCCTGCGTGGTGAATAATACAATAGACCCCCTGTCATAGAGAGGAGGCCAGAGTACCAGGAGTGGGAATATTGTAGGTTGATGGTAAATCTAATATGAAACTAGCGTACCTGATATGGCACCGTTTATGGAGAGTACGACGCATGACTCAGATGTTATCGTGAGTTGTGCATCATTGAACTATAACATTGATAAATTGCTAACAAAGGAACCTGACTGGCTTCACGATTTACTAAATGATTTCCTGACAGTTATGTAAATAAAAAGTTATGTAAAAGGTAATCTTTGTAGTTACTGTAATGGTTTAAAAATACACCAGTGAATAAAAAAATCTTCTTTGTAAAAGCTTTTATCACAAATCCTGGCAAGTACCAGAGTCCCAATTACTTTTCGGTAATGTAATTTTCGCTTACATTTTTTAATTTCCAATATTGTCCCACTGCTGCCCAAAGGCTTCTAGGGGCCAAATCCTTCCAGGGACTTTTTTCCCGCACCATCTCGAAACAGCCTTCATGGTTCGTCGTCTCCCTACTCCCTATTTTACTGCAGTAGCTTGCTTAACTGCTAAAAATTCAGCATACTACAGTTTTTTCGTTCTTCAACAGAATCCACAGCGACAACCGAGCGTATGGTACGCCCTCACAGGCCGTACGCCCCGCATGGGCGCAAACACACGCCGGAAACACTATCAGCCGTACGGTGTGCACTGTCGCAACTTCAGGGGGAGCCGACGAAGATTCAAGTACATTCAGGGAGGCTACCAATCCTGCCAGAATACCATCAGCACCCACACTCCAGCGAACCAGGTTGAAACGAAAGAAGGAAGGTTTAATCAAACGCAGCTCTTAACTGAGCAAAAATTGTTTTCGATTTTGATCCTGTCTTTGGGATCTGTCTGCGGAAATATCGTTACCTATTGTCGAAACCATGTCGTTACCTCGTTTATTTGTTAAGCTAAAGAACTATTGGTTTGATAATTTCTGGATCTTCGTGTGTAGCCCATGCTAAAGTTGCGCAGTACCTTCTGTTATCTGCATTAATAAAATTGTCTCTTTAATTTCATTTGCAATAGACTTCACAGCTTCGTCTGGTGGGTCTAGATCTCCATTAGGCTGTTGCCCATGGTTCATTAGCTGTTCACGTTTTTCCATCGTTTGACCGCGGTGATGGCTATGGGAGTATGGCTTAGAATCTTAGATGATGATGCGCTGAAATTGATCGATGTCGAGGATTCATATTTTTTACATGTTCTGAATGGCGCCTATATTCCTGCCACAGCTATTTTACCGCTGATCTGATTATGCATCTTTGTCAAAATAACAATATTGTTTATCATCGTTACAATAAGGTTGTGGTTGGGTTGTTACGGAGGTAAAATAACTGAGGAAGACATTTAATGTTATCGAGCTGTATTTACGATCTGTCAATCAGTCATGTCTTCCTCCTTCATTAGATCATTGTATAGAAGTAACAAATTCAATTCCCAAATGTTAATATTATTCACATAAGTTTATTGAGTTAATTGTAAATAAATACATGTAACTTTTAAAAGAACTTAACAATGCTTAATTTCAACACATGTATCGTGAGGTGATATTTTAGTTTTGTCGCAAACGTTAACCCGGCAGACTGGGTAGTACACACGGCGACACATCAAGCTATACATATCCAATATAACCTGACCTAGTTTTGTATCAGCTTCCCGTACAATGAGAGATCCTTAATTTGGATTTAAATAGTTTGATTGGTCGTCGTGCGTACACTTTTGTCCGTAATTTATTAATAGTTAAGGATTGATATTATTGATATAAAATTCTAGTCATACATTTCTGGGTCAGGGTCTTTCGGGCTGCTGCTGTCAGTGTCATCATTACGAAGATCGAACGGAGTACTATCAGGAACGGTGAAAATGTGAGCCTGATCAACCCTGACCATGAAATGTGTGGATAGACCTTTAGCTTTGCTTAAAAAAGAAAAGATTTGAGCAGTTCAAGTGTGTTATTTGTTTTCTACGTTAATCATTGTACAGTGTTTTGTAAATATTTTGTATTATTGTATAAATAAAGTTCAATTTCTGTATAATACTACTGACATCTATCCGTTATTCATTTGGCTACTACATTGTTGCTACTGTTCATAAATTAACGTAAAGTCTTGTAACGTTGTGGTTCTACATCACGTGTATAGATGGCGTTAAAATAAATTATTTGCCCCTAAGACGACCCACTGACCCCGCCTGTCGACGTCTGAGTTTTACTTGCATAAAATCAGTACGCCACACGGCGACTGATTTTCCATACTATCTTAGAACGGCATGTTGTACTGTCACCACAGATCTTCAGACTTTCATACTGTTACTACACAATTTTCAAAAATTCGTCGAAGAAAGTAGCTCCACGCACACATATCCACGTTGTTCTAGTCATACGATTAGTCGATTACTGTTACGCTGCGGTGTTCCTGCGTGTCGCGTTGTGACACTACGCCCCACAGTGGGCTGAAATTGCGAAGTAGGGACTTAAGGATTGGTATCTACATTCTCGAAATCTATGTACACACGGCTACACATCAAGCATCATTTCCAGTTAATGCTGATTTCGCATTGCATAGGATTTTCGTACAATGCGAGGTCAGCTTATACTGGAAATGTAACTTGATGTGTAGCCGTATATACTGATACAATATTTTTATGTTCTTAGACTTTTTTCATCAACCCATTACTTACAGAGTTATAATACATTTAAGATTGCATGAAAAAAAAATATAGTTTTGCCTAATATAGTCCAATTAGACGTTTCTGTAGGCTAGTGCAAAGATTTTTCACACTACTCCCGTGACGTCATTTGTTTGTGTCCAAAACACGACCAAACCGGTTTTTCTCATCTAGCAGCGTAGTAATTAGTGACGTCACCAATCAAAGGGCAGTAAATTTGCAGATAAATGGTCACCGAAGGGGTAGGAAACGTCAAAAGATGACCTTAGTTCGTTTTTATCATTGATTACATACGGACTACACTACCTGCCCTACTAATTTTATTTTTGTGAAGTTACAATTTGCATTTTCACATGCACATATTATCAGACCACTTGCTAAAGAATCCACAATAAGTGCAGAAAGTAAAAAATTGTCTAATTGTTAAAAAAAAAATAACGGAATCTGCACCGGATGAAGGTTTAGGCTTGTTTTTGCCTCTTAAAATGACGAAGTGGAAATATAATACGCTACGGAAAAGAACCCAACAAGTAACTAATGTTAACATATTTCCATCCTACTACGCACTACAAACTGAAAAAGTAAAATGCTATCCACCTAAAACTACTTACTATTACAGTAACAGACACATCAGCTAAAATCGAATTGCAAGCTTTTTTGGAAATTACCGTGAAAAGACTGATTAAATCAACCACATTTGATGAGAACTATAAAGAAATGACACTGATTAGTAAATGGGGGTTTGACGGTGCTTCTAATCAAGCCAATTATAAGCAACAAATTAATTTAGATACCACAGAAGAGACTGATTATGATGATTCTAGTCTTTTATGGGTAGTTTGATACCTATCAAATTGGTTTCTGGTGATAATCTTGTTTGGGAAAATGATTCTCCTAACTCTCGTCATTGGTGTCGTCCACTCTTTTTCCAATTTGTAAAAGAGAACAAATGTAGTATTCTACAGAAGAAAAATGCAATCGAGGCAGAGAAGGATAATTTGGAAAAGACAGAGATTGGAGAAATGAAAATTTCACACAACTTAGTATTAACCATGATAGATGGTAAAGCAACAGCTATTTTTTGCGACACATCATCTCAAAGATGCGACATATTATTATGTAAAGCTACTTCAAAGGACATGGATGACTTGTCCTTGGTATCGACAAAAAAAGTTTATATCGACTTATATAAATATGGTCTTTCCTCGTTACACATTTGGATACGATTCATGGAATGTATTCTTCATATAGCATGTAGATTAGATTTGAAAACGTGGATTGTTAAAGGTGACAGCAAGGCTATTATGCAGAATAGAAAGAAAGATATTTGGGCCACCAAGATACAGGCTGTGCCTAGTTTGGCGCCCACGGTTACTTCTACTTATGCACTCTGTTAATAATCATTGTTTCTGTTTGTTCGATCCTAACTTGTGTGTGTCAATAAATTGATGTATTATTTATTTATTATTATATTCAGGAAGCGTTTAAATCTCAAACAGAAATTCTAATTGATGTCGTATTCACGGCACGAACAATGACGGAAATACCGTTAGAAGATTTTTTGAATACACCGAAATTGCGGCTTCGATCAGGAGTCGATGAGAATTTAATAAAACGATTTAAAAACATACTAGATGCAATTTCTTCATGATCGGATGGATCTTTGAGTAAAAGTGTTTGTTCTTCGGTTCTTCTTCGTAGTCAAACTTTTTAGTCCAACTGGTTTGACCACAAGGAATTAACTTTCCTCATGGTCAAACTAGTTAAATGAATATTATTATCCCATTGAATTTATAAGTTTAGATTTCATGGTTTTCCTTTCATTTAATTTTACATGTTTGTTAGAGAGATTTGATCCATATGATTGACCCTGATTGACCGATTGATGTCATTTAAGTACGGGATGTTACTTTTTGGAATTTAGCTGGTTTGATTCCCGAGTGTGGCAAGCGAATTTTCGAAAATCTTTGATTGCAGACTTTTTTAAAAATAAAGGAATGTTTCCTTTGAGTAAAATTTTCTATCTGGTATTTAGAGTACTTTCCCTCCAGGTGGCATTGAAAACTTCCATCCTGTATATCTCCAATATCGCAAAATATCGCAGTACCAGATTATATGCTAAAATAGGCAAATAATTTGTACTATCCAAATCTCTAAACCGTTTATTGAGATAACTTGAGAGTTTCGAGATTTTCATGAAGTTATGTTTTTTCTCATATAAAAAATCTTTAAATATTTAAATTATATTTGATAGTAGATTTCATTTCCGCTTTTTTTTTTTAATAACGCAATCAGTTTTTGTTGATTCCTAAGTCTTCTACGATTTCATATCGGCCCACCGTGCGACCGTGGGCAATGTATGAAAATAAGTAGTTGTAACTAGTGAGATAGTACTGCCCGTGAACGTGAAAGTTCAATAACTACAAAACATATTACTGCTGACATCTATCCTTTATCCATATAACTAGTGAGTGAGCTACATTGTTGCTACTGTTCGTAAATTAACGTGAAGTCTTGTAACGTTGAGTTTTACACAAGTTTTACATCACGTGCATAGATGGCGTTAAAATAAATTATAGTTTTGGTGTAATTCCATTTTAAAATAGAGCTGCCTCATCTGCGGTAGTTGAAAAAGAAAACCATTTCAAACAGAAAAAGTAAAGAACTTGTTTATGGAAGCTAGCTTCAACTTTTGCAACAAAATAAAATTCAATTTAAATAAGTACTTGAGTCTGGCTTCTTCAAGCAACAACTCAATTACGATTAACATACAATGAGATTTGCATTTTTCATAAGTTTCTTATCTTGTCATAATCAGTTTCTCGCCATCTATCTCACAGATAGTTCCATTCCATCTAAAAACTAGGTCATCCGTAGTATTTGAAAGTAATAAATTACTATTAAATCCAATAGTGCTGGCATTGACGAGTTCTGTCTCTGTATCTTCACGGCCGGAACGTGATTATAGGTCGTCTTACTTGTCACGTCTTGGTACTGCTGGTTTTATATTTAGTACACTGTGTTAGTTAGGTGAGAACAGCGGTTATCGCTTATCAGTGATTGTTTTTTTTTTGTGTGTGATTAAGTTTTGACGGCGAGTATTTTTTGGCTGGTAGAGAAATTGCTTATAATTTGTGCCTATCGCAGTGTTGGCCTGTTTCGTTAAAGTAAGTCGATTTTATTGTAATCAAGTCGTAATTTAAATAACTTAGCATAAATTATAAATGTGTGAAACAGATGCAATATATGCAATAAATATAAAAGGTGTATTCCAGCTGACCCCACTGCCATGGCTTCACTGGTGGGGCCAACGGGAACAACACGAAACCGCCGTTTCGTTGGCCCCAAAAAAGTCAAGGAATGAAATAAACCTCAATAAGTCAGCGGGAATTAATAGACATTCCGAATATTCCGATCCATACAGTACGACAGCTCTGATCACGGTCTTGTATATTTTCTCTGGCAACAAACGGAAAAAGTTCCCGATTGTTGCCAGAGAGGCATATAATATGAAACATAAATGTTCTCCAAAAAGTACCAGACTGGCTCAAGGTGGTATGCATTTATAAAATTCTGGGTAACGGTCTTATAGTAATAAATATCTTTTTGATTCACCAGCCTGCTATACAATACAATATCTTTTTGGATTGTATATGCCCGCCTAGTACTGTCGATAAGGTTAAGTACTGCCCATCACTAGCACAACTGTACTAACTACTCGATCCCATGAAATATTTTTGAGTAATATTTTATTACTCAAAAATACGGTGGGTCACCGGGAACAATTTTTAATTATTTTACACAATAACCGCTGACCCCACTAGTGTGGCCACGAGCGGTGGGGTCAACGGGAATGCACCATAAAAAATACAATATCTGACGCATTGAAGGTGTTTTGTCATCCCAGATACAGCGATAAAACGTGTCATAACATGTTGCAGTAACACCTAACATTTCACATTCTTGAGATTCGGCATTTATACCACAGAACATAAATATTCCGAGATTTAAACCAAGTTTCTTTCTTCACCGGATATCTGGGTAAACTGGACGCAGTGGACGATGACTATTTACACTATGTGTTTGTTTAGGTATCTACACACAGGTGTGGGCTATGTTGGTCGTGTTTAGGTATCAAATGCCTTCCATAATTATGTCAGTAATCGCAGATCACCTGCTGGTAAACACCTATCTCTAACAGGATAACAACATAACATAACGCCTGTTATACCCGATGGGTTAGGCAGTGGGTTACATAAACCTGCATGGCTGACGAAGTGAGAATTGCTTTCAAAACGGCTTGTTGCAGACTTGCAGGATTGACGTCTTAGGGTCAATACACTCAGAAGGTAAAAATCCTAGCGCTATGTACTGGTTGCATTGCAAATAGGACAATAGTTTAAAGTACAAAATTACATGAATATCGACGCAAAATTCAAGCGTCGTCACCGCGGGCCTCTTCGAGGATTCGACGCCTTCTCTCAATGTCCCTTACCGTCTCGACACGCGTTTCTACTCTTGGTGTGAATTGCGACCGGAGGAGGCTCGATTTTCCGTTTCGTCTGACTGAACTGACCCTTAAGTCAAACATCGTCATCTTCTGCGTAGCCTTTTTCCAACTATTTTGCCGTCTTCTTCCGGTCTAACCGGATTCAGCTGAAAACCAGTTGTTTTACATAGAGCTACTGCCTATCTGACTACCACAGTAGTACTACTGGGTAATACGAAATCCCTTGTTAAGATTCTTTGACAGACTTTCGGGCCACTGACTTCCTGTAACGACTGTCAAAGATCTACAAATGACAGCCGGAACCAACGGCTAAAAGTCTATTTACACATATCAGGGCCGTGCCTGAGACGTGGACGGACCGTGCCCTCAAAAAATATCGGTGTGCACATTTTATATGAACTCACGGCCCTGTCACGCCCCGGGCACGGCCCTGATATGTGTGGATAGACCTTCGTGCTTCGTCCGAGAAAGTTATTATGACCTATATAAAACCTACTTATTTCATCAATTAGTGTTTAGGTTCATTATGTCATTGAATCAATTTTGAAAATGAATTTCACTTTTTCTTATACTAGCCAATCAAATCTCATATCGAAAATAAAATAATCTTGATTAATGACAACCCTCTGCCTGAAAAATGTTTGCTATTGAATACAATAATTAATTAACTGAGTTTCAAGATTGCTGGTAGAGCAGGTAGGTACATAAGGTCCCATTAAAATAGGTGGACAAATTTTAACGCAGCGTTCAGTACGTCTAACCAAAAATATCCAAGCAAAAGAAACACTGATTAAAGTGATTTTATTTTGACCTAAAATAATAAATTGCCGGCGGCACTCTAGAATAAACACATCCATTAGGTCGAAATAAAATCACTTTAATCAGTGCTTTTATTACTTGGATATCTTTGGTTTGACTTACTAAACGCTGTGTTAAAATTTTTCCATGTATTTTAATGGGACCTTATCACTACATAGTATAAAACAAAGTCGCTTTCTCTGTCCCTATGTCCCTTTGTATGCTTAAATCTTTGAAACTACGCAACGGATTTTGATGCGGTTTTTTTTTAATAGATAGATTGATTCAAGAGGAAGGTTTATATGTATAACATAGACCCGTGCGAAGCCGGGGCGGGTCGCTAGTATAGTATATGATTGTGCGTGATCTTGTTTTGTGGATGATGTGGATAATGAGTTCAGGTTGATGATCATTTGTGGTAGATAAACAGGTCAGATCTTACGTGGTGGATAACCACATCAGGAGGACTAACTTATCAGTTAAAACATTCGAAATATTGATGACCGTATTTAGTTTATCCCATTATGATGATCATTGCCCATACTAGTTACAATATACATATAGATTGAAATTCTTTTTTTTTTTCTTTACTTGCTGGTGTGTGCTCTTAACTATCACTACATAGTTTAAAACAAAGTTGCTTCCCGCTGTCTGTCCCTATGTATGCTTCGATCTATAAAACTACGCAACAGATTTTGATGCGTTTTTTTTTAGTAGATAATGTGATTCAAAAGGAAGGTTTATACGAGTATGTATGAAATTGCACGCGTGCGAAGCCGGGGCGGGTCGCTAGTTCAGATTAAAATGTGAGTAGGTGGGTCACAGCTAGAATAGACAGATTAATAGACTTTACTAGCTACATACCAACATAAAATAACAACTTTTCCCATGGGGGTAGGCAGGACTTATAGGACGCAAAACTGTACAAAGATAAAATGTACTTTTGGAAACCGAAATTGTTATTCCTTACACAGGTTTTTACTAAATCGTTTATTCCATTAGTTTTATCTAAGCATCTTATGGGACCACCATCGAAATCGTAAAAAAATAATCAGCTGTCCCATACATTTGGGTCGAGTAGGTATTAGAATTTTATATAGGACTGAAATTTATATATTTTTGATTGAAAAGAGTGTCCATGGAGTTTCTTGCCCATTCTTCTCCATAGAGATCTACGCTTTGGAATGGGCAACTACAGTACTTTCACAAGTTATTATGCCTTGTGTCTGTGACTGTAGCTTCGCCTTTGTTTTTCTGACTTTCAAAAGTGCCTGCGAAGGTCTAATTGAAATAAACGCTTTGAGTTTGAGTTGAGTTTGATTATTTTTTTACGATTTCGATGGTGGTCCCATAGAGAAAGTTGTTCAGTTTGATGGTCCGTACCACAGTATTCCATATGATTATACCCTTTCTGTTACATGTTGTATACCACCATTACCACTTACCATTTTAGTATTATGTATAACTCAAAGAAGAGCAAAAACTACAACAGGTAGGTATCCTTGCCTAAATGATAAATTGTGATGGGTGTCGGAGGACTATGATGTCAGACTGGTTCATTTTTATTTGCGAATGTTAAACAATGTGAACACGACTTGTTTACTAATCAAAGGTAATGGCATATTTTTTATAGAATGTAAAGTAATACCAAGCAGGCTTGTTTCATATAAGGTCTAGATCTATTCATACACGATATCTCTTATAGGGTACTCATCACTATGAATAAACCTGAAATCGCGAAAAAATAATCTGCTGTTCGGTATATTTTGTCGAGTTATGCGCTGAGAAATGTATGGGGCAGTCGATTTTTTTTTCGTGATTTCAGTTGGTCCCATAGTAAAAGTAGTTCATAATGATGAGTACAAGGACCCCCTGAGAGATTTCGTGTATGAATAGAATATAGACTTTATATTTAGTCTCGTGATTCCCCTCGATAAAAATGACGAACTTCTATGGAAATTATCATCCCTAATTTTACCATTTTGGGACATACTTAGTACATATAAAATTATAAAATAAATAAATAAATTAAAGTTTATTTTCAGACTACAGTCCATAGTTTAGTTAGTATTCTGGTGTTGTAACATTGGTGTTTACGTAAATAGGTTAGTATTGTTTTGTATTGACGACCCGAATGGCGCAGCGGTAGTGAGCCTGCCTTACGTTCTTAGGGTCCCGGGTTCGAATCCCGGTAGGAGCAAATGTTTGTGTGATGAGCATGGACATTTGTTTCCGAGTCATGGATGTTTATATGTATAATAAGTATGTATTTACAAACAAAAATTATCTATGTAGTATTATCAACTATCTGGTGTCCACGACACAAGCCTCGTTGCTTAGTGTGGCACCTAGATGGCGATGTGTGAAATGTCCAGCGATATTTATTTACGTTTATTATTTATTTATTGTTTTGTTAGTGTTTACAAAGTACCTAATTATTTATTTAGACCTATGAATTCTATAAGTTCCATTGTGGTGTCTCTGGAAGGAGCTTGTTATACTAACCCAATCTTAATGTTGAACTCGACCTATTTTTTTTTTCATAGTTTCACATCTTATTTGTGTCGCGGTTCATAAAAGGCACCTACTCTCAAAATTTTAACTGTATGCGGTGCCAATAGTCTTGGAGTAAAATGGCTGTGACATACGGACGGACAGACAGACAAACGGTCAGGACGAATCTATATGGGTTCTGTTTTTCGGAACCCTAAAAAGTATTAAATTGAAAGATCGCTAGATTTGAAGGTACTATGAGGTTTGAGACAACACCGTGTATTGTTTAAAAAATAAAACATTCCAACCATATTTCAACGTTTTTCTCTTTCTCAAATTGCTACTCCTTCAATATCAACAATTCTATAAGAACCTCAAAGTTTCTAACAAGAAATTAATCCATATCTAAACATTGCGTTGTATGAGTTAATGTAGTTGCGCAAGAGTGTCAGTTGTGCGGTTGTGCCTTTTACTGGGTCAAGTTTATCAAGTGAGACATTGCTAGATCTGTTTGTAAATAGAAAGAGCAATGCACGCCGCGGGCTACGCATACATGAGCTAGCTTTAATTATAAGAAATCAGTAATTACTTAATCAGCCCAGATGTCCAAGATCAATAGTGGATATCTTTGTAAAGAAGCTTGTTTAGCAAAGTGCAACGTACCATCATTATCCATACTTATCTTATAAATACTCAAGTTAAGTCACTCTGTCCCTCTGTATGTCTGTCTATCTGCCTGTCTATCTGTCTATAACCTTTCCACACCCTAACGGCTGTACGAATTCCGAGCCACCCAGGTGGGTCAGGAGATATAATATTTTATCCTGGTAGTACGTTCCCCTCGGTTTATTTTTAATTTCCTCGCGGGCAAAGCCGCGAGCAAGACCTAGTGTCCCTATATTTAATGCCGCCATCGGGGCCCACAACAATCTATAAGATTCGTCCGTTTAATAAAGAGGCTATGCTTTGATCATGTGAGGTTTTTTAGCCCACCTTTAATAGTCCCGCCTTAATTGCTCTTGGTGATACGTGGTGAGATTTAGGTAACCCCTCCTCCCAGCATCACGTGTATTTTATATTTTATTGAAAAGATCAGATAGTTTTAGAACCTGTTGTAACCTATACTAATATTATAAAGAGGTAAAGTTTGTGAGTTTGTGAGGTTGTAGGGGTAATCACTGGATCTACTGAACCGATTTTGAAAATTCTTTCACTAATAGGAAGCTACATTATCCCCGAGTGCCCTAGGCTATTTACAACTTGCCTGTGGGATAACTTCCGACAAAAGCGCGAGCGAAGCCGCGGGTAACACCTAGTAATACTGGATTTTATACATAACAATTCGCTTGCTCGTATTTTGACAAAAAATCGCTTGCACGGGTTTTTAATTAATGTTAAATTGTCCGTGTGAAATTGATATTGAAAGAAGATAATCGGGAAATACCTTATAGGTTTTGATTTCTTTGTGAAATCGCAAAATATGCGACTTAGACGGTAATATCTTTCGATCGGGTTGACTTAAAAAATTGATTATCAATTTTAGCTTGATACCTCCACGCGTTTCCGAGAAAAAGGGTCTTGACAGACGGACAACAAAGTGGTCCTTTAAGGATTCCTTTTTTGCCGACTGCTGTACGGAACCCTAAAAACAAGATGGCGTCGTTACTCCCAAAAATGGATACGCGCCAAAAGAATCATGTCATAATAGGTTCTTGAATAAACCAAAGATGTAATATACCGATATTATTATGGACGCGTGTTCCTCAATAATATAATCTCCATGTAATATTTTTTGCCCTAAAGAGTAGCGTCAAGGTCTTCCAGACCTGAATGACGAGCGACAATATCCTGATGACCTTGGAGACGTCGCAACGAGCTTGACGGAGTTCCTATTTATAGAGTACGTGAAGAAACTGGTGTCCGGTACGTAGGGAAGTGTGGAAGCGAAGGTACATACATTGTGTAATGCCTGCCTACCTACCTATGTATGAATCTAGAGATGTAGAGTATAATCTTTATTTCACAACTAGTTGTGCCCCGCGACCTCCGTTTGCGTGAAATTATTCATAACAATTTCAAGGGTTGCACGGAACCCTAATCCTTTTACTAAAATAAAAGTAAGTAAGTTACTCCTTATAACATTAGCTATCTGCCAGTAAAAATCGGTTCAGCCATTTCGGAGATTAGCCGGAACAAACAGACAGACAGACAAAAATTATAAAGTTGTTTGTTATCGTGTGTATTAATTAGTACCGCATATACCATCACTACTACTACTATACTATGTGTTTGTTTGCTTTTTACATTCAGTAAAAATCAAACAAACACTTAAATATTTGAAAATACAAACAGACGCTACAATTTTACTTATTTGTAAAGATGTAAGAGGTATAGATTAAAAGGTAGGTAGCACTCTTTATTGTAAACCGAAGCGACGAGGCGTAAAGTAAACAAGTTTTTTTTTTTTAATTATACACGAGGCAGATTACAAACCGACCTCTTAATATCATAGCCGTATTTCCCCGTAGGTATACCATAGTACACCCACATTTCACAATTCATGTATTACGGGGCGGAGGACTAAGTCCCACGTGTTAGGGGGCGAGCCTATTGCCATCATCGTCATCGTCATCATCCACAGCCCAACTTCACCACTGCTTGTGCCAAGCTCCCAGTCGTGTGCCAAGTCAGACTTTCGGGCCACTGACTACTTGTAACGACTGTCAAAGATCTACAAATGATAGCCGGGCCGCACGGCTTAACGTGCTTTCCGAAAACTCGGTGTGTAATGGGTAGTCACCAATCTACGAACTAACCTAGGCAAGCGTGGCTTAGCCTGAAGATCACTCGAACGGCTGTCATGATTTGGCCACGAGCTTCTCCTTTCTACACCGACTCTATCAATAGAATTGACATAATAAATAAATAAAATAATTCTATTTCGGACAACTAAGTGATCCATAAATTGTTAATAACAGGTTTGCACTTAAACACTATTGTTATATCTTAACTAAAGACGAATTAATGAGAGGACCACCCATAGTACTCGTCAAATTGCCTTATTATGGTGGACGAAGTATCGGCCGCCAGAGCTTTCAGGATGCTATTATGACTGCCCCTTATTTTGCTCAGGAGCGAGGCCGTTTTCTTGCGGATTTTAGAATGAAACCCATCGGTATGGGTTACCGCGAACATTCCAGAGGCACTACAAAAACGAGGCAATCTCAAGAGCATCCTAAAAACATTATGGTATTGGACGCGCGGGACTTCCGATCCGATCTTTTCGAGTAGTTGACCCAAAGATTACCGGTGTAAAAACTCTGACAATAAGCTTTAAAAAGCGTTACCTTTACTTGGTCAGTACACCGAGCAAATCTTCGTGGCAAAAATATTTCCCCTGACCGCCAGAGCCTTACGCTCCCGTTCAATGTCAACATGGTCATTGAGGTCGTCGGTAAGAAAATGCCCAAGATATTTAAACATATTCATTCTACGTAATACTACATATTAAGTAGGTAAGTTTTTCGGTAGTGTTACATGTATGCATTAATTATTTTTCCATGATCATCTTTTAGCTGTAGAATGTTATTTTATCTATTTTTTTTTTTATTTTTTTTTTATTTTTTTTTTGGAATGGCATCTCGCAGTTCAGCCTCTGAGGCTGGCTACTGCTTAACCGGTCTATCCCTGTGGATGCCTAGAATTTAAGGCCTCCAGCCAGGGGCTATTTTATCTAGGCTCTCTGGGCCGTCTAATACCCAGCAGCAATTCGTGAAAGACAAGCATATTGTAGAACATTTGATCGTTTTGTCCTTTGAATATGACTAGTTCTAATTCGTGTTGAAAACAACAACAATGCATGCACCCCTCAAACATGCCCATTTTGGTCATAAGTTCTAGCGTTAAGTTTCACCGGGAATTTCTCAGTGACAACCCGGAGTCAGAATAAGGGCCCGGTTGATGGCAATAAACTCGTGAAATGTGTGGGTGTAGGCCCTATAAATACACCTCTGCCCTACTCTTCGGGGAATTCAGGCGTGATGTTATATATTGCACTCTGATCTCAGTCTGATTCAAGTTTTCGACACTATCGGCTATAGGTGACAGTATGACTTTCATCTGTTATCGCAAACCCAACAATGTTATCATTGTTTATATAGGTAACGATATACATACATTATGTCAGTAATGTTTTCATTAAAATAGGTAATTGGTGTTTAATTTTAGTTTTTTATTTTATTTTTTTATTGCAAAATGAACCTGCTTTTGACCTCGATCATGCCTGATGGAAAGCGATAGATGAGGTCTATAATGGAACGAGCCCAGATGATGCCTGTTGACTTTTGCTTTGAAGGCAGGCGGGTTATTATCCTCGCGCATCAGCAAAAAACACAATTTCGAGAATCAGACTTTTTTAAATGCTTATTATTTTCAGATCGATAATTGTCTCGTTTTATTGAGCAATCAAACCAAGTTTTTTGAGCTATGACGACTGAGCTGTTTAATTAATTGATGGGATCTCGCAGCGCTGACGTGCTTCTCGTAGGATATAATAATAACTTAAATACTTTCCCTAGAGGCTCTCCTTAGGCGGTTGGATCAAGGGCCTGATTCAGACGGCAGTACTCCTCGATACGGCCCGCACTGTGAGGAGTTCCCTGGCTCCTCTCTTGTCGAACCACAGGTAGCTTAGACCTTGACCCTGGCACCGGGCGGACCACTATTTCTTGTATTGTTTTATGTTTTTTTTCAATCGTTTTTTTTACGAAATATTTAAAAATGTACAGAATGAGATTCGAATCAATGAATAAAGGACTTAATACTAATACCATCTCCTTGATAAGTTTTTAGTTCAGGATGTGGAGGTCCGTAATCCAGCAGACCAGCCATCCAGCAGACGCATCCGGTTAGACGGGAAGCCTTATCTAACTAGCTTGGCATGATGATACCTTTGTACAGTTACTATGACGTAGGATGAAAATAAGGAACATGAAGAAAGAAGGACTTAATGACTGAATTGAGTAAACTTAGTAATATACTAACTATAGCTGAAAATTTGTTTCGCAAATGCTTCCCGAGCGGCAAGTCCGTCTGTGTATATGTAACTATTCCTAAATTACCCTAGGCTGATAAAAAAATACGTTTTTCCTGATTCATATTTATATGTCGGTTTTCCCATAGATTTATTTTCAACCTGTGCTGGTCAAAGGTCTCTCCCATAATTTCACATTTCCCTGTACGTTGTCTTCTCTGGCCAATCTCCTGCAAACGCTTTTAGGTCGTCTCCCCAGTGCTCCTTAGGCCTTCCTCGGCGAAGACGTCCGTCTTCTGATACCCACTGCATAACGACTCTTGCCATCTGTTTGATTGACATAGACAAGATTAATTTACATACACATACCAGCAAACACTCATACCAATAGTTGATGATGATGCAAACACAGACATGTCAAAAAAATCCTAGAAATGTCATGTCAAGCTGTTTACTACGCCGAATTGTTACTGGATATGTCACTCATCAGGTCACTGATTTACATACGACACACTCCCGTATGGCAGACAATGCAGGTAGTCCGGTACCTAATGCCTATATAGGTACAGCAATTATCTAAAGCTCGCACATCAGCATTTATAATCACCGGTATGCAGGATTCCCCGCCGTGTTTCCTTTTATATTTGCATGACTTTGTAAAGGTGTGAAACCCCAAGAAATTGTTACCTTTAGTGCATCTAAAAACAAATTTACAGTTTGGAGATCATAGCAAATTGATCTTCTTTTGTCTTTCCGTTTTTCTGGCAATAAAACATCAAAGATTTCTTTCTGTCTTTAGTTTAAGATTTTTGTACCTTGCGGGATTTTTTGCATTTTGAAAAGTCAGACTTCTGAAACTGAACATTTGTATACTCGTAATGTTAATAGTTTTCTCCTCTTTAATAATTTGAGAGTCGACGCAGTTGATCTTCTTCTTTCATTCACCAGTATGGTGTATTAGTCGTCAGTTATAGTTTCTTAAAAAACATTATAATAATCATTCGATTTGTTTTAGTTCCCCGAATATCTTTTTAATATAACGTACCTTACCTAGGTTGAATATACATACATACCTACTTAAAATCACGCCTTTTTGCCACAGGGGTAGGTAGAAACTACATAATGCCACCTGCTTCGATCCTTACATTGTATACTCCTCACATAAATTGACTACACCCAGATCCCGCTTTTCAAATTCCCTATACCATAAAGCCACTCTTGTGCCCTCTTTGTTCTCTGTCCTTAAATCATCCAGGGAATCTTCAAAAAGCTAATTTCGCTGAGGATGAACAGATGATGGATCTTCCTTTACCGAGATTCTAATGATGATGTGACTTTATTTATTCATTTATGTACACACAAAATACTTAACAGGACATTACATTAAGTCAGAAGAGCACAAAGGTACTGCTTATTTCATAAGAAATTTCTTCCAGGAGACCTGCGAGAGGAAAGTTGGATTAGAAATGTTGACACAGTGTGTAGAAAAGAGAGAACAGGAAGGTTTTAAAATTAAAAAAAAAAAAATAGAACTTAAAACGAAAATATACCTATATAAAATAAACATACACAATTATACACATATGTTCAGTAAATAAATATATTATATTTTCAGATTATTACAGTATAGAGGAGAGGTAATGCTCTTTCACTTTTGTAAGTCATCAGATTTTTTTAAATTGTAAGTAAATGTTCGTAGCTTTACGAACAGAACAGTAAGCTTTTACTGTTACTGTTAGCATGTGTCATCCCACTGCTGGGCAGAGGCCTCCCTCATGAGCTCTCTATCTATATCAAATCTTTTAATCCAGGGCCAATGTGGACCACTAGTCGTTGGTACTGTACTGTCTTGTATGGATCAGAATGTTGGGCCACAAAAGGGACGAATGAAAGGCAATTGCATACGGCTGAGATGAGAATGCTAAGGGGGAGTGTGGTGTAACGAGAATGGATAAAATAAGGAATGAGTACATAAGAGGAAGTCTGAAAGTGGCGCCGGTGACTGAAAAATGGTGTGGTAATCGGTTATCATGGTATGGACATGTGATGCGGAGGAATGAGGAGAATGTATTGAGGAAAATGCTGAGTATGAATGTAGATGGCTATAAGAGTAGAGGAAGACCAAAGAAACGATGGATGGACTGTGTGAAGGATGATATGGCTAGAAAGGAAGTGACTACTGAGATGACGAGTAATAGAGAAGTATGGAAGAAGAAGAAGACATGCTGCGCCGACCACAAATAAGTTGGTATAAGGGCAGGAGAATGATGAGTCGTTGGTATTATCCAGCTCGTCCAATGTTCGTAAAGGTAAATTTCTAAAAATAATTCCACTTTAACATACTCATTTCAGGCAGTTTACGTTAGGTTTTTTTGTTTAGATTTTTACTATCAAACATGATGTAACACTGTACCTATAAAAATAGCATGCACTTTCCTGTTATTGTTTTACTAGGAAAACGAAATAGGTATACCTCCTTACAGTTTTACAGATCCTTGACGTATGATCACAATTGAGATTTAATTTTTGTAGATAGATACTGTTGCGATGGTCAGTATTGCACACAGCTAATGTCACATAGCATGAAAGTTTGGTAGAAAGTTATTGAAAGGTGACTGAGAGAAGAGAGCGAATTTTCTCAGAACCAATTCGGTTTTATGCCTGGTCGGGGAACGACGGATACCATTTTCGCTATTCGCCAGCTGTGCCCGATATATATAGGTGCACATGAAAACTTGCACATGGTGTTCGTCGACCTCGAAATGGCATGTTCTGTGGTGGGCTCTTAAGGAGAAAGGTGTGCCTGGGAAGTTTGTGCAGTTGATCCTTGCGATATACAGTCGATGCAGTACCCAAGTCCAGTATATAGCAGGCACTACCAATGTGACTGTCGGCTTGCATCAAGGGTCGGCTCTGAGGCCTTACCTCTTCCTGATGATACTGGACTCTCTCACGTCAGAGATCCAGGAGGTGGCGCCCTGGTGTATGCTGTTTGTCAATGACATTGTGCTGGTTTCCGAGAGAGGCCAAGAGGTCCAGAGCAGATTGGAGGTGTGGAGGCAAAGAATGAAGAATGTTGGCCAGAAATTGAGTAGAACCAAAACTGTGTACTTGTTTTGCTATTTCAGCGGTCTCTCCAGTCCAGTGACTATAACTATTGCCTAAACGCCCATACCGATCTGCTCCAACTTCCGCGGTACCTCGGGTTGCTTGTCCAAGGAGATGGCGAAATAGACCGGGACGTAACGCATTGGACAAAATGAAATGGCGAGAGGTCACTGGAGGTAACAACTAGTCGAAGGGGAAAATATACAAGTCCGTAATTAGACCTGTCGTACTGTATGGATCAGAATGCTGGGTTGTGAAGAAAATGGATGAAAAACGATTGCGTGACGTATCGGAGACATTTGACATGGGAGAATGGAAGAAGAAAAGGTGTTGCCAAGTAGAATGGGACAAGGGCAGGAAGGTGATGTTAGTCAGTGTTGATGTTGGTTAATGTTTGATTCAATGATTGATAAGATCAATTTTTATCTCTTTAGAAGCTTCGGATGAGAGAAACCCATTTTTTATTGCATAATGTTTTGCAATTTCAAATTTGCAATTTCGAATTTGCAATTTCGTCAAAAGAAATTGAGTTGGCAGAAAACTGAAAATAAAATATGGAAATGTACTTAGTTTTAGTCTTAATTTAATTCTTTGTTTTAAATTTTTAGTATGTTTATTTATTTAATTTTATTCATAGTTTATAAAACTATGTATATACAAAAATGGAAATTTCTTTGTGGGAATTTAAGTTTAGGTTTTTACAGTTATTTAGGGGTACATGTCCAGTAGACATTTCTGGATTCCTAATAATAATATGATGTGTCTCAGGATTATTTGGAAATCTATTCGTTGCCATTTTTTCCGCAGCACAAGTTTAGAACAATTTTATACGGAGAAATAGAGAATTAGCGAACCACCCTTGCGTTATGCGGTTTTTACGACTTGATATAACATCGAGATTTATGTAATATAATGTGTTTACTTAATAGTATTTTGTTCACATAAATTCTAAAAAAAACTCTATAAGATGATAAAAATCACATAAAAAAACCTCTGCAGTATTCTGAAGGACAAAGGTACAATCACAGAGAGAGGAGCTCGTGGCAAAATAATAACAGCCGCTCGAGTCGATCTTTAGGTTAAGCCGTGCTTGCCTAGGTTGGTCGGTGGATGGGTGACCGCCCATTACATACCGAGTTTCCTCCGTGCCTCGGAAAGCACGTTAAGCTGTTGGTCTCGGCTGTCATTTGTAGATCTTTGATAGTTGTTACAGGTAGTCAGTTACCCAAAAAGTCTGACAACCAGTCTTACCAAGGGGTATCGTATTACCCAGTACTAACTGGGTTGTAGAGGTCAGATAGGCAGTCGCTCCATGTAAAATACTGGTATTCAGCTGCATCCGGTTAGACTGGAAGCCGACCCCAACAAAGTTGGGAAAAGGCTAGGCAGATGAAAGGTACAATCACACAGACACGAAATAGTACATTTTACGCACGCGTATCAAACGACGTTTTTCAATACACTTTCGAAGAAATAAAATATTAGAACGGAAAGTATTTTTGTCAGGAATTAATATGAAACTATGATTTAATTTGTTTTTTTGCCGCGCTTTACTTTCGCCAGGTTGAAGAAGATGCAAAGGTATGATGCCGTATACAGCCTACTATGAAAAAAAAAAGAAAATTTAAATATATATATTTTTTTATTTAGAACACATTAGGATGTTATTGAACCCTCACTTATCTGTGGAAATTTTTATTTCCGCACGCGTGCGGAAAAATATTAAAAATCGCACGCGTGTGAAATACATTGCATGTTGAACCTAATCGTAGTGCGATTAGAACCAGTTTTCGAGAAAGTGTATTGAAAAGCATTTTTTTTCTAAAACAATAATCTAATAATACAAACAGGAGGTTCCTCTCTCTGGAGCCGTGACCACCGGCAGCCTGCACCTTGTTACTGATGCCGATGGGCCATCTATTTATTTATACTTTTAAATGTTTCTTAATCTTTTGTCTTTAAAATATTTAAAAATAAAAATTGTAAGGCTAAAAATGAACAAAAAAGTCTTATAATACTAATATTACAAAAGAATGACAAACGATTTCAAAAGTTCTTTCAGTGATGGAAAGCTATTATTAAAGCTATTGAGAACACGTTTTTCGACGCGGACGAAGGCACGGGGAGAAGCTAGTGTATAGAGATATGATTAATGAAGAAATGGTCTGACTCTTAACTTGGTATCCAAAAATATGATTTGTTACAATAATAAAATAAAAACTGGTTCTTCTCTTCGACTTCAAAACAATTTTCCTTGTTTCCTTTCGTTAATCGTGATGCTGGTACGTGATAGAGGGGTGAGCAGAAGTTTAGGGCGTGACGTATGCGGGTTGAGGGGAATTCCGATGCACACATGGCGAGCAGGAAAACTAAGTACATCAAAGTACTTTTTTCTTTTCTTTATTATGCACTCTAATTAGGTACATTCTAACATTCATAAACTCTCACTTAAAAATACTTTTTTTTTTTTTAGTATATATGCAAAAACGTATATTTCCAACTCCTTTGGAAAAAACGTGTGACTTCATGCATTTTAGAATAAATGTACCTAAGTAATTAGGTATCAAATTAAAGGTTTCCAGATGCTTTTTAAAACTAAGGCTGTTTAGGCTTGTAAAGCATTTGATGTAACTAAAATCTAAACAACCATAAAGAGATTTTTCCCCCAACGGTGCTAAAAGAACAGCTCTTATTTTAAAACCAAAAAAAGCCTTTCTTTCTACTACATTAAATCTAAAATATAACTTACATAATAATAATAATAATATGGATAGGCAGTTGGATCAAGGGCCTCATCCAGAAGGCAGTGCTCCTCGATACGGCTCGCATTGTGAGGAGGTTCCTGTCTCTGGAGCCCTATTTTTTATATTTTTTAATGTTTTCTATAAGGATTTTTTTTAAGCAATCTTTAGGAATGTTAAAGGTATGAAAGAAAAGTGAAATAATATGAATTGTTAGGAGGTTCCTCTCTCAAGAGCCCTGACCACCGGTAGCTCGGACCCTGTTCCCGATGCCGGTGAGCTACTATTTTTAAGTATTTATATAAAAATAATTTTTCTAAATAAAAATATTTAAAAATGTAAATAATATGTCAAGAAAATGAATAAAGTATAATATGAACACTAATAAACAGGTATACATTAATTATTTGTTTACACTTATATTTAAGTATTCGTCGCCTCCTCGGGCGTAGGTCTCCCCCATTATCCTCCAACATAATTCCGTCCCGGGCTAGGGTCATCCAGTTTGGTCCAACTTTCTCTTTGAATATGTCTCCCCACATTTTCTTTGGCCGCCCTTTACTTCTGGTTTCGTAAATATAGGCAAGGCTTAAGTAGACACAACATATTTATTAGGTGATTTTATTACTTTTATTTACTTGGTGTCCAAAAAATCCAAATTCATGTAGTTATAAGCCAATTTTTTTGGTCGTTTTAACCAATTTGTTTTGACCAAACACAAATATATTTCCAAGTGGTACTTCTGGTCATTTCTCCGTACTGGGGGCCGAGCAAGTAGAGTATATATCGAGTATGAATGTGTCTCAACACTACAGTCCCCTGCACTCAGCAAGCTGCTGGACCATTCACCGCGACTCTGCGTCCAGGTAAGTCGCTTGTTTGTAAACTTACTGGCCATAATAATATTTAATAATAATCTCTTATTATGTTATTATTATCAGCTGTTTTGATTATGTTGTTATTGTTTATGAGAGTATCATTTGGTAGTGCGTGTTTTATTGATTTATCTTTAGTTTTTTTGATTTTGCATAGAACGTACAGATTGTTCTAGAAAGAATCAGAATATTGCTAGTAAAGTTGATTAGTAAATAATTTAATGTGTTTTCAACACTAAAGTGCCTAATATCAGGTGTTTAATCAAACTATACAAGGTTTTGTAAAGTAGTGTTTTGTTTTTAAAAGTAAATAAAGTTAAAACCGGCTTCTGCGTAGGCGCATTTGTGTTGATCAAGAGCTTGAGTGGGGTTAACGAAGCGTCGCTTGAGTCACATTAGTGTTGCTGTAATGATGTTTGTCAACAAAACTGATGATGAAGTCTGGTATAGATAACTTTCAAATTATCGTAATCGTAAAATTACCTTGTAACCGCTAGCGTTTTATAATGATGTACTTACTTTAAATTTTTTTTTTAATTCATTCATTCACTGAAAGAAATACTTGTGTAGATTCTTGATCTAGCCGTTCAGACTGTGCAGCCTAACCAAGCCTAAACCACTGGGTCTAGAAGCATAATGAATCCCTGAGGATTTTTATAAAAACGCCGCAGTACGGGCATCAAGTTGAAGATGACAGTGGGAAATTCCATCTTGTAGAAATAATATCGATTGCAAACCCAAACATTAAAAATACTCGTGTTAGAATTCTTCATATCTGAACTGTTATCGAGACATTCGATCATGATCTCTAGATACTAGAGATGATAAAATAACTTCAACTTTTATCTCACAACAATACAGATCTGAACACGTACGAGTAGATACAGTGACAATCTTTAAGCGATAACGATGATGATTATCGAGTCCAGTCATAAATGTATAGAATTGAGATTAGCTAGCGAAAAACCCAAGTCAATCCTGTTTGAAGTCCTTGTAGAAATTGTAAAGTTGTAGTCTTTCAAAGCGAATAATACCACTTGTCTGACCTTCTCATCATTGGCAGTCTCATGCCACCAATAGCCGAGTATTCGTCTCTTCCCTTCTGGGCCATTTGCTGCTTGACATTTTGCTACTTAGACCTTCTGATCAGGAGGGATCCTCTGTCTCATTCTTAAAAATTCCATACATCAAAGGTAGATTATCAGTCTCTCCGAAACAGGGCTATTGCGAGAGTGTACAGCCAAGCGAAGAACACTGAGGCCAGATGATCGCTCCTATTTACACTACACATTCGCACTGGCAGTCTACAGTCACCATGAGAATTATTCTAGAACAAGCCAAATCTTGATTAAATAAAACTACTTATGTAGATACGTTCAATAAGCCAGTTTTGAATCAAGATGAACGTAAACATCGCTCTTATATACGAGCTCAAGTATTACGAAATATGTGGTAATAGCTACGCTAGGTTCATAGACCATTGCGCAGACTATGCATAATATCAGATACGATTTGGTAGCTGGACAAACTTGTTTGTTTGTTAATACGATTGTTTTAATAGTGGGCAGAGAGTATAATATATCTAACTAGTAGTTATTGTGATGAGCATGATAGCATAGCAACTAATAAAAGAAATACATCGTCTTCGAGGGTTGATAGCAATCTCAAATGTGTCACTCAGTCAGAACTGAGCCACTAGTTTGGCGTCTTCTGTAGCGTCCATCAGGAGTCCAAAATCTTAAATTTCTTTATTGTTATAACTACAAAGTCCATTTTAAGAGTTTTATATTTTTAACGTGATTCATATTATGATTCTGATAAAGCAGCTATTTTAGGCCCCCAGTTCCTGTAATTAACAAACACCAGGCAACACAGGATACGATATTAAGTGCTGTATTATTCGTTTTTTTTTCTTTTGTGCACGAAGTGGCGTTTTTGCTGTGATCAATATAGTTGCTGATCTGATGATAGTCAGATGTTGTTAAGTGGGTGACTGTCCAAATGTTTGGTCCCTCTATTTTCTAGTTACGATCTTTGCCTTAAACAACACTTCACCCTGTTGTGTTAGTTTTGCACAATGTTACTTAGTTTGATGTATATAAATAATGTGACTGCTTTGTGATGGGTCTTTTTTTTAGACCGTTTATCGCGAACTAGTGTTTAAAATACATAATAGCACGCCATTCAGTTAGCAGTACTGTTCTAAAAACTGTTGAAGTTTGCGGTAATAATTACAGTAAATGCCGTCCCTAATTCATTTTCATGGTCCATTTATAATTTTAGATAGGAGAGTTAAATAAGTACATTTTGTTCTCGTAAAAAACATTAATTTTTATAATTTTTATAATTTTTACATGAAGTTGTTTTCAACTTATTTTACAATCATTCATGATTAAGGTGAACCTTGATTACGTATCATTAATTAATCGTCAAGGTTTTCATCTATCCGTTTGTAGGATTGATAGAAAACTTTTTGCTTGAACCTTTTGTTATATTGTAAACAGCTAAGATAAAAACTGTCAAAGTACGAGGTACTTAGACTATACCTACTTGCAATGGAATATTTGTTCATTTATTTTATAAGAATTTTAGGAGTGGCCAGATAGGAAAAAATAGAACGAGTAAATTCAGGCTCGTTCCCTATTACATGGGAGTTAAACATTGAGAAATGTGGGTGTACTGTTAGGTACACCTCTGCCTAAGCCTTCGGTGATTGCAAGGCGTTATTGTATGTTATGTTAAAATTAAGAACAAAAAACAAATGCAAAAGTTCTAGAAAGTGTCATCGTACTTTATTTAAATTATGATTGATTGGTAAGTTAAACAAAAGTAGTTAAATTTAAGTTAAAACATATAGAAAGAGGCTAAATATGATAATAATGAAGAAGTAACCTATAAGATATTACCATTAAGGTGGATGCGCAAGGGTAGCCCGCGAAATTTAAATTTTCTCAAGTTTATTGCAATTTGCAGGTCAGTGTCAGTTGTATGTTGATGAAAATATGAATCGCGCCAGTAACACGTATGGAGTTACAGAATTATAATCATTCAAATCATCAATACAGCTCTCCAAGTTCATATAATCACATTCAATAGCTATTTCATGAAAAAGTGACTCTTTGAGATTATATGAACTTGGTAGGTTGTATTGATGATTTGAATGATTATAATTGTGTAACTCCATATGTGTTCCTGGCGCGATTCATATTTTCATAAACATACAACTTGACACTGACCTGCAAATTGCAATAAACTTGAGAAAATTTAAATTTCGTGGGCTACCCTTGCGCATCCACCTTAAGGAAAATAAAATGATAAACACCATTTTTCACAAACTTGTTTGTACGAGTATAGGTAGATAGATGCAAGTGAACAGGGGCCTTAGTCTGCTATTGCAATAGTGTCAGAATGGTATATCATTGATTTAATAAGGCCCCGCGCAGACGAATTACCCTTTGTACGCACGTCAAACGAGTTTCGAACGCGCTTCAATACGCCGTGGGCTAGGGGCCTTATTAAATCAATTATAGACCATTCTGACACTATTGCAATAGCAGACTAAGGCCCCTGGTTATACCTGTGAAGAAAAATATTGTGCAATATGCAAAAAAACTTGCAAATTACTTTACTATATTTAAAGTTAAGTCGTTAAATTTAAAAATAACTTTTTTTTTACCTGCAGCTGAGAATAACTTGTTATTTCAACAGTTTTGCAATTTGGTATTTTAGATTTGAGTAAAAAGGATATATTGCATAGATCGCCTCGATGGTCTAGTGGTCGCAATCGCGACTGCTGAGCATGAGGTCCCGGGTTCGATTCCCGGGTCGGGTAAATTGTTATTGGGTTTTCCATCGGAATTTTTCAGTAGCAGCCACGGAGTCTGAATTTGAGCCCGGTTGCTAGCAATAGGCTCGACCCTTATTACATGGAACTTAAGCATAACTGTAAATATACATTCCCGCTCTGTTTCTAGCTCAAAAAGTGCGATTCCGTGCTGTCAGATGAAGTTCAACCGTAACCCTTTATTAATAAAGCATGACATTACTTAATGATTGATTTTGTTCTATTTTTTCAGATAATTTGAAGATGTTCAAGACTTTGTTATTTGTGGCTTCGGCCGTAGCGTTAGCGTCATCCGCGCCTGCTGATGAAGCACAAGTAAGTTTTTTTTTTTTCAAAATCTAAGCCCTAAGTCTATTTTATGGCGAACGGGGTACCCGTTCTACAATACAAAGAAAAGAAATCTTCTTTCAATTCTTACCTGTATTTTATTGCGCTTATGATGTTCAGTCTGACCAACTACCTGAACTCTCTACAATGCGAATAATTTCAAAATATAAAAAAAGTCCATTTAAAAAACCGGCCCAGTGCGAGTGGTACTCACACGCACACTGGGTTCCGTAGCACCAAACAATATAATAAAAATATTTGGAAGGTTCATTCGTATGTTGTATTGTTTTACATTCAACAGCAAAACTAAATTTGTTTTTCATAGTATGTTAATGAAAAACAAAGTTACTCCTGCAGTTTGATGAAAAAGTCCCATATCTCAAAAACTAAACATCAAATCTTATTCAAACCATTTTTGGTTGAAAGTTTCATTTACGTTCTACAATCCTAAATTTTAAAGACCGTATAGGTTTGATCTAAAAAATATTGTTGTTTCAGTTCCACGTATGGGGAGACCCCTTAATCTTTTATTTTTTTTACTTTTGTATAAAAATCGTAAAGCGGTTCACGGAATACATCTACCTACTTAGTTTCAACTGTGTAGTCCTAATAGTTTCGGAATAAAGTGGCTGTGACATACACGGACAGACAGACAGACAGACAGACCGACAGACATGGCGAATCTATAGGGGTTCCGTTTTTTGCCATTCGGCTACGGAACCCTAAAAAGTCTATTTAAAAAAAATGATTCGCTAGAGGTTAAAAATTTCCTTTAAAAATTCTTACACACGCCACTTACTGACTATTTTCCTCGGAATTTCAGGATGTAAAACAAGCTATCGTCTGTCTCAACGGCGACGGCGTCACCGGTAGCGTCACCTTCACCAGACAAGATGATGGCAAGCTCCGCATCACTGGCACCGTCACCGGCATGCCAGCCGGCCATTACGGCTTCCACGTCCACGAGACCGGAGACATCACCAAGGGCTGCGGATCCACCGGCGGTCACTTCAATCCTAACGGAGTAGGTTTCCTTTTTCTGTATTAAAGTATTGTCATGTAGGTAATGTTTGCCTAGATTGGTCCGTGGATAGGTGACCATCCTTAAATTTTATTATACGAGTACCGAGACCCCTGAGTGCCTCGGGAAGCACGTCGACAATTGGCCCCGGCAGTCATTTGTAAATCTTTGACAGTTGTTACGGAAAGTCTGAAATCCAAAAGTCTAACAACCAGCATTACTGGGAACTGGCTGGTGGAGGTAAGATACGCAGACACTGAGGAAGCGACCCAAAACATGTGGGAAAAGGCTAAGCATCTGACTATGAGTATTGCCCGGTCTCAAACAGTCAATCTACCATATAAATTTATAGTTCCTTGCTTTTGAAAGGCACCCGAAGATCTAGAAAAAGAGCTGCATTTGTAGAGCGTCATGTATCTTATCAAAGGCTTGTTTCGACTTGTTCTTCAAGCAATACTAAAATCAGAGATCCAAATTAGATAATCAGTCACAACCACCGACTTATCTTAACTCTTAATTCCCCAGAACGACCACGGTCATCCCGAAGACGCGAACCGTCATGTCGGTGACCTCGGCAACATCGAGTTTGACAATAACAAAATCGCGCACATCGACTTCACCGACCACGAGATCAAGCTTAACGGCAAGCACGGCATCATCGGCAGAGGCCTGGTCCTCCACGCAGGAACTGACGACTTCGGCAGGACAGACCACCCCGACTCCAAGAAGACTGGAAACGCCGGCGGACGTGTAGCCTGCGGGGTCATCGGAATCCTGTACTGAGGCTTTTATCAAGTTATGTCTAAAATTATGTTCTCGAGAAATAATGGCTGGAAGATCAATGTTGATTTAAGTCATAGGATCTTACCGTTAAAGCTGAACATCATAACAGTAAACAGTGCTGTTTTCATAGGCTTCATCACCTGAAAATTTTGCTTTAGTTGGGCCTTTCGTCAGTATTTCCCGTGGTTCATAGTTTAGACTGTAAATATCTGGCTATTGACTAATTCTATCACATTCCATGGTACTAACAGACTTTGAGTTTTTGTTCCGATTGGTGTATGAAATAATGCAATACATTACCAGGTAACATCTGTTTGTTCTTCTCCGTACTATTACAGCAACTATTATTATACCTTCTGGTAATATTAGGTACAAAGTATTTCGTAAAAAGGACTTGAAGTAGTTTTTGTTAAGAATCTCGGTAGATATTGTTAATTAGGATAAGACCTTCGTTTTCTACTTTTATATGTTCATGTGTTGTGGCACCGGCGATGGTTGCCACGTTCTCTTCCTGTTCTGCCAAATTAAATAAATTGTCTTTAAGAATGTTGTTTTTTTATTGTAGGTGTTATTAAACTTCTTGAAAATGAGTCACATTGTTAAAAACAAACGCTATGACGCTTGGATTATCTTGTTTTTTTCTTGGAGCAGCGGATAGTGTGTGAGGTTTAGATAATTGAATACACAGTATAGGTAAGGTAGATATTAATGTTAAATTCCTAACTCGTGACTTATTACTGATAATTTGTTACATTCATATAGTCTAAAGGCACGTTCTTCTTCCGTATTAGATCTCGTGAGTTGTAAAAACCGGACAAGAATGCCAGTAGCACATCATTGTCAATTTGTGGATCATAAATATTGAAATCACAAAGATGTACTACGGTTAATTTGCTTTCATAAACATACTCGTAATTCTGTATGGTTACTGTCGTGGATGGTGGTGGCCACGGAACAGAAAAATAGGTCGTGAAACCAGTATAGACTGGTTTCAAAATGAAAGATGCAGAGGAATAAATACAGTGATATGAGGAAATTGGTATGCCGCTTGCCAGGTAGCATTCGTGAGTCAAAATCGAAAATGTTAGGGATCAAAATTTTTGTTTGAAAATATTTTCTATGTCAGCTCTATAAATCTTTTAAATACCTTTGGGAAAAACCAAACATACGACCGCGACAACTGTTTCTGTGAAAATTAACATGGCTAAAAAAGAGAATACTACTTAGATGACGGCAATGTTATTGGAAGTAAATGACATATCACACCAACCCGAAATACATTTGAGATAGAACAAGAGGACGAAAAGAAATGTCCCGACTCCCGCCACAACTTTGGATGATTCTTTTTATAAAGTTTTAAACTATTATGGTCCCTAACATTATCATTAACACTAGACACGTGATATTTACCATCTTTACTGTTGGTTTTGAGTTCCCTATATTTCGGCGCTGTTGCAAGCACCATGATACGGATAAACTGTTGTCGGATGAACTGTTTATCCGTGATCATGGCGCTTTGATTCTTTTTATATTCCTTTGAAAGACTGTTTCTAAAATTCAGGGACCGATTGATCGGGTTAAAAGGTTAACCAGTTAGACCTATAACCCATATGTTTGATGAACCATTATACGGGTTAACTTGGTAAATATTGCTGTTTAATCAGAATGAAAGAGACAAAGCACCGAGCGCGGGCTAAGCCTGTCACTATCTTGCATATTTTTATGTACAAAAATAAACTCTGTGCGTGAGCTGGTTATTTTGGGCTGATTAACCCTATAATAGGGATTGACTCTTACGCTAGGGTTTTTCACCTAACCCTAAAGAAATAATTCGTTTAAAAACCCTATTATAATCTCTAAACAGCACTTAGCTACTTTCTGACAGAGTTGATGATGATGAATACATACATGATTGTGAATACCATGAGATTGTTTTTAGGGAGTTTAGTATAGATTAAAAACGGAGGATGAGGCATCTAGACATTATTCAATGTTAGCTAGGTCATACTTATTGAATCAGCGTACATTGTACGCGAGTATGATGCAATTTATCAATTTATATAGCATTTGCAAGTGGTTATAATACACGTCTTAGATACGTGTACGGAGAGCCTGTTTTACAATACCCAGATGGAACTAAGTAATGTTAATTTAGTCAAAGTCGAATATACCAGATTAAATCAACGGAACTTATAATGGGGTGAAACAGTACTTGAATGTAAAAAGAAATTCTTGCAATAAGCGTGTACTCGTAGGTGTAAACTTCAAGAAGTTTGGTCTGCCACATTTTCCCAGTTAAAACAAAAAAAGTCGTTACGTTCAAACTGATGATCCGTCGATGGAACTAATTTTGAATAAATGATTTTAAAATTAGATCTATTGTTTTGTTTCATGTTTTGCTTATATTTAACTTGCCTTGTTAGTTAGTCAAATCTTGCAACTGAATTTCAAGTCAGTTCCCCCAACCGATTGAGCTAAGATTTTGCACACTCCTTTAGTTTTGGTGACAATACATTTGTAGGGTTCCGTACCACAAAATGAAAAAAACGGAACCCCTTATAGGATCACTCACGTGTCTGTCTGTCTGTCCATCTGTCACAGCCAATTCACTCCGAAACTACTGGACCGATTGAGTTGTAAGTCGGTGACCCAAAGACGGCAGAGTAACGTAAATTAATGAATTTTAAACATGGGGTCACTTTTGGGGGGTTAATTAGAAAATGTTCTTTTTTATAATTTTAATCTATACAGTTTTGAAGTTATTTAACAAAATAGGTGAAACTTGACCATTCCTCCCCCTTACCTCCGAAACTCCAAGGTTAAAAATTCTTTGCCTATAGATTACAGGATAACTTAAAAGAAAGCTATAATAACAAATAATAAAAACATAAAAATTAAATTGGGCTCGCCTACAACGGTCGTACGGAACCTTTCATGCGCGAGTCCGACTCGCTCTTGGCCGATTTTTATGATAGACAATATGACTTGATCCTGCAGCCAGGATCGTCTCACGAGAGAATTCCTTAACGGTTGTTGCACCGACACGAAACTTTGTATATACGTTCAATGTTAGATAAACCATTTTTTTCTATTCATTTTAATAAAAGCTTGTTTTTTACAAAAAGTTCAGTTTATAAATGTAGCTTCTAAAGATCCCTATATTATAGTAAGCGTGGTATGTGATCATGGCTTGGATTTCAGATTGGAATATTCAAATCGTACGTACCATGTACTTAGTCCTATCACTCTTTTCGTCCGATGTCAGACAAAATGGTGGAAGAAAACACTGATGCTTCTCATCATGCACTAACGTTACTCTCGAGGTTGAGGTAAATAATAGTTTTCACACTTAAAACTGTCACGAAAGGAAGCGCCGTCAATATCGATTTCTATGCTCGTACGGTTGACAGAGTGGGGCCTAGGGGCCAACAATACAGCAAGCTCATAAGGCAGGTAGACAATTCAGAACCCACATCAAGAAGAGTACTAGGTTATAAGGGCAAGGCAAGCTTTAGGTCTTGTATGAAACTTTGTATGTGCCTTGTATGTTGACTGTACAAGTGAAGAGAAAGCGTCATGATATTTTATCTATAATAATATTATAAAGAGGTGAAATTTGTTTGTAAGTTTGTGTGTAGGGGGTAATCTCTGGATCTAATGAACCGATTTGGAAAATTCTTTCTCTATTAGGAAGCTACATTACCCCCAAGCGCCATAGGCTATATTTACAATGTGGCTGTGGGAAACGCGAGCGAAGCCAACAGCTAGTTAACTATATAGTCAGATGTTATTTTCCGTGACTAGTTCTGTGTGTTTTCTCTATAAACTATGGTACTCCCATAATAATACTGGTACCTTTCCTGTTCCTATAACTTAGCCACTCACAGTTGTTTAGTTTTCCTGGTGAAGTTTACCTTGTATAATGGGTGTTTGCGATTTAGAGTAGGTCATAGCTATATTTTGTTTTGTTCTATTCCAGACCTACTTCAGTTTCGGAAATATTAGGGGTCAATTTTTTTTTATAAATACAAAATTTCACATGTCATAATTTTACTTTAAATACCAACAGAACAATATTTTGAGTGCGTTACATTGAGTCCTACCGTAAAACGAGATTTTTCTCACCCAAAAAAGAAATCGTTTCTCAACAATAATTACTAAAATTAAATTTTACCCGTTGACGGTTTCGCGAAGGGTTCGTTTACACCTTGTTTGCAACTAGTAAACATGCTCACTCACTTATAAAAAATCTTTGGTAAAACGAGGCACGTAATTTTACGGATAGTAGATACTCATCAGAATACACTTTCACGATCGGACCAGCTCTGATATATGAAAAAAAAATATTGCTACTTTTTTTATTAAGTACTGAAGTTTTCATATTTCAGAGTTGATTCATTGCATGAGGTATTTATTTTTCACTTTAAAAAACACACTGTAATTAAACAAACAAGTTATTTATTTGTTTATAATTTCCCGTTGTATTTCTTTTACAGAGAAGAATCCCCTGCAAAGACGAACTCCGCTCCAGCCTCAACCAGCAATATTTTAATAGCAATTTCTATGTATTCTCTGATCGCGATTCTTTTGAATTAAGTTACAAATCAAGAATGAAAATCAATTTTTAATTGTTGACTTATTTACTGTACTTAGTATTTTAATTTATACATTTTTTGTTTGTTTTTATTTTGTATTTTATGTAGGCTTGCGTTTGGCCGCAACTCCTTGATGTGAAGATGATGCAGCCTAGGGTGAAGCACGCTTGCTTAGAAGAATCCGATTTACTAGATCTTTGAATAAAACGAGATAATTATAAGCGCGGCAGTGAATTCCACAGATTGACGGTTCGCACAATAAAAATGTAGAAGCATAGCGCTTTTGTTCTGGTCCGTAGAACTTCAGTCATGTAACGGTGAAGCTTCGCCTTATCTCTGCTCCTCCGATGATTTAATGGAGATGGGAATTCGACATTTGCGTAATAAATATTAAACTAACTAAGTTAATTTATGCACGTGTTTACATAAAAGCGTGCTGGTGAACTTTCACTTTTTTTTTTATAGTTTTAAATTGTACAATACGCTTTTATTTAGGAATTCATAGGTGTCTCCTAGTATTTAAATTGATTCTTTTTATTTATTTATTACTATGATTATTTAATTAATAGAATCAGCTGCTTTAACGTGGGAAATAGGTCTAGGTAGGTAGGTACTTAATGTTTATGTAAGTAAGCTACCGGGTAGATGTTTTTTGCTTAAATATGTTTATGTACTTTAGTGTTATTTACCTGTTATTCCGTTGAAAACGGGCCAGTAGTATTGTTGTTACGAAAATATGTAATATGTCTTTTCCTTATACCTGTTGAGGTAATAAAACTATTTATACACATTAAAGCAGTATTACTTTATTTTGTCCTTGATGTAAACTATTGTTTTTGTAGATGACGTAGGTACGTATACTTGATGTATAAGACAGGAAGGTACATTTCAACGGCTCGGCATCATGACCAAAAAATTAAGACGGTACTTTACAAACATTTCATCACACACAAGCAGAGTCCAAAGTTCTTAATTAATTTGAAAGTAATTTTTAAATGTTTATTTTTATATTTCGTCAGCACATGATAAAGAAAACCGGCCAAGTGCGAGTCGTACTCACACGCACACAGGGTTCCGTAGCACCAAACAATATAATAAAATATTTTGAATTGTTTTACATTCAACAGCAAAACTAAATTTGTTTTTAATTCGTAATTTTGTTTGTTTTGTATGTTAATGAAAAACAAAGTTACTGCTGCAGTTTGATGGAAAAGCCCTATATCTCAAAAACTAAACATCAAATCTAATTCAAACCAATTATAGTTGAAAGTTTTATTTACGTTCTACAATCCTATTTTTTTTTAGAATTTTCCTCCTCTTACTTTAGAAATTGGAGGGGGTGTCTCACATTTTATCACTTTGGTAGTATCTATCTTTCAAACGATTGACTTTGAGAAAAAAAGGTTTCAGAAACCTCAATGACATTTATAAAGACCTATATTATCTGTAGACGCCGTACGTATAGGATCGATGGTTTTTTTTTTCAATTCCGTGTATAAGGAGCCCCCATATTCTTTTTTATTCTTGTATAAAAATCGTAAAGCAGTTTACAGAATACATCTACCTGCTAAGTTTCAATTGCGTAGTCGTAATAGTTTCGGAATAAAGTTGCTGTGACATACACGGACAGACAGACAGACATGACGAATCTATAAGGGTTCCGTTTTTTGCCATTCGGCTACGGAACCTTAAAAAAGGAGTAAATTTATGATAGCGCGGCGGTTGACAGGGAAGAATGGAAGAAAAAAACGAGTTGCGCTGACCCCAAATAACATGGGATAGAGGCTGGAAGAAGATGATGATTTGGTCAGCATATAGAATAGACTGCCTCGTTGATGGTCGAGTGGTAGCAAGAGTGACTGCCGAGCATGAGATCCTGGGTTTGATTCCCGGGTTTGATTCAACGTGCTATTGGGTTTTTCCGTCAGAGTCAGTCGCAGCCACGGAGTCTGGATTTGTTCCCGGTTGATGGCAATAGGCTCGTTCCCTATGACATGGGACTTAATGGGAAATGGGGGAGTACTAGGTACATCTCTGCCTAACACTTCTATGATTACAGTCGTGATGTTATGTTACTACACAGAGAAACACAGTTCACACAAACACACAATCCAGTACTCTACAACCAGTCTAGTCGGAGCTCCTTCACAATAACACATAAAGCGTCGATGGTAATGATGAAATGAGAATGAAACCTCCAAAGCTCTTGTAACATTTATTCAAAGAATAGTTTTTTTTTAACTTGGAATCGTGGATGCCTTTAGAAACATTTAAACATACATCACCAACCGCCAGACCCGAAATAACTGTAGGCCATACAAATATCTGTTTCGTGCGGGAATCAAACCCGCGACACGCAGCGCAGCAGCCAATCGCTCAGCCACTGCGCCAACCGTGCCGTCAATGTACCGTTTGCATGACTCCACAGGCATCGAGGCACTCT
The DNA here is from genome assembly GCA_947578425.1 of Eugnorisma glareosa. Taxonomy (NCBI): domain Eukaryota; kingdom Metazoa; phylum Arthropoda; class Insecta; order Lepidoptera; family Noctuidae; genus Eugnorisma; species Eugnorisma glareosa. Next base: position 19,224,219 of record OX387966.1, on the reverse strand, counting down.
CTATTGCATGATTCTTGAAAGTATAAAATAAGTAATTGAAACCGATTGATATACAAGAAAAACATTTAAATTTCTTCTTAGATGGGTATCAGGTTATTAAAGATATTTGTTTAGGTACAGGTTTATTTATTTATGTAGTTTCACACACAAGACATTGCATTAAGATAACAGAGCACAAAGGTACTGCTTATTTCATAACATTTTTTTTCAAGCCGACCTACGAGAGTAAAGTTGGCTTCGAAATGTAGACACAGTGTGTAAAAATGTAGACACAGTGTGTAAAAATGTAGACACAGTGTGTAAAAATGTAGACACAGTGTGTAAAAAACACAACTCAGGAAAATTTAAAAGAGAGATAAAGTTGATATTTATTTGCAAAAGCAAGAAAACAATTGAAACAATTTAAAATACAGTTCACAGATTAACCACAAGGAAGAGAAAAGTATCCTCGAGTGTCAACATATCCTTGGGAAGTTCAGCGCCTTTTCAATCCAGGATACCTTTGGAACTCCAGATATCTTGATTCTTTAGTCCTAGTCGACCTGCATTCCACATTTTGTCGGAGTTCCTTCACAATAACACACAGAGCGGCCATGGTATTGGTGGCAGGATCCTCCAAAACTCTTGTAACATTCGTTCATTGAACAGCCGTTCGCATGTCCTTGGACACAAGCATCATGGCATTGTCCATCACAGTTATTGTATGTCCCAAAATCATAGCCGTTACATGATTCTTGTAAAGATGGTGCAATGAATATTCCGAATAAAATAAATGCGAAGAGAAACTTGGACATTTTGACGCGACTGGAGCACTACAGCAGCTTGTAGATGACTGGAGCTACCGATCCAAGCAATCCCTTATGTAGTGACTGGGAACACGGTAAGCAAAGCGAATACGAGTAGTGTATTGTTTTTCCCCATAGATCATTGAAACAACATTTCCTTAATGTTTTTCCTGCAATTCCTAAATTCAATGCAGTAATATAGTGTTATGTGGTACATCATTACAGCGTTGTCATATTGAAACATCTGCAAATGACCTTTTCTGTAAATGACCGTACATTTACAAAAATGGTCATTCGCAGAAGTTGCGTTGCAAATAAAATTTTCCATTGGTAAAGATAGCTTTACATAGCCGTGTTTCTGCGACATACATAAAATCGATAAAAGAAACTATTAAATGTAAATAAGTGGTTCACCTGCAACTGATTCGCCACCAGCATTATCAGCAGGCAGTATCTTCTGTTATAATCAAAAGACCTTAAAGGAGGTGTTTTTTTCTCCATACAATTGTGGCCAAACAATGTACCTTAACTATAAAGGTATGAAGTTATAGGAAAAAAATCGCAGATTTTGAAAAAAATAATATTGGATTTATTAATGCATTTGTACCACCTGAAATTGTCGATCAAAGATGCTAAAACTTGCAACCCAAGAATTTTCATCTGACAATCTCGTGATTAATTTCTCCGATGATGCGTTTCATTACTTCATTTTATACACGAATGAAAACCTAAAAATATGCTATTTAGAATTTAGTTTTGTATTAAAGATAAATTATTTTTTCCCGGCACACTTTTTTCGTGAAACATTATGGGATCAAGAATTTAAAATAAACATTTATTTCACATTTCAGATTATTTTTTGCGTTTAGTTTAGCTACTGGCCAAAAGACATTGCTCCAGGGCCGTTAATTTACTATTTTATTCTCTTTGTGGTTGTTGGTGATAATATTGTCATTCCGAATTTCCGATTATTTTAGCCCTTGTCAGACGACCGATCTCGAAAGAGTTTAATATTTTGACAGATGGAATAGTTTGACAGCCGCCAGCGCTGTTATGAACGTCTCTTTAAACGCAGTTACAATTCGAGGTAGTGTTTTTCATATTCTTTTAATTCATTCTTAATTTATTCTTAATCTATCGAATATTGAAGGATTTAAAATACTGCTAATAACACTATGTATTGGAAATAATTTAAATAGTAATTTGTACCTCGGTACATGTCTGGGCCGAAAAAAAAAACAACTCCATTCGTTGCAAAAAAATAAGAATAGATTAAAAAAACCTAAGTAAATTGACGAATTTTGTCACAATCTCTCAGGACTCAGGACAGCACAAAAACGATTTAAAGTAGCTGTACTTTTAATCTTCTTACCATGCCATTTTTTTTGTCTTTAATGTTACAGCACCATGCTGAGATAAGGGCCTTTTGGCCTCGCACAGGACCTAATTTTCACTTGTTGTTTTTTTTACCAATGTTTACTTTTTATATAATATTGTTTTAATGTTATTTCAACCATTCTTTGTACTTTTTTATATTGTCCTATGTCCTGTGTGAGTATTTTCTTTATTTCTTTCATGCAGTTGAGTGGTAATCAGTTATTAGGGTACGGGCATGTGATGTGGAGGAATTAAGACAATGTGGTGAGGAAAGTTTTGAGTATGAATGTGGCCTGTGGGCATCCACAGATGATACATCTAGAGATAGAGTAGACTATAGAGGACGACCAAAGCAACGACGATGGATGGACAGCGTAAAGGATGACGATATGACTAGATGGAGGTGACTAGATGACGACCCCAAATAAATTGGGATCAGGGCGAGAGCAGCGGTGGCTCAGTGGTGGCGGCAATGACTTACGAACAGTAGGTCTTGAGTTCGGACCTCGGTAAGGCGCATTACTTTGTGTAATTTATTTCATCACCACTGCTCTCAAAAACGTTGAAGGAAAACATCGTGAGGAAACCGGCATGTCTTAGAACCAAACAATTCGAAGTCAGTATTCTCATAGAGAGGTGCTGGCCGTCTGTCCCAGCAGTGGCAATATCATAGGCTGATTATGCTAAGGGCAAGAAAATTATGAGTTACCATGCAGGCAGGCATGCTATGTATAGGGAGGGATAATTTATGATTTTACTTTAAGTACGTCAAAATATTATTATCCTAAATTAGAGTTCATGATTTCATGAATTGTTCATAGAGGTATCGGGACAGAGGAATCTTTCTTAGTTTGTAAGTTTGTTAGGACATAAACACACAAACCGGTTTGGTAATGTTCTTTAGAAAAATCAGTTGCGTTGTGCTCACAACCGGCATTCGTAACCAGAGGATGTTAGATGAGGGATGCACGGAACCGGAAGTAGGGCGGAGGAAAGGGGAGCCCTGTATCCATGGGCCTGTGGACGGTGAGCTATGGGCTAACTCACCGTCCGTCCGTCTTATGACGACAGGCCGTGTCGACGGTGCGTTCGTGTTCCACGCGCGCCCCAAAGAGATGTCAGCAAATGGGAAGGGGTCCAAAAGGACCGATGCCTGCCAGGGTTGCGGGACTGTTCGAAAGAGATACCACGGCCCTGGAACACATAGAGCAAAAGAAGGAACATGGATGAGTTTCAATCACTTCAAGTCTGACACTCCCTTCCGCTCCGCCCAGAATCCCGATCCTTTGATGATTTCCCATCCGAAAAAAAAGGCTTGTACCCAGCAGTGAGTGATTCCGAACTGACCTTGTGATGATGAAGCAAAAGAGGTTATGAAAGTAGCAGGTCCTTTTATTTCTGCCTATTCTAATAGGAAAAAGCCGTCAGTTTGAGTACGTAACTGTTATTTCTTAAGTACTTGAACTTATTCCACTTTCGTATCGAATATCCAAATGTTTTTAAAGTAATACTTATAGAAAAGTAACAGTTTCTATTTATTATTTCTAAATCGTCTGTCCTAGTTTGCAGGCTGCAAGTTGTGACAAAGAAATATCGATCTAACATGATAATAAATTTATGGAATACTGCATTCAGGCCGAGGGGTGTACGGCACTCCATGTATAGTCTAATGTCACGTTACGGCTATTAGAGATATCATTCTTTTGTTCAAATAGAGTATAATTATAAAGAGCAACTTGCAACGTTTTCCTAAAACTAATCAAATAATACAAGGCTAAAAAAAGTTCTGGTAAAAATATTTTTGGGTGACCAAAAAGCACCGAAGCTAAAAATGCTAAAAGAAATTGAGTTTTGGCAAATAAAGGGTATGACTACACTCTTAACGAAGCCGAAATGCACTTGTTCTCACCGTCGCGTCATTGCAATCATTTTTTTGTTCTAGACCAAGTCTGGGAACCTTCTAGTTACGGAGATATTGGGGGTCAAAGTTCGAACTTTTTCACAAGTTTTATTTTTAAATACAAGGTTTTAATGGTGTACCATTACTTAAAACACCTCCACGACCCCCGTACTATTCAATGGATCCACCAGCACAATGTTTTGAGTGCGTTACATTGAGTTTTACACTAAAACTTTTACTAGCAATAATTTTTGCGTATAATAGGGTTACTTAGGTTGATGTACATAATGCTTGGTTGACGGCTTCGTGTACCCACACCTATACCTTGTATACGTCCTCTCTCTCACATCCTTAGTCAAAACCCGTTGTCTTTCAAAGCAAGTGAGAGAAGCCATTTTCCAAGTACTCTCTTCATTCATCTCTTTCCATCAGGCGAGATCGAAGTCTAAAGCAAGCTCTCACACACACACACACAGCAGCTATAAGAGGTTTTGTAAGTTCGGTCGTGTGTGAAGGGAATCTTGAACCTTCTCATCCAATTTCCATAATTCTTTCGCTGATAGAAAGCTAAAATTTTAAAATAGAAGCTAATGTTCACTATTGAAGTGCCACAGGACAGGTATGTTTTATGGTGTAGGAAGTCGCTGCCAGAAGCCATGACAATCAAAATACCAAGATAATGTGTCTGCCTCGTTGGTCGACATCTAGTGGTCGCAAGCGCGACTGCTGAGCATGAGGTCCTGGGTTCGATTCCCGGGTCGGGCAAAGTGTTATTGGGTTTTTCCATCAGGAATACCTCAGTAGCAGCCACGGAGTCTGGATCTGTGCCCAGTTGATGCCAATTGGCTCGCCCCCTATTACGTAAAACTTAAACGTAACTGGCGAAATGTGGGTGTAATGTGGGGTACACCTCTTCCTAAACCTTCTTAGATTACAGGTGTAAAGTTATGTTATATACAGAAATAGCTAGTAGATAAATAAATGTTGAGAATGAGGTCTACCTTCAACGTGATAAGTTTAAGGTCTTTTAAATTCGACATATTTAGGTGGAAACGGACAGACGGAGCCACAGCATAGTATAAAGGGTGTAACCAGACCCTTAACGAAGCCCAAAGATACTTGTTCTCCCCGGCATTGCGATGATTTTTTTGCCTATACCATACCTGGGAACCTTCCAGTTACGGAGATATTGGAGGACAAAGTTCCGACTCATTCTCAAGCTTTTTTTGAATATATTCGTATGTTTTTAATGTAAGACTTTTACTTAAAATACCTCCACGATCCCCGTATTATGAACAATGCATCCATCAGCACAGTCTTTTGAGTGCGTTACATTGAGTTTTACGGTAAAACGTGATTTTTGACCCCAAAAAAAAAGTCGTTTCCCAGCAATAATTCGCATAAAGTAGTAACTTTACGCGAATTATTGCTGGCTTTTATTCTTTTTTTATTGTTGGCTTTTTTTTTTAAATAAGTATTGTTTGATGTATATAATGATTGGTTGACGGCTTCGTAAAGGGTCCTGTTACACCCTGTATTAGGGTGCTACTTTAAAATGATAAGCCGTGTGCATTATAAATGCACCTTGTAACGTGCACGTCTGTTATGTAAGACGGACATAGCCCTTCCTAACTCCGAACTAGCATGAATTATTTAACTTTTAAATTCAATCTAACTACTAGTAACAAACTAAGATAGTCGTCAGTTAGTTCAGTAGATAACTTTAAAATTTGTCTTCGAAGGTTTTGCCAACCGAACTCGGCGAAAATTTCAAAATATTATGTAACGTAGCATTAAGTTGTATAACATTTTGAAATTGTTCGGGTATAATATGACGAAATAAACGTTGATTCATATACAGCGTGTAACAGAAAGGGTATAATCATAAGGAATACTGTGGTACGGACTATCAAACTGAACAACTTTCTCTACGGAACCACCATCGAAATCGTAAAAAAATAATCAGCTGTCCCATACATTTGGGTCGAGTAGGTATTGAAATTTTGTATAGGACAGCTGATTATTTTTTTACGATTTCGATGGTGGTCCCATAGAGAAAGAATAGAATAGAATAGAATAGAATAGAATAAACATTTATTCGCTAATGGACAGCAGCAACTCAATAGAGCAGCACATACATATACATATACTAACAAACAGCTTAACAATTAATTAAAACAGCTCAACTGCGCTGAGTATGCCCATAACGAAAGGGTCACCTACTCAGCATATGCAAGAAGCATATGAAAGTTGTTCAGTTTGATGGTCCGTACCACAGTAGTCCATATGATTATACCCTTTCTGTTACACTCTGTATAAAATACCACAAAATAAGAAAGTCAGTGCTTAAAGCAAAAGTACCTAATTAATTCTAGGAATATCTAATTCATCATCATCATCTGTCTAGCTTTCCACAGCTATGTTGGGTCGGTTTCCAGTCTAACCGGATAAAGCTCAATACCAGTATTTTTTACTGGTAACTTGGTTGTGGAGGTCAGATAGGCAGTCCTTCCATATAAAATACTGATATCCAGCTGCATCCGGTTAGACTGGAAGCTGACCCCAACATAATTGGGAAAAGGCTAGGCAGATGATCCTACCCCAAATAAATTGAAATACGATGACGAAAGACAGGAGTACGAATCAACATAGTAGATATACTTAATAAAATCGGCGTCATTATCTATATTCCAACTTACCCGCAAAACTTAGTTAATTAACGTTAATCGTCGTATACTACTGGGGGAGAAAGGGGTGGTAGTTTAAAAATTAAATGCTATATTGATTGGGGTCGTATCGTCCGAGGTGTGGGTATCGAACCAGCTGAAGAATGGCGTGCAGCTGTGTGAGTACACGGCTAGCGGCTAATTGTATGCAATTACGTAATTGAATATGCACCGATGGCCGGTTTTATTTATTTTTCGCGTTTACTTTGTTTACAGTTTAGCTGCTGTTTGTGGTCGGCGAGGTAGGACTTGTTGATGATGAAAAAGAAAATATTTGTAGGAATTATGTTTGGATAGATCAAACATTACTCAGTCAACTCGTCGGGGATATTTTTGACAATGAAATTTCTATCATGTAAATCAGTGTGGTAATTATGTAACACACTCGCAATCCCAATACTATTCATTTTGGTAACTCTCATAAATTCATTGCGTGATTTACGATGCCGAGCTGACGAATTTTTCAAACATAATGCAAGGGATATAATAGTCCGTCAAAGCCGCGGCAAACACCTGGATGACACACAGAACCGGGAAGTGTGGCAGAAAAGGCCTATACCCAGCAGTGGGTGATTCTGGGCTATGATGATGATTACGGATCTCCTTTAAAATCGTACAGATTGTGGTATAGGTAAACGTGTGATACGCAATTCAAATAATTGATGGGTACAAACTAAATCTGGGTAAGCATCTCATAATTTAAATTAAAAACAGTATTGGATTGACATAAGCTATCGAAAAGTTAACGTCAAACCAGTTGAAAGTTGTTGAAGAAATACGCTTTGCAAAGCGATTGTCACTTAACTTGTTGCCCTCTGATCTTTTACTCGACCTGGATTTTGCAATCTGATTACAGCTTTCTCAGAAAGTGATCCTACAAGGAGTAAACAAACCCTTCACGAAGTCTTCAACCAAGCATTCTACAGTAAATTAAGTAACTACGCAAAAAATATTGCTGGGTAACGAATTTTATTCTTGGGGTGAAAATCCTGATTTGTGGTAGGACTCAATGTTACGACCTCAAAAAACATTACTCTGATGGATGCATTTAAAAAAAAAAACATGGGTCATGGAGGTATTTTAAGTAAAGTCGGAACTTTATCCTCCAATATCTCCGTTACTAGAAGGTTCCCCCCTGGTATGCTCCAGGACAAAAAGGATACCCCCATACACCCATTATTATTATATATTATTATATACGCAGTAGTCAACATTGTTGCAAGATACTAAAATATTGATAAGAAAGAACAAAGGAAATGAACGTCCATCGATTTTGTTGGAAATAAAAAACCCTAACAATGGAAGAAAGATGCATTTGCCAAGCTTTTGAATACGTAAAGCACCGAATCAAGGGGCTACTACTCAGTAATTTTCTGAAGACAGTCGGCAGCAATACTGTGGCAATACCTTGTGAATATATTCTATTGATCGAGTTAGAAATAGCCAGCCAATCACGCACGTCCGAGTCTCAGTACCTACATAATAAAGTGACCTATTTAAAAAAAGTGCATGAAAGTGTATTCGCAGGGGCCGGTCGTTATGTCATGATCAATTAATAAGTATAGGACGATATATCGCAATACTACAAATATAGTTTTTTAAACAAAGGAATTCGAACCTTAACTTCAAAATGAAAAAGCTGAAAGCTACTTTGTAATACATAACAAAGAATCAACTAGCAAAGCTAAAGCGATAGTGGAAATAAAGGAATATAGTCTATACACCGAATCTAATAAGAATGAAGACGAATGTATGTGTAAGGCGGTAAAGAAACAAAGGCTGGTGCTGAAGATGGACCCTGAAGTGTGGGTAAGTGGACACATGGGTTCCCACATTCTAAATACTGAGACGTTGGCATAAGCGGAGCGGGAAGTGGAGCGGACGGTTCAGAAGAGCTACAAAAAAAGGCCAATACAAATAAATTAAACACCTGGACGAGAGATGCAAGAAATTTTGATGTATGGCAGAAAAGTAAGCCGACCTGAGCTGCATGAATGAAACAAGGTGAAATATTACTGTAAGAGTAGGTAATGTAAAAATTCAACCCGATTTAACAGCAAATAACGAACTTGAGAGCTCTAGACGAAGTGACATAGTAACTAACGGTAGCGATGATGTGAAGGTCAAAAGCTTTTGTCAATTCGGACGAATGTAATTGTACAAAATACACTAATTCCGCCTTTGTACAGATTGTGTAGGCATACAATTGGTACAAAGAGGAAATTAGTGTACACGTTTCGCTTTTATTCATTTCATGAGTTCCAAAATAAGTGGTGGTAAGAAATATTATATACTACCACTCCAACTTAAAAAACTTGTCCATGCATCATTAATGAGTTTTCTACCCGCTCCGCTTGCCACTAAGCCCCCAGTAATCGCCGGTATAGGTCGTCAAATGCATTGATCGATATTATAGCCCTAAGCCTTCATTTCCCATGTCCACCTCGAGCACACCGGACATACAAATTGAAATCGGCTTCAACATAATGAAGTCAAGACGGGTGCGCTGTATGAAGTTCTTCATTACACTCTTTAACATCATTTGTATTGTAAGTTTCTTTATCAGTATTAATATTTCGTACTATTACGCGTTAATATTTGTCAGCTTTCGAAATTCTATTGGTCGTTCTTTTGGAAAATGCGTCGTAATTTTCATCGGTGACGCGGTCGGTGTTATGAAAGACAAAAGTGGTTCAAATATTTTGATAAAAGTGTTTAGGTTATTCTAATAGTTGTTACATACAACGGAAGTTTTATTTTAAATTGTCTTAACTGTTAAAATCAATAGTTTCAGGGTGTTATAATTAACTCTTTACAGATTTTTCAGAATGAGCATCCTTCTTCTGAGCTGGAAATTTTAAAAAAATCGTGGCGGTCTTAACAATTTTTTTTATAGTTCTGAAATATATAATTTTTTTTTTTATATCTTTAAGCAAGCAGCATGGTTTATCTCATAATATTAAGTTGTCAAGCCCAATTAACGTAAACAAAATAGTATTAACAAAAGTTCGTTTGTCAACCAGTTGTTCGGCCTGATCCTGATGGCAGTATGCGTGATGAACATGAGGGAGAAGAAGACCCAGCCGGATGTCGAGTCGTACATATCCAGGGGAGTGCTGTCCTTCCTACTCACGGCGGCTATATCGCTGGTGGTGACAGCAGTAATCGGCTGCATTGCAGCCTTGAGGGAGCATGTCGGGACCCTTTATGTGGTAAGTGCGCTATACAGGATGGCCATTCAATCCCCTGACTCAGTATTCTTCAAGGAGGTGGGACTACCCGTCACATTCAACAAGTTTCGATTCGTAAAAAGTAAGAGTAAGCTTAGATGGTTTGTTGGTCTTGTGGAGAGGATGAGTGAAAGGCGACTAATAAAAGGTATCCACAAGGGAGATGTGAGTGACAACGCCGGGAGGTGACGCCCTAGAAGGACATACACTGACCTTATTGGTGAGGTTCTTGAGAAAGGTCAGGTGCGTAGTCCCCGCAACCGACGTGCGTGTATGACCAGATGTATGAAAGTGGACGAGGCAAAATTAGTATGTAAGGATCGTAGCAGGTGGCGTTGTAATTTCCGCCTACCCCCATTGGAAAAAGGCATGAATTTATGTGTGTGTATACATGCATCGAAATAGTCTGTCTACTGTAGTCTGGGATATTGTTATTTTTATAATTTACTAGCTGTTGCCAGCGGCTTCGCTCGCGTTTTGGTCGGAAATTATCCCACAGGCACGTTGTAAATATAACTTATGGAACTCCGGGATAATGTAGCTTTCTATTAGTGAAATAATTTTCAAAATCTGTTTAGTAGATCCAGAGATTACCCCTTACAACCTCACAAACTTTACCTCTTTATAATATTAGTATAGACTAGCGACCCGCCCCGACTTCGCACGGGTTCAATGTTATACATAAACCTTCCTCTTGAATCGCTTTATCTATTGTTGAAAACTGCATTAAAATCCGTTTAATAGTTTTTATGATCTAAGCGTACAAACAGCGGGAGCGACTTTGTTATATACTACCTATGTAAAGATATGAGTTTAATCGGGGAAGTTTTTTAATATGGTAGGCTCACCTCCTTGACGGATACAGCTTTTTCGAAAACGCGGTTTATGCTGGGAACAGGTGGTGTGTCGTGGTTATTTTAATGTAATGAGGTGGTACACGAATTTAAAATAACTTTTATAGTTTGTTGTTAGTTTAATTTTGTTATTTTAGTTTATTTAATCGCTTTTTTTATGTTAGTAACACATAACATAATACCACGCGTGTAATTCCCGAAGGGTTAGGCAGACGTGTACCTAATAGTACACCACATTTCGCCAGTTGTTTATGTCCCATGTAATAGGGGGCGAGCCTGTTGCCATCAACCGGGCACAAATCCCGACTCCGTGGCAGCTACTGAGAAATACCTGACGGAAAAACTCAATAACATTTCGCCCGACCCGGGAATCGAACCTTCTTGCGACCACTAGACCAAAGAGGCAGTTGTTGTTATTTTTTGTTGGGATACATTTTAAAAATGATAAAATTAAATTGCACTTGTAATTCAATGCACAATGCATATATTTGCTTGTAATTCAATGCAATTATAATTCAATTCAATTAAATTGCACTTGCGAATTTGATGAGAAATGGCGATTACATAAAACAAACTAAATAAATTGAGAAACTGCGAACTGATCAAAATTATAATTCAAGTGTTCGCGAATTTAAAAGATATGGTGCAACCGTGCAATCAAATGTAATAAATAAAAATATTTCGTCTTGAATAAGGAGTTTGAATTTCGAATAAGGTTTAACCACTTGTATCTCGATTAAATAGACACAATTAAAAACCTATTATGTCTCGCGTAGATCTACGTTCCGGCGAAGGGTTAATAAAGAAGAGATTTCATTTTTGTATAGGACTTGGCCATTTCATGTAAGTACCTTTTAGAAAAGCAGGAAAACAAAGCCCTGAATAGAATAAAGTACTTAACATTTTTACACAATTATCTAAGGTTTTTAAGCACACAATAAAAATTAAAAATGTTTGACGTTTGTCATGAGCGTTATGACAGGTTGACGAGATGACGTTTACATAACCTAGAAATTGTTATTTGATAATAATTGACTCACAGACACTAACTTCGTATTTCTTAGCATTGGTTTCTTGTGCGGTTTCGTTCAAATATTTAGATTATTAAGATTTATTGTTAGATTTGCTCTTATTCTTATTCTTTATACAAATATTAATATTAATATCTTTATTCAATTTTTTTTTCATATTAATTTCTTTTTTTTTTCTTTTTTTTTTTCTTTTTCTGTTACATAGGAAAAGTGACCCAAAACATCGGTCATAGAGATGGCACAAAAAAAAATTCAGCACTAACCGTCTTATTGGTATAGGTTTATAGAGTATTATTTTGTCGTTTATTGAGTCGTTTTTTTTTTTTCGGATTCCGTGATAGTCAAGCCACTAGCGTTACTTACTTAAATTACACATGTAGATAGATGTTTTTTGCAGCGTGAGCCAAAAAAAAATAAAAAGAAACTCTGTTGTTCTAGTGAACGCAAGTGTACCTACCACTTACAGAATTCTTGATTTGATCTTCCGGTTTCTCAATTTTTTTATTGAGGTTTTCAAAAAGATAATCCTCATGCCTCGCCTCCTGCATCAACTCAGATAAGTGGCGCGTTAGCGCGCCAAAAACATCGTGTACACCACGCGATGTCTTTGTCTACATCATCGCGTACACGATGTTTAAGCGTCAACGCGATTAAGCGACAGAGACTGTGACACCGGTATTCTTAGTCGTGGATTGAACTTAAGTCGGACTTGACACGCCTACATTCCAGCTACAGTTTGTTTATAATTTGACATAAACGCCCGTATAAATCCGACATAAACGGCGTTTATGTCCAATTATAAACAAACTGTAGCTGTCAATATGTCTAACGGGGTGGAATGTGCCTGCATGTCAAGTTCGACTTTAGTTCAATCCACGACTAAGAATACCGGTGTGAGACTGACTTGATCGAATTCTTAATTTTATTGAGATGGGCTCTGTAGTGAGACAATAAAGATTTTTTTTCTTAATTTCTTCTACCGTGGTGGGCCATGCCCATATAGCATTTATCTTATTTTTAATTCTGACCCACGCATCATGTATTAAATGTTTATTTTTGTGTTCGGGGTTACTAGGATTACATATAATTTCATCGGTTTCATAAAATTGGATAAACTCCAACACTTTATTATTGCTCCAGTCCATACTGTACATTGCAAGCACGTCCGTCGCGCTTCTAAGTCTGTGAATATCGTAGCAAGTGAATATTGTCGCGACAAAACCCTCAAAATGCACGCCAGTTTATACCGACGAAATGACGAATACGCATTCGTGGTCACCCGATTACTACGCGATCACGATCTACCCTGCCACACTTACCGCGATAACGCGAATATTCGCCGTAGCCCGCTAATGTAGCTCCAGCATATTATTATTATTTATTTATTTTTAAATATTATTATGTGTATGCTTATTTCTTTTTTTTATATAACACATAACATCACGCCTGTTATCGTGGAAAGGCTGGACAGAGGTGTACCTAAATAGTACACCCACGTTTCACCGGTTATGTTTAAGTCCCAAGTAAATTTGTAATAGGGGCCGAGCCTATTGCCATCAACCGGGCATAAATTTAGGCTCTGTAACTGCTCTGCTACTAGTCAATTTATTAAGGGAAAACCCAACATCATTTGGCCCACCTGGGAACCGAACCCAGTCAACGACCTTCTTTTCTGAATAACATTTTCCTTTCAGAACGCCGGTTTCTTCATATTCATAGTGGCTGTGGAACTGGTGGCGGGGGTGGGGGGCGCGGTGCTCAGCGCGTGGATGGGAGGGTCCAATGAGCTGCGCGTGCAGTTCTACAGGAACACCACCGTCGAGGAGGAGACCGCTAAGTACCACGCGTTCTGGGATGAGGTGCAGTTTGATGTGAGTCTGACATATCACTTCAGAGAGAGATGATGAGGTGTTAAGGTTGTGACATTCGTTTTAGTAGTATTTGTTGAACAACAAAACCTATACAAGGTGGAAGGGCACTGACGCTACAATGGTTGCCACGTATTCAGTACATTGATCTCCACAAGTGCTTTTCGGCTTCATTAAGGTTATTTTAACACCCATTTTTTGACTTTACCGCTCGGCTGTGCCAAATCGTGCTGATCGCAGTCGTTAGTACTGACCCTAGCACATCAACCTACCCGAAACTGACAAATTCATTATTATAATCAACCTTAGACCTATATTGAGAATCTATTGAAGAATAATTTGACAGATTGTAGTAGCTTGATGTGCTCGTCTGTACATTAGTATTGCTCCCTTTGATCCATTTATAAAATAAAAAAAATCGCTTTTAATGCTTCTTGAAATTCAGCAAAAAGTAGTTCAATGGGGCTGCTGGCGCGGGCTCCGCTTGCACAGTCTTCAAAATTCTATGTTCTGCTAAAGAATCTACAGTAAAACAAAACTGGTAATTCCTTATTGAAAGTCTTATTTTTTTCACTCAGTACCAATGCTGCGGCGTCGACGGCCCTCAAGACTACGCCATCATTCACCGCGACATCCCCGCTTCTTGCTGCGCCCGCGCACACCCCCTCCGCGAGGGAGGCGCTCGCCGTCACTTGCACACCAGCTGTCTAACCGACCGGACTTATTACATGCGCGGCTGCGAAGAAGCTCTCCGCATCAAAAAAGCTTTCATAGGAAAGATTTTAATTTCAACTGGAGTCATATTTACTTTAGTCGAGGTAATTTTTTATTACAGATTTATGTTTTTGTTGAAGCCGGCTTCCGTAGGACGTGCACTGTGCACTGACGCCATCGGTGATGAGCTACAGATGACCAGATGCGTAATAATTGCAACCGGCTTGCATGTAGCCAGGTGTATGAACGTGGACGTAGCGTGAGATTGATGTATGAATATTGAACAGTCAAGTCTTTGGTACCTTCGTCACCTTAAAGGCTATTATTGATTTTTTTACATCGCAGAATTACAATCAGCCATCTTCTTTACATGTCAAACCAAATAAACAATATAACATTGACATATTTTGCTATTTCATTTAAATATGACGCATTTTGACGTACATTGCAATTCTGATATATTTTGCAATTTAATAATGTTTCTTATTCTTAAAATGGCTAGCTGGCTTACCATGACGTCTTAAAGCAGTTCAATGTCATAACATCAACCCCCAATCTTTTTAATGACCTAGGGGGTCCCAGGTCATTAAAAAGATTGTGGTACGCCAGTGTAGGTACGCCATTTTTGATGTTTGTTATTGCCGTAGCTTCAAAAGGTCCTTAAGATAGAATTTGAAAAGTGTAGCTAAAAATTGCCATAAGCAGGGTGTAACGGACAGCCCTTCGCAAACTGACATTGCATTCAGCACCCTGTCACCTTGCCCTGAGAAATTGAGAATTTCTCTCAGGTTTTTTCAGTTATTATTCCTTTGTTTCAATGTAAAATTGTATTCTCTGTACACTGTTACTGTGTCACTGTGTGTTGTGTTTACGTATAGAGAATACGATTTGGGTTTTTCATTTTACTCGTATTATTTGATACGAGTAAAATGACAAACGACGCGTGATAACATCTGTTCACTTCCTGCCTAGTTACAGAGTTCATCGAACTTGTCGTCGCGCTTGCCGTTCGCTACGTGCGTTTTGCCACCGGTAACGATACATTGCGTATGAGGAAATAAAACATATCGTATTTATTGGATTCCCACACCGTTCCTGATATAATTTCTTGTACCGGTCATCTTAGTATTATATACTGAATCCACCCCATCAGTCTGCTGAGGGCTGTTACACCCTGTATACAATACATAAAGTATTCACTGACAAATTATAATTGCGTCTTACCTTTCAGATCCTGTGCATCGTGTTGGCTCTGTGGATGGCACGCACCTTGAAGTCTGAACGTCGACAGCTTCAGGCCAATTTACAGGCCCATTTTGAGTCTTAATACGAAAGTAGAAGCACCTTGCAGCTAGAAGCTTTGCTTGCTCAGAAGCATATCAAAGAAACTTGTTAGAAACTAAGTTATTGCCGCTTCAGTATTATAGGTGCTAGGTATTCTTCAATCAGTATTGTAATTGTTGCTATAATGGCGTCA
Organism: Eugnorisma glareosa; assembly: GCA_947578425.1. Classification (NCBI taxonomy): domain Eukaryota; kingdom Metazoa; phylum Arthropoda; class Insecta; order Lepidoptera; family Noctuidae; genus Eugnorisma; species Eugnorisma glareosa. The sequence goes on along the minus strand of OX387966.1, from coordinate 19,208,257 downwards.
GTATTATTATGAACAACTTTTACTATAGGACCAACATTGGAATCGCGAAAAAAAAAAAAAACGACTGCCCCATACATTTCTCTGCGCATAACTCGACAAAATGTACTGAACAGCTGATTTTTTTTTCACGATTTCGTGGTTGTCCCATAGTGAAAGTTGTTCATAATTATGAGTAAAATGACCCTTTTTTTTTTTCGTATGGGACGTCTTCAAATAACCTCTGGGCTGAGCAGGATCCTGTCAGACTTTTACTGACTAAAACCCATCCATGTTCCTTTGCCCTTTGTGTTCCAGGGCCGCGGTATCTCTTCCGAACAGTCAACCCTGGCAGGCATCGGTCCTTTCGGACCCCTTCCTATTTAATGACTCTCTTTGAGGCGCGCGTGGAACACGAACGCGCCGTCGACACGGCCTGACGGCGAGTAAGCCCATTACTCACCGTCCACAGGCCCGACAATGACCCCTTAAGAGGTTTTGCGTTTATTCTGTTACACATTGTATAAGATAAAAGTTCGAAATATAAACGTTTTGTTTATTTCAATAAAAGCAATAATTACCTGAACATAAAATTAAACAAAAACTTGAAGGTAGGGCCAGAAATTGTGGAGGGGTGAAGGGGGCGCAATGTAAGCAGATATTTCCACCACGGAACTGTGACTGAGGAGACTTTGAGCTACGGTTCGGTCAAATAGTGTCCGGTCCGGACCACTACGGACAAACTGCGGACACGACTCCGGACACCGAACAGACAGGTGCTGTACTGATGCCAGATTCTGGTTTCTGCAGCAAGTCTGTTAATCGTCCGTACTAATTTGACGGTTCCTTAATTCAGTATCTCAGTCTTTAATCGATTGATACATTTTCTAGTTCATATTTAAATTTGTTAGTTCCATGAAAATCTATGGGGCTTTAATGAAATCGTTTTTCTTGCCAGTGATGAGCACTGCCACGGTATATGGCATCATAATAGAGAGTAACAGTCGCTTAACGCAATAACAAAACTGTAATTATATCAAAAAACCCCTCACACAAAACAATTGAACAAACAATTAAAATAATAATTAATAAAGTCAAAGTCAAAACTTTTATTGCTAACTAAGTGTACAATGTGGTCTTATAATAAGTTCTAAGTAAATAATAATAGGAAGTAGATAATTTATTATAAGTTTAGTTTATTCCGGTAAAGATAAATATAACAATAAGTACTTAGTTTAGTTAGTCAATTAAGTGAAATAGGTAAGTAAGTATATAAGTTAGATATCTAAGTTAAACTTTCTAGTCAATAGCGTAACAATTAGTCATTTAAAATCATAGTATTGAAGGGAAAGTCAAACAAAAAAATCTTTAGGATTGTTTGATGAGTTAAAAATGCGATAAAGTAACTATTTGGAAAATTTATTTATTTGAAGTAGGTCAAATCTTCGAACCTGTAATTTGTCTACCTATAATTAATACTTTAGTTAACTTTAATTAACTTATGTAAGTGATTCAGATTAAAATTACAATGCAATTTCACATTTTCTATATTTTTTCCTTCACTTAAATCGCTTGCTGAATCTTCTCGAGTGATACAATAGTCATATTGATTGTCTCTGGAGTTTTTTGAGTCAATTTAGCTATATTCTGTGATAATAAAAGTAGTGAAAAATCAGCTGTGGCTATCAATATGCCGTTCGGGACCAATGATTTATAGTTTTTAAAACGTTTTGCTCTCAGAATATAAGCTTTACGAATACCTGCAGTCTTTTCGCAATCATTTTACCTCTCTGACAGCAACAATCTTAAAGCAACATTGTATAAACTCACGCCATTTTCCAATAGGGGTAGGCAGATACAACAGAAAGCCTCGTGCTACGATCGTTACCTTATATACTCCTTATTATAACCAAAAATAAGGATTATTGTGTTCTTGACTGACTTGTCTGTGGCAGCAAAACAACAGTAACCATATTATAACAAAAAAATGTAGTTTCAACAGCACAAAATCAAAAATCAAAATATTTTTATTCCATGTAGGCCTACATGGGCACTTATCGACACTTATGGGCACTCGTCGACAAAAAGGTGCACGGTTCGGATTGGTCATTTCCTATGGAGAAGAACCGGAAAGAAACTCCATGGTTACTCTTTTCAAATCATTTGGTGTTATAATATTATCCTGTTACAGCATGACTACTTAAGTATGGGAGGACAGCATAGGCCCGACAATAAGTCGTTGCTTACTACACAAAAAATGTAAAACAACGTTACACAAAAAGTGTGTACAAAATTTCGGCTCAATCGGAAACAGGGAAGTGGGTCTTTAACTTGCAACATTTTTTGCAATCAGCCACCGGGTTAGGTGAATCTAAATAAAAGCTTGTTATAAAAAAAGTCACCGTGATTTTGACAGTGAAATAAAATCAGAGGTTAAATAACAGTGGAAGGACTGTAGTTTCGCCTTTTGAATGTACTAAATCCGCGCATTAATTTTATTCATCACAAATGCATTTTAACAGTATTTGTCTGTATATAAATGTGCCTTAGCTAGGATAAAGGTAAATTAATAATAATATACTAGTGTAGGTTAATTAACGAATTGTGTCAGTAAAAAACTTTATTCATAAATTCTATTTTCTGGCATGAAAATATTATAATGAAAGATATGTTCAAGAAAACTAAAGTTTCTAAAATGTATTATCAAAAAAAACAAATCTAGAATCAACTAATTATTTAAAAACTCGTTAATCAACATACTGTTCTAAGTCTAATTAATAAGTTACTTTAAAAAAAAAAAAAATATAAATAAAATAACAGCGGGATTATTCTAAAAATAGTAAAAACTTAGAAAGCCAAAACGACTTAATAAGAATAGAATAAAATATTAATTTTATTTGTTTTATTTTTCTCCTAAAGCGTTCAATGACCACTGGAGTTGACAATGAGTGCAATAATAGATTTTAAGTGAACAACAGTTTTAAACCTGACCTTAATTTTAATATAGGTAGGTACACCGTGCCATTTTATCGTTGAACTACTTCTAGGATCTCAATTCATCTCATTCTTTTATGTTTACTCCATATGGATGGAAGAAACAGATAAAGGTCTTTGTTTTTCTAATAATCGATTAAAAAAAAAAAACAGTTATTATACGGCGTTCTCTGTATTATTTACTTTATGTACATATTAATTTACATTTTTAAATATTTCTTTAAAAAAAACATTAAACACCAAATCTTATTCTAACCAATTTTAGTTGAAATTTTTATTTACGTTCTACAATTGGAAGTGTTTATCTAAGTGACTTTGAGAAAAATGGTTTTATGAACCTCATTTTTAAATACCTATCTATAGACACCCCGCACATATAGGTTTGATATTTTTTTTTTATTTTTAGTTCCATGTATGTGGAGACCCCACTTAAACTTTTTTTTTTTCAATGGTGAAACGGTTCACAGAATAATACATCTATTTACTAAGTTTCAACTGTGTAGTCATCATCAGTCAAACAGACAGACAGACATGACGAATCTATAACGGTTCCGTTTTTTGCCATTCGGCTACGGGACCCTAAAAATGACACGTTGTATTGCTTCTTCTTCGTGTCGCTGGCACGACAATTTTTATATCTTGTTAGCCCAGAACTTCGCCATTTCCACCGCGTTGTCAGTGGCAGCGCAGAGGTCACTAGGGCTACAGGTTTTTGGGTTAATAGGGCAGGATAGGAGGTGGAGCATAGTTTGGTAGAGCGTAGTGGAGCATACTTGTATTGCTGCACAAGTATCTATAAAGTTACTTTAGGTTTACTGATCGTGTATAATTATTTCAATGTAAAATAAACCGATGGCAAATGATGTAAGGGTACAATAAACTTTATAGCGCCTTAGTATCTTAGCCCTTTTGGAGGAAGAACTTAACGATGCTTAAAATGTAGACAACTTAAGTTTGGATAAGTTATTGCTTGCTTACTTGCAGAACTCAGTCAAGTATCTTCAAATGTGTTTCCGTCTTAACGCACATTTCAATGAGCAGAGTAAATACGAAAATTTAAACTTTTATCTTCAAGTAAAACAAACTAATTTATATAAATATTAGAATAAAATAATAAAGGTGTATTTAGAGTTTAAACTAAAGATATGGAGATTTCCATTGGATGCACTGGATTTGGTTTTATCTATCGTCAAAACCAATTTTTGTTGCAATAATTTCATTGCAATTGCTGTTTAAATCAGAAACATGTTTTTTATTTATTAGATACTAACTGTTGCCTGTATGGTTGCCACCTTGGCGACCTTCGTCCGCGGGAAATTATTATAAAAATTTTGTTAAAAAATGAAAACCCTTGAATGGGTTTTCATTTTTTGCACGGAACTCTAATCCGTTTTTTAAAACAAAGTAGCCTAAGTTACTCGTTGTAACATCAGCAATCTGCCAGTAAAATACGGTCCGGCCGTTTCGGAGATTAGCCGGAACAAACAGACAGACAAAAATCTTAAAAAATAATAATAATAAGTACTTTTATATATGAATTCAGTAAAAAGCTGATATTTAGAAATTTCAGATATATTTTTATATATTTGTTTCTGTTTGCAAAACATTTTTTTGCAGCGTTATTGCTTTGTAGTTAAGGTATAGTTTTTATGAACTAATTAAGGAAGAGTTAAAAACTCAAATTGTCTAAGGAATAGGTTTAAACTTAACATAAGTTAGATTTTTTTAATTTAAGAAGACTCTAAAAGATAATATAAGAGTGACTGTATGTCAATTACACAGTAGTAGCTTCGCGTGTTTCCACGCCTTTTCCGAATTCATTTGCCTTAATTATTTAAGTTTACTTATAAGATAATAATTGTGAGGCACTGTATCCCACTGAGTATTATTAAGAATACTTATTTGGAAACATCCTGTGTTATATTTGTAAGTTTGTCTATGACAACATAAGGATATTATTTAATAGATATTTCTTTTCATTCTTTCTTTCTTTAAAAAAAAAATTGTCCCCACAGTAGGAATTTCTCCTGTATCGTGGGTGGTATTATATTTAGTAATTAGTTAAGAATTTAGATTTTAATTAGTATTAGGAACTTAATTATAGGATTTAATACTTAAACAGGACATACAGCTGCGTATCTGCCCCATAAGGATAAAAAAATTGGGAACCAATATTGTGTTCAACAGACAAACGACAATAGCTGTTTATTTGATGTCGGTACCCCCTGTACCGACATCAAATAAACTGCTATTGTTACTATAACATCTTAAAGCAGGAGTAATTCCAGTGAGGGAAAGAGATGGCGGTAGACGACCTGTTTAGCTCTGTTTCTTTCCCACACTGGAATTACTTCTGCTTTAAGACATCTTAGTTACTCCCCAGGTTCTAAATTTTAATTTACACAAGATTTTGAGGTTATTCTGTACGTATCTCTGTTTCAATCTTCCCTGAATTTAATCTGTTTTGAGTATTGATCTGTTTAAATTATTCTTTAATCTAAACCAATAAGAAACAAAGACAAACAAATATTAAAGGATATATATCGCTAATCTTGCCCTTTATTAAAAACTACATTCTGTGTAATTTATTCCCAAATATGTGGCTCTGTTTTTAACTTCTTGCAAATTTTAATTTATTTTCAGCCTATTATTTAGCATTTAGGGTAACATTTGCCCTCGGAGGGGTTAGGGCGTGGTAGTTTTAAGATAGCGATTCGATTTAAGAAGTAGTGTTTTATTATTAAGGACCAATGAAGACGTCCATAGAATTAACAGTTTGCGCACTATGTGGACCTAAGAGATTTAGTATAATCTAGATATAATTGTCTATTTTCTTATTCATAACTATGTAGGTATTCAGGATTAGAACGCACAAGTAATAAGATTTTAAATATTATGTTATTCTAGATCGAGGCTGCTCAATCTCAGCCACCCATGGTAGGCCCGCCAACAGTGGTCATCTGACGACGGTCTTTAGACAACATATTTCATAATTTTAACCCCGATCGTTCGCTTGTTATGAAGTACTCTCAACAACCAAATATCCAGTTACAAATTAGAAATCCAAAAACCACACTTCATTGATAAATTACAGTGACAGTGGTGTATTTTTTCCCTTACGCCAGGCCGAGTCATGACAAGTATTGATAAATTGTTATCACAATAACCTCTTCAAACACTGTTTAAAGCTTTCACGGCAATCACGGAAGATATCCCATAAGTGACAGTATAAGATTTAACCTCAGGTTTATTTACTATAAAATTAGTAGATGGCCCGACGGTTGACACGGAATCAAATTTTGGCCCACCTTCAAAGTGAGTTGAGCAGCCTCGTTCTAGAATCCAGATCATCACCATATGCCCGTTTTCTCAAAGACTAGACGACATTATTTTGAAGGAAATATTAAATAATAGCGCTCTATGTACGATTTTCAACTCTCTGCTCAGTGCCTTTTTTTTTTCGGGTTTGTGATCATCAAATAACTCCTCCCGGTCTGGGCGGAGCAGGAGGGAGGGTCAGACTTTTACTGACTAAAACCCATCCATGTTCCTTCTTTTGCCCTTTGTGTTCCAGGGCCGCGGTATCTCTTTCGAACAGTCCCGCAACCCTGGCTGGCGTTGGTCCTTTGGCACCCCTCCCCGTTTGTTTGCGTTGAGTTGATATTTCGGCATTGCAATTATATTTAAATAGGCAGTTATTTAATTGTTGTCTAGTCTTTGTAAAAATGGGCAATAGTGACTAGCAAAGTGTTCAATTTAACGTAGTTTAGTATTAAGATTTTTACCGGTATTTATCAAAGTTCTCAATTAATATTTTTGCACGAATCACTCTTTGTAGCTTCATACTTTTTAACTAGGTAATTTAATTATAACATTTGGCCGGTCATGTGCAAAAAGAACTTTGAGTCGAGCTTATGATCTCTGTCTTTGTGGACCATCATCGGAATACTGCAAAGCTAATTAAAATATTGCTGTGATTATGTCCCTAAAAAGTTTGCAATCAATAGAAAAAGTGATTAAAATATTGTGCCACTTGAATAACATTACGAGTATCTAAAGTGAGTGAAGTATTTATAAAATTGTGCCCCGAATTATTTCAAATGAAATCCAATTATAGTCCAGTCAAAACAAAAAAGCGACGCGACGAGTAGCATCTTTGGAAAAAAACAGGAAAACACATTTTCATTAGGTTTAAGTACAAATACAAACACAAAAAAGTATACACCTATATAGGTATGACACTGGATCCCGCACTAGGTAATAATACCCTGTCCCCTGTACCCTGTGTGGGTAGTCTTTAAGTAGAGAATAGAGTGTAGCTATCCTTCTTTGTCTTATTTGGCAATAATCCTTTATTTGTCTTATTTGGCAAACAAATATGACATGTAATTCTGACATTTCATTGTTGCGAAAGATTTCAACCTCAAAATAAAAGCCTAAATAAAATTGCACTTTTGTCATTTTAATTTTCGTCGTTAAGCTGAGAGTTGAATCTTCGACATTGCGCTTTTATTTAGGCATTAACGTATGTGGCGCCTAGTCTTAGTGAAAACGGCAACGCAGGTTTTAAAAAAATATTCCGAATAAGCTTTTGAAACTCCGTAGTTTACACCATCGACACTTCCTGTAATTCCTGAACTGAAGAGTTAGGCACAGGTGTACCTAATAGTACCCACATTTCGCCACTTATGTTTAAGTCCCATGTACCTAATATGGGATACCTTATTGCCATCAACCGGGCACAAATCCAGACTACGTGGCTACTATTGAGAAATTCCTGATGGAAAATCTCAAGAATACTTTACTTGACCTGGGAATCGAACCCAGGATCTCATGCTCAACAGTCGCGCTTGCGACCACTAGACCAACGATGTAGTAGGCCAGACTTATTTGATTAGTATGTGGTTAATGCGAAAAGTCGTGATTTCTAATATACCATATTTGTTTAACGAATAAGACATAAGGAAAAACACATTGTATGAATGTAGTTAATTATGCTAAAATATGGCACTCTATGTGATCGTCATGTGATTTGTAACCTTTTTTGTATTGGGCATTTTGTGTGCGAAATTTTACATGTTTTGTATATTGGAAATAAACGAATTTACAGTGTTTGTCTATGTATTGTTAATAAAATGTTTATCACTGCTATGAGTGTTTTTTATTGAAAAATCATCCTATTAGCTAGAACCGAAAGACGTCATAACATAACATAACAGGTTAGGCAGAGCTGTAGCTAATAGAACACCCACATTTCACCAGTTAAGTTTAAGTCTCATATAGGTAATAGGGGGCGAGCCTATTGCCATCAAACGGGCACGAATCTAGACTTCGTGGCTGGTACTGAGAAATTCCTGACGGAAAAGCTCAATAAAACTTTGCCGAGCTGGGAATCGAACATAGGACCTCATGCTCAGCAGTCGAGATTTCGATCTCTTGTCCAGCGAGGCAGAAAGATGTCCTTCATCCACCTTGCAACGCCAGATAAGTTTTCAAGTTCGCAGGAATTATTGTGAACCTCTTTCTTTCTTTGCTAATAAGGCAGATATGAGGGTCAACGCAGGATACAGACACCATACACTATTCATTCATACTGTTCTTCAGAAAGGTCGGGTACGTCCCGTCTAACTTCCCCGTTGCGCTCACTAAACAAAATACCATCACATAAGTTCCGTTTCGTAACTAAACTCTTTTGCAACAAAAACGGGCACTTTTGATTTTTTTCTCTATTTCAATGAAGAAGAACAAGAAATAGGTTTTATTAATTTGACGATGTATTGGCATGTTATTTGAAGCATCCTGGCATGATTCTTTACGTTCCAAATTTAAAATTTGAAATTAATAAAAGAAAAATAATGATTATTGTGGATTATTCTAAAATTGCTTTACTAGTGGCGCGAATTGCTGAAACGATTTTTAACTGATGATATTTTAATTTTTTTTGGATATTTTCTGCAAATTAAACAATTTAATCTTTCTTTTTACATTAAATACCACTTTTTGATATGAGTGATAAAGCGATAAGGGCCGGTAAAATTATAGCCCTACTTGAAGAAGGTTGTTCGCAAACTTACGTGTCTCAGCGGCTACATGTGAGTCGTTCAACTGTCCAGAGGACTTGGCAACGGTATCAAGAGACCGGTTCGGTCAAAAGAAGACCCGGTTCGGGAAGAAAACGATGCACAGAACCAAGAGATGACCGCTTTTTGGTGAGTCAGGCGTTGCGGAATCGTAAGGCGTCAAGTGTGGACCTGAAGAAGAGCCTTGAAGAAGTAAGAGGAGTAGAAGTTAGCTTGTGGACGGTCAGGAGGAGGCTTTTGGCTGCCAATATCAGGAGTTACTGCCCAGCTCGGGGCCCTAAATTACTCCGTGAGCACCGTGTTGCTCGACTTCAGTTTGCTCGGAACTGTGCTTCATGGACTCTGGAGGACTGGAATAAAGTATTGTTTTCTGATGAAGCTAGAATCTGCTGCGAAGACCACGGGAACGCTATGCGGAAGTGTGTTTCGAAGAAATCACTCCTTATGGCGGAGGCTCCGTTATTTTTTGGGCAGCAATTAATTCGACGGAGCGTACGGAGTTAGTTTTCATAGAAAATGGAACATTAAATGCACACCGGTACATAATGGAAGTCCTAATTCCATATGCACAACCCACATTGACTACACTTGGGGAAGATTCCATTTTTATGGACGACAATGCTCGCCCGCACCGTTCTAGCGACGTGGAAGCGTACATGCAAGAAGTTGGGATCCGTCGTTTAGATTGGCCAGCTCGAAGTCCTGACCTCAATCCAATTGAGCATGTCTGGGATGTTCTAAAGAGACGGGTAAGATCAGTGCAACCTGCTCCACAAAACATCAGGGAGCTAAAAAGAGTCATTGCAGAAGAGTGGGAACGTATTCCTCAAAACGTTATTAAAAACATCGTGGAAAGCATGCCCAGAAGGATTCAAGCTGTGATTTTCGCAAGAGGAGGTCACACTCGTTATTAGGTTTTTACATTTGTAACTTTATTTAATTAAAAAAACTAAAAAAAAATCTTGTCTCTATTGCCAACCACTTCTTATTGTTTGGGCGTGTACATCGGTTTTAAAGAATCCATCGTTTTTTTTCTTTTAATTGCCCGAATTCACTTCACGCACATTAATTTACACTATTATAAGTATACAGACAACGTCAAAGAAATAAATTTCATTTAATTAACTCAAATCGACCTTAGAACGTAAATTTCCTTAGGTGCCCGTTTTTTTTTGCAAAAGAGTGTATTTTGATCTTTGACTTTGAGTCTCGTTTCGTCAACTTTTGAGTATGCGTAACTACCTATACTCGGTCAGAGGGTCTTATTAGGGGCGGATTAGTAAATTATGTTAACTGGCGTCATATGTATGACACCCTTTAATTTACATCTTTTTTTATTTTTTGGTATTTTTCATATAATTGTGCCTTGCTTTTTGCCAAATTTCGTGATTCTAGGTCAACGAGAACATACAGGGGGCCATATAGGTGCTTCCGTTGAACTAGAATTGTCAATTTTGGTTAAAAGTTAGGTCTTACAGCATAAGTAAAAGGAAAATTGGGAAAAATAAAAAAAAATGAAAATTAAGGTAAATTTTGATACAAGTTTTCGCGAAAATCTAAATTTGCCCATATTTTTTTATCGTGTTGACTCAGGACCATGATTTTTATAAACCTAAAAGGGACTATAGACCTCAGTATCTGGTATAAATTTAAAATTGTTAGATCCACCCGTTCCTGAGAAAATCGGTGGTGACACACGGACAAGAGAGTGATCTTATAAGGGTTCCGTTTTTTTCCTTTTGAGGCACTGAACCCTATAAATACCACAATTTATATTCTGTACGATCTTATTTATTTTTAACTTACCGTTTATACCCATACAAGGTAGGTACCTACACAAAAATAAAATCTTCTTGCTATGAGAAAAAAAACATCAATACAACATTGTAACTAAGTAAACAAATAGGTAATTCCAAAAATACTTTAACTAACGACACTTTCTTATTCCAAAAATTATAACGTGGACGAAATAAAAGATTTAACGGTGAAGGATTTTTTAGTTCTTGGGACCATTATTCTCACGGAAAACGCCAATATATGAATAGAAAATATAAAATTGTTGATCGCTGTATAAGTATGAGCTACCTTGTTAGCAAATTCTCCTGCTGTTTTGTAATGTTATGAGAGCCCACAGAATATTGTAGATCATTTTGTTAGGCTGTCTATAGTTACAGCTTCGTGGAGGTGCTGCAGAGCTCTTTCAGCCGCCAAACAGTTCCTGCCCTATGTTCTTGATTGCATTACAGGAAGATAATATATTGAAGTTTAGACTCCAGGGGCCTTAGTCTGCTATTGCAATAGTGTCAGAATGGTCTATCATTGATTTAATAAGGCCCCGCGCAGACGAATTACCCTTTGTACACACGTCAAACGAGTTTCGAACGCGCTTCAATACGCCGTGGGCCGTGGTTATTAAATCAATTATAGACCATTCTGACACTATTGCAATAGCAGACTAAGGCCCCTGGTGAGCTTATTAGATGTCCGGGAAATCCGGGAATTTCTTGGAATTTTACGTCTTTTCCCGTATACCGTTTATTGAGACTTTGCTGTCACGGATTTCGAATACCTATTTTAAAAGAAAGAAAGAAAGAAAGAAACATATTTATTTGGCACACGCCACAAGTGCACACAAAAGAAAAAATAACAAAAATGAAATATAAAACTTAAAACTACACAATAAAAAAATAAAAACCTAAAACTAAACAGAAAAACAAAGATTGTGTGTCTCGCGGCTGCGCCAAATAGGCCCAGTTCAGCAAATTGCCGAGCAACTAGTGCCCGACGCTGGTTTTCAACTGGACCTGAGATGGTGATGTGACGGACATAATTTTGCCGCCACGTATTTTGCCGCATCGTATTTTGCCGCCTCGTATTTTGCCGCCTCGTGTTTTGCCGCCACGTATTTCGCCGCCTCGTATTTTGCCGCCTCGTATTTGGCTGCCTCGTGTTTTGCCACCACGTATTTTGCCACCTCGTACTTTGCCGCCACGTATTTTGCGGCCTCGTATTTTCTAAACACTAACTCCAGTGTTGCTATCCTTTGTTATGGCTTTGATACCACAGGAGCTATCTCCTTATTTCCAAACCATGATAAAAACGCTTAAGAACTGGGTTCTCCAATATTTAAGTTGGCATTGAAAATAATGATAATACTCGTATTGTATTTCAATTACACCGACGCGACGTAATAAATCAAACTACGAAATATGGAACACGGATACTTTATTTAAAGAAAATCTATTTCAACATTTATTAAACACTAATAGACTTTATAATACGTAATAATATTGCCATTTTATTGAATCAACTACTGAACTTGCTTTTTTAAATGCATTATTTTTGCCTCGACTATTCAGAAATAGTTTGAGCTAGAATAATAATCTCAACGTATAAAGGCTAGAAACAAGCCAAGACACACAAACTCAAGGCACACTCAAGACACTTGATGGAGACAACATGTTAAAATTGGGTGAGTATTTTAAGGTGTAAGAGGTGACAGACTAACAAACAAGCACATACTTAAACGGTCACTGAGGTTCATTAAACTTGTTCTTTGTAATGTAGTCGAGATTAAACAATTCTCTAAAAAGAAGATAAATCAAGTCTGTGCTAAGTGAATTTATTTCCGTTAATTATTTGCAAGTTCAGTAGTTAAATTCTAAATCGAAGGAACGTTTACAAGAAAGTAAAAACTTAATATTTAGATTTTTTTTTACTTTCAAGGAATGAATTTTCTAATGAAATTTTAAAAAGTATGGTGGGATAAATATACACATAGCACTTAAGAAATACCGTTAATAAATTAATGACTAGTAAAGCATTTTCAATACTTACGGACTGGTGTTATACTTAGTAATAAAATACTTAATTTTAAAAACATCTATATTTTTTACATAGGTAGGTACAGTCACCAAAGGAGATAAGTAACCAGGGTCGTCGGATATACTTGAAGTTTAATAAGAAACCGATGGATGTTTTCGAATGAAATTTAATTTTATAAATGAACTGTTTGTGTACTATTAACTAAATTTTTCATTCGGAAACATCCATCGGTTTCTTACTAAACTTCAACTATATCCGACGACCCTGGTTACTTATCTCCTTTGGTGACCGTACATAGGCATTTTTTTCTTTTTGAGTGGATTTTGTGCCGCTAGTTGCTCTGTCTCAAACAAAGTAATTAAAATAAATGCAAAAGATTTATGTATATTATTTTTTAAAGGGTGACATTTGGGTGTATTTTGGATATACCCTGCCTAACCCTTCGAGAATTACAGGCTTGGTGTTATGCTATGTTACGTATTGTTTTTAATTGAGCATTTCCACTATTTCATACTTTTTATTTATAATTTTATTTATTGCTGTTTTAGAATTTCTTCGCTTTTTCATTGCAGTCGATTTAAAACAATGGATAAGTAATACATTATTAAGAATTTTAATTATAACGTTAATTACTATTACAGCTTTGGTTTCAATAACAATGGAAAACTAACATCTACTCTACATAATGGCGGTTCAAAATACTTTACTTTCGATAAAAACTATTTTCTAAATTAAAGTTATACAGGTGGTTTACAATATAGAGAGCGCTTGCTAAGGCTAGATAATAACTTCAAGCTATTATTAAAACCAAGTATTCTTATTTTAATGATGCCCTGTCAGTAATATTATTATGAATTATAATAATATTTGATAACATAGCATCTACAAATTGTGTGAAAATCATAACTCTAATACATTTTATTCAATACAATTATAAGGTGGATACAGAAAGAGCTTTTTATCATTATAAAATTAATGATACAAATAGTATCTATTGTCTTTCTGTTATAACTTATAATCATTCAAAACATTACCAATGGTTGCACGATATCCCGCCATTACGTTACAAATTTTATCCAAACGTCACATTTCCGACGTCAAACTGTAAACTTGACGTTAGACGTCACTTTGTAAAATTGACGTCAGCGCAAGAATTGACATTCGGACTTGTTTAAAATCTAATAGATTCTCTATACTTAAATAAATAAGGTAACTTATATTAACTTACAAATTATTGTGCATTGCGTATGAAATTATACTCTGTAGCCGTGCTGGTCTATGGTGTAAAATTAGGCTGTGTCCCTGCTCTTCCCCTGGGTTTTTATGGCGTGTGCTAACCATAGAGCGAGCACGATGCCTGCGACCTGGAATAGACAGAAAAATCCACATTAATATAGTGTTTTTATCTATGAATTTAACTAAACAAGTTTCGCCGTGGGACCACAATAGAAACGCGAAAAAAAAAACTTCTGTCTCATACATTTAGTCCGAGTAGGTTTTTTTTTTTTATAATAAACTAGCTGTTGCCCGCGGCTTCGATCGCGTTTTGGTCGGAAATTATCCCACGGGCTAGTTGTAAATATAGCCTATGGCGCTCGGGGATAGTGTAGCTTCCTATTAGTGAAAGAATTTTCAAAATCGGTTCAGTAGATCCAGAGATTACCCCTACAACCTCACAAACTCACAAACTTTACCTTTTTATCATATTAGTATAGATGGGCCTGTTCTTGACCTCAATCTAGACCTGAGGACAGAGAGAGGTCGACGATGATGGAACGAGCTAACCCAAAAGAAGCCTATTAACTCGAGATTTAAATAGATTGATATTTATTTATTAAACACTTCAAGCACAAAGTAACACACTTAATGCCAGGTATTGAAGTTTTGTATCGCACAGTAGATTTTTCGCGATTTTGATGGTGTTCCCATAGAGAAAGTTGTTCAATTTGATGGTCTGAATCACGCCCTGAAATATGACCACACCTTTCTGGTACACGCGCTTTATGTTTACGCTTTGTGTTTAGGTTTGTATTATTTACAAACTTTATCAGACTTAAAATAATAATTATTGTTTTTAAATAAATATCGGAGTATCATAAATATGATGATGGAGTAGACAATATTACAATAAGTTTAATCACAAAACAAAAATAATCTATTTTACAATTTTGCCTTTTTTCCATTGCTAATGTGGGGGCCTTAAGTTTGTTGTTTTAAAATAAAACATATAGCATTCGTCCAGCTTTTTACTAGATAAGAATTTTAGAAATCGAATCAGCAGTTTCGGATATTACCTCCTACATCCGAACTTACTAGCTTTTTTTCTTTATAATATTAGCGTAGAGGCGTGTCTGTCATCAATCGACATAGCACGTAAGTGATTATAATTTATACTAAAAATTAATTATCATTATTGTTTTATGAAAATTAATGTTTATTACTTAAATAATGGATTATTTCATGTCAATCTCTTTCCTAAATAACCAAAGTTAGTTTAATTTACACATTACCCCAGAAAATAGCCTATCAGAATACTAAATCTTACGACTGACCCTTAAAACTATTCTTTTACGATACCTAGGCATGTAAGGAGGTCATCTAGATTAGCGTACCGTTCAATAAAGCCAGGCAGTTAAAACCCTCGGCCTAGGTTAGAGATCTAAGATTGTGGCATTAAATTTTGGTATAGCGTGACCACTGTGACGTCAGAAGCGGTACTAAGGGTTGCGAACTCCCTTATATTTTGGAGCTGTTGTCATGCAAATACAGACTAATTCTATACCAAAAGAAATCTTAGAAAGTAATGATGTTCTATCAGAGCAGAGCCATCAGGGTATTTTCTGGAATTATAGTTTTGAGACACAGGCATTGAAAACCTAGCTTGGTCTGGAGAGCTAGCTAGTAGAAGCTAGTAAAAAATCAAATCAATTAGGGTATTAATAACAAGAGTTTCCTTAGCTTTATGAAATGTAAACTAAAACTATGTCAAGGCTGAAACAGTGGATTCATTTATTCAGAAATACATTACTTATAAGTTTAGTTTTTTTAACAAAACGCTTAAAAGTTTACAATATATTATTGTAAAACAAAAATTTTCAAGCTTTTATTTCGTTTTAATTCTAAGTTAATTCTTGTCGCCTACATTTCTTTCTGATAACCACATTTTATCGACTCCACGCATTTATTTATTTATTTAAATTAACCAATTATCACGGAATACTTTCAGGCGTGATAAACTAGTGAGTTAACGCGTGATAACCTAGTGACTTAGATCGATAGTGCCGCCACGCGAATGTCGGTCTGACATGCAAAGGTACTTTGTAAGAGGTGTATAATGTCAGATTTCAAGGCTTTGAACATTTTTATTTTATGACAGGTTACGCATATTTCCAAGATTATTTCGGGGAAAAATTAAGGACACGCCTGTGTCGTTTGATTATATGGAATTAAAATGTCAAGTACTGGGGTAATAAAGTGGGTTGATTGTGAACAAGCTATTATTTTTAACGAGCTTTTTCGATCAATAGCTTTGCGTTATTAGTTCATTACTTCTAGGGTATTGTATGCTGTGGAATGGTTATATATTTAAATGAATCTCAATAAGTACTTTAGGCAAGACAGATCAAACTCTCAACTCCAACAGTTTTAGCAGAAATATAGAAGGGTAAACCTAACTCTGCTGAAGCCGTTGGTCCTGCGCGTGATTTCTCTCCGGTCGTGTTAGATTACCGTCCGAGAGGGAGAAGAGAGAGCACCTTTGTCTGGGCACACACTAGTGCACTATATTTATATAATTATACTTTATGTACAATAGTAGTATATAGGCGGACTTAATGCCACAAGGCATTCTCTACCAGTTTCCTCTGGATTAAATAAGAAAACATTGTGGTAGCGTACAAAATAAATATCTAAAAAATTACTTCTTGCTTTCGAAAATGTATACAAGTACAAATATATGTGTATTAGTATCAATATAATTATACTAATACATATATAACTACTATTGCCTCACTATACATTTTTGTATTGTTAGCTGTAAGCCACCCAAACACAATAAAATAAACTAATAAATATTTTAACAAATACCAAAATAAAACGAAAAACCTAATAATAACTACCATGACTCGACTTCTAATTGAGAGTTATTTATTCTGACTTAAATAGTGGTTACGAACTTTTCTTTTAAAACTGAATTTGTTTACTATAATATTGCCCGCGCCGATGGCTACTCTCCGATGATATTGGCCGTTATGGCTGAAATTCGATTGGAAGGATCTTTGCTAAAGGAAAACTAAAGAATACTAACCTCCAAAAAGCAGAAGAGAATCCCGCAGACAATAACAGTCAAGCCAGCACTATGGACAGTCCCCAGCACCTTGTCTTCGCAACCCTCCTTGAAGTACTTCTCAGACGAGAGACAGTCAGAGCGTTTGATCTCGGCGGAGCGGTCGGTGCCGTCGTTGGGGCAGCAGCTGAAGGAGGGGTTGATGCGGGGCTCCGAGGCGACGTAGTTGTCGGGGCCCGTGATGCCGCAGCATTCCAGCTGGAAGAGGAAGGAGGAAGGGTTATGAAGACGACTCTGGTGGGATGAAGAGATTTAAATGTTCTTCAAATTTTCCATTGAAAACTTGAAGAACATTTTTGAAGGAGAGCCACCGCTGTCTATGAACAGTATGAACTTTCTTTATTCAGTTAGCATTTTGTTATGGCAGAATTTCCTTCTTGAAATGGTCTAAGTCTTTTATTAAAACAAAATTGTATCAAAATGTTATTTCATTGAAACTAAATAAAAATATGTACTGCCAGTGTCACCTAATGATCTATGAAAATTAAAAGCTTTCATAATTCTTACTCCATAGGGAACAATTATGGCTTAGCCGCGACTCAGAAATCAATAGCAACCTAGTTATTTAGCAACAATTGGAATCTACTTACTACAGTAATACAAAGACTTACCGACATTATTGATATCAGTGGTAATATGAAAACTGAGTTGGTGAGGCAACAAATATCAGTAAATAGAATCACTTACGCTAGTCTGAATGCGGTCCCAGAACTCCCTGTAAGTAGAATCCTCTTCCTTGGTAGACTTGTTCTTGATGAAGGAGGCTCGCAGCTGGGACTTCAGTTGACCCTCAATCTGAGGACGTAAGGCAGCCGCAGCGATGCCAACAGACAGTTCCAAGAGGATGATGATGATCAAGCAACCGACGTACTGGAGAAAAGAGATGAAGACGAATCTATTGATATTTTCTTTAAAAGATGAGATGTCGTTTTTTTCAAAGATAAAATGGCTGAGACGGGGTGACTACTGAACTAATAGAGAAGTATGGAAACAGACATTACTGCGCAGACTCCAAATAAAGTGTGATCATCCTCCTGATGATTATGATGATGTTATTCTATCTGAAATTGTCATCAAATATCGTGATGTAAGCCACAACTGATCCTACTAAGCTAAACAGGAAAAAGTAAATAAATAAATATCGCTGGACATTACACACAGCGCCATCTAGGTGCCACATTAAGCAACGAGGCTTGTGTCGTGGACACCAGATAGTTGATATTACTACATAGATACTTTTTGTTTTAAAGTAGACCTACTTACTACATAAACTCGTTACGGTTGGGTGTATTTTCAAATTTGAGTGCTCATAATCTAAACATTTTAAAGCTGAATTAACAACCGCTTCATCTTTACAATCACTATCCAAAAAAGCTTCCCACCATCCATTGTTTGCTTCTTCAATAAACTTCCATAACAAACCATTTAAAGCCACACCACTAGACTAGCTCCATTCGTGTCGTAATCTATATGAAACTCATTATCAAAAATATATGCTGCCAACAAAACAATAGGACATTTACCGACAACACAGTTCAACAGACGGCCTACGTCACTTCCTTATACGGCCTGCCCATGACCAATTATGTTTTTGGGTCAATTTTGAAATATAGGCGAAAGTCACGATCTTCATAGGTGGGTCATAGAGTTACAGTTGAGCTTTGACCTAGTTACGATAAAGTTTAATTTAATTACCTTATCGTGGTATTATAAGTCACAGAGTTTCAAACTAGAAATGGCTCCAATAAAAGATTTAGGAGCTAGCCATTACTTTCTTTAGTGCAATGTAAAACGAGTGTACGACTAAACACCGACAGACATTACGCCGACAGACTGAACACCGACATGACTTTACTTCGACGACTCATCCATTGGGGATAACAAAGAAAATAACGAATACTATTCGATCCAGTAGATTGATTTCATGGAAATTCTACCCAATTTAACTAGAGAATAGAATTTACTCTTTAATCAAAATTATTAACGTAGCGTAATAATACTTTGGAACACATAAGTACATAAATAGAGGAATAAAAACTGTGCACAGAATGGACACGCTGTGGTGACCAAGATTTCGTCACACTCTATTGGCCAATTAACGCGTCTATTGGTGATTCGCAGCTCTCATTATTTGTTTCAAGGTTACACTAAACATCGTCATCTACTTTGTCTATTTTGATGGTCTCTGTAGTAAAATCTTTAGGGAATTGGTGACATCATTCTATTCTGATCATTAGTTTGGATCGAAATTTACAATACTCTGTTTTACTACTACCACTGGTGTTTTACTACCATAAATAAATATAAACACTGTAAAAATATTATACTCATAGGTGACATAAATATCAATATTATAAATAACACTGACCCAAAGGTTTCCAATTATATGAACTTGCTAGCCTCTCATGGACTCCTTGCATCACATTTACTACCAACACGAGAAAACAGCTGCCTTGACCACTGTTTTGTCAAGACCAACTGTTCTACAAATACGGTAGTCTGCAATTCAACAGTCACAGACCACTGCAGTGTAATTATGTCACTTATAGAAAAATCAGTAGCTACCGAAAAAAATCGAGGAACATTTAAAAAAATAGACTATAACGCGATTATTAACAATTTAAAACTTATAAACTGGAATGAACTGTTAGATTATGATGACCCAAATGAAGTAACAAATAAGTTCCTAGCCATAATAAGTGATTGCATTAAAACGTATACTCATACGTACAAGCTTTCTAATAGAAAACGGAATATTAAACCATGGATAACACCCGGGTTACGTCGTTGCATGAGAAATAGGGATCGTTTACATCAAAAACTTCGCAAAGATCCTGACAATCTAACCCTTCAAATAACTTATAAAAGATACCGCAATACATGTAACAATTTACTAAAGAACTTAAAAAATAAATATTTTAGATCACAAATAAATCTCCACAAAAATAATTTAAATAAGCAATGGTCCATTATCAAAGATATATGTCACTACAATACTAAGCCTCAAAACTATGACGACCTTCTTTTGACTAAAAGGAACCCACAAGAATCCGTAAACTACATAAATCACTATTTTGCAAACGTAGGTAGCCAACTGGCTCAAAGTATTCAAATAAGGACACAAAAAAACGAAATTGAACTTGCTAGAATATCCAACTCAAACTGTTCCTCTCTGAAGTCATTCGTTCTTCTATCTACGGATGAAAGAGAAGTTAAAAGTACAATCTTGAATTTAAAACCTTCAAATTCCAGCGGTTGGGATGAAATTCCCTCCACTCTACTCAAACTGGCTGTCGACACTATCTCGATACCTATTACTAGGATATGTAACTTGTGTTTCGCCAAGGGTGTCTTTCCCAACGCATTGAAACACTCTGTCATTATTCCAATTCACAAGTCTGGGGACAGAGACTGTGTCTCAAATTATAGACCTATCTCGTTACTGCCATCCCTTTCCAAGGTGATCGAACGGATTTTGGACACAAGACTGAAAAAGTTCTTTGAATCCAATCAACTTCTCTCAGGAAACCAGTTTGGTTTCAGAGAGAAAAAATCAACTGCTCACGCCGTACACAGACTTGTGTCATTTACTGTCGATGGTTTGGATAGAGGAGATAAGACCCTAGGCATTTTTCTGGACTTGGCAAAGGCGTTTGACACAGTTTCTGTTCCCATACTCCTTAATAAGCTTGAACACCTTGGAATCCGCGGTATTGCATTGGACCTTATAAAAGATTACATGTCGAACAGAACTCAAAGTGTTAGAATAAATGACTACACTAGTCAACAAGAAAAGGTACAATTTGGCGTGCCTCAGGGAAGTATTTTGGGCCCAACTTTGTTCCTCGCATATATTAATGACTTGAGTAGTCTCAACCTGAAACAAGGTCAAATAATCTCCTTTGCTGATGACACGGTACTTTTATTTCATGGGCGCACGTGGACTGAAGTGTTCGGCTTGGCTAATGAAGGCTTCGAGTTGGTTACATCTTGGCTCGATCACAATCTTCTCACATTGAATGCACAGAAAACTAAATACTTAACTTTCAGCATCCGAAATAACACGCAACCACCAAATAACTTGCAAATAAAGTGGCATACTTGCAAAAGTGCTGTAGGCTGTGCCTGCTATAGTCTCACAAAAGGATCCTCTATCAAATATTTAGGCTTGATAGTAGACCAAAACCTTAACTGGGGCGAACATATCGGTGCCGTAATAACTCGGGCTAGGAAAATGATCCATGTATTTAAAAATCTTCGCAATGTATGTAACCTCAAACTACTTAGGACTATTTATTTTTCTTTATGTCAGTCAGTATTATCATATTGTATCACCGTTTGGGGAGGAGCATCAAAAACCTCTATGTTAAGTCTCGAAAGAGCTCAGCGAGCAATATTAAAGGTAATGAGCTTCAGGAAATTTAGATATCCTACGCATCTATTATATAAGAATTTAGCGGTGCTCACAGTAAGACAAATTTTCATATACAATGCTATTTTACTTCAACACTGCAAGTTACCGGTACCTAATTTCAATACAAGGCGTAGAAAAGATCTGGTGTACTCCATTCCTAAACGTAAGACGGTTTTTTCAGATAAATTTTTTGATCATCTCGGACCTCACTTATATAATCAGTTATCTAAGACCATCAATTTACGCGATTCGACACTCTTGGTTTGCAAAAAAACTTTAAATCAATATCTCATCGAAATGAACTATAATAACACAGAAAAGCTATTAACATCCATATCATAAATACTTTCACAGAAATACATACACATCCTCATTTCATGTAAACACACCTACACACGCATTCATCAACATACATTTCACACACATACACCAATTTTTACTTTTTCCTTGTATTTACGTTTTTGTATTTTTTTTTTTGTAATATAAACCAAAATTGGCAACTTTTATTGTTATCTTGATGTTTTTAATATAAGTTCATACCGTAGCTTATAAAATCCAAACATTTTTTTTTTATCTGAATTTTTTGCATATACGTTTATTATTTTACAAATTACCCTCGCAATTGTTGTAATCAAGTAACAAATATCCAAATAATACCCACTGTATCAGTATTAATATTCAAATTCAAACTTATTAATCTGTTTATCTAGCAGTTAAATGCAAGTTATCTGTACTATTGTGAAAGTGTGTGAGTGTTTGTGAACGAGGAAGACTGATCTGCCGTGATACAGTTTTCACTAGTACGGAGGTCAGTGTGAATCAAGATCAAACAACCGCATAGCCTGCACAGGTATTTATAGTACGTAAATAAATTTGTATATTAGCAGATACAAGTCTCAGGATTGTTGCGATTTGTATGTTAAGGTTGTTCTTTTATTGTCAATAAACTTTTATACTTTATACTTTATACTTTATTACTCAATTCAATAATTTTATAATAAGATAATCAAAGCCTGGATAGAATGTTTTCATTGGCCTTCCAATTTGAAGCTTTCCAATTTCCAATTTGCTTTTATGGCGCTTCTTGGAAGAAACCTTTGTCCAGCATTAAACTGTGATGGTGTAAATTGACCGGCCTTAAATCAGATGGACTTTAATACTGATTGTTTGGGCTAAATTAGCTGCTGAAAGCAGAAATAACTAAGTTCTGAATTATGAAGTAGATCTTGGTTGTGGATTACTCACCATATACATTACATCATTGCTAGCATTACTTCTTTGACTCCTAAAATACTTGCAGCCGTTGATATCGTCAAAATAAACAATGAAAGTATGGATACTCACAATGTACAACATTTTAGGACTCTCCTTCCAAGCCCCGAAGCAGCCGAATGCAGCAATGATGATGATGAGGACTCCAATGGCGATGAGAAGGGCATCCGTCTCGTGGCCCGTCGGCTCCATGCCAGCGAACCCCTTGATCATGCCCATGTCCACGCATGCTGCTGCTATTATCACGATGCCGAAGATCTGAGGAATGAAATGAAATTGGTTACTTACTTGTGAATTTACGTACCTAATTTTATTGGTGTTTATGTTACCGGAAATGTATGAAACCTAGGAATTGTACAAAATTCCTAGGAAATATATACAACTCCGAGCCTACTTAAGAAATGTGTAAAATAATGTTTCAACGATTCTTTAAGACACACATTTCCTGTGAAATGTATACATATATTTCCTAGGAATTGTATGCAATTCCGAGATGATACTAGGAAATATATTAAAACGAGTCCAAGTCGAATAATCTATCCGTGTCGGGGTGCCCCAAGTCGGCCTAGGCAAAACTAGTTTGTCATCAACCACCTCATTAAAATTTGAAAATGGAAATGTATAGATTTCCTAGGAAAAGTGGTTATTACAAAATATTTCATTGATTTCCTATTTATTTTAGGAATTGTACACATTTCCTAGGAATTGTATACAATGACGGATTACATACTTTTCCGATAACATTTATATTACTGGTTGACGTTACAAAAAAAAAACGAAATAATAGAATCTTAGGCAGATTATGTAGATTAGTTATTTTACTAGTTCAGCAGGACGCACGTAAGCTACATCAGAAATTTTTGTTTATTTTATTTATTGTCTTTCTAATTGGGATTCCCAACTCAAATATTTGTACGTGATCTTAATCACGAATATTTTAGGATCAGTTGTTACTTGTACTTCGAAACTTTAATTCACGTGTAACATGACAATCCTTTCGGTTTTTTCTGAAATCGTGTCACACGCGAATTGAACCACAAAAATTAGACCACAATTCCCTAAATAATATAATTAAATTAGAACACTGCTTGGTATTACCTATGCCACAGAGTATTGAGGCTCATTGGTGGGACGATATTGACGCGGAGACCGGTAACTGCACGGGTACTTACCGGCCTCCGCGCCAATATCATCTTCTCCACAGAGATCTCGAGATCGGAATGGGAAACGACAGTTATTTTTCCTCTTATCTTGTGCCCTAAAGATTTCTGAGACCTCTCAAGTCTATGAAAAGGATGTAGCTTCATATTTTTGAGTGACCGACCTCGTGAAAGACCTTTTGAACTGTATAGATTATCTTTCTAAGGCGCTTTTGTTAGCTTCACCTTCACCACTAACTATGTATAGAAATCTTAGAAGTTAAAGATCCACTTCCCGGTTTCCAATGGAGCTGAGTTGTTTTTTAGGGTTCCTTACCTTAATCGGCAAAACGGAACCCTTATAGGATCGCTTTGTTGTCCGTCTATCTGTCTGTCAAGACCCTTTTTCACAGGAATGCGTGGCGGTATCAAGCTGAAATTAATACCAAATACTCAGGTCTCAAAGAAAAAATCGAACTTGTAAATCACCGCGATCAAAAGATATGACCGTTTATGTCGCATATTATGCGATTTCACAAGGGAATCAAAACCTATAGGGTTACTTCTCATGAAATTGGCAAAAAGCAAGGCCTTACAGCACAAATAAAGGAAAAATTCCAAAAAATAAAAAACGTTGAAAATTAAAGGGTGTTTGTTCTCCATACATACATAGTTGACGCCAATTAAGTTTTTTTTTTTTTTTTTAGGTATTGTTATGGAACCCTTCGTGCGCGAGTCGCGAGTCGTGGCTGATTTTTTAAAATAAATGCTTTGAGTTTGATTCTGTGTTCTATGATAATGTCCATGTTTGAGCAAATCAAATTAAACGCACTCTTAAAACGGCGGTATATTGCCAAACCTGATCACCTGACTTATGGTGGGAGTCATCAATTATACTTCGTTGCTTCGTCCTTCGAGATTAGGATAACAATGTAGTAATACGTCTAGGGCATCGCCTTTCATCCACTAAGTTTGAATTTTTTTTTTTTTTTTTTTTTTTTTTTTTTGTCGGTACTTTGTCTCCCTTTTACTTATGCCTGTACCCGGTACCGTCACTCATTCGCGTTTTAGTGCGTCGCCGATCACCACGTTATTTTCTTCGTTCTATATTTGAATTGTGCAAAAAGATGCCAAAACGTAGTCATAAAAACGACGACAGTGATTATTTAAGAAAGAAGATTCGAAAACTCGAAAGGAAACTTAATAAACGCGACAGACGGTCGCGTGTTCGAAGTTGCTCCGAGAGTAGTAGCTCATCGACGAATATTATTATGTCGCCAGTACTATCGGACCATGAAGGTAAGCTGAAGTGTTATTTTTGAAAACGGAAGATATTGTGAATAGTTTTTTGGACTATATCCGTATCATAATCTGACATGAAGTCATATCTTAAATAGTGTTGTGTACATCTTATAGGGATGTTACCTTCACATAATTTTAGATTCCCAATTCATTGGGTATATAATAATAGTGATTGTGTACATTTGAAAGGAATGTTACCTTCACTTTATTTAATGACCTACTTAATAATAATTGCATTTTATATCCGTACGTACGGACGGACTAAAACATAGTGTTGTGGGTAGTTTTAAGGACTATCGCCGCTCTAAAACCACTAGTTAACTAGGAACATTGGTAGTAGTGATCTTAGTCACATACCTACATAACAAAATGTTATCACTTGATTTTGTGATTCTGAATATCGGTATGGATAAAAAACTTGGTGTTGTGGATAGTTTTGAGGACTATCGCCGCGCTATTTGCTATCCGATACCTACATTTCGTAAAATTTCTATTCCAGCTGAAATGGAAGTTCAAGGTGAAGTCGCCTCATCTCCGATTATTGACTCAGATGAACCACAACCGGGTACCTCGACCTCGACGATAGATGATGTTCCTGCTACAGACGCAGTACAGGCAGGACAATCGGAACTACCTGTTGAAGTAACACACGCTGAGCTGGACGAAGAGATTCTGAATCTCTTGGGCGAAACTCCATCAAAGGATAAAAAATATGGTCCAGACATTAGAGGCGAGTTATCTGCTCGCTGGGAACACATCGCAACGACAGGCTTGACCAAGGATGCCAGAAAGGAGCTGCTTGAAAAGCACCTGGTTCCAAAAAACTGCACAAAGATTGATGCACCTAAGTTAAATCCAGAGATAAAGGCCGCTTTATCGGAGATGCTAATAAAAAAAGACAAAGCTTTAGAGAATAAGCAGGTGCAGGTCGCAGCAAGTATATCTTGTATAAGTGAAGCCCTCAGTATACTTTTTTCTTCAGGTTATAAAGATCAGTCGGTAATAAAATTATTGATCGAAACCGGTCGACTGATGTGTGACTCACAACACAGCGAGTCCATGACACGGCGCAGTTTTATATGTTCTACAATCAAGAAAGATATAAAAGATCAACTGTTTAATACAGAAATCGATAATTTTCTATTTGGTGAACATCTGACCGATACTCTAAAAGCTGCAAAAGCTATATCAAAATCAGGCGCTGAAATTAAAATAAACACACCGGTTAGAAGACCTGCACCAGCGCAGAGACCGAGACAGGCCCCTGTCCAGACTTTAAACCAGACGCCTCCGTTCCCGACAGCGCGGCAAGCGGGAATAGTGAGGAGGACAGCCCCGGCGCCGCGCCCGCGACCGGTGCAGCAGCAGCCGCGACAGCAGCCGCGCTTGCAGCAGCGCCAAGCCCCGCGGCGCTAGACCTGGTACGTTCCGCAGGTCGGTTATTCTACTTTTATGATCAATGGCAATTGATAACCAATGACCTCCTTGTATTATCGTGGATAAGAGGTTACAAGATACCGTTTACTAAACCTGTCTATCAGTTACACGAACCTAGTTTACCTGCATTATCTTCATGTGAGTCCTTTAAATACAGGGTGGCCATCACTGACCTTATAAACAGTGGAGCCATATCACAATGTGAGCCATGTGAAGGACAGTTTCTTTCTAGTTATTTCCTGATTAAAAAACCCAATGGAAAAAACAGATTTATTTTAAACTTAAAGTCTTTAAACAAGTACATCATAACAGAACATTTCAAAATTGAAGATCTAAGAACAACATTAAAATTAGTATCAAGAGACAGTTTCATGGCCACCCTTGATTTAAAGGATGCGTATTTTCGCGTACCTATACACCCGACGTATAGAAAGTACCTACGATTTAGGTACGAGGGTCAAATTTACCAATTTAATGTTTTACCGTTTGGTTTAAACACAGCCCCCTTTGTGTTCACAAAGTTATTAAAACCGGTAATTTGTTTAATGAGATCATTAGGCTATTTGTCATCTATCTACTTAGATGACATTTGTATAATTTCTAATAATTATCAAGATTGCTTAGATAATATTTTACAGACTAAACACATTTTGGAGTCCTTAGGATTCATAATTAACATTAAAAAGAGTTGTATGATTCCGAGTAATATTTGCAAGTACCTTGGTTTTGTGATAGATACGAAAGAATTTCATGTTAGCCTTCCTAAAGAAAAGCGAAATTTAATCAAACAAGAGTTACAATCGTTTCAATTGAAATCTCGTTGTAAAATAAGACATTTTGCTCGCTTGGTAGGCCTCCTCACTTCATCCTGCCCCGCGATTCAGTACGGTTGGCTTTACACCAAGCAAATGGAAAGATGCAAATACCTTGCATTATGTAAAACGAGTAATTATGATAGCCACATGACAGTACCACAGTACTTGCAGGACGATTTTTCCTGGTGGTTAAAATCTA
This sequence comes from Eugnorisma glareosa, assembly GCA_947578425.1. Taxonomy (NCBI): domain Eukaryota; kingdom Metazoa; phylum Arthropoda; class Insecta; order Lepidoptera; family Noctuidae; genus Eugnorisma; species Eugnorisma glareosa. The sequence goes on along the minus strand of OX387966.1, from coordinate 19,180,459 downwards.
TTGATAGCGCAGTGAATCCCATTAGACGGGACAGCTACTGTCTAGAAATATTTTCAGACGCTAGCAAAAAAGGGTGGGGGGCAGCATGCGGTGAGGAGACAGCCAGTGGCCAGTGGAGTAACTCAGAGTCTGACAAACATATTAATTGTCTAGAACTCCTGGCTGCTTTCTTGGGCTTACAAACATTTGCAAAAGGATTAAAAAATTGTCAGGTGTTACTACGCGTTGACAACACAACTGCTATTTCGTACATCAACCGTATGGGTGGAGTAAGATTTCCACATCTAACTGATATCACAAAATCTTTGTGGCAGTGGTGTGAAGCTCGTGGTATATTTGTATTCGCTTCATACATAAGCTCAAAAGATAACGAAATAGCAGATGCGGAGTCTAGAAAATCTCACCCTGATACCGAATGGGAAATTAAAGATCATGCCTTTGAAAAGATTGTGAGAGCCTTGGGGCAACCAAAAATTGATCTTTTCGCATCAAGGTTGAATAAAAAATGTGTTAAGTACGTCTCATGGAATAGGGACCCAGGAGCATTCGCTGTAAATGCTTTTACTTTAAACTGGTCAAATCTGTGTTTCTACGCATTTCCTCCGTTTGCGGTTATATTAAAAGTATTAAGAAAACTTATATACGACCAGGCGGAGGGTATTGTTGTGGTTCCATTATGGCCCACGCAACCCTGGTTTCCACTTTATCAAAAACTTCTCTGCTCAGAATTAGTTCAGTTTAGACCCTCTGATAAAGTGTTATTGTCTATTTCCAACAGTGTCCCCAAGCTCACGTTGATTGCAAGGAAGTTATCAGGACGGCGTTACGAAACAGAAGAGTACCACAGTCATCTTTAGATATTATGATAGCTTCGTTATCCGAAAAGTCAATAAAACAATATGACGTTGCAATTCGACGTTGGGTAAATTTTTGTAAAACTCACAATATCAAAATACATGAGGCGTCAATTCCCATGGTAATGTATTTTCTCACGGAGTTATTTCATTCCGGTTTACAATACGGATCTTTAAACAGTCAAGATCAAAGACAGAGCGGAGCGATCTCCGCTCTGTCTTTGATCTTAGGATCGAGAGTAGGGTCTGATGATCGCGTTGCTAGGCTATTCAAAGGTTTTTATAGACTTCGTCCTCCAGCCCCAAAATATAATATCACTTGGGACCCGTCAATAGTTTTAGAATTCTTATCGAAATGGTACCCAAATAATAACTTAAGTTTAGAACATTTAACCAAAAAGGCCGTAACTTTGCTCATACTTGTAACTGCACATAGGGTGCAGACCATTAGCAAAATCAAATTAGAAAATATGACTGTTAATGATAATCTTATATTGATCAAGATAAACGATTTGTTAAAAACATCTCGACCTGGTATAACTCAACCTTGTTTAAATATTCCATTTTACAAAGGTCGGCCGGAAATATGTCCCGCTGAAGCTCTTATAGAATATATTGATAGGACAAAACTTTTGAGAAACAATGCCAATAACCTTTTTATAAGTATTAAAAAACCACATCAATCAGTATCCACAAATACCATCAGTCGGTGGATAAAAAATATATTATCAATTAGCGGAATTGACATTTCAGTATTTTCTGCCCACTCCACCAGACACGCAGCCACCTCAGCTGCTCATAGAGCTGGTGTCAATATTGACATGATACGAAAAGCAGCGGGGTGGAGTGGCAGCTCCAATGTTTTCGCTAGATATTATCATAGAGATGTTCAATGTGAACAAACTGATCAATTTGCCCTATCAATCCTAACCTCTGATTGATGTTAGATTTAATTACTTAAAATTAATAACTTATTGTATTTATCTACCCCTAATTAAAGAAAAACTACAATTTAGTTACTGTGTTCTACGTGTGTAAAGTTTGATTAATATACCCGAGTATAAAAATTAAGTGTTTTAATATTTCACCATCTTTCAAAATCTACATTGTTATCCTAATCTCGAAGGACGAAGCAACGAAGTATAATTGGAGATTAAACGAACTTACCTGAAGTGAAGTTCTATCCAAATTATACGAGTTGCTTCGTCCGAAGAGATTAGTTCCCTCCCAACCCTATGAACCCAATACCTAAAGTGAAATATTAAAAAAGGTTCCAGGCTTTCAACTAAATGAGTGACGGTACCGGGTACAGGCATAAGTAAAAGGGAGACAAAGTACCGACAAAAAAAAAAAAAAAAAAAAAAAAAAAAAATTCAAACTTAGTGGATGAAAGGCGATGCCCTAGACGTATTACTACATTGTTATCCTAATCTCTTCGGACGAAGCAACTCGTATAATTTGGATAGAACTTCACTTCAGGTAAGTTCGTTTAATCTCCAATTAGTAGCTATATCCGATTACTATTTGGCAACGCCCACGTTCACATGTCGTTTTCAAACTGTGATTTATAGTGTCAATGGGTTGATGTGGATTCTTCGTATTAGCGTTGTACTTGTAATGTGATATCTTATGTAAGTACTTAATTAAGCGATAGATATCTGAGTAGGTACTTGATGATATTAGGTGTTTTTTTTATATACGAGCGCCCAAGAATGAATGCGTAATGCAACTTCAATTTATTTCGATTTGAAGTGATCAATCAATAACATAACATCAGTTGACAGAGGTGTAGCCTAATAGTTCTCCCACATTTTGGCAGTTAAGTAAAAGTCACATGTAATAGGAGGAGGGCAAATTGCCATCAACCAAAAAGAGACTCGACAACATCAACTGAGAAATTCCTAATGGGAAATCTCAGTAACACTTTCCCCGGCCTGGAAATGGAACCTAGAACCTCATGTTTCGACCATAGACCAACGAGATTAAAGTCTGTTCAAATGTGATCATCATTAAAGGGTTTAACTCTGTAGGTGCAGTTGTAGTTGAACTTGATCAAGTAACAAAGAGCATTTGAGAACTTATACTGACACTTACAGGATTATACTTGCCATGATCGCGGGATGACTGGAGAATGCGGGTGGATGGAAAATAAATTGTTAGGTGTAGACAAATAAATACAAAGAAAGAGGTTAGAACAGATTTTTCTGCAGCTCCCGCGATCATAGCGCTTGCAACAGCGCCGAAATATCGGGAGCTCAAAATAATTAATAATGACGGAAGATCCCGTAATGGCATTTCAGAAAATGATGCGCCAGGTAGATCTGTACCAGTTAACCGCATTTATTTCTTGGCAAGTAAAGGCCATGGTACATAGTTTTACAATCCATAATGAAGCTAATAACAAGAGAGCTTCACCTTTAAATCTAAAGGCAATCAAGACATAATACTACGCGATTACAATCTTCTCATAAATTCTAAACATCGCAAGCTTGAATGTTTTACCGCGGCGTCAGTTTGATATACGGGCCATAAAAATGGGTCACGCTGCCCAAGAGTTGTTGTCTACTCATAGCCAAGGAACTGGGCCATAAAATGCGCGTAAAATACCCAATTTCGTATTAAAAGTGTTGAAACTTTGCTGGTCACGGGTAGTTCTTGGGAAATTATTTCATAAATAGCAGCAATGAGTAAAACTTTTTGTCTGGGCCGATGCAAATTGTGATGAGTTAGTAGTATAGTTGAACATAGCATCACGCCTGTAATTCCCGAAGGGTTAGGGAGAGATGTACATAATACTACACCCATATTTTGCCAGTTATGTTTTCTAAGTCCCATGTAATAGACTCTTTGTCATCAACACACACACAAATCCAGACTCCGTGGCTGCTACTGAGAAATGCCTGATTGAAAAACCTAATAACACTTTGCCCGACTCGGGAATCGAACCCAGGACCTCATGCTCAGCAGTCGCGCTTACTTGGTTGATTGCTTTCATCATCACCACCTTCTTCTAAGCGTGTCGATGGCCGACTTGGAAATCTCCAAATAGACTCCAACCCCAAGTCGGCCGTAGCAAAGACAATCTCTTCAGATGGGGGTTCATAGACGGCTCAGCCTCCGTATTCACAAACGTTCGGATCCAACTTCGATTCGGCAAGTCGTATTGGATCCGAACGTTTGTGAATACGGGGGCTGATCTCATGTGTATTATACAAGGTGCAGTTTTGGATCTGCAAAACATTTTAGGAGGTAATTATGTTAGTGATTCTCGACCCGAATCAACAATAAAATGGGCAGGTATTTTTTTTTCATTTTATTCTTATTTACGGAAATCGGTAAGTGTGAACTCACCTTTTTAAAACGCAACCAATCTGTACGTATCTTTAAACTGCGCTTTCACACACACAAACAAACGCAACCGACATTTCTTTCATGAATCCAAAGCACCAACCACCGCCCGCTCCCTCTCCCCCGCCACGCCCCCGCGGCCATCGCAAACGCATAAATCGGGTCAATTTATTAGTGTATTTGATGACGCCGGTATGTGCATACGCTTGCAAATTCCGCCCCTCAAGTGCGCCTTCGATTAACGGTCGGGATAGGTACCTACTACCTAGTTGTAAAGATGACGGACCAATACTCCAATGTAGAGTTGGTGGAGATGGTCCGCTTGTATGCCATCAGTGGAGACAATGTATCTCGAGCCATCGAAATGTTCGCGGAGTTATTCCCCAATCGGCAACGTCCCTCACACAGGGTAATGCTGGCTGCTACGCAGAGACTGCGCGATCATCGGCAGTTCGACGTTCCCCAGCATGCTGAAGGTCGCGGCAACGAAGGCCTGCCTGTCGCCTTGCAGGAAGATATCCTGGAATTCTTCCGGCGAGAGCCACGTGCAAGCACGCGGGAGGCTGGTCGACGGTTTGGAGTGCACCACTCCACAGTGTGGCGGCTACTGCACAAAGAAATGCAGCATCCTTTTCATTACCGCAAGGTACAGGATCTCAAAAGTGCAAAAGTGATCAGTGCTTTCGACACAATAAAAACGAATGTGTTTGTGTAAGCTGAAGGAAAATCAGCAACGTCGTGCTAGACTGTGCCTGGAGTGTTACGGTGGAAACTTTGAACAATATCTCCAGGTAACATAAGTAGGTAATTTATTTATTTATTTGTACATAGACAATAATTTGTAAATACGATGTTAGCTAAATCAACTTGATTAGTGTAAATAAGTTGATTTAAAATGTTTAACTACGCCAAAAATACCTATCAGACAAAATGAATCACCTAAAATCCCTAACACATGGGTACCTACCCACTTAACTAGCACACATTATCTTGATGTATTTCTGTCGGTCCTCAGCCCGTTAAAAAGTAGGAAGGTAAATCTTAAATCAACCAATTTAATCTACAAATAAAAACCGTCCTTGGGGCTGAATTTACCTACAGAGCGCGCCGACTGCGCCGAGTACCTACATGCCTTATTATTATTATTAGGTGCCTACCTAAATCCCGCGCACGCGCTCGCGATCGTAGTTTCACAATTGTGCAACAGGATCTGCTTACGTGCTTTGTAAGGTTTATTTATCTCCGCCTATCATTTTATTCATCAGCTGATAGGTAACTAACGACGCCAACGTGATCTTTTTTTGCCGCAGTTGTATCTACTTCCTACTATTATTATTTATCGTAATAGCCCAGTGGTTAAGGCTTTCTCCTCTCATGCATGAGGTTGCGGGTTCGCAACTGAGCAAGTACCATTGTGTTATTTTTTTAATTCATAATGATGTAAGTACTTTTTAAATGTATCTAGGACATCATTGAAATCCCGTGTTTCGGTAAGCACTTAATTAAAGCCCATGGTTCGAATTGATTTGTAGCTCTCGGACGGTCGTTAGGTACCACACGGGTCGGTACGGGTCAACGACCTTACAGCCCTGCCGTATGGTCGTTGGTACGGGTAGTCAAAAGCCAGAAAGTCCGACAATTAGTCTAACAAATGGGTATCGTGTTATCAAGTAACTGGTTTGTTGAGGTCTGATAAGCAGTCGCCCTACGTGATTCACTGGCACTCCATGTAGTGAGCTGCATACAGTTAAACTGAAAGCCGACCCTAACATAGTTGGGAACAGGCTCGGCAGATGGGCCACGGCATTGTAATGATGCTTAAAAATGAGTTATTATTTAGCGAAATTTTAAACAATAATGTAGGTACCTACATTGTGATTTTCAAATTCGAACTACATCTAAGGTAAAATTATTTGCTATAAGTTGCTGTAGCTACAACAACTTGTACAGATCGCGGCACGTTGGTTGAACCTTCGATGCGCAGTAACAGATTTTCGCGAGCATCGCGGGGGCTCCCCGTAACCATAGCAACGACCTTCATTGTAGTTTAACGTAGGGTGATTACGCCAGTTCGCCGACCACCGCTGGCTCTCGACCACTTAGCGTAAATCACGTAAAAATAGTCAAACCGAAGCGCGGCAAACGTTCATATTTTTTGTAAACGCACGCTCATTCTGTGTCCCTCTCCCGCGTCATCGTTTGTCGACCTAAGATAGCTTGATGCCGCTCAGTGAAGTGACAAACTTCTGCTGCAGTACACATGTCACCAAATTATAGCAAAAAATTGTGAACGGGAACATTTTCAAACGTGAGTATAACATGTTATTATTCAGTTTTGAACATAGATATTATGCTTTGTGTGTCAAAATATGTTTGTATTTACTTCTAAACTAATAATCTATTGGAAATTACGAGTATTTCATTAAAATAATGGGTGGTCGGATAACTAACTGACTAAAATAACGCTTCCCTTAGCTTACGACCACCTGGTCGGGAACTAGCTGTATTAGTCTAGTCTTTTCTTGAAGATTGTGCACTTACTGCGTGATATGGCGTAAAACACTTCGATTTTTTCTATTCATAACAGCACGACTAATTTGCTCGTCAGATTGCGACCGGCTAATTGTATAAAATGATCGAAATTGTATTCACTTAAAAATTATCAAATTATGATGGTCGACAACTGATCCGTTGTCGACCATAGATTATAATCTGAACAAAATGTATCCGTTTTTGCCGGTCGTAAAGTGGCTAGTTTACGATCATGCAGTGTTATCATGAAAATATTTTTATTTTGGTGGTCGGCAATTGCGTGTTTGTCGTCCACAGACAAATTTGCATGCTTATCTAGAATTAATGCTTCTATCTGATATATTTGGTGGCAAGGTTGTGGTGTTTGGTGGCTTGGTGCAGCATCTATTTTTTTTATTACAGATGGCTCCACAATGTAATGATAAACAAAAAAAAGGAAGAGACAAAAATAAATTGGTATGAATCTAATTAAATGTTATTATTAGTATACTCATTAGTTTATCAGAGTTTGTTGTTTAATTTTTTTTAAAGCAGCAAACACTCCGTCCTATGATGGCCGCCAGTGCCGAGACTGACGAGTTATTGGATCTTTTATATTTCTTTGATTAGAATTAATTATTGCAGGTCGGGACATCAAAAAAGAAGACTAGCAGGCGTCTATTTGACTATAGGGAAGATCATATAATTAAAGCCTTAGAAGAAATAAAAAACAAAAAAATGGGTATAAGGGAAGCATGTCGGATTTATGGCGTACCTAAAACAACCGTGCATGATCGGCTTTCGGGTAAAGTTGCTGTAAACAAGATGCCTAAAGTAGGTCCTGACCCTGTTTTAGGACGTGAGGGTGAAGAAAAGTTAAAAAACTGGGTATTAGATATGGCAAAATGTGGGTTCCCTATAAATAAAAAAGAACTTTTTGAAAGTGTGTCGAAAATTATTCGTGACACCAGTGTCACGAATAATTTTCGACACACTTTCAAAAAGTTCTTTCATACCAGTATGAAAAACCCATTTAAGGATGGAATACCAGGGGACACATGGTACCAGTCATTTTTAAGACGTCACCCTGAGATCAGTGTAAGGGAGGCAGAGGGAATCAATAATGCAAGAGCAGCAGTAACCGAGACCCGAGTAAGACTATGGTTTAAAGATCTCAAGGAGCATATACAATCCATAGACGCACTGGATATATTTGAAGATCCAGATAGAATTTTCAACGGGGATGAGACAGGTTTTTCTTTGTGCCCAAAAAGTGGTAAGATTTTAGGACCTAGAGGGTACAAAAACCTCTACATAATAAAAAAGAGTAACGATAAAGATAATGTCACCGTATTGGTGGTATTCACAGTGAGTGAAAAAATATGTCCCCCTTTAATAGTATTTCAATTTTATAATATTTAAAAAAATATTTCTTACTTAGAAGCAGCAAAGTTAGATTATACCTGCCAGTTTTGTACTCTCTAATATTAAATAAACGTGATTATTCAAAACATTTATTAATGATTTTATTTTTGACCTTATTTTGATAACGCTTGAGTTCTTTTTACGGTGGCTTCCTAACGGTCGAGAACTAACGAAAAAAGCGGACGTAAACTGACTGTAGGTGTCCGAGAAATGACAATATCGCACTTTTCGATAAATCTTTAAATTATAAAATAATACACTAATAATTTTCTAAAAATTATATCCGATCGTGTATTTTAAACATTTTTCTTTCACATAAAAATCCAATATCAAAATATTAACACTTATTTTAATAACAATGACAATTTAAAGTTTACAAGTCTACTAAGTGGTCGTGAACCGGCCTAATCACCCTACGTGCCGCGTTCGTTTCATAGAAATGTGGGCGGAGACTCGTACAGGCTGACGTCACTGGTCATCGCATTCACGCACACAGTGACATGACGCGCGATACATCGCAATGGGTGATTCTGTTTTTTTGAAGAGGGTTATTAAGAGAGTTATTCTGAAAAACAATAAAATTGAAAAATCGAAAAGAAAAAGTATTATTGATTATTGACTTGGTATCGTATTGTTATATGATTATTTACGAGTCTCATAACAACCTCCTGAAATGTTTTGCAGGTTCAAAACTGCACCTTGTATATGGCGTGTCTCCACAGACAATGGCCCACCTATCTTGCGCTGTATGCCCCGACAGCTGCGCACTTGACGATCTTATGACTGCATCAGCGAGAGGTCGCTTAGCTGAATTTTGGGCGAGATACATTTCATTAACAAAAAGCCATCGACACGCTAAGAAGACTATAAGAAGTATTCTCTTTCATTTTTGTTCGTTGTGTTTCGATATGCATAACAAATACTCGGGCTCGATTTTGATGCAAATTTTATGTAATTTTCTATAAATATAGTACTCAACAATTTGCAGCTATTGTTAGTGTGGAAATCGCCATTGCATGGTTGTTATATTGTCCACTTTGATGGCGACCTTGTGAAAATTATTCTGCCGCAAATCTCGGTTCAGATCGGCACATTTCCTGTCCGTCGCTCGTGTCACTTTATATATAGGTAATATGCATTTTAGAAGTTACTTATTTTGGGGTTTATAAAACACCAAACCAGTTGGTGAATTGGTTTGCTCGATTTTCTCAAATGGTCTATTCAGTCAAGAGAAACCAAAAAAAACAGTGTCAGTAACAAGAAATGCACCTTATTTTTTACTTCCTTTGGTTTGGTCAGATAGGCAGTCGCTCCATGTAAAATACTGGTATTCAGCTGCATCCGGTTAGACTGGAAGTCTACCTCAATACATTTGGAAAAAGGCTAGGCAGATGATGGTTTGGCAGAGATGTACCTAACTACCTACCCTATACCCACATATCGCCAGACAGATACACTCTCATGTAGTCTGGATTTGTGCTCGGTTGATAGCAATAGGCTCGCTGGGACTTTTTATCAAATTGCAATTACTTACGCATAACCTTTCGTATGCCGAGTAAATAGACACAATTAAAAACCTATTGTGTCTCGCGTATATCCACGTTCCCGGCACACGAAGGGTTAATTATCTTGTACTGTACAAGATTGACTTGAACACGTTAATCTTTATTAGCAGTAGTATTATGAAACAAGGTATGGGGTCAGATGACACAATACACACAAAATTTCGCTACTCACAAATTGTCGTAACATCTCCTTGTTTCGACTACCATGTGTGAATGAATGAATGAATGAATGGCCTTTCAATAAGGCATGGTGCAGTGATGACGTCACTGCATTTCCATGGCGTCAAGGTATTGTACTGCTATGGGTATTTCGTTCAATGTCAACGGGCACGTCCTACATAATCATTCTATTTATATTTACTTGTTGGTTTTGTATTATTGGAATTACGTTTATATTAGTATACAAGTGAGGAAAAAATGGTTTTCGTATAATTATGTAGGTATACGTATGATCAGCGTACAACGTTCACATTGCTAAGACCTAATCGTCTAATGTTTGTAAGAAGAAAAATGGGCCAGGATCCTCCACGCAAACTGAGTGATGGTGTTTCATATTTATGTCCTTGGTGAAAATCATAAAATTATGCAAATTGATGTGGCACATGGTAGCTATGTAAAAAGAAGTATCTACACAGAAACTTAAATACTAAAACAAAATCAAAATCAATGAATTTATTTAATTGGACCATTTGGAATGTCAAAAACGAAAAAACTATCAAAAACGGGAAACGGGAAAATATCAAACTCCCAGTCACAATCCATAACAACTAGTAACGTAGTTGCGTACATTTCTATGGAGAAGAATGGGCAAGAAACTCCACTGACATCCATATAAATGAAAATCTTGTTACAAAATCTGGTTTAAGTACATCATTCATGTTGAGATTATACACACATCAAAAGTGTCTAGGGATCAAGCATTTTTATGTGGATTTCTTGAGATTGAGATGTGGCTTTGTAATAAATTTATGATTTTATAAATTTATATGGATCCTTTTTGGTGCATTTCATAATTTGAATCAGGAACTGTGAATCAAATTCGAGTAAAAGATGAAAATCAGCTGTCAATATTTTCCCTATAAAAACATACAACGCATTGAAGACATTATTAGTGCTACTGTTTCCCTACTACTGATTAAAACCAACGTTATTATGGAGCGGCGACGTCATTTAAGCAGGGAAGAAATGCTCAGAGCCGTGGGAATGATAGAAGCTGGTTCCCGGCAACGTACTGTGGCTTTAGCTCTGAATACAAGTCAGAGTGTTATCAGTCGACTTTGGACACGTTACCGAAGCACTGGTACCGTGGCTGAGCGCCATGGAGGACGGTATCGCTGCACCACACGGAGACAAGACCGATACATTCAAATCTTAACTCGAAGAGCTCCAACAATAACCGCCATGATGTTAGCCGTGAGGCTTCATCACTCTTCAGGGAACTTAATTAGCGACCAAACAGTCAGAAACCGCTTGCATGAAGTGAACCTTCATTCCCGAAGACCGCTACGGGTACCACCTATAGCAATGCACAATCGTAGGATACGATATCAATGGGCTCTTGAACACAGAAATTGGGCAGAAGAACAATGGCGTTTCGTGTGCTTTTCTGATGAGTCTCGTTTTGGTATGAGACCGGATACAAGACGTATACGACACTGGAGAACCCCTGGACGCCAACAGCGATTAAAATCCTGCCAGGAAGTCCATCCTTATAGTGGTGGAACCATCATGGTATGGGCGGGTATTTGGATCGGCGGAAGAACTGAGTTGATTTGGATCAGAGGCAACCTCAACGCTCAAATTTATGCTGAGACGATTGTATCAGACGTCATCGTTCCTCTACAAGTGCAAATCGGTCCCTTATTTCAGTTAATGCATGATAATGCACGACCGCACACCGCAAGAGTTGTAAGACAGACTCTCGCCGCAGCTAACATCAATGTCCTGCCCTGGCCTGCTCAGTCGCCAGACTTGAATCCGATTGAGCATGCATGGGATATGCTACAGAGAAGAGCTCTGCCGAATATGGAGGGTATCCAGTCGCAAGAAGACCTTTTTTTGTTGTTGCAACGAACATGGGCGGCCATTCCACAGCGTGATTTGGATGAACTCATTTTGAGTATGCCAAACCGATGTTCTTGTGTTGTTAGTGTTCGCGGTAGAAACACGGATTATTAATTGTTTAAGTTACCCAATAAAATTTTAAAGAAAACTGTTATTTCAGTCTTTTTTTCGAACTTTTGTGTTAGTGGTTCAAATGTCAAAAATCCCTTTATTAGGAAAATGGCAAATTTCTTTATTAATGCAAAGGTGACTTGGTTTATCGTTACTGTGACAAACGAAAACACTTTATTTGATGAATCCTTAAAGAAAATTTTAATTAATATCAATCAGGAGAAAAGTTATTGCAAAAATATATGTTGATCCCTAGACACTTTTGATGTGTGTACATAGGTACACGTATATGTGCGAATGGAAGACGAGTAAAAATATAAAATCAACATTTCAAGAATAAAATGAAATTAACCCTGGCGGCTAAGAGATGACAAGTCCCTTCTGATAGCGCCCGTTTACGAACATGGCGCTTAGATCAGCACCATTCTGCTCAACCATTTTAAAGGGAACTAGATGATCAGACACACGCGCCACCATTAGCGAGACATCAAAAACTAGAGCCATCTCACATTATCTGCCTAGCCTTTTCCCAACTAGGAAGTTGTGGTGATCTTCCAGTCTAAACGATGCAACGGAATACAAGTATTTTACATGGAGACCCAGCCTATATCTACAACCAAACTTGAGCCACCTACGATATTGAATAATCACAGTTTATGGTAATAATCAATAACACAAGTATTGTGTGAACAAAACAATAAGTTTGAAGGTGCAACTACCCAATAGATCTAACCGACACATCGGTGACATGATGGTTCCTTTTACGACTGTCTATAATTCTTTATGACAGAGCTGCTAAATCTGGCTTCCGTGATATGTCGTCATCAATGCCGTAATATCTACGGTCATATGTGGCTGTTACATCATTTTGACAAATCTTGATTTGAAGAACATCTCGACGAATATTTGATGTCTGTCATGTTTTTGTAATTGTACAACATTAACAGATCTTAAATTATGTACCTACTACGTCATGTATGTGCCATATCTCTGCGATATATTTAAAAGTAGCTGTTGCCCGCGGCTTCGCTCGCGTTTTGGTCAGAAACTATTCCTCGGGTACCTTGTAAATATAGCACTCGGGGATAATGTAGCTTCCTGTTGGTGAAAGAATTTTCAAAATCGGTTCACTAGATCCAGAGATTACCCCCTACATACAAACTTAACAATAAATTTTACCTCTTTATAATAGTATAGTATAGACTAGCTGTTACCCGCGACTTTGTTCGCGTGGAAATTTTGATGTGTATGTATGAGAAAAAAAAGGTACCCTATGTCATTCCCCTGGATATGATCTGTCTCCTTGCCAAATTTCATTACGATCCGATTAATCGTTTAGTCGTGAAAAGTTATCAAACCAACAAACGGATTAACTTTCTCATTTATAATAGTAGTATAGATATAGATGTATAGGTTTTAGGTTTAGATACACTGTGAACTTGTTTCAACAGTGTCCATCATCATAAGTCCTTTGGTATCATGATCAGATTTCAGTCACAATAGATAAAGCTCTCAGCTCGATTTCAATACTATTAAATCTGTATTGACGAATAATCTAGACTTATATTCTATAGAGCTAAATCATTGTATGTTACTAAGTTTGGATTTAGCGGGTAATGTTCGAAACGAATGATCCGAAAATTCTTTCACTACTAGGATGCTACATTATAAACGTTAGTAGGATAACTCTCGACCATGTACGAATGAATCCGCGAGCAAAAGCTAAGCAGTGGGGCAAGGCACATCAGACAGAGAAATCGATATAAAAACCCACTTGTTGTCAATCCAAGCCAGACGGACCAGACATGCTGCCGTTCATACATACAATGGCAATGAGAACGAGCCAAAAACATGAAGCTTGATTGACACCGTGGTCGTAAATAATGAGGGGAAAGTTAATACATATTTATTAGTTAGCGTAAAACAATTGCCAATAATAATTTGTGCCGTTCAGATCTTGATGATAAATATAACAACAGAATAATCATTTAAATTGTGACCTAAAAGCACCAGGTTTTAAGTTTTAACCACGAATCCATTAAAAAAGCAACAGATATCAATTCCAAGATAAATTACTAACAAAAAAAAACCAAGGGGAATGGTCAATTTTCGTCTTCTTTCATGAATAAAATCAAAACTATTTATTTTAAAATAATAACAGAAATATATTTGAGATTCTCATAATGAGACCTTTCATTTGATATATGACACAGTAAGGTTTGCAAAACATTTTTTATTTCCTAATTTGTCTCCCGAAAATGGCGCTGAGTTAAAAAAAAAAAAATACTTTCCACATCTGTATTAATTAGTATTTGGGTCATAGGATTACACCATCCTACCAAATTTCACCCAATTTGGTATAGTAGATTTGGAGAAAATTGGCTGTGACAGACAGACGGACAGACAGACAGACGCACGAGTGCGTATAAGGGTTCGGTATTTTTCATTTTTTGTACGGATCCCTAAAAAATCGTTTTAGTTGTGCCCTAAAAAACATACAAGATACAAGGTAGACGACGAATTAAAAACAACAGACAATTTCAGAATCAGATTTTTAACCCTAAACAATTACAGTCATACTTATGTTCCCTTTACTTCAATTCAATGAACCTTGAAATTAAAAGCGCTCTTGAAATCTGTTGGACATCTGCTCCAAATTGGTCTAATTGTTGTAGCCGAGCGTGATAACATCGCATGACATCAGGATCATTATTTTATTTTGATGTCCACTTCGCGAACTAGGTCGTAAAACTTAGTATTATTGCACAGTTTCACTGTAAAATTTGAATGCAGGCGAAGAGTATGAATCCGGGATGATTTTGACATGCGGGCCCAGTGCTGATTGGTGGATGTCTCATGCCTTCGAATTTTCGGTTCTAGGACATGCCTTAACCGTTTTAAAATTGGCATTAAAATAAATTAACTGTATAAAGAAGAGGGCCTGTTGGGGTTTCGAACATGACCTTTGAGGGACGCGTAGATCCGGTCCTTGCCAAAGATGGTTTATTAAGAATAACCTAAGGTAACATAACAATAAACAAAAAAATGGCGTCAAAAATTCCTCCTCAACGATGTCAACTGGTAATTAATGTCCCGAGAGACTAGCGGCGTTGCCACGTTGTATGGCGAGGCTAAGCCAAGGAAAAAGCCGGGAAGTGTCAACTAAGTATTATGAAATTTTCTTTAAAAGTCTGTGAGAGTTCCCCACGGTCCTAGAGGTTCAACCCCAAACGGCTCATAAATATAGTTACCATCAGGTTACTGTATTTACGTCGCTTGAGGCACCGTAGCCACAGCGGCAGCCCCAGCACAGCACGATGAGCTAGGAATATGAGATGGCGCACGAGTATCGACACATGTTGCGTCCCACACTAAAGGTCCACCTATCTTCCATGGAAACAAAGACATGCCGTCTGGTCTTTTGCCAAGCTGATTTATAATCTGTGAGTAGGTATTGTACCCTGTATATTTAAGTGAGTTGGCTTTCGAGTTGTGTGTGGTCTCTTGAGTGAGTTTCGAAGTGAACTTTACAGCATAACCCTGCTTTTAGGTACTCATTTTGTTTCATGTTTACAAAAACATGACAACGACCTATAAATTAACTAGAATGACACAGACGTCCAATGACAATGAGCAGATTGGGATCATCATCATTATAATAAGTAGGTACGTAATCTTTCAGGTGTGTCCGTATCGCATATTTCAATCAAACGAAATGGAAAGAAAGTAATCTATTACATTATTTTAAGCAAACATCTAGTGATTATTCGTCAATTGGTTTACTGCGACTGTGTTATACATATATAGGGTGTAACAAGACCCTTCACGAAGCCGTCAACCAAGCATGTACATAAAACTAAGTAAATTTACGCAAAAATTATTGCTGGGAAACGGCTTTTTTTTTGGGGACTCAAAACATTGTGCTAATGGGTGGATTGAATAGTACGGGGGTCATGGAGGTGTTTAAAGTAAAAATCGTACATTAAAAACATCTATTTAAAAAAAATACTTGTGAAAATGTTGGAACTTTGACCCCCAATATCTCAGTAACTAGAAGGTTACCGGGTATGGTTTAGAACAAAAAAAATATCACGATGAAGTGACGGGAAGAACAAGTGCCTTTCGGCTTCGTTGAGGCACTATTAGTTAATCCCGTAAGGAACTGTGGTTGAGGGTCTTGTTACACCCTGTATTTACAAGAATCAGAGTATTGTTAACCGTGGTCAGTAGACTTGTAATAGCCCACATCACCTACGTAGCCTTTTCCCAACTACGGTTGGGTCAGCCTTTAGTCTGGCCGGATGCAGTACAACACCAGTATTTAACATGGAGCCACGCGACGGTCTTTATGACTTCCACGACCCAGTTACCCAGTACCACGATACCCCCTGGTAAGACTGGTTCTCAGACTACATACAAAACATCACGCTTGTAATCCATGAATAGATAAGCAGAGGTGTACAGTCACGAGCACCAATATGTTTGCACTTTCCTAAATTTAAAGGCAATTTCCGTGAGAAATAACTATTGTAACTTGGAGATGGGATCTTTTTCATAAAAATATGAGTTCCAGAATACTATGTACGTAGCAAGATGAAATTATTATCAAAACAGTAGAAGAAAAACACTTTTAAAACTTGACAAGTTTTTACATATTGGTGCTCGTGACTGTACCTGTTACTACACCCACATCTCGCCAGTCATAGGACGCGAGCCTATTGGTAATCAAGCACAGATCCAGAATCCGTGACTGCTACTGAGAAATTCCAGATAGGAAATCCCAATAACACTGCTAGACCTGGACCTCATGCTTAGCAGTCACGCTTGCGACGACTAGACCAACGAGGCAGAGAACAACAGACAAGAAAATCAACTACTTACATAAAATGGACCACTATTATCCACCAACAGTATAGCAAAATGATATCGACCAATGTCATACTTCTCGGGCGCGACCCAATTCCTCGACCCGGTTATGATGTCGATTTAAAAATACACCTTCTAGCTTAACTGCAGCCGCATTCGTGTTTCCGTGTGGTTAACATAAATATTCTTTATGGGAATTTTAATATTTCAGTGGTAAGTTCGTAAATCACCATCAAATGCTTAGTCTTTTCCCAACTAAAACGGGGTTGTCCTCGAGTCTAACCGGATGCAGCTGATGATCTAGCGACTGATCATCTCACCGCCTCATACCAGTTAGTGGGTAACATCATCTTGGCCCAAGTTCGTGAATATATCTATCAAAATATTGTGTTAGTGTAGAAACCTCTGAATCCGTGCATGGTGCTCAATATAAGACCCAGTAGAGGAAAGCTTTAGAACCATAACGTGGTTACGAAGTCGAAGCACTGGGGACGCGATGAAAGGAGAAAAAGATGGCGAAATAAATTAAAGAAGACATTTCATCCAAATCAGTGCAGTAGTTTTTGCGTGAAAGAGTAACTAGCAAACATCCATCCATCCACCCTCACAAACTTTCGCAATTGTAATATTAGTAGGAAGTAGGATTTCACTTCAAGCTCAAAATGCAGAGGCGGACTTAATGCCATTATTTTTACTAGTCAACCTTTGGGCGATGCAGAGACAAAGCCTTTGGGTGTATATCTACCACTGAACCGGTGCCTGTACCGGTGAATTTCGAGACCTTAGGAAGATTCAGCTAGGTTGTTGAGCTATGTAAACGCTCAAATATTGTTACGCTGCTGTTACGATCTGATAAGATCACAAAGTAATCAATAACTGCTAACTAAATTACTGAGCTCGATGAAACAAGAACAACTTTTCTCATTCAGAAGTTCCAAGTAACATTTCTATCAGCCAGTATCTGATGAATAAGAAATCATTCAGCCTAAGTAGAAATGCAATAACGAGTATTGATTGATGGCGTCTACATAATTAATGACCACACAGGTCGAAACTACCCTGAGTGATAAACATATACCTACTATACAATTCTGTCGATAGGAATCCAATGACCCGGTCACGGAAATAATTATAATGACATTTGTATGGGCATCAATTTATATATTCAGGTGAGTCGTTGAAAATTTTCCGTCGTGAGGGAATTTTCCGACTGAAACAAATTCATTTTTAGGAACTTTTTGTGTGTTTGATAGAAACAGGTATAATGACACGTTTTTGTATGACAACCTGGATTAAATGAGTATAAGGAAGAGCCCAGCTGACTACGTATTTGTGGGCAAGTCGGTAATGGATACAGGTATAGAGCCGGATGAAAACTTTTGAGCACGAATCTGAATGGCTTTACGAATAGAGCAAGACAAAAGTCAGTATTGATATGGGAGTTACAAAGAAGCATACTGGAATAACAGATGATGGATGAACTGGAATGATGTTGATGAAGTTAGTGGAGAAAGTTCTAATTAAATGGATGGAATGGAGCCGCTTTTGACGCTTTCATTAAGGAGAATCACACTTCTTCTTCTTTATCGTGTGGTTAGTGCCTAACCCAGTGTCAGAGCTTTTTAGGCTGCCCATGGGCCTCTGACTTGGCTTTATATGCTGTCTTCGTCTCTCAGGCTTGCTGGTTTCCTCAAGATGTTTTTCTTTACCGAAGCAAGTGATAATTATACAATACGCATATGAATCCGAAAAATCAGAAGTGCGTTCCTTGGGTTCGACGGGCACACCACTAGAGAATCACACTGAAAACTTGCTTTGATTCGTCCCTTCGTTCAACTCACTTACCGTTAATTCATGGCCATAGCTGACTACTGTTTATCCACGTGTTAAGCACATTAACATTCTAAACAATGCCCCCTGTTAGCTAACATGACCAAAATCCCGAATGTGGATTGAACCGTGTAAACAGCTACAAATCACGTTGCTGGCTTTGTTTTGATACGACCACTAAATTCTTTGACGTGGTCGTAATTTATGAGAAAACTGTTTTTTTTTGTTATAAAACAATGTGGTTCTGTTTTTTGGCTAATTTAGTAAGTGAACAGTGTGGGGGAGACTACAATATAATTATTGTTAAACTAATGTTTACTCGTAACAGAACTGGTAACTGTCCTTTCATCGAATTTTACTTATGACTAGCTGTTGTCCGCGACCTTCGCTCGCGTGAAATTATTATAAAAAAATATTAATTCCCTTTTTGAATCGAATTTTGTTACCAATTTCAAGGGTTTTGATTTTTTTACAGGGAACCCTAATTATTTTTCTAATATTAACGTAGCTTATGTTAGACCTTATAACATCAGCTATCTGCCAGAAATCGGTTTAGCCGTTTCGGAGATTAGCCGAAACAAACAGACAGACAGACAAAAACTGAAAATAATGTGTTTTTGTTATAAGTGCCGTATAAAAAGGGAGTAACAAGACCATTAACGAAGCCGAAAGGCACTTGTTCTCCCCGTCATTGCGATCATTTTTTTGGTCTAGACCGTACCGTAACCTTCTAGTTACAGAGATATTGGGGATATTATATTGGGTCAAAGTTCTAACATTTTCACAAGTTTTTGTTTAAATATATGTTTTTAATGTAAGATTCGCGTACTATTCGATCTATCCATCAGCACAATGTTTTGAGTCCGTTTCAATGAGTCCTACCGTAAAACACGATTTAAAAAAAACGAGATTTTGCACCCCAAAAAAAAAAATCCTTTCCCAGCAATAATTTTTGCGTAAAGTTACTTAGTTTGATGTACATAATGCTAGGTTGACGGCTCCGTTAAGGGTCTTGTTACACCCTGTATTGTCAAGCAACAGTTTTTAGCTGTTATTTTGATATTATAAACAGACACCTCAATTTTTTTTTTTTAGATTTGTTGATTTAACAGTACAGACTTTTATTCTTGTTGAGAAATAATGTGAAATATTATAATATTTTATTTCATTGGTGGCTTCGTGGTGAACTTATCTCATAAGTTACGACAACGACAAATGTCTTACTAAGTAGTTGAAACAAGTCGCTATGGTTTCCTGTTAGAAAACCCCATTCTTAGCTAAGTTCTCCTTTGTACATAAGCTGTCCTTGTTAACTATTGTTGCCATGTCTCTGTATTAATTATAATAGAGAAAACATCACGCTTGTAATCCCCGAAAAGAGTTAGGCAGTAGTTAAGTGGTGTAACTAGAGCATACCTACAGCAGTACTGCAGTTACAATACAGAATAAGAATAAAATCAATCATGATTCTGAAATCTGTTCCGGACAATCCATACACGCAGACAGGCCTTCTATATGACGGTTTTATGTTACAAATCTTATACAACACATGGCAGAAACTCTAAGCAATAAAAAATGTCTCGTCGCCATAGTCAATTTGAAACGAAACTTCTTTAGTCAATCCACTTGGTACAAGGTTGCCAGACTCGAAAGTTTTGTTTTTAATTCAATCAAATAGACGCATGTCCATCTTGTTTTATGAGACAACAACATTTATTAAGCTATCCATTGCCAGTATATTCTGACCTGTCAATGTACATAGGACGCAACCACAATTTGTCTTGCATGTATTAGACTGACGCTTCGTTGGTCTAGTGGTCGCAAGCGCAACTGCTGTGCATGAGGTCCTGGAGTCGATTCCCTGGTCGGGCAAAGTGATATTGGGTTCTTCCATCAGGAATTTCTCGAAAGTAGCAGCCTGGATTTGTGCCCGGTTGACAGCAATAGGCTCGCCCTCGATTACACAGCAGTTAAACAGAACTGGCGAGAAAAATCAGTGATACATAGTTCTTTTGGCGCTTGAATGACATTGACAGGAGGGTCCCGCTGGTTGATAGATTGATAGACATTTGTGAAATCTGTGAATCTGTTCCTATAAAGGCCGCCAAAATATCGGTGAAGCACTATAATTACTCATGTATCAGTCAGTGTACGTGTCCAGAGCCGCGTCAGCATTTCGTCTGTTTTGGTTTGTACGATGTTTTACGGGCACTTCGTACAATGAAGGTCAGCTTATACTGGAAATGTATAGCGTGTCGCCATGCGTACTCTTAATGAGTCACATGGATGCGTGGAGGCGCTTCTAGTGAGTAGATGAATAAATAAGTCATTATGACACTAGTCTCGTAGACTACGTAATGGTGATCTAACAGGTCAGGGCTGACACAATATTTTTATAATTTTCATCATTTTATTGGAGTGTTTTGATTTCGGTTCAAGGGTACTTGGGTATTCGATTGTTATGTTAAGGTTGGAGAGGAATTCTTTTGACATTTATTTCGACACTGTTAACTTCTTTGAATTTGTAACAGCGCCGTTTTTGTATGTGGCAACATCGGCAGCATAGGATATCGTGGCAGCATACTAGTAGTTAGTTCGTGTCAATCTGGCTCTGCAGTCTCGACATAGATAGCGAGCGCAAAACAACCGAATTCAATCGCAAAGACATAACGATGCATATTTAAGGTGGACGCAAGCATGCCACTCACACATAAACTGGATAACAACCGTCGTCGTCGGGTAATAGGCTAGTTACCCACCAGATATGGATCCTCCCTTCTCAATTGAGAACGAGCAAGTTTCCAGCTTCCACTCTGTTCCGCATTCCTCTATTGTATTGTATAACGGGCTGTGTCCGCAACTCCACGTCCAAGCACGTATTTTGCATGTCTATCTCGCACATATGTTCTTATATTTCAAAGTCTAATCACTCAACATCATCATTATCATCTACCTAGCCTTTTCCCAACGGCTTCCAGTTTAATCGACTGCAGCTGATGAGTGCCCACCAGTATTTCACATGGAGCGACTGCCTATCTGAACTCCGCAACCCAGTTCGTACTGGTTAATACGATACTCCTTGATAACACTGGTCGGTTGTCAGACTTTCGGGCTACTGACTACCTATATCTTGCAGTATAATCACTTAACAAAACATGAATATTAAGATTAAATACATCATTGTTTTTCTAGGTAGGTACAATAATATGAGTTGAGAATATAGACTCGTCACGTTTTGTTCTTGTAATGTAATTGCAGTGTTTATGCCATGGCAGTAGATGCATCGTTTAGGTCACGAAGACATCATTTACTGAGTACTTAGATAATACGCTGACTAAGAATAGTACTTATTTCATGTTCTTAATGGTAAATCAAGGTAAAAAAAATATAATTACTTTGTACAGCGAACTTTTCGTATGTAACTAAAGTTGGATTTAACGCCGCCATTTTGTTTTTTAATTTACGAAGAAGTTTTAAATTTGAAAGTGCTGGCGCCTGTTACAGAAAAATTGAAAGGAAGTCGTTTGTCCTGGTACATGTAATGATGAGGGATAAAATTCATGTGACTAAAGAGTAATGGATATGAATGTTGATGGATGGAGAGGGCGACGAAGGTCAAAGACAAAATGGATGGATTGTGTGAGGAATGATATGAAAGAGAGACGAGTAAATGATGCCGTGATGTCTGATATGGGAGCATGTAAGAAGAAAACGTGTTGCGCCGACCCCAAGTAGAATGGGACAAGGTCAGAAAGATGATGAATTCACAAAGAAGGTTTAGAAACGATTACCGAAACCCTATCAATGAAATTTAAGCGTCAAAACATCCTTGCACTGTAGTACAGAGGGTCAACCCTAAATGGCATTATTTTAGCAATAATGATGATGAATAAGTCATGAATGTATTAGATTGTTTTAAAGCTTATGGGAATCCTGTTGATAATCCTTGTAGCAATGCGAAACGGTTTAAAAACAATAAAATTGATGGTTACCTTTCTGAAAAACTCATGCCATTAAAATAATTCGTAAATAATATGTAAATTGACGAATTAATTAAAAAAAATTATTAGTCACGGTTCATAGGCACAAAAAAATAATTGATACTTGACAAATTATAATTAATTAAAATGTTCTATCAATTAGTAAAATTGAAGCTTGAAATATGAAAGTTATTTATGTACGAGTTGGTATAAATCAATTTCAATTACTTCCGAACTTTGAAATGTGGCGCCTTGGTAATGGGCTCATATGATAATTAACATTTAGTTCGTGTAGTGGAAATATTTATTGTGCCATTGTACCTTAGAGGTACATTAACATAGCTGTATAATTGGTGTTAGGTCAAAGCTCTTCGATTTGACCAATTGCTTTTAGTAAAATAGATAATACTGAGTTTTAATCATCATTCATCATCACCTGGTCAGAGTGACCAGGTTCTACACTAACCACACGATAATAAACACTTTTATGATGCCCATGGGCTTCTTTCTTGGCTTTACAAGCATGCCTGAGAGATAGCTCAGGCAAGCTGGTTTCCTCACGATATTTTTCATCACCGAAGCAAGTGCTTAAACACTATTGTTTAATAAACGGTACCTATGTACCTACGTACATGAATCTGAAAAATCAGAGGTGCATATCTTGGGTTTGAACTTAGACCTATGACTTGGCAGTCACACTATTAGGCTATCACAAACTGCTGCTGAGTTTCGCTGATCTCATTGTTAATCCGGAACCACGTCGCTGGCGTAGTTTTAATAAATAATTCAATTAGTAAACAAAGATGTCTGATGTTCAGCCATACCTCCGTCTTCAGTACCCTGCCTAACCTGTTCTTTAATTAAAAAACTTACGGCCAACATACCTTAAGAAAAGCTTACCGTATCCTAATAAGTATAATTGTCTAAGTTAGCCAACAAAGCTCTCAGGATCCATAGAAAAGTTTCTACAAAAGTAGTCACAATCCATTTTCAGACTTGTGTGGGATAACTAGCAGAATTAGCCTTATTTGATTAACCAATAATGATGGTAAAAAGCTACAAATGCCGAACCTTTTTTATGTACAAATAATGCATGCTGCTTGTCGCGGGTACGATCTCCGCACGGAACAAATATTTGTAAGATCTACAGGTAGTTGTTTCGGGTCTGGCTGTTTGTGTACGTGAGTTTAATGTTTGTAAACACACCCACGATACAGGAGAAATTCCTAGTGCGGGGAAACGTTTTTTTTTTTTTTATGAAAAAGAAAAGAAAGAAAAATAATTTATTATTGAATTTATCACGGAACACAAAACTGTTTTTTCTGTTCTGTGGTAGTTTTGATATAATCGATATTATTGATTAGTTATGTTCTGGTGAGTGATTGTGACCTGTCATTAAATTAATCAAAAATTTATTAAGGTTATTGGACCGTGCCAAGTGTGCCAACCCTAGCGCATGGATTTTGTCCGTCTGTTTAGTTTGTATAACAAAAAGCGATCGTCCTTCGATTTAGACTGGATTCGAACTACATACCTATGTATGTTGTCATGTTTATAAACAATGCTCGAGTTATTTTTAGACGATTGGAGAATTAAATTCCATTCTTTTGTATTAAAAAGGCATTCTTGATCATTGATTTCATATCAATCGATCAGAAAAAGAACAATATTAATTGTGAAAGCGATCGCAACGATGACGGCAACTGTGAAACTAATGGCGTTACTTTAGCTGGTTCCAAGCATCTTCATTGGTTGAAAATCTGGTAATTTCATTTATTATTTCAGAATAGGTTGACTTCATTGGTCAGATGGGGATCTAGCTATGGTCTTGTCATCTACAATGAGCTTATAACGGTCATCCCCATTGCAGAACGCAATAGCAAAGTTGCCCAGTAGCCATGACACGACACAAGTAAGTAACACGACTGGTGTCATGCACACTCCATGAAAACGCTTCCGAAGAAGGCAAGGATGGCCTGTTACTGTTTTAACATTGTGATTGAAGGGTTTATACGCATCGGCGGCGGCGGCCTCTCGCGTCCCTCCTTCCGTCCGGAAGAGAGCCTCACGTCCCAGCCATCGCGGGAGACGCCTTGGGCGTCGGGGGCCACGTGGTGGCTCCTGGCCACCGTAGGCGTGGGCCTGTGGACGGTGAGTAATGAATGGGCTAGCTCGCTGTCCGTCCATCTTATGACGACAGGCCGTGTCGACGGCGCGTTCGTGTTTCACGCGCGCCTCAAAGAGATGTCAGCAACCGAGAAGAGGTCTGAATCGGCCGATGCCTGCCAGGGCTGCGGGACTGTTCGAAAGAGATACCGCGGCCCTGGAATGCAAAGGGCCAAAGAAGGAACATGGATGGGTTTTAGTCAGTAGAAATCTGACATTCCCTTTCGCTCCGCCCAGAGGGGGAGGGGGGTCATTTGATGATGAAAACCATCGATAATTAAGTCCTCGCGTGACTTCATACATAGCATTTATAACATCGATTTTATCATTAACTACTGGTTGTTATCACATTAGGTGTCCTATTTCCTATGTTGTTACGATCATCATTCACACCATTTTTTGCCCTTTTCCTAATTTATTATTCTTTTTCATATTTTTGAACGCCTCCTTAATACAAGTCATTTCATTTTCCTCCGTTCCCTTTCCTTTTCCCCTTGTAACTTTTACGTTGTAATTTTTTCTTCATTGAAAGAATATGCTTCGAAGGAGAATAAAAGACTAATTTTTGTCTTATTGTATGTACCAGTAACTCAGTGTCAATTTATTTATTTGTTTAAATAGAAACAGAGCAAAAAAAATAGAATATATAAAAAAAACACATATATGCACAGGCAGTGGCACACAGAGCTAAAAAGGTAAATGCTTAGTAAGCTTTAAGCCATTAGCATATGTAAGCTATTAAAAGTCGCTGTACAAATAGGAAATGTTTCTAATAGCCTGGCCACGGTTTAATGCAGCGAAAAGTCGCGCGGTGCCAGTGGCGAAGTATCTAGCAATAAAAAAAAGAATTATCAGCCTACAGCAGTCCACTGCTGGACATAGGCCTCCTCAATCACACGCCACACCACTCGATTCTCAGCAACTCTCATCCAGCTGCTACCAGCCATCCTGCGAAGATCGTCGCTCCACCGAGCCCGAGTGTCCCTTATAGGCTCGCCGATTCGCGATCTCTACTCAAGAACACGGCTAATATGGCCGGCCCATTGCCATTGCCACTTCAGCTACACAAAACAAAAGTACAGCATGTACTAATCACGCCACGGCGAACGGTGGGACGTAACGTAATAAATGTATTTTCATACTATACTTATGGATTAAGTTTAGGAGCTCGTGGCAAAATAATAACAACCGCCCGGGTCGATCTGTAGGTTAAGTCGTGCTTGCCTAGATTGGTCTGTGGATGAGTGACCGCCCATTACGTACCGAGATTCCTCCGTGCCTCGGAAAGCACGTTAAGCCGTTGGTCCCGGCTGTCATTTGTAAATCTTTGACAGTCGTTACAGGTAGTCAGTGACCCAAAAAGTCTGACAACCAGTCTTAAAAAGGGGTATCGTATTACCCAGTACTAACTGGGTTGTGGAGGTCAGATAGGCAGTCGCTCCATGTAAAATACTGGTATTCAGCTGCATCTGGTTAGACTGGAAGCCGACCCCAACATGTTGGGAAAGGGCTAGGCAGATGATGACTTATGGATTAATAGGACATTAAAAAACCAGGTCATAATGTTCACTTATCTATCTGACGCCATCTTTGTGTGAATGCGCATATTAAAGTGGCTTCAGTGTTTGTAATTTGAAGCTATTTGCACGGGCGACACATTAACGCGCTCGCTTCCAATCTAGTAGTCGTTTATGTCCAAGTTATGATCATGAATCTTAATTTACTAGGCACTGAATGTTTCCTCACTTGTAGATTTTAGTTAGAACTAGTGACCCGCCCCGGCTTCGCACCGATAGTGGAGCATACTATGCCTACATAATATGTTTTGTCTGTCGAGGTACCGTTTTCGATGAAAGCTTCTAAGCGGCTTGACTTTTCCCGCCAGTTCTAACAATTTGCGTCATATTTCAACCAATTTACACAAAACTTTGACAAATTATATACTTAAACCTTCCTCGTGAATCACTCTTTCTATTGGTGAAAACCGCATGAAAACCCATTCAGCAGTTTTTGAGTTTATCGAGAATAGACAGACAGACGCGGTGGAGGACTTTGTTTTATAATAATACTAGCTACTAGCTACTATACTACTACTAGCTACTATATGTTTTATGTATATATATGTATGTATTTATTGTATATATGTAAATGGTACACCACAGGCTACCTGCAGTATTGTCTCTCCTTCCCCCTTAAATCCATCCAAAGGTTGTCTTTAAAAGATCGCTTTTAGCGATAAGACCGCCCATTGTGTCACCCCTTTTATAATGTTTACATTTGTATTTGTAATTTTTATGGTGTACATAATAAAGAGTATTCTATTCTAAAGAGAGTATTCTAGCGACCTGCCCGGGCTTCGCACGGTGCAAAATCATACATTTATACCTTCCACTTGAATCACTCTATCTACTGCTGAACTGCATTAAAATCCGTTGCGTAGTTTATAAGATCTAAGCGTACAAACAGCGGGAGCAACTTTGTTTTATACTATGTAAAGAAGATGTATCATGATAGGTAAATTTTGACATTACATTTTATCAATACTTTGTGTGTGTATACACCTATTGACTTATTATTGTTTTTTTTAAACATTTGACATTAGATAATTAGTACATTGTGACAGTTCACTCTTAAATAATAATAAAAAATGGTCCTTTTATGTTGACATTGTTTAGACTTACTTATTTTCTTCTCTAATAAGTTATAATTATATTGTTGCGGCCTAGAACTTGGCCATTTTGAATTTGTAAGTTAATTTTAATATTTCTACACCGGCAACGGTAGTGTATGTGAAACTGTTTATTATTAAGATCTTAATGTATAACATATACTCAGAAATTAATAAATCTAATCTAATCTACAAGTTTTCATGCTTGCAACTTTGAAATAAACCCATTCCCTCTTTCCGATTATAAGAAAGCGAGTGGCTAATTTTAAGAATATAAAAAAATAAACTACTAAACCGAGACACTCATTACATACAGTTAAGACCAGCCAAATTCTCAGATGTGTTGCACTACATAATTCTAAGCCCCAAAAATAGAAATTTTAAAAAAAGCAGCTGTTTCCTACAAAAATGCACCTACACGACCTACACGGTCAAAAGTATGGAATAATTGTTTTTTTTTAATAACCGATGCTTTTCTATGTGGCTCATTATGATGTATTGCATCATAACTGAGAATTTGGCTGGTCTTAGGAAACTAACCTGTATTAACCTTACAAACAATTAACTTATAATAAGCTTTATTTTATTCAAATGATTGTAGTACCCGTCTACGTCTCCAAGCGGAACTTGGAGACGTAGACGGGTACTATACAATCATTTTATCTTTCCCATAGAGGTAACCCAAAAAGCTTTTGTATAACTTCGTACGGTTAGCAGATAGTGTAAAGGTAATTTATGATATCCTTTGGGTAACTTCCAGCGGCTTGTGAATGCATGACTGATTCAAATGTTAGCACGGTCGAGTGATTTCGGCGTGAAGACTTCTCAAAGACCCAAAATTGTTTGTAGAGCTTTCGAAATGTAATTTAGAAGCAGACTTCTTGCAATGAAAAGGCGTAATTAAGCTAAAATTAACTAGAACAAAGAGTATTATTGCAAAACATTAAAGTATGTACATTTTTATGTGTGAAATATGGGTTGGGGTAAGCTCGCACACCACACCAACTCAAATCTCGACTGAGATGAGGGCGCGACTGAAACTACTAACTCACGCAACTATCAAACTGGCGACAATAGTGTCACCAGTTTGAACACCTCCGTTCAAATTAGTTGACACAATCAGTGCGGGCGAATTTCATCCCACATCTGGCGCCGGATGCGCTTCAGTTTGAGACTAGAAATGAAATAATATTATTTGAGACATACTATACTTATACTATTTAAAACATACACACCCCTTGGCGTTAAAAAAGCTGAAAGCAAAATGGCTTTCAAAAGAACAGTTCGGAAGTACCTACTATTTGAAATCAGACTAAGTATTTTCAACTATTTGTATGTATTATAATATAATTTAAATGAGTTTATTTAATGTTATCTGTATTTAAGTGTATTTGTATCTATTTATGTAAGTATATCAATTTTATGTTGACAAAATAGTATTTTTCTTATTATTTTGTGCTCTATCATAATGCTGTCCTATTTGACCCAAAGGTTAACTGTAAGAGAATGCCTTGTGGCATTAAGTCCGCTTATGTACCACTATTGTATATGAAGTTTAAATAAATACAGAATATGGGAGCTAAGACTGTCTGTTTAGTTACTATATTAGCTGTTAGCAGCGGCTTCGCTCGTATTGTGGTCGGAAATTATACCACGGGCACGTTGTAAATATAGCCTAAGGCACTCGGGGATAGTGTAGCTTCCTATGAGTGAAAGAATTTTCAAAATCGGTTCTGTAGATCCAGAGATTACCCCCTACAACCTCACAAACTCACAAACTTTACCTCTGTAAAATGTTAGTATAGAACTATAGATAGTAAGTAATGGCACGATCACACCGGAAAATCGTTAGCATAAAGATTCCTATGAATGCTAATCTACATTAAAAATAGTCAATCATAGCGTTATTTGGTCAAATAAAAGAGGAAGGTTACAAAGTGACGCAGTTGGTTCGTTGGTCTAATGGTCGCATGCGCTACTGCTGAGCATGTGGTCCAGGATTCGATCCAGCAAAGTGTTATTAGACTATTCCGCCAGAAAAATCATAGTTGCCGGTCCGGATTAGTGCCCGGTTGATAGCATAGCAGACACAGGTGCACTCTCTGTTCCTTTACTCTCATAGTCCGATGGGACGGCAATCCGACACGACCGGAGAGAGATCAAGCGCAGGACCAACGGCTTAACGTGCTTTTCGAGGCACGGGGTTGTCATACCTATTACTAAGAAGTTTCGAATGAAAAACCCGATAGCACGTTTTGCCCGACCCGGTAATCGAACCCAGGACCTCACGATCAGCAGTCGCGCTTGCGACCACGAGACCAACGGGTCAGTGAAATGTAACATACTTCTGTATCATTACAATAACACTACCGGTATTGGATAGGACAAAAAGATCGGTCACTGTTTGAGGACAACCGTTTCCATATAGTGCCAAAGTTTTGAGTATGAATGTGGATGGGTATAAGAGTAGAGGAAGACCAAAGTAACGATGGATGGACTGTGTGAAGGATAATATGGTAAGAAAGGAGGTGTCTGATGAAGACAAGCTATACAGCGTGTAACAGAAAGGGTATAATCATATGGAAGACTGTGGTACGGACCATCAAACTGAACAACTTTCTCTATTATTATTATTATTATTTATTTATTTCAATCTTCTTTGGATCATAGGTACAATAATTAAACAGAATTAAAAAATATAAAATCAGCAGCACAATTAAAATCAACGTCAAAATTAAAATCACTAATAAAATTAAAATTATTAACAAAATAAAACATCAAATTAAAATCACAATTAAAATTATTATAAAATTAAATCAAATTAAAACAATATCTTAACATTAGTCAGTACGTGAACCATGCAGCAGTGGTTCACGTACTGACAGTCGAAACGTTCACTAAAAGCTTTCAGGATACTGTTGCGGCTGGCCCGCACCCTGCGCACCAGGGATGTGCACCGCTTGCGCATGACTGTGTAGAAACAATCCACACGCGCCTCGGCAAACATCCCCGATGCGCTACAGAAGCGAGGCAGCCCCAAGAGTACCCTGAACGCGTTATTGTATTGGACACGTAGAGCGCTGTACTGTTTCTGCGTGTAATCCACCCACAGACTGCCGGTATAAAAGGACGTACAAAAAGCCCTAAAAAGGGCTATTTTGACGCCCCTGGAGCACCGAGAAAATCTGCGGGCTATCATATTCGCACGAACAGACAGCGCCCTACGTTCCCTTTCAATGTCTGCATCGTCTTTCAGTTCAGAGGTTAATAAATGTCCAAGATATTTAAAAGTATTTACTCTATTGAGTGGGCATCCGTTGAGCTTAATTGCCGGCAAGTAATCTGGACATTTCCTCTTGGCCCGAAAGACCATGCACTCGCTCTTTTTCACATTGTATACTAAACCATGTTCCTCAGTATACTTTTCACAAATGCGAATCAGTCTCGATACACCACAGACAGAAGCGCTCAGCAGCACCATGTCGTCTGCGTAACTGATATTGTTTAGGCACACACCTCCAATATGGCAACCGAGATGCGTGCTGCTGAGCCTCTCGATCAGTGCATTAACATACAGGTTGAAGAGCTTCGGTGAGGTGAGCCCCCCTTGCCTCACGCCGCACTCCAACCTGTATGGAGTCGAGTAAGCCCCCGACCATCGAACAACATTGACCTGATTGTTGTACCAGTATTGAAATACACGGATCAGTTCGTCTGGCACTGACGCTCGCTGCAGCTTTTTCCACAGCAGATCATAGCAAACCAAGTCAAATGCCTTCGACAAGTCGAGGAAGCAAGCAAAGACAGGTGTACTTCTATCAGTGTAGTACTTGACAGTCTGCTTTAAACACAGTATAGCTGTTTCTGTAGAGTGACCAGCTTTGAAGCCAAACTGGTTATCATGTAGATCTAAGTATTTATCCAGCTGAGTGTTAAGCAAACTGTCAAGCACTTTCGAAATAACAGTGGCCAACGAAATGGGCCTATAGTTGGACCACCATCGAAATCGTAAAAAAATTATCAGCTGGCCCATAGATTTGGGGTATTGAAATTTTGTATAGGACAGCTGATTATTTTTTTACGATTTCGATGGTGGTCCCATAGAGAAAGTTGTTCAGTTTTGATGGTCCGTACCACAGTATTCCGTATTCCGTGACCGTTTCTGTAACACGCTGTATAGCTAGATTGATAGATTAGTATGAAATAATAATGACACGCTGCTCCGACCCCAAATAGGCAAGAGAATAATAATGATGCCCGTCAACAACGTTGTTTATTTGCATTGCAAAAATGTGAAGCTTTAAACCTCTTTGTGACGTGGTATGTTCTTGACGTCAGCACGGCGCGGGCGGCGCGGCAGCGTCATTTTGACGTTTCGACAGGCAAACGCGAAACCCCAGATACGTAGGTAATTAATTAATAAACACAATAAGCCACGGAAAAAACCTTCGATGGACTTCAATTTCCCGTGACCAAAAGGGAAGTAAATGATATACTTGTCATCTAGGTAAATTGCTCAGTAAGACGTAAACTATACCTGCGAAATATTGTGCTGTGAAAAACATAATATCTCATATCGATTATAAAAGAGTTTCTAGAAAAATATAAATGTTTAAAATGTGTGTACTACGTGTTTTTGAAAAGACTTTTAATAGTAAATGGTTGAATAGTTGAAGTTTAGTGAATCAATTTTATGAAATGGGTAAGCTCTCTTAAATATTGCATGATCAATTTAAGAAATTAGTGTTGTCAAATTCTCGGATATGAAATTAATTAAGAAACCGGTCAAGTGTGAGCTTTAATTGAGATCGTATTACAGTTTTAATAGATATTATGATTGGAATGTTTTTCGATGGCGCCTCTTTTAAAAATCTTGATTACAACTTCTGACCAATTCACTTAAATTAAACAATCAAACTCTTACTCTACCTACATACAAATATGTTCACGCCTTCTCTCATTGTAGGTAGGCAGAGACTACAGAACGCCACCGATAGTTAACGCTACTCTACTTTAGTATGTTAATTTACTAAAACCTTTATGTCGTATCAGTTCAATAAAAACATATAAGCAAAGTTTGCATAGCATAATCAGCCTATAATGTTCACCTCCTCTCCATGAGAGGGAATGGGCTATAATCCACCGTCTTCGAGTTTTTTAGTTCTAGGACATGCCGGTTTCCTCACGATGTTTTCCTTTACCGTTTTGAGAGCAGTGGTGATGAAATAAATTACAAAAAGTAATGCGCCTGCTCGGGTTCGAACCCACGACTTACTGTTCGTAAATCGGGGCAGCCACCCCTAGGCCACGGCTGCTCTTCGTTCGTAAGTCGGGGCAGGCACCAATGGGCCACCGCTGCTCTTCATATAGTTTGCATAAAATTATTTTAATCTGTACGTAATTTAAACATTTTATCTGCCATTAAACAGACAGTCCTCAATAAATCGTATGAAACAAAAACTAGACCATAGAC
The DNA here is from genome assembly GCA_947578425.1 of Eugnorisma glareosa. Taxonomy (NCBI): domain Eukaryota; kingdom Metazoa; phylum Arthropoda; class Insecta; order Lepidoptera; family Noctuidae; genus Eugnorisma; species Eugnorisma glareosa. The sequence continues at coordinate 19,147,598 of OX387966.1, read as the reverse complement.
CAGGCCTTAATTGTCATTCTAAATTACACCTACCTACTATATACTTAATACAGGTATGTATACTTTTAAAAGTCATCATTATACAAATGAAAACTGTACAGACCTCTGACAGTACTTGTTTGGCAGAGCCTGGCCATTTAAGTTGATATGTGGGCCTTGATTGGCCTTATCAGATCGTATCTGCGTTGTCTCTTTATGTAAGAACCTTAATAATACTGAGATAATGTTAATGAAGGAGTCTGAAGCAGTTTATAAAAGTGTAACGAATGATATTTACTATTATTTTGCGAAGTTTATTCAATTTTGTGCCTTGTTGTTAATGTTATTCAAGTGATTAAAGTACCTCAACATTTAAAACCCAAAAGCTTGGAATTGGTCAGAACGTTTGTAGAGTTAACCAACCTTTACAAAAATATAGGTTCAACTATTGAATAAAATATTAAAATACGCAAAAACCGCTAGTAATTTACATTACTATTGCTTCGGCAACCCTGAAAACCTTGAAAAACCAAACTATTTCAGAGTATTTTACCTAACATATTATGCTGATTGCCTTCGATTAGCCACCACATTATTTTAATAACCACTAAAATAATACAAACTCTGATTCACATAGTTGACGTTTTCAGCGATGCGCGTGCTTTTAGAATACCACCCTTGAAACTAGCATCTTTTCATTTTACAGACGAAAATATCGTACGTTTGTTGACGTTTAAAAATAACATGACCGAGATTCGAATCACACACGATGATCAATTTTGTAATCAAATGGCTGTTTACTACAATGTGTTGGAGAATCATTCGTTCGTTTTGATAAAAAATTTGCATCTAATATTTTTCTTTCGTAAAATTAAGTTGTCGATAGCTGTACCGACGCGAAATCTACAAGCGACCGGTGACAAAAATAAACGTTCATTGAAATAGAAGTGTGAAACATCTGTTGTGTTCGCAAAAACTGATTCTCTAGCCCGTTTGGAAACAAACTTTTGATTTCTACTCACGTCCACTAATGAGAGATAAAAAAACTAAACTCACCAGAAATATTCCATTGAAGACAACCAGAAGATATTTTATGCATTTCATCCCGCATCCCTCCATTTTGAATCGATTTAATTAAAAATAAACACAGAAAACCACAAATAAATCAGAATCTACAATTCGAATTCAACCGAATGCAATGAGTGACAGACAAAAGCGCGGGAGTTCCAATTTAGAATTCACTTTTTTTTTTAAATAGCGACACGGTCGTTCGCTCGCGTCGGACGTCTCTGGCTGAATGCGATGAAGCTCGACCCGTTTTGTATTTTAGTAGCCCAAGACTTGGGTTCACACCACCCAGTCGCATGGGGGATGTAGTCACGCACTAGCACCACCCCCAAATTACTTCGACCCTCAAATTTCACGTCGTAAAGCTCTGATAGGGATCACTGTTAATCGGCTGGAACTGGCGATCGGTTATTGGTCTCTAGTTTAAGATTGTTAAGCGGTTAGTTACCTAAGAGCCTTCGTTTTTTTATGGTAGACTGGATAGATTGGCTTTTGATATGAGAATATACGCAGTGGGCTATAGGAACTTCTTTATTCACAACTAGCTGTTGCCCGCGGCTTCGCTCGCGTTTTGGTCGGAAATTATTCCACAGGCACGTTTTTATATAGCATATAGCACTCGGAGATAGTGTAGCTTGCTATTAGTGAAAGAATTTTCAAAATCGCTTCAGTAAATCCAGAGATTACCCCTACGTACAAACTGACAAACATACAAACAAATTTTACTTCTTTATAATATTAAGTATAAGAAACATATAATCATAATCAGGCATAATATTATTAAAATATGAATCATCAAGGACCAATGACGTGATTTTATGTTGTTTCATATAGTTTTACCTAGTTCATCCTCACTCTTGTCTATTACCAGTTTAAGTTTCGAAATTCAAAAAACAGGACGTTCTAAACTTCAAATAATCAATTCAAAAAGCGTCAATAAGTACTACTATTTAATTTTTTTGGGACGACCCAGTAGGTTTGACAAAAAAAGCAAAAAAAAAACGAGTAATTTGTAATCGTTGTACGTGATGGATGACAACAGATATGTTTTTACCAACCACGCTTCCCCGAACGTGTTAAAAGTTTTTAACGTCGTAATGGTCGAATCGATTTGGAGAAATGGGAACTATCGGATTCCAATGAATCCAACGCCTGTATCGATTCGATTCGTCGACAAAACGATGTTGGAAAACTGTCATTTACGTTTTTATTCGGAAGTCCTATTCCTGTTACTTTAGAAGCGTCGGTATATCTAATATTTCTCATAAATAGTAGCATATTCTTAATAGTGTTACGGTCGTCAAAGAGTTAATGTACGAATGACTGCCTAAATCGCTCGGACTCAAAGCTTGAGCATATTATATGTCATCATCATCTGCCTAGCCTTTTCAGTCTAACCGGATGCAGCTGAATACCAGTATTTTACATGGAGCGACTGCCTGTCTGACCTCCACAACCCAGTTAGTACTGGGTAATACGATACCTCTTGGTAAGACAGGTGAGCATAATTATTATATGTAGTTCCTTCTTCAGCGATCTTATAGTAATGGGAAATCTGTCCCATAAACAAGTTGAATAAAAGTTTGACCTGGAGTTCGACATTTTAGGAGGAAAAGGCGACACTCTGACTGAAGTCTTGGGAAGTTCCTCCAACATATCTCTCTACATATTGATAAAAAACTCAGGTTGAGCATTTAGGACAAACAAATTATTCACTCTCTCGAAAATTCTTCGTCTTTCTATAAATAAACTGCTGATCAATAAAACAAAACTCAGATACCTGACATAACATAATCAGCCTTTAATGTTCCCACTGCTGGGACACTCGGCCTCCTCTCTATGAGAGGGAATGGGCTATAATCCACCACGCGGGCCCAGTGCGGGTTGGTAGATGTCACATGTCTTCGATTTTTTGGTTCTAGGACATGCCGGTTTCCTCACGATGTTTTCCTTCACCAGTTTGAGAGCAGTGGTGATGACATAAATTACACAAAGTAATGCGCCTGCCTGGATTCGAACCCACGACTTACTGTTCGTAAGTCGGGGCCGCTACCACTGGGCCACCGCTGCTCCCCTGATACCTGACATGCCTAGTCATAATCATGACCTGTGGACAATAACTACTTACAACCATGTTGACACTAACATACATAGATACCGCTTGTTATTTCTATTGTTTGTTTCATAGGTAGGAAACGTTATAATCGCTGTTTTCCTTAAACATTTCATTACCTGTCAGTAGATTATTAATGCAGTCAACTGCTGGATTACCTAGAAATTGACCTGGGGGGTTACTAAGACGTCTTATAGGACGTATAAGGTCAGGTGTAATTCCAATGTGGGAAAGAGACAGGGCTATACAGGTCGTCTAGCGCCATGGTAGGCCAACTGGCCTTATTGGTCCTTGCCCCACGAGAAATAATAATAATTCTTTATTTTCGGACAACAATGATCCAGCGTGTTAGTAAACAATAATATAACTTATCACTAGTGTTAGTAGTTAAAATACAATAGAAAAGAAGACAGAAATAGCTGTTGTTTGCGGCATTACGTCAGATTTTTTCAACTATCAAAATTACGCCTGTAATGCCGGAAGGGTTGGCAGAATGCGCTCACACAGTACATTTGGCCAGTTATGTTTTAGTCCCATGTAATAGGGGGCGAGCCTATCATATTCCCATCAACCGTGCACAAATCAATACTCCGAGTATGCTTTTAACTTTCTGCTAGATACGTAATGATGTCTCTAAATCGGACTTTTCTTCAAATAATAGGTAGCTCCATGTAGCTTGATAAGCAAACTGAAGTTCACAAATCAAATTAAATTCCTTGCTAGAATTAATAGAATTAAATAGCTTCTTCAGCATACAAGCATTCAATTCGTGACTATAGAAATGTGCATAGTTAGAATAATTATCTAAATGAGCTTTTTATAGTAAAGAAGCATATTTAGAAACGGAAGTAGGATATACTTCATCATCATCCTCATTTCAGCCGAAAGACGTCCACTGCTGGACATAGTTCTCCCCCAAGTGTCGCCACATTGACCGGTCCCATGCGACTCGCATCCAGCGGATCCCCGCAACCTTCACCAGGTTATCGGTCCACCTAGTGGGAGGCCTTCCAGCGCAACATCTTACTGTTCGCGGTCGCCACTCCAGAACTTAACGGCCCCATCGGCCATCCATTCTGCGATGTCCACTGCCACTTGAGTTTGGCAATTCTTCGGGCTACGTCGGTAACCTTGGATCTCTTGCGGATGTCTTCGTTTCCGATTCAATCACGCAAGGAAACTCCGAGCATAGCCCTCTCCATTGCCCTTTGGTGACTTTAAGCCTTCCGATTCTTCTCTTCGGTCCCGTGTGTAATCAGGATATACTTAACAGTTTTCAGTCGATTCGACAGCTATTCAGTAACTGTTACCAAAAGAACATTTTTCAGTTTTCATACATAAATTCGTAACATCACTCCGTAATGCCCGAAGGGTAAGGCAGAGTGTACCTCATACCTAGTACACCCACGTTTCGCCAATTTTGTTTCAGTCCCTTGTATTATTAGGGCGAGAGGCTATTGCCATCAACCGGGCTCAAATCCGGATTCCTTTGAGGCTACTGAGACATCCCTGAAGGAAAAACGCAATAACTCTTTGGCCGACCTGGAAATCGAACTCAGGACCTCATAGACCAACGAGGCAGTATCAGTTTTCAATTCCTGTTAAAAAGCTTAGTATGGCTTGATGTTTTCAAAGAAATTATTTAAATTTTCGTCCGTATGTAAGTAGTTTGAATACGACGAATTGCCATGGCGACCAAAGTTGAACCACTGGGGACTTTAACCTCTTGGGTTAAAAATCTTTAGCCATATAGTTAACAGTTGGCGCGGTAGGGTCAATGTATTTGTTGCTGCTTGTGCTATTAGGGATCTACAGTTAATTTTAGGAAAGGTTTCCGCCACTCAATTGTACTTGGAAGACGAATAATAAATTAATGACCAAGTTATGATGTTTCGATCGTGAGTTCGGTGTTTTCTGTGAGAAGGGATGGGTTGTCTGTCACTATCATGGTGGGCCCAAGTCTTCGTTTAGGTGAAGATTTTTCATAACAGTACCAAATAAAAATACTTTTTTAAATACATTAACTAATATATTTACAAAATTTACTGCAACATTGAGACATAATTTTATTACAAGCCAAAGGTCAAAAGTAGAGGGATTGATTGAACTCTCGAAAGATAGCCCTAGATCTCAAATCAAGCTAATTGGTTCTTTGTAGGAGAGTATTTTTTTTTATATAAATAAAAAAAAAGCCTTTGCTTCATAATATTATTCGAACGTTTATAATATTATAGGTACTTATGGTTACATAGATCACTACATAGTATAAAACAAAGTCGCTTCCCGCTGTCTGTCCTTAGGTATGCTTAGATTTTGAAAACTACGCAACGGATTTTGATGCGGTTTTTTTTAATAGAAATAGTGATTCAAGAGGAAGGTTTATACGCATAACATTGCACCCGTACGAAGCCGGGGCGGGTCGCTAGTACATAATATGATCTATAAGAAAAACCGAAAAATACATGTGGAAAAATTTACAATCCTGCGGAACCACAAACGAAAAACCAAACCATTAATTCTAATACGAAGTAAAATATAAGCACGTTTCCTTCAGCAGTCAGTTTCCGGTGATAAATTAACTGATCCTAGAACATGCTAGAACAATGTCAAGATTATCGGCCCTAGGTCCTCCCTTAGTTAGTACTAAGTTACCGAAGTTAGCTTTGAACCTGAAACGAAAAGGATTTATAACTTAGGTACTCTAGTATTTTTCTAAGTTACCTAAGTTCGATCGATATCTTTGAACCTGACACGAATGAGATTTGTAACTTAAGTATGTACCTAGTCTAGTTGGTTTATTATAACTACGTGTACTTACTTAGAAAATAATATAACATGTCGGCGCGCCTGTAGTTCTCGATGGGTTATGCAGAAGTGTATATACGTATCTATACAGGGTGTAACAATACCTTTAACGAAGCCGTCAACCAAGCATTCTGTACATCAAACTAAGTAACTTTACGCAAAAATGATTGCTGGGAAACGACTTTTTTTTTTGGGGTGAAACATTACGTTTTACGGTAGAACTTAATGTAACGCACTCAAAACATTGTGCTGATGGATGGATTGAATAGAAAGGGGTCATATACGTATTTAAAGTAAAACGTAGTAAAATATGTATTTAAAAAAAAGTTCGAACTTTGACCCCCAATATCTCCGTAACTAGAAGGTTCCCAGGCTTGGTCTAGAACAAAAAAATGATCGCAATGATGGGGAGAACAACAACAAAATAAATAACATTTTGAAAGGAAAACGTTTGAAGCTGCTGAAACGGCAAAAAAAAAACACGAATTAAATATATTTATTGACAAGTAAATGAGTAGCTATGATTAAAAAGTATTCTATGTCTTCCTAAAATCCAAAAAGAAATATTCCGATACCGGGAATCGAACCCGAGCCTCCTGGGTGAGAGCCAGGTATCCTAGCCACTAGACCATATCGGATGATGAGCATTATGTCGAAATTTAACTAATGTAACTAGGTAGGTATAGCTGGTAAATTAATTGTGTATCGCATTGAGGTTTACAGCTAAAAAAAACATAATTAAGAAAACAACTGCAGTTAAAAATCACATCAATGGGGCTTGAATTTACCGCTTGAGGCGTTCGTGTAGAGTACGGGATGGTCTTCAGAAATGTCTGATGTCTTTTAGTGTGTTAAGGTTTTCGCGGTTTTCACGCGTTGCGCGCTTTTTAACCGACTTCCAAAAGGAGGAGGTTATCAAGTCGTCTGTTTTTTTTTTTGTTTGTGTTTTAGCGATATCTTCGCCAATTGTGAACCGATTTCGATGATTCTTTTTTAGTCCGTAGAATTTTGTTTCACGGTGGTCCTATTTTAAATTTGGTGAAGATCTGATGATCAGCATCAGATCTTCGGACATATACTATGGAACTCTTCAAAAATAGACGGCAAATCTGTTGATTGCGACAATCGCTTGGATGTTTATTGTTTATACAACATCTTAACATAATATCACGCTTGTATGCTCTAGGGGGTACGCAGATGTGTACTGTACAACTTTTCGACATTTAGGTATGTGCGGCGACCTCTCGCGTCTGGCCCTGGTTCAATCCATGGTCCGGAGCGAGACGGAATGGGACGCCGTCACCTCCTTCTGCGAAGCATTCATGCTAGCGAAGGAGGTGGCCGGACGTGAGAGGGAGAGAACCTCACGTCCCAGCCACCGCGGGAGACGCACCGGGCGTCGGGGGCCACGTGGTGGCCCCCGGCCACCGTAGGCGCGGGCCTGTGGACGGTGAGCTATGGGCTAGCTCGCCGTCCGTCCGTCTTATGACGACAGGCCGTATCGACGGCGCGTTCGTGTTCCACGCGCCCCTCAAAGAGAGTCAGCAAACAGGAAGGGGTCCGTAAGGACCGACGCCTGCCAGGGTTGCGGGACTGTTCGAAAGAGATACCGCGGCCCTGGAACACAAAGGGCAAAGGAAGGAACATGGATGGGTTTTAGTCAGTAAAAGTCTGACACTCCCTCCTGCTCAGCCCAGAGCGGGAGGGGTTATTTGATGATATCCCATCGGTAAAAAAAAAAAAAAAATGTTTGTTAATTTTATTGGGGATAAGCCTATTACCATAAAAGGTATTGTTAGCGGTTCATTAATGTTTCACCAAAACTCTTTTGACAATATTTTAACCGACTTCAAACAAAATGAGGACGTTCTACGTTTGACTGTGTGTCCCGTATGTTCTCCGATTTCTCCGCTAATTGTGGACCGATTGTCAAAAATCTTTTTTTATTCGAAAGCTATACTCCTGAGGTGGTCCCGTTGCCACAAAGTTAGAATCTAATGATGGGATCCCAGGGAAATCGAAGGCAACCCTGACATTTTACAATGTTTTGCATAAAGGTACTTTCTAACGATATTTGTACCTGATAATCATTATCTCATGTTGCTCAGCTGATGATGGAAGGTATAATTCAGGATCTGATGCTGTTCTTCGGAGATATACAATGGAACGCTTCATTAATAGACAGGAAATCTGTCGTGATTGCTGCAATCCCTTGGATGTTTATTTTTTTACACAATATTAGAACATAACATAACGCCTGTATGGTCTGAGGAAGTACGCAGATGTGTACGGTACACCCAGATTTCGACAGTTACGAGTAGGTATGATAACGATATAAGTAACATTTTATTGGGGATAAGCCTATTACCATGAAAGGAGTTGTTAACAATGTAAAATAAATGTATAGCAAATATTTTTGTACATTATAGAAACTAAAAAAGGAAAAATAAAAAAAACTTTTTTGCAAAAAATTAAACCGACTTCAAATCAAAAAAACGTGGAAAAATAACTTTAGCTTCAGAAGTCGATAGCAACAATATTCAATCGAACAAACAAAAGTCACCGACTTCTGAAGCTACAGTTATTTTTCCACGTTTTTTTGAAGTCGGTTTTATTTTTTGCAAAAAAGTTTTTTTATTGAATTCACGTATTTTGACTAATATTTACGATTGTGGTCAAGATTGAGCCATTCCTGATGAATTATGACTTGGAGATTTTAAGTCGCAAGTTAGGATCTAATATTTAGTACTTGCAGGCAGAATGATTTTAAAATGTTTCATGCTTGCTAATTTCAGGGAAAAAATTGTAAACACATATCTAAAGTTTACACTAAGTACGTAATAAAATCAACTTTTTATGAAGTTATTGGTATTATAACTCGCCAGTGGCGCCATCTGGTGAGCTCAAAAGCGATAGCCCTCATTCCAACTGTGTGAAGGATGATATGGCGAGAAAGCTGTTGTCTAATAAGATAACGAAGTATGATAGATGGAAGAAGAGGACATGCTGCGCCGATCCTAAATAGATTCAGGTTAAGGGTAGGAGAATAATTATTCTGAAAAAACTATGAAACGGTTGAGAAGTCTGGATTAGTGCCCTCTTGATGGCAATAGGCTCGCCTCCTACTACATGGGACTTCAAAATAACTGCCGAAATGTGGTGTACTATTAGGTACACCTCTGCCTTACCCTTCGGGGTTTGAGGCGTGATGTTATGTTATACCTTTTTTTTTTTTACCGATGGGAAATCATCAAATAACCCCCCCGCTCTGGGCTGAGCAGAAGGGAGTGTCAGACTTTTACTGCCTTAAGCCCATCCATGTTCCTTCCTTTGCCCTTTGTGTTCCAGGGCCGCGGTATCTCTTTCGAACAGTCCCGCAACCCTGGCAGGCGTCGTTCCTTACGGACCCCTCCCTGTTTGCTGACTCTCCTTGAGGCGCGCGTGGAACACGAACGCGCCGTCGACACGGCCTGTCGTCATAAGACGGACGGACGGCGAGCAAGCCCATAGCTCACCGTCCACAGGCCCGCGCCTACGGTGGCCGGGGGCCACCACGTGGCCCCCGACGCCCGGTGCGTCTCCCGCGGCGGCTGGGACCTGAGGTTCTCTCCCTCTCACGTTCCGCCACCTCCTTCGCTAGCATGACTGCTTCGCAGAAGGAGGTGTCGGCGTCCCATTCCGTCTCGCTCCGGACCATGGATTGAACCAAGGCCGGAAGCGAGAGGTCGCCGCCGCCGATCGCCGCTACGAGGACACGGCGGTGCTCCGCCCACGCGGGCCAGATCTCCACCGTGTCCTCCGGTCGATCCTCACAATGGTAGCACCCGGGCGTTTCCTCCCGCCCGATTCGGTGCAGGAACCTCCCGAAACAACCGTGTCCGGTGAGGACCTGCGTCAGGCGGAAGGTGAGGGCGCCGTGGCGCCTCTCTAGCCACTCCTCAAAGAGTGGACTTATCGCCACTATTGTGGCGTGCCCTGCACGGGGTTGCGACAGTCGCTCTCTCCATGTCCGCTGAGCGACAATTTGCCGCGGCAGCGGATTTACCCCCCGGCGTAGTGCCGCCACGCGCCATTCGTGTAGGCGCGCGAGGACTATCGCCTCCAGATCCCATGGCGGCAATCCGGCAAGGAGGCTCGCCGCCTCGCCGGAGATCGTGCATGTTATGTTATACCTAAAAATCAATTCAGAATACGGACTGTTCAGTACGTAAGTACTTAGTGATATTAATAATTGAAAACGCCGAAGATACTTTTTCTGACCCAAAGATTGAACCCGGAACTGGACGGGGCTGTCAAACCTCCAATGGTGCCTCCAAGGGTGAGGCACCTTTGGGGGTTGGAGGAGGTTGATAGTTATTTTTACATGTACCAAAGTTTCCATCATTAACACACCAGTAATAGCCAAGTCATTTACCTCAGCGTTTGTTTACAATATGTACAAACCTCTATGGGCCGATAGGATATCATTAGTCAAACTGTCAAATGCATGTTATGTTCTATGGAAGTAATGTACCTATGTGTGTGTGTGTGTATCGGGGAGGGCAAGGGGGTGCGTTGTTTTGCCCTATTTATTTGATGAGCTTGCTAGTGGAAGGTGTTAATACAATATGCTTTTGTTTGTTGCTTGTGTTTGTATTGATTGTACTTTTTATAGTAGGTAATTTGTAATTACTTAGTGCCTTCAAAGAATGAATCATTTTGAGATAATGAGAATGTGGTATGTATGTACAGACGCCAACACATAAAGCTTCCCGAAACTGTAAACATTTTTTTGATAGATAAAGTGATTCAAGAGGAAGGTTTATATGTACTACATTGCCCCCGTGCGAAGCCGGGGCGGGTCGCTAGTTAGCGATAAAGTTGAAAATCTATTAAAGAAATTTGTTAGATTGTAGTATACAGCTTGATGTGCCGAAGTCTGTACATCACTGTTTGTCATAATCATCAGTACCTTGACGCCAGCGCTCTGCTCGGGTGAAATTAGAGAAAACAAATTTTCTCAGATATAAGATATAACTAGATCGATTGTTCGCCCCCGTAAACCGCCATATTGCAACTTTCATCGAAATCGTTAGAGCCGTTTTCGAGAACGTGATTACAAATATACAAATACTACCTTATGCCCGTGGATTCGCCCGAAGTGGACTTTGATATTTGTCCCATGGTATCATACTACCGGGATAAAGTTTTTGCGTGAAAGAGTAGCAAACATCCATCCATACATCCATCCATACATCCATCTTCACAAACTTTCGCATTTATATTATTATGTATATTAAATAAGTAAGATTGCTCATAAATAATAGTATAGGTTGGGGCGCAGAACGTCAGAAACGCAAAATGACAGATTAGCGAATTGTCAGAAACGCATAATGCCAGGTGTCGCAAAATGACAAGATTAGGATGAGTATTTCTCGGGTTGGTCTATTGCTATCTCTTAAAAATGGCATAAAGCGCAGTAGATTCTAGGTACCGTTCCCCTCTATTTATCTATACCAATATAGACTTTTAGACTAATATTATAAAGTGGGTAAAAGTTTGTGAGGTTGTAGGGGGTAATCTCTGGATCTACTGAATCGATTTTGAAGATTCTTTCACTCATAGAAAGCTACCCTATTACCGATTGCCATAGGCTATATTTACAACGTGCCCGTGGGATAATTTCCGACCAAAACGCGAGCGAAGCTGCGGGCGACAACTAGTAAATTGTATATTGGTATGTTCAGAGCAGTTAGCGGTCAACAGCGAAATAACTTCCCTCATAAAGTCAGTTCAAAGTAAAATACTATAGTCATCTAATCTAAGAAAACTGACTTAGACTTAGAACTGACCTTGCCTTGCATTACACATGCAATTATTATGCTTTATTTGTATCACAATCTCTAATGACCCTTACAAACGCTACGTAACTTAGGATGGCCACTGAATAATGGCACTACTTAATAACATAAAACATAACATTACGCCTAATTGCCGAAGGAGTCGGTAGAAGTGTACCTTCGTCCACATTTCGCCAGTGCCATAGATACTGACATACTTTTTTTATTCATCGTGAGGTTAGTGCCTAAACTGGTGTCAGAGTTTTTATATATGTATATGCTGTCGAGAAATATCTCTCAGCCTTGCTGGTATCCTCACGATGTTTTCCTTCAACATAGCAAGTTATATAATTATACAATACGCACATGAATCCGAAAAATCAGAGGTGCGTATCATGGGTTCGAACTTGAGACCTATCACTTGGCAGTCTGACAGTCACACCACTAGACAGCGACATCGAACCCAGGAGATATAATACAAAGATAATAATTATTATTTTCAGAACAACCTTGTGTCAAAGTATTTCAAAATATTACCACACAATGTGCCAAAACAACCTAAAATTCACACCAAGGTATCCATTTCTAATCAAAACAAATTGATTCGAAGAAAGACTGGCCTGAAAAAAAAGACTGACACATGACAGGCAAAGGTCAAAAACTGCGAACAGCCCAAACAGCCTTAATTATTATTATTTTCAATTGAATAAATTCTCTTTAATGGAACAATCGCGAATTCCTTCGGCCTTGGAGCGAAGTGGTGAGAAGGGGTGGTCAATGGCTTTGTGCGTTTTGTTGTGGCCTGTTTGCCATGGCAACGGCGCAATGAGTGGCAACCTGTGCCATGCCTGATAGCTATGACCTATGGCTGGACTGACGCCGTCAAAAGTACTTGTTTGACTGTAATACGTTCTACATTGTTCTGTCTGTATTGACAACTGAATTTCAGTCATGGTGTCGCAGAAATATACTAGATTTCAGAAAACCTATAGTTTTATTAGCAAACCGGGTGAATTAGAAAAGCCTTGTCTAACATAAGTAAAACCAAATTTCAATCATTTCCACCATATTTTTGAGAGTCGCATTGAGGACCTTGATTTCATTATGATTCTTTGAAAATGAGCAGATTTAAATTACAATTTATTGCGCATTCCTAAAAAACTCTATCATACTGCCGCATGCCGTTTAGTGTTGATATGCATTAGTTTGGTGGTAGGTACTGCGAAAATTCGTGTAAACTACAGTCTAAGATGAAACGTAATAAGACAGTTAAAATGACATCATCAGTCCCCCTACCCTTATTCACTCCCCTGGCTAGAGGCCTTGCACTCAAGGCACCCACTGGATAGTCCGGTTAAGCAGAAGCCAGCCTCATAGGTTGACCAACGAGAGGCATTTAAAAACAAAATTAAAAAAAAAACCCGACTAAGTGCGAGTCGGACTCGCGCACGAAGGGTTCCGTACAATTATCTAAAAAAAAATCACGTTTGTTGTATGGGAGCACCCGTAAATATTTATTTTATTCTGTTTTTAGTATTTGTTGTTATAGCGGCAACAGAAATAAATCATCTGTGAAAACTGTCTAGCTATCATGGTTCATGAGATAGAGCCTAGTGACAGACAGCCAGACAGACAGACGGGCAGCTAGTGGAGTCTTAGTATTAGGGTTCCGTTTTTACCCCTTGGTTACCGAACCCCTACAATAGCTGTTCCATACATCTTGACCATAGGCGTTGTTTCTTGCCGGTTCTTCTCCATAGCAAACGACCAACCCGAACCGTGCACCTTTTTGTCAACGTTTTATAAGTGCTCATCTAGGCCTATGTGAAATAAAAATATTTTGGTTTGATTTGATTGCAATTTTGTAGGAATCAGCTGCATTTTTTTAATAACAGATGAAAAATTTATGTATAAATGATTTGATTTGAAAAAAAATAATGCGTGCCCTTATCCGCATTTATTTCAGGTCAGCACTGCATGTCTTCTTCTTCCATACTTCTCTATTCATCGTCTTCTCAGTAGTCGCTCCCTTCATGGCCATTTCATGTTTCACACATTACATCCATCATTCTTTTGGTCTGACGTTACACTTATAGCCATCCACATTCACACTCGAACTTTTCCTCACGACCTCATTTCTTGACACAACTTGTTCCACACAACTTTTCAATCACCGGTGCTTCAGTTAGGCTTATTCTTATATAGGGTGTAATTAACGAAGCCGAAAGACACTTGTTCTCCCCATCATTGCGATCATTTTTTTGTTCTAGACCGTACCTGGGAACCTTCTAGTTACGGAGATATTGGGGGTCAAAGTCCCAACTTATTTATTTATTTTATCTTTTACATTTTAGGAAAGCTTACAGACTCATAACAAAATATATACCTAAATTGCTAATAACAAGCCTCTACAAATAAATATAAAAATGTTTAGTTCCTAATTGCTAGTTACAGTATTCAAAAGCTTTTTTTTTTTTAATACATGTTTTTAAAGTCAAATAATTGTCAATAGTCAAATAATTGATTATTTACAAAGAACCTAAGGTAGTTTTAATATTTAAAGAACTTAAAAAAAAAACAAAACCATTGTCACCACGACTGTACCCTCAAAAAAGAACAATGGGTACTTTCCCTAAGGCTCCCCACACCATCGAAATCATAAATTACTTCAGCACTAAACGCTAAAACTGCCATGTTCATCCAATTTCTTTTGGTAACAATATTTTTGGGTTTAGGACTTATTACCTTACTTACATAGGTAATGTAAATTAGTACTATTACTTTTACATCTACGTCACTGAATCGGTAAACAACCAACATCTTGCTGCCTTTTCCATAATATGTTGGGGTCGGCTCCAGTCCAACCGGATGCAGCTAAATACCAGTATTTTACATATAGCGACTGCCTATCTGACCTCCACAACCCAGTTAGTACTGGGTATTACGATACGCCTTGGTAATACTGGTTGTCGGCCCACTGACTACTGTGAAAGATCTACAATTGACAGCCGGAACCAACTCCCCGTATGTAATGGGTGATCAACTTTACTGGTCACCCATCCACCGACCAACCTAGACAAGGTAAACAACCACCGTCATCTGAAATATCTTTACAGTTGATTTGATCTAAACGCGTAGATAACGACATCCCCGGAAAATGGTTTAAATGAGATTTTATTCAACAAAGAACAAAAAAGTCATAATTCTTTTGCTTTTAAGTCCTGGGGGTCTAAAATGGCTGTTTTAGCTGAATAATAATAGGATAATAATATATATATGGTAATGGTCATAGTCGCATATTAGTATATTATTAGCCTATTATGAATCTCCTAAAGCGGCCATTTTAGACCCCCATATTTATCGGGGGTCAGTGCACCATTTTTTCTTTCCCCATACATTGCTAATAACCATCTCAGTCAGACAGCAGCCCACGTGCTTCTGCACTGCCCAGGGGTTGCAACATACAGGGCAAAGTACTTCGGTAACCCAGGTACTCTCCGCGAGATTACCAGCAACATCAAGGCGCTGCTGGCCTTTCTCGAGGAGTTATGGTGGATCGAATAGATTTCCCACCCGCACGCAAAATACGCGCTTAGACGTGGAGTTGCGGACACCAGCCCGCTATACAATACAATACAATACCATCTCAGTTCACATCTATCAATTTACTATGCATATTAAATCAATAGATGTGAAATGAGATGCTTTTGCTTTCACACTAGCCATCCGTCGTTTCTTCCATATCTCTTACGTACTAGCTGGAAACAGAGGGTCAATTCCCGTACGTAAGAATGGTCAGATTCTAATCTCTGTCTTTTTTTTTTCTTCTAGTTTGCTTTGTCCCACTCCTGGGCGAAAGTCTCCTTCCACTCTCTCCATTTCTCGCGAACCCGCGCGAACTCCTATCTCTGACTTAATCTGTTCAAAATTGTATTGTTTAATTCTATTTTGTAATCTGAGGTGTGACTGCAATCGGCGATCGGCGGCGGCGACCTCTCGCGTCCGGCCTTGGTTCAATCCATGGTCCGGAGCGAGACGGAATGGGACGCCGTTCGCCTCCCTCTGCGAAGCAGTGATGCTAACGAAGGAGGCGGTGAAACGTGAGAGGGAAAGAACGTCCCAGCCGCCGCGGGAGACGCACCGGGCGTCCGTCTTATGACGACAGGCCCTGTCGACGGCGCGTTCGTGTTCCACGCGCGCCTCAAAGAGATGTCAGCAAAAGGAAGGGGTCCGCAAGGGCCGATGCCTGCCGGGGCTGCGGGACTGTTCGAAAGGGGTACCGTGGCCCCGGAACACAAAGGGCGATGAAGGAACAGGGATGGGTTTTAGTCAGTAAAAGTCTGAGACTCCCTCCTGCTCCGCCCAGAGCGGGAGGAGTCAGTTGAAGATTTGCCATCCGAAAAAAAAGAAAGAAGGTGTGACTGCAACCGGCGTTTGATCGTTCAGATTGTAATCTTTTAGTTTTCTCATAACATAACATCACGCCTATAATTCCTGAAGGGCTAGGCAGAGGTGTACCTAATAGTACACCCACATTTCAACAGTTATGTCTATGTCCCATGTACTAGGGGGCGAGCCTATTGCCGCTAACCGGGCACAAATTCCAGACTCCGAGGCTGCTGACTGAGAAATTTCGGGAAAAACCTAATCAGACTTTGCCCGCCTGGGAATCCAACCCAGGACTTCATGCTAAGCAGTTGCGCTTGCGATCACTAGACAACGAGGCGTTTAAAAGGGTGACGTTTCATCCGCGGATGAAATATTTTGCGGATGAGTAGTCACCTAAGTCAGTCAAATGGTGGTCAATGGTATTTAATTACATTTTTAACCGACTTTCTTCAAAAAGGAGGAGGTTCTCAATTCGGTTGTTTTTTTATGTTTTTACCTCAGAACTCCGTCATTTGTAAACCGATTTGAAATATTATTTTTTCATCTGAAAGGATATACTTCCCGATTGGTCCCATAGTCCCATAGTCCCATAATTTTATCAAAATCGGTTTAGGAATTTGATTCTTTTTCTCACGTTAATTGTCACATCACGCGACGTCGCGTGCTGGCGCTCTGATGTACATCACGCGGCGTCGCGTGATAGTTAGCTAGTTAAAGGAGGTGTTTTTTCCCCCATACAATTGTGGCCAAACAATGTACCTTAACAATAAAGGTACGAATTTATAGGAAAAAAATCGCAGATTCTGAAAAAAAATATATTGGATTTATTAATGCATTTGTACCACCTGAAATTGTCGATCAAAGATGCTAAAACTTGCAACCCAAGAATTTTAATCTGGCAATCTCGTAATTCATTTCTCCGATGATGCGTTTCGTTACTTCATTTAAACACGTATGAAAAACTAAAAATAAACTATTTTGAATTTAGTTTTGTATTAAAGATAGGTTAATTTTCCCGGCACACTTTCTTGTGAAACATTATAGGATCAAGAATTTAAAAAATACATTTATTTCACATTTCAGATTATTTTTTGCGTTTGGTTATTTACTATCTTATTCCTTTTGTTGTTGTTGGTGACAATATTGTCATTCAGATTATTTTAGCCCTTGTCAGACGATCGATCGATCGACTGATCTCGAAAGAGTTTAATATTTTGACAGATGGAATAGTTTGACAGCCGCCAGCGCTGTTAAGAACGTTTCTTTGAACGCAGATATGATTCGAGGTAGTGTTTTTTCATATTCTTTTATTTTTTAATCTATCGAATATTGAAGGATTTAAAATACTGCTAATAACACAATGTATTGGAAAGAATTTAAATAGTAATTTGTACCTCGGTACATGTTTGGGCCGAAAAAAAAACACCTCCTTTGACACACTTCCCGATTTCTGATTGAGCTGAAATTTTGCACGCATGTGTATATCGCAAGACAATGCAATATTATGATGACATGGAGCTGATCTGATGATGGGGCTGGAAGGTGGCCATACAAACTCTGTAATAAACGACGCAACGCCGTCGAGTTGGGACTCGTTTGATTTGTCTTGACAAGTACTGTAGTCCTAAATGGTAACCAGGGTCTGATGATGGAGCTGGAAGGTGGCAATAGGAACTCCATTAAAACGACAGTTACCCCATCGAGTTTGGGTTCGTATAATTCATCTTGTCGAGTACTTTGTCTCTAGATGGTACCCAGGGTCTGGTGATGGAGCTGGAAGGTGGTCACAAGTAGTCCGTAATAAAATTACACAATCCCATCGAGTTTGGGCTCGTATGATTCGTCTTGACGAGTACTTTGGTCCTAAATGGTATCTAGTGTCTGATGATGGAGCTGGACGGTGGCCATAGGAACACCGTTATAAAACGACAAAACCTCATCGAGTTTGGGCTCGTATGATTAGCTCGTCTTGACGAGTACTTTAACTAACATCTAGTTACAATGTGAAAACTAATTCATAACAGGAATTTGTGTGGTATACAACTAAAAAGGGTAAAATAAAAAAAACTTTCTGCGAAAACAAAACCGACTTCTAAAAAAATCCAAAAAAGTCTAAAATAACTTGACTTTCGGAAGTCGGTGGCACAAAAGATACAAGCAAAGACACCGACTTCCGAAAGTCAAGTTATTTTAGACTTTTTTAGTGTCTTTTTATTAAATATAAGGTGTGATTGCGATCAGCATTTAAACGTTCAGATTTGGATAATATAGTTTTCTTATTATGAACTAGCTGTTGCCCGCGACTTCGTTCGCGTAGAAATTTTGATGTGTATTTGTGAGACTGCCTCGTTGGTCGAGTGGTCGCAAGCACGACTAATGAGCATGAGGTCCTGACATTATTCAATATTGCTCATCCCCTTAAGTAAGAAGCGTGATAATAAATAGCCTAAAATTTGAAGACGCCTTTATGGAATATTTTGTGCAAAATTAGAACAAAATCTATGCAGGAGTTTTTGCGCCATCCCGGAACATCGATTTTGATTTTTACGATTTTATTATATTAGGTACCATTAAAATAGGTGGACGAATTTTAACACAGCGTAGCGTACGTTCAACCAAACATATCCAAGCAAAAAAAAAACCGATTAAAGTGATTTTATTTTGACCTATTGGATGTGTGTATTCTACGAGTATGTAGAGTGCCGACGGCAATTTATTAGTTTAGGTCAAAATAAAGTCACTTAAATCAGTTTTGTTTTTGGTTGACGATTGGTTAGACGTACTGAACGCTGTGTTAAAATTGGTCCACCTATTTTAATGGGACCTGTACGGGCAGCAGCTCCGCACACTGAGATGTTGTATGTAGATGGACGAATCACACGGGATGTGTACAGGGAATAAAACCACTGTTTTTGTGTCCGTAAATGATTGATTGTTTATTATGTAAAACATTAAAATATATAATACATAAAGTAGGTGACTTGTGGCGGGCGTAATAGCCTAGTCAGCGAATGTACATAAATCTGTGAATTTAGCAACTGCTAGTTCAGGTAAAAACTAAAACAATTAATATCATGTGGCGATGCTCGTACAGGACCTTATATACATTCTATATTTAGCAACAAAAATAATAGGTCTGAATACAGCTAACTTACCAAATATATAATAATATTTACTTAGTATGTGTATTTTATATTTTTTTAATAATATAGGTTAAGTTAGGTAAGGCACATAGACACATTATTCTCTTATTTTTCTCACACACTATAGTCTACGTTTCTTTTTCATTTCTCCTTTTGCAGGTCTGCTGGCAGAAATTTCTTAAGAAATAAGCAGTAACTTTGTAAAAAAAAAAAATGAGATTTTATAATTTTATTTTCCTGTGTTAACTACTGTGTATACATAAATAGTAAAATAAATAAAGCAGTCTAATTCTATTACCGTTCCAGACAGCCGTTAGCTCAAAATGGTTATTCAATAAATCATAATTAGGCGAAGCACGGCTTGTTAACATCTCTTAACACCAAAATGGACCAATTCCTAGAGTTGACAGTTAACATCGCGTGGGCGGTGGGATAATCAGTTAATACCCGGATAGCTTAGAAGTCATTTTGGTATTTTGGCTGTGGTCTATTTTAAGATGTGTGCAACTTTTTTTTTAGGCTTCTGAAGATACGAGACACGATAACATTGGATTTATAAAATTACAATTTAATCTAAGTGACTTGCCATTAAATCTAATTTATTTTCGGAAAATTCGGTTTAAGTCCTGCATATTGCCGGTAATTGATTGTGAGAGACGAAATGCGTACGTGGGTGTTTAAAAGACATCATCATTTTGATGCCCATACCCCGATTTATTTGAAGTTTGCGCAGCACGTCTTTATTTTTCACAAGCTGTTGCCCGCGACTTCGCTCACGTTTTGGTCGGAAATTATCCCACGGGCACGTTGTAAATATAGCATTTGGGGCTAATGTAGCTTCCTATTAGTGAAAGAATTTTCAAAATCGGTTTAGTAGATCCAGAGATTACCTAGGGGTAATCCTCACAAACTCACAAAAATTACCTCTTTATAATATTAGTACAGATAGGTACTTCTCTACACTTAAATAGATACATAAATGTCGAAATAAGAACCTACTCCATCGGATTTTTCGGCATACGGTTAAAAATAACCGAAAAACCACAATAACAATGTTTAATATCACGATCACTTATAATAATAATTAGCACCGTATGACATGGCGGGTGCTAATTAGCTAGAGGAGGAAGTCCACAGCATTCATTTCTGTTTCAGTACAAAACTCTGGCCATATTCGTAGACGTGTGTACAGGAAATAGTAATTTAAAATATCAAAATAGATCCTTTTTTGGATGGATTATCCTATATTTCGAGTCAGTTGGACTTGGGAAAATGTTCTCCGAGTGAAATGTCGGTGGCGTACGCCTATTACAAGTATTTGATTACCGTTAGTGTTTGGTATAAGTACTACTGTACAGGTTAGTGAAATTTGGTATTTCCTATTTTCAGTCATTATCATCTCTCTCTGCCTTTTCCAAACTATATTGGGGTCGGCGTAAAAATTTGAAGATCCAAATCAGATATCAAGCGGCGCAAATACTGTAACCTTATCGGTAACTACAGTTTTGAGCCGTTTGGGGTCGAAACGCTCGGGTCATGGGGCCCGAGTGCACGTCTCCTTTTTAAGGGAATAACTCGCCGACTGGTCGACACTTTGCGTGACCAGAGGGCGGGCTCTTTCTTTGGTCAATGAATTAGCATTGCCATTCAACGTGGCAATGCTGCCAGTCTTCTGGGCACGTTTCCAGATAACATCGATAGGGAGGAGTACTTTGACGCCTAAGTGTCCTATTGTCGTCGTTGTATATATGTAGGAACTTAGTTTTAGTCTTCTTTTTAGCATTATTTTAGTTCTATTTGTAGTCTGTATATAATGTACATAGTAGATTAAATAGTTTTATATCTCGCCTGTTTATTAAAACATGTTGGACTATTTACTGACATGGTCTTTGGGATCAATGATAAATCGAGTTTTGGCTACTGTCTAGGTAGATAAGATTTTTTTGAGCGGAAACAGAAAAGTTGCTTATTAACGCTATAATCTGTTCCAAAAGTTATTAACGGAAATATAAGAAGAAATCAAGCTATTTGCAGGTTCAATTCTTACGCAATCAATCAGCCCTTAATTGGTCGACCTTCCTTAAAGGTTTAGAACTTTTGAAATTCTGAATTTTGAGAGCTGAAGTTTCTGTTAGCTTCTTATAACACGTGTCCTTTATGATCAAGTATCGAGCATAATCGTGATTTTGTATTTGATTTGTTTGATCGGGGTGTCACGCACCCATCGTGAACGTTTACGTAACTTTTTAAACGCGACCAATTAAGTTTCTATTTTATACATATAGCGCGACCAATTAAGTTTCTATTTTATTTTATACATATTCTTTTTACAACAAATCTTATTTGAATAACATTAAAAAATCAAACAAAATTCCGTAATTTAAAAATTAATCAAAATAATTTAATCAAAGCACATGATGTTCGTCTTCTATATCATTTGTTTACATTTTTTATAAAATACTTTTGGAAAAGAGTATACCTAAGCTAGCACCCCTCGTGTACAGCGTAGCCGTTTTAATACCTTTTTCATCGCTAATAAAATAACCATGTCAATTCTTGAGTTCACCCATTTGCATGCTTAACCAAAGAGCATAATAATGATTTAAAAATAGGAACACCTTAACTGGATGTAGATAGAGATAATGTGGTTTACGGTTAACGCACTAATGGCCAGATAAAATGAAGAATTCTTGTTGGTCTGGCGGTCGCAAGCACTACTGCTGAACATGAAGTACTGGGTTCGATTCACAGGTCCGACAAAGTCTTGTTGAGTTTTCCCATCAGGAATTTCTCAGGAGTAACCAGGAGTCTGGGTTTGAGTCCCATTTAACAGGGGACCTATTACATGGAACTAGACATAACCGGTGAAATCTGCGTGTACCTAGTCTGCGCTTTGGAGATTACACGTGTAATGTGAATGTACAATAACCCCACTAAAATAGCAATAAAAAGTACTCATAACGTAGTCGAAAGGCACTTGTTCTCCCCGTCATTGCGGTGATTTTTTTTCTTCCCGACCGTACACCTCTTTTGAGGCTCAAAGTTTACACTTTTATTGCCAACTTTTATACAGGTTTTTTTTTTTATACTTACAGTTTTTTATGTTATAAAATCACTTTATATATACCTCCACGACCCTCGTACTATTCAATGCATTGAGTGCGTCACATTGAGTCCTACCGTGAAACGTGATTTTTCGCCCCCCAAAAGTATGTCGTTTCCCAGCAATCGTTTTTGCGTAGTTTCTTAGTTAGATGTACAGAACGCCTGGTTCACGGCTCCATGAAGGGTCTGTTTACACCTTGTAGGTACCGGTTATAAGCTTCTGTTATTTAGTGTAAAGTTGACAGCGGTGACTACTTACCACCGGATGGGTCACCTGCCTGTTTATTGCCTTTGTTATAAGGAACTTGCGAATTCGGTCTAAATAGGTACTATGGTCATAGACATTCGCAAGTTCTAGATAAGTAAATAGATAATAATATTACGTAACGTGAAGATAAATGTGGACGTCTTCCAACTTAACAATAAAAAGCATGAGGTATCTACATAATAACGATCGATTGCTATGTTATCAGAGCTATAAAATGGCGTCACATATGTTTTTGTAATATGACCATATTTTACAAATGTTTATTGGGGACCGTACCAGCAGGTAGGGAGACATACAGAGAAAAACAGTAAATAACGCGAACCCCTCAATTATAAAACTTCCTGTTCCATACATTTTGTCGAGTTGTACGGATAAATATATTGAGCAGCTTAAATTCAGGTTGTTCGCGATGTCAGTGTTGGACCCATCGACCGGTCGATGAACATTGAAAACAATGAACGCAATGGTCCATTGGGTTCATTGTTGTCACTGACTAATTTGTTTGTAAGTTTGTATTTAATTGTGGTAATATTCGGAACTACTGATCCGATTCCGAACATTCTTTCACTAACGGGAAACTGCATTTTCCCCGAGTGTCATAGACTATATTTAAAACGTTATAATTATATAAAGGGAGGTCTTGTTACACCCTTTATATAATAATATATAGGGTGTAACAAGACCCTTAACGAAGCCGAAAGGCACTTGTTCTCCGTGTCATTGCGAACATTTTTTTGTTCTAGACCGTACCTGGGAACCTTCTAGTTACGGAGATATTGGGGGTCAAAGTGCCAACTTTATCACAGCTTTTTCTTTTAAATACATGTTTTTAATGTAAGATTTTTACTGTAAACACCTCCACGACCCCCATACTATTCAATCAATCAATCAGCACAATGCTTTGAGTGCGTTACATTGAGTCCTTCCGTAAAATCTGATTTTCACCCCCAAAAAAAAAAGATGTTTCCCAGCAACATTTTTTGCGTAAATTTGCTTAGTTTGATGTACATAATGCTTGGTTGACGGCTTCGTGAAGGGTCCTGTTACACCCAGTACAATAAATCAGCACAACATTCGACTTTTAAAATATTACACAACTCTAAATGATCCAGGCACGAATACATTTTTCCGACCTCGCCTTTATAATTTCACACCAAGATTTTATTTTTTTACTTAGATGTTAGTATTCTGTAGTCTTGGTCGAATAGTGCACCACAAACTTTTTGATTACCTACTCAAAAGATCACGTGGCCCACCAAGCAGTATTGTTTTAATCTTATTCCAACGTGGGAAAGAGATGGCGCTAGACGTCCTCTACAGCTTCGTCCTTTTCCCACATTAAAGTGACATTAAAACAATGGTAACCCCCAGTAAGATAATAAAACTAAAACTTTATTTATTTATTTATTCAACTTACAATTAAAAAAAAAAAGATTTTGGCTAGAACAGCTGCATAGATACCTTGTTGTTATCGTTTCTATTTTGTTTTTCTTTAAATGTCCAAAGCCTATTGCCATCAACCGGGCACAAATCCAGACACTCGTTCATCTACACAACTCCCGCGCATTCTGGCACACAAATGACCTTCCACAATACCACACAAAGTATGGTGAATGAGTCCGTCTCCATTATGTATCAGAAACCGTGCGTTAGAGCATTGGACCACAATGTATTGTTAATTGGACTATATATATCCAGGGAAACCGGATGTGCTGCTTATTTTGGACGAGACTCCCATACATTGGGACGACATGGCCGCTTCTGAGAAAGGGGGTAAGTCGAGAATTCGATGTTTGATTAGGGTTAGCGTCGCAATAAGTAAATGACGTTAGTCGTAGCAATAAGTAAATGATGACAGATATCCAAAAGTGTTTTTTTTTTAATAGTGTAATTACTGATAAACAAAAATCTGTCTAAGTATACAAATAAATAAAATTGAAGGGTCTTTTTGTTTACTGAATGCATATGAAAGTATATGCGGCACTTATAACCTAAACATTTTTTTTTTCATTTTTGTCTGTCTGTCTTTCTGTCTGTTTGTCCAGGCTAATCTCCGAAAAAGCTGGACTGATTTTGACGGGACTTTTACTGGCAGATAGCTGATGTTATAAGGATGATTGATGAGTTTATCATAGGCTACTTTTATTTTAGAATAAGAATTAGGGTTCCGTGCAAAAAAATAAAACACCATGAAATTGGTAATAAAATCCGATTCAAAACGCGAACTAAGGCAACAGCTTGTAAATAATAAGGTGAAATTACTAGAATTTACTTTAGAAATCGTACTGCAAAAATCTGTGAAATAACGCACCCTATGTTTATGGCGAATTTAAAGTCGCTATAAGAAACTAAAATCCACTGCAACTAGGTACCTACCTACCTACATTCGTCGTATTTGATTAAGTAACCAAGTAGTTTTTATTTTGCAAATTTGGGTACAGTACATGGTGATAAACAGATAAGGTAGGTTCAGCCATATTTTACCAATAAGCATGCAAAAGTTATAATTTCACGCTAAAACAATAAATACAGTCAATCATTAAATCACAACTTATCTAGAACACAATTTACATTTTATAGATGGACAAAAATATTTTTTCTTCAAAAACTTTTTTCGCTAAGGAATTCGCTGGCAGTGTAATATGCTTTGAATTTTCAGCTCCTGTATTAAGTTGAAAGTTAAAAAATGTTACAGCAGAAACATATCAAAAGGGCAGAACCCGTATTTTTAAGAACAGTCATTGGTCCAAAAATGGATGCACAAAGTATTTTGCAGGCACACATGGCGTTTTTTTGCAATGGTAATATTTCGTTCTTGGCTCAAGCAAAGAGAGACCAGCACTGAATGTTCTTTTTCAATACACTTTCTCGAAAACTGTTTCTTATCGCACTACGATTAGGTTCAAGATGCAATGTATTTCAAACGCGTGGAATTTTAATATTTTTCCGCACACGTGCGAAATAAAACATTCCACAGATAAGTCCAAATGGGTTCAATGACTATAGCTTTAATCGGTGGTGATTGTTTTTTTTTAATCTCGGCTAAGAGATATGCGTTTAAACGGCGTAAATTTTTTTTTACACTTTTATATTTTTATTTCTTCGAAAGTGTATTGAAAAACGTCGTTTGATACGCGTGGGGATTTGTTATTGCAGTTCTCGGCTCCATAACACCCTCGCCTGCAGCTCGGGTGTAAATTCCGCGCTCGAATGCAATAACAAAGTTTCCCCACTTATATCAAAATGTACTATTTTCCACAGCAAGTCAATCAGACCTCACACATGACATCATCATCGAAGCCAGCGTGGAGGAGAAGCCAGACATCAAGTCCCGTGCCGCTAAAGATCAGGAGAAGACTCGCCCAAAATGTATGAGATGTCTGAAAGTGTTCTTCGTGGTCTTAGGAGTAATAGGAGTGGTTAGTGATATTGTTTATCATTTTTATAATGTATTAAATGAGGATAATACATATTATATTCTTATCATTATTATTATTCTTTTTCTCTTATATTCTATTATGCAAGCTCAAATAAACATTAATCTTATATTCACTCAAGGACTGACAAAGCACAGACTAAACCACCCAAACCACCCGAAGAAAATGAAATCATCCCTATTACATGAATACAGTCCACTGCTTTTATTATAAAGTCCCAATCAAGCCTATTGAATTTGTATGGAAGTTCTTCATGTTTCAGTTAAGATATAAACATGAAATTTAATGTAGATAAAGTACTTTTCAAACTTTATGGCGGCTCGGAAGTTAGCTGCGAATGACGATCTGCGCATTATACAGTCAAGACGATGCGTCCCCTGCGCCCCGCTTATACTTAAAATTGTTTTTCAATACACTTTCTCGAAAACTGGTTCTTATCGCACTACGATTAGGTTCAACATCACACGCGTGGATTTTTAATATTTTTCCGCACACGTGCGGAAATAAAAATTTCCACAGATAAGTCCAAATGGGTTCAATGACTATAGCTTTAATCGATGGTAATTGTTTTTTTTCTTAATCTCGGCAAAGAGATATGCGTCTATACGGCATAAATATTTTTTGAGTTTTTAAATTGTGTTTATAAATAGAATATGATAGATAAACATGATTATTTAAAACAAATATTTACTTCCATGAACAAATTAACATTTATTTGTGTTCTAAATGCGAAAATATTTGATTTTTCTTTTTTTTTTCATACTAGGCAGTATAGCGGCAACATACCTTTGCTTCTTCTACACTACTTCTTCAACCTGGCGAAAGCAAAGCGCGGAAAAAAAGCAAATTAAATCATAGTTTCCCAATAATTCCTGACAAAAATACTTTCCGTTTTAATATTTTATTTCTTCGAAAGTGTATTGAAAAACGTCGTTTGATACTCGTGGGGATTTGTTACTGCAGTTCTCGCCTCGATAACACATTCGCCTGCAGCTCGGGTGTTACTTCCGTGCTTGAATGCAATAACAAATTTTCCCCACTTATATCAAAATGTACAATTTATTTATTTTTGGTAATCATCAAATGACTCCTCCTACTCTCTCCACCTCTCCTCTCCTCACCTCTCTCTCTCATTTCGTCCTCTGTGTTCCAGGGCCGCGGTATCTCTTTTGAACAGTCCCGCAGCCCTGGCAGGCATCGGTCCTTTCGAACCCATTCCCCTTTGCTGACATCGCTTTGAGGCGCACGTGGTACACAAACGCGCCGTCGACACGGCTTTCTACGCAGCTTTACGTTAGATTTTCTGAGCTGGCATAAAGTTGTGTGCCCACACACATACACTCATAATAATCGTCCCGACAGCCTTAATTTAAAATAAATGCTGTTTCTAAAAGTAGGTGAATCTTCTAACATACTTTTACAAATCAACTTTTTGGAAAATAATATTAAAACTAGTTGGCTTTTCCTAGCTGACTGATCCCTGAGAAGTAGTACCGAAACCAACTCAGAGGTCATGGTCTCGTTTATTTAAAGTAAGGTCTAGTTTGAAATGGTCTTTTGAAGAAATAGCCATAGAAGCTTTAAGTTGACCTGTCCTGACAGACGACACGCATGCACCAGTAATAGTTGAGCAGCTCAATCCCTTTCTGGGCAGTAGAGAGCTCAACAACCCATCCAACCGTTCGTGTTCTTCATAACTTCTAATCATACTATACACTTTTAGTCCCGTATTGCAGAACGTCACTCACTGTTACAACATTATTTTACATTATTTTCAAACAATCTAATGGTTTGAATCTAGTTGACGTAGGTACTGTAATACGGGCCTGAGACATCTTCTTACGTTTTAATTTCTAATTTTATCTATTGTCGTAACACCACACTAAAGAAGCTGACACAATACTCCTATAGTACTTTTGCAGCGATGCATCCGCGCATCTCATGATCGCATGACTGCATGGCCGCACAAGGTTATTGACAAAATGACTGTCCAATTACATCGATGCAGATGCCTGAAAGTAGCGATACAAATGCGAAAGTATTACCACGCATAAGCAATACTCGTGCTGTGAATGCAACTACGAAGATAACAAATTACAACAATTGCTCTGAGCATACCACGACTACGAGTCAGTGCGACGCGACTTGTATTGCGTCAGTACTCACGCGATAGTGCAAGTGAGGCAAGTCGCAGCCGTCTGAGGTTGTGTACTCACTAGAACTTAGAACCAATAAAACTAAAAGTAATACTGCACTTGGTAAACATAATCTTGGAAGAAGCTGATGACAAACACACTCATGACATTATAAATATTCCAGATCGCAGCAATCTCGCTAATAATCCTGGCAGTACTGACGTCAATAGCCACGAAGGCGTACGACTCGGAGCAGTCCAGCAGGATAGTGGCCATGGTGCTGCTAGCCGTGTCGGCAGCCGTCACCATCTGTGTGATCATCTACGGGGAGGTGGCTGTCTTCAAGAAACAATCGAGATCTATTCATGTGGTAAGTTACCATTCCAAGATTGGTTTCATCCATTTTATGTGCCGCTTTTGTTATTATTTAGCTAGTTTCATCCCAGTTCAGGGTAAAGGATTCATTAGAAGGATCTCCTTTATTTTTTTCTCAGTTTGCTGGCATCTGACACCAGTCCTTTAAATACAAGTCCAATTGATCTCACCACCTCTGGGCCATTCCCGAAGCCATAACCACTGCGCTTAGTTCTTTTCAATATGTCTCTCCAGTGAGCTCAACGAACCTTCTACCATTGGTATGCGTATAGTTCGTTATAAATCTATACTTCTATACTAGTATAAAGTTTGGATGGTTTGGACGCCAGAACGGCTGAATAATTAAGGTCTGGAATAACACACAGGATTTTTTTTTTCTCACACACGTAAACTTCAACATTTCCACGCGAACGCTAGCGATTAGCTAGTAGTATCTAAATCTACGAATTTATGAACATAATTCGTAGCTGACTAATGAATGAATGAATGAATTAGGTAAGTCATTGTTGAATCCTGAAAAAAAAGAAGTTCAGATGAGAAAAAAAATAACTAGTGTCGTTGGATAATAAGAAGGAGTCGAATTGACAAAACACTCATAAATTGGAGATACATCGTAGAATTACTTGGCACTGACTCATGATTATTTTATAATTTATAAGGTTTGGTCATTCGAAGAGAGACTCTAAACCAACGACATCAGCATGTATGACATTAGACTCTCACCCTCTTATTAATAAACACGGAATAAAATTACACCAGGAATAACAAAGGAATAACCATACATTTTCAAAGGTTTAAACTTGGAATAACTTTATTTTGTGTTTATTAATAGGAGGGTAAGGAACTACCTTGCGTAAAAACACTTCACTTCACACCAAATAAAAAAATCAGTTTGAGTGCCTCAGAAATGCGTCACCTTACAAATCAAGTCATTTTCAATAAAATAACCGCACAATCAATTAAAGTCGTACTTTACGTTACGTTTCTCTATGAAAACGCAATAAAAAAATGATTTTATGCATTTTTTATAACTCTGATACAGTCAGCTTCAGAACAATACCTATGTGATTTTGTACAATAAGTCGTAAACATTTTACAACTGAGTTTATTAATCTATCTTTACTCGTGAATAGCATTGTATCGTATGACCAGTCAACTGTTCGTCCGTGGTTACCCTTTGACCTTGAAGTGGTCTAGCGTAGTTTTAATAGGCATTTACCTAAAAAAATCAGGAAAACTGACAACTAGTCTTACCAAGGGGTATCGTATACCCTGTACTAAATGGGTTGTGGAGGTCAGATAGGTAGTCGCTCTATGCAAAGTACAGGTATTCAGCTGCATCTGGTTAGACTGGAAACCGACCCGAACATAGTTCAGAAAAGGCTAGGTAGATGATATCCCTAAAATTGTGAAACAAGAATTTCAGTGTGTATAGATACTACAACTAAGAAATCCGAATACTGAAAAATCACGCTCTAATTAAGTTCGGGGTTTACAAGGTAAAATCGACTCCTCATATTTTTTAAATGTAGCCTATGTTACCTGGGCTATAATAACAAATCGATTGACACCATTATCATCTACATCGGATGAACAGTTTAGGCGCACAATTCAAGACCTGGCCACCGATAATCAAATGTCTACTAGTCTTTCCGAAAAAACAACAAAGGTACAAGTGTTCTTCAGACCATTACTGTCGTATAGCAACAGGAAGAAATTGGAGAAGTAGGACCTTCTTAACAAGGCGAGATAAAGATATCAAAAACAAGACGGCAGAAAGACCATGCTTGATTCGAGAGAAGACTAACGCATAGACTAGTTTTTATTTGACAATTAAAACAAATAGAGAATTTGTGTGGTATACTACAATTACAAAACCCGACTACTGAATAAAATGTAACCTATGTTACCTGTGCCATAATAACGAATCGATTGACACCTTATTCTTCAAAATCGGATGAATAGAATTTCTGTGTCACCTAGTTTTATATGCATGCTGTGGTCCCCTGAAATTGAAGGAACACACGGAAAAGAACCTTTGTATAACTGATCAGTAATGTGTCTGTGTATGCTTTGTTGGAGATCCAAATAAATAAATAAATAGTTTAGGCGCTACGGAGGAACATACGTAAATACGTACATACATACATAAGTAGATACATAGACTGCTAAAATAATACCCCTACTTTTGGCTTCGCCGTAGTCGGGTAAGAGTATGCTAAAATTACAACCCTTTCTTTTGGTTTCGCCGTAGTCGGGTAAAAGACTGCTAAAATCATAACCGTTCCTTTTGGCTTCGCCGTAGTCGGGTAAAAAACCTTCTCTTTTCTGATTGTATGATAGGTAATTTAGTTCAAACATCGAAAGAACGCCACGAAACAGTAATTAAAATGCTAACAAGAAGGACTCGACCAGGTCCGGCGAGGAAATAGCGTGCGCCACAAGAATAGGAGTCCAAGGTGTTCACGCGCCCTTGGAGTCCATAATGTAATCAAGTTCAATGGAAAACCTTTGGCATATCACGCAAACTTGACAAGCTAATTATCTCGGCCTCTCCGTCTTGACCACAGGCTTGATGTATATACGTTTTAATTAGGGCTGTTGCTAATCGTCCCATTATAAGCGGATGAATAAAAATTCACTAGTCGTCCGGTAATAGATCAGTTCCTAAATTCTATGAAAAATTACCTAATGGGGGCGGAGTCAAATTGTCCGACACGGGATCCAATCAGTACCTACTCATATTGCCAAGTAACATGGCAAAAGGGCAGAAAGGAGTAACTACGAACTTTTCAATGAACTCCTGCAATAGGAGCGAAATAAAGAGTGTAACAAGACCCCTAACGAAGCCGAAAGACACTTGTTGTACTCGTCAGTGGGATCATATTTTTGTTCTACACAATATATGGAAACCTAGTTACGGAGATATTGGAGGTCAAAGTTCCAACATTTTCAAGAGTTCTGTTTTTTATTTATACATGTTTTAATGTAATATTTGTACTTTAAACACCTCCACGACCCCCGTACTATTCAATCCATCCATCAGCACAATGTTTTGAGTGCATTACATTGAGTTCTACCGAAAAACATGATTTTTCACCCCAAAAAAAAAGTCGTTTCCCAGCAATATTTTTTGCTTAAAGTTGCTTAGATTGATGTACATAATGCTTGATTGACGGCTTCGTTAAGGGTCTTGTTACACCCTGTATAATCCTCGTTGGTCTAAAAGTCGCAAACACAACTGCTGAGTATGACGTTCTGGGTTCGATTACCAGGTCGGACTAAGTGATAATAGGGGTTTTCCATCACGTATTTCTCAGAAGCAGCCAATATGTTTCTGGATTTGTGCTAGGCTGATGGCAGTAGAAATGAGACTTATTTTTTTAATTCATTCATTTATTTCAGTCATGGTCCATACAGAATATAAAAATATATTTTATTTAAGATCTGGTTATTTACAAACTACAAATCTATAATCTACAATAGTAATAAAAATATGTACAAGTATCAAAAGGGCGTCAAAAAATTCGTCCACATCGCTGTCAACAGAAAAATGCCCAGAAGGCTGACAAAAATACATAAAACAAATGTACATTAAAATAATCAATCAAAAATTAAAATTACACTTATACATTGAATTACACAACCATGTCCTGTACAGTTAAATACAAAATAAATTTAAAAAAATATACTTCTGGCGTAATTATGTAATTGGTTCTTGCAGGTGACCTGTTGTGTGTTAATTTTTGCTTATCTAATCTTTACAATTTCCAGGCAGCTGTCGTCCTATTACTCCTGGCTATAGTCCAGGCGTTGATCGCCGGTATATCAGTGAACGTGGAACCAGCTGACGAGGCGAAACTGCTCAAGTCTTTAGCGGAGTCCTTCCGGCAGGCCAGGGAGGAGAACCCAAGGCATCTCAAGATTTGGGCCATGACACAATCCGATGTAAGTTTTAACTTTTTACCATCACGCCTTATTTCCAAAGAAAACGGAAAATTCAGAACACTATAATGTTTAAATAAAAATGAAACCAGCCAAGTGACAGTCGGACTCGCGCACGAAGGGTTCCGTACCATATTCTAAGAAAGAAAAAACACGTCGTTTGTTGTATGGGAGCCCCCATAAATATTTATTTTATTCTGTTTTTAGTAGTTGTTGATAAAGCGGCAACAGAAATACATTATCTGTGAAAATGTCAACTTTCTAGCTATCACGGTTCATGAGATACAGCCTGGTGACAGATAGCTAGATAGACGGACGGACAGTGGAGTCGTAGTAATTAGGGTTCCGTTTTTCCCCCTTGGTTACGGAAAAAAAAATATGCTTTAGTT
Source organism: Eugnorisma glareosa (assembly GCA_947578425.1). Lineage (NCBI taxonomy): Eukaryota > Metazoa > Arthropoda > Insecta > Lepidoptera > Noctuidae > Eugnorisma > Eugnorisma glareosa. The sequence goes on along the minus strand of OX387966.1, from coordinate 19,114,628 downwards.
TTTCCCAAATCTTTGTAAATTATCTTAATTGATTTGATGGGGGTCGATTTTTCTCGTCCAAATGCTTTTCTTGCAAAATGCTCTTGTTCCAAATTGAGATAAAATTTCAATATCTAGTGGACTTAAATATATGGCAGCTGATTATTTTTTTACGATTAAGAAGAAGTTTGTTCAGTTTTGTGGTCTGTACAAAAAATACCCTTTTTTTTCGGATTGGAAATCATCAAATAACTCCTCCCGCTCTGGGCTGAGCAGGAGGGAGTGTCAGGCTTTTACTGACTAAAACCCATCCATGTTCCTTCTTTTGCCCTTTGTGTTCCAGGGCCGCGGTATCTCTTTCGAACAGTCCCGCAACCCTGGCAGGCGTCGGACCTTACGGACCCCTTCATACTCGTATTTGCTAACATCTCTTTGAGGCGCGCGTGGAACACGAACGCGCCGTCGACACGGCCTGTCGTCATAAGACGGACGGACGGACAAACAATACCCTTACATAATATAATATGACAAACCCTTTCTGTTTTACGCTGAATATAGGTACTTATTGCTTTAGATTTGTAGGCGTTCCATATATGAGTTCGAAATACTATTCTGCGAAAATTTAACTAGTTATTTAGTTAATGTTGATCGTAGGCTTTCAAGTTCACTAGTTGTTAGTTGTTGCCGGCGGCTTCGCTCGCGTTTTGGTCGGAAATTAACCCAAGGGGTTGTAAATATAGCCTATGGCACTCGGGGAATGAATGTAGCTTCCTATTAGTGAAAGAATTTTCTAAAATCGATTCAGTAGATCCAGAGATTACCCCCTATACAACCTCACAAACTTTTCCTCTTTATAATATTAGTATAGAAGTATAGATGAAAGAGTACATGCCAAGCAGGCATAAATAATTAAATGAGTGTATGTGTATGTATGTGTGTGTGTGGGTGTGTGTATGTTGTTGTTGATGTTGTTGTTGAATGTTGTTGTGAATCGTTAATTTCAGTTAAACTGCTGCGGTGTCTACAGCCCCGAAGACTACAGGAGCTCTAAGCTTCCATACTACTTCCCCCCGAACGTGCCCATCTCCTGCTGCTTAAGTTACGACTCTTCACGATCCGACCTGGTGCAAGAGAGAGACAGAGAGCTGTGCAAGGTGAAGAAGACTTACTTTACGGGAGGATGCAAAGACTTAGTGCTTATGGTGTTCAAGGAAACTTCATCTATTGTCTTTACTGTGGCTGTTCTGTTGATTGTTGTGGAGGTAAGTGTACTATGTTGTACTAGCTGTTGCCCGTGGCTTTCAGAAATTATCCCCTGAGCACGTTGTAAATATAGCCTATGGCACTCGGGGATCATGTAGCTTCCTATTAGTGAAAGAATTTTCAAAATCGGTTCAGTAGATCCCGAGACGTAGCCCGAAGAATTGCCAAAAGGGCAGGGTACATTGCACGCATTACGGATGGCCGGCCGATGGGGCCGAAAAGTTCTGGATGGCGACCGCGAACCGAAAGCCGTTGCGTTACAAGGCCTCCCATTAGGTGGACCGATGATCTAGTGAAGGTTGCGGGGATCCGCTGGATGCGAGACGCACGGTACCGGTCAATGTGGCGGCACATGGCCCGGCCTATTTCCAGCAGTGGACGTCTTTCGGCTGAAATTATGATATTTTGATTGATCGCCGTGCGTACTATTCAAATTAAATATAGCACATAATAGTGCAGCATGGTTCTTTTGTCTTTTGAATGCCATTGTCAGGTTTAAACAGATCGCGGCGTTAGTTTTGACTATGGCCACGCACCAAAAGTCCTTAAAGCACGCACGTAAGTAGGTACAGACGCCAACACATGAAACTGAAAGTTTTCCCAATCAACCTTGAACCTTATTATTTAGCGATAAAGTTGAAATCTCAAGACAAAACTATGTAATATTTCAGGTTTTGTTGATTATCATTGGTGCGGTGTTGAGCCGAAGAAAAAAACAGAACGAAGACGAATCATCAAAGTAATCAGTTGTACAGTTACTGCAGTAATATAATTCTAAAATACATCGAAAACAAGCAATCGTCCGGCGGCCGTTGAGATCTCACCTTAGAATTAAAGTTGTTTAAAGCACAAACTAGATGGCGCTGTAGGCAATTACTTTAAAGTTTTTTTTACAAAAAATATATTGTTATGATTTAAAAAGAACCTACTGGAGCAGCTAATTATTTCAATTATAAATAATTTTGAAGTAAGTTATTGAACAAGTTGATGTATTGATCAAAATAATGTTTTATTATTGTCATTTCTGGTAAATTTTCATACTCACATTATTGTTACTTCTTGCATAGGTAAGTGTTAAGCTAGTGCCTTCTTTTCAATTATAGCTATAATTAAAAAAAAAATACAAGATAGTGAATATCGCATTTATTTTAAGAAAATTAGTTATATATTAAAAATAAACGACGATGAGACCAATATTTTACGTTTTATTCCAAAATAATTTTGTACCTGTGTTTTAATTTAGCTTGGTAAAAAGATTGTAAATAATATTAAAATCTACATGCTAAAACAGTGAATGTTCTTGTTGAAATTAACGCCATCTACCATCGTTTTGATGAAACCAACAGAAAACTATGGGTGAAGCTGGTGTGCACAACGTCTCTTAGATGGCAGAACTAGCAAAAAAGTTAAATATAAAGTGAATGCACTTAAGAAATTAATAGACTACTCGAATTTTTGGGATTGTGTTAAGTACATAATAAGCAAATATTTACTATTTATTTCCAGATTATGTCCTCCCACTGCATAGTTAAGGATTCTTCTTCTCCTTTCAAATACTTTGTGTTATTATAATGATGAAAAAATATAAAAGCTAGTCATTGGTCTACACTAGACTAGCTATTGTATTTTTTGTACATAAATGTATTTTTTCTTTCTATTATTCGACAGTACATGAATAATAAATTCAAATGCTAAGTTGTAAGCATCGATGGTTCAGTGGTAGAATGCTCGCCTGCCACGCGGGCGGCCCGGGTTCGATTCCCGGTCGATGCAATATTTTTTTTGCATCATGTAACATTTTTATTGTTTCAATTAGCATGAAAAACCATTAAAATACAACGTCAAGCCATAATTAATCGTAAAACTGAAAAGTTAATTATCGACCCCTTCAGTTACGTAAGATGGATACAGTGCCACTTAATTAGGTACTTTCCACCATGAGTTCTAGTTGTAGTTTACAATGCTACCTATTTTTTACGCTAAGTTTTCTAAATATTGTGCAGACAGGTAAGTTCTCAAGTATATTTTACATAAGTAACCAAGTTATAGTCAAGTACAGACCAGTATCTCTCAAGTTAACACAAACTGTCAAATTTCTCCAAATAATTATGTTCAAAATATTACTTAATTCATTTCAAAATAGAATGAGAAAATTTGATAGTCTGTTATAACTTGATGCGCTGCTGGTGACTGTACCTGCGAAATAAACTCGAAGGGTTCCGTATCATCAGAACTAGAACTATTATACTTTACACTCCTTATTACTTACTAGCCTTTGCCTGCGGCTTCGCGTTTTTGTCGGAAATTATCCTACGGGCACGTTGTTAATATAGCCTATGGCACTCGGGGATAATGTAGCTTCCTATTAGTGAAAGAATTTTCAAAATCGGTTCAGTAGATCCAGAGATTACCCCCTACATACAAACTTAAAAACAAAATTTCACCTCTTTATAATATTAGTATAGATTCGCCAAGAAAAAAACCTTTTGTCATATTTAGATTATGCTATTGAAAGACAGATTAACAGTAAAATGTTTGGACGTTTTTGCAAATGTCCGGCCATTTTATAAACATCTATTTAATTATATCGTGAGGAAAGTTTTTCGATATGAATGAGGGGACTATTAGAGTAGAGGAAGAGCAAAGAATCAATAGGTATATTAATATTATGGACTGTGTAAAAGATAAAATGGCTAGAAAATCGATGTCTGACGAGCTGACGAGTAAATAGAGAAGTATGGATGAAGAAGACGTGCTGCCCGTAATAAATTGCAATAAGGGCAAAGATAATGTTGATATAATTTGAATTCTATAATTGGCCGTATCATCACAGACTACAATTTAAACGAATGTTCGCAGTGCCACCAGAATACTGCCTGACACCTCTAAACAGCAGCGATTGCCACTTGCCACCAAAGCAGGTCTTCTCGTACTACAAACCTGGATCCCGCTGCGAGTTGGAAACGTGGCGAGGTTGTCCCACGGTCAACTTGTTTGAAAACGAATACCTTTGCTCTCTCAACTGCATCTTCAGAATGAGATTGGTTGATGACGAGCCGGCTAATGGTAAGTTTTCAATAAGAAAGCTTTTTAAAGTGTCACTGGGTTTTTCCATCACGAATTTCTCAGTAGCAGCCACGGGGTCTGGATTTGCGCCCGCTTGATGGCAATAGGCTTGCCCCCTATTACATGTCACTTAAACATAACTGTCGAAATGTGGGTTTACTATTGGCGAAATGTGGGCTTGATGTTATGTTGATTTGTAAAGGTTCAGAATTATTTGCTGACCAGCACTGAGCCTCGCTTATACCATCAATGTAATCCTACAAAATAAAGGGTTGTAACAACACCTATAACGAAGCAGAAAGGCACTTATTTTCCTCGTCATTGCGATTTTTTTTTTGTTCTAGACCATACCTGGGAACTTTCTAGTTACGGAGATATTGGTGCCAACTTTTTCACCAGTTTTTTTTTCAATACGTGTTTTTAATGTAAGATTTTTACTTTAAGCACCTCCACGACTCCCGTAATATTCAATCCATCCATCAGCACAATGTTTTGAGTGCGTTACATTGAGTCCTACCGTAAAGATCCTACCGTAAGAGTTACTTAGTTTGATGTAAGTACAGAATGCTTGGTTGACGGCTTCATGAAGGGTCCTGTTACATCCCGTATAACATGCTCGTCTACGTAGTAAACAAGATTTATTCGTTTTATTCAGTTTCAGAACCACTAAATTTAGAGGAACTAGATCAAGAACATTTACAAGAAATCAATGAAATTCTGAAGGATCTGATTGGAGAAGTGGTTGAGGCTGTTACCGAGGCTGTTACGGAGGTTGTTAGCGAGGCTGACACCGAGGCGATTACGGAGGTTGTTACTGAGGATTTTACTGAAGAAGAACCTAATATTGAGACTGAAGAAGAACCTAAAAGTGAGACTGAAGAAGAACCTAAAAGTGAGACTGAAGAAGAACATGATGCGTCTCATGAATCAGATTCCGTTGAACCTACGACAGATGATTACTACTCAGAATTCATCACACCTTGACCATTTCAAAATTCATAGATAGAATATACTAATATTGTACACCACAATCGTAACACAGCGGTATATACCATCGCCGTTCTATAAAGATACGCGTCATTTCCAATAACTATTGTCATTTAATTATTTTGCTTGGTTGTGTGTCGCATTAATGTATTCAGCATTAGGTACCTGTTATGATAGATCGTTCGGGACTTCTGCTAGGCGGAACCCTGCGAACCCAATTTTTGTCGGTCACAGTACTGTAACATTATCTACATAATTATTAAGCTTTGCCACAATGAGTACGCCATCAATAAACAATTTGTAGGAACATGGCAAAGCTATGTCAAAGTTACATATAATCTATAGGTACCTATACTTGAAAAAAAAACCGGTCAAGTACGAGTCGGCCCCGTGCATGAAGGGTTCCGTACCATCGTAGTAGTAAAGCCCCTTTAATTTATTTATAAATTATTTTTTATTAAAGTGCTCTAACGGCAACAGAAATACACATAGTTGTGAAAGGAGAAACCCGTTTCTGGGCCTAGCCGTTACACGCATCAGATATGTACCAAAAAAATCTACTATTTTGTTTAATGAACCCATTTAAATCTTAGCCACAATTACAATGGCCAAGTCTAAAAATTATGTAGATTTCTATTTTTTCGTTTTAAACAACCTTTGTAAACCGTTACAGCACTTATTTGATTACACGTCACTTACTTCGCAAACCTTACATTTAAACCATAGAGCGTGCCTTAGGAATTTGATCGATTTAGTGGATATCGATAGTTACAAATAATTGATGAATACTCCATTGTTTCAGTCTAATTGTTTTTTAGATATTGAAATCAATGTAGAATAAAAAAATCTGGAATCTTAATTGGTTTTTTAAGTAAGTACCATTAAAAAATCAGTAAAAGAAATAATTAATCGATAAAATCGATTGCAACGCGGATTGCACATGGATTACACTAGTAAACGGCAAATGTCAATGTCTGTCAAGTCAATTGTCATCAGTGTTGCCAGCAGGTTACATTTCTTACATTTTTCGTAACTTTTGCCCCCCTCGCGTAACATGTAAGTAATTTTTACATTTTAGGATATTTTCGTAACTTTTCAGAACAACGAGATTATTAATGTTTTTTTGCAGTGAGGCGTTCTTGCCCTTTATTAACAGAGCCCTCTTACGACCACTTGGTAGAACAGAGGTTATGAGGGTTCTTTAGGTACCGAATATTAGTAGTTAGTTCAGTGTAAAACTAACAAATGCACAACCTCGTAGTTTTGGTTCAAACACTAGAATAGTTAATATAAGTAAGGTGCTAGACTAGATAGCAACAACAGTGAAGATGGCGCTGCGAACAAATTAAACTAGAGTCTGTTTTATCATAAGATTAAACATCACCATGAGACATCATAGATTCCTTTATATGCTGCCTTTTTAATGACATCAATTTGCCTCCAATCTCCGAAACCAAAAACAAGTAAATAAAAAAAAAATGTAACTTTTACAGCAAAAATGTAACATTTCAGGAAACGAAACGTAACTTACGACTCAAAGGCCCTGGCAACACTGATTGTCATGCTTATATGGTTATTTATCAAATGTCATTCGCTTTTCGTATCTTTGCGCAAGTGAATGTGTTTTTCCTTTTCTCGAGATTTATTACAACATTATTTCATAAGACCTCTGCTCGAATACTGGACTCCGAAATTGATTGCCTTCTGACTGATCCTCGCTTGAACATTGGACACCGTACCCTGCCATCCCTGCTGACTTTTGCTGGAAAGCCGGATCTGAATATTGCTCTTTTGACGACTAGTTAATACCACATCATGAGCCTGTGTATTAATTGCGGAATAGCAACGGACCGCTGCAACACAATAGGAAGGCGAAGATTAGAAGATGATTCTTTCAATTGTACAGGAATGGGTCGCCCCTCAATCGGTTAGTATCCGATATTTCTATGTATAACGTACTGAACCTGCATAATTAATTACGTTCTATTCCCTCTCTCAGAGAGGAGGCCTGTTTCGTTGCAGTGGGAAAGTAATAAGGCCGCTTATGTTAACCCAAATGTGCTACTCAGATGTTTATTGCTAAATGCTAGTGCTAGAACTAATAGACAAATGATAAATGTTTGCTTCAGGTAAATGAAAATGACTTTAACTGCCAAGTTTGCTGGAATCATGCCAATGCTGTATCTCTTGCTGGAAATAGACCAGAAGAGAGTGAACAGGCGCCTATAGGACACCGACTCGTGTGTATTCACTGTGGACGTTCTCTTCTGAGAAGAGTTCGTTGCCATCAACTTAGGACTGGTACAGGAAAATGGCTCATATGTTATAGAAGTGTGTAGAGAGGTGGACGGTGACCTACAGCAAGAGCTGTCAACATTGGACTCAACCTGGTTGTTAAGAGGACGAATAAAATCCAGGCATATTAGTAATAGGATGTATTTCGTATATATATTAGTTGACAGCTCTCTAAGTGGAAGGGATGCTATAATCCAATATTATTGCCTGCATCGTAGGCAAAAGAACGGTTGGTTGCTGTGCCCACACCATGAGCATAATATTAATTACCTCCTGCACAATTCCTAGATTCTGTGTATTCTGTGTTTCCTAGATTATACTATGATAACCCTAACGAAGAAGGTGATTAATAAAACCCTATCTCAATTATGCGTTTTTTATTTCAATGGTACCCTTTTATTGCAATCTCAGATTACTTACAGTAATCTGAGATTGCTGAATCTGAGATTACTGTAAGTAATCTCAGATAGCCACAAATCCTCTAGTAGTAGTAGATACAATGTTAACAAATGCAAGCCAGTAGTAAAGTAAGTGGGTCTTTTCTAATGCACATAGTTTTCAGGCTGAGGTTTTAAGTAAGATCAGTCAGATTATGATAGGCGGCAGGCACTGCAGCTCAGCGCATGTGCGTTCCAGATTTATCTACGTAGGAAACAAAGCCTCAAAAATATATATTCTTATTTAAATAACTCGAAAAATAGAATAACCTAAAATGTGAGCATTGTCTGATTTTACCAATTTGGCCATTGCTGGGAGACGTGAAAATTGGGCTAGTGAAACCTTTATAGATGCTCTAATTTATGGCAAAATTTCAGCTCTGTAACGCCAGGCCCAAGTTTCTATAGAGTTTGGGTTTCTCCTTTCAACTGTCTACCTATTACGGATCATGAGATACAGCCCGCTGACAGACAGACGGACAGCAGAGTCTCAGTAATTGGTTCCTGTTGGTTATCCTTCGGGTACAAAAGTAACGGATGCGCTACATTATAGGCAAAATTGTAACATATAAGTACATATCTATATTTACTTTGGCTGTAGTTACTTGTATAAAAAACCAATTAAATAAATCATGACGTATCCTGATGTAACCCCTGTCCACTAGTCGGTAAGTCAAGTCCATTATCTCCCTCGTCTCGACCGATACCGATAAATGATCGAATTGGCACCGATAACATCGAGATTTCAATCGATTCAACTCGGTAATTGACGTTATAATAGTGGAGTTCCAGGCATGTTCATGTCTTTCGATTATCTCTTTGCTAGTTGATTTAAATGGAGGCAGCACTGGCGATGATCTGTTTAGTTGGTTTATTTTAGAGTTTAAGTACCTATGGGATTCCGTATATTTAGCTATATTTTTTCAACACATTGTTGAAAAAATAATAGAGCTAATAGAAAAAGATATTTAGAACGGTCAGTTGCGAGTATGAACATGGTCGAAACTAAAGGAGTATGTATAAAAATGTTGCGCCCGGAGAGATGAGCAACGATCATCACTCACTGGATGCCTGTCAGAGGAAAACGCCGTCGAGGCGAAGAAAAAGAAAGAAAGACAAAGTATTTCTTAGACTCACACAGAAAAATACAAAAAATGGTTAAAATAAAGGTGGTGGTGGTTGATAAACGAAGGTGGTGTGACGCAGATCGCCATTTTGTTTGCGGGGCGAACATGGCCAGATATTGCAGAGGATAGAGAGGTTTGAAAGGAGAAAGGGGAGACTTTTGCCCAGCAGTGGGACACACCAATAGGCTAACACAAAAATATGGCAAAAATCGTAACACATTAGCATGGGAGGGATGGGTATAGATTATAGAGGGTGGAAGGCTTACCGACGACGAACAAACGGTTACCACGAATTCCATCAGTACCTACACTTATATCATTCTGAATTCCTCACATAGAAAATTTTCACCGGTAATTTAAATAACCGGCCAAATGTGAGTCGGACTCACGCAAGAAGGCAGGCGTACCATTACAAAAAAAAAAACACGTTTGTTGTACGGGAGCACCCGTAAATATTTATTTTATTCTGTTTTTAGTATTTGTTGTTATAGCGGCAACAGAAATACATCATCTGTGAAAATTTCAACTGTCTAGCTGTGGTTCATGAGATACAGCCTGGTGACAGACAGTCAGACAGACAAACGGGCAGCTAGTTGAGTCTTAGTATTAGGGTTCCGTTTTTACCCCTTGGGTACGAAACCCTACAATATAACAGCTGTTCCATACATCTTGACCATAGGCATTGTTTCTTGCCGGTTTTTCTCCATAGCAAACGACCAACCCGAACCGTGCACCTTTTTGTCGACGTTTTATAAGTGCTCATCTAAGCCTATCATCATCAACATCATTCTCCTGCCCTTATCCCAACTTATTTGGGGTCGGCGCAGCATGTCTTCTTCTTCCATACTTCTCTATTACTCGTCATCTCAGCAGTCACCTCCTTTCTAGCCATATCATCCTTCACACAGTCCATCCATCGTTTCTTTGGTTTTCCTCTACTCTTATAGCCATCTACATTCATACTCAACATTTTCCTCAATACATTCTCCTCATTCCTCATTCCTATGTGAAATAAAAATATTTTGGTTTGATTTGATTGCAATTTTGTAGGAATCAGCTGCATTTTTTTAATAACAGATGAAAAAATTCTGTGGTCAGTTCAGAATTATGTACTGAATACGTGGTACCCGTGTTTGCGTCTGCGTCGCTTCCACCACGCTGTATAGAAAAAAACAAAAAAATTGTTTTACTTTTATTTTGCAGACAGAAAACAGGGGTATACGCATTTCCAGTTTATGCTAACCTCGTATTGTATAGGATTTCCGTACAATGCGAGGTCAGCTTATACTGGAATTGTATAGCTTGATGTGTAGCCGTGTGTATGGGCGAAGCGCCACCGCTGGCCTTTCCCTAATCTAATGCCAGATTACTAGACAGATTTCTTTTTCTTCTGGTGACTCTCGAATTATTGAAGGCTGGTCATTAACTCCAAATATTTCTACTTGTATTTTGCAAGGTTTTCAACACGTTTTCCCCCGGCCAACACTTTTCGCTGAGATTTCGTGAAGACATTCAAATTAAAAAGGCTTTCGTCTACGGTAAATCTATACTAATATTATAAAGCTGAAGAGTTTGTTTGTTTGTTTGTTTGTTTGTTTGTTTGTTTGAACGCGCTAATCTCAGGAACTACTGGTTCGAATTGAAAAATTATTTTAGTGTTGGGTAGCTCATTTATCGAGGAAGGCTATAGGCTATATATCATCACGCTACAATCAAAAGGAGCGGAGCATCAATGAAAAATGTTGCAAAATCGGGGAAACTTTATTATTTTTGAGAGCTTCCGTTGCGTGCGCTGGTTAAACGGTTAAAGTTGCACAAAAATAATGTATCAGGGAATTATTCCCCTTAAAAATGTCTAAAAAAAAGTCCGCGACAGCACATGCCTATCTTTTAAGGTTGAGTAACAATAACCATTTTTATGATTTTAAAATTTGGTCAAAAATAATGCCTTATTTGCAAAGGTGTTTTTACCGACATAGTATTAATCCTTATCAAACTAAATATATTAGTCATCTTAAGCGTTCAATTGTAACCAAAATTGCCCATTACACCATTCAATTTAGGTGAATAACTTAGGAGATATCACAGTTTTAAAATAACTCCGCATCAAAATAATGACCCGCGTGTGCTGCGAGGCGGGCGTTCATGTTGTTGGGAAAACCAATGTGATTAGATTCAATGCACAAATATTCTGCGTAACTTAGAGAAGGTTTTAATTTTTGTTTCATTGTAATCAGTGCTCTCTATCAAAAGATTTATGAATTTAAAGTGTTCAAGAAGAACTTATCAACATTGTGTAATATACATGCAACGACATCTATTGCACCAAAATGGTACTAATTAATAAAAATGTGCTCACAAGATAACTTTTAAATCGGCTGACCGGCTTTACAAAAAATTTCTGATGGCAAAAAGTACTCTAGATTAGTCTACATGACGCTATACCCCTGTAGAGTGTGTGTTCAATCGCTTTCCATGCTGTATATTCTATCGGTCTAACTACGTGCTCGATAGATGGCGCTGTTCATTTCACTCCATTATCCGAATCGCGGTGTTTTTCGTGAAAGTATGACCCTCGCCCGTGTCAAATGTCTGAAGCTTGGTTTTTTCACCGACGAAACAAAAAGGGGAGGTTCTCAATTCGACGCGTCTATATATTTTTTTTTTTATGAATGATATGCATGATCCTTTTTCTATAAATTGAGAAATCGTGTTTGGGCTCATTTCATGCTCCTTGATGAGAACTTTAGACCTATCTGGAGTATGACTGTCATGGAAGGTCTGACGATGGAGACGGAAGGTAGTTGCAAGAGGTCCTCAAGAGTCTACAGCATCTATATCGTGTTTGGGCTAATTTCATGCACCTTGATGAGAACTTTAGACCTGCCTGGAGTATGTCTATCATCAAAGGTCTGACGATGGAGACGAAAGGCAGTTGCAAAAGGTCCGCAACAGTTTACAGCAGTTTTATCGTGTCTCGACTGATTTCAAGAACTTTGATGAGAACTTTCGTCCTACCTGGTGTATGACTGTCATCCAGTGTCTAAAGATTGTCGAGGGTCGCGGGCCTGTGGACGTTGAGTAATGAGCTAGCTTGCCATCTGTCCGTCTTATAACGACAGGCCGTATCAACGGCGCGTTCGTGTTCCACGCCCGCCTCAAAGAGATGTCAGCAAACGGGAAGGGGTTCGAGTTCGATGCCTGTCAGGGTTGCGGGACTGTTTGAAAGAGATACCGCGGCCCTGGAACGCAAAGGGCAAAAGAAGAAAAGTGGATGGGTTTTGTCAGTACAAGTCTGACACTCCCTTCCGCTCCGTCCAGAGTGGGAGAGGTCATTTGATGATTTCCCATCGGTAAAAAAAAGGAAGGCCTGATTTGGAAAAACAAAAGTAGAATATTTTTGCAAATATTTCCGAGAAATTAAATTGAATATCAAGAAATTTAATTGAACTAAGTACTTGAATCTGTACTAATATTATAAAGCTGAAGAGTTTGTTTATTTCGTTGATTGAACTGATAAATTAGTTTAGTGTTGGATAGCCCATTTATCGAGGAGCGGAGCATCAATGAAAAATATTTCAAAAACAGGGATTTATTCCTTTTGAGAGCTTCCGTTGTGTGTGAACGGTTAAAGTTACGCAATTATCATGTATGTCGGAATTGTCCCTCTTAAAAAGCTCTAAAAAAATGTCCGCAAAGGCCATATGTCTAACTTTAAAGGTTGACGCACACTACTCCCTCTCCCTCCCCTCTACTCTCTTTTATGTACTCACGCACGCAGACGAAGTTGCGCGGGTCAGCTAGTCTTTAATAAAACTAATTACAATTATGTGACAACTTTTGCTGACATGTGAGGCTAATTTGGCCCCCTGAATGTTAAGCGACCCCTAACAGTGCGTTGGAATGAAGTTCAAGGACAACCAACCCTTTCATTAGGGGGCCAATTATAATATTGATTGCGAGGAGTGAATAATCTATGTTGGACATATATGGTTTTGGTTAATTTTGTTGTCCACACACAGTTTGGTACTTCAACATTACTTTAAAAAAAATAAAAGTTTTTTGTAAGTGTTTTCTTCATAAAACAAAAATTATTAAAAAAACTAACTCCATTCTTAACAATTTAAAAGAAAACATCAAAATTTTACTGCATCGACCGGGAATCGAACCCGGGCCGCCCGCGTGGCAGGCGAGCATTCTACCACTGAACCATCGATGCTTATATTAATAAGGTTGAAATTATCAATGGTTTTCAACAACTTAGGATTTGTTCTCTTTTTTTAACGATTTTTTTCAACAAATGTTTCACTGAAGCAAAATGAATGAAGCTACATAAATTTCGAAATTGTTTCCTTCACATAAGGTAAATATGGTAAGTAGGTAGGTACATCAACATTCCTTTTGCTATATGTGCACAAGTGTTTAACTTATGTATAGACTATCAATATGTACATTCCTACCTACCTATACAAGATATTTACATACCTACGTTCAAAACGACTTTAGAAAGGAAACAGTGCCTATTTGTACAACGTGTTTGGTTATTTCACGGATTAGGCAAAAAGGAATTTTGTAATGATGGCAACACCGATTGAGTTTTATTCTTAACCTAAATATACATAATTATTATGTTGGCAGGTTTAATTAATGGCACTGAGCTGCATTATTCTTTAGCAGAAAAGTAAACTTCGTCAATATTAAGACCACAATCCCCTCTCCGCCCAAATAGACATGATTATCACTTATACCATGACACGTATCGATGTAATACTTCAGTTACCGCTACTTCATATAGAAGGGGTGTGCAATGTTTACCAATAAACAACACAAACCATGTTCCAAAGTTGAAAGGTCACCGCGAGATGGCGCCAAAATGCAAAACAAGATGGCGACAAGCGAGCAGCTGATCGACCGCACCTGACGCGCACCGGCACACTCGCGTCTCGCTACTCTAGCCAAAACGAATGACTCAGTTGCGCCAAGACCGAGTGACGGAAGCGACGCGTGTACTGTTTATTTAAAACAAGATTACGATGCCGATGTTTTTTCTAAATAAACAAATAATGCCGTGAGACCCTAAGGACGATTGCGTAACTTTGCTATATGAATTATAGTCATAGGATTACATCGATTTTAGAGATGCTCGCGAAGTAGGACACTGGTCCCCAGGCTTCTCAGTCACTGTGTCTAGGTCAAAAGTTTTTGGTACCGAGTTCGATGTTTATCTTATCAATGGTGCAATTATTTGCGTGCGTGTGTTGTGTTATTGATTGAACGGAAGTCGTTGACTCGTTATCAGTAGCTTCTGTGTAGTGATTATCGTTGTTGTTGTTGTGAATTGTGACGAGGATAAAACAATGTTTGGAGTATTTATGAAGCGGTGGAAGCCCAAAAGGTAAGTTTGTACCGTAAATTGAGATAATGGTGTTAGGGAAAACGTTGCTGAGATCGTTTTTAGTGAAGACGTTTCGTTTTTGAAGGACAATAGTGTTGATTATTTTGAAATTGTAAGAGACTCGTTAGATGACTTCAACAGAATATCTGACTCGGTTAGATACTAATGTTTTACTGTCCGTCGGAAATTCCGTAGAATTTTTTGCATCTAAATTCGGACTAATTTTGGCACGACTGCAGACAAACGCGGCTCTGTTGACAGACTCAATGGATTAGTAAGAAATAGATTTACGCTTACTTAGGTACTTCTATTTGATCTTTGGATTCTATCGGATTCTTTGAGTTAAAAAAAATATATTTTATTATCAGAGACTCGGCGAGCTTTAAAAATTCTGCCTACTTCCGGGATTTTTAAGTAGGTCATCTTTAGTTAAATAAATACGAGACATCAATAAGACTTATTATATAATGTATTGCCGTGGTACCAATATTGCTCGAAACAGTAATGCTCTTGATTTAAAATTAAAACAAAAATCCAAACATTTGATAGAAGATAGTGCGGATGAATGCGAAAATCACTGAGACAATCGGCAGCCCTGATCAGCAGTAAACGTCTAACTATGCACTGTTAAGAATATACTTGAAGTAAGTATCCTATTTTCCATGGATCGGGAATCGGGATCCATGATACATAAGAAATTCAGCAAAGGTATTAAGTAGGTAGATATTGGACTATATAATCACTTACCCGTGGATCAAGTGTCAGAATATAACCATCTACCACGAAATTACCTCTAGATTAACTTAGAATATCTTCATAACATAGAACACCGGCCGAAGTCAAAGTAAGTAATTCTCATCAGTGAGCAAAAACTGAAATTTTAAACTATCGTGTTACATAAAACCAGATTAGTTACCTGTCGATACATGAGTCGAAGGCGCTGTGAATCCATATTATTATGATGTAACTGTTACGAGGACGTTAGTTTATTTAATCATATTTTAATGTAGGCTTTAGTATTTTATTAAGTTATACTTCAAGTATACTTAGAATTGCGCAATTGAAGGGTAGAGAGAGAGATTAAAGAATAATTTAATTTTCCGTTCGAATAAGAAAGAACCCCTTTTGTATTTTTAAACAATTTGAAACTACAAATACACAGACTATAGAGGTAGTAAAACAATGTATAGTGTCGAGATCTGTATGAATAATTTAAATAAGTACCATCTTCTTAAAATTATAAGACTTAAGCGGGAGGAGTCATTTGATGATATCCCAAAAAAAGCATTGAAAGCAGACTTTCGCGAATTACGGAAGAGTAATTTGTTGTAAGTGTCAAAAACGCTGTAACAACACAATTTGTAAGACAACCGTTATACTAAAAATGATGAGACCAAAAGGTATTTACATTCAGATTAACATAAGCAAACCCAGGTCCCTCAGCAATTTAAACATTACCATAACACAGAAGCTCATACCGTTACCAAGTGCAGTTTTTGCTGACGGCTGAGTCAGCTAATGTACCAGTATCAGTTGGACTCCCGGCAAAAAACGTTAATGCAAGTCATACAGGCAAATTAGGTACCTATCGCGTTACATATGCAGCCGTCAAGGTGTTCAGAAAAATGTTTTATGTTCTGCATGAAGTGAAGGCTTTAAATATTCGTAATGAATGGTAAATACATGATGCTGCTAATTTATTGGACGCATAACTGAATAAATATCTAAAATAGATGTTGAAAAGAAATCTATGCTGGACACATTGATCGAATTTTTAATCTAAACAACACCATCCATTTATTTTCAGGCTACTTTGGCCCATAGATATATATACCTTACAGATTAACATACATATGATAAAATACAAATTGTGTTAGTAAATAGAATCTTAAAACTATGTTAGTAACTATGTCACTGTGCGTTCATGTGGCACTTGCCTGTTGAAGCGACGGAACACCACTCCTTGCGGCCAAAAGTCCTCCTCAAAGACACGGTGCAGACAACACGTTGGTATTCGCACCACGAAAGGCTTAAAGTTGACGTTGCGGCACGACTCAAGCAGCTGAACTCTCGCCACTTACTTGGTCTTCTGAAGTACGTACGCCATGATGTCGTCCGCCGTAGTGGAGTAGTGTAGGCCGGAGATGTACACCGGAATATTCGGCTTCGCGGCACGAATAGGCACGTTGGGCTCCAATGGTGCTTTTTCAGGCACGGGCTTCTCAGCGGGAGTAGTTGTGTCCACGACTACGCTAGCGAAATCTCCAGGAACACGTCGAGATCGAGATGATCTAAAGAATCATCTGTGCCTTTTGAGTTTGACGAATAACTAACGAACAAAGAGAGCTAGCTGAGAGATCTCAGCTCTTTGTCATAAAAGCTGATGATATTCAACAAAATGAAGACTTCATTTAGCTAACTAACAAGACCTAAAACGTGTGAAAATAATTTTACTTTTCAAACAAACACTTGAAGAAATGTACGTGGAAGAAATGGAGTTCCGTGGGTGCAATAGTGGGTCCATTATTGATTAAATATATTTTTGGGAGATGGATGACACTTCTGTGAAAATTTTGAAATACGATGTTTTAGCTATTCTCTAGAGTCACGCATATCACCGTTACCGTTAGACCATTCATTTACACGTTTACGTTAGCGTTTTATTCGTTTTACGTTTACTTAAATAAATGACAGTCATCTGTAACTACGAGTATAATTTTTATTGATGTTACAGTCAGGTACTGACTACTGAAATTACATATCAGAAAAAAATGCAGTATTACATTACGAGATATTAAAATAATGTTAGTTCTAGAAGTAAGTAGTTCTTCGTACTCCTGTAGTGAATCGAGAAACTGTTCTATTTCAATTTGATAGATCATTTCATGTTTACAAGCTTTAACTTTTCACTAAGTAATCAAGCTCACCCTTGCTTAGTGTTTTGCCAATGTTTTAGGTTGTAGCTTTTTAACTTATTTTAGTTTTCATGCGAGTTCCAGTAAATATGTAAATTTTATGAATCAGTCACACAGTTCACGACATTATAATTTCATTAATTTTCATGTTCAATGAATTAATGCCTGTACAGTGACTTTCATGTGTTCCATTTAAGACCACTCCCTAAATATGTTGTTTTTCAATTAACGCTATATGCTTTTAGAGCGGAGTTTAATGAAGGCATTAATTATAATTGAATGAGTCAAAGACAGTTAAGTACACAATTTTGTCTTTCATTGGTTTTTAAATGATATCTAAGCAAATAACGGTTTACTGAATTTTTACTTTTAACGAACTATTTTTTTTTTCTAAATATCGTTGATTCCTCTTTCTAATGTTAAAATCAAATTACTATACTGTATGTAGCTACAATGCCGCTCGTAACAGAAACACAGATATTTAAAAGTTACTGTTTTATCATTTGCGAGCCGAGCGTAGAAGAGAACAGTATATTCTGCATACCTCATCAAAATCAAAGGAATCGCTGGTCTCATCACTTCTTGTACAAATATTATCATTACATCTACTAATATTATACGTCACAGTGAAAGTTTAGAAACGCGATATTATCTTGTATTATCATAAACTAAGGAGGACATCGTAAATCATCGCCTTGTGTTCACCAGTGAAAGCTAAGCCATGTAAAAACTAAGTTAAGAAGAAGATGGGGTACACCCTGACAGTAACAAAGTTGGATGCTAAGTATTTCAGCTTGTAAAGCCATATAAATAAGATGATTTTGATTGATTACTCTTTTCATTACTACAGTACATATACCGAGAAAACATAAACACAGAGGAATTACAATAGAACAAGTAAATAAATACCTTAATTACTAAATACTCTTAAACTATGTTATTCAAAAAACTATTATTTCAAGCCCTATTTCAGACAACGCATATAAAAATCACAGGTGTTCCTCAGGGCACAATACTCGGTCCAGTAAAGATTGACTACAGTTTATAGAGTACCTATTTACACGCCATTGCAATAAATAAGTCAAGCAACAACAAAAGCGTAAAATATCACAGCATATCACGCGATGTGAGCAGAGACTTAGCATTTAGTAATAAATCTGTTGTACCCGCATATCGAGTATCTATGTTCACAGTACAGTACATACAGTATGTCAACTAGGAACAAATGCTCGGGATTCGCTCAAATACACACGTCCAAAGCGTTTACACGAATCCTAAGCATGCTTCAGGTTAGTTTCTCGTGAGTAATTCGAAGCTGCCCCGTCGAGTCGTGCTTAAGTTTTAAGTGAGTAGTGCAGCATAACAAACAGTTAAGCTGATATAAAACTATCGTAATCGTTGGTACAAAACTATCGTACGTATCGGTTCCCGTTGGTAAACTTATCGTACTACGGATCTACGGAAGTACGAACCCCCTTGAAAAAACAATTAACACTGGAAAATTACTTTACTTCCGGAAGTCGGTGACTTCTAAAAAGGATGAGGTTCTAGTAAGTTTACTGCTTACCTTTATACTGTGCTACCGGCTACGGTTCTCCAATAGTTCACCAAACGACAAAGTTATTCCTATTTATTGTATTGATTTGTGATACATATTGTAACTAGGAGTAAGCTGATTTATATCTTTAGAAATTCGGGTAAGATTTAAGAGCGCGGCGCAGTCCGCTCGCAACTGCAATTCGAAGCGAAGGCAAAAACCCGTTCAAATATTGTTGTCTCTGTTTCACACTCCTAGGCCCGTTGCGTAGCCGCGCGTGAGCGTGTGTGAATAGTGTTTACCTACGCGTGTGTGAATAGTGTTTGGTGTTTACCTTTTTAGTAGTTATCATGTTCATTATTTGCTTTATTTTTGTTAGTTACTTTGTGCAATCGTTAGTGTATGTGCAGAATAGTAATGCGTTTTTAGGAAATCTGTCTATAATGTTTTTATCTCAAAATCTAGGCTTTGTTGAAAAAAAATCTGGGTTACTACTCTTTCTATACCACTAATGTAGGTAACGAAGAAGTATACGGTTCGCCTGAAAATCTGAAATAAAAGTACGTACTGGTGGCTCAGTGGTGGCGGCCCCGACTTACGAACAGTAAGGCGCGGGACAAATACAAGAGGCGTCGGGCGCGGACATGGCGCGGGCGGCTTCCTATTCCATTCAAATATCATACAAAATACATGGAAATAAAGTGCAATTTAGGCTACACGGTATATCATTGCGCTGACGAGGATGTGACGATATACCGTGTAGCCTAAATTGCACTTTATTTCCAAGCATTTTGTATGATATTTGAATGGAATAGGGTGCCGCACGCGCCATGTCCGAACCCCACGCCTCTTGTATTTGTCCCGCGCCCATAGACTTAGTAGGATAATACTGCCCACGCCTAAGTTGTGGGTTCGAACCCAGGCAGGCGCATTACTTTGTGTAATTTATTTCATCAACTCTGCTCTCAAAACGGTGAAGGAAAACATCGTGAGGAAACCGGCATAAGTATCCTAGAACCAAAAAATTCGAAGACATGTGGCATCTACCAATCCGCACTAGGCCCATTCCCTCTCATAGAGAGGAGGCCTGTGCCCCAACAGTAGGAACATTAATAGGCTGATGATGAAGTACCTACCTACCTACCTACTTACGCCCGCCATAAGTTTTACGTCCTTAGGATAAATAACAGCATTCTCGGCTAAGAATGATAAACATAAAAAAACAAGGATTTCCAAAGGTACACATGTATTTTGTTATTCATAAATAGGTAAGTAATACAGATGGTACCTACATTGATTTAAAAAAATATAAATCGAAACGTGATTCTAATCAAATTGTGTAGGGTCACCATATTTGCTAAATGGTATGTAGGTAGGTGGTAGGTAGTAGGTACTCATCAAGACGAATTAAACGAGCCCAAACTCGAAGCGGTTGCGTCGTTTTATTACGGAGACCCTTTGCCCCCCCTTTCAGCTTCATCATCAAACCCTAATTATCATTTAGGACCAATTTACTCTTCAAGATCAATCAAACGAGCCCAAACTCGACGGGATTATGTCGTTTTATTACGGACTTCCAATGGCCAACTTCCAGCTCCATTATCAGACCCTGGATAGCACCTAGCACCAAAGTTCTCGTCAAGACAAATCATACGAGCCCAAACTCGATGGGGTTATGTCGTTTTATAACGGAGTTCCCATGGACACTTTCTAGCTCCATCATCAGACCCTTGATATAACCTAAAGACAAAGTACTCGTCACGACGAATCAAACAAGTTCAAACTCGATGGGGTTACGTCGTTACATACAGAGTTCCTATATGCCTGCAAAATTTCAGCTCAATCGGTAATCGGGAAGTGGATCAAATTTTACTTGCAAGATTTGATTAGGTAGGTACTTACAGATTACAGACAAACATCGGGACACGTGAAACTATATCAAAGCTTGTAAAATAAAACATAATATTTATTTAGTCGGTAGGTAGGTACCCATAAGTTATGATTATGAATGAAACCTATTAGTCGGACATTTGAATCCTAAACACATCTAATTCAGTATGTACCTAACCCAGTGTAATGTAATTTCGATTATGAACGAGAAAAAATATGTGTACTCGTAGCCACTCGTAGGTAGGCAGGCATTTTCTTAGTCTGAGTTTTAAAAAATGATGAAAACAAAAAGGTAGGTACCTAGATACTTACTGTGAGATCCCATCGTTCGGAGTCCATTTTGCTAACCTTTATATAATTATGTTTATGTACCTGTTTTGTAACCTAAATTTAACCAAATCGTAAGCAAATATCGAAGTCCGTAAACAAAACAAAAGTCGTAATAAAGTAGGTAGGTAGGTTACTCGATTCCAAATCACAAGGCAAATCTAAATCCAAATCCGTAGCATAGGTCAAGAAGTGTCAGAAATATTACGATACAATTGGCAAACAAATATGCACGCACAATGCAATCAAGTACCTAATCGTCTAAACACTGACGAACGAATTCCGAATTGCCTGGCCCGGTCGGGTGGCGAGGTGCGCACGCACACATTTACATTTACACTCACTATACTCAACACATCCAAAATGTTCTGTCCCGCGCCCCGCGCCCCACCCCAGCTCAATGCTTGATGCGATAGCACGACTTCCGATGAACATTTGTGATTAATTTGAATGTGTGCCGTAATACCAAAAATGATGAATGAAAACTCAATGCTTTTCCATTATTTTTTTTATATTATGTAACTTAACAATATAAGACATGTTTCCATTTGAACAATATTACAAATACTACCGTTTTTAATATAGAACAGATGAGATGAAAACATCGTATTTAAACTGTAAAAATGTGAGAAATTCAATTTGTTTGCATTTCGCTCTTGTTAAGTATTTTGCAAAAAAAAAAACATAGAAACCTAGGTAATTACCATCTTGTTCCGAATAACAGCATATTAAGGTGGAAATATGCTCAAATTGAAAATGATTTTGGTATTACGTTTGTATGGACAAATTCATACTCCCCGGCCCCTTAAGAGGGCTTATATCTACTTATCATTAGCTCCCTTTGTGTTTTGTTCCTGTGACACGCATTGTTTTTGGGATTAGCTTGGCTTAGTAAGCTAATCTTATGTGGCAAAGTTATGCTGATCCTTCAGTTGTTTTGCTGTAATCTTGATCTCATCCTTTGTAGACTTTTCAAAACGCTGTTAAATGTTAGTTATTATCTTCTAAATTTAGATGCCGCATTGATAGATTGTGTAATTTATTTCATCACCACTGCTCTCAAAAACGGTGAAGGAGAACATCGTGAGGAAACCGGCATGTCATAGAACCAAAAATTCGAAGACATGTGAAATCTACCAACCTGCACTGGGCCCGCGTGGTGGATTATAGATTTATAGTCAATTCCCTCTCATAGAGAGGAGGCCGTGTGTACCAGCAGTGGGAACATTATAGGCTGATTATGGTTGATAGATTGTTTTTAAATAAATATTAAGATTGTGTTTAATACAGTTGGTTAATTTAGTCCCTTCTCATTTCACACAGAGTGATACAATGGGCGATCTTACCGGTCTTATTGCCCGGATGCTTATGTGGTGGACGTAATCTATTCACTCAAGACGTATAAGCTCCCAGCGTGCCTAAGCAAATGGTTATCGCCTCCATAGTGTCTCGAATTTCTACGATGCTTAAGCCGGCCGATAGGTTATGCATGACAGTTTTAAATGTGCATGCAAAAGACATCTACATAGAAGACCACAACTGCAAGCCGGCTGGCTCATATGCTAGCATAGCATCGCCGGCAATACAAGCCGATATGGTTGCTTTAGTGGGTGTATAGCTTGTTATAAAAAAAAAAATCCTGCTTGTGTTACGCCTGCCCAGTTTCGATATTCTCTAGGCTACATGTACAGGCAAGGTTAACTATACAGTCTTGTCCTAAACACGTTCATGCACGCTAGGCAAAACTGCCCTTGCATAACCATACATTTCATACACTTTTGAGTTTCTCACATCGTTCTCGCTGATAGCAGTCAGGCGATATTTACGCGCAACTTCGTCTGCGTCACATAAGAGAGATACATTTTCATTGATGCTCCGCTCCTTTTGGTCGTAGCGTAATGTCATATAGCCTATAGCCTTCCTCAATAAATGGGCTATCCAACACTAAAAGATTTTTTAATTCGAACCAGAAGTTCCTGAGATTAGCGCGTTCAACCAACCAAACAAATCAACTCTTCAGCTTTATAATATTATAGTATAGATACTCAATAACAATAGTACCTATGTAATTATTTAACAAAGTATTAGGTATTGGGGTCGCAACATGGGTTATCATAATTATCACACTCTCTGGACTGTTATCAGCTGTAGCCTGTTATCATAGTACAGCCACTAGGAATACTATCAGTCTGGCGCCAGAGCTCTTCATGTCATGTTGTCAACGTAACTCGTATGACATGTTTACACAGTATTTAGTCGTTAGTAGAGCTCCTTGAGTTCGTTCGGATACACTGGCACAATAGATATACCTATCTACTTTTGTCGCTCAATGCTATTGTATCGCAAGTTTGAGAAGTACGAGTATTACTAACCGAGCCAACTGCAGTCCACTGCTGGACATAGGCCTCTTCTTTAAGCTGACACCTTGGTCTCTGCCGTCTGCATCCAGTCTTGCCTAGCCACCTTTTTACAGTCTCCGGTTTATCTAGCTGAGGGGTGCCACGCACCCTTTACCCCAGTACTGGTAAAATGATAGGAACACACGAGAGATTATATTATTTTTTTATTGGAGGTCTAGCACTCGCTAATCATTTCCTTAGAACTGCAGTTGATCGTTGGCTGTAGCATTTTTCAATGTGGTTCTGGCTGTTGTTCACAGTAAAAAGGGTGTAACAAGACCAAGACTCTTAACGAAGCTGAAAGGCACTTGTTCTCCCCGTCATTGCGATCATTTTTTTGTTCTAGACCATACCTGGGAACCTTCTACTTACGGAGATATTGGGGGTCAAAGTGTTTTATATACATGTTTTAATGTAAGATTTTTACTTTACAGACCTCCACAACCCCGGTACTATTCAATGCATCCATCAGCACAATATTTTGAGTGCGTTACATTGAGTCCTACCGTAAAACGTGATTTTTCACCCCAAAAAAAAAGTCGTTTCCCAGCAATAATTTTTGCGTAAAGTTATTTAGTTTGATGTACAGAATGCTTGGTTGACGGCTTCGTGAAGGGTCTTGTTATACCCTGTATAATCTTTATTTATATAAAAACAGATTGTAGTATATGTAACATATTTCACAAAGCGGGTAGTATTAAATCTCTGTAGTATGCTGCCATGAAGCCATTGGATTCTTAAACCGAAGCAAGTACAATCAGAATCAGAAGTGTGATTCCAATTTCAAATTACACCAGAAGGCTTTATTCCTCAGCCTTTTCGTTTCTTTAACCCTTTTTTTGTACAGCTACGTCTATTAAGAGTCCAATGCCATAACCGAAAACGACCTTTACCCAACTAATTATACGAATATTTTTAATTTGACAACGTTATTAAGTTTTCCTTTTATTTGTCAACTCGTCCCTGCGGCCCGCGGTCGGGGAGACCGGAGCAATCTATTTTTCTAGTGCTGCCCTCTAGCTAGACCACCTGCTGAGATTTTAATTGGAAATTGGCCCTCTCTATTTGTAATGCTCACAGCCTCATAGCGCCACGGTGGGTGGTCACCCTCTGTTTCTTATTTCCCTTTAATATGTGAACACTGAGGACCAATTCTGTGTTCGTACGGTCAAGTGTTATGTAAATCGTTCCTCATTTGTTCGTGGGATACGCATGCGGTGGAATAATTATGGTTTGCCTTGGTACCGCATCCGTGAATATTTCAAGGGATAAATATAAAGGTATGATAAATTTCATAATGGACGCAAGTAATGTGTTTAATGCTGTGTTATTATGTTTTATTACAGCGAAAAATGCTGTGACTTATTTTTAATAAAGTGGGTTCTTCATAAATAATGAAACCTTTTTGAGGGAGATTACTTTTTTTAGTCTCCATAAAGGCGCCGAGATCGTAAAACCTGTATATTCTCACTTTATTAAAACAACAACAAGTTAATATTAAAGTAATTTGCATAGTATTCTCAGGCTTATTTATTTAAAAATCCCTCAGTTTAATGAAAAATCTCGGTTTAAAAATAATCTTAATCTAAATTACTCTATCTTCCCTTGGGCCAAGTAGTTTCGTTGCCTTTTTAGTTGTATGCTTGCTGACTAACATGATTACTGCTCATGCCCTTAGGGTTATAGGCATGGATATTCTCTTTACACAAATTGCAATTGCTCATGCAATTTAATAAATGGTTCGTTTACAACCCTTCGTTTGAAGTGATTGAGCAATAAATATTGGTTAGGGGGGCAAAAATATCCCGAGTGGATACGGGTTAGGTGCGAGATTTTAGAATATACTCGTAGTAGTCCTGCAACACTTCTAGGTGCTTCTAGGTGTGGGTTATTTGGTTTTTCCGTCAAGAATTTCTCAGAAGCAGCGGCAAAGTCTGGATTTGTGCCTGCTTGATGTCAATAGGCTCGCCCCCTATCACATGGGACTTAAACTTTAGTGAGATGTGGGTGTAATATGTATTAGGAAAACCTCACCCTACTGGTATTACTGACGTGATGTTATATTCTGTTGTGTTCTGTTGTGTTGTGTTGTAAAAAGGGTGTAACAAGACCCTTCACGAAGCCGAAAGGCACTTGATCTCCCCGTCATTGCGATCATTTTTTGGTTCTAGACCACACCTGGGGACCTTCTTGTTACGGAGATATTGGGGATCAAAGTTCCAACTTTTTCACAAGTTTTTTTTTATATTCATGTTTTGAATCGACCCCTGTACTATTCAACATCCACCAGCCCAATGTTTTGAGTGCGTTACATTAAGTCCTACCGTAAAACGTGATTTTTTGCCCCAAAATAAAGTAGTTTCCCAGCATTAATTTGTGCTTTAAGTTACTTGGTTTGATGTACAGAATGCTTGGTTGACGGCTTCGTTATGGGTCTTGTTGCAACCTGTATTACACTCTATTCCATGCTCTGCATTGCCTATCGCAGTCCATTCCTTCCTAGATTAAAGTTTCTCTCTGTCTCTACTTTATGTAACTTTAATCTTCTTCTTTTTCGTGTGGTTAAACTGGTGTCAGAGTTTTTATGCCGCCCATAAACTTGGCTCTACATGCCGTCGAGAAATATCTATATATAATATATAATAAAATCAGAGGAGCGCGTCTTGGGTTCGAACTCGAGACCTATGACTTGGCATTCTGACCGCGACGTACGGTCAGCAACAGAAGTAGCTTAACATTTCGGAATTTTAATTATTCGATGTACCGGACTCCAGCTATAATTTTTAATGTTTCAGAAGATTATTTTTAAAAATATTCCTTACTCTTCAATACCTTGTTAGTAACGAGTAATATCTAACAAGTTTTTATTAAAAAACCTGCTTTGTAACTTTGAGTAGTGTTAGTCTACTTCTGATGCTGACTGTACCATAATATCCCTTCGCAATCCTCATCTACAGGACACGAGCTAATTATTTATCTTGGTGTCCGTTTTTCATATTAAACATTTATTATACAAGTATGACTTAATACAAAAAAAAAATTACAAGTTTTTTTTTCCGTATGCAAAAACAATTTTTGATTTTAATTTTGTACCAATTATTTATTTATCTCAATTAATTACTTATTTAATTGGTCACTAATACTCACGAATGACCAGCTCTGCCATAAATCTTCCACTAATGTAGTCATACTCAAAAGAGATTTATCAACGTACTTACTAAATCGTCGAAGATCATGATCATCAAAGTCGTATTTCTGAAGGGCCTCCCGATCGAGTGCTATTGTAACCTTTCAAACATTATGTCATGATCATTTTTGGTCAAAGCCTCTTATAAAATAGTCGTTTGTTTACGATTTGTGTCAAAGGTGATGTCATTTATATGGCATTTGCTTAGTCGGTGTGTGATAATTTTGGTGTTGAATTTAACAAACAGAACATGAAATCACGCCTGTATCACTGTATCGTACATGAATCCAGAATCTGGAATGCAAATCCTGATCATCATGCCTCAGTCCGACTTCACCCACTGCTAGGTATAGGTCGCTCTTTCGTTGTGCTAAAATTAAAACAAATAATGTTGTTTTAAATAAACATCCAGAATATTCCGCAAAAAAATAATAATATTAAAAGTTTCATATACAGGTAGTCAGTGGCCCAAAAAGTCTGACAACCAGTCCTATCAGGGGGTATTACCCAGTACTAACTGGGTTGTGGAGGTCAGATAGGCAGTCGCTCCATGTAAAATACTGGTATTCAGCTGCAGCCAGTTAGACTGGAAGCCGACCCCAACATAGTTGGGATAAGGCTCGGCTGATGATGATTAAAAGTTTCATACTTACATTTTTTTAAATATTTTTTATATTTAACATATATAACTTTTTTTATTATATTTTGACTAATTTATATAAACATTCGCTGCTGTGCCAACCTCATCTAGGTTTTATCCGCGATAGCAACAATGTCGTCTGCCCATTTCGCCGCCGGACGACCAGCATTTCAAATCCTTATGAAGAAGACTAGTGTCACACACAATTTAGAAGTGATACCCTGGCACTGGACCCTGGAACTGTGACAGCTGAGAGTGCAATTAGGATAATTTTATTTTCATCACATATTTCACACACAAACAGCCCAGCATTGTCAAGCGGCCATGAATCAGGCATCAGTCGAAAAACGCGTATACATAGTGTTTTATTTGGATGTACTTATTCCGTAGATATAAATTCCACGGTTTACTTTTGAAATAATAAAATCACACTTTCAGAAGTATAAATTGAAATATTTATTTATCTAACTACATCGCATTCAAAACTTTTCTCAGAGTTTTAGCACTTATTGTCACCAATGCTATGTGGGATGTGAGAAATTTTCCTATAGCGTCGGAGGTACAGACGCCAGCACATCAAGCCACCCGAAACTGTCCAATTTTCCAAATCAACCTTTAACCTAATGCGCTAGAGCGTTAAAGTTGACAATCTGTTGAAGAAATTTGACAGATTATAGTAGCTTGATGTGCTGCGTCTGTACTACGATTAAATGAAGAATAGCAATTGTTTTCTGGCGTTCTTGTGATGATAGCACAATATCTATGAACAAAAGCAAAGACTGACGCTATTTTAAAAAGTGTTAAAGTATCTTGTATATTTTTTTATAGTTTCATGGTAGTAATAATTACGGCTCGTTCGTGTTCCACGCGCGCCTCAAAGAGATGTCAGCAAACGGGAAGGCGTCCGAAAGGACCGATGCCTGCCGGGGCTGCGAAAGAGATACCGCGGCCCTGGAACACAAAGGCCAAAGAAGGTACATGGATGGGTTTTAGTCAGTACAAGTTTGACACTCCCTGCCGCTCCGCCCAGAGTGGGACCCTCATTTGATGATTACTACCCGTAAAAAAAAAATGGTAGTTATAATATTATCGACTATAGTAATAGGTCTTTATTTATCTATGAAATTGCCGTTTTTTCCTCTCATTTTGTTCTGTTTGTAATTTTGACGTATATTTATCTTTTTTCTAACTCTATTTTTATTGGATTAATTGTTAAATTACGTACCTTTTATAGTTTAAACCATACTAGTGGTTGCATAGTACCTCGTAGGGTAGTGTGTCAAAACACCTGTTTCAATGTGCCGTACGTTTCACTACTTGAACTAAGTATATTTTTGTCATACTGGTAGACTGTGTTTTGAAAATTTAAGATACGCAGTGCAGCGCAGTTTTTTTCACTCTAACTATAGTTTGCAAATCATTCATAATCGGTGAAAACGTTTCCAAGAAAAAAAAAATGTTAGTATGAAAATATCACTTTTCACGAAATCGTCCATACAAATCGGCAATTTCAAACTTTAACCCCAATTATTATCCTCGTAGGTATCCATTCAAAAACCCAAGCACTAAGCTATGCATTCGAAACTATGTATTAAACACTATCCGAGCTCTTTGGACCGTCATTCAGTCATAAAGTACAAAGAAACCGCTTCAATTCCCAGGCACCTAACAACAGTACAGCGAGGGTTAAAGACCTGCACTGTATAGGTTCGTAATGACAGGTTGGCGAGCAACCGACGAACCCCATGGCAACTCGTTTACGTCAGACTGACTATTCTTTAGAAAAATTGTATTCAGGCGAAGAAAAAAATTGTAAATAGCAAATACAGAAAATGTATTTGCTTATTTAGTGTGACCAGTTGGAGGTGAAAAAACATCTGGAGAGGCTCCTGACCTTTGAAATGGCACTGTGTACAAAGAATACGATGGACTTTAATTACAAATACGTACACATACAAAACATGAGGCCTATAATCCCCGAAGCGTTAGGCAGAGGTGTAACTAATAACACACCTGTACACCCACATTTCGCCAGTTATATTTTAAGTCCCATGTAACAGTGGGCGAGCGTATTGCCATCAGCCGGACATAAATCCAGACTCCGTGGCTGCTACTGAGAAAGTCCTGAAGGAAAAACCCAGTAACACTTTTCTCGACCCGGGAATCGGACCTCATGCGCAGCAGTCGCGCTTGCCTCAACTCGAGGCAGTCAAAGGAGATGTTTCATTTTTGTATGGGACTCCGGCCGTAACATGTACATTTTATAAAAGCTGGGAAACAAACCTCTGAATAGAATAAAGGATTTTTTTTTACATAATAATATATGGTTTTTATGCACGCAATAAAATTAAAAATGTTTGACGTTTGTCGTGAGTGTTATGACAGTTATGCCAGGTTGTAGAGATGACGTTTGCATAACCTATAAATTGTTATTTGATAATAATTGTACAAAGCAAAAGTCGTAGGAACAAAACATAAATGAGAGAACGTAAAATAACATCGAAAACCACGAAAGTCGAGACGAACGAGACTCGACTGACAGACACTGATGGGTTTTGCCAAAACAAAATGTCATTTTGAATTTTTCGTTCAGAAGTACACTACAGAAACGTAGTATCTTTTATATTTTTTTAACAATGAAATCATCACTGTTGCTTATAATTAGTCGAAAATGATGTATATGAGTATAAAATGATGAATTATTAAAAGAACACATACTTTTCGTATTTAACATCGACGTGAGATTAAGTTTTTATGTGACATGATTTCAGAACGAAAGCAGACAATGCAAACAGTAAGAACCCATGTTGAATAGAATATGGCAATAATTGAAAAACGATTACTTTTCAAGCACAACAAATCAGGCTTAAATTCTCGAGAGAATATTTTTGATAAGTTCGTGGTATTTTTCCCCCTTTTTCTATAAATGTACATCATGGCCGAAAATGAAACATCTCCTTCAAATTAATTAAGTAAAAATCAAATCGCTATTTTACTCTACCAAAAATCTAGATGGTGGATTGGCTTTATGTTCTTTCTAGAACCATTATTAAAAAATCCCTAGAAGCATTCGAAAAATAATAAAACTTTTGTTGTATCCATGGTGAATTTTTGTATAGGACTCGGAGTACGCAAAGCGAAGAAACCGAAGAAAGCTTAACTCTCATTTTGGTGTAACAGTTTTTTTTTTACAATCACAAAACTTGACCCTGTAGAATTCGCTACAGCTGATAGAAAATTACAGATAGCTTGTGATAATGATTTATTTATCGACTAGCTGTTGTTATTACCCTTTTAGAATCGGATTTTTTTAACAATTTCAAGGGTTTTAATATTTTTTCACGGAACTCTAAATATTTTTCTTAAATAAAAGTAGCGTATTTTATTTTATATCATAAGCTATCTGTCAGTAAAAGTCTCGTTAAAATCGGTCCAGCCGTTTGGGAGATTAGCCGGAATAAACAGACAGACAGATAAAAATTAAAATAAATGTGTTTTTGTTATATGTGCCGTATGCCATTCAGTAAAAAGGTGTTATTATGATATTACAACCAGACATTTCAATTTTATTTATGTGTATAGATGTATACAATAGATAAACATTATGATGTCGTTAACAAACTAATCCTGTTATACCTCTGTGACAAAAGCGAAGGTGTAACTTAATCAAGGCGCGACCACTCAAGGTTACCACATAAATAACTTACTACAGCTAATATATACATAAAACAGGTACCTATATACCGTTCAAACATAACCAAATGACGTAACTCTTAATTTTAATCTGTTAAACGTTAAAATGTATAATGATTAACCATTCTACTGTGCCCATTGAGCCGGGACGGATGACTAAGTTCGGATAAAAAGTACTTTGGAGTTTCAGGTAGGTTCGTCTGCGATGCCATAGCAACAGAAGATTAATATGTACCTGGGTATATTATTAGAAGAACCATATTATAATGTACAGTTCAGATTATTGGAATGGTAAGTACACATTCAATGACTACTTCATGAAAAAGTCATTATATGGGATTAAATGAACTAGAGGGTTGTAGTATATTGATGATTTTAATCATTATAACTCTAGTAAAGCCATATTTGATATTGTCGCGATTCATATTTTAATCAACACACAACTTGACACTGACCTGCAAATTGAAAAAAAACGTATGAAAATTTGAATTTCACAGCCTACCCTAGCGCTTCCACCTTAAGGACGCGTTCTCTAAACAGATAGGTATCGAATCGCATCACTACACTGACACGGCTCACACACACACACACACACACACATACGCAAGATAAACTGCGGGAATAATGAGTAACTAAACTGATTTTGATACTTTAGCAAGTTCACGACTAACGCTTTCTCTTTAGAACTTTTTATGCAATACTCCAGACAGTGACAAAATAAAATAACCCTTAAAACCACACGTTAAGGTTCATGCGTAAGAGCAAATTATTATTTATTTATAACATTTTCATGAATATTTTGTCCATTATTTTGAAAACATTATATCTGCCTAAGATATTTTTTAAGAAACAAAATTATGTATCCAATAGCAGAAAAATGATCCTGAATGAAGCCCCAAATCGGCAATTTTGTGTGAAGAGGTAATGGAAAATCGTTTTTACGATATCAAATACCAAGATTTCAAACCAAAAATTGTTCATCATTTGGAGATCAAGAAGTAATCTATTTGTGGCAATTGTTAGTTTTGTATATTCAGTTCCATTTTATCGCAAACTCTACCGAAAAATAGCTTATTTTGTCGGATTTGAGAACGCGTCCTTAAGGGCGACATTCACCAATGAAGCTGAACGCTTCTGAACGTGATCATCTTCGCTTATTTAAACCGGGTTCAAGACTTGTTATGGAATTTTGACACTAACATTCTAGCTCGGGGACGTGGTTTGGATGGGTTGATCGCGTTGCCCTAGGGAGAGTTTGAGAAGAGAGAAAGGTGGTTTACTTTGACATTCAAAATGACTAATGTTTTAAAAGTCAATACAAAAAAGTAGAAGAAATAATTGTAGTTCCTTGCAGAGGAAGTTAAGTAAAAAAACTGCTTTTTGACACACACAAATGACTAGAAAATAAAGATATAAATAGAAAATTAGGAAGTTAAACCACGTTCAACATTTGTATGCTGCATAAATATTCATAAAGTGGCTCCGTCATCGCCTATCAGGAATTGACTGATAAGGCAGTAGGTACTATCTACTGATACGAATATGTACTTGTGTAATACTAGGTACTGTATGCACGTGGTGACTGAGGCCGACCGCTTTTGAGTTCGTCCTTTTCAACCCCCGACGCAAAAAGAGGGGTGTTATAAGTTTGACCGCTATGTGTGTCTGTGGGTATGTCTCTAGCACCGTAGCTTTTAAACGAGATAGCCGATTTGGATGCAGTTTTTTTTATTTGAAAGCTAGTTTCGTGGCGATGGTTCTTAGATGTTGTGCAAATAAATAAATATTTAATTTAATTTAAATAAAGTGTTAACAACCCGATAGGAAATTCTCAGTAGCAACCACGGAGACTGCATTTGTGACCGGTTGATGGCAATAGGCTCGCCCCCTATTACATGGGACTTAAATATAACTGACGAAATGTGGGTGTACTACTAGGTACACCTCTGCCTAACCTTTGGGAATTACAGGCGTGATGTTACGTATATCAGAGTCGAAAAAAGAACTAATCTTAAAATCCTAGATAACAAACACCGAGCAGCACTAAAAGATAACCATACCACAGATAAAACTATCAGCTGGTAACCGTAGTTTAAATCTTAGTTAATCTGTAGTTACTCTAGTATAATTGCGGTGTCTAATTAGTGTTTCCTGTATAAAAGTGAGCCACCTGCTGTTTGCTAATAGAATAATACCTGGGCAGCTTGTTTACGAAGACAGGGGACTCTGTGGGTACAAGACTGTGGGTTCTAGCTTCAGCTGCCTTTTTGTCTAGATTGTTATGTTGTAATTGGAAGCGTTTAAAGTGTATAACCAATCTAGCTGTTGCCCCGTTGACCGCGACCTTCGCTCGCGTGAAATTATAAAAAAAAAAAGTTAATTTCCTCTTTGAATCAAATTTTGTAACCAACTTTTATTCTTAAATATAAGTAGGTTTGGTTATAACTCCTTATGACATCAGCTATCTGCCAGTAAAAGTCCCGTTAAAATCGGTCCAGCCGTTTCGGAGATTACCCGGGCCCGGAACAAACAGCCAGACAGACAAAAATTGAAAAAAATATGTTTTTGATATAAGTACCGTATATACTGTCTTATGTATACAGTAAAAAGCTGTTATTTTGGTATTAGAAACAGACAATTCAATTTTGTTTATTTGTATATGCATAGCATAGATGGTGAATCATCGCTTTCTGATTGGTCGTTCGTGTCTAACAGCCAGCATTGTAACGATAGCCGACCACCGACTGTCTCCGACAACAAACTATAGTAGTTCCTTTTTTAAAAAAATACTATCAACTTTTACTACCGAGCCTGCGCCGACCATACCCTGAGGGATGGTACAAATTATATTCTGTTCTATCTCATATGAAGATAGACCTTTCTAGCTCCTTGGGACTCGTAAGTATTACCATACACAATTTAATCTACAGTTTGTTAAGGTTTTCTTGGCATCATGATTTTTTTTTGTGATAAATTCACGAAAAAACATCATAAAGCCAAGAAAACCTTGGTGGTACATTTTTAAATTTTCCTTGTCAAAAATTACTTTCAATAATCAGTAATGGTTTATTTAACACTACACTGAAAAAAGTACTTTTGTTAATTATACTAAATCTTCTCAGTATTTCTTCTTCTTCTATTTATTCTTCAGCGAAGCCGCGGGCAGCAGCTATAGCTGTTGCCCACGGCTTCGCTTACGTTTTGTCCGGAAATTATCCCACGGGCACGTTGAAAGCCTATTGCACTGGGGGTAATGTAGCTTCCTATTAGTGAAAGAATTTTCAAAATCGGTTCAGTAGATCCAGAGATTAACCCTTACAACCTCACAAACTCACAAAGTTTACCTCTTTATAATTAATATTAAGTAGTATACTCATAAAAGATGAGCTAGAAACTTAACGTCTGTAGTTCCAGTGTCAAAGGATTTTCTAATTTTCTTGTATGTTAGGTTGCAAATCTTCGACATGTTAATATTATCTCATTGTTGTTTAATATGTGGCACAGAACATTGGTAAAACATACCTAAAGCAATGCGTGAACCGAAGTTCATGAAAGATGTTATTTTAAGTGGTCATCTCTTAGTTGCCACGGCTTATTTGAATTAATTATTTATATTTTTGAATTGTCTTTTTTTGTTTTTACTATGGACACTTTTAACGTGCACATCTTGCTACATCGTTCTCACATAGTGTACCATCTCAATATGAATAATGTAACCAAGGTTTTGTCACAATATGCTGATTTAAAAGAGTGTCCATGGAGTTTCTTGCCCGTTCTTCTCCATAGAGATCTACGCTAGGGAATTTGCAACTACAGTACTTTCACAGTTTTTATGCCTTGTGACTAGGACTGTAGCTACATTTAATTGTTATCTTTGTTTCGACAATTCAAAAGTGCCTGTAACTGGCCTACTTGAAATAAATGCTTTGATTGTTTGATTTTGTTATTTTAAGATCCATTCCTCTAGTCTACGTAGATTTTACTTGAAGATGTTCTGTGTACGAACTCATAGGCAGATCTTGTCTTGCAGAGTTGACTAAACAAGGTTAGTTTGAAAAGTACCCTTTTGAGCGTTATTCGCCTCTTACGTCCTCTATGACATTAGATAAATTGTCAATTAGACATCTCCTTGTCTCCAAAGGCAAGAATACACAAAACACACAATTGTTGTGCACAATACACACATACCATGTTACTTAACTACAGGACATTTATCACAAGTTAACATTTACACGATAATTCGCAAAACACTTCAAGTTCGTCCACCTCTGTCAATGTTTTGCTAATGTGAATGAGTATGGACAGCAGAGACCAAGACAAGAGAGAAGAGAAGTGGATGGCATTCAGAAGATCGCGGGTAAGACTCCCACAGACCAGGGAAGAATGATAAAAGAGGAAGAAGGCGTCTCAGCAGTGGGTGCAACAAGTCTACCAATGATAACGGTCAAAAAAACAAATGAGAGTACAAGCAGAGAAGTCATCATCATTCTCCTGCCCGTATCCCAATTTATTTGGGGTCGCCGCAGCATGTCTTCATCTATACTTCTCTATTACTCTTCATCTCATCAGACACCTCCTTTCTAGCCATATCATACTTTACACAGTATATTATCCTTTGTTTCTTTGGATTTCCTCTACTGTTATACCCATCCAAATTCATACTCAAAACTTTCCTCACGAAATTTTCCTCATTACTTCCCATCAAATGCCCATACCAAGCTAACCGATTACTTCACAACTTTTCAGTCACCGGCGCCACTTTCAGCACTTACAGACAGTACAGGTAGAGAAATAGGAGAGGAAAACAAAAGAAACGTCGGATAAATGGTATAAAGATGACATGGATTGAAGAATGTGATGACAGCTGATAGACTTGTATAAAGGGTGTAACAAGACCCTTAACGAAGCCGTCAACAAAGCATTATGTACATCAACCAAGTAACTTTACGCGACCCTTAACGAAGCCGAAAGACACTCCCCGTCATTGCGATCATTTTTTTGTTCTAGACCACACCTGGGAACCTTCTAGTTACGGAGATAGATTTGGGGGTCAAAGTTCCAACATTTTCACAAGTTTTTTTTTAAATAAATAAGTACATGTTTTTAATGAAAACATAAAACAATAAAACTATTCAATCCATCCATCAGCATAATGTTTTGAGTGCGTTCCATTGAGTCCTACCGTAAAACGTGATTTTTCATCGCAAAAAAAAAAAGTTATTCCCCAGCAATAATTTTTGCGTAAAGTTGCTTACTTTGAGGTAAGGAATGCTTGGTTGACGGCTTCGTGAGGGGTCTTGTTACGCTCTGTAGAAGCTCAAGAAGGAAATAGTACACTGACGTCATGTAAATTGGGATACAGACAGGAAGATGATGATCTATCCAAATATGGAGTAGTGGCATCTTTGAATGAGTATAAAAATGAAATAAAAAAGAATATGGAAATACGTAAAATTTACCTATTTCGTTGACTGTACTCCTAATAAGAGTACAGAGCTCTAACGAGACAAAACCTTGGAATTGTAAGTAGTTAGAGCAAATATTTGAACTCGCTGAAGTACGAAAATACAGCGTTAGTTGACTGAAGAAGACTATTTACTTAAACTCTAGCTACACAAAATACGGTTCAAATTCCTTGAGCAACTGAATCAATAGGTACAGCATTAGTTGACTGAAGAAGCCTACATATATACATAAACTTTACTGACGCAAAAATAAAGTTCAAATTCCTATAGAAAGAGAATCTTTCAAGTAACGTATTATACTCGTGCGTTTAAAATAACAGGGTAACATAAAGAGATCAATGTACTGTAAAAAGGTGTTTTTCATATTGTAATTAATGTATTTTTATTGTAATGAGTTTTCGTCACACGTGTTCGAGGCAACTGACGTGGATTAGGAATATCATTTACATTCATTAGGTGTTAAAATTATGCCGCTTGTGGGCTTTTGATGGTCAGTAGGAACGTTAGGTACGGCTTAAGTCGTGGAACAACTTAGACGACTTGGTAGTAGGGGTTTTAATGAGAATAGAGTGCATATAGCAAATAATATAAATGTAAAAATGTGGCTACTGACACAGGACTACAGTGCGACTGAAAATTTACTGCAATAAATATATAAGAATACAAATAAATGGTATAGACACACATACACACAAACATACACACACTCAACCCCACACACACACCCACACACACACCCATACACATAAAACGCCCAAATGCACATTCACATAGGTATGTGAATGTGCATTCGGACATTAATAGGGGGAGCAGGTGCTCCCCCTATTAATGTCTAATTTAAGATTGTTTTATCCTGGCTGTATTGTAATTTGTTATAATTTTATTTTACTGTAATCTATATTTTAAAATTATTTTGTTTTAAATTCAATTTTTAACCTAAATTTCTTTCAATACTGATTTTATTCGAAGTTTGTTTTTGATTTAATAAGTATATAGCTTGCTTTTGGTCAATTATTCTAATTCTATTTTTAATGATATCTTAATTTTAAGTAATTTTATTTTGTAACCTTTTGCTGCATGAAACTTGTCCAATTGTTACCTAAATGGAAGAAGTCACTGGCTCCTGAAATACAGGTACTGTAACCTAGCTCTGGAGCCAGGGTCTCAAATTTTTCTGTACCCTGTTTTTATGGCAGTAAAAGAATTTATTTAATATACAGGGTGGCGACGCACAAACGTTTACCACGTATTCAGGGGGCCTAAAATGGCTGCTTTATCAGAATCATAATGCGAATCACGTTAAAAATTTAAAACTCTTAAAATGACTTCGTGGTCATAACCATAAAGACCAATTTTTAATGTGATTCAT
This sequence comes from Eugnorisma glareosa, assembly GCA_947578425.1. Taxonomy (NCBI): domain Eukaryota; kingdom Metazoa; phylum Arthropoda; class Insecta; order Lepidoptera; family Noctuidae; genus Eugnorisma; species Eugnorisma glareosa. The sequence continues at coordinate 19,076,657 of OX387966.1, read as the reverse complement.
CTTATGATTCTGATAAAGCTTTCATTTTAGGCCACCTGAACATAATTCCGAAACTCCCCACATAAAGGGTGTAACAAGACCCTTCAAAAAGCCGAAAAGCACTTGTTCTCCCCATCATTGCGACCATTCTTTTGTACTAGACCATACCTGGGAACCTTCTAGTTACCGAGATATTGGTAGTCAAAGTTCCAACTTCTTCACAAGTTTTTGATGTCACAACTTTACTTTAACACCTCCACGACCCCGTACTATTCAATCCATCCATCAGCACAATGTTTTGAGTGCGTTACATTGAGTCCTACCGTAAAACAAGATTTTTCATCCCAAAAAAAGGCTTTTCCCAGCAATAATTTTTGCGTAAAGTTACTTAGTTTGATGTACAGAATGCTTGGTTTACGGCTTCGTCAAGGGTTCGGTTACATCCTCTATAATGTTTTCTCTGGTAATAAGAAAAAAACAGTTATTTATCACAAAAGTGTATTTATTACCACAATACCTACACGATTAAGTTTGAAAGGGATGTCTTCAAAATAAATGAACTTTTCAGATTTTGTGAATCGTGTTACATGTTTAATCGCTGAACATGCTGCGCCAACCCCAAATAAATTGGAATAAGGCCAGGAGAATGCTGAAGATGAATATGTTTTATATACTTGTCAGGCCCTTTATGACGACTAATAGAAGTCATATAAAAGCTGGGCAATCTCAATTACCAAGCAACCAAATCACTGTGGAAATCTGGTTCCTTATTGCACCTAGTTTCATGTTATATTTCTATTGTTCGTGATATAAGAAGCTGATGATATCAGTAGCTCTTATCATAGCACGCATGTCGTAATAGTCATCAGAGTGAAACGAATTGCTCAGAAAGCTGTCATTTCTTTCCTCACACACTTATCTCTGAGTTCATCGTATTAGAGGAGTAAACGGAACACGATTATGTTGTAAAGGTATAAATAAAATTGGAATGAAGAATCTGTGTATAATATTTTAATTATGAAAGAAAGACTGATGCAAATATACATATTATACGAACTCTACGATTAAATCAATCAGCAGACCTGAGAGAATCTACAGGGTCTATCTATTCATACACGAAATCTCTTAAGGGGTCATTGTACTCATCATTATGAACAACTTTTACTATGGGACCAACCACGAAATCGCGAAAAAAAAACAGCTGTTCCCTACAATATGATAGCATTAACTCGTCAAAATGTACTGAACAGCTGATTATTTTTTCGCGATTTCGAGGTTGGTCCCATAGTAAAAGTTGTTCATAACGATGAGTACAATGACCCCTTAAGAGATTTCGTGTATGAATAGATACACCTTATATTTAAATGTGGATAGCAGTTAATTAAGAGAGAACAGTGGCTCTTGTACAGCACTGTGATAAACTGGGTTAATTTATTCATTCATTGAACAGCCTTGGTAAGTCTTTTGGCCGAAAAGCGATTGATTGATGTTGGAAAACAGTCATAAAATTCAAGCACATGGATGCAGTCTTAAAGATGGTAAAGACCGGAAAAAACTTGAGGAGGCTCCTAAATAGTGACATTAAAACGCTATAATTAATTAAAGAAACGCGGCAGACCAAGGGGAAGATGGCGGGACACCATGGATGTCTTTCTCGTTAATTTGCGAGAAGAGGCACTACATCAAGAAAAGTGGACGGAACAGGGGGAGGCCTTTGCCCAGGAGTGGGACAGTACAGGTTAACAAACAAAAAACGAAAAATAAGACAAATATGTAAATGGTAGTTCAGAAGATAGACAAGGTCTTGCAGAAGCAGTGAATATCATTGGGGGATTTGCCCTCCAAATTCATAAGGGAGGTGTGCCTATTTAGTAACTAATGATCATTATTTATGCTAAAGAGGATGACCTAATGCCAGCATAAGATGTCATAAAGCTGGCAATATATTATCAGGTAAATCAAATATTATCGCACAAAACATCTATGATTCAACTATATGATATGGTTTATTGAAAGCCGGTTGCTCTAATCCAGCAGTCATGATAATGTATTATATTTTGAGCCCAGTGACAATTATAAATATGCAAGAATTTGAATCGTATAGGTATATTAGCAGCATTGCAAAACCAATTGTAAAACTTTAAAAATACATATCAAAGCTTGCACTAGTACAATCAATCATGGAGGTATAAAGCTTTTTATACTGACCATAGTGACCATGCTACTGTTTGATTAGTACATTAGGCAATAACCAGACAAATTAATAGCCTGACTCATGATAGCGGCGATGGTATACAACACACTTGCGGACATTTGAAGACTCCGATTTTGAAGAACCAAACTAGCACAGAACAAGCAAGCTTAGATGGCAATGGGTCGACCATATTAACCAGCTATACGACCGTTGAGGAAGACGTGTTCTTGGGTGGAGATATCGGCAAACGTAAGGTAGGATGCCGTCAGGCAGGGTGCAGCAAGGTTTTTCGCAGGGTGGCTGGTGCTAACTGATTGGATGGCGTGGCTGGAGAGGATTATGTCCAACAGTGGACTGCAGTCTGGCCGTAGGTTGATGATGAAGACTCAAATTTTAGAGCTGATAAAACAGATATTGTTTCTATTAGCATTTCTTTGTAAGCTTTAACAGAAAAATAAAGAAAGAAAAGAAAGAAAATTATGTTTATTTGGTATTATATAAAATAAATAAAATGCTCAGCATAATGCCAGATAGCAACACCCACGCCCACGAGAGCCATACGCTCGAAAATTTAAACAAAAACATATATTAAAGTCATTTTTTTTTTTTTAATGATGGATGTTAAGTTTCAAATATTGAGCTGTCTTTAGTCAAACGAGGTCTAAATCCTTAAAAACTCTTTGCATAACGTGTCAAAATTATGCTAAATGTATGCGGGTTTGCACAATACGTCATGCGCAGGCGTCTGGCGCGGCGCGGCGGCGTTCTCTTTTTAAACAATGGAATTAACTCTCGCATAGTTTTTGTGGCAGTGAAACGGAGCGAGAAATTTTCTTTAAAAAAGTAAGTGCTGATGTCTGCTGTACGACTGTGATATATAATATACTAATTAGTCGTTTCTATAGAGTTAGTTATGTTTCATCTGAGGTATCGCTTATTTTTTGTCGTCTTAGATTCTATGTAACTGCTACGAATATGACTATGTCAATTGTGAGTGCCATTTCATCTTTCAAGTTAATTCTTGTTAAAATGATTCCATGTGTCCTCATCATCCTTTTCTCGCCCTTATCGCAATTTATTTCTGGATAGCATTGCTTGTCTTTCTTCATACTATAATCTTGGGAGCCATGGTTGTCCAAAATATGTTTGCAACATTGCGAATTTTTTAGCCTTCAATTTTATCATATTTTTACTCTTAGTTTTAACATAGCTTCAATGGTTTTATACAATTCCAATGCTTTGAAACCATTTAAACATAATTATGTCGAGCCCACCAAATTCACTAACCCTACCAGTATAAGAATCCTACTTCACGGCCAGAACTCCAACGTTCCCATACCCAAATATCTCCACACCAACGGAAACGAAATAGTAATAAATCTCTCTTTCACTAGTTAATAACATTTAATCAGTATATTTATAGTCAACAGTAGGGTAAGTTACCCCGCTAACCATGGTAACTTCCTGGTCACTGGTTACTGATGAGCAACCGACCGTGGAGCCAACTGAAGTGGAACCGAGATCTACTTGAAACAAACTGTTTATTGTTTTAAGTTTCTAAACGATGGTTTTTGCCGTAACTGTAATGTACTTTTACTATCGGATTCTCTAGGCCTTGTGCGGTGGTTTGGAGGAGGTATCTTTTTGGCGGGACTGATCTATCTGGCTAGGGTTTTGTGTTAAAGGGAATAAATAAAGCCAAGATAGTACTGTAACGTTTTACATTCATCTATTTTGTTAGCAGTTGCTTCTAAGATAGACAGTTTTGTTCTTTTCTGAACGTTTTTGGCAAGCTAAGCTTATTGTTTGTGAGCAATACCCTAATCTATACTAGTATTTTATAGAGGTAAAGTTTGTGGGTTCGTGAGTATGTGAGGTTGTAGGGGGTAATCTCTGGAACTACTGAATCGATTTTGAAAATTCTTTCACTAATAGGAACCTACATTATACCAGATAGCAAGCAAATAACAATAAATAGTAATAACAGTATAATAATAGTAATAGCGGACTGTCAAGTCAGGTCTCAAGTTCGAACCCAAGGCACGCACCACTAATTTTTCGGATTCATGTGCGTATTGTATAATTATCACTTGCTCCGGTGAAGGGAAACATTGTGAGGAAACCTGTATGCCTGAAAGATATTTCTTGACGGCATGTAAAGCCAAGTCAGAGGCTACCTGCAATCTCTGACACCAGGTTAGGCACTAACCACACGATAAAGAAGAAGATTATCCCCAAGTGCCATAGGCTATATTTACAACGTCCCCGTGGGATAATTTCTGACCAAAACGCGAAAGAAACCGCGGGCCACAGCTATTAGCTTATACTGTCCTAGCTCGTTCTGCGGCTCTTTGGCAAGGTTGGTAAGGAGACTACGATCTAGTTTGGAATCATTTGTTTAGTTTTTTATTTGTTTTGATCCGGTAATCAATTTGAGATTAAAAAAATACGTTTAGTTCGAGGTTCTAAAAACTAATCTCTTGTCTTTCGCAGTGAAATTGTAATTGATAGTCTGCAAAATAAGCAATAGTACCTACCTACATGTTTGTTTATCATTGAAGCAATTATCCTGTACCTGTTAATTTGTCTGCTTAGTCAATAAGTGAGCGAATTGAGCTCTAATATGAAATGACTTTGAAAGAGGCCTTCGTTAAAAGACTATTAAATCTATTTTCACTTAATGACAAATATACTGTTTTTGCGGCGATTATCAGTGATCGGAATAGTTAGAGCAATTTTTTTGTTTTGCGATACGTTGTCTTAATGTGGACACTCCCGAAATCCCGGGATTTGAAACATATATTAATAAAAAAGTTAGAAATTAGGCCCGAAAGTCTGACATCCAGTTTTATCAAGGGATATTCTATTACCCAGCAATAACTAGGTTGTGGAGGTCAGATAGGCAGTCGCTGCATGTAAAATACTGGTATTCAGCTGAATCCGGTTAGACTGGAAGCCGACCCCAACATGAAAAGGCTAGGCAGATGATCATAATGAACTAAGGTAGAAATTACTTTTTAAAAAGCTATTCACATCTTAAGGAATTATGAACAAACACATATCCCTCCACCCCTCTGACGGGTAAGTATAAGACGGACACGTTTCAGGTTATTTTTTTAAATAATATGTCACGACATCAGAACCATAAGGTCGGATGTCCCATTTTTGCAAAAATCGTATTTTAACTGAATCTTTTATATTTTTTTTTTCTCTTTCTTTTTGTTTAAGAAACGTATTTGTATCTCTCTTTAATAAAATTTTCGTTTACGTAGAAATAGTCGGATATCCACAATACTTTCGAACCAATTAGTCTGATCTTCATTTAAAATTCTTCGGTCGTGAGTTAAATTACAAGAATATTTTTTTTGCGGTTTCATGTAAAGATCCGTCGAAAAGTAAATGTAATTTGTAGGTCTCGTATTAACAACATACCTTGTAGCTCGGAAACTATTCGCTTTCTTATAGTCATTTATTAACAACAGTCTTTATGGCTCGGAACTTAAGTGACAAGAATTACTGAAAAGAGATAGCACTATTATTACGACTGCGCGGGAAAGAGATAAATCATAAACATGCGACGCCCCCTCTCCTTCCGCGCGCTGCTCGTCACGTCGAGATTGTTTTCATATTTGTAAACAGACTACTGCGGCTTGTAGAAGGATCACTCTCGTTTCTGGATTGAACAATGAATAATCGCACCAGAAAAATATTAGACAACTTGAAAAACAGAGATGATGCTGTCCAAGGTAAGAAAATACTATCCCATTATCCCATTTATTATTATAGGTCTAATAACCTCAAAATTTAAATTTATTTTTGAGTACTTGAATGCCTATTTTTTATTTTGTTTAGATGCGACGTTTATTTGTAACGACAGAAGACCATCGGTACCCCGTTTGAGAGAAGGTATGTACCTATTTACTGAGAACGATAAATAATATTGGTTCTCAACACTGTGTTCGTCAGGTAGGTAGAATTAGACCAATAGGTAGTTACCTACGGGTTCAGTTCGGAGTTGCCCGACTAGTGTCCACCAAACTGATTTTGATGAAATTAGGTATAGAGGAAGCTTGAACCCCACAAAAGGACACAGGCTCCTTTTTATCTGACTTCGACTTCGTATGCAACCGCGATTACCGACATTAAGCTAGTAAAACTATGTAAACGTCACTATAGGTAGAAATTTTGTTCTCTGACTTTTAATTTGGAAAAAAAAAATTTTTCCTTCATACGTTTTGTCGAGTTATGCAAACATAAGAATGTATAACACAGCTGTTTTTTTTACTACAATGTGAACTAAATATGACTCGAATGACGTATGATAGTGTATTATAAGTAAGTTATATTTTTTTAGGCTCATTGTCACCTGCAAGACTCGGTGATTTTGACAGCGATGACAGTGTGGGAGACAAAGATTATATTCCCAGTCCATCTTCTTCGGATTCTGATATTGGATATAGGCAAAAAAGGGATAAAGTGAAACGTTTTTTATTCAAGGAAGATGACAATCTCATCACACTTCAAGATCTCATCGATGTTCATGAAAATGTTGTAAATGTTTTGCCGGCCAGTTCAAATAGTCATCTAGGCGACACAACACTTGATCAAGAGGAACATCATAGTATTGGGCTGTTTGTTGAACCAAGAAATCAAGATGAAATTCAGGCTTTAAATAGTGTTACTGCTAATATTGGAATATTTCAAAGCCCCATTTCTACTACTCGACCAACAGCAGAATCGTCAACAAAAAAAGCTCCCAAAAAGAGAATAAGAAACCAAGAAAATTGGCAGAAAAATGTTGCAAAAAAAGCAAGATTGCTAGGAAAAGCCTATCAATCAAAAGTTGCAAAAAAAAAAAAAGAAGTTGAAGCCCGGTGTCTGAAGCCGCCTTGTAATTGCAGAGCAAAATGCTATGAAAACCTTAGCGAAGAGGTCAGACAAAAAATTTTTGAAAATTTTTGGTCTGACTGTAATAGTTGGGAGCAAAGAAGGCAGTATGTTGCTGACAGAGTCAACAAGACGGTCAAGGTGAGAACAAGAGTAAATAGTTCTTTTGAAGCTGACAAAAGAAAATTCAATTATAACTACAGCCTAAAACTGAATGACGACGTAATAACTGTATGCAAAGTGATGTTTCTGAATACGCTTTCAATTGGCGAAAAATATGTTAAGATAACAGTCAATAAAAAAAATGAAAGTGGTATAACTGAAAATGACAGGAGAGGACGACACATTCCATCAAACAAAACTAATGATGTAATTATCCAATCCATAGTTGACCACATTTCATCATATCCCAGTTATGAGAGCCATTATACCAGGGAAAAGAGCAAGCGGCGTTACCTTGGACCTGAACTTAATATAGCTCTTATGTATAAGCAGTACAAGAATAAAATGGTGGAAGCAGGGAATGGCGTTGAAGAACAAGCCAAAGAATGGCTCTACAGGGAAATTTTCAACACAAAGTTTAATCTGTCTTTTAAATTACCTGATGTAGATACATGTGACGACTGCGATAAATATAAAAGATTATTAAAAGATGAAACAGACGAAGAAAAGAAAAAAAAGATTCTTAAAGATAAAGAATATCATTTACAAAAAGCTCAAATACGATATAATTTAAAAGCAGATGATAAAATGAAATCGTACAGTGATAACTCAAAAAGAGTTTTATTTTTAGATTTGCAAAAATGTCTGCCTACACCGAGCCTCACAAACACCCAGTCATTTTATTTAAGGAAACTATGGACCCTTAACCTAGTTATATATGATGCTACAACCAAAACGACAGAAAACTTTGTTTGGCCTGAAAATATAGCGGGCAGAGGAGGCAATGAAATAGCCTCTTGTATTTTGTTATGGTGCCACAAATATCTTACAGACCCCACTATTGAAGAAATCACAATTTGGACGGATAACTGCGCCGGGCAAAATCGCAATATTATGGTGGTAGCCTGCTACCTCATAGTATTTTGGAAGTTCTCCAATATAAAGTGCATAAATCACAAATTCCTTCTTAAAGGACATACCCATATGGAAGTTGACCACGTGCATTCTATGATTGAGAGGAAAAAGAAGCGACTGACCTCTATGGACATTGTAATACCACATGACTGGGCCCAGTTTATAAAAACATGTGCCGGTCGCAATCCATTTAATGTAAACGAAATGGAAATGAGTAGCTTTAAAGACTTTACACATCTTTATAAACGTTCAGGGCCATTTGTACAACGGAAAAAAAATATAAAAGGGAATGATTTTAAGATATCGGAAAGTGTTTGGTGGCAGTTCCGCAGAGAAAAACTGGGGTCCCTATTTTATAAAAATGAATTTAATGATGATGAGTTTGAGGAAATTATACTCAAAAGAAACATAAAAAAGAACAATGTTCCCATACCGACAGAGTTACCAAACGTACGCCAGATAGAAAAACCTATTTCATCAGCAAAATACCGAGATCTGCAAACATTAACTGCTTGGATACCTGAACAGTTCCATGACTATTATAAAAACCTACTACACCAAGAAGAAGCATGTGATTTCCCAGAGAATACTGAGGAGATATCAGAATTTGTTTAGATTTTATTTTATTTTAGCTCGTTTTCGATATTTTATTTTTTCTAACTAAGATTTTGTATTCTTTTTTTTTTCACATTGTGAAGTTGTGTCACAGATTAACTAATAGTTCCTGGTTGTGTTCCTAGCCCTTTTTTTTACAGCTAACTAGTTGTATTAATGTGTCTTGATCTCTTTGATTTTTGTTGCGTTTGAGCTCTCTTTTATTAAAAAGACTGATTTAGTAATAAAAGTAATAAAATAAAAAATAATAACTTATTTTATTTAAATCCAGATTATTGCAGTAGCCACTACCTATTTCAGTGGAATGATTAGATTTAAGATGCTAATAGGACCTATTTAACAATAGACCGTATACTAATGTAATCAACTTAGAGCCAAAGAGTCTGATTTAAGGCCTTATATTCGACGACATTGAAAGTATTTTTAGGTATATGCGAGTCAAATGGTACTACAATTAGATAAGTCCTACTTAGCGGAGTTTTTTTAGAGAACTTAAAGTCTGATTTACACATACGTAACAAAATAAGTCATTAAAATGATCACTGCCCCGAACCATAAAGTCTGATCTTAACATAAATAATTATGTTTTTTTTCTGCGCGTTTTTTTTTTTAGACAAATGGTCGGATCTGAACATCATCCAGTATTATTTATGAACCTAAACAGTGAACATTCCGAGCCATACGGTCCGATTTTAACATAATAGGCCTCTTCTATAAAATTCTTACAGGCATACAGTATTTAGTTGATATGAAACTTTTAAAAAATGGGTCTGATGTACCTACCCTTGGGTATAAAAACTAGATTTCTCCCGGATTTATTAGGAAAACCGGCATACAAACCGGCAACGGCAATTCTCAAATAATCAAGCATAAATAGTGACGGCCTTGTACTCCTAAATCTTCAAAATCATAAAACAAAAAAATATTTTGAATGTTTATTTTTGCTCTCCTGTAAAATTGCAAAAATGGATATCAGACCAAATGGCTCTGATGTCGAGATGTTTTTTTAAATATTCTATATCAGTTTTGTATAGACAAGTATCAATAACTGTGACAAACTTATTCTAATTTCTAACGTTCTACAAGATCATGTTACGGGGAATGCCCATATTAACATCAACATTTGCGGTCATTGAACCAAAATGATACTAAATAATAATACACAAAAACACAGAACAAGTAAGCTGAAGTGGCAATGGGACGGTCATATTAGTCGGGGTAGACGTGTTCTTGAGTGGAGACCGCGAATCTGTAAACGTAAGGTGGGACGCCCTCAGGCTCGGTGGAGCGACGATCTTCGCAGGGAAGCTGGTAGCAACTGGTTGAGAGCTGCTGAGAATCGAGTTGAGTGGCGTGCGATTGGCCTATAGGTCCAGCAGTGGACTGCCGTAGGCTGATGATGATTAATACACAATCTGTCAATTTCTTCAGAGGACGCGGCAGTAGGTGATACAACAGTGTGCCTGGCCTGGTGTATGATACAATAATAATAGTTCTCCAACATTTCGCCAGTTTTCCATGTAATAAGGGGCGGCATTGGATATAGCGATAGGTCAAATGATGTAATTAAAATTAATGAGGCAAAAAATAAGTAAAACAGAATGATTATGTAGGTACTCTGATATTATTTTACTTATAATTGCAGTTAAAATAAACTTTTTTTTTTAAAGATGTGATGTTTTTTTTTTTATAGCAAAAACAAAGCTAGCAACTGTTATTTTAATTATTCACATTAAAATAAAATTTATAATACAAGAACGATAGGAATTTTATTAATACGGCAGAAACTCAGAAACTATAGTGATTTAAATCTTTAATTACCTACCTAATGTTTCAAAGGTTATTCGCATTCACGTTACACTATGTGAATGCGAATAACGTTTCGATTTTGAATAATTTATGCAAAATTATGAACAATATGATTCCAAAACGAATAGTAAACACGCAAAATCGGGTTTGTTGAATAAATTAAACCAACATTTTATTTTATTGTACTAATAAAGATACACCGTGATACCTACCTCAAATGTACTCGATAAAATATCAAAAATAGGATGCCACCAAGCCAGAGTAATCTTAAAAGCAAGTAAAAATTTCCAAAAATATTTTCCGATACCGGGAATCGAACCCGAGCCTCCTGGGTGAGAGCCAGGTATCCTAGCCACTAGACCATATCGGATGTTGTGAAACACGTCGAAATTACAGTAAACGTTGAAAATTGGTGTTTAATTATACAGTCACTTATCTTTTTTTATTACGTTTATTAGCATTTGCAAAAGATTAGAGAGAAGTTATCGGTACTCTATCTTTTATCAAGTCGTAATTAAGATGACTGTTTTAATCTTACAGTCGTATTTTATTCCAATAAAAAAATGATTTCGACCGTAGCGTCATCTCTAAGAGTACCTAGGTAGGTAAGCAGAATGATATAAGGACACAGCACGTTACAGGTCTCTCTGTGAGGGAACGGGGGGTAGGGGGGAGGGTTATTCGTGTTAGTAGATCTCTTGAATAAGCTTTGACACATTTTTTACCGACTTCTAAAAAGGAGCAGATCATGGTATATTTTTTTGAAGTCCATCAGTTATTTTGACATGTTTGTTTATATTACGATGATTTATAGTTAGTTAAAATGTGTTCCAGTTAATTTTAACAGTCCTGTTACGTTTCCTAGTGACTAGTGACCCCAATGAGTTGTCACTATCAACGGATTTAGACTGTTTGACCGCGTGCAGCGTGCAGAGGTAGAGTGGCAATAATTTGGGAGTGAAATAGGATATTTTGTGTCACAGACGAATTCTCAAGCGCGACTCATACACAAAAACGGTTGAATTTTGAGCCAAGATTGATTAAAGCCTTCATTGTTTTTTTTTCAAACTGTTGTGCTAACGGAAGTGAAGAAACTGTAATTCATTTTATTGTACCGGATTAAAAAAAAAAAACAATTTACCAGTACTTTTATAACTTACAATCTTCCTACTGAGGTATAAGAAGCTGAGCTCGGTGTATGTTATGGCCTATTAATTAGTCTTAACAAAACATGCTGTTGTCCACGACCATTTTTTAGGGGAAAATCAATAAATAAGGATGTGATTTTTAAAACGCAAAAGAGGTACCTGAGGGCCATGTTTGAACTTCATGTTACAGAGAGATGCAAACCATTTTTTAAAGCATATAAAATATTAACCCTTCCGTCAATATACATTTTAGAGACCATTATGTTTGTCAAATCAAAGCCACACCTATTCCTCTTAGTGTCAGATAAAGTAGTCCGAAATAGACGCGACAATAGTAAGTTATGTATCCCAAGATCCAGGACAACTCTAATGCGAAAAAGTATATTATAATGGCGCCAATTCCCTACAATACGTTGCCAAAACATTGGAGAGAATAAACAACAGAAAAATTAAGAAATAGATTAAAGAAGGTCTATTACAGCACTGACGAATTTCTAAACGATAATTTAATTGGACTTGTATAAAACATCCAAATATTTTATTAATATTTAATTTTTCTAATTTGTATTATTTATTACGATGGGCCTATGACACTATTTTATTGTATTTCATTCTACCTTCTAATTATTTATCCTCTAAATTGAATTTTTAATTGCTATGTGTTACGGATGAATTAAAAAAATATATTTTATACTACTCTAATACTTTTCGGATCATAAGCATTCAGTAAAAAGCTGTTATTTGGTAATTACAAACATACACTTCAATTTTATTTATTTGTATAGATATAGATGTATAGAAGATGTCAGGTCTACGGACCTTCGATACCTAATTCAATTTGACCCGGTGTAAGTGGTTGCGGAATATCTCACTATAACCACAACTTATGGTCAACCCAACCATGATCTAAGAGTTATTATTCACCTGAACCAGCGCGTGGGTTGTGCCACCAACCTAATGCCCTATTACACGTGCACTATTTCGGTTTCCATGCATTTAATGTTACATGATTTATTAACATGTTCTTGGAATAATTATGTGAGATATTTGAATGTCATCTGACAGTACACTTGTGTGAATAGCATCTGCGTAATTGGGAACATTAAAATAGCCTTCACTAGAGGTGATTCCTGAATTAAAGTCCAGTGCACCTTAGGCTGTCACTCAGTAGAGTCTCACTCAGTCAGTCAGTCGTCGCCAGAAGACAGGCGTCGTCACCGAGGGACGCCTAGGAAATGCTGGACAACTTAGAGGCGTTTGTGAGAGATTGGCGTAAGAAAGCAGCACGTAGAGAAGAGTGGAAGGATATGGGGGAGGCCTTTGCCCAGCAGTGGGAGTTGGGACAATATAGGCTAAATAAAATAACAAAACAATAAAAAAGGACCTTAGGCCGCCAGGCTCGCAACCACATTGCTGGTTGACTGAACAATATGATCACGTTCACAACAAACACTAAACCAATTAAGACTTGAAGGCGGGATGAGCTAGAATCTAGATTCATACCGAGATGTCTGGTCCTCCTCAAAGCAGAAATATGTGGAGATTGGAGAGAGAGCCATCTGCATGCACTTCATTTGTATCTACCAATATTATGACGCTATACGACGTCACAATTTTAAAACCCCATGTTGTTCTCAAGTGGGTCCATTACATGCAAATCATCGGCTCATCACGTGTTGACCTTATTGTCTTCAATTCAGTGAATTGGTTCGCCCACGTGTCTAAACGGTGTACATCACAGAATATTGACCTAAGTGGACCGCTCTCTCCTTCGTCTCTGATACCTACTGACGGATGTAAGGAGATTTGTTTCAACTCGGCTAGTTTAAAAATATCCTCGGCTTCCTAGAACCTTTTTTTTTCGGATGGGATATCATCAAATAACTCCTCCCGCTCTGGGCGGAACTGGAGGTGTCAGACTTTTACTGACTATAAACCCATCCATGTTCCTTCTTTTGCCCTTTGTGTTCCAGGACCGCGGTATCTCTTTCGAACAGTCCCGCAACCCTGGCCGGCATCGGTCCTTTCGGACCCCTTCCCGATTGCTGACATCTCTCTGAGGGGGTACGGGTGGAACACTCGCGCGCCGTCGACACGGCCTGTCGTCATAAGACGGACGGATGGCAAGCTAACCCATAGCTCACCGTCCACAGGCCCGCGAGGCTTCCTAGAACCTAACAACAGAATCGATTCAAAAGTGTTTTGTATTCTGCAGCTTTTGCAAATTCATACAAAATACATTTTTTGTCTTTTCTGTCGCTGTTTTCACCATCATCTGCCTAGCCTGTTCCCAAGCATGTTGGGATCGGCTTCCTGTCTAAACGATTGCCGCTGAATACTAGTATTTTACATGGAGCGACTGTCTGTTATTATTGTGTGTTATTACCACAGATAATTATTTATATGAAAGAAGGTTATTCTTTGTCTTTACTTCCAAGCTTTTTTTTGGGTTTTTAAAGCTTTATTGATTTGGTATTCATGTATTAAATCAGCTTAATGCTTTGTTGAACAGAATAACTAGAAATCTTGGAGTTTTATTTATTTAATCAAAGGGTGATTGTAATATTAGCTTGCTTCATGATTAAAATGTCAGAATTTTTTTATAGCTGCATAAAATCATAATAATTCCTTGGGTAAATACTGATATTATTCAGAATCAATGAAGTTAAATGTCTCATTTTGTGATGCCAAAAGTAGGAAATTTCCTAGCTAGTAGGTAGGCTCATTATAGGCTTGGAAAACTAGGTTAAACAAATAGCAAATACGCACATAATTAACACTTAAGTTTAGTATTTACCATATTTCATCACGTACGGTCTATTTGATACAAACGTGCGTTGTCGCAATTCAATCGCGGAGTCAGCAACACTGTCGCGACATGTTAGGGTAGGTACGCACTCATTAGGTATAGTCAAAAGTTTTAATTAGGTATTTTTTTCCATTTTATAAATGAGATTTTATAAAAATGTCTGGAAGTTTATACAAAATAGAAAATTTTATAAACTTCCAGACAAGTTTTGGGGATTTATTAGTATTTCTAGCGTATTATGAATTTATGATTAATTTGAACTTTAGAGCTGTAAAATACTTGCAACACCGAAACCTCTCGTCATCATGATCATCATCATTTCAGCCGAAAGACGTCCACTGCTGGACATAGGCCTCCCCTAAGTGTCGCCACACCGGTATTTACTTAATCTGTGACACCGGTCCCATGCGACTCGCATCAAGCAGATCCCCGCTACCTTCACCAGGTCATCGGTCCACCTAGTGGGAGGCCTTCCAACGCAACGTCTTCCGGTTTGCGGTCGCCACTCCAGAACTTCCTACCAAAACCTCTCGAATTATTATTATAGTCTCTGACCGAAACTGTTAAAGACTTCTGTAAATCGTAAGTAGTAGTAAATTTCTCTTGAGTTTATTCAATGTACCTACATTTTTCTTGTGGGTAATAAATTAACTAAGTATGCTTATCCGCTGCCATTTTAAGATTTCTTAACGTTGCATAGTTGCGTTGAATAGTGAATACCGTATCATGTTGTTAACCGTTCAATAATAATTAGGTATACCTACTGTTGATATTTTTAACAAAGGTACCTATATAAAACAATTTATATAATTATATCTCAATCGTATAAGTAATGAATAAAACAACATTCTCTGCCCACTTTAATCTCACACAGAAATCGATCCAATGATTTCCCACGTAGCCAGCAAAAGCAAAACATTTATTTTGACGTGAGCTGTCAATTTTATTCTCAATACATGGCAACTCAATTTGCGTAGCTATCATTTCAAATTAACCTTTTAACACCAATGTATTGCGTGTACTTATAAAATACCACTAAATTGCATTCCGTGATGTTAGGGAATGTAAATCAAAGTTAGTAGCTTTTGATTCACATTCTACATATTTTGCTTCAAATTTAGAAATATTAATCGTGACTTTAATCGTGTAGTTTTAAAGTTAAAAGTTGCTTGGGAATATAGCTGATAATATGTATTTCCATCGATCTCAAGCGATATTAGGTTAATACTTTAGTGGATCGAATACAATAAAATGTCAAGCCTATAGTACTAACGATGACACATTTTATTTTTCTTAAATGACACATTCCGTTGTAGAGGTTTTATTGACAAGAGGGCTTAGACGAATTAGTGGTATTAAAAGGCATTCCTATTTCTACGACTTCAATAGAATTGACATTTAATGAGGTTTTAGGTAATTTGTGTTGATCTAATAAATTTTTGTCTCTTTCAATATTGTTATCGCTTATAGTACTTAAGTTACTAGTTAGTTAGTCCAAGCCCCTTTTAGGCGAGTCAAATAAAAAAAAAATCTATTTTTTTTTAAAATAAAAATAGCTCCAGTGAGTGCGCACCCTAATAAATGTAATATGCCTAGTCAAGCCTACCAGCATATCAAATGATCGCTTACCGCTTCACTTGTCATAAGTCCGTATTTAGCAATTATTTATATACTGCTGAGTAAATAATGTCAGCCTTATTAGTGTAAATACGGCGTTACGATTTGTTACGAGGAGTTTTATGTTTCCGTGGTTGTTAGCGAAATTGAAATACCTAAGTATGCTTACGTATATTTTTTTACTTTACTTAGGCATTGAGTATTTATTTTATTTTTGCACGTTTTCACCTACTTAGGTGCTCTTTGTGACATAAAAATGGATGCCTGAATAAAATCGCATTGTTGGAATTTCGACGATCGTCTCAGCGATGAGAGTAGAAATTACAACAGTACAGTCACACGGCTATACAGATCAAGCTATATATTTCCAGTATATGCTGACCTCGCATTGAACGGAAATCTTAGACAATGCGAGATCAGCATAAATTGGAAATGTATAGCTTGATCTGTAGCCGAGTGTTTATCGGGCATTTGTCATTAATTTGTATTTATTAATATCCCTATCTCAATTTATTTAGGTCGATTATGCTAGATACGGGTCAAAAGCATAAAATACAGAAAGGAAAAAAAATACCGGTGAAATAGTAGAAGGGACCGATTTTTTATTTCGTTAAAGTTGATCTAGTAAGGACTTTACCACTGAACACGTCGTGAAATTCAACCTTAAGGCAACGCAATTCGGCGCGTTCGTGTTCCACGCGCGCTTCAAAGAGAGTCAGCAAACAGGAAGGGGTCCGTAAGGACCGACGCCTGCCAGGGTTGCGGGACTGTTCGAAAGAGATACCGCGGCCCTGGAACACAAAGGGCAAAAGAAGGAACATGGATGGGTTTTAGTCAGTACTAGTCCGACACTCCCTTCCACTCAGCTCAGAGTGGGGGGTCATTTGATGATATCCCATGTGAGAAAAACAACGCAATTAAGACGTAAACAAGGTAAAGTCATCGTCATTCTCCTGCCCTTATCTCTACTTATTTGTGGTCGGCGCAGCATGTCTTCTTCTTCCATACTTCTCTATTACTCGTCATCTCATCAGTCACCTCCTTTCTAGCCATATCATCCTTCACACAGTCCATCCATCGTTTCTTGGGTCTTCCTCTACTCTTATAGCCATCCACATTCATCCATATCAAAAAAATAAAATATATTTTGTTATTATTTGATGATGTATTAAAATCCGTGACGATAATTTTAGAATGCCCAACAAAATAGGTGGTTCTCACGAACACTTTCCAAAAGTTGTCAAATATTTGATGGTTTTGAAGTAACAGCCATGTTATTACAATTTATATAAATAATACAGTAGTAGTACAATCGTTAAAATGTCTATTAATTTTAAGAATTCAATTGGGCCATATTTTACTTGCCCACTTATTTTAACAACATTGATTTTGAACTTTATTTTGTGAGGGATAAGGTTCATAATGCGTTGTGATGATATAATTTTTACGGTTTCGAAAAGGCTTCGTAAAAGCGTAGAAGATTTTATTGAGATTTTTGATGTTTGTTACTTTTATAATATCATTAGTAAAATGAATATGAATGGTATTTTATTAGTAGGACAATAAATATATTGTATTTAAAGTAAAATGTTCATTTTAATGAAAATTAGACGACCCGAATGGCGCAGCGGTAGTGTGGCTGCCTTACGTTCTTAGGGTCCCGGGTTCGAATCCCGGTAGGAGCAAATGTTTGTGTGATGAGCATGGACATTTGTTTCCGAGTCATGGATGTTTATATGTATAATAAGTATGTATTTACAAACAAAAAAAAAATATCTATGTAGTATTATCAACTATCTGGTGTCCACGACACAAGCCTCGTTGCTTAGTGTGGCACCTAGATGGCGCTGTGTGTAATGTCCAGCGATATTATATTATTATTAAAATAAAAAAATCTGATGATAGACAAAAAGATATTGCATCGACCGGGAATCGAACCCGGGCCGCCCGCGTGGCAGGCGAGCATTCTACCACTGAACCATCGATGCTCATAGTAAGATGTGCAAAATTATGAACACCAATCAACAACCTATGTGGTTATTATTAGTTTTATTGAAGTAGTGGACTAATTTTATTGCGGCTATTAATAACGTTAATTCTGGTAATGGTATTAAATTCGCGATTGTCAACTTTAATAAATTTAATGATATAAAACTGATTTTTATGCGGAATGATTATTATCTTGTAATATTAAAAATAACATAACATCATGCTTGGGAAGCCAGAAGGGTACGGCAGAGCTACTAATAGTACACCCAGTCACCCAGATTTCGCCAGTTAAGTCCAAGTTCCATGTAATAAGGGCCGAGCCTATTGCCATCAAGCAAACACAAATCCATTGAGTGACTGATATTGAGAAATTCCCAATAGAAAAACCAAATACCACGTTGCCTGACCTAAGAATTGAACCTGCGCTTGCGACCACTAGACGACCGTCACTTCAATTTAGTTGAATTATTTTGAAACCGAAAATCAAGGAATGAAAGGATAAGTGTTATTAAGTTTTCCATCAGGAATTTCTCAGTAGCAGCCATGGAGTCTGGATTTGCGCCCGGTTGATGGCAATAGGCTTGCCCCCTATTACATAGGACTTAAACATAACTAGCGAAATGTGGGTGTACTATTAGGTACACCTCTGACTAACCCTTCGGGAATTACAGCCGTGATGTTATGTAAAAGGATGATGTAATTATTAAATCTCCCAGAATTACTTCTAAATGTTCTAATTATGATATAGACAAACAAAATTCTAGATTAAACCTACACCAAAGTAAAGTACAATCAACTTTTCTAAAGTCAATGTTTTTTTTTCACGAACTTCAGGCGTGATCTCTCGCTATTGGCGGTAACGAGCTCTCGTGACCGGCCGAGCGTCGAACCTGGGAGAGGTTGGTTGTCGCTTCAATACTAACAGTTAAATTGTTTGGAATTATGGTGTTTATGTGTTGTTTGTTTTATACCATGTTGTTATGGTGGTTATAATGGTGTCATTGGTATAACTCTAAGACACATGTACTTAAATAATATTTGTAGATCTTTAACAGTCGTTACAAGGTAGTCAATGGCCCGAAAATTCGAGAACCAGTCTTACCAAGAGGTATCGTATTACCCAGTACAAATTGGGTTGTGGAGGTCAGATAGGCAGTCGCTCCATGTAAAATACTGGTATTCAGCTGCATCCGGTTAGACTGGAAGCCGACCATTAAAGTTGGGAAAAGGCAAGCAGACGATGCATAAGCATAATCAGCCTATAATGTTCCCACTGCTGGGACACTCGGCCTCCTCTCTATGAGAGGGAATGGGCTATAATCCACTACGCGGGCCCAGTGCGGGGTTGGTAGATGTCACATGTCTTCGAATTTATTGGTTCTAGGACATGCCGGTTTCCTCACGATGTTTTTCTTCACGATGAAATAAATTACACAAAGTAATGTAAAGGTACCTATGGGATAGCTGGTTCTTTTGCGCGATAATGATGATGGTCCTATGGTTATGTTTGATGGTCTATATAGGTAGGTACCTGATGACACACTTTTCAGACTTGAGGTCCTTTTTTATTTTTCTACCGATGGGAAATCATCAAATAACCCCTCCCGCTCTGGGCTGAGCAGGAGGGAGTGTCAGACTTTTACTGACTAAAACCCATCCATGTTCCTTCCTTTGCCCTTTGTGTTCCAGGGCCGCGGTATCTCTTTCGAACACTCCCGCAACCCTGGCAGGCATCGGTCCTTACGGACCCCTTCCTGTTTGCTGACTCTCTTTGAGGCGCGCGTGGAACACGAACGCGCCGTCGACACGGCCTGTCGTCATAAGACGGACGGACGCAGGCCCGCGCCTACGGTGGCCGGGAGCCACCACGTGGCCCCCGACGCCCGGTGCGTCTCCCGCGGTGGCTGGGACGTAAGGTTCTCTCCATCTCACGTTCCGCTACCTCCTTCGCTAGCATGACTGCTTCGCAGAAGGAGGTGACGGCGTCCCATTCCGTCTCGCTCCGGACCATGGATTGAACCAAGGCCGGAAGCTAGAGGTCACCGCCGCCGATCGCCGCTACAGACTTGAGGTCCTGTGGTTGTTTTTGAAGCTGAAGAGATAGGTCCTAATCAGAATAACTGTAGTAAGAAAACGATTTCAGTTTCAAACGATTTATTTATTTTTAACTGATTTCTAAAAAAGGTGTAGGTTCTGTATTCCTAATGCAGTAGTATAAAGATTGTAACAAGACCCTTAACGAAGCCAAAAGGCCCTTGTTCTCCCCGTCTTTGCGATCATTTTATTGTTCCAAACCATACCTAGGAAACTCCTAGTTACAGAGATATTGGGGGTCAAAGTTCCAACTTTTTAATACATGTTTTTAATGTTATATTTTTACTTTAAACACCTCCACGACCCCCGTACTGTTCAATCCATCCAGTTTTGAGCCCGTTACATTGAGTCCGACCGTAAAACATGATTTTAAGCCCCAAAAAAAAGGTCGTTTCCCAGCAATAATTTTTGCATAAGGTTCTTTAGTTTGATGTACAGAATCCTTGGTTGACGGTTTCGTTATAAGGCTTTGTAACACCCTGTAGCTGCAATTATTATGACGGTGTCAAAGCTTGATAAGACAAGCAGACTATCTATTTTCTGCATCTAGAATTTCATAATAAATCAACATCTCCCCTGTAAAACATCTAAAAAACATTTCCATTCAAACCCTACTGCATATCGTTTCGAGTTTCGGCTACATAATTTCTATACCATCTATACCGCTTCACTGGAAAGGGTTAGTAAAACACTTCCCTTAACTTACGACCTTCCTGAAAGCCTCCCTTCTATAAGAACTTTCTTTTTATATTTACTTTTAGTTTTATGTAGAAGGTCAGCCATGAAATGTTTTGGAGCGTGATCAGATGAGCTGTATTGGACTAATGCAATAAAGTAAGGACATTGAGATCGGGTGTCGTCTCGTGTGGTGTCTCACACCATGATACTGAACAACTGTTGTTCTATGACTTTTGGAAATTTATAACTTTTTTTTAGTGTTACCATAATGTGGCTCAGCTGATCGCGTCACTTCCTATTAAAAGTCCATTTTTTTAACTGGCTTTTAAAAATGAGGAAGTTATGCATTCCACCGTTTTTTTTTGCCAATTTCAAGAACTCGTATAGAACAAAAGTTATTTAGTTTCGTGGTCCGAGAGACCACGCGGGAGGTCTTGCGTTTATTATATTACACCTTGTATCCTAACTTCCTAACTAATATTTGTCAGAGACAGTCATTGGTACGGGCTTAAAATGAATCACAAGTACGCGGTGGTGACATCACGCGATCTACTTACAAATCTACCCACACCACAGCTTGCTTGTTACAGAGTCAAGATGGTAAACTCTGAGCCAGGATGACGCCGACGGTCGGTCAGTGTCTGATCGCGGCCGAGTTAAGACCTCGTGGAACTGTACCCGATTCATTTTGCCCCGTGTTATTTTGCTAAGTTGTAATCTCAAGTAATTCGTTAGTTTTGCTAGAAACAATGTATCGCTCAGTGTCTTTTCATTGCACGAAACCCATCGTCTGCCCACATGATGTAGAAGCCTAGCGGAATAAATCCTGCCACTCCGATATATTATAAATACGAAAGAAAGTTTGTTTGTTTGTTACCATTTCACACCTAAACCACTGAACCGATCATCCTGAAATTTTGCATATACGTTGTCAGGTGAACAGAAACGGACACAGGGTACCTTTTATCCCGAAAAAAAAAATACTGTTCCCCCGAGGAAAACAACAATAACATTCTTAAGATAATAAATGGCGCCTCGTGTCTTTCGAATCATGATTGAATTATACTATTATAGAAACTTTGTAGTACGAATTGATTGTCAAATTCTAAATTAGCGCGAGCGAAGCCGCTGGTAAAAGCTAGTAAACAAATAAAGTAACTAGTTTTAACAGTAATCACTATCACTACATAGTATAAAACAAAGTCGCTTTCTCTGTCCCTATGTCCCTTTGTATGCTTAAATCTTTGAAACTACGCAACGGATTTTGATGCGGTTTTTTTTAATAGATAGAGTGATTCAAGAGGAAGGTTTATATGTATAACATTGGCCCGTGCGAAGCCGGGGCGGGTCGCTAGTAATAAATATAATATAGTTTGATTCAGAAAGCGGTACTCCTGGACACGGCTCGTATTGTTAGGAGGTTCCTCTTTCTGGAGCCCTGACCGCCGCACCCGCCCGGTAGCTTGGACCCTATTCCCTATACCGGTGGTCAACATTGTATTTTTTTATTTTTAAATGTTTTTATATTGTTTTTTTATAAGAAATATTTAAAATATGTAATAATTGGTATAAAAGATAAATAAAGGAATATAATATCTTTCGAGGCTCTCCTTAGGCGGTTGGATCAAGGGCCTGATTCAGAAGGCAGTAATCCTCGATACGGCTCGCATTGTGAGGAGGTTCCTGTCTCTGGAGCCCTAACCACCGGTAGCTTGGACCCTGCTCCTGACACCGGCGGACACCTGTTTTTTATATTTTTAAATGTTTTTCATTTGTTTTTTGAAAAAAAAAATGTGAAAATATAAAGAATATGTATACAAATGAATAAACGAGAATAATAATATAAATGAATATAATAAATAAATAAATTGATTTCTCAAAAAACTTATTAATATTGTAGTACAGTATAATTATATAAAAGGTTTTACGGTACACACACCTCACCTTCACCTCTACCTATCCTAGCCTTCGATAAACGTCGCTGTGATGCTGTGCCAACATACAGGGTAGATCCCTTTGTATTTATTTCATTTCCTTGACCAAATAGCGTCAAATTAGGAAGGAAACATGTTATGTGACTGAGCCCCGCAAACTTGAGGTGGGCTGCATTAAACTTACAGACGATACGCCACTGGAATATTCTCAACTTTAGGGTTGATCCTTTTTCTGAACGTCACCAAAATTATGACCAACCAATGCTTAATTCTAATAGCTGCATAACATGAAGATGTGGAATGCATGGGATAGTCCAATGTGGTAATGGTCAAAAGAGGCCTATGTTCTGCAGTGGACGATAAGCGGCTGAATGATGACCACCTAACTCGCTCCGCCTGAAAGATCTCCACTGCTGGCACTAGCCTGCAAGCGTAACCACGTCAACAGGTCCTGTGCTTCTTGCATCCAGCGGATTCCTGCGTTCTTCGCCAGGTCATCGATCCAAACGCGGACCACCCGCCTGTGGAACATTGATCTGATGAATAAACCACGTCCATCTTTAAAGTCGGTTAGAATCCTACGAGAATTTCCTTACTGTAGAAAATATATCTATGCGTATGAAGTCAATATTTGGCCAGTTATTCCTCTTATGGCGTCGATGGTAGTGATCGATATTCTAGATACCTTCACTCTTTAAGAAGATTACGTGTGAATTTCTAAAAATTATATCTGTCAACTGACACAATTTTTGGCCTGTTAAGCTATCAATTCATGTGCGACGAAACGCTTACCCTAATGTATTTTTAACCCTGACAATCTTCAAAGCCTGCAGATACGCGACGCGCTGCGGCAGCCCTAAGCCTTATTTAATCCCTCTCGTTCTGAGGGTTTCCACTCCGCGACCCAGTTTCCCTCGGAAAATATTACCGTTATTTCAGCTTCCATTTTATATTTTTACTTCCTTAATAAAAATAGGTGGAGGTGCTCTCGGGAGTCTCGATTTGTGAACTTTGTAACGCATTACGTTTGGGTCGTAGGAGCATAAATAATAAAATGAACGTGTACAAATTTAAGCAAAGTATGGGTACAGTCTGCCTGGTCTTTTGGGAAACTCAAGCAGTAGATATTGCTGGTAGTGGCGAAGGTTCCGGCATCCCTTTGAAAAATGGCACCGTCAGTATTCTATAGACAAATAATTTACTCACATTAAAGATAGGTATATATACTCCGGCTTACCTCTACACAAAAATTGACCCTTCGCTACTATAACATCTATTGAGAGGTAACTTTAAGCACGTATTTGTTTCTGCATCATCATAAATGCCTAGTCGTGTCCCAACTATGTTAAGGTTGGGCCACAGTCTGAATGACTGTAACTAAATGGGATGGGAGGGCAGAGCTGCATCTTGCATCCAAGCCTGGATCTTTTTCGCGGAATTTAAACTTCATATTTTTGTCATAGATTTACGCAAAGTAACGCCTGATTCTATAACTTATAAAGGATGTAACAAAACCCTCAACGAAGACGAAAGGCACTTGTTCTCCTCTTCATTGCGATATTTTTTGTTGTTCTAGATCATACCTTGGAACCTTCTAATTACGGAGATATTGGGGGTCAAAGTTCCAACTATATCACGAGTTTTTTTAATACATGTTTTTAATGTAAGTTTTTACATTAAAAACATGTATTAAAAAAAAAACTTTACCTTATACACCTCCACTACCCCCATAATATTCAATCCATCCATCAGAACAATGTTTTGAGTGCCTTACATTGAGTCCTACCGTAAAACGTGATTACTCACCCCAAAAAAGTCACCCAGCAATATTTTTTGCGTAAAGTAACTCAGTTTGAATAATCTCAAAATGCTAGGATGACGACTTCGTGAAGTTCCTGTTTACACTCTGTAGGAAGCAACTGCCTATGTGACGTCCACAACCCAGATAATGGGTGAAATACGACAATATTTTGAAAGACTCTGGGTGATACGACAATCTTTTGAAAGACTCTGGGTGATACGATAATCTTTTGAAAGACTCTGGGTGATACGATAATCTTTTGTAAGACTCTGGGTGATACGATACGACAATATTTTGAAAGGCTGATTGTCAGACTTTCGAGCTTCTGGTGTATGATGAGGGTGGCCCTTCCACGGACAGACCTCGAAAAGCCTTACTTAACTTTGAAGATCGACTTATGCGGCTGCTACTTTTAACCACGAGCCTCTCAATCTTGAACCACACCAACATCAATATAAAGATTACGACATGTTTTGAAACGTGCATTTCCATGAGTGTGTGATGCAATTGATTTTCCCATCGATTGGTGACTCATATTTAACGAGGATGTTCTTTGTTGCAATAAGAGTCGTTTATCATCAGCATTGTTGTATTGTAATTAATTATTTTGTCTTATTGTTACAGGTACAAAAAGATCCATGTCTGCAGTAGCTTAAGAACCGCCAACTCAGGATATAAAAAGAACCAGCCAAGTGCGAGTCGGCCTCGGTTCCGTATACCATTATCTAAAAAAAAACACGTTTGTTGTTTTTGTTTTTTTGAAGGGACCACTCGCAGCGCAACAACTCTCGGAGGTTGATGCTGCTTAACCGGACACACGTTTGTTGTATGGGAGCCCCTCTTAAATATTTATTTTATTCTGTTTTTAGTATTTGTTGTTATAGCAGCAACAGAAATAGATCATCTGTGAAATTTTCAACAGTCTAGCTATCACGATTCATGAGATATACAGCCTGGTGACACACCGTCAGACAGACAGTCAGACGGACAGTGGAGTCTTAGTGATAGGGTCTCGTTTTTACCCCTGAAGGTATGGAACCCAAAAAAGAGAATACTGTGTTGCTCGAAAGTTCCAGTTTGCATCATTTTATCAATTCTAAGTAATAAATTAGCCAACAGCATAAGTGTAAAGCGTGTAATAGCCCCTCAAAGAAGTTGAAAGGCACTGTCTTGTTCTCCCTATCAATGCGGTTTTTTTTTGTTTTGGGCAATACCTGGGAACCTTCTAGTAACGGAGATATTAGGGATCGAAGTTCCAACTGTTTCACAAGTATTTTAATTCTAAACGCACCCACGATTCAGGAGAAATTCCTAATGTGGAGTAAATAAAAAAAAACAGGAAACCTTTCTTAAGTACCGACGTTGAATGGTTTCATTTAAATACTAATATTATAAAGAGGTAAAATTTGTTTGTATGTTTGTATGTAGGGGTAATCTCTGGATCTGCTGAACCTATTTTGAAAATTCTTTCACTAAAAGGAAGCTACATTATCCCCGAGTGCCTTATGCTATATTTACAACGTGCCGTGGGATAATTTTCGACCAAAACGCGAGCGAAGCCGCGGGCAACAGCTAGTGTGCATATAATTAGACTAATAATTAATGAAACAATAAAAACACCTCTGATGTGTCTACGAGATCTTTGTCTTTCAAACTGAAACACATCAGCAGATAGACATTCGAGACAAGCCTACATGTGTGAATTACTCTTACAGTTCCATAATCGCAAGCTCTGCTAATGCATCAGGTATTGTGAAGACATTTGCAAGTGGCGACTATAAACCTACTTAGATTAGAAGCTAATACAATCGTAACAGCTCGGGTTACTGACAAACAACCTTATAAGGGTTTTATCATGCTGGTGTTCCTTTTCTGCTATTTTTTAATAAAGAACGTTGCCGCACACTAGGAATTTCACGTGTATCGTGGGTGCATAACTCACATACAGGCACGTGTTTGTGCGAGTGATGCACTCACGGAGAAAAATAATTGAAGAAAATGGCTCAAAGACTTTCAAAAACCTGATTTGTCTCTGCTAGAGCGATCGTATCATGTAAGAATATTCAAGCAAGATATTATTTGTTATTTCAGGTAGATTTTTGGCAACTCTTCTTTTTTTTTGCATGTTTATACTTAGGATTGTCCTGTAGATTATTTACTACGTTTCCTAAAGGTGCTTCCTCACCAAGAGCATTCGCGTGCGATGTCATTACAGATACGACTTTAAACATTATATTACAATACTACCTTCCTGACCGATGAGCACATTAACATTACAGATTCGACTTTGAGCATTACATTACAATCCTACCTCTCACTGACTGACGAGCTTTCGCGTCTAATGTTACGTTACAGATTTGATTTTTCGAGCATTCACGTGTGATTTAGCCGATCTACGAATTACAAGTGGTGCGCATGGATGTTACAATTTGTATCAAGGTTTATATATTGTATCATTACAAGGTGCGCATTGTAATGCTCAGTTCTCCTCCTTCACTGATGTCATACTTGTTTTGTATCATTACAAGGTGTGTGATGTAATGCTCGATTTTCCTCCCTCACTGACGGAATGCTCGAATCTGTAACGTTACATTACAGGCGAATGCTCCTGGTGAGGAAGGACCTTGACACAAATTACTTGACATGCACGATGCGTTGATAGTTCAAAAACCATTATGTCACTGAAATTCCTCAAGAAGTGGCGTTATACTTAAGTAAACAATTCTGAACCACCCCAGACATTTTTCATCGGTAGTGTTAAAAAAAAAATCTGTTCCATACATCTTTACCGGCTTGGTATTGCATTTTTGTAGGAAACAGCAGATTTTTTTTTTACCATTCCTTCCACCCTGTATATGTCAAGCTTGACACGTCACTTGGCACGGCTTTGTACTGTCGCCAGTGTGACCCAACCCTACATCATAACTTACAAGCAATAACATCGCTCTATTTCCCACATAAGTTAAATAAATAAATAAATAAATATCGCTGGACATTACACACAGCGCCATCTAGGTGCCACACTAAGCAACGAGGCTTGTGTCGTGGACACCAGATAGTTGATAATACTACATAGATACTTTTTGTTTGTAAATACATACTTATTATACATATAAACATCCATGACTCGGAAACAAATGTCCATGCTCATCACACAAACATTTGCTCCTACCGGGATTCGAACCCAGGACCCTAAGAACGTAAGGCAGCCTCACTACCGCTGCGCCATTCGGGTCGTCAAGTTGCATTTGTACTGTTTTCAATCCCGTATCGGCTAAGAAATGGCGCCTTACTAATAAACTATAAACCGAGCATTAGTCTTTCGTAAGAGTCAATAATAAAGCGTTTTATGTAATAACGTTACGTTGGCAGTTATGTGCGAAAGACTATCGAAGTAATGTGCAAATAGTGTAAGCGTAATGTGTATTCAATGACGAATTGTCTGTCTTTTTCACTATGTCACAAAAACTCGACTTGTCAAAGTTCGATGTAGATCTTTGGTGTTTGGAATTTTGGATCAAAAGAGCTGGATGTCTTGGTTAGAGGCCCTTGAGCAGCAATAAATAAATAAAATAAAATAAATAAATATCGCTGGACATTACACACAGCGCCATCTAGGTGCCACACTAAGCAACGAGGCTTGTGTCGTGGACACCAGATAGTTGATACTACTACATAGATACTTTTTTGTTTGTAATTACATACTTATTAATGAGATGATGCAAACTGACTACCAGTAACCAGAGGACTCAGACAAATTGAGATTTTATCAGTGATATTGTTGATGCAATGCGCATCAAGCAAAAGCCAAAAACGTATTGAATTGGCGTAAGCTACCAATTGTTTTTTGTCTATCGTTTTGAAAATCGATATAAAAAATACGAAAGGCTTTGAAAGCGTTTGCAACTTGCCTAGACTATCAGATGTCTTTAACACAAGTAGTTATGGTTAAAATGTAGACTCGACGTCATAAAACATACATATTACGTGCTAAAATTCAAAGCTAATGAAACCATAGTCGATTGAATCCCACATTTCTATCATCTTTTTAAATGAGATGTGTTTCAATTTATTTATGTATCATCTATCTGCGTGCAGTGCAGTTATAATTAAAATGGTTACAAAGTTATGAAACGCACCAACTGAAATTTGTACCTCCTATATTTCAATATTCCTCCGTCGCAAATAGCGATGTTATGGTAAGTGGTGGTAAATGGCCACCACCACAGAGGATACGTTGCCAATCGTAACGACTTTTATGGCAAATAACATCCAACAGGGAATTGAGACTCTAGTTCCAAAGAACAAGGTGCAAATTGAGATGTATTATAGGGAGCAAGTTGAGACACAGTAATAGATTGCTAGGATTGTAAAAATGTGATGAAATAAATGTCTGTCTTACAATGTAGGTGTATACCGGATTCTGAACTAATATACTTACCTTGTATGAAGATTTTGATATGCATCTTGGAGTGTATTCAAATAGTCTTTAAGGTGGAACCAAGCGCAAGGGTAGCCCGCGAAATTTAATTTTTCTCAAGTTTATTGCAATTTGCAGGTCAGTGTCAAGTTGTATGTTGATGAAAATATGAATCGCGCCAGTAACACGTATGGAGTTACAGAATTATAATCATTCAAATCATTAATACAACCCTCCAAGTTCATATAATCTCAAAAAGTGACTTTTTCATGAAATAGCTATTGAATGTGATTATATGAACTTGGAGATCTGTATTGATGATTGGAATGATTATAATTCTGTAACTCCATACGTGTTACTGGCGCGATTTATATTTTCATCAACATACAACCTGACACTGACCTGCAAATTGCAATAAACTTAAGAAAATTTAAATTTCGCGGGCTACCCTTGCGCATCCACCTTAAGAATGGTGACACTTAAATACACGCCTGATAAGCAAGCTTAAGTTCACTGTCCTGGGCAACCAGCCCTATTAATAACTTGCTAATTGATTGCCACGATCTATTTATACTGCGAAGGACGCATGTCCATAATCTAGTGCTAAAAATCAAAGACATACAATGTGTAAACAAACCATTCACATAACCGTCAAGTAAGTATTCTGTACATAAAACTAAGTAACCCTACGCAATAAATATTGCTGGGAAACGACTTTATTTTGGGTGAAAACGTTTTGCTAAACTCAATATAACACACTCAAAACATTATGCTGATGGATGCATTGAATCGTAAACGGATCATGGAGGTATTTAATGTAAAGTTATAAAAAAAAAACTAGAGAAAAAGTTGGAACTTTGACCTCTGCATAATCAGCCTTTAATGTTCCCACTGCTGGGACACTCGGCCTCCTCTCTATGAGAGGGAATGAGCTATGAACCACCACCATGCGGGCCCAATGCGGGTTGGTAGATGTCACATGTCTTCGAATTTTTGGTTCTAGGACATGCCGGTTTCCTCACGATGTTTTCCTTCACCGTTTTGGGAGCAGTGGTGATGAAAATAAATTACACAAATAAATGCGCCTGCCTGGGTTCGAACCCACGACTTATTGTTCGTAACTCGGGGCTGCCACCACTGGGCCACCGCTGCTCTCCCTCTTTGACCTCTGATATCTCCGTAACTAGAAGTTTCCCAAGTAAGGTTTCGAAAAAAAAAACGCAATGGCGGAGAGAACCTTTCAGCTTCGTTAAAGGTACTTTTACACCATGTATATCAAATATTCCAATCGTTATGGCAACCTAGTACATATCGGCTAGATAGACATAATGGATACTATCGTCACAGATTACAAATTCGTGCTGGCCCAATTCCCAGAGCTAACACACTGTATGAGAATACTGCAGATTTCCGTGCTTTATGACATAATGTTGTAATTAATTATTGTGAGAATCGGTTGTATTGCCAATTGCATGTGCTTTGATAATAATTGGGGCGTTTTTTTTCCCGTGGGTAACAAATATCGATTGTATCAGAAATATGGCAATTATGACGTTACTGTTCAACTTCGTCTGTTTCTTTGGTCTAGTAGTCGCAAAGTCGTAAGTACTCGTACTACTGCTGAGCATGAGGTCCTGGGTTCGATTCTCATGTCGGACAAAGTGTTATTGAGTTTCAAAGAACTTATGCAGGGTGGCACGGACGCCGACGCACAAACCTTTACCACATAATATATTTAGTACATTATTCTGAACCCGAAATCGAAATTTTTCATCGGTAGGTAGGTACTTAAAAAAAACCGCTGTTCCATACATTTCGACCGTATAGACCGTGTTGCACTGTTTAAGGAATATATATCTTTTGTGTGTATTTTCCTGTTTTTTTAGGGTTCCGTACCTCAAAAAATAAAAGAGGAACCCTTATAATAAGATCACTCTCTTGTCCGTCTGTCTGTCCGTGTGTCACCACCGATTTTCTCAGGAACGGGTGGACATAGCAAGTTGAAATTTATACGAGATACTGAGGTCCCTATTAGGTGTATAAAAATCAAGGTCACACGATAAAAATATATGGGCAAATTTAGATTTTCGCGAAAACTGGTAAGTACCAAAATTTACCTTTTACCTTTAATTTAATTTTCAACTTTTTTATTTTTCGGAATTTCCCTTTACTTGCGCTATAAGACCTTGCTTTTAATCAAAATTGTCATTATACATCTTCGATCAATATAGATCGATGCTATACATGCATACATAATTGACGCCAAGGGGGGCTATCGCGTGTGAATTCGCCGCTAGAGGCGCTAGTGTAGCGCGAGGTCACCGAAATGTCAGATGTCATAGAAAGTTCATGCGTTGCGTGCTTTTTTATCACTTATTTTTACTAATATTCACAATTGTGGTCTAGATTGAGCCATTCCTGATTAATTATGACTTCAAGATTTTAAGTAGCAACTTTGGATTTTATTTGTTAGTACTTAGAGGTAAAATGATTTTTAAATGTTTCATGCTTGCAGATTTTAGGGAGAATATTGTAAATATGTATCTGAAGTTTGTACTATGTTGTTATACGTAATAAAATAAACTTTTTATGAACTTATTGGAACTCTAAAAGTTTAAAATAGAATTATTGACATGACCATAAGCGACAGTCTCGCCATCTGGTGAGCTCAAAAAACGATAGCCCTCATTGACGCCGATGAACAAATACAACAATGTAGTTCGTCGGTGTCCCTTCCAGCCTGTATTATTTTTAACAACGAATTTTAGTTACCAACTATTGTCGAAAACATCAACAAAATTCACGCAATTCCCAAAAACTTTCCTCCCAACGTTTACAAAACAGTTTTTAAGAAAAAATCTTCCATTTTCCAGGCAAAATTGCTTGCTTACCCGACGGCACGAAAATTGTGTTATTGTGCGCGAACGTGCACAGAATCCGGTGCTTTGATTGGTTATTTGTTGCGTGGCAGCGGTAATGTAATATACAGCCTGCCAATTCGGTTTTGCATGTCTTTTGCATTTTTTGTATGAGAAGATTTTGTTTGGGATTGTTTGGGAGTATCGCGTTTCCCAGTAACTAGTTTGTCGAGGTCCGGTAGACAGTCACTCCATTTAACATACCTACTGGTATTCAGCTGCATCTGGTTAGACTGGAAGCTGACTCCAACATAATGGCAATATGCTAGGATGTTCCCAATGTATGTTATGATAATGATGATGATGTTTCTAGAGCACATCAGCACAGTGCTTTAAACTTAACCCGCGATCATGGCGCTTGCAACAGCGTCGAAATATCAGGAGCTTAAAATTACAGACAATCACGGAAGATATCTCGTAAGTGACAGTTTATGTGTAGCACAGTGCTTGTTTAAATTAAAAGAACTTCAAAAATAAAGCATCTTGAGCATCGGTGGGTCTGTAAAATCATAAGCGATTTTCCTTTTAAAGATATTATGTTTTCAAAAGTGATTCCTTCACACCTATACCTAGTCTGAGAGACTCTTTTCATCCTTAGACCTCGAATTTTGCTTACTCAAGAACATTTAGACGTTTCTCGTGCCTTGAAAAAAACTAAAACCCACATCACTTAAGACAAGAATCCGACCACCAACAAAGCTAAAAAAATACCTAGACTAGACCCTAGATAAAGTAGCCTACTTCCTCAGAATGCTAACACTTCACATTCGCTACGAAAGCTTACGCAGGCTCTCTCAAAGGTAGGTGTTCGTTTGTTTTTTGCTAAGCTTCGTAGCTCCGTCAACAGACTGGCTGACTGACGGCAACGTACAGTCCCTTCGAAGTATATTTACCTGTGACAGCTGCTGTAGTCTAACTACGACCATAGCTTAATCAGCCTATAGTGTTCTCAGGGACACAAGCCTCCTCTCAATGAAAGGGTATGGGATATAATTCACCACGCGGGCCCAGTGCGGGTTGAGCACATATCTTCGAAATTTTGCTTCTAGGATATGGTTTTGGTTTATGGCTCGTTTTCCTCATGATGTTTTCCTTCACCGTTTTTGAGAGCAGTGGCGATCAAAATAAATTACACAACGTAATGCGCATGCCTGGCTTCGACGTACGGCACAGCTGGTTTACCGAAGCTCAGCAATCTTATTGTCACGAAACTGTAATTTTGACAAACTTGTCTGTGATAGCGACCTAACAGCAACCAACCGTATAGCTACGAGCATAACGATCACATTGATTTTAACAGCAGTCCAAGAGCAGTGGGAATACAACTATGAAAGTACTGTACTGTTTTTTCACAGTACGCGTTTTCTTCTGATTGGGCATCACAGTCAAAATGACAATAATCTTTACTACCGTCAAAATACGGTTGCTGTTCGCTTTCTGTCACTGACAAATCAATACATTCAACAGTGATCTTTATTCTCACTACTTTAAGGTCGTGGTTGAGTTGCTACTGTCAGACGTAAATTAAATGCGAAAAGACTGTAGTCAACACACTGGTACTCGTAGACTGACGCCGTAGTAACAGCGACAAGGCATTCTTCTTACGGCTTGTTTTTTATCGGACCCCTTTTATTCACCATTAGATTGCTTTGCGAAATATTTTATGGTAGATAAAAAGGACAAAGCGTGGAGTTTGATGTGTGGATGTACTTGGGGCTTTGTAAGTTATGAAGAAACTGAATAGAATCATTATAAATGGTTTATAATGATTCTCATCTCATAATTCTTCTGCTCTACCAGTTTTCTTGCGGTCGGTGGAGCTTGGCTTCTTCCTCCATACTTCTCGACTTTCTTCAAAAAGGAGGAGGCTCTCAATTCGGCTTTTTTATGTTTGTTACCACGTAGCTCCGTCATTTAAGAACCGATTTGTTTTTTTTTTTAAAACACAAATATCGTCTAAAATTACTTTACTTTCGGAAGTCGATGGCAAAAAGTCAATGAAACAAACAAAGTCACCGACTTCCGAAAGTAAAGTTATTTTAGACGTTTTTTGTGTCTTTTTAGAAGTCGTTTTTTTTTTCGCAGAAAGTTTTTTTATTATAAGCAGTCATATTTAGACCAGTTGTTACTTGAATCTTTCCTGAATTTTTTCAACCAAGATGGGTTAAAGAATTCTGGAAATTATTATGGACGCTACAGCGCCAAACTAGTAGCTCAGTTCTGGGTCGACACAATTTGGATAGCCATCGACACGCTAAGAAGAAAAGTTTTCATTTTAAACTTCTGCTTTGGTATAATTATCCTAGCTTATTGAGGTGTTGTTATAGCTTGGTCATAGAAATCCTTCTCATAAATAGTAATTTGATTACGATTCCTTTTTTTTCTGATATGACAACAAGATATTGCGTAAACGATAACATGGCGTGCCTAAGCAAAAAATGGTTCACTGTGTTGGAAACTTCCAATACAAAAACGTAATGGGAACATGTATTCATACAATGAAATGTACTTCAAGTTATAAATTGAGCATTATCATCATATCTTTTCAATCGATCAACTGTAAAGGTTCCAAGAACACTGCTTGGAATAAAACATTCTGATATGCAACTTCCTTTTATTCAACACCATCCAGCAGGTGATATTTGTAACTGCGTAGTTCTGCATCAAGATGTCTCACATTCGGTGATGGTCCACAGTATTGGATTACCGAAAAATAGAGATGCATTTGTGAGCATTTCGACAGTAACGAGAATCTTATCTCAAGATCATGATCTGAGCTATCCTCAGATAACCCGTTGTTTGAATTCTGAAATCAGAATCAGTCCCATCAATAAGGCTTAAGCTTGACAGACTCTGTACATCCAGAAAGAGATACCTTTGATACCTTACCTTTTCTAGCTTTTAAACCAAACAAACAAAGCCGTGTCTTAAAAGATAACACTATACACAGGCCGTTTGAAAATCAAAACAAAATTACGCATACCCTACAATCTGAATACATAACGGCGAGTCCATAAAATTGCCTACTTTCATATAACTTTGAACTTGGATATGCGCACGCGTTGCCGCCGGCGCTTTGGGGTTGCTATTACGAAAATGTCAGGTGTTACCGTGTTAGCTATGTTGCCAGCACATAACCGTTTCCTGGAATGTCGGGGCCACTTTGAAGTTAAACTTTTGTAAACATTTTTTCAATTTAATGCTGCGATTTCGCCGAAAAGAATTTGGTAGCGTTAAATATTTTTGGACAATTCGCTAAATTCTTGCCAAGTATTATTTGTTTCGTTTTTAAGTCTGGGCACAAATTGCGTACCTAATAATAATATATTAATGCAATTTATGAGTTTATGCTTGTCATTAATAAATCGTAGATTACCAAAATCTACAGATTAAAATTGTAATCTACTTTATCAGTCACTAATTGGTTGGTAATGGTTATTAGTTTATTACTCATTCTGATATGAAAGTACTAATAACATACAAGATGATACTAACTTTTTTATAACTTTCTTCGACATATGTGCGCATATGAATGATGATAGTAAATAAACTTTATTTATTTGTGAAAAAAGAACTTACACACGGCGACACTTCAAGCTATACTATACATTTCCAGTATAACATGACATCGTTTTGAATAGATTATCCGTACAATGAGAGATCCGCATAAACTACTTTTGTATAGCTTAATTGGTCGCTGAGCGCACAGTCAGCATCTGAAGTAGGTATACTAAATTTACTACTCACAAGTTTCAAAGCAGGTTTTTTAATAAAAACTTGTTAGGTTTTACTCGTTACCAACTAGGTATTGAAGAGTAAGGAATATTTTTAAGAATAATCTTCTGAAACATTAAAAATAATAGCTGGAGTAGCCTGTACATCAAATAATTAAAATTCCATAATGTTAAGCTACTTCTGTTGCTGAACGTACTAAGATTTAGTCGCCATCTTCATTGAATAATTGATAATTTCTCGATTGCGGTCCTTGATTGGTTTCCTCTATACACTATGAGGGAGATAGCTCCAAGATGAAGGAGATGCCTGAATATTCAAACCCATTAAGCTCTGATATCGTCT
The DNA here is from genome assembly GCA_947578425.1 of Eugnorisma glareosa. Classification (NCBI taxonomy): domain Eukaryota; kingdom Metazoa; phylum Arthropoda; class Insecta; order Lepidoptera; family Noctuidae; genus Eugnorisma; species Eugnorisma glareosa. The sequence goes on along the minus strand of OX387966.1, from coordinate 19,040,611 downwards.
TTGAGAAGGCTAAGACGCAAATACGTGTACCCCTCAAGGGAATACATTGCTTATAGCGTATTAGCGAAGCTTGTGAGATTAAGATTATATGGGACTTAGATTGTACGGCGTTGTTATGTAATCTTTGGGAGATATAGGGTGTCTTTTAGACATCTATCTCGCAGTAAAGCTCTCTGTGGATGTCATTTAAACACCCATATGTTACCTAATCGGTGTAAAAACAGCTTTAACGAAGCCAAAAGACACCTCCTTCTCTCCGTCATTACGATAATTTTTTTGTTCTGGATCATGCCTGAAGGTCAAAATTACAACTTTTTCATACTTTTTTTAATACAAGTTTAAATGTTAAAACTTTACTTCAAATACCTCCATGACTCCTTTACTATTCAATTCATCTATCAGCGTCAGTGTTTTGAGTGCATTTCATTGAGTCCTATCGTAAAACTTGATTTTTGACTCCAAAAAAAAGTCTTTTCCCAGTAATAATTTTTGCGTAGAGCTTAACTTAGCTTGATGTACAGAATACTTGGTTGACAGCTTCGTGAAGGGTCCTGATACACCTTGTATAGCTCTTTGTGAAGCGGCTGATGGATGTCATTTCTAATGCTGCTACTACGGCGTGTTGGTGGTCTGTTTTGAGGCTTATATTATGATCGGATTTTATTACAGGTGCTTGGGACAGTTCAGCTCATTCTCTATGATGGCAACGGACCCACGCTGTCTCTGTGTTATTGCAGCCATAACCACTTAGCATGAAGTGGGCTGCCTGTATGTTTGCCACGCAATAAAATGTTATACAAAAAATCTATAAATATTTACGAACATACCACAAAAATCGAGGCACAAAATGTTAAAATAACTCTCCAAAAACCCGTTCGACTGAACATGAAAACAGACGCGTGATGTTGCATAGCTTTTGGTCTAAATGCTCAAATATTCGGAGCGGGTGTAAACAAATGCATGGACCGGTAGACAATAAAGGCAGCATGCACGTACTGATTTTGACGTTTATGATATTTTGTTCTTGTATTGTGGACGTAAGTATTGGGTATTGAAGGTACGAAGGTAGTGCTATTCCAAGACTAACGGATTAGGAACAAGGTGATGTTGGAAAGTAATGGCTGATACAGTGCATTTTGTAGTTAGAAACGCATCAGTTAGTAAAGTATTAACTGATTAAGCTAAGGATGCCCTGAAGGCCTAGACAAAGTGACATTTTATCAGCAATAGAGCTGATGGAAAGATAAATCTAGTGGATTGACATAAGCTACCGAAAAATCTAGTGGGTTGACATAAGCTACAGAAAAATTTAGTGGGTTGACATAAGCTACCGAAAAATCTAGTGGGTTGACATATGCTACCAAAAAATCTACTGGGTTGACATATTCTACCGAAAACTCATGTGGCTGTTGAAAGTCGTTGTCGAAATACAAAACTCTTTGCACACTATTACTGCTACACTAGGGCCTCTAATTCCAACATCTTGAGGCTTACTCCTTTGACAGCAACGCTGCTTGGCACCAGAAATAGGTTGCTACGGTGGTAGACTAACTTCTCCATAATAGCTACTTCAAAAAGAGATCTACACTGCTCTATTCAGTGTAGATACTCCAATCTTTTAGTTTCGTCATCGCCACGAGACTCGAGAGCCAAAATACGCCTGTCATTATTTGATATAGAAAGATAAACTTGAATACAATGTAAATTAAGTTCAGTTCAGGGACATAACATGGTATATACAAGGTCATGTCAGTCACGCAATAATGTGTTTTTGTTAGTCCAATCTTTCTTTATTACCAACTTTTTTTTTCAATGATTGTTTAATTCGTTTTCTCACGGTCCAGTCTAGCAAGTCCATACTCTTTAGATTTTTGAATTTTATTGTTGAAGCCTGAGAGGGATAATATTGTTGAAAATAACATCACGCTTTTTGCCTCCAAAGAACTAAGCAGAGGTTTAAATAGTAGAACCACATTTCACCACATCCGTCATGTAGTCTCCAGGCTGCAACTAAGAAATTCCTGGTAGAGAAACCCCAAAATCTTATACTTTTATACTTTTATTGACAATTTAACTAAAGGTGAAAGAATGACTTCGTTGCAAAATCGTAGAGATGGAACACTGCACAACGAGACGAGTATACGACTCGACTAGCAGATCGATGAGCAGCTAATATATTATTATCGATTAGCCAATGATTACATAATAATTCTATACTTAACTTAAACATCGTCAATGACTCAGTAAAGTTTACAAATCTTGCAATCCATATCGTAATACGTTGCAATCATCGACTAGAACGAAAAAATCTTTCGCTGATCCTTTGGGTTCTTTTTCGATGGTTAAGGTATGGTTTTTTCTAACCACACATTTTTTGAGAGTGTAAACGTGTAAGCAGTTTATAAATTATCTTGTAATTCAGGGAATAAACTCAATAATTTTCGATGGATTCAACGGCTCCAAATTTGCCATACAACGTGCACAACGCCGCCATTCTCTTGAGCACATCACCGGCTGACAGCGATGAGGAGGAGTTTTCCGATGACCTTTTGTAGTTTGTTGTTAGTTTTTTTTTTTACTTGAAACCTATCTTGATATACAGGGTGGAATCACAACGATGCACAAACGGTTACCACATTTTCAAGAAGGTACATCATTCTGAACGGGCACATAGAAATTTTTCATCGGTAATTTGTTAAAATAATCTGCTGTTACATACATTTTAGATGTTTGTTTGTCCGTAGATTTTTTTTAAATGAGATGTACTTATGTGGAGCAAAAAAGTTTGTATCCAGGACTCCAGGCGGATAAAATTGCAAGTGAATCGGCCCCTAAGACGACCCACTGACCCAATTATCAAAATCCAACAAAGTAGTATTATTTATTATTTATTTATTAAAAACTTTATGCACAAGTAAAAAAACTGTACAAAGGCGGACTTAATGCCTTGGGCATTTTCTACCAGTCTACCTTAGGGTGATGCAGAGACAACATACAGTAGGTGCAATAACAGAAAAAAAGACTAGAAAATATTTATAACTAAAACATATAAGAATAAATACATATATACATACATATAACAAAATATATAAAGTTAAGAGAGTTGTACAAGAAAAACTACCAAAACTTAGTTCTGAGACGAACGTTCTGGTTATTATCTGAAACATTCGTAAAACTTATAAGTAATAGTTACTTAGTTGGAAGAATGAATAGGGCCGGTTTTGTAACAATAATACAGAGATTAGGGCATAATTCTTGATCCTACATCAATTACGGCCTAAGCTCTTTATTATTTTCTAGGCCGTAAGAGATCACAATAAACATGATTTCATCTCCGCGTGAACACAAAAGATACCGGTGTCAACCGAACGAATCCATGAGAATCACGTAACCACAAGAGGGAGCTTATTACGTTCAATCCGATCCTGTGAGCGGAAGTAGGTCACCTGTAGTGTTGCCATTAGATTATACCAATATCGGCGATATTCGGTGGAACGGAAAATTAAAAGTTTAGTCTCTTTGGTCGGTTTGGTTTTTTTTCGTGCGGTTGGTGCCTTTTTTGGTGCATCTATCCTGCTGTAAACTAATTTAAATTAATTAAGTAAATATGTACTTTATTTAAGCATTTATAGCGTAGTGGGCTGGTTAGATTAAAACTTACAAATTAATAAGACACAGAAGGGTTAACTGCAAATCACGAAAAATAATTAAATAAAATTGTAGTTTCATTGTCTGTCGTTACCCCGGACTGTACATAATTTGCTCTAAAAAAAGTATAGTCTTATACACTCAAAAATATTAATAATAATGAAATTCCTGTTTCGACCGGTTCGGATGAAACTTAGCGGCCGCAACGCCTACTAAGCCCCTAATAGATTTGTTTATATGAAAGTCACTGACCTAATCGAATAAAACAATTTCCTACTTAGTATCTCAAAGGGTTGGCCTTCAAATACCCTACAAAATTACACGAGATCGAACAAAATCACACGTCTAAACGAATTTCATCCTCTCCAAAATGGGAAATGGCGTAAAAAATTGGGCCAGTCGGCAACCCTACTCATCATTTGACGAGAGCCTCTGGGCCCCTGGGCATCGCTGATAGATCCAGTTCACGAAATGCTTTGAAAGTGGGGCACGGCGTTATCTTATATTTCCTTGTCCGTGGCGACCTTTCGCTATCGCTGATTTATTTAGTTTAGAGAAAAAAGGATTGACTGTACGTGTGTGACGTTTTTGATGTCTGCTGGAATTATTTGGATTTATGTTTTTTTTGTGTTATGGCAATTTATTATAGAGATGTTTCTTCTACAACATATTTTAAAGTGTTGCTATATTTTTAAATTAATAAATAATAACACGCAGATATTGCGAAATTATCAAAGCATAAAGTTCCATTACTTTGTTTGTTCCATCAGTTGCAACGTTTCGAATGAATTATAATACCCACTTCAATTTACATACATAGTTACCAGTTCTTACAACAAATGCGTAACAAAAGATATAACTACATAGCCTACCTATTATATTGGCAATAATTTCCTTCCTACATCTAGCAAACTAAAGGCAATGACACTATCCCATTCAGCCTAACAACTAGCAAGTTTAACCAGCTACCACGCAAAGCGGTTGACATCTAAAATTTATTAATACAAAGCCGGGATATACACCAGCTGCATATTGCAATGCAACGGGAGCCATGAGCCAGCCAGTCGCCGTGCATCGCTTGCGCGGGCCACACGTGTGAATGTCGCTTTATCGAGTAAATAACATTTAGTAACATCCAAAAATCGAATACTCTCATTTCTAATCGATTTTACGTTCGAATTTGGGTTTTTTTGAAACGTGTATCCGATTTTTAGTGCTAGTTTGTTAGTAAACATTACATTTCAAATTAGGGACGCTTATTTTTAACGTTGATTATGTAGTTTCTACTTTCGTTTGAGTGAAAATAAACTAAAAATTGTTGGTACAAAATTTGTGTGTAGGATTCGCGTAGTGTTGTGAACCGGAGTGTGAAGGGTGAAGTGTACTAGTGATGTGAATGAAGTTTGAATCTGACACCAATATGTTTGGAGTATTCATTAGAAGGTGGAAACCTAAAAGGTGGGTGGAATAGTGTTTTAATTGGCATCATTTTAGTTTGTTTACATTCTGAATTTGATTTGAATATTAAATTGGGTAATGGAGTTTATGAAACTTATTCATTCGGTCCGTTTTTATCGTATTTTATTAGCAGGTATAATTCATTATTCCCTCTATAGTTACTATATTCTTTGGTTATTCCTACATCATTAATTTGTTATTAAATAAGTACATTAACACGGGGAAAATTACCATTAAGTATATTAGATAGGTAGTATGCTTTATTTATGTTTTATTAACATGAACTTAGGACTCACTTTACCTATCTTTATTTGTTCACAGGAATAAATATTAAATCATTCATATTATTAATAATAACAATGCTACGGTTATTAATATAGTGTTTTATGCGAACATAAATCTTTTTACGTTGTAAGTGAGTAGGTTCAACAAAATTAAATATTTAATATAATACTTAGTGTCTTAAAATAATAGTTAAAAAAAAAAAAAAACAATTGTCAAAGTTACATTTACCTACCAGGTCAACTCAACTGGTTACAGAAAAAAAAGTAATCAAACAAAAGTCACCAAGACAGCTGCTGTCAAAATTAAAAAAAAAAGAACGTGAGACGCTGCTCTAATCTCTGTATTTACGAATTTAGAACAAGAGTCATGTGAGTTAACTCAGTGAGGCTAGGCTATCCTTCTTACCTTGTTATTTCGCCTCCGATTTTGACTTTTATGCTCGTTGTAATAAGGATTATGTCACAGGTAATATAACTGGGAAAGGACTGTTATGTTATTGTTGTTGTTTGCTAGCAATGTGTTAACTACGGTTTATTTCAACACCTAGTATGTCTAGCATGTGTCAAGTCACTTGGTCGTCTACAAATAGACTGCGTCCATCATTTTCCGTGTCATAAAAGGGGACAAAGGAATTGCAGTCGCACCTGAACTCCTGGCCGCTGAGAAAATAGTGTAATAAAAGCTATTTAAAAAAATATATTGTAAGGTCTTTTGACATTCCTCTGTGTAGGTTTTTACTGATTTATTTTTATGGTGACTTATACGGTTTAGGATTTTTGCCTCAGTGACTATCAAAGAATTTCAAGTTATTTCACGTCTAGGTACTATTATATCGTCCTCCTTACCGATTTCGGTAACGACGACCCTTTAAAGCTATTATTTCCTTGCCCTTATATGACTGGCCAGACCGAATTTGCTTATGAATACCCGGTCACAACTAAAACAGTAGAGTTCGCGGCAGCGTTGTAAGTGTATGTATAGGAGGGCTTAGGTCTCTCTTTACGAATTTGACGCTTTTCGTTTAACGTATCGAGTCGCTTTTTCTCGAATGTTTTTACATTTTTGTAGATGGTAGAGCGCCAGGACGACCTGTGCAAAGCGAGCCTCTCCCAACCTATTGGATCAATAGCGCAAGCATTAAGGTGCCACTTGAGCACATCCTTATAGCGGAGATGTTGACAGCCATGCTTACATTTGCCCTCGGCCATCTCAGAGTAGAAGACCACCTTGGGTAAACGGTTATGCTTCATGCGAAGGACGTGCCCACACCACCTGAGTTGACGCTGCATGAGAAGAGCTTCCATGCCATAAACGTTGGAACGGCGCAGAACCTCAGTATTAGGAACGTGATCCTGCCATTTAATTTTTAAAATGGATCTCAGACACCTTAGATGAAATGTGTCAAGTCTCCTAATATCTTGTTTATAGAGACACCATGTCTCTGCGCCATAGAGAAGAACAGGTAGGATTAATGCCTAGTAGACACTAGGTCTCTAGCTTTAGATCATGGGATCTCCAGACACTGTCATTAAGCCGTCCAAAGTTCGCAGCGGCATTTGCAATGCGCGATGGTATCTCCGAAGCCAAGGTGTTGTCATGTTGCTTCCAAGGTATTTAAACTTAGTGACTTCCTCTAGTGGATTCCCATCTAGATTTAGAGTGGTACCATCAGCTTCGCAGCCTCTCGGTGGCTGATTGAGGACTTGCGTCTTGGAAGCGCCTATCACTAGGCCGTATCGTTGATAAGATTGGTGTAGTGCGTCAACGTAGGTTTGGAGATTCGCCATGCTGTCGGACATGAGGCACACATCGTCCGCGTAAAGTATCTCCAGAATGGAGATCTTTTGCAATTTTGATTTAGCTCTAGACCTAGTGACATCAAACACACCTTTATCAGTCCGGATGTTTAATTGGATTTGGTCACTACAGTACTGCAGGGCATCTTTCATAACAACTGCAAAGTAAATGGCAAAGAGGGTGGGTGCCATAACCCAACCTTGCTTTACTCCACTTGTAACATGGATCTCCTCAGAAAGTTCGGTTTCGTGTTGAACCTGCTCTTTCATACCAACATGAAATTGGCGTACGAGGTTGACGAACTTCTTTGGAACACCGTACTTTTGGAGAATAAGCCATAGGGCCAAACGCGGAACTCTATCAAATGCTTTCTCTAAATCGACAAAACACATATAGAAGAGGCCTTTCATGTTTCAAGCTTTTCTCCTGGAGTTGCCTTACGACGGATATGGCATCGACAGTGCCTCTGCTAGGGCGGAAGCCACATTGGCTCTCAGGCAGATATTTTTCAGCAAGATCGCTCAAGCGGGTGCGGTTAATTAAGTTAAATTAAGCGGTTAATTATGTGAGCAAGAATTTTACCGGCAGTAGAAACGAAATGCCTCGGTAAGAGCTGCAATCGGAGACATCTCCCTTCCCTTTGTACAGCTAGGTAGGTAGGTACTATTATTAAGTTGGCTTAGGTACCCCGAGGCAAAATTAGAACTTTTTTTTACACAAACCTCTGTTTACAATAACTGTGAAAGCCATCAAAAGTTAGCCTTCTAAGTATGTACCTACATATTTCTCAAGAGTTGTCCTACAGACGTACACAGTTGAAAGTCAAATGCAAAACAGAACATTAAAGTTTACGCAAAAATAACTCCGCAGTCAAATAGTTCAACAATGATAAAACACAAAGAACACTCATTACTATCCATAAATTCATTCACGACTTCAAAAGAAACTCATAATGTTATGTAGAAAATATTTAAAAAATATTATAGCGCACGCACTCGCGTTTCCCCGAGCTATTCCGAAGCTATTCGCACTTTTTACAGCACGAGTCGGCAGCAGCATTATTGTGTTAATTTTACTCTCTATTACTTTTTTTTGCTTATTAAAACCAGTCCCAAGTCGGCTGAAAGAAGCGTTTCCTCTGCCACTTGTGCGAGTACAAAGAAATAGGTTAGGTCGTTCTATTTTTTAAATGGAATGAGTTCTAAGTTTAAAACGAGATCTGAGTATCTTGTATTGTATGTCATCTGGACAAGTCTAAACATTGTTCTAGAATTCGGGTTTCAAAACGATTATTTTTTATTGCAAGCCGAGTTATTTTCAGGCTTTGGCCCGGATGCTTTTATTCCGAAATCATGAAACTAGGTTTTTGAACAAATTAGTTACCTTCAGTCTTTCGTCTTTCGAAGTTAATGCCTATTGAGAAAACTCACTTGAACAAGCAGACGTTTTCACTTTTGAAATATAATTGAAAACTATCAGCATTTAAATTTCCAAGAGCTGTTCAATATCCCGCAAAATTGATGACACTGAGAGCCTAGAATATAATCTTTATTTGCGTGCAATATGGTACATTAGGGTGATAAAGAAAACGCGGATTAGATTTGCTGATCGTAAACAGTTACATAGGTGAAATTCGTTACCCATTGAACTGCTTAAAAATCCACCTTGTATTATCTTCTCCCAATTTATTTGATCGACGCAGCATGTCTTCTTCTTCCATACTTCTCTTTTACTCGTCATCTCATCAGACACCTCCTTTCTTGCCATATTATCATCCTTTACACAATTTGTACCTACCTACCTACTCATATAGCAATCAACATATTACACAAAATATCCCACCTCATACATACTTATTTATAAATTCGTGCGTGCCATAAGTACCTCACCAATTAACTAATCCGTTCTCACATAGCAACATTATGTAAGCCCTTAATACCATTGTTTTTATTATTTATTACGTACCAAACGAACTGTGCAGTTGGTAAGCGTGTGAATTAATTTAATAAAGGATTTGCATGTTGTGTGTTCAAGCGTGTTAGTTTTGTCGCGTGACTCGGGAACTAAATGAATTATGTTCTGAGTGGAATTGTGTCACACTGTGTCGCGAAATGCCAGTTGGAATATCTGTCTCGTGTTTGTTTGTGGGATTTGAATTATCGTGAGTGAAGGGATTTGGAAATAACGGAATGTTTTAGGGTTTATGCTCGTCATAAACCCTTGGCAGAGCCTGCGTTTTGATAAATACTACACTACTATTCTGCCGTGCCAAGCAAAAAAGGGGTATCTTAAAAAAAAAAAACGTAAAGTTGATTTTAATTATAATTGCATCGGATAGCGTACATAAATACGTATTTAATTAACTAAGCCAAATAGCAGCATCTATTTTAAAACATAAAAAATCCTATTGTGCAAAAAAAAAACTATCCGTAATGTACAAATTCTATTTATAAATCAATTTTCAATACGAAATACAACGCACCATAATGTAAAATGTCAAAATATTTATTGCTTGTCATGCTCCTAAGGGGCTAGATAATACAAAATGTCTACAAGATAACCTAACGTAAAAGGAGTTACTAATTAAAGTTTAAAACAAATTGCCATGCAAAATCTTCATGATTTTATTATCATTCCGCTCCGTACCTTAAAGGGTTAACAGATCCTGTTGCAATTCGTTTTAGCATATAAATTGCTGATAGCAATATCATCGTTGATGAAGAAACTTTTTGATTATTAATTAGCGATAAAGTTGCTTTATTTGAAGGTCCTTTTTTTTTTTTTTTTTTTTCATATGGATAATCATCAAATGACCCCTCCCGCTCTGGGCTGAGCAGGAGGGAGTGTCAGACTTTTACTGACTAAAACCCATCCATGTTCCTTCATCGCCCTTTGTGTTCCGGGGCCACGGTATCTCTTTCGAACAATCCCGCAGTTATTTGAAGGTCCTTGGAGATAGATTAAAAACGAAGAATGAAGATAAACTAATAAATCAAAGTTTGGTTGTATAAACAGTCGAGGATGATGATATCCATTCTTAATAAAGAAGTTTCCTTTAACGACTTTAAACAGAAAGAAAAGTCAGAAAGCACTGCCGAAATAAATACCTACATATTGAAATTTCTGGGGGTCTAAAATGGCCGCTTTAGCAGAATCATAATAGGATAATAATACGAATCACGTTAAAAAAATGAATAAGGTCATAGACGCAGTGTTATTTTTAATTGTCGCTTTGTGGCCATTTTACGAATTGTAACGTAATTCATATAATTATCCTTTTATGATTCTGCTAAAGCGGCCATTTTAGACCCCCAGCTCAGATATCTATGGACAAAAAATATATTTGCGTAATATGTGGTAAGTAAAAAAGATATTACATAATATAATCAATTTCTCTATAAATGATGGCATGTAAAAATGTCAAATATTATCAAGGTAATCTATCCCCAAAATTGGCAATACAGAAATTGAATCCCTAAGTAAAGAGCTTTATAACTGCGCAAAACAAAAGCTAATCTCACATTCAAAAGAAAACAAATCTCTCCCTGAACAAAAACACCTTGTAACAATATTCAATTTATTTAAAAACCTTACACAGTGTCTGCCACATTTGGCCTTAACCCAAGCATTCCAATTCTTGGTAATTAATTCTTGACACATGCCCAAATTTTTGGCTGTATTATGCTGTTCACCGGTGTGCCACGGTAGACAACGAATAGTATTTCAAATAGGAACAAATTATCGGCTCATACATACACACGCAAAGCGTTAGCACAAATTAAGCATGCTTCAGATAACAGGGGCCTTAGTCTGCTATTGCAATAGTGTCAGAATGGTCTTTCATTGATTTAATAAGGCCCGTAGCTCACGGCGTATTGAAGCGCGTTCGAAACTCGTTTGACGTGCGTACAAAGGGTAATTCGTCTGCGCGGGGCCTTATTCAATCAATGATAGACCATTCTGACACTATTGCAATAGCAGACTAAGGCCCCTGGTCGGGAGTAAGTTAGTGTTATCGCATCGAGACAAGTGGTACGTTTTATGTGTGCAGTGCAACATCCCTAAAAGTTTCGTTCTTCTGCTTAGCGTGTAGATGACAAATTAAATTGAGTTAGCCGAAAATTTAGTGACGAGTTTGGCACTCAATTTTTCAGTAGGGATGGACCCTCCATCAGCTCCTGTGATGTGCAAGTGTCCCATCGTTTGTGGGGCAACACAACATTTAAATTCCAGGGTAAATTTTCGTTGACAACCCGTGTTTGATTTCACAAAGATCGACCAGTTGGTCTACTGGCTATCTTTATACAGTGCCGGTGCTATTGTTCTACAAATATATACCCAAAGTGTCCCTTTGACGTGACGACTCATATCCGTATCCGTAGTGTCTTAATAATAAGACTGAATATTTTTCTGTGAGGCGAGCCGATGGGAGCGGGAGAATTTGTGTGGGTTTGATTTAGATATATTCTGATTACTTAATATCTATTTATAGAGTGTTCTTATATGAGATGCCTATTTCTCAACAAAATAACCAAAATAGACTTTCATGCATTAAGTGCTCTTTTACAACACTCTGTTTAAGGCGTCATTAGATACTTTTTGGACATAAATCAATCGTGTCCTAAACCAATAATTCTCTATCATAATTTTGTTTATATTTCACCAAAACATTAAAAAATGGCAGTCTTCTTTAGTTGGTTCAGAGCCCTCATGTCTCGGCATCTTGGATCGTTTCGTATTTCTGCCACGGCCCATTACTTTCTGTAATATTCACATAGTTATTATTTTCGGTAGTTTGACTAATTCTTGACTCTTCCATCATTGTAATTGGTAATAGTAGTACATCGTCTTGACCTGGTCATGTTTCTCTTGGAGATATGCTTCGTTACTTGCATTTTCATTTTGCAATACAGTTACGTTATCTAATTTAGTATACTTCCAGACCCTCTTCCGTATTTTAAGGTTTATTATGCCAAACAGATGCCACAAGGAAATCAAGCTAGTACGCTACTGTAAAAGAATTCAGTACAGCGCCGTGCAATTTGATAAATGTGAAAAGGAGAAAAATGTGGGTACGTAATATCCGAGAGTGGACTGCCTCGAGGCTCCATTACAGCTGGCAAGACAAAGGAAAATGTACGAGAAATACTGCCCTCAGTGAATTGTGAATTAAAAATATTGTAAACAGGAATTGCAGTAAGTTTTCCTTGTTGAAAAAACGAGATATTCCGGGGTGAGGTCATTCTTGGAAAGAATTGCCAGTAAGCAAGCATGTTTACTTGGTCTTTTGTTGTTTAGCAGTAGCAGCAGCGGGACCTTGAAATCAACGTCATCCACAACCAAACTTCACCCGCAGCTAGGCCTATTAGGCCACTCTTTAGTTGTGCAAAGAGGCAAATAGTCCCTGATAATTTGTAGCTTACAGAAAAATTTATCTTTCGGGATGCTGTTGTCTAACTTTAGACAGGAATAACGGTCCGCAGAGAAGATGATGATAAAAGATTGGAAGTTATTTGTGTGACAGTCCACGATTTGATGGCTCATTAAGTCTGAACTCATAACTATTTCAAGCAAATATTGCCACACGCCTACATTACGATACAAACAATATTCACTAGATATTAGTACAAACGGAAACATAATAACACAAATGTAATTAACTAGAATAACGTTGCAAAATTACGACTTTCGGAAACAATGCACGGAGACGAAGTTGCGATATAAAGTCCAACTTAACTTTGTAGTAATAAAAGCTATGAATAACCATTGCTTCGTACATAAACATTTTCATCAAAAACATCATTTAAAAGTATAATTAATGTCTTGCTCATGTCGATAGCATACCTGAACATGAAACATACTCATGCCTCTTCTCAGGCAAGCACTTCAGAACGCCACCTGCTAGAGCCTTTACTCGTATACTCCTTTGGCTGCGTCCACGTTCATGCACCTGGTCATTCGTGCACGCCGGTTGCAAGCATACCTAACCTTTTCGGAGAACATCACAAACAAGGTCAGTGTGCTGACTGGATTAATGGCTGGTCGTAATTTTCGTCAATTCCATAGTGTACGGTGGCAGCGCAGAGGATACTTTGATGGCCGGATTTGTTTCACAGAGGACAGATAGGAGGTTTAACATAGTTTCCGACACAGCTCCAAATCTACACCCTGCTGTTGATCCGTCGAGGTAGCCCCACTCTGGGAGATTAGATTCTCCGATGTACCTAAATAATGGGAGCAAAATACCTACTCTTATCGACGCCGAAAGGCAGTTGTCCTCCCCGCCATTACGTTTGTTTCTGTTCTATACCTGGGAACCTTCTTATTACGGTTTTAACGCTATATGTTTTCTTTAAATATGATGTTTAGCCACGAGCTCCTCCGCTCTTCCCTTCTTTTAAGTTACGTTCATCATCATCATCATCCACTGTCTGAATTGACTCACTGCCGGGTTTTCTTGTGCTAAGTTATGTTATGTCGTACTAATTATGTATTATTGTTGATTACACCCTGTATTTTATTAGGTGCTTTAGAAAGTGAAAAGTAATGATCTGAAAATTACGATCATTTATAATTATTTCACACAAAAAAATTATAATCTAAGACCGCTAATTACTTAATTTTATTAAACAATTATTTAGGTTTGTTTTGTATCGGTAAGACTTGTTAAAACAAATACGTTTATGAGACATGGTCGTATTTCAGAAATATGATTATTTTACAGGAGTGAGTGAGTGCCTAAGTAGTACTTAGGTACTACTAAACTAACGCATGAGTTTCATGCATTATTCGTATTCATACATAAAGCATTTCCTTTAACCAGCAGCAACACATAAGTAATTACATAATAATTACTAACACCCAACAAGCATCCAACTTTGTAACATAGATTTAAGATTTGTAACATTACATAAAGTTGTTTTTACAAGTTTTTATAATCATCTTATTTCATAATGAAACTCAAAGCAAAGATGAACAGATAACCATTCTATCTAACTACAGAATAAAAATAAAATAATTAAAAAAAAACATTCCGAAGCAGGAAAACCGAAATTCAAGATCAAACGGCGCCGACTGTCACCTGTCAAACTGTCATGCGTACATCGCAACTAATGATTTGATTACTAATAAAATATCTTATTAATAATTACTATTAAAACATTCATTACTATACCAATACCGTATCGGATGACCGTTTAGAAAGTAATTATAGTTTATTACGGAGCTGGCCGCAGGCGGTCGTATTTTTACGATATTATCGATTGTGGCAATGTCGAATCGATATGACATGCCAGAACAATGTCTGGCTATTTATATATTTTTAGAGATATAGGATGGGGGTCTATAATGGCCGCTATAACAAAATCATAATAAGATAATTAAATGAATTACGTTTCAATTCGTAAAATGACCACAAAGTGACAATTAATTATTAACTGCGTCTATGACCATTTTTTTAACGTGATTCATATTATTATCCTATTATGAGTCTGCTAAAGCGGCCATTTTAGACCCCCAGTAACTAACGTTCTTGAGTTCTTAATTATAAACTTTCTTCGATGAAATTGGGCGAATTTCACAAATGTAACTCGACGCCATCAGCATATTAAACCGCGTTTAAGACAGCCACGGTCAATATACCACAAGACACTACCAGTACTTGAACGCGACTTGGTTATTGTGTAATTGTATTAGTGAATTCGCCCATATCCTATTATTTTTTGTACAAGTTGGAAACGAGCCCTTTACGAATCTGTCCCTGTCAACCAAGCAGTACATCAAATTACGTAACTCTACCCAAAAAAAATGTTGTGAACCGACTTTTTTTTTGGGTGAAAAATCACGTTTTACGAAAAACAACAAGTGCCTTACGGCTTCGTTAAGGGTATTTTTACCCTTACTGATATATTATAATTGCGTTCTCCATTGCGTTCCTTAGCCATAATTCTGTAAAAGTCCATTATATATCCCTATCTGGTATATTGTAATTTTGTTCCCCATTTGATACTTAGCCATCATTCTGTAAAAGTTTTTTTTTAGGAATTAGAAATGCATAATAGTTTTAATAATATATGCGTATAACCACAAATAGTGCATGTGGTTTTAGCCTGTCATTAATTGTTGCACTTATAAATGCAGCTATAACCAAATAAAAGTCTTAATTACGGATTGCATTGCAATATTTGCAATTATGTTAAAAATATAGAAAAAAAATAACTTATCAGCTGATTAAGCTAATCTATAGGTATGTTAACATAACATTATAAACTATCTTTTTCGTAGTCTTTATCAGTCATTGGCTTTAAAAGTGTATTTATAGCAATTTTATAGTCCACAAGAGACCGTGAGAAACTTTCTTGAGATTAAAGAAACTATACGACGTACTAAAAAGACTATTTCACTCTTGTGTTGCAAATTCTTTACATTTTATAGCTAGCCTAATCAAAAAGTCTTTATGAAATACATAGTAGGTACAAGGGACATGGTATCCATGAGAAAACTGTGATCATATGATTCTAGAGCCCCTAAAGTTCCATACCACCGTATAATATTGTAAGGTGCATAAATCTTCAGTTCTTACCTTTATTTATTCTTATTAATTGTGAAACGCCTAGTTGACGCTTCCCGTGACCCAAGGGCTGGCTTTTACCTTGGCCAGAGGCTAAGTGTTGCCATACAACGTGGCAACGCCGCCAGTCTCTTGGGCACATTACCAGCTGACAGCGTCGAGGAGGAGTTTTTCGATGCCTTTTTATAGTTTATTTAATTGTTTTAAATTAATAATGTATACATGTACCAAGATTTTAAACAGTAATTGATGTTGTATATAAATCTTCAGTTTTTACTTTTTATTTTTATTAATTGTTATTCTATAACAATTAATTTGAAAAAAAAAATAGTTTAGTTTTGTTTTATAGATAAAAAGATACAGGACAGGACAGACGGACAGGACAGATGGGCAAGACAGATGCACAGGACAGACTAACAAGACAGATGGACAGGATAGACGGACAGGACAGTCCGACAGTACAGACGGACAGAACTGACGGACAGGACAGACGGGCAGGACAGACGGACTGGACAGACGGACAGGACAGACAGACAGTACCGACGGTCTGGACAGACGGACAGGACCGACGAACAGGACAGACGGACAGGACATATGGACAAGATAGACGGACAGATCAGACGGACAGGACAGGACGGACCGCCAGCTTAGCTTAGCTTAGCTTAGCTTAATAGAGTACCGTTGGCAACTTGGCACCCTTTGGGCTCGAAAACCTAAAACCAGCTGTTTAATAAAAAAGTACAATGACTGCATATGAATGCAACAATTACCGCTGACCAAAAAACTTTCAAAGCTGGTTTAGAATCATCATCATCATTATTCTCCTGCCCGTATCCCAATTTATTGGGGGTCGGCGCAGCATGAACATGCTACAGAATTCATGGAACAGTTTGCGCATCGATCTTCCTTACACCCTGTAGTGCCGTGTACCCGTTACATACATAGATTTGATTTGACCTATCTGGTAAAGAGATAGGGCCAATGATGTTATATATGATAGGGCACATAGCCCCTGGGCCATGGGCCCGTATGATCGT
Organism: Eugnorisma glareosa; assembly: GCA_947578425.1. Lineage (NCBI taxonomy): Eukaryota > Metazoa > Arthropoda > Insecta > Lepidoptera > Noctuidae > Eugnorisma > Eugnorisma glareosa. The sequence continues at coordinate 19,023,817 of OX387966.1, read as the reverse complement.
GTTACCGCCATGTGTGGGCCATCGTAATATCAGCAGTACAAATGTAAGACCACCAAGTGTTACTGAGTCACACGATTTTTTAATATTATATTTAGTTACTAATAATCTATAATAATTGATTGGGGATTGAATTTAATCGGTTAATAGCTTCTTGATTAGCGGTCATTGATGAGCGATAAAGTTTTGGGTGTGTTTTACAATTTTTAGCCAGTACTGGGGCCTTAGTCTGCTATTGCAATAGTGTCAGAATGGTCTATAATTGATTTAATAAAGCCCCTAGCCCACGGCGTATTGAAGCGCGTTCGAAACTCGTTTGACGTGCGTACAAAGGGTAATTCGTCTGCGCGGGGCCTTATTAAATCAATGATAGACCATTCTGACACTATTGCAATAGCAGACTAAGGCCCCTGATTGACTGTCAGCTGATTAATGTTTATAGATGGAGAGGGAGAGGGAGGCCATAGAAAAGATGGATGGATTGTGTGAGGAATGATATGAAAGAGAAAGGAGTAAATGATGCCGTGACGTCGCACAGGGGAGAATGGAACAAGAAAACGTGTTGCGACGACCCCAAGTAGAATGTGACAAGGTCAGGAATATGATGATGACTGATTGACTGACTGCCTCGTTAGCTCGTGCCCGCAAGCACGGCTGCTGAGCACGAGGTCCCGGCTTCGATTCCCAGGTCGGGCAAAAGTGTGATTTCTCAGTAGCAGCCACGGAGTGTGGATGTGGGGTCGATGGCAATAGGCTCGCCTTCTATCACATGGGACTTAAATATTACTGGCGAAATGTGGGTGTGCTATTAGGTACACGTCTGCCTAACCTTTCGGCAATTACACGCGTGATATTATGTATGTATGCTTGACTGACTTAGTAATGAGACATCACGAATTGGGGATGATGTGATGTATCCTTAGGCACTATCATATAATTATTTAACTCGGTTGAAGCTCGAAGACCTGTACTTGGTCTTCATCAGCACCATTTTTGTTTTAGTTGCATTACTTAGTAACAGAAATTATGTTCAAGTGGAACATAATTTCTGTTTAATTGGAACATAATTATCGTTTCGGTTAACTTTGTCTAAGTCGGCTTCACAACCAATCGATTTCCTTTAAGTAAAGAATTTAGTCTACAACAAAACACCGCCTTGTAAAATACGTTACAGCACTTTTAAACAAATCACGATGCAATGTAAAAGCATTTTAAGGTTTTTATTTTTTTCTTTGGTATTTAAAGCAAAGGAATTAAAGGGTCATTAATTTGGTTCAGATGTCGACGATGCGGTCGGAACGCGGTTCGTTATAAATGTCGATCGACTATCGATATAATTTATTAGGTATCGATACATTCGAGATTGCACGGTCCGCTAAATCGTCTATTGTCCGAGTTCTACTCTATGATTAAGAGTTGTTATTAATGTTTATTTCTATTGTTGTCGATAAAATGTCATGCAAAAAGTTTTTATCGGTATTTTTTTTTTAATGTTAGAAAGTTTTTAATAGTGCTTACATGCCTGAATTAATAAGGTACATGGATGATCCCTGAGGCGTATCAAGATACGCTTTACTTGATGCCGTATTTGGACATGGTATGCTTAATACAGCACTATCTGTTTACAAATTCTAGACAATACTTAAATAGCTTGGCACCTAGCTTCGTATTTAGTTCCAGTAATCAAGATATCACCTTGACTGACACCTACAACGATAAATGAACAATTTACCAAAGATTTAAAAATGGTTACTGTTCTGTGACGTTGACAATGTCATTTTAATAGTCTTGTCTTGTGTGGTCTTGTGTCATTCATTCGTACGTACCAGTAGCGAAGGGTACATTTTTGTAAGAGGTAAGCCGGAGTACATATCTTTAATGTGAGTAAATTATTTGTCTATAGAATACTGACTGTGCCACTTTTCAAAGAGAAGCCGGTAGGAATCGGGTTGTACGGAACCTTCGCTACTGGTACTTATTGAAGATTAGGTGATATAATGCTGGGTCACTCTTTGTTTTATAGGAACACTTTTTATCACTTAAGCCGCCATTAAACGATAAATATAACATCACGTCCGTGATCTCTGAAGGGTTAGGTAGAGGTGTAGGTCTCTAATGTAATAGTACACCAACATTTCGCCATTTATGTTTAGGTGTCATGTAATAAGAGGCGAGCCTATTTCCATCATCAGCAGCCTATAGCAGTCCATTGCTGGACATGGTCTCCTCAATCGCACGCCACTCAACTCGGTTCTCAGCAACTCCCAGCCAGTTGCTACCGGCCACCCTGCGAAGATCGTCATTCGTTTGCCGATTCGCGGTCTCCATTCAAGAAGACGCCTACCCCAATGGTCATCGGTTCTACGGCTAATATGACCGTGACCCATTGCCACTTCAGATTACTTTTTCTGTGAGCTGTGTCGACAACTCTGGCCTAATGCCATCAACCGGGGTCCGGGAACGAATCCCGATTCCGTGGCTGCTATTGAGAAATTCCTAACGGAAAAACCGAATAGCATTTTACCCGACCTGGGAAACGAACCAAGGACCTCATGCTCAGTTGCACTTGTGACCACAAGACCAACGAGGCATTATTTAAATCTTTGCGTTTTTTACCTACTTAGTAAAACACACATTGAATTTTGCTGTTGAATGGTCCCACAAAATAGTTTGAATAATCTCTCCAGATAATAGTATGACCCACTTAAAGACTGTTCAGAAAAATAATGCCCAAACCACAAAAGCCTAGTTTTATAAAGTGATACTAATAAATCTTTTACGAGCGACCACTATTGTGTAGTTTTTTTATTTGGAACATTAGTAAGTATAAAAAAAATGTATTATGGCTATCATCTTTAATTGTGTTCATTCATCTGGTGTCGAATAGTTCGAAAATGGGGACGCCATGTTGGGAGATATATCAGGACGGTTTTTGTGTAAATCTATTTTGTTAAAAAACAGGGTTTGAACGAGTGAAATTATTATTGTTTCGTGATTTGTTAAAATAATGACAAGAAAATATGAAAAAATAACGCTGATTTTTTCCTTTGTTCCTGCTGTGTATATAAGTAGTAAAAATTTAAAAAAAAAACAACGCCGTAAAATAATTGATACTATTTTTTTTCTCTCAAGTTCAACATACTAATAATGTTTGCTTAGTTTTTAATTGCATCAGATCATCATGTTATAATTCTATTGTTTAACTAGATAACTATTAACATTAATCGTCATGCTCATTACGGAGCGTTGACCTTCGGACAGTAATTAGTGCGGCATACGTAACAGTTAGCTAACCGCCATAGTCAGTGATTGAGTTAGTAATATGGGCCAATGACACCCAATCAGTGGCCCATACTGTTCTTAGCTAACAGACTTGCAGTTTGCAGTAGACGGAAGATTTCAAAACGACTCGATTTTTAATTTTAATTCGGTGCTTGTAAAAATATGAAATAAACAATTTCTTAATTTGTTTTTTTTTTGGCATTAATGTAGGTATGATATAAAATATTTCAAGTGAAAAATACTTCTAAACCGTTTTTATCTTAAAATTAACCAGAATATTTCTTAACATTAGGACAGTCTACGTAATTTTTGATTATTTGGTGACTCTATTCGAATCTGGGGCGACCTATGAATGTCTTATTGATACAATATTGCGGGTAAAAAAAGAATTGACCACTTTGTCTTGAATATAATTTAGTCTACTTTAAACAGGGTTCCGTATGACTTTTGACTATATTACTGCTAAACGACAAAGCTAGTAAAACCATAATGTCTGCCACATTGTAGTTTTAGTAGCGTTATCGTTTTAAACAGCACTTGTATCAAGACGGCCTTGTTTTAAAGACTATAACTATGCTTAAATGGACAGCAAGACGTGCCTGAGGTTAGCCATGGTGTGAATTATCGATTAGTTTATGCTGTGGACCTTGTCTTTTAAGATTATTCTTTTGGTGGAATTTGCTATGTCAACCAATCTTGCTAACTGCCTTCAGATAAACTTATCGCTTCTTCTTCGTCAAGTAGAGGCCCACGGGCGGCATAACACTCTGACACCAGATTAGGTACTAACCACACGATAAAGAAGAAGAAGCACTTCTTACCCACAAGTATACGTTACCGGCCAAACACGGTTTCAGGCCAAAGTAGTTTGTCCTAGGTCAAACCGGTTTACTGGTTTATCTTGTAAGGATATAACACTAACCCAAACTAGGATGTGTCGTAGTTCGTCACAGTTCTAACCTAACCTTCTGTGATGAGCCCTAGGACAAACTATTTTTGCTGGAAATCGGGTTTGGCTTGAAACAGAAACATACTTATTTCTCGATGCGACATTTTTTTCTTCACACCTCTGTAATTATTCAAGAGGCCTACGGTCATCTCAGCAGGTCGTCCATAATGTTATGCAAGGAAAACTTACAGTGTAAGCGGCTTATCGCCCAGTTGAGCGAAATGGGTCGTTATGGAGGCTTGCTAAGGAGATCGATCCTCCTATAAGTCAGCTTATATGCTTCTTTGAGGAGTATCGTGTCTAATGATAAACAAACATAAGTCAAGGCTGAATAAGGGTCTCCGGACAAGGCGCTTGGTACACGTTTTAGCAATTAAGCAATGCTGGTGTTTGTACACACGGCTACACATCAAGCCATACATTTCCAGTATAAGCGGTCCTCGCATTGTACTGAAATCCTATGCAATGCGAGATCAGCATAAACTGGAAATGTATAGCTTGATGTGTAGCCGTGTGTACCTAGGAACATACATCCCTTTGGTGTAAACCTTTTATTTGACTTTAAATACTATAAAATTTTACAATACCGGACGGAATGTTGTGCTCATTCGGACATTAAAATAATTGTTTTTGTCCGAATGAGCTCAACATTCCGCAAAATTTCGAAAAAGCAGCAATATTTTTCAAGAGCAGCAATATTAAAAATATTGAAATCCTTAAATAATCCCATTCTCAAGCATAAAAAGATTACAGAACTGCTTCCTTGGGCATTAAAATTTGTCAAGACCCTGTACAGAAACGTCATCTAGTATTAGTAACATTACCTAATTCAAAACCAGAAGTACCGAGAAACATAAATCATAATTTCACTACGGAACTCTAACGACAACCTGTACTTAAAGAAATCGATTTAACTATAGCATGAGTCATTCAAATCCAGTATAAAGAGCTCTCGCTTTCAATACGAACCCTATACAATCAAGTACCGATTCAAAATGTTTTTTTATATGCGGGCCGTGCGAAAAATCGCTGGCTAATAACTCGTTGAAAATAACAGTTATTCGTAACAGTTATTTGTACTATTCGCGATACGAACCAACAGTGGTTGAAGTGGTAATTATACTGTCAGGTAGTATTTTTGTAGTATCACAATTATAAATCTTGTAGCGGTACTCGTTGTGAATGGGGCTGCTGACGTTGGTATTGAATCTACCTATTTCTTTCACCAAAACGGTACCTATTCTTAGGTTTTGGTAATGGAGTCGACGGATAATGTGAAACAGCTGTTACGTAACCCCAAAGGGCTGCAAAATTATAGTTTGCACTAGCTGTTGCCCGCGGCTTCGGTTGCGTTTTATCACGCACGTTGTAAGTATACGCTCACACGCCTATAGCGCTCGGGGATAATGTAGCTTCCTGTTAGTGAAAGAATTTTCCAAATCGGTTCAGTAGATCCAGAGATTACCCCCTACAACCTCACAAACTTTACATTTTTATAATAATTTAATAGTATTATAGATTTAGAAATTACCTACTGAATCTACATCAAAAGAAGTTGTTAAATGTATATCCGACTCCCCGACTCATTTTTCTTTTTTTATTAATTGTTTTGAGTTCCCGATATTTCGACACTGTTGCAAGCAAGTTTTTAGTGTTGATGATAGTGTTAGCGACCTTGTCAGTTTAAAAACATATGACTTCCTGACTATTCTGTTAACAAACTACCAAACTTGAATCAAGTAAATACTTGAGTTAAGTTCTCAATTCCGACAGTAGGTCACGAGGTGCTTTTACGGAATTGTTTTACGTTGTTTGGATTTTTTCATTTCCTGAATGTAGGCGACATCATTATTAAATTTTAACGGAAGTCTCAGACGTTTAGCCCATCTCTAACAATCGAAGAGCCCGAAAGTCTGAAACCTTGCCTTACCAAGGGATACTGACAAATTGTTTTGCCCAAAGACTGGGTTGTGGAGGTTAGATTAACAGTCTCTCCATGCAAAATATTGGTATTCAGCTGCATCCATTTAGACGCTAAGCCAACCTAACAGAGTTGGGAGAAGGCCAGTCCATTAAACAGTCGTTCAGCCCAATCGTCACAACGGAAACTAAAACAAAATTGTATTTGCATTTCATTCACCATTCTTTACCAAACGTACGCCAATTCACTAACAATTACACTCACATAACGTATATTCACCTAAAACATAACATTATAATAAACTTCGCAGTGAAATGGCGTAAGCCACCTCTTGGAAACCCGCCAAGCTAAGACTTCAATGCACTTGATACCCAATTTATCACGACCTTCACTACTTCCAAGATTTCCACCGAAATCAACGAATTTTCGTCAAGAGAGAAGGATGAAGGAGCTCAGGATAGGCTGGTGTTTAATTGCTCTAAATTCGACTGGTATGTTTTTAGTTGGCGAATTCATTTATGTTGCAAGTTTGTATCTACTGGAGAATATCTATAAATCAAGATTGTAATTGACGATGCTTTCAGCTGTGCCGTGATCCCTCAGTAACGAGGCGAACCAAATGATTGACGAAATATTTTTAGGCCTACTTATGGATTCGAAATGGTCAAAATATTTTGAGGCCAGATGTTAAACCTGATATCTTCATTTGAATTCTAAATGTTATCCTAAAATTTGACAATGTCCATGCATGAAGTATTACATCATTACATTTTATTCAATTTTTAAAACAGACTGCTAGCGATTGCAAATTAACCACAAAACTATTATAGAAAACTTTTTAAAGCCATAAAAAATAACAGCAATTTCGCAACAGAAACCCGTAAAAAGAGAAACCTATATTTACCATAAATAATAATGATGTGGATGTAAGTAACTATTACTATTGTCTTCTATTACGATACAAAGAGTTACCATAACCGATGTTTTTATTGTTTTCTGAATAAAATTGAATACATCTTGATCAAAAACATACTCTAATAAATTACATAGAAAGCTGCTAT